>JAEIFG010001637.1:17500000-18750000 GCA_018901795.1 Drosophila sp. st01m
CAAGTGGCGAGTGCGAAAAGCAATAAAACGTTAAGCATACACCAACACACACACACACCCAAACACACACACGCACACAATGTCACAGCAAATTTGTTGCAAATCAAAATAAATTCCTGGCAGCACCAAGAAAGAAAAAATGGAATCATAACAAGACAATATCAGTACTTCAATTAGTCGAATATTGTGTACTCTACACATCTATACTCTTTAATTATAATTTTCATACTGTGTTTTAAGTCTTCTTCGCATATGCTTAACTAGAAAACTTCTGATTCAAAAAATCACCGACAAAATATCAAAACTGTGTGTTGCATTAAAATAAAACCCGTCAAAAAAAACTAAATTATTAAATAGATAAATAAAATAAAAGAAACAATCATTTAATTATCAATAGTTGTAAGATAAAGTTTCTAAAATATTAGTTAAATAAAAAAATATTGAAATACTTATCAATATAAATCAATTTAGAGTTCAAATCGGTTCAACCTAACAGATTGAAACTCGGTGCAACTTCTATAAATCATAGAGTATAATGCGGCATAAAAAGCAAAGGCGCTGTTGTCCACTGACAACAGTCTCTCAACCCGATATAATCCCCTTCCGCGCCGAGTCTTCTGCCGCCTCTAACAATGAAGAGCATGTGAAGAGCGAGTGCTGTCAGGAATTGTCCTCTCATTTAGAGTCTTCAAACTGAACACTCGTCTATGGCATTCCATAACAATTTATGCAATCAGTTGGACAATGCGTACACCAAGGGAAGATGTTGGATTTGCAGCCATCCCTCATACCTCATACCTCATCCCTCGTTCCAGATTCTCATTCACATTCTCATTCCTGTCCCCGTTCCCGTTCCCGTCCTCGTCCCCAGTCGCAGCTTAATCCTTTTGAATATTTTTGACACGTGCGCTGCAATTATTTTATTACCCCCGCAAGTGCAGTGCGCATAGAGAAAACAACAATGAAGCTGGCCAACGTGCAACCAGCCACGCCCATCCAATAGGGCGTAGCAGCTTTTTATTTTATTTTGCTTTTTTTTGCGTGGTTGTAGATTTGCAATGGGCTGAAATTGATGCAATTCATTGAAATTGTTGTCGACTGTTTAGACTAAAATTGCATTAGTCTCTGAGGCTTTTATTGTTGTTGAATTTGGATGTTGTTGCTTGTTGCTGTGGCTGTTGTTGTTGCTTGTTGCTTGTTGCTGTTGCTGTTGGTATTACTGTGACTGGTCGAGCACAAACAATTGGCAATAATTTTCGCGGTTGCATTGAAATTCAGGCGGCGCAAATTGTAAGCACAATTTTTAAATAAGCGCGAAAAACTCTCTTTGAGTTCGAACCCCGCCCCTAAATTATGGTCGCTTTGCATTATCACACACACACACACACACACACACACACACACACACACACACACGCACACACACTTAGATACGTAAATTTTAATAATGATGCCATTTGTTTGGCCATAGAATTGTGTTGGCAATAAAATTTGGCTTTGCCACATAATTCAAATTGTTAATCGCGTTTAATGGGCGGCATTTATCAATATTTTGAAAGAAGCAACGAAAAAAAAATTAGGAAAATGATAATAAGAATAACAGCATGCAAATAAGAGCAAGAGAGAGCATATCTCCCTCTCCCTCCCCTCTCTGATACCTTAGCTAGTTGCCATCCAATGACAATGTGTTGACAGTGCGAAAACAAAAATGGCGTCTAATATGGCGACAAAATGTGGGGCGGAAATAAAAGCGCAACGGTCAGCGTTGCATTGGAGCAGCCAACCCCGTCCATTCCTTCCCCATCCCATCCCCTTCCCCTCTCTCCAACTAACCACGCTGTAGCAGCGCCCTTAGTTATGAAGTTTGCCCATCTCGCTTTTAATGTGCACCATTGTGTCAAGATAAAGCAACGGAAATTAGCACGATAGCAGGAAGTTGGCAGCGTCGTTGGCGTTGTTCTTGACGAGCACGAAGACGACGACGACGAGGCGACGACGACGACAAGTCGACGGCGACAAGCAGCGATAAAAAACAACAAAAAGAACAAACACTGTGAGAGAAAGAGAGATAGACAGTGCAAAAGCCAAAGGCAGAGACAACAGAGACGGCAAAGTCAAAGGCAAAGGCAGAAGCAAAGGCGTGAGCGACAGTCAAACCCAAAAGGACATTCAGTGACGGTCCAGCATTCAGCCACAAATAATAATGAAAACGGAAATGAAATACAATACCCAGGAATGCCACAAGAGATGCTGAATAGCATCAGTGTGATGATGATGATGATGATGACAACGATGATGCCGAAGATGAAGTGGAAGATGAAGATGATGCTGATGTTGCCATTGCCAATTGCCACTTTACAGCTTTCCCCCTTCCTTAGTGCCCACTATTCAAGTGGCTGCACTCTGGAACCTACAAAGGTTTCCTTTTAACCCAAAACAATGCCCTAATCAGTGCCAACTCAACTTCATCAATGAGAAAAGTATGCAACTAGTTTATTTCAGCATATCATTTAGTATAGATTCTCTAAATTCACTTCAGTTATACATAGTATTGTATTTTTGCCATTTCAATATTCCTACTGAATTAGATAAAATGATCGAATACTTTGTAAGAATTACAAAAATAAATGAACAACGAAAGATAATTTGTATAATATACAAAGGAAAAAAGGAATGAAAATTTATGCTTTTTTCAGAAAATCACGCGATTTTGAATTTAATATTCTAGACTGTGGAATTGCTAGTATGTATTACAATTATTCTTATTTCAAATTTGATAGCTATCTAATGCAAAACTTTGTAACTGAATATCTGTGTTTTGTTTTCAATAAAACCTATTTAAGTATATTGACATAAGTTTATATAAAATTAAATAGGATCGAAAGCAGATTGTATACTTAACTAAACCTTTTTTGAACGTTTAAAAATGTGGAATTTAATCTTAAGCGGCTTTTTTAGTGTCAACAATCAAAATTTAATAAGCCATGGAATGTGCAACAACTTTTCTACGGAGCAGAAAATAAGAGTAATATATTTTCATTATGAGGACGACGAAGCGCGACGAGTTGACGGGGATCTGAAACTGGAACCGGAGTTGGAGCAGTTATTCTTTTCATAAACCGCACACAAATTAGACGCATACAAAAAAGGCAGAAAAAAAGGAACGCTGATTGTCGTCTATTCTTACCAAGTTTTGGACGGTGGTGGGGCGTGGTTCACTCAAAGTCAATTAGGCAAAGCGACGATGGGCAAACAAAACTGAAAACAATTCGCATTTAAATTTGCGCATTCTTAGAAAATTTACGCGAAATTAGGGAGCGTCAAAATGGGGATAAGGGAAGCGGGATGCTGGGGGAAGTTGCCGTAAAATACGTGCATATTATTGCGCTTATCTGACAACAAACACGCCCGGACCAAATACCCATTCCAGGGCACAGAGCCAGGAACCAAGCCCAGACCTCCATGAGGCCTTCAAGTTGATTTCGCTTTTCTTTCTCTGTCAAGAACTGAGCTTCAATGTTTCAATGCTGTTCTTGCTCATGTTGTTGTATTGTGTGCATTTGTTTTTATGTGTGTGGCATGGCTTCCATTCCCTTGATTCCCCCAGCCCCCAGCCTCTGCCCTTGTCCCTGCTCTTCAGTGTCATCTGTCCTAAGCAACACATCCTTCCTTAAACGTTTCTTGTCTGCCAAATGTTTCCATGGGCTATACGACTGTGAGTCCTGGGACTCTGTGTGTATGTGTGTGTGTGGTTTTATGTATGCATTGTATTGCTGGCATAATAGACACATTTAATTTTACTATTATGCCTTTTTGTTGTCATCGCATTCGCATAAGCGTAATAAACAGTTTCGTTTTCCAGTTTTCTTTGGGGACTCCCCATTTGCCTATTTGCCAGTCATTTTATTTGATTTCCCTGCCTTAAAGAGAGACAGAGAAAGCAACAAATATTATATTCTATGGAAATTAGAGATATTCTTGTACAAGATGACAGAGCGAAACTATAAAATATCCAAATGTGAATCAAAGTCAATTTTATAACGACAAATTTTTCTCTCCTCATTTAATTATCTACGTGATCTTATGTATACTTGATATATGCATATAATATATGTGTGTGTCAATACCTATATAACTATACAAAGCCAGCCACCCATCAAATTAGTTTGTTATGTGCTTACGAAATTAGTATTATCAGTGTACAAGTACTTTACATAAATTTGGACTTAGTTGAATAGTGTCTAATGCTTAATTAACAGGGTGGTTATCTCAATAAATGGGGGATTTTGACTTCGAGCGGGCATTTGTAGACAGATACAAATTAACAGGTCCGCAGGTAGAGATAGAGAACATTATTCAAATGTTACTGTGACTCCATTGATATAAGGTAACTAAAGCCTTAAAATTGAAAGTGAATAAATAAAGTTATATACTAATATATGATACTGTTATACAACCACCTGCAAGCGCGCTTAATTTAAATTTTATTTATCAATATAAGTTGGCTAGCATTTAAGTTATTTATTTAGCTAACAGCTACTTGTCCTGGCATCATATTGTTTTGGTTCGAAAGACCGTCACCCTTTTTTGATCTGCCACCTATTGTAGTACAATGTACATTTAGTCCTACTTTAATTTTAATGTCAACCAAGAAAACTTAACTATTATAGAAATCTAATTTAGTTTGAAGCTAGAACAATTAAATTTTTGGTTAGAATTTTGCAAGTCTTTTGATATATTTAAAGAAATAATATCTAAGCTTACCTCTCCTTAGTGTAACGAACTTCAAACCTTCATTGAAAAATGCACCAACATTTTGTTTCATTTCGAATTTTAAATGGTCATCAAAATATTAATTTATTCCAAAGTTTTTGCATTTTGAAATTCGCAAGATTCAAAATACAATAAAAGTATCGCAGCGCCATCTTGTGTCACATTTGCGACCACGTTACTCCTCCTGAGCAATTTGCTCCTCACTTAACAGTATAACAAAGAGCAAAGCCGAGCGCATTTTAAGTTATTCAGTTTATTCGCACTTATTTGTGCAAAAAAATGTTGGCTAGTTCTTTAGCTATTTTTTATGGCAATTTTAAGCTATATTTCGGATGCTTCTCGCTCTTTTCTTCTCTTAAAAATTGGCAACCATAATATATCGATAGTATAATTTCGGAAACTAATTTTGTATTTTAATGTTTGACTTCTCTATTAAAACATACACTTTGACAATAATTAAGTCTGACTATTTCAAAGTGAATATTTCATCATATTATCGATAATATTTGAAAAGTGCCAACAAAGCTTCTGGTCATTCACACTTATCACAACACACACACACATGCAAAGGCTTGTGGTAGGTCAGTAATTATTATCGTGAATTTGTCATTAAATATACAATTCTGAAAGAATGGAAATTGAAAGCAAAGCAACCATTTTGGATCTTAACATGGACGTATTGGACATAATATTTAGCAACTTCTATTGGGAGGCAGATAAGTTTAATTTGGCTAAGGCTCATCCACAACTCAGTGCAGCTTTTGTACATCACAGTCGGAGGCGGTATAATAAAATCGGTACTCTAGACAGAGAGTGGCCATTTATTTTAGAGTGGTTTGGCCCAAATGTTACATCTCTAAGGGATGAGTATTACGATAGGGACAACCAAACAACTCAAATGCTGGAACTTGCTGGGAAGTTTTGCCCAAATGTGGAGGTTATAGAATTTATAGTCTCCTTAGATAATATGAAGATCGTAGTAGATAATTTGGTGAAACTGAAGCAGATAAATTATATTATATTAAACGGGAACCCGCCTAGTATAAATATTGAGAATATTTGTATAATCCTTAAGAAACTTCCGAAGTTGAGAAGATTGGCATTGTATAATTGGAATATCAGATACTGTAAGTTATACATTGCAATTTGTTAAGTCTTAATTGATGAATTTATAATTTTCAAGTGGCACCAATTAACCAATTAGAGAATTTAGAGTATTTGGAGTTCTCGGATTTGGATGAAGATGATATTAAAATACTTCCCAAGCTTTGGAAAAATTTAAAATGCTTAAGCACGCATGCATATCCGAGTGCACTTAACGTACTCTCTAAACATTGTGAACAACTAGAGTATCTCAAATTATGGGCGTACAACGACTGTGAAAAGTCAATGTTTGCATATTTTCCAAAATTAAGGCGTCTGAAAATATTTTCATGTGATGAATACAAGGATGACGGTGCCTATTTCCGAACCTTACACGGCAAATACAATAATCAACTAGAGATACTTGAATTTCCTAAGGGTTACATTGATACGGTAAAAACAGCTAAGCGAATCTCTAAGCTGAAAGCTGTCAAAACACTTTGCTGTAAATACATAGAATCGAAATGTATAAGATATATAGCTAAAATGCCGTTAGAGAAATTAATATTGCATGATCTTAAAGAAAGTGATCTTTTGATATTACTACATGAGTGCAAGACTTTAAAATGGCTTCAGCTTGATCGCTTAAGCATGGACAAAGATAATCTTAAGTCATTATTGGATATTTTAAAAACGAATGGATTTCAACCTGAAAACCCATTTGTGCTTTGTTTACACTGTATACAATTACGTACAAAAATAACACAGCAGGTAAATATAAACTTAACGTTTGTACATAATCGTTTATATATGAACTTTTTATTAATATTTATAAAATTTGGTTTCAGTTAGCATCGTGCTTTGATGCAAAGGTATTGGATATTCAAGAGGCTTCATTTAATCTTCTTTGCCGATACTAAACATACAAAATAAAATATATTTTATTTTATTGTAACAAAATTCGAATTATACTTTTAGAAACATAAACAAACACTTGTTGACATTTATGTGTTGCCATAAAAGCTCGTTAGACGGCAATAAAACATTGTCAGCTGTACGGTTTTCGATTGCTAATGACAGCAAATGTATCGATGTATACTATCGATAGTGCAATTATAATAAAGCCTTTGTTTATTCTGCTGTTCAATAAATAATATTTTATTTGCATTATACTTTATTTAATAATCTGATGAGTGTTTTCCAGAATAACAACTGTTATCCATATGCCTGTAAAAATTTAGTTCGAGTTTACAAATGTGCAGAGCCAATAATTTACTTGTTTTTTGACAACTTCTACAAGATTCACAACCGAGAGTAAGGTAGGTCAAGATTCATGATCTATCTTTCACTTAAATATTTCATTTATTTAGGGAGTACATAAATGTGATTAACTTGTGCACTAAATTGCTCACGCAATAATGGAACTGGAAAACAAAGGAACGACTTTATTAGACATACCTATCGAACTATTGGACATTGTGTTTGGTGAATTGCGTCAGCCTAAAGATAAAGTGAATTTTGCCCGAGTTCATCCGTTTCTCCGAGAAGTATTTGTATATCACAGTCGGAATCGGTTCAGGACAATTTCACTTCAACACATAGATAAGGATACGTTGTCCTTTATTTTGAAGTGGTGTGGTACACAAGTAATATCAGTAGCTTGCGAAAAGGGCAATGGTGAACTCACCGGAGAGGCGGTCAGGCTTGCAGGAGATTACTGTCCTAATATAGAGAGCTTGGACATTTTTATAACAGCTGAGAATGTGAAAATCTTAGAAGAGAATATGATGAAACTGAAAAGTCTGGACGAAATTGAAATATTTTGCCCAAAAACGTATTCCGAAGTTAATGTTGAAAATTTATTCAAAACATTTCAGCAGTTACCGAAATTGAGAAGTTTGTCCCTCGATATTTACAGTTGGGATATAAGTTATTGTAAGAAATTTACAATATTCATGATGAACAGTTGGTCTAATATATTTTTGATTTTTAGTATCGCCACTAAACAAATTGACACAGTTGGAATACTTGGATATTTGGCGTCTTGATGAACCGGAGGAAATTGACATTTTTAGCAATATATGGGGAAATCTAACGAGTTTAATAATTCAAAGTTATCCAGATGTTTACAACATTCTATGTGAACTTTGTGACAAGCTAGAAATACTTGAGATGCGGGACTTTGGCGATCCTAATAAAGAAGGTATTGGATATTTTCCAAAATTGAAGCATTTGTATATCGAATACATTGCTGAAGAAGATGATAATGTCGGCTTACATGTTTCAATTTTAAGTGATAAATACAATAATCAACTCGAGAGCCTTATATTTAACAAGGGCCAGGTAACCACAATCGAGCAAGCGAAACGAATTGCAGATTTAAAAGCACTTAAAAAGATTCATTGTTATACTATTGATTCGAGTTGTATAAAGTATATAGCAAGTATTCGTTTGGAGAAATTAATAATAAGCAAGATGCTGATAGAAGATCTGCTTAAGTTTCTACGTGAGTGTAAGACACTCAGATGGTTACTAATCGGTTGGATTGAAACCCAAGAGCCAGAATTTATTGACAAGCTTTTAAATATTTTGGAAGCAAATGGAGTACAACCCGATAAGCCGTTTGTTCTGGAAATATCCAGGTCCTTTATTAAGAAAAATGAAATAATAATGCCGCAGGTAAATAAAAGTGTGTTCTAAGCAATCATTCAAATTAAATAATCTGAAAATTCTCCTAATTGTTTCAGTTGGATTCAAATTCAAAATGTAAATTATTGAAAATAAAATGGCGAAGTTGATTTTTTTTGAGGTATAGTATTTAGTGATCTTAACCTATGAACAAATTTCCCGTCCTATTTCAAGTTAGTCTGTAATCGGATCTTTTTTCGTCAAAATTTGTGTATGTTATAATTTATTATTTTTTAATCATTTTGAAACCCTTAAAATATATTCAAAAACAAAACGATTTATAGTTGTTTGTGTTGCCTTCAACTACCTTTGTTTTTTGAATAAATTGTCTTTGAATAATGATAAATAGCAACTAAATAATATTTATAAAAATGTTTTTAATTTTATCTGTGATTTAGCCATACAGAAATCTTCAAACCAAGTGTGGCGCCTCTAGCAGATAGACTAACTGTTATACCGGCTTAGTGCTGATCAAGATTATTAGCGTGCTCCGTGCATCTTACACCTCGACTAATCTGGAAATAATCTGTTGGGATAATTTTAACTGGAATAAAAAGAATATTTTTTTTATGGTATTTTTATCTCGGTAATCCGGACAATGCAGTAATTCGAACACTACATGGTTTTCAATTGTCCGGATTACCAAGATATGTTATGAACAGAATTTGTAATTAATTTGATAATAAATTAGTCATTCGAAACATATTTTTATGATAGTTATTGTTTGCAGTATTTTCATCTTAACAGTCGCCTTGTTTCTTCTTGTTTTTCTTAGTAAGTTCAATAAGCGAACTAGTCGAATAGGATTTGGGGCGCTCAATTGGCAGACCAAGAGCTCGATCCCAAATAAGGGATGCTAGTACGCCAAGAGCACGTGAAACACCGAACAGAACGGTGTAATAGTTCATTTCCGTCATGCCGTAGTATTGCAAAAGAACGCCGGAGTGGGCATCGACATTGGGCCAGGGATTCTTCACTTTGCCGAGTTCGGTGAGAATTGGTGGTACCACCTTGTAAATATTTGACACGACCTGGAATAATTCATCTTTGGGCAGATGCTTAAGGGCAAACTCTCTTTGGCAAGTATAACGAGGATCGGTTTTCCGTAGCACAGCATGGCCGTAACCGGGCACAACCTGTCCGCCCTTCAATGTCTTCCAGATGTAATCTTTCAATTGCTTCTCCGATGGATTTTTACCGGCCTCCTTTTGCAACTTACTTAACCAGACAAGCACCTCCTGGTTGGCCAGACCGTGAAGGGGTCCGGCGAGTCCATTCATGCCGGCTGCAAATGATAGATATGGATCACTGAGAGCGGATCCAACCAAATGGGTTGTGTGAGCAGATACATTGCCGCCCTCATGGTCACTGTGAATGGTCAGATACAGGCGAATCAGCTCGACAAATTCTGGATCATCGTAGGTGAGCATGTTCACCAAATTGGCAGACCAATCCAAGTTGGGGTCTACCTTATCCGGTCCCTTGCCGTCACGATAAATATTGCGGTAAATCATGGCAGCCACCAATGTTAAATTGGCAATCAGATCCATGCAATCCTCATAAGCATACAGCCAGTATTCCGTCTTGGGCACACCCTTTGAGTACGCCTTCGCGAATTTACTGTCATGATTGAGAGCTGTTATCGCGGCGGAGAATTGAGACATGGGATGCAGCGTTTTTGGCATATTCTTAAGCATGGTGACCACATGCTTAGGCAGCTTGGCCCGATCCGCCCATTCGCAGGACAATTGTTTAACCTGCGCTTCGGTTGGCACATCTCCGGTCATCATCAGCCAAAACACTCCCTCTGGTAGAGGCTCACAGCCCCCCTCGGCGGTCGGCAGTTGTTCCTGGCACTCGGGAATGGACAAGCCACGGAACCGAATGCCTTCCTCGGGATCCAGCACAGAGGTCTCTGTGATAAGGGCACTCATGCCGCGCATGCCACCATACATCATATCGATAGTTGTTTCGCCCATCTTAAATGATCCAAACTTCTTTCGGAAGGCTTTAA
This sequence comes from Drosophila sp. st01m, assembly GCA_018901795.1. Taxonomy (NCBI): domain Eukaryota; kingdom Metazoa; phylum Arthropoda; class Insecta; order Diptera; family Drosophilidae; genus Drosophila; species Drosophila sp. st01m. The sequence continues at coordinate 17,510,559 of JAEIFG010001637.1, forward strand.
TTCGCTCGTGCTCCTCCGATATCTTACAGGTCATCACCTCGAGCAGGCTGGCATCCGTTGCCATTTTGCGTAAACAGGCTTGAAGGATACGCAGATTTTGTGGGACGACAATTCCGCGTCCGCATACACAACGCAACGACATGATAAAATTTATTCTCTGTTTTCTTTGGTAATACGAAAATAATGGAAATAATTTAAAAATACAAAAAAATTTGGAGAAAACTAAAAAAGAATGTGACCTGCTTGCCTGCTTAAGGCTGGCTGTGAAGTATTTAAAATTATTTCTATGTATAGTGAGGTTTACACACATGCGTACACGATTGATTATTACTAAATAAATCATAATACATAATGCTCGACAAAGTGTTTCACTTCAAATCATCACATTCGGATGAGATGGTAATCATATGAAATTCATGTCATACATTATTTACTGATTACAGCATTTAATTATTACATTTCAATAATAACAAACCGGTTAATAACAAAAAACTTTAAATAATATTTAAAATAACTATATTCTATATCATTTCCACATTTGTGGAAAATGTTATACAATATATTCCAAGCAATTTTTTCGACCCTGAAAGTTTCTCAAAGAAAAACTCTAGAAATCTGTCTGGTTGTCATTCGAATAGTTTTATATTTTGATAATTAATACAAATATGGAACAATCAATATTTTTAGTATAGTCACTTATAAGTGTTATTCATCATTTTTTTATTCTGTTTACATTCAAAGAGAATAATCAGAATAGGGATCCACTGTATTCTTATCGGATAGTTTAATATCCTGATGCCGAACTTCCACATCGAACAGAGCACTTGCCACGTTGTGAGCTGTCCAATCCTCAATGCCAACGGACCATTCACACTCAGAGCTGCCCAAATCTGTTGATTGCCATCGAGAGATCTGCACAAGCAGTTTGAGTTTTAGACCATCAGCAGTGCCTCGTGGTAGCCGCAAATGTTTCGGGAATGCACAGGCATTTGAAGTATTCAATGGATGCCTCGCTTCATATAGATCGCTGAGAGTATATCCGTTTGAAGCCGTAGGAAATTGGCGTTCCAGTTGATGCTCACCAGCTGTCAAGTGGCTGGCAAAACTATCGATAAGCAGTCGAGGATGATATGTGTTTCGACCGGGTGGCAGTAGATAACTTCTAATTAGTACTGTGATAGGAGCGGGAACAAAGAGATCGTAGGTGATGTTAAATGGTGTGTGATTTAAACGGAACTGACGGGCCACAAGACGACGCCGCAACAGTTGCAGATTGTTGCGCTGCGTCTGTAGCAGCTGTTGATCCATTAGATTAATCAGATCGGTGTCCACTGGCTCATCATAGGTTTCCAATTGTCCCACACGAATGTGTCTCAATTGCAGATGCTGCCTTTGATGCGATGACGCTTTAATCCGACGCTCGTATTGCGCAATTAGTTCACCAAACTGCAAAAGGAGAAAGCGGTAAATGGGATCCCTTAGGTTGGAGGTGGCCATGCCCAGTAGATTGGGCTCCAAGTGGTTGCCATTAATGGCCAGACTGAGATGTTTACAGATCTGCCAGTACTGTGTTGAAAGCACTTGACCCACTATCCACATTGCCTGCATGTTATTAGCTTCTGCCAACTCCTTATCAATCTGGATGCGTATTTCATCAATTGACTCGCTTATCAATAGACGCACAGCCTCAGCGTTTAGAGCTGTTGCTCTGTAGGGAACACCGCCAGTCGTCAGCAATGTGGGCTCAATTAACTGCAGCGATCTTGTACCCGTGGCCAGCTGCTCCAGGTTGAAGAGAGCTACGCATTGTTTGATGTTGTACATGAGAAATATAGAGCTTTCTGGATGCCTGAAATCATCGACAGCATCTGCAATCATTAGACGACTAAGAAGTCTGTTCCAATAACCATGCAATTCCACATCCAAGCTGAGCTGGGTTCTCAGAGGCTTCACTTCAATGACAATTGGATCGGCGGGAATTAACTCCACCTCTACACTTGGTTGCCTGAAGATCTTTGAGTATATTAAACTGCCGAGTGTATCTCTCCAGCCACGTTTGATATTGATCCTTGGCGCCAACTGCTGCCAGTTGACTAGTTGAGCTTCCAAGATTACCTGTCTCTCGAAGTACAGCTGCGGCAGCACCTCATGCATGGCGGGCAGCATTAGATCCTGGGTGTCCGTACGCTCTATAATTGCCAACTGGATTGCATTCAAAAAGAGAACGGGATTGAAGCGGATGCGTGCGTAGCAGGCATTGTGTTGAAAGGTGCTCCAATCCTTGGCTAACACCAGGAATCGATAGACGCCCAGTAACTGCTGGGGCAGATGCTCCTGCAGCTGACTATAGATGCTATATGGACGCAGGATGCTTCCCCGATGCACTTCATCTATGAATTCCTGCAGCAATGACCAACTGCCCTGTAAAATACAAGTTTCCGTGAGTCTAAAGCTCGTTCTTGTGAAGCTCTACTCACCTCCTCATAATCATTCTCATTCTCATTTAGCTTACTTCCCATTTCGATGAGCTCCTGTTGCAGCAGAGGCTTGTGCACCTGCAGCATCAAGTCCAGCAGAAACCGCTGTCTCAACTCCCACTGTGATGTCGCCACAGCTTGAGAAGATTCAGCTGGCCGCCAACGTGGCCGTAAAATCCATCCATTGATATAGTATATAGAACTCAGAGCTCCAACAAACGCGAGTGTTATTCTCAGCAATTCCATTGATTGAACTTGACTTGACTCTCGAATATAAATGCATCACATAAATATCATTGCCCATAGCTGATTCCATGCCTTATCAGAGTTATCAGTGCCCATTTATGGACTTTACCTTCCAACCTACTGCTGATTTTTGAACACACCACATACAGTGCCGCTCAGTGAATATGTTCATGACTCTCATCAAAGTAATTTGCCCAAATCTCTTCAACCAATTGGTCGTTTTAAGCGAAATAAATTTCCATTCGTGCATAATTAAGTTGTTAATTAAATGTTAAAGCGTACGGTTTGTCTTTCGAAATCTTATTAAAAATTATTATAATTTATTTGAAACAGATATAAGGCAAAGACTCATAAGAAATATTGCATTTTATTTCGCCTTTCTCAACAAAAATAAAAATAGAAACCCAAAAACAAGGGCAACAATTAATAATAAAAAAATGTACCATTTACTCATAATATCCCATTAAATCGTTTATCAGTTTTACAACTATAACTTAGTTAAGTCTCTAGAGTTAGGCCAATGTGGCCCTTTTGGCCACAAATTCCCTGGAGCTTTTCTCCTTGTTCGTGAAGCGCGCGTACCTTTTAAAAAAGGGGAAATAGCAACATTATATACAGGAAATTTAATATATACTTATTGTAATTTATTATAACTTACGTTTTCTTATATTTGGACACATCGGAGACGCTCAGTGATGGGCGGGTTGATTGAAAGGATTCGATAAGATGTTTTTGCTTCACTAAAATTTTCTTTGGCAGTTTCTGTTGAGAGTAATATAGAAATCATTTAATGAAATTGTTGGAATTATGTTGTTCGGACGTAATTTTATTGATGAGTATTTTTTGATTCGATGCTCGATGAAAGTATCTTGTTAAAGCCATACGTTTAAATGCTTATTAGTTAAACTTATAGGTATATTGATATCTAAGTGGTAAAGTCTCTCGGAATGTTTCAGTTTCAGAGCCATCCTCCTCATCGCTCGAGGACGGAGGCGTCTCCAGCATTGGCATTGATAGATCCAAATAGACATCATTTGGATTACTGCTATACTGTTGCAATATGCCATCAAAGCTCTCCACCAGCTCGGTGAATGTCGGCCGTGCGGACGATTCAAAGTTCCAGCATTGTCGCATCACCAAATATATGTTGATCGTGCACATCAACGGTTTCTCCATGCGCTGACCGGTAATTAAATAACTGTACAGCTCCTCGGCCGACATAATATTCGGATAAGGCTGTTCGCCATATGTCATTATCTCCCACAATAGAACACCATAGCTCCAAACATCGCTCTGAGAGTCGTAGAATTTCTCCTGCAGCGACTCCGGCGCCATCCATTTGATCGGCAATCTGCCATTCGTATTCTTGCGATAATACTCCGTATCCTGTATATCTCTCGCCAATCCAAAGTCTGCAATTTTCATCACATAGCCATCGCTAACAAGCACATTTCGCGCTGCCAAATCCCGATGAATGCACTGTAAAAATATTCAGATATTTCCGTTTTTATTACTCAAATCTGACGCGTTATTTCTTAAAAATTTCTATACAAATTTTCCATGTCTTTCTGCGTATTTCTTTTGTAACCAATACTATATTCTATGGCATAGAAATAAATCTATAATTAAATTAGATGTCAAATAATTCTTAAATTGACAGATTAAGCAGTTTAAAGTCTATTAAAAAACAAAGAAAAAGTAATATTTTCTATTGATTAAATTGATATTCCACAACGTTATCGGATGATATTTGACACAGTTAAGACAGTTTGAAGATTTTAAAAGAATCGTATGTTTTATCACTTTTATATTTCTGTTCTTTTTTTGCTACATTTTGTGTTTCTGTTCATCCCTCTTGTTTATCTGTCCACTTTCTATCTATCAACCGTTCTATCTGTCATTTTATATTGTATCTTCTAATTTAATAATAGTAACTTGTGCTCAAGTGAACTCTGTAGGATTGTAAAGGGACTTACCCGTCGTGAGGCGAGATATTCCATGCCGCGCGCTATTTGGAAGGCAAACATGATGAGCTCCTTCTCGCCCAGCTGCTGCTGTCGCACCATAGATCCATCATCCAAATAGCCATCGCTCTCGCTGCGTCTTTGGAGAGTTCCCGGTCGATTTTGCTTGAGAAAATCCTTGAGATTGCCATGGGGTGCATATTCAACGATGACCCAAAGGGGACCGTTCTGACTGCAGCAGCCCAATAGGTTGATGATATTGATGTGCTTGCCAATCATCTTCATGACCTCCATTTCGCGCACCAGGCTGGCCATATCGGCATCCGTGTGCTCCTCCTTAACCATCTTGACGGCAACAATGGTGCCCATGGTGCTGCCAACGGGTGGCGGACTTCGGGGTAATCCATCTGCCTCGGCCATTACGACACGCCCAAAGGCGCCCTCGCCCAGAATGGAACCCAACGAAAGTTGCTGCCTTGGTATTTCCCAATTCGAGTCCAAGGGGAACTCGTACTCATTAAATGCTTGGGCGGGATCTGATGAGCCGCCCGTTGTCGTATTGGAGAATGTGGTACGCTGTTTCTCAATCTTAATCACGGGTATCTGCAGATCTCCTGCGGCACAAGAGCTGCCCTCCAGGCTGTCGGGTTTGTAGATGATGACCTTCTTGGTCCATTGATGCACTGTCTCAATGCGATGCTTCAGCAGTTTCTCCCGTCGCAAACGTCGCAGGATGTACACAATAAATACGCTTCCAAACACAAAGAGCATCAATATCATCACAATCGTGACGGTGAATCCCAGCGGATGCGAACGCACCAGTTCTCCAACATTCAAAAAGGGCAAATGATCGACCACATGCAGATAGAGACTGGCATCACTTCTGCCCAGAGAGCTGGCTGCCGAGCAGGTGTACCATCCCTCATCGTTGTGCGTCACATTGTCGAACACCAGCCATCCGTGTTCCTCTGACGTATTCAATGGGACGCGAACCACATCTTGGGTGGGACTTAGCGATCGATTCGCTGGGACCACACGTATCCAGCTGGCCTTCGCCTCAACGTCCGAAACGACGTCGCAATTGAGAACCACCTTGGTGTTGATCAGTGCCGTTTTGTTATCCGCTACCCGGACAATTGGCGCTATCCGGAGACGATCGTTGATGACAACACTGAATTCAAAGTGAATGCAACCCAGAATGTTGCACAGTTTGCACATGTACATAGCGGAATCCGTTGAGATGGCATCCTCAAATTCGACAGAATATTTTCTATATTTGTAGATACCAATCTGACGTTCCAGCGGTCGATAGCCCGTGTCATTCTTGTTGAATGTCCATGAGATGTTCGCCTTGGGATGTGCATTGACAGGACATGCCAAGGTGATTGTCTTGCCGGCCACAGAATGTTGCAGGCGCTGCAGGGATTTCTTAAACTCAAGAAAATGCTTACCATTGGGCACGGCGGCATTATCATCGTCTTTGTCATCATCGTTATTCCCCGCTGGACTGACAGTTGTTGTAGTTGTGGTCGTCGTAATTGTTGTCGTTGCTGTTGCCACAGTTGTTGTGGTTGGTGTGACAGATGGTGTGGGAAGCACGTCCAAGTGTGCGGCTGCCACAGTGCGTCCGACGCGATTCTCTGCCACACAGATGTACCAGCCCGCATCCACGGGCTCCACGCTGCCCAGTTGCAACACCTGAGGCTCATCCTTGTTGCTGAACATCGATCGCAGCTCGTCAGTGTCGTGCAGCGTCTGTTGCTGCTGGAGTCGTTGCAGCAACTGATTGATATCACCTGGTTGCAGTTGATGAAACCATGTGATCTGTGGCTCCAGCTGTGAATCCTCCAGCTTACAATCGAATCTCACATGCTCCAACATCACAACACTCACATTGTGTGGAAATCCTGGGATGAGAACCGGCGCCGTATGCTGACGTGTGATGACCTCCAATCGACTGTTGTCGCTGTGCGTGCAACCGTGTGTGTTGCACAGACGACAACGATAGTCGCCAGCATCTTCCGGCTGCAGCTGCCGCACCGTCAACATCAATTTCTGAAGGCGAATCCGATTGCCGGTCACCACTTGAGTGTTGTTATGATACCAACTGACGTTGAGCCAGGGAGTAGTCGATGCTGGGCTGCAGTTCAACTGGAACATGCCACCCGAATTGCGTTTCACAGATGCCTCCATGGGTTGCGAGAACCGTGGCAATAAACTTATATTCAATGGCTGCAGATACAATTCAACTGCCTCGAAGGTGGCCACGTCACTGTCGATCTCTTTATTGCTGCCAATTTGCAGTGTGAGATTGGCCCACTTGACCTGGTCATAATGGCAGGCATATTGGCCCGATTGCTCGGCCTGTGCCCGCTCCAGCAACCAAGTGGTGCCGCTGTGCTCGACCTGATCCTCGTAGTACCAGATGGCCATCTTTCCGCCACACAACAATGTTATATCTACATCGGCGGGCAAATGACGATGTTGCGCCACTTGCGGCGTCGCCAGCACATCGATGAGGCAACTGTGCGACTCCAAGTGGCAGCTCGAAATGTTGCTGCCTCCGCTGATCGCGTTGATGTTGACGATGATCATCATCATTACGATGATGATGAGGCTAAAGATGATCGGCAGATTTTGCATTTTCAAGTCAAGTGTAGAACTCTTGTTGTTGTTGTTAGATAAATGTGATTGTTGTTTACTTTGCTGTTGCCAAATTGTGTTGTCTTCTATTCTTGTTTTTTAACATATGCATATATTTTTCACATTTTATCTTTTACTATTATCACCTTTATTTTTTTTATATAATTAATCGACTTTCAGCTAAGCTATTGCTTCTGCGTCTTCTGCTACTTTTCAATAGTATTCCAAAGAAATATAAGTCTAAAATAACAACAACAACATTAGCAGAGGGGGCACATCAAAAGAAGAAGCAGAAGAAGAGGTAACCATTATGTGCACTGCCTTTGTAATGAGCTACACTCGATTGTTGTATTTGTTGTTGTTGTCGCTTTTGTTGTCGTTGTTGTCACCGCACTGTATTCGTTTAGCCCAAGTCCAGTGTCTATATTTGTTGTCTATATATACTATATATGCGAAACATCGGGCCACATGCCAAATGCGTTAAATGTCGTCATTTCCATTGATACATTGATACTACAACAACAACAACTACAAGTACAACACGTACAGCAACAATGGCAACAACATCATACAGTTAGAAATTTTTGATGCAATATTAATAATAATTATCAGGTGAATTGTTAAGATCAACACCGACAAACTTCCATATGGCACAGTGGTACAAAGTCAGCAAAATGTGAACTAAGAATCTTAGTCCTAAATTTACAATTAGCAACTGCTTTTGAATACTTTAAACAAACAGTAAACTTTCAGAGAAGGTCAAAAATTTCATTTTCAAAGACAAAACTGAACTGAACGACTGAAGGATGCCACGCAAATCTGAGATTCATCTTTAATATATCGTACTACATGTTTTTTTAACAATTTACAGAAATAGCCCAAATTATTTCAATAAAATGCAGCACTGAAAAATTTAAATTCTAGAGCATATATAAATGTTGATATATGCTCTAAAAATAAAAATTTTTTTTTTAGAACAAAATGCAATAAAACTACTTTATTCTTGTGTAACAATAACCATTGTTTTACATGTTCTGAACAGTTAAAAGATTTTCATTTGCAGCAGATACAAGTATCACGCTAAGCTTATCAATTGTAGCTTCTTCAAAAAGACAATAAAAAATATGAGTGACACATTCTGATTAGGTGCTAAAATTTGCATTCGTAAGTCGCAAAATTCTTTAGTGAATCATCATAAGACACCGCATAAAACTGCAACTTACATTTGATACAAATATAATTTAAGCACACTTGTATAATTAAAATGTTTATTAATCCATAAAATTTAGAGCGGAAGTCAAACAAAGCTATTTACTGTCTACTGATAAGGACATGATAACAACGTGTTATAATGCACTCGATATGATTATAATCGATTTATTTCATTTGCCAAAGAGAAAAATTGTTAATAGAGATTAAAACAAAAAACCAGGCTTATAATAGATAAATGAACTTAAAGTTTTTAAGAATTTTATTAATGGCATTGATAAGAGTTGGAAGCAGAATTTAAAAGGGGTTTAATTCGTGCTAACATTTTTTATACTTGAAGTAATATATGTTTCGAAAGTAAATTTAAAAAAGTTCTTCATATAATTAAATGATAACAGACAACAGTGCACAAATGAAATTTACATTTGCAATTAGTTCTAAAATATGAGTTCCATTAGATAGATTGCATTTCGAACAACAGATTCAAATTATGTTTCTTCAATTGCTTTTTGATCAGCTCAGACCACTGTGCACAAATGAAGTTTATATTTTATATTTTTTATGGCAAGCCGTCAACTGTTACTGTTTGTTGTTTTTGTAAATATTGTTGCGTTTATTGTTGTTGTAGTAGCATTTGGTAGTTTTCGTAGTTGTTGTCGCTGATGTTGTTTTTTTTTTAGTGTTGTTGCTTTTATTTCTGATTTTTGCCGGTGATATATGTTTGATATATGCACACACGTCTCGATTTTTAATTTATTCAATTTCTGCGGTTTTTTGTGAGCAGACAAAACGCGTGTGTCTTGAAGTATGTATTATTATTATTTGCATTATTGTTGTTTTTGTTGCCGCTTTTTCTTATATTGCCAGTCATTGAAATGATGGCCAAAAACGTTTAAGTCTGGCTACAGTCAGAGTTTTATTAATTATTAGATATGAATGAACTTTAAATTATTTATTTTTTTTTGGTTCAAACATTTGCAAAATTTATCACCTTCTCGCGAATGTCAAATTATTAAGACATATTTGGATAAGTTGAGAACTTTATTAGGTAAGTCTGAAAAATCTTTATTTAATTTATCGAGCACATTTCTTAGAATATTTAAGATATCTGAATGATTTTTATTATTATTATAGACATTTGCGTGCATTTATAGTCAGAGCACGCTTTTATAGGAGATATACGACATTTATGTAAATAAACAATTGCTGATTGATTTATTACACTATTCAAATGCTTGCAACTATTAGCATAATTTGTAAAGATTTTGAATATTATGTAATATATATTATTATATATTATATTATATATATATATCTAAAATATTTTTTATACTTTGACGACTTTTTTTATGAACTCATTGAGTTTGTTTTTATCTTTAATTTGAATTTTATGTACTTGACTTGACTTTATTTATTTTCTTAAGCGTTCAGTTCACATTTGGGAACATAATTCTTTCTTTCCACGCCAATTCTTTGCCCAAAAAAATCACGTTCTTTGTCTTTCGCCACAAAAAAGAACAATAACAACAACAAATCCACAACAACGTCTTTTTTGACAGTGCTTTTATTTGGTTTGTCCCTGCGTGGGGCGCCCTTTATGAACTCGGGCGCATTTCCGCTTCGTTGGCAACACGTCTCCTCTTTTCGACAAGTGTTGCCAACTTCCGTTGCACTAACCACACACTGTATGTGTGTGATGTGGTGTTGTTTTATCAACCAACCGATTTGCTTGAATGTGCGCGCACAACTGAAAGTAACGATCGATTTAAAACTGAAACTTTTTGACGACGACGACGATCATCGGTTAACCGACGAAGTTGACGACGACATCGTGAAAACGCAAACACACACATACATATATACAAAAATACATATATGTATCTATATAATCATGGGTACTTGGCAACTTCACATGTACATATTTGTTCCATAATATTTATACAAGTTGCGCATAAATCACACACACCGATCCACCGATCCTTATGATCCTCCTTTGCTTTCCGTACCGTTCCGTTCCGTGCCGTTCCTCTGTTTGTCTTGTCCTCTACCTGTTAAGCAAGTGTGCGTGTGTGCACTTTTTATATTTTCCTTTTGTTTTTCCTTTTTCCTTTTATTCTAAGCATGTTATAGTGCTGAGGTTGAGGTTTCAATGTTTTTTGGCTTGCATTCTTTATTATCGCGGCCCTTGGGCTATGTTTGTGCGCCGGCTTTAATTTATGCACAACAAAAATAAAATGTGTCCATTGTCTTTTCAGTTTGAAGATGTTGTAGCTGTTGTTGTTGCTATTGCAGTACGTGCGCATGCGCGATAATCGCATATCAATAAGGAAATATCCGTTACGTGACTTATATATCTAAAAACCCCTCAGTCTGCAGGTTGCTTCTTCGTTTCTGTCTTTTTTTTTAATTTTTTTTAGACCCAACAGCACCCGCATTTGATAGGCAACCTAATCCTGATCCAGATGCCGGTCACGTAAGCGTAGTTACAAGTGAAAACCCCAAAAATAGTAATAAATTCAATGCACTTGGCACTGGGAACGGAAGGGCTTTAACAAGAACTTTCTGCATTTCCGGCTCGCATTTCACTTGAATTTCTTTCACTTACCTCAGGTCCGAATTGTGCCAGCGCCTCCTTAACCGCAGCCATGTTCGCCGAGGTCAGAATACTTTGGATATCGGCGCCAGTGTAGTTTTGTGTTCTTCCCGCAAACCAATCAAAGTCCACACATTCATCCAGATTCAACGTAGCGCTGAGTGCCTCAAAGATGCTCACCCGAGCAACTGCATCCGGCAGTGGACACTCCACAAGTCGATCAATGCGTCCCGAACGCAAAAGGGCCGGATCAAGTAGCTCAGGTCGCGATGTTGCCGCTATTACTGTAACCCCTTGCAGTCCCTCAACGCCATCCAGTTCGGTGAGCAGCTGGTTGACCACGCGATCCGTCACACCCGTGGAATCGTGACCACGCTTCGGTGCCAGACTGTCAAACTCATCGAAGAAGAGCACACACGGCTTGGCGCTCCTCGCTCGATTGAACAGATTGCGCACATTCTCCTCACTCTGGCCAATATACTTGGCCAACAGCTCGGGACCCTTGACCGAAATAATGCGCAGACTCCAGCAGCTGGCCAGTTGCGAGACCAGGAAAGTTTTACCCGTTCCAGGAGGTCCATAAAGCAGCACACCCGCCTGATTACGCAACGGCGAGGAGTTGAAAATTGTGGGATACTGTAAATTGGAAATCAGTTAATTAAAAATCCGTTACAATAGAAATATTGTAAATATATGTACATTCACACAAAAATAAAAGAAATTGCTTGCTTTAAGGAAATAATTAAATTATTAAATCATAGTATACATAAAGAGCTGTTTTTTATATTATTATTAAAAATTAAATACATTTAAATGTATATACCAAAAATTTAAATAGAAATTAATTTATTTAAATTTTGTAATAATTTATTGGCATGCGTTAAAAGAAAATAAGAAGATTTATTTTTATTTTAACTTTGTATTGAAGAATTGAAAAAAAGAGTTAAATTTTGATTTTAAAATAAGTATTTTGGTTTTTCATCAATGAAGTTAGATTTACTAAGCTCTAAACTCTTAATTGCAATTCCTGCCTTTATATGCCATGTTAACTCACCATTGAGGGCCACATAAGAACCTCCTCAAGCACAGTAACCACAGATTCCAGTCCAGGCAGCTCCTCGACGCGCATTTCATTGGCAGTCGGTTCGGAGCCAGTCTTTTGATTGCTTTGTATGCCTTGTAGGCAATAGGAATTCGTGTGCTCCAGAGAGTCAATGAGCTGCTTATTAGTAAGCAACGGTTGGATTTTGCCTGAAAACAGAATAGGGACATGATAAAGCAGATAGACGAAAGCTGATAAATGGACATACTGATCCGATAAGCATAGAAGATGGCGCGCTCTACAAACTGAACGAGATCACATTTGCGATAACCTTCGGTTAGATTAGAGAACTTGACCACATCGAGATCCTTGGACGCAATATGGCTGCACAGCTCACGCAGTATAATCTCACGATCGGCACGCTCCAGACTGGGCAACCGGGCCATAGTTTGAAACAGATGTCGACCACGTGGCGCACTGAGACGTTTATTTAACGTCTGCAGTTCACTGACGGTGGCAATCACGGCAATCGCATTACTGCTAGTGTACTGCATGATTAGCTGATGAACTGTGTCCGCCATGCGATTGAAATACTCGCCATCCTGGCTAGTCTGCTCGCCGGCAGCATGGGCCAGCACATCCAGATTCTCCAGGACTACAATTGCGGGTGCATGCTGCAGACAGCTGGTGAAAATGTTGCGCAAATCCTTTTGAATCGATTCCGTTTTACGTCCCTTACTCCGGGAGCAGTAAAATATATCAAAATAACAATTGTCCGGTTGCCTCGATAGCTGCTCTAGTATACGCTCCACGAGCACCGTTTTTCCTGTTCCGGCGGCTCCAGTCAGCAGGACATTTCCCTGACGCAGCACGGAGTTCTGTGCATTGAGGCACAGATTCATGCGTAGCTCACTAACAACATGATCCACAATCTTATCGTACTCTGGCAATCGTATAAGATCCTTTACACTCAATGGACTTGTGGCTGGCGGCTGCTCCTTGATGATTTCATTGACAGGACGCACCAGGTCGGCAGCATAGATTTTGGATTCCTTTAGGAACTGAGCATCCACAACGCAATAGCGAAAGTGATCGGGGACAATGCCCACTGTGACCAGCAAATCATCCTCAAGGCGAACCACCTCCTCCTGGTTAAACAACATGGGCGTCTTTTGTGTTTTCTCAATCACAAATCGCTTAAATGCATTCTCTATGATCTTGTAATGCGTCTTCTTGTGCGCAAACAGCTCAATCTTCTCCACAAAATTCACAACGGTTACCTTCGGGCGCAGGACAACGCGTTCCAGTTCCTTGATATTCAATAGCTTCATTAGATTCGCATTGAGTTCGATAGAAGGATGAATGGTGGCACTCATATCGCCATCCTCATCGCTGACCAGGCGCACGCGCACATAATATTCCTTATCAGCCGAGGTTTTCATGCTATAGAACTGCTCCAAGTCCATAAACTCGGGCAAATGTGTTTGCCTTATGTACACATCCGATTCCTGTGCCTGTTCATGCCATAGTCCGCGTATGACCCGGAACTCAAAGACACGAGAGCTCTCGCGGCGCAAATCCTTCTTCAAGCGCTGCATATGATCCTGTCGTTTATTCCGCTGCAAATTATTCTTCACATTGTTCATCGTGGCAGAATGGACAAGAGCTGGTGGTGGTATCAACTCATTCCGCACCTGTGCACTGGTCTTGCTACGAGACAATTTGCTGGTCTCTTCATCGTTGCCATTGGTATTGCCATTGGTCAATCCTTTGTAGAGATTGGGCGCCACAACCAGCTCCGTATTATGATCAATGCGCCCATAACTAATAACTGGTTTAAGTCGATCTTCGAATGCAATAAAATGGAACTTAGTTGGTCGTGATGCATCTTGGATATACTAAAATATTTACCCACTGTCAACGCCACTTGCATTGACTTGTTGATCCAAACAAGTAAAATTTGAGAAGAGTTCACAATGCGCGTCTGTTCCAGGACACTGCCAGAGATTTTCTCTGTACTCAACTCCTGCGAAAAATAGGTAAATTTAAGCATATCTTTTAAGCAAAACATATTTAAAGCTTCTCCTTAAATCAAATATTTGAATGCAGAATAAATTATCCGGTTTTATTACCTATATAAACACATTTTTAATCCCATAATTTTAGACTCTTGCTAACCCTCAATAAGGTTAACCTAATAATTGATTATTCAAAATACAATTATGATAAAATATTCCCATACGAATATAAGTCTTTTACTCCAATACACTGGTTTGTATTTTTATGCACACGAATGTAGTTTTTGAAATAGTTCGAACTCTATATTTATAGCGACTGTCTGAAATGTTTTAAAAATTAAAAGGTTAATGATTATGTTGCTAAAGTTTTCTCTATTTATTCAATTTGAAAGAATTTTACACTAAAAATATACAGCATTTATTTATATTTATTTATGAACACATCCCTCTCAACTGACATTTTCCTATATCGTCATTTGTATATCGATAACTTTTTGAATAACTGTTACTTCGTAGTGGTTTTCCGTTATTTTCAAATCAGTCATCATTGAAAGAGAAAAGCCCCCCACTGGGGTCAATGGCAATGCCGGCACAACCAACAACCGAACAAACATAAATAAATACTTAATTCACGCCCGCGCCAAAAGCTAATTCGATATAAAATTATTTTTATCTGGCCGCAGCAGCGTGCACAAAAATACATCTGCACACACACAAAAATATACCAAAAAAACACACTCAAAGATAAACACTCACAATGATCTCCCAATCTTTGGCCGAAACAGGCGTGACGTGAACACTGCGCAGATTTAGGACGTCAGCGATGAGGGCACACTTGACCAAGTCATTTTCATGCAGACCTATGGCCCAAATATGAGGGAAAGAAAGAGAGCAAAGTGCATATTAGCTATAGATGCGATATAATGGCATTTTGGCAACACATCTGCACATCCGCCAAGTTAAGTAACTTACCGAGCTCCTTGGCCGCCCTGGCATTGATCCCAATTTCAGTGTCTTTGATGCCACCGCCGCCCGCCTGCGGTGCCCAAGAGGCATAATGCACACGGCCATTGTACTGTAGGCTAAGGCAGCCAGTATCCTATGAAGTAATAGCACCAATCAAATTAAATATGCATATACTAAGCTTATCTAATCTTCGCGCCATTGCCCTATAATAAGTGGACTTTTGGACACTTACATAGGTTGATACGACGCCGTAGTACTGATCCGGCAGTAGCAGAAAATTGTTTCTAATTGGCCGATAAACCACTTTGAACGTACGTTTGAACATTCTCCTTGTAGGCGCCCACAATGTGTCACTGTTTAACGTTATATTTTAATATACACTTGATCTTAAATCATTTTTAAATTTAAATCACAATAGGAGACAAAATCTCGCGAACAGCTGTTCCGCACGATTCTCGCGACTGGACTGGCGCAAGCTAGAGATGGTAAATTCAAACGCAAGACCAGTGCTGCCAACTAGTGCTGAATCGATTTTCAAAAATAGTTTTTTACTTAGTGTTTAAATCAAGGTTCAAACTTAAAATTTTAAAGACGTAATAACTTGCAATCAAATTATTAATTTGTTGAAAATTTTAATGTAGGAAAATGAAAGAATAAGATATTTAATATTAATGAAGGTTTGAAGTCTGTCATTTAAATTCAGAAAAAAAATGTATAGTTCTATAGTTCAATTAAGAAAAATTTATAGAGGTATTTTTTATTTACTATTTTCTTAAAATGGTACGGTATGCCTGATAAATTTATTTTTCTGAGAAAGGTGGCAGCCTTTCTGCTAAGCACGCAGCCGCGAAATTTCCTATTGGAAATTATCGACAATTAGAATTGAACTGCACAAACGCCTGAACGAATATTTAAAATGAATTGATAAGACAATAGGTAACAATTGTAAATTGGCGTTTTAAAATCTGCGCACTTAAAAACTGTTAGTTTTTAAAATAAAAGACAATATTTGTTTATTTTGGCTAGTTTATTTGGTTAATAATAATTTATTTAAAATAGTTAGTTTTTATATATGTATAAGAATGTGTATATATATATATAAAATGCGGCATCTCTTTCTCCATCTCGTATACCATGGTGTTTGCTTAACAAATTAAATAACACAATATTTAAAACTATCAATGCAGCGTGCTAAATTGTTCAACGCTTCGCCCTCATTTTCGTTTCAATTTCATTTTATTTTTGGCAAATTAAAAGACGTATAACGAAAAGATATGCATAAGGACCATGTCATTCATGCCAATGGCACTGCGTACATACATATATGTATTTATTTAAATATATATGTGTACATATGAATTAATATACTTGTAGTTAGTGCTTATAGTTCAACTAAATTCGTTAAGTTTTGAGTGTTAATAGAAAAAAAGACACTAGACGCCTGTTGGTTCGAAAAAGATCGTTACAAAGCTTTTCAATATTATTTAAATATATATGCATGTGTGTATATGCGTGTATTTGTTGTATATTATTAACTGCTCCATATCAGTCTTCGTCAAAGATTTCGTGGCTTGTGAGAATAAATTGGCTCGTAAATTGCATATATAGAACATATACATATGTATATGTTTGTATAAAAAATCTACATAAAATTTTATAAAATGGATTTTTAGTTATTTGTATATATTTTTAAAAACTTTCTAAAAATGTAGTGTGTGTACAAAAAGTGTTCATGTTGATTGCAATATTTGGCGATTACATTTGCGCGCGTGTATTGCATATTCTCCTTTTGTTTGTGTTTTAAGCAGTGTGCGAATTGTGTTAATATATTACAACAAAAGTAAAAACATAATTAAATAATTAAAATAGTAAATGTACAATTTAATGCATTATACTCTCATCATACAATTCATAAGCTTAACTAATTGATGTAATTAATATTTAAAAATACAACTTAAAAAAACCAAATAGTGCCATCTCGGATGCAAATAATATTTCCAATTTGGTTTAAAATCTTACAATCATTAAATATTTATATATGTATATTTTCATATATTTACAGACCTTTAATTTCACAATTCGAATTTGATAAATACACTGTGTAAACATTTTCCACTTAGTCGCTACGGAACCAAATATAAAACGCACTTTTACAAATTTTGGCGATTGATTGATTACCATCTCAATAGAGTGAGATTCACAGAGAAGGGTACTCCATCGACTGGGAGTAAGGGAATTTTGAGATTGAATTTGGAAATAGCGTGCAAGATGAAAAAAATATAACTGATAAATATATATTCGAAGAAAAGCACAAGAATAGGGTGTGGGAATGTGTGTGTGTGTGTTGTGTGTGTGTGTGTGTGTGTGTGTGTGTGTGTGTGTGTGTGTGTGTGTGTGTGTGTGTGTGTGTGTTTGTGTGTTGTTGTGTGTGTGTGTGTGTGTGTGTGTGTGTCTGTGTATGCGTGTGTCCAAACAATTTAATCGCCCAATCACATAATGCAGTATCTCATTTTTAAACGTTTACACTTTTCGATAATAATATAATTTTTTTCCTTGTTTTTGTTTTCTTTTTTTAAAAATTTTTTTTTTTTTAATTTTGATTTTTGCATTTGCCCTTCTTGCTCCATTTGATGCAGTCTGCCAACCAGTTGACCAACTAAGCAACCAGTCTAGCAGTCCATCTCTTCCAGAGTGCGTGACAAGCGATTATTGTCGATGCGTCGTCGTTGTGAGCGCCTCACAGCATCTGCCCGACGATACGGCTCACTCTTGAGCCCCAGCAGTATATCCTCCAACGCCCCATTGTATACCTCGTCCTGCTGCAAAAGTTTCTTCTCTCGCACCGAATGCGTTTTGGTCTTCAGCTCATTGATGACGGCATCCTGCAAGGAGAGTGCGCAAGTTGTAGGCAACTGTTCGATACAACGTGCATTGAAAACAAAAGAGAAAAGGTTCCGCATTAGAGATAAGCCATCACCATAGAAGCTACCAAAAGGCTTATCATAAATTAGTTACAGAATTTGGTTGGGAGATTAGTATTAGGAGAGAATTTATGCTTTGATGCAGGAATTGTTTTTCGAAATGCTTGGGTGTAAACTTAAAAATACATGTTAGTTTAATTTTTATTTAATAGAGTAAAGTTATGCTATTGTGTATTGTATAATATATTAACCAAACCAGTTCATAAAACATTTGACAAATGTCATAAAACATAAATCACAATGAGAGAGTTCCAGAAATACAGAAAACAATTAAAAACCAACCGAAATGTATTGGTTTTCGGTTGGTTTACATTTCTGGAAAGCCCTCTAAGACTAAATATTCATGCAAAAGAACACACTGATTCAAAAGCCTGATTGGAAGACTTTAAACAGAATAAAAACATAGATATAAATATAAAATAAATCTTGAAATATAAGTAAAACTGCCTGTAATAAATATATAGACAGCCAACTGCTATTTATTTTCATACTCCTGCTAAATTTGTTAATACGCACATTTAATTTTCCAACATGTTACATCAGTTGAGAATACACAACTTGTTAGTCTATAAAAATCCAATATAGTGCCAAATATTAACAAATACAAGTACTTTCCTAAGTTTTCCGTATGTTAATTAAAGCTTTGTGTGATCAAAGAGGATTTGGATTAGCAGATACCGATATGACAAGGGAATTAGCATGAGGGACAAAACAATTTGTTAGAAACAAGTTAGAAACAAGACACTCTCACACACATGCGATGCGACTTACACTAGAATATATGTAAATATATATAAACACAAACAAGTTCCGTCACATGCCTCCCAAAAAAGATGTCTAGGGTGCTATTGGATTGGTGGTATTTGATTGTGTTGATAGTGGTGGTGGTTGTAGTGGTTTTGGGGGTGGTGATGATATTGGTAGTATTTGTTCAGGTTTAGGTAGCTGTTGGCCCAAATTCGCCCTGCATCCCAGCAGCACCAATCAGCATTGCCCGCCCCCAATTGAGTATTGAGTATTGATTACTAGAGATTGTTAGCCAAATAACCAGAGTGCGTGATAATAGGTTGAGGTTGCCATATGTACATATACATAGGTATGCAGTTAGGGAGACATATCCACAGTGCTATGCTGCTTGGCAAAGTCAAGCAGGCAATGTATTTGCTGGATAAATTAAAAGCATAACAGATTACATTTCCAGATCAGAACAGAATAGAATTGAAATCGAAATTGAAATTGAATCATATGAATGACACAAACTTGAAGGAGTTGATCGCCTTGTTGGCCGTTAAGCTTCCACTTAGCCGTCCACTCACCTGTTGCTTCTTCTGATTGAATTTGTTGCGCAGAATGACCTGATCGCTTTCCTTTTTCGAGGCAGCTAATGCAGCCGCCTGCTCCAGACGACGGCGCTGCTCATTCTCCTGATCAAGTTGCTACAAATCACAAAAATGTTGGCAATTAATCAGTTTACAAAATTAACAGGATAATCTCATACCTTGAATGCGCGTGTAAAGCGAACAATCAAAGCAAAGAAGGCTGCAGCATCCGCATTGCGAGATGAATCGCCAAAGTATTCCACACACTCCTTGAACGCATCCTGCGCCAGACGCAGATCGCTCTTAATCTTCTTTAACTTGTCCTCGCTGTTGTTCAGGAAATCCCTCAGTATATGCGTCTGAGTGCCTTTCACACGCAGCTCGGCCTCCTTACGCACCAGTTCCATGCCCTTATCCAGCTCCTGAACATCGGCCACTACATTCTCCAGGGCTACAGATGCTGCCTTATCAGTGCCATAAAGCTCAGACTCAAAATTCAATAGCTCTGGAAACTTGGCCCTAATGGTAGCCACAATATAATGCAGCAACGATGAACGCTTGTCGCTTGACTTTGTATCAATCAATGTGTCCAACGATTGCAGCTTAAAGCCATAAGCTGGACCACGTTTATTGCTATTCAAATAGTTGCCAAAGGCCAGAACTATTTCCAGCACAGCTTTGAACTTTCTCGACTGTTTCAGCGAGTTCGAGGCGCTGGCAATCGATTGCACTTGCTGTGAATGATATTGAGATGATGAATATCTATGGCATACATATTATTATATATAATAAACTCACTGGACTAATGAGATGAACGATGTCGACAAAATTGCCCATATAGTTCATAATGGCTAACTTTGAGGAGATGCGTTCCACGCGCGACAATTGCAGCATGAACTTGTCCTCCTCGGTGAGCAACTGTTGATCCTTGCGCTCAATAATGTACTCCTTGTAGGCCTTCACCTCCGCATCGGTGGGCACCATCTTTTGCAGCAGTTCCACATTCTCCAGGGATAGCTTCTTCAAATCCAAACTGTGAATTGCGGCAACGACATCGTCAATGGGCATGCCCAGTTTACGCCGAGAGATTGCTAAGAATTAAATTTAGTTTATAGTAAATTGATACATAAATTGATGAAAGTTTACCTATGTTTCTTAACCTCGTGTGTTCCAGCAGCGACTCTCTATCGGGCTTCTTGAAACGTTTACTGGGATAGCAGGATAGAGTGCCATCCACCTCGCTGCCAATGCTACCATTATGCAGAGCACCGACTTTGCCAATCTTGAACCGCTCCTCGAACTCAATAAAGTCGATTTGCTTAAAGATCTTCTCGTCATCCAGCTCATTGAAGATAGTACCACGCACCTGACAGAATCATAAAACAAAACTTGTTAAAAAAAGGCATAGCTATCGTTTTATTTAACCGCTGTTGATGTTCGACATCGAAATAGTGAGGAGAATTGGGTGGGTAAGTGTTGCTCACCTGATTGGGCTTCAGCGCTATCCAGTTGAGAGTGGGCAGCTTGTACTTGGTGGGCACCTTGCGTTTGATGGTCATGGCGCCATCTGGAGCTGGCATAAAGCCAGCAACTGGCGGCGGTGGTGGCTGGAAGGAGCTCAGCATGGGCGGTGCATGGGGTGGCGAGGGAACTGTGGAAATGATGCTGCCATTGGGACTGCCCAGTGGACTGAGTCCTGGCATCATGGGTGGCGGTGGCGGTGCAGGTGGCGCTGGTGGTGGAGGTGGTGGTGGCGTTGCTGCCAAGTCTGTCGCTGTGGGCAACGGCGGCGGAGGTGGTGGTGGGGGCAGTTGTAATGCTGATCCCGCGGTTGTGCCCGTCAACAGGCTGCCATTGACCAGGGAGCCATCACCGCTGGACGCGGATCGTGGCAGCGAACGTGACAACGTTTGCAGTTCCAGATTCTTGTTATGCAGCAACGTGTCCCGCTTCTTCAGCTCCTGTTCATTCTGTTGCAGCATGCGTTGCAAGGCATTCAGTTGATCCTCCAGCTGCTGTCGCATTACTGCCAACTGTTCCCGTTCCGCCTTAAGAGTTAGATTCTCCGTCTCCAGCTCGGCGTATTTGTACAAGAATTCTGAATTGCGATCGATTTCCCGTTCCAGCTGATCCTCAAGCTCCTGTACGCGCTCCAATGCCGACGTTTTAGTCTCTGAATCTTCCATGAGAGCAGCGACATCAAAGACATTATCCAAATACGCGGAGATTTGCACCTTGAGCTCCTCGGATTCGGTCATCCGTATCTTCTCCAGATACGTGTCCAGTCCCAAGGCCGTAAACTCGTATTGCAAATGGACGCGATAATTCATATCCTCGACGGAGTGAACCACAATGTTCATGAACTGCATGCAGGCAACCATAAAGTCAATGTTGAAGGCCTCAAAGTTCATAAAGTACTCCATGAGGGTCTGGAAACGTCGCTTCTCCTGGCACACATCCTTGAAATTGTCAAAGGAGCCGAGTATGATCTCATGTCCACCCTTGACCAAACAAATAGCCGCCAGCAGCTCCAAGACCAACGCCTTGGTCCTCAGAGATTTGTGTATAAGACTCAAAGCGATGCAGTTGATCGCCTCCCGATGCTGGATGACCATATTGAAGCCATATTTATTGTTCATGATCGCACGCAGGCACATGATCGACACATGGATGTCATCCGTTGCCGCACCCATATTCAGTTTGGCAATGTGACGCGATCGACGCTTCAGACTGGGACTGTCGAGAACCTCGGCAATGGTGGGTCGAACAAAGCTATAGGAATGCGAGTGACTGCCATGTCCAACCACCGAGGGATGACGTGAGCCATCCAGGAGAAGGGAGCCATTCGTTAGACTGGCATTGACGCCACCAACACCACCGGGACTCAACGAGCTGTTGCTCAGCACCACCTCGTTGGCATCCAGGCCATTGGTGAGATTCAAACGCTCCTCGGAGGCGCACAAGGCGCCCTGCAAACGCTGCTCATGTCGCATCATTTGCAGCCGAAAGTTGAGATAGTCAACGAGAGCGTCCAATCCCTGATTCGTTTCATCCAGAAACTCCTTCACCCACTCAATGTGATTCGTGCGCAGCGAGATCTCAAGATCTCGCAACACCTGAGTGGATGTCGATTCGCCGACCATTTTGCGTTTCTGGCAAAGAAAGTAGAAGAGATAAAGCTGTAAGTGTACAAAGAGAGAGAGAGAGAGAGAGACAGAGAGTGTGGGAATGGTAAAAGGAACAATGAGTGCAGAATAAAACATATAATAATGATGATGAATTGATTTCAATGATTGATTCGATGATTTCACGGAGCCGGAAAGAGCGGAAAGGAAGGAAGAGGATCATGTTTGTAGTGAGTGTGTGTGTGTGTGTGTTGTCAGTGTTGTGAGTAAAGAAATTGAAATTTACACATTAATATTGAAACAAACACAATAGATTTCATATGATTTAAGATTTAGATTTAGATGTAGATATAGGACTTAGTTTGACATTTTTAAGCTTTAATCGAATTATAGATTAATGGAGCCACTTCTCTGTAACAAACGCACCACACAGCAAACTAAATGACAACTACAATAGACAGTAGTGGGAGTAGACTACAAAGTACTACAAAGGACAGAGATTACAGTAGACACCAAACCGATAAACTTACCCGATGACTCCGGGACGCCTTTGGATCCAAATAGGTGCGCAATTTGCTCAAGTAATGGGAGGGTGGATCTTTTGCCTGCACCATTTCCTGTAATTATCAAAAAATGTAATTTGTCAATATATAATTAATACAACTATATTTTGGTATATAATCATTCCTAAAATTCCGTTTATTTTTTACATAAACTGAAATACATGTTACTGGAAAGTTAAACAGTTTCATCAATTTTCGATAAATATTTTTTAGAATTTGTAGAATTTGGCTCTCAACTGTTGGATTTTACTAAGAATATTATTTGATTTATTGCTAGTACATTTGGATTAACCCATTAATCAAACTTTTTCGTTATCGTTGGAATTTGTAAACGTAAATATTGATATTACCATTTAGGATTTACATTTTGACATTCTAATTCTTATTTACGAACAATTTAAAACATTTGATTTCATAAGAAAAAAATCAAAACTATTAAACGCATTTATAGATTATTTATATAAATATGTTCAAAGTGTGTGCTTTTTAAGATCTCGATACGGAATATCTTCGGATATTGAAGGCAAAAACCTTTTAACCTAAACAAACATTTAAACTCAAGTACGAAACTTATTTTAAAACTGAAATCAACAAGAATCAGGTAATTAATATAAGGGAATATTATTAAGTATATAAATTTATATGAATTATGAATTTTCAGGTATCATCTATACCGAATTCAAATCTAATTAACTTACACTGACACTAAATTGAAAGGTTTCAAAATGTCTTATAAAATAAGAGGCAAATTTCTTCCATCATTTTGCGAATTTTCTCGAAATAAATTTTATTTATGAAGACCTCTACTGCCATTGCCAAATAATTAAAGCTAGCCTGTAATTTTTAAATTACCTGTTAGCTCTTAAACTAAACAAATAAATAAACGAGTAATAATGTACTTAATTTAGGTTAATATAGGTTTCGACAAAATCAATCGATCCAATACAATTAGTTGTGTCTAAAAGCATACTGTAGATTATATTTTTTAATATAAGAGAAACATAAAAGGCTGCTTCTCTGCAAATGTGTCTCTTCGTTCTCTTTTTGCATTGAGTCCGTGAGAGAGCTGCTTATTGCGATCCCCCTCTAACTATTGACTGTTACTTGCTAGCTTTATAATACAGTAAAACTCATATTATTAAATTCTATCCTCATATGTGGTCCTTTATTTTAGAAACTTTCTAAACCACAAAATGCTGGTATATATGACTTATACAGAACACTTAGTTCTTTCTAAAAAATAATCAAGAAAATTAAGCGATAGCTGTATCCGCAGTTCTCTAGAAAAATTAGGCACTGTTTTTAATATAGAAAATAAAAAACATATATCTGATATTATTGATAAGTATAACATTACATTACAAATTAAAATTAACGAGGTTGTTAATATGTTTTGCTGGTAATTATAACATAATTAAAGAATTTAAGGATGTATCGAAATGTAGCTAATGGATTTTTTTCCTAAAGGAAGTAATCGCATAGTTGTTATGAGTTATTTTACCTCCAATTAATGTCTATTAATTAAACACGGTAGCTGGCGTAATCTTTAGATTTTAGTAGTGGAATCCAAAGAGAGAAAAAAAAAGTGTTGAACGTGGGCCAAATGGAAATACCTCCTCATGCATTAACACTAACTTAGCGGCTTTTACTTTTGTTTTGGGTGCTTGGTGTGTTTTCTGTGTTTCTGTGTGTTAGCTTTGACTTGCCAACTGCATATTTGTGTACGATGTTTACGGTAAACAGCTCTGGATTCCCCTTATTCACCTGCCTCTCCTTCCACCCCGCTCGTTGTCCAACTGAAGACCATGAGGCGATCATATAAGCATCGATAGCTTGCCTAACTTTTAAACATTTTTAAGCATGAAGCGTGGTATACTTGTTTTTGGCTTTTTACTATGCTAACAATAACAACAACAGCAACAGCAACAACAAAAACAACAACAACAGTACATGACTACAACTAAAACTATGTGTGGGTTTTTGTTGCCTTTGCCAGTGCAACTGACACGAAGGAAAACCAGTTTCATTCTTTTCCTAGTCGAATGCCACAACAACAACAATAACAACAACTCAGCTTAAAAAGCAAACAGCAAGAAGAAGAGGAGCGAGCGAGAAATAGAGAGAAGAGAGATATACATATATTACAACCTGGTATGGGACGTCCAAGCGGCTCCAGCGATTAAAAGCTGCAATTTATCGCAGTCATAATAATTTGCATTTTGTCACTGTGAACCACCACCGCACCACAGCACCACCTACCAGTCGTGTGAGTGGTGCTGAACTGGAGTTGAGTGGTTTTTGCATTTGCCAATGTTGTTGTCGCCGCAGGATTGCCAACAAGAGCAACAGAGACAGAGATAACCCGAGAGAGAGTGAGAGAAAAGTCCTCGCCGACGACGACAACTCTTGTCCATTGTTTGTGGGCTGCGTTTTCATTCAAGAAGTGCCTGAATTTATGGAAAACAGGTCTGTTGGCATGCAGGCGGTTAAAGAACCGCCAACAGAGAATATCTATATACCCTATACACAAAAAACAAAACAAAAGAAGGAAGGATGTTCCAATTTATAGGTTTGTAAATATATTAAGTCGATTTTAAGTGTACAAACTAATAATAAGTCTGTGAATTGTGCTTTTTCATAATTATATAAAATCATAGATCATCTATAGATAGATCATCTATCAATTTCCAAGGCTTTTCAAAATTTGGCGACCTGATTCGTATACATTTAAAAATGTTTTCTTTATATTGTGAAAATTTCCTATCGATCGTAGAGAGCAGCTTTAAGTTCTGCATTTCTCTTCATTTTCAAAGTTATCAATATAATTTTCTGTGTTTGAAATACTCTGAATATTTCACAATCATCGCACAGGGTATTTTCAAGTTGTGATTTCACAGAGTCTCAGTTAAAAATACGATACATCGTGTGTTGGCTGCGATACTCTAACGCCAATGAACGCGAATATTTTGTAGGCGCAGCTCTTGAAAATGCAGTGACCCAGTTTAATGCTCTCGCTCTGGCTCTGGCTCTGGCTCTGACTCTGACTCTGGCCAGACTCAAGAACCGTCAAATCGAAACCACGCTCTGTCGCACACGTTAATAGTTTTGTCATAACTCCAATAAAAGCACAGCTCGAACCATAAACAAAGCACGCAATGTGTATTTGTAGACATGAGCTTTTATGCATATGTGTAAGCTATACACATGTCTGGATGTATCTCCCCCTTCTCCGATCCATCCGCTTTAATGTGCCCAATCATTAATACTGAAAATGTTACATATTTAATACGCCATTGTTGAGCTGTGTTCCAGCGCCATTTGGATTCAAATAAACACCGAAAATTGTTTTGAAATTGGATTCATTTTGCATCAAAAGAGAACAACTGCGATAAAATAAAACTCAAACGTCGAGCACGCACTGAATAATGATATATACAAAGCAAATATATCAACGCAATTGTATATCTAACATATGAAGTTCATGCGAGTTCAAATTAAAGATAAATTGCACACAGATAGCAATTCCAAGTGCAGGGGACAACATTTCTGAAGTGCAAATGTATCTGTAAGTGTCTCAGGTGTCAGCTGTAAGGAAATCATTCTTAATGATCTTCAGAATGTGTCTCAGCTCGAGTTCGAATTATAGGAGTTGACAGAGTTACATTAATCTAGAAATACCCAAATTCCAAATGACAACGCTCCGAAGTTGAGTGTCAAAAAGAAAATTAAATCATTACATTTTAAATAATTATAGACGTTTCCTTAACGTTTTCTGCTTAATTTTCTTCATCACATTAATTGTCATATTGATTTCACGTTATGCATTTACGTGTAAACGTTTGCTAGTTGTTTTTATCTAGCGCTTATGCGAGTTACAATTAACGCACATGTCATTTGGCATAGTTAATTAGAGCTCCGACTTTGTCGTGTATCTTTAAGGTCAGAGTTCAAGGTGCAAGCGCTTAGAGTAAATGGATTTAGGCGTTGGCCTTCAGCAACAGTTAAAGTTAAGGGACAGTAGAGCAAAGCACTTTTAATCTCTGAATTTTGCGTTTTTGCCATAAACAGGAAGTTTTGGACTCAAACGATAATGATAAACACGCAGCCACTAAAATGATGAAGGGGAAACAGGCGAGGAATGTACGGGGGAGGGGGAGGCGACACTTGGCGACGCAGTTAAATTGTGGATTTATGGCAGTCTACTTACTTGATCGCATATCATGTCCCACTTCTTTTCGTCATCGTAATTACGCAAGAGCTTGGCTTTATCCGGCGGCAGATCCATTGAAGCCTGCAATTAAAAAAAAAAACCAGGTTAATAAATGTCAGTAATGGGCATAACATTTAAAAGTCATTAGTATAATGGCCATAAATCTAAACTGGATAAATCTGTAAATATACTACGACGAAATGATTTCTGTGGGAAAACTAATGCAAAATTTTATTTGAATTCTTTGTTTTAATCTCTCAATAGCAAATATTTAAACTTAATTACATTAATAGAAATATAAATAAAAAGATCCATTTTTATTATAATACGGTAGTTGGATGTTGTCTTAATATTAAATATTTAAGTAATAATTAGTAAAAGGTTCAAATTTCATTTCCCATATAAATTTGCGGGAGAACTACAAATATCTTAAAAATAATTAAACCTGATATTATAAGTAAATAAAGAATTTTTGTATGTATATCTGAAGCGAAATTGTATCTCGAAACAGCATTTTCTATATCAGGATATATACAATATGTATATGTAATTAAGAAACAGTTGATATTTTCAAGAAATATGAATAAAATCAAATATTTAATGTATGTGGGGTCTGTAACCCTAATATATTGGCAATCCCTTGAAATATCGTGGCAATGGGGCATAAAAATTACACCTGACTGCTGCACCTGTTCTACAACACATTTTTTGCTATATGATTGTACGAGAAAAGCGTTAACTGATGAAGCATCTGCGGGTGAATTAACGATTTCGACTCACTCAACCAAAAACATCAATCAGCACAATAAGGGACAATTCCCAGCCAAGTGTAAAGGTAAATGTATTATATTATATTTTACATCCAACAGTCTATGGAATACGGAGAATGCCATAATGAAATCAGCAAATATAGTATGCTTACGTGACTTCAATTTGGGTGCAGCTGCAGGCAACTTCTAATTAAAGTGCCAACACACACTACACACAACTCAGGAAAGGGTGTGGATGACCAGCCATAAGGGAGGGAGGGAGATGTTTATTTTGAAGAGGACGTTGATAAAAAATGAAACAAGTTTCCAACATTTTAGACAAATTAAAGTCACAAGCCATCGAAATCAAATAAAAAGCAAGCTTATAGATAAGTAATTTTCTGATAAGCTAGCAGATACCTAGCATTATTGTCAGCCTGTTTCCGCTTTTTATTCCTATAGGCATTCCATTTACAAGCAAATAATTGACTAATATTTCATTCAACATTTAATTATGCAATTCTCAGAAGAATTTTGGAAAATAAGTATATTCATACATTTTCCAGTTAGTGAAACATTGAAAAGCAAAAAACTGTTTATAGAAACATTTTGCGTGGGAAAAATCACTTAATGAATCACGGCAGGCGGTCTAGTATGTATATAATAAAGAGATTCGATAACGCAAAGGAATAAATGTATATAAACAAAAGAGTGAAACGAAAAGAATACCCTACATTTATAAACAAGCTATAAAACAACCACAAACGTTGTCAAAGGAAGACAATTATTAAACAGACACCAAGAAATATTCCTCTTTTTTAAATTTTTTCTTTTATTATAAATTTATTTAATGAAATAGAATTATATCGGCTCTAAATTGAGAAGAAAAAACATTTTTAAGTTTTTGCATTTTCAAAGAATATGCACAGAACATTAAAAACAATATTTAAAAATCAATTTTATCACTACAATTACTATTAAAGTCTCGTAATTTGATGACTTTATTGTAAGTAGTTTTATTGCAATTCTGCTTAGTTGGACTCAGCTTGTAAGTAATAAATAAGTCATCCACAAGTGTGAGCAGTTGTCGCCGACTTCTAAATAGAATAATACATTCAAGTCGGTTACTCATCTATACAACGAGTGTAGAATCTACACTCTAGATGGAACACAACAAAGGGGTACCACAGGCTCTACATTATGCACACACACAAACTCGCAAGCACACTCGCACACACACAACATTTTTAAAATGCGTATCCGGTGCGACGGTCAGGCACATGGATTATTATGTGTTGTCGACTAATTTATATAGAAACAATTTTTTTCTTTTATTTTGCCTGCTCTGGCATAAATATATAGTGAATGGGAGAGAGAGAGAGAGAGAGAAACAGAGATCGGGAGAGCGTGGCTTTGTCAATTATTATTCCGTATATACAATCGTATTTTTATTTATATTGTTTGCTGTTTAAAAAGCGCGTCGAGGCAAATCACTCAGCGTCAAGGGGTCCGAGTATAACAGCGTATAACAGTAAGGGGAGGGGAGAGAGTAATGTCCAGGGGGAAGGGGTCAGCAGAGTAGGCAGTTTGCGAAAGGTAACTGGGCGTTATGGCATTGGATGCCGATAGCCACAAGGGCAGCAACCACAGCACTTCCATTTACTTAGTTTATAAAAGGCGTAACAAAACAATAATGAATCAATAATACTAAAAACAAAAGGAAAAGAAGCATTGCAATCATTTTCCGTTTTCCATTTTAATTTGCGTTTTTATTGCACACTGCCTGAGAAATATTTATTGTGAAATATTACATTAAACACGTTACGAAAAACGAAAACAAAACAAACGAAAAATAAATAAAAATAAATAAAAATTGTAAGAAAATTGCATGACAATGAAGTAATTGTTTGGCTTAATTAACACACAGTTAAGACTCGGAAGACTCGTGTAAATTTATAATAATTTGTCTGTGAAAAAAGTGCGATGCGAAAAATTACTTAATTAGCATTTTGCCAACAGAAAGTAAATTAAGAAAAAAAATGGGCTACAAAAACTTTATAAATTGCGAGTGCGACTTTTAATTTTTGAAGCAGGAAATCATCCAAAAGCTGAATGCTATGAAATGAAACTGAAAAATATATATGTACTTTCATATTAATTATATTAAATTAATCAGTTTAACAACAATAAGTAAATTTTAAAATTTGAAATCAAAATCCACGTTGTTTGCCATTAAATTTATATAAATTATCTTAGTTTGAGCATTAACTAAATAGTTTAGATATATACTTAATAATTAATAAATTGCACTACAATTTAGTTCTACAATTTACAAGTATATAACACTAATGTAGAGCAGTAAAACTGTAAATTGCGCCAGTTTATGAAGAAATCAAAACAAACTTGTAAATCTCAATGCGAATTTCGAGATTTAAGTTGCAGAACAAAATGTTAGATAATTTATATGTTCTACTTGACCCGCTTTGAGGTCTTCCCTCAGTTCACATCGAGTCTATATCGCTGTGCGTTGTTTAGTGCGCAAAAGAACCGATGCATTCAAGTTTCTTTTCTTTTACTTTTCCCCATATTTGCAAGCCGCAAGAAGCGAATGCTCCCAAAGGGACCGCCAAGGAAGTTGAAGCGCAACGATAAACAAATGCTCGCTCTATATATAAAATAGATAAATCCATACATACTCACACACAATGGTTGTGTGTAATAATCATGGTTTTACTTCATTTTTTTGCAGTATTATTAGATAAAGCCCGAGTCGAGCGAATGAGCAAATGTACAAATGCTGACAAAGTCATCAAAGTGCTGAATGACTGACTACAGACAATGGGTATTAATTCAAAACAACAACATACAAAAAAGCAAAAACTGATGTGGTTATTTTCTGCTTCTTCATTTTTGTCAGCCCTGTGGTTTGTCAGCCACACTGAAAATGCCATTAGTGGAGCCCATTATGATGATAAACTTATTCTAGACAAAGATGACTGAAACCCTTCCAATAACGATCATAATGATTAAACGAGTGAAAGTCATTTGTTGCTGTTGTGTGAAAGCTTGTAAATTAATGAGGATTTTATGTGGTTAGTCTAACCGACACCCACAACAGACAACACACACACACGTCACACACCCGTCACACACACACACGTACACATGAATACGCCACAGACAGAGACAGTTGTGGTCATTAAGTTAAGACTATTTAATTTTATGGGCATTCAAATGCAATCAAAATATTAAACAACTATTAATTATAATTAAGTCACAGATTCCAATGTGAAAGCTATAAAAAGAGAACAGTTTTAGCATTTTCTATATATAATTTTAAATATCATTTAATACAATACAATACTTTAATGAGTATGTGACATTTGTACAGCGATTCTTTAACTAGATAAAAATACTTCCTTATAACTGTATTATTTATTATTTACCACATTTAAGTTCACCAAAATACTAATAAATAAAGCTAATTTAATCGTTTTTAGTTTGTCAATACGAATTCTTCGGAAAGAACACAGATAAAAAAAGGCATAATTTATATTTTGTTAAGCAGAGTAATATATAATCTACTAATCTAAGTTCGGGAATAAACATAATAAGATAATATTCTAAATGTA
Source organism: Drosophila sp. st01m (assembly GCA_018901795.1). Classification (NCBI taxonomy): domain Eukaryota; kingdom Metazoa; phylum Arthropoda; class Insecta; order Diptera; family Drosophilidae; genus Drosophila; species Drosophila sp. st01m. Next base: position 17,542,296 of record JAEIFG010001637.1, read on the forward strand.
TACAAAAAGAAAATTTATTATTAGATAACAGGAAGTTAGTTTTAAAAAATATAATAGATTTAAAGTCTATATACGAATTTGCAGTACTGTGACAATTTTACTGCGTTCTTTTGAACGAAATAACAAAGTCAAATATTAACTCAGTCAGTCAGTCATGGAAATATTATATTGTAAATCGAAGACTGCCTGGAGACTACGCTGAGTGGGGAAGATTTATTTGCTCAGCTTGATCCACAGTCAATTTGCCGACTGCATCTCATCTCATGCTAAATGTTAAGTTCAATCAACCCACGCACTGCGACGATGCAGCTAACCGGAAACATCTGCGCCAACTGCCGACGATTAGACATAAAACGCAAATTATTAGCGGCAAAAGAAGGCGAAGAAGAAGAAATCCTAAAACTATTTATAGCCATGAGTGAGGCAAACAATTGCTTTCAATTGAAGGCACTTTTGGCACGAACAGTGGCAAGGGCAGAGAATCAGTTAGCTCCTAAATACAAAGTAAACACAAATTAGCCTAAGCCTTTTGGCCTGGCCCAGCTTGACTTGGCCAGTTGCTGCAAGACGAGGCCAACACTAGACGAACGCTACCGAAATGACAATACACATTTTGAGAAATACAACCAAAGAGCAGAAAAACCAACAACAACAACTCAAAATAAACAAAGTAGTCAAACAGTTTTCAGTGCCAAAAAAAAAAGGGGCAAACAAAACAACCAAGAATAATCAACAAGTGTTATCTATGGCAAATTGAAGTTTGTATACCCTTGAAAAAAGGCATAGGACAATCTATAGGCGATAAAAACAGTGATCTATAATAATATTTTAGCAGCTACCGAGATAAAGTGATGTTCAAAGAAAAAGAGTTTTGTTATCTGAGAAAATTAGGTTTTAAACTAAATATAGGCATTAAAAAATCAATGTTTTTAGTTATATAATGACATTTATGTTATATCAATTAAATAAATACAAGCCCAGATTGAATAGAATATCAATATATATGTCTCAAAAATGTGTCTTTTCTGTTTAGTTAAATCAAATCGTGTTATCTATGCGAAGAATTGTTTTTTTCCCACAATTGCTACAAAGATCGCATGCATAATTCACCTACATTTAGATGCTGTTGCATGCAACTTGACAAAATAATAATGCCCCATTTCGATGACACGAATAAGGGGGTAAAACAAGCGTAAAGTGTAAAGAAAGAACTCGTTGAGCGGCGTTTCATATTACAGCACAATTCGAGAAGGGGAACGATGATGATAAGTGAGAACTTGAGCTGAGCATATAAATATAAAGATTTCGTGTTTAATACTCTTTTTTTGTTCATGCATATTTATAACCAAATCGGCTGAGAAAAACAGATAAGCCAATGAATGAGTCAGCATGTGGGAAAGAGAGCCGCGACAATCGATCAATTTGCTTTTAATTGCCATTTGCATGCGTCTGGATTTGGATTTGGATTTGGATTGGGAATGAGAACAGAACTAAGATTGTGTCACTCTTATTTGTTGGATTTTTATGTTGTTCGTTTTATTGCCTCTTTTTGGCAATAATAAAGCGCGCGCCCATTGTTTAATTAAGTTCGACTTTGTTGTCTGGGGTTCTCTGAAGCAGCACTTCACCATGGATGACAAACAGAACAGAACGCCGCCAGAGCGAGAGGGATGTGGAGAGAGACAGAGAGATAGAGCACACAGGCAAGACAATACCCAATAGAACTTTAAGGCGTGCAACACTAACAGACATTCCCATAACTTTTCCCACTAAGAGCTGCAAAGACACACACTTAGTTTTTCGAATTTTTAAAAATGTATTGATTTCGTACAAATAAACATTTGATTAGAAATGGTTGTCATTTATTTTAGATATAAATAAGTTATTTAGAAAAAACCAACAAATTAAACTATTCAACAACCTTAGTTTTCTTTTTCCAATATATATTTTTCTTAAAAATATCAAGAAATATTTAATTTTCAATAAAAACTCACATTTTATTTCAAATTTCTTTATTAAAATATAAATTATATATTAATCACTATTAATTTTAATTAATGATATAAATTATAGGTAATTTAAAAAGTCTTAAAAACAACTTTTTAATTTCAGAAATTTTGCCAATTTTAATTTGTAAAATAACAAAACTAATGGTAATTCGGCATATGTAGATTTTTCGACTTTGAACATGAATGAAAACAAACTGACATGAAGAAATGACTGGGAAATGTAACATAAAAGATGCCGAGAGGTTCAGCTGGGGTTATCAACTCTCTCGCACACACTCACATGCACATACAGAGAGCATAGGGAACCACACACATACACACGATGAGCTCATCAATCACATTGCGAGCGTTCGAATGAGAGAGCAAGAGAGAATCATGGATTGAGGGTGCAAAACAGATAGGGGCATGTTATTCCAAATTAGAATTATTCTTTGTATTTGGAAACTTACCAAAACTTTGGCAAAACGCCGATCCAGCTCATCGGTGGTGGGCATCGGCTGTTGGCTGCGACTGCGCACGCTGGGCTGTCGCACATGATGGTATTGTGAGCTGGAACCGATGTCGTATCGAAGATCCTGCTTCTGTAGCGTACCTCCGGTGGAGGAGGCACTGTGATGGCCATTACGAAGCATGGAATGGGAATGGGAGTTTGGGTGCTGGTGCATTGGCGGTTGCTGTTGCTGTGAATGTGGAAACGGATGATGTTCATCTCGATCGACATCGGCATTGCTGATGCTGCGTGATTTAACTGCGCCCATTATGGTGGCAAAGCGACCGCTGCCGCCGTTGCTCACTGATGCTGCAGTTGCTCCGTTTGATGTTGTTGATGTTATTGTGGTGCACCAGCGGCCGCCAGCACCAGCATAACCGCCACCGCCTCCACCTCCACCGTCGTCGCGGGCGTCGCCGGCTTCGATGCTCGCTGCAGTTAGCGCTGTGCTAAGGGACGTTGATACCGCGCCCCATACAGTGCGGCAGAGTGCACGGGTGCGTTCGGGGCAACTTGAAAGTTGCTCTTTGATTTCGTTGAAGATATCCAAAGCGATGTTGCTGCTTGGCCTGCTCTCGCCCTGCAGCCAGTGAATTTATTGTCTATATATTGGCCGAAAAATTTGATGATTATCTGTGGTTTTTGTTTACTGTGTGTTTAGCCAAGATTTTTACTTCTTTTTTGTATAATGAACTTTAGCGAAAAAGTTGCTGTGTTGCTGTTCGATTTTTACTTGGACTTTATATATTTATTTATGTATTTTTTTTGGCAATGTAGGCACTTTTAACTGCAATATTTACTTATATATACATATGATGTTTGTATGTTTTGTGTGAACATAAATACATTCACATATATTTACACGCCCTAAAAGAATTTTGTTGGAAGCACAAATAATGACGCAAAGTGAGTAATGTGCTTGTTGTTGTTTCTGCTGCAACGACTGCGGCGGCGGCTGCTGCCGATACTTCTTCTTCTTATGTGCAACTGAACAAACACATACACACACGAGACACGCACACAACCACAATCGCACACTCACAAATCACACACACACACCCAGTCAAACACACTGTAGCACAGACAAAGCGCAGATTTCAATAGAACGCTCCTCAAGGCGTCAACTTTTTACCGTTGTTGGATATTTCTGCTTTATTTTCTTGATCGTGTTAGCTTAGCTTAAAAGGTTTCAAATTTTTATTGAACTCTCAATCATAATTACTCAAGTGTTGAACGCGAAATTCCACTGCAATTGTTTAAATGCACTTGGCATGCGACGGCGCGACTACAGCGACTACAGCGACTTTCAACGAAGTCTTCTTCGTACGTCGAGTTTTCGAACACTGTTGCCAACTTTTTAGTGGAAATAATAGCTGTGTCTGTAGTAGTGGTGATGTCAACTTGTCTTAATAGACGATTCGCAAAAAAAAAACGGGCTGGCAGGTTCGGGTTTTTTAAATTAAACACTGCTTACAATTTTTTTTTTAGCTATTTCCGGCAGGCAAGCATCCGAAAAATACTTTAAAGAGCAATGTAAAATACTACCCCATTTTTTTTAGTGCGCCTATTTCTAAAAAAGACTAGACAAATTTAAATTCTGCGTGTTGAATGCCAATCTTTTCGGCCATATAATTATTTTCAAACCAGCAGTATTATAAAAATAAAGTGCTGTCTGGATAGCTACAATATTAGCTATTGGAAGAACTTTTGAGCAGTTTAATTAATAATATTATTTTATTAATGAAACACAGCTTTAAACCGACCAAACTTTCGTGCTAGCATTTATATTTGATAATATTAAGAACTAGCTATAAAATAACTTGATAGGCACAGTGATTGAAATATCGAATATATATAAAGAAATGTCCGAATCTGTTTACGGACTACCCCTAATTAAATACTGCAACTATTTATCGATAATGATCGATAAACAGTTTCCTTATTTCAGATAATTTATTTGTTTACAAACATTTGCACTCGTATAAAAAATGGGTACACCGCGTAAAAATCTTACCTATTTTTCGCCCTATTCACAAAATGTAGGCCAGTATCCTTCGCAGACATCAGAATATATGTCACAGCACACTGGAGGCATGCAGCGACAGGACAGACAGCAACAGAACTCCCATCGGGGGACTCCTAATTTTTACCAAAACCGAATGCCCCAACAACAAAATTGTGGGTTTTTCGAGGACAGGCAAAGCTCCAATGCCAGCAACACACCCCACTTTTATCGGAACAAAACACCGTATCAGCAACGAGGTTCTTCGCATCGGAATTTTGGGCACCGCGGCGGAAGACGGGGATTTCATCAGCAGCAGCATCAACGGCAATTCAATGATAATAAAAATGCAGACACGTTTTCTCAGTACTTTCACACTTCGATGCTGGAGGATCCGTGGCACGATTTGATGGAGCGCTATAATGCAATACACGGCAGTGTTGTAGATGATGGCCAGCAAAAAGACGATTCTGATACATAGTTTTAAGTTTAACATTTTATACATTTATGCAACTGTTTCTTATAAAATTCAATGGGCAAACTTAATGCTAAGATGTATTTCGTATTTCGTTGTCATTTCTGCTTCTGACGCTTCTCAATATACTTCTCCCAGTCGGAAGCAATTCGATTATATATACTCATTGCTGCGCGTGCATCCTCCACAGAGTTGTGCTCGCCAGTTTGAATCTCCTGGCCCAGTACCACCATGGTTAACCGCTTCAGACTTGGGGTATGTCCATTTGAGACAACCTTGCACAGCGGCTTGTAGCGAGATGTATCACGTATGTGGACCATTGGATGATGAATGCCTAGCACGGCGAGATCATTGCGTAGTGCATGGCCGACAAGGATTTTCCCCTGAAGCAGCTTAACAACTTCCTCCTGCACTTTCTTAAACTCCTCACCGTTTTCGATGTCCTGGGGACGTATGCCTGAAACGCTGGTGCGATAATCTGTAACCGGTTGCATTGGCTTCACGTGTTTATCCAGCATCACTTCACCAACTTTGTTAACAATGGAGACGCGTGCAAGCATGGCATCCTGACCGTTGGGCCCCACGCCCACCATCTCACAATCCATGGCCAGGTAACGATTGCGCTGTGCTTTGCGCTTGAGACGATTACGCGCCGATTTGGTCAATGTTGCATTTTCATCAAGGCTTGCATCATCTGCTGCGCCAGTGGCTGCTGACTTGCTCTCACTCTGATTCTGATTCTCACTGCCAGAGACCATTTGCCAATTAGAACCTGCGGCACGTCTGTTCAAATTTGGTTGCTGCATTTGCAAGCGTTCCATCGAGTTTTGAAGTTTACGCTGTCCAGGGGAATTCGTGTTTGGGTTCATCGTTTTGTTACTGACTTGGCCGCTTCTGTTCATGTCAAACTGCATTTAATGCTTTACTGACGACATTCGACAAAATTATCGGTAGTTTCATCAATTCTCCTGAATTCGCTGTTTTGTGGCTCCCCGATTTTAATGCGAACTGTATGTTTCTAGCTAAATTAATTTTACAGAAAATGTGTTTTGACAATCGACAGTGTTATCGAAAACAAACATCGATATGCCCTGCAGTAGTTAGGAATTTAATTAACACTGTTGCCAATTTTTAAGAGTAAAAGTAGCTGTTTCTGGCTGGAAAGCATCTAAATTACTTTTTATGAGCACGCTTTCCAATTTATGAATTATATTATTAGTAATTTAATAACTAGTATTTTCATAATTTTCTAGAAAACGAACTTTAAAAATAGCCAGAATTAGCTATAATATAGCTAAGGTGGGAATAGTGCAAATCAAAGACATTAAAATAAGCAGACATTAACAATATAGTGTATAAATAACAAATAATAAATAAGCTTGTTACGGCTACTTTTATGTTGCCGTGTGAATAACGTATTAATGTGTTGATAAATAGTAAATACAGGCACAAAGAAAATGCATAGATATTATGCATAAAAGGACGAAATCTGCATGCATTTTGTGCAGCTTGTCATTTACATAAAATGACAATCAGAATTGATTTCTTATGCTGCTAATGAGCGCATAATTAACCAATTTACATTCTCACACACTCATAGGCGACCCATCATTCACTTAATATGGCTGGTGGGACAGCAGCTGTGTCCATGCAACGTTTTCACACACGTTGCGGGCGCTCCATAACATTGTGGGATGGAAATCGTTCCGCCCAACGTTTGATGCGAAATTTTAGCCATGCGCTTGTATTCAGTGCCGAGCCGCTTGTGGATGATGTGCTTTTTGAGGTGGTCATCGAGAAGAAGGTGTGTTGGATGCATTACGACCATGCCATTTTATTGATTTGGTTGTTGTTAATTGCAGAGCCATTCTTGGGGTGGCAGCATTGAGATTGGCGTCACCTCGGAGTCACCTGACGACTTAGAATTGGTCGCCTGTGCGACAGCAATGCGGAACGGCACGTGGGTAATGTCAGGCATTGATGTGCGAAAGGATGGACGCCGTTTGCTTGAATTTTATGGCACAGATTTGGAGACACTTAATGAGAACGATCGCGTTGGCGTAATGCGCACCTCCAATCATGATCTCGTTTTTTATGTCAATGGTGAATCTCAGGGCGTGGCTGCCAAGAACATGCCAAAGCCGCTGTGGGCACTTGTCGATCTCTACGGACGCTGTGTACAGGTCTCACTTTGTCCCACGGGCACAAGCACCACTATTAATAGCAGCACTGAGGTAACATAATCGCTTTTATATCCTGTCCTGTTTTAATTCAAACTCTGTAATTCAATAGCTGGATTCGCCTTTACAACAACCATTGCAGCAGGTTGTCCAGAATCTGGATGTGCCCATGAGTGTAGATGTCAGTGTGGTGGATGGCAGCAATCTGGACGCTTTTGCTCGTCTTAATCTCAATGGCAATGCCAGTTGCAGCTCAAGCAGCGGAGGCGCCGCCGGTGAATACTACGATATTAATGATCGTTTACGTTTTCACACGCGTTGCGGTTCCTTGGTCAAATTGGTGCCCAACTTTCGTTCAGCGGAGCGTCGGCGCCCACTGGATGAGTTTAACAATGGCGTTGTCATGACACATCGTCCGCTGCGGGACAATGAATTGTTTGAAATTCGCATTGACAAGCTGGTGGACAAATGGTCTGGATCCATTGAAGTGGGCGTCACTACGCACAATCCGACGGTGCTGCACTTTCCAGCCACCATGACCAATATGCGCAGTGGCACCATTATGATGTCCGGCTGCGGCATTCTTACCAACGGCAAGGGAACACGCCGTCAATATGGCGAGTTTAATTTGGATGAACTGCGCGAAGGCGATCGCGTTGGCATGATGCGCAAATCTAATGGCAATCTGCACTATTACATCAATGGTCAGGATCAGGGCGTGGCTGCGACACGCGTTGCTGCCACATTGTGGGGTGTCATTGATCTCTACGGCATGACCATCAAAGTCACTATTGTCGATCGAGATGAACGCGAGCAACAGAATTTGGTCACCAGAAGAAACAACATTGTTGCCGGCATGGCCTTGGCTTGCAGTCACACCCAGTCTGGCACCCCCACATTGAGTCTGCTCAGTCCGGAGAGCGAAATGAATGTGGCTGGTGCTGCTGGCGGACTCAGCGAAACCATTTCCAGCACACGTGTTATGACACGCAACGATGACAGGTTAACGTTTCATCACATTTGCGGCAGCCATGCCACCGTCACCCAAAGTGGACGAACTGCGTTGCGGCCCAAGTGAGTATCATAAGAATTAGGACATATATATGTTATTGGAATTACCATTCAAAAATGGCATACAGTGCTCTGCAAGGTCATCATAATATTGACATTCCGATAATCTTTCTTGCAGTGCTGCCGATGACTTTAATAATGGTGTGGTGTTGACACGACGTCCCTTGCGTCCCAATGAGCTGTTCCAGGTGCGTCTCGAGCGTGTGGTGACCAAGTGGGCGGGCTCTGTTGAAATGGGCGTGACCACACATACAGCTGATGAGCTGGACTTTCCCTTCACCATGACAAATGTGCGGTAAGTGGAGTAACAAATGTAATTTAGAAATGTGATAATTATCATTATAATTTACGATAGCTCCGGCACCTGGATGATGACTGGCAATGGTGTCATGCAGAATGGTGTCACTGTCATCGAGCAATATGGCCAGAATCTGGATCGATTGCAAGTTGGAGATCGCGTGGGCGTTGTCCGCAAAGATGATGGCACTCTACACTTTTGGGTGAACGGTGTGGACCAGGGACCAGCAGCCACAAATGTCCCGGAGCGTGTCTATGGCGTCATTGATCTCTATGGTCAGGCGGCACAGGCTAGCATCATTGACACCTCTGAATGCGGCAGTCCAGATACAGGCAATTCAACCATTTCGAATACAACGTTGTACAGCGAAGTTCCGCTCCGATTCCATAACATCCATGGCGCCAATGCAGGCATTTCCAATAGTGGATTGACTGCATCACGCCCCAATTCATTAGCGGAGTTTAATGATGCAATTGTGTTTAGCAATCGACCATTGCGTAATCGCGAACTCTTCGAGGTGGAGCTGGAGACAATGGTGCGTCATTGGTCCGGGAATATTGAGATTGGTGTGACGGGTACACGTCCAGAGGACATACAGCTGGCTCCCAATGCCACAGATTTGGAGGCGAATGATACCATCATTCTGTGTGGTCCCATGATCTTTCATAATCGCAAAACCATACGCACCAATGTGCTCATCGATTTGGACACACTTGGAACGGGAACACGCGTTGGCGTAATGCGTAACGGCGACTATATACACTTCTTTGTGGATGGCATGGATCAGGGACCGGCTGGGGAATGTCATGCGCCCAACATTTGGGCCATTATTGATCTCTACGGGCAGTGCGCACAGGTTAGTCTGACCCAAACCCAACTGGACATACGTGCTCCGTACGCAACCAGCGAGAATTCGCAGAGCTGCCAGGCCACATCCGTTATTCAGCATCCGGCACTGGAAACGAAGCATCGTTGGACTTGCGTCTCGGGCAGCGTTAGCCTTACCAAGGACTGGACAGAAGCATCTCGCTTCACTGGCTCCACGGCAGCCCTTTCGCATTGTTTGGTCTTCTCAGAGCATCCACTCAGCGCTGGTTCACCCTTTGAAATCAAGCTGACCTCCATCAATCCCATGTTTGCCGGTAAGTTTGCAATTCAATTTACATGAAAAATATTAGATTGCAATTCTTGATTTAACACAAATTCCACTCCTTGCAGGCTGTCTCAGCATTGGCATCACTGATCTCAATTTGGCGGATGAAAGTGTGAGGAAGAAGCTGCCCACCAGCCTCAAACGCATTCCAGCCAATGTCTGGTATGTGAGTGGGAATGAGGTGCGCTACAATTCCAGCTGCCTTCAACGGTCGCTGGCATCTCTTGAATGGTTGCGTGTGGACGATCGCATTACGTTGGAGCGTGTGGAGAACTCGTTGAATATTCTGTTAAACTCGGAGAACGTAAACATACAGTTCCATAATATACCCAACGATGTGTATGTCGTGGCGGAGTTGCTGGGCTCCACAATGGCCGTACAGGTTATCTCAACACAGGGCCCAGCATCGCCATTGCGTCCCTGCAGTCTGCGTCTGCAGGATTCCATGGACTTTGGGATGGATCCGTTAAATAAACAGGATAGCTCCATGCTAGAATCAATTGATTCAGAGGCGCAGAACTATGAATTTGTCGATGTATCTAATAAACACGTGCGTCTCGCTGAAGATCGCCGCAGTGCCTCGCGCAGTAAGTCTTTTAACCAGGCCATAGTGTGTCTAAACAAACCACTGTGCAAAGGCGATAGCATCAGCATCAAAGTGGATGCAATTAACAACAAGTGGAAGGGTACATTGAGCTTGGGTGTATTGGCCACGTGTCCACAGGCAATGTCCATTCCCATATCGCTACTTAACTGCAAGCGTAGCTGTTGGCTGGCTACACATGACTACATCAACATCAATGGTCAGGTGATGGCATCCAAATATGGAGAAGCACTCGATAACATACAGGTGGGCACTGTGATTACCATGACGCTCACACACGCCGGCATGTTGAGTAAGTAAATCAACTCAAGTGGAGTTGGCCCACTATTTCTTATCTATATATCAATCTGTTCTCCAGTTATCATGGTTGGCTCTACAAATCTGGAGGATTTGGCCAGCAGTTTGCCTGGTCATGTGTATCCCATTTTCGATGTCTATGGAAAATGCGAGAAAATCACTTTGTTGACAGGCAGCGATGCAACGCGAAATGCCAATGGCACACCCATTTTGGAGGCACCCGAAGCATTGGAGCTAGACAATATGCCGCAGCAGTGTGAGAAGGCGCATCTGGAGATGCACGAGAAGGAGAAGGATACGGAACAATTAAGCGATAGTGCTAGAGAAATGCCCACAGGCGCCTCAACATCCGCAATCGGGAATCTTATGTAAGTAAACTCAGTGAGAGCATTTTGGTATTATTTCTTTATGCGCACTTCCTTCGCACAGGACTCGTTCAGTTATGGAGAGCGTTTCGGAGAATCTGCTGCTAAACATTTCCATTAAGAATCGCACACTGGAACAACAACGCAATGAACTGGGAGGTTCCTCGTCCACTTGGTAAATAACAAGTGTTACGCCATTTATAGCAACTGTTAATCTTTCTTTGTCTATTCCAGCTGCTTGCGAGAGTCTCTGCAGTTGCAGCACAACACAAATCTAAATATTCAGCGTAGTCAGAGCACGCATAGATTCCAGAACTCATTAAATACTTCAACGGGTGGAGGAGCCAGCACTTCCAATGCCACAGGACAGATGCACGGATCAAGTGGCGTTTACGATACGAACAAAGAGTATGATGAGCAGCCATTGTGTTCTAATTTAGTGGCGCCAAATATGATAGCTTCACACGACTCGGAGCATAGCGAGAACAATGCGGAGGCGGTGGTGGAGATCATCAGCGAAAGGGAACGTGAAAGAGAACGGGAACGGGAGCTGTCAAGCGAATCCGGTGACAATGTGCTGGAGGATGATGAAATAGATTATATGAATCATTTGTTGTTGTTGCAACAGTTGCAACAAAATGAATACACTCGAATGCAACATCATTTAATGCCGGATCAAATATCGCTGCTCAATCTGGATCTCTCCTCGCTCAACTCTGTGGAATCGGACACCAACTCCAGTAGCAATGCCCGGGAATCGTTGCGTTCAGCGGCAGCTGCAGCCGGAGTATTGGAACAAAATGATTGTGAGTATCTGAAGCAAGTGAAACGCTTCTGTGCTTCCCTGGTGCTGCCACAGGCCTTCTTCGATGCCCGATTGGAGCCAATTTGCTTCTGTTCTAAGTGTAGTGGCAACAGCAACGGCAATGGTGACAAACTGGAGGGCTGGGTATACTTTAAGCTGAACCAGCAGACGGTGAATGCGCTGAACTCATCAACTTCATCCGCTGCTGGGTCTTCGGCGGCACAAGTGCACTTGGATCTTAATGGCGACTGGCTGCCCTTTTATTATATGACGCGTGTGGACAAAATACGTGCCATTTTAGATCGGGGTCAACCACTGCCGTTGGAAATGGACGAGGATGCGGTTGCTGCCACGCACAAAGATGAGCCAGGCACACGTCTTGAGCTTTATTATTCTCCCAATGCTACGGTCATTGAACCGGTGCTCCCACAGCATCATTATGTCTCTGATCAAGGCGTGCATCGTATTTCCACATCGTTTGAGGTCTACGTACGCCGTCAGTCCATTTCGGGTGTCACTACGGGAAAAGCTGGCGGCGAAGCCAAGCGTCGCAGCATGAATACGACCGAGCATGAATCCAGCAACGATGCTGGTTCGGGTGGCGCTTCTGGCGGTGGCAATACCGGTCCTGGCACCTTAAACGAATCCTCTCTGCACCTGCTCAACGATTTGTGCTGGTTTACCAAAGAGGCGGGCGCCTGCATAATTAATGCACTAATTATTAAATTGGATCGCATCGAGGAGGCCTCAGGCGAAACCTAAACCGAGTTAAATACATACAGATAATGATATAAACACTAGTCACCAGCTTTCAGCCGAATTTCCTATTTATCTCGAAAATATAAAAACAAACACGCTTTCGCTTACGCCACATTCACATTCCCATTCCCCATTAATAAGTCAAAACATGTTTTGTATTGTAAGCGCAAATGAATATCCAAATATAATCTCATTGTTTTGCATAGTGTGAATAAAGCGTGTATTTTATTTATAAAATATTATTTCGATTACAGTATTACTCTTGAAACTGCTGTAAAAAATTCTCTACTTCTGAAAGCTATCATAAGTATTAATTGCCAGACAGATAGTTGAAATGTTCTTTAGTCAGAAATGAATAAATGTTTTTTTATTTCATATTCATTTATTTTTGTGGCTCTTTAATTCCCGAGTTGATCTGCGTAATGTCTCTGACTTTGTCCCTTATCGCATCGATTTTTTGGCTTATACTTGACACTAAATCATTAGTTGATTGAATTGTATCTTCTTGATTAGCTTCGGTTTCATTGAGCACAGACTGCTGAGCACGTAGATCGTTTATTGTTGCTTCGAGTTGCTTTATCTGTTCGTCCCTGCTTTGGATTGTAATTCTACTCGCATCAAGATCCTTTTTAACTTTATCTTCAGATTGCATTAAGGTTCTTAATACGGTATAACAATACGAACCGCACTGTTGGTCCAAATTTGAGGAGACATCCGGCAACTGTGATAAATTCTGTGTGAAATACCAGACTAAAGTAAATCGATTTTAAAGACATACCGAGGCAACTGTTGTGGTTGTTGCTGCTACCCAACATATCTGCATGGCAAGCAAAAGAACCACAAATATTTTCATCTCTAAAGATGTACACCTTATATATTGGTCCGCAACAATTCGCAGAAAAAATCCAACTGAAAATCAAACGCAATGTATCTAGAATTTATACTCGAGATGTACGCTGTGAGATCGTATTTATACTATACGTATATACACATAAATCATTTAATTTTATGGCCAAATCTTGGAATTGGTTTGTTATTGTTTAAATACCCTGAGCACCAATCATTTCCCATAGAGGTATATATTTAAAACTGGCAATATAATTTTTTATTTTAAGTAAAAACACTATTTGCTGCTTTTTTGGAATCATCATTATTGTTTTATTTGATTATTTGAATTCCATTCATTTAGTGTCGCTGTGTTATTATTCAACTATACGAAAAATGGTCGATTAGAAATGGTTTTGTTTGCTTTTATTATTTTTGTATTATTTTTAAATTGTTGCATTCATTCATGCAGCCTGTTGTTATCTGCTCCATCAAGTGTCAATTGCCGCCTTTCGTCTGCTGCACTTAATCAAATCGTTTGTATTATACGCCTACACATGTATTTTATGTTTACAGTATGCCAGTTTGCTGATCCTGATGCGTTGAATAAGCAAAGTTGCATATACAAATTCTTGTTTCATGTTTCTTTCTTTTTGTATACGTTAAGTTAATTTTGTTGTTTGTTTCTAATTGTTGTAGTTCTTGTTCTTGTTTATCGTTAGCCAATACCATATATATGTTTATATATATTTAAATATATCCATTACCGCCGACGAGGAATCGGGGTACAAAGCTTACTCCACATCCATGGCAGGATCGTTGGCGGACTGTGCATTGTTGTCCACATCCATTTTGTCACCGGTTGCACTTGGTTCACCGCCATTCTGCTCAGCATTTGGTGCATCCTTTGGCGGTGACGTTGTTGTCTTGGCGGCTGGCTTCGGTTTCGCACGAGTAATCACCGAATTAACGCAGGCATTTAAGGTGTGCACCTCCTGTCGCACGTTTGACATCTGAACTGGACTGTCGGCGGTGCGGGGGGCTTGCGTAAACTTGGACAAATTGGTGTCTAACCATTTTTGGGCCTTGTCCGCCGTCTCGGAAATGTTAATAAACTCCGTCTCCGTCAAATGATCGTACTTGGCTACACCCTTGCGGAACTCGGCCACAGCCTGGCGAGCAAAAGCAATGGTATTCTTCAACTCGTCAAATGCAGCCGGACACTGCTCATAATCCTGAGAACGATGCTTAATGGGATCCGTTTGTTGCTGCAACGTCGATAGGCGATTGGTGTAAGTCTCACGATCACAATCTTCACCATCCTCATACAGCCAGTTCTCGAGATCATTCAGCTGCGATACAATCGATTCGCGGGTTGATTCAACTACATAACGTTCAAGTGCACCACCCTGTAAATGAAAAAAGAATGTTAGTATTTTATTTTTGGACTTATTTTGAGTCCATTTGTATTTTACCTGCAATTTGTTGCGCATATCGTAAACAAACTCTTCCAAGGCATTCTTGGCATCAATGCGTTCGGTTTCCTTCTGATCGTTGGAAATCATCTTGGTCTCCTCCTGCGTATAGTTGCCCATTTCGGTTACATTAAAGCCATGAGTGGAGACTTCCATGGGCAGTTCAACGGCCTTGATGGTCTTCTTCTTTGCCTTTTCATTGCCCTGCAGATAACAAAAAAATGAAAATAGTGAAAACAATTGAAAGAAATTCTGCAAAAATTTGTCCAATTCTTTGTAGCCAATAGAAAGAGGAAATATAGCTCGAAGCGGAACAACAAACAAAGCGAAGAGGAAAAACAGCTCAAGCAACAGCCTACAATATGAGCAAGAGATTCGTGATCGTGTCTTAAGTATATGAATACATATTTATATTAGCATTCATTGGATAAGAGGCGCATTGTAGAACGTATTTGTATATTTATGTTTCTATTTCTTTTTTCATATTTTTATTTTTCGATAATAAATAAAATAATCAATACAAAAATGTAATTAAGCATTTTAGGCAAATTGTGTTAGCAGTTTAAGATTTGATTCTGTTTCTTTTGTTAATTGTTTTTGATTTTGTTCTTGTAGGAGCACACAGGGTAGGCGGCTTATGAGCGGTCTTCATCATTCGTTTTATTATCGGTTGTTGGGTGGGAAAAGAAAGCGCAATCAATTTGTGCTTAGTTTAATTTAAATTTAGTTCTTAAACGACATTTCCAATTTCATGACATCTCATTCTTTGGATATAATTTCAATTTAAATTATAATTGCATTAATGATTTTAATAATTTGTGTTTTTTTTTTTTTTGTTGTTTGTATTTGAAAACGTACCGAACCAAACCAGCCCTTGACCCGCTGTGCCCACCCTTGTCCGCCAGGTGATGTGGCTGTTGATGTATTAATATCATCCTCATTCTCACAATATGCCTAAGAGAGAGCAAAACGCGAGCGCACACAATATCCAATATTTGGGATAGTTGTTGAAATAGTTGTATGTATATATATGTGCCACATATAAGTATGTATATCAAAAATTACGATATTCATTTAATATATATAATAATAATAACAACAACAAGAGCAAGAGCAACAGCAACTACAACAACAGTAGATCGAGAATGAAACCATGTGGAAATATATACAACAAATCTTTGGTAATTAAAAGAAAATAATAGATTCCAAGAAATAATCATAAACGAGTAAATTTATAAGGAAGTATTTCTGAATGACTTATATTGGCAATGCCATCAACTACACCAATTTATAAAATTTATGCCCTTTAATTCCCATGGGAACTGTTATCTTATTTACATGCCTGTCCTTGTTGAGTCATTATCTAATTATTGATTGGAAGACTTACTGTATATGTGAAAGGTATTTTGGAGACAAATTTATTTATTTATATATATTGTCGAGCTGATCTATATATAAATATCAATAGATACTTTATTAAAAGAGAAGTTCAGTTGTTCGTCAGAATCTATCAAATATTTTCAATTACAAGTAAAATATTCTATAGCTATAAAAATTAAAGCAATATATTACGGAAAACTAAAAGTAAAGTATTAGAAACATAATCAAATTTAAATGTTCATGATATAAAGCTGTTTTGTAATGAAGAGCTATGGCGGCATTCATTTTCACAATTACTAAAAAAAATAATAATAATTTAGATACGGTTTCATTCCCACTCTATAAGACAAAACGAAAAGTTGAGAAATGGCAACATAGGAGAGAAGTGAATAAGATAGAGAACTAAACTAATGATTTGATGAATGGGGGTGGTTAGAAGAAGAAACATTTGAAGGGGTTAGAAAGCTGCGAGAGAACAACAGCACCTGTGTAACAGCAGATTGATTGTACTAACGATGATGATAATATAACCATACAAAATTAAAATATGGCATAATTGAACTCACCTCCTGCTGAGCATCCGCTTGCTCGCCAGAGTTGGCAGCCGGCTGTTCGCCTGACGCCTTCTCCTCGGTAGCAGCTTGCTCTCCAGCGGCGGCGGCAGCAGTAGCCTCTTCCAGTTCCTTGCGATCGACAAGTGTGGCCGATGAAATCAGAACGATGCCATTTTGATTAATGCGTACTTTTAGTTTAACCTCCTGACATTCGCCACGTTCCGTTGGCTTCACATCCTTGATTTTCCAAACGCCAATAGTTTGATCCGGATACGGCACTTCTTGACCATAAACAATGGATGCATTAAATGGACTCTTCCGAGCAATGGTTACCAAGCGGCTAAATGGCGCCGGATGGAATTGTGGGAAAATCTCAACCTCGGCGTTATTTGATGAGCCCTCGGCATCCCAAAGTACTTTGACTGCATAGTTTTGAATATCAGTCACTCCAAATTCACGAACGCGCACTGCCGGCGACATAATTGCGCATTGAAGAGCCGCGCCACGTGATACAGCCTCATCCTGGTTAAGTGTGGTGCTGGCCGGCTTGTTGAACACCTGCATGAGAGATGATAACACAGAGATTAGAGTGAAAACATAACATATATATTAGGTACTGTACTGACCTGCTCAATGAGCTGCTTGATGGATGGTATACGAGTGCTGCCGCCCACAATTTCCACCGAGTGGATATCATCTAAAGATAATTTTGACTCAGCTAATAGCTTCCTAAAGGTCTTCTCCACACGCTCTAAAACAGGGGCGACAAGCTCTTCCATTTGGGAACGTTGCATGGATGAGCTAACATCCACGTCATCCAAGAAGCATTCAATGTTCAGTGGCAGTTTGGTGCTATTGGCAGACATCTGCTTCTTGAGTTTCTCAATTTCGGTCAGCAGACGCAAATTAGCGCGTGCATTGGTTCTGGAATTGATCTTGTAACGTTCAAGGAACTCCTTGCTAAAGTGATCAGCCAATGCCAGATCAAAGTCACGTCCACCAATTTGATCCCAGCTACTGGCGAGCATCTTCAGCTTGCCCTTAGTAAATACACAGGCGCTGACCTGCAGCGCCGAGTGGCCAAAATCAACAAAGATAACATTACGTGGCTTATCCTCAAACAGATCGTTCTTATAGAAACCGTATGCCAGAGCTGTAGCTGTTGTCTCATTCATCAGCCGCAGCACATTGAGGCCAGCGATTTGTGCGGCATCGAGAAGTGCACGACGCTCGGCGTTGGTAAAGAATACGGGACAGGCAATGACACAGTCATTTACTTGTGTTTGCATAGCTGCGGCCGAGGTTTCCTTCAATTTGGTGAACAGCATGGCAGTCAGTTGCTCCGGCGAGAAATGCTGATCCTCATTCAAATAGTTGACTTTGATGCCAATGCTGCCATCACTACGCGCCTCAACGCGCGCTGGAATGCTCTTGAGTTCGTGTTGTACATGTGGATCGTCGAATTTGCGGCCAAGTAAACGCTTAAAGCCGCCAACTGTGTTTTTCATGTTTGTCACCTGTTGGTTTTTGGCCGCAACGCCGATGATGCGCTTCTTTCCATCAAAGGCCACAAAAGAGCTGCAATCCGAGAGAAAATTAAATACATTTTATCATTAACAGTGAGGCAACATTTGGTGTAAAAAAAATAATGTTACAAACGTTGACACAAGTATTTAATACCCTGTATAAGTACAAACTAGAAAAAATCGGAAATATCGCGACAAATATGGCTAGCGCAAACGGAATCAATCGGGCACACAGACACATACACATACACCCTGGGAACACATGGTGTGCATGCACATGTCGAGTGTGTGTATGCGGATCGTAAGTTTTGCCGGCTTTGATTTATATTCGACCAGTTTGGTGCGAACGCCTTTGCTCTCACTAACCGCTCGCTCTCCTCGCAACAGCTGCTGCTGCTTTGTTCTCTCTTTGATGCTGCTTTACTCAGAGTGACCGCATGACGCATGCGATGATGTGCGTGTGACTGTTTGTGTGTGCACGCTGGCCAAAATTGAAGGAAAAAGAAATAACATATTTGCAAAAGTGGAAATTGCACCCACGCAGTCTACAACATTTATAAAATAAGAATGTTAGTCAAAAATTGGGACAAAATCTCATTTGTATATGGAAGCAGAAACAGCCAGTGCAACATTTCAAAGTTGCCATTCGATTAATTTGCAATGCTTTTTATGGAGCGCAACCAGAGCCAAATTTAGGCCTAAGGCAATCAGCTCACAAATGCATTCGTACACAGGCACATTAAATTTTATATGTACATTTCGGTTTGTTAAGATTTCTTCGTTAAATGCGTTACCAGTGACAACAACACTGGAAATTTCTAGGCGCGCATACATACATTCATACAAGCAAAAACTCAAACACACGCACACAAACAGTTGGGCATGACTTACATTTGTACATAACCTCAAAGCAATAAGGGAGCAACGATTATGCACTACGAATCTCGAGGCTTCTACTACTAAATAGCCAATATAGTACTAATAATCATAGTCATGGAACACGGTACATGATACCTTCTGGTTGGTACTTACGGTGTTGCACGCAGACTGTAGTCATTGGCAAGTGTCTCGATGCCACCGGCCTTGGCTGCAGCAACGTAGCAGCCCTCATTTCCGAAATCGATGCCAATCACAGACATTTTTTCCTAGTTTTCAACTGCCGACTCGTTTGATTGATTTAGTTGAACTATTTATTTGGTTAGACTTTGTTGCCTAGCTTGGTTGTTGTTGCTTTATTTTATAAGGGGCGGCTTCTTTGTTATTTCAGCAACTGTAAGAAAAATTAGATATATTATTTTAAAAATCACCATTACGTACACACACACAGGCATCAAAGCTATTCAAATTGACATATGATTCGAGAATCTCTTCGGTTTTTAACTTTTTTCCATTAATTATAGATTTGCCAGTGGTTTGCTGGCTCATAAATAAAAGCTATTCAAATCGAATCAAAATGATATTTTCCGATGCTTGTTTGATGGGTCTTGCAATGATATTAGCTTTGCTGACATATTTACGCACATTTTTTGCAATTATTTATATATAAGCTTTATGCTTATTTATACAATATATAAACGCTTCAATTTATCTAGCGCGACCGACACGTTTTTTCAGCGTAATGAAAATTAAAGCGGCGACGTCGACGTCGGCTGAGAATGGTACCGAAACTTCTCGAATGCGATGTATATTACTATCGATTTATCGATATTTAAATGTGATATGCTTTATCGCAGTAATCCGATTGAATTTTGCGACAGACCTCTTTACGATTTGAATTTTCAACAAGCGGTAAATTAAACTTTAAATGGGCATTTAATATAAAGCGTAGCGCTGAACTATAAATCAATTGAAAATAATGAGTTAGATTTCAACATGAATTTTTATTACACATAGAAATATATGCATTGTCTTTTTAGCTTAAAACCAAGTGCGCAAAACAAATTGTAATTAGGAATGGTTGACATCGATACAATACCGAAAATAATTAAATACTTATAAACTTAAGCTAGGTAGCATTACTATGCCTGTCAGGAATAATTTTGAACACATTAAATAATTACGAGTCAGTTATATAGAAAGAGATTCCATATGTGTAGAAACTAAGACGAAACTGAATCGTGGATTCCGATTCTTTAAATTTTCACTGTAAAACTCATCTAGATATGTACTAAGGCCTTGAGCCGATCTATATCGTTGTTCCGTTTCGTTTGAATTGAGTACGTGAGCATTTGCCGGCGTCCGTTGTTCATGTACTGAAGGTAACGCGTTTCTAAGGTCACTAAGGTGCTAAACAGCAGAGTATAAATGTCTGTTTGTAAACAGTATTCAACAGGGAATGTTTTTAGATAGTGGATCATGGGTGTGTGTCCTGGGTTCATCATGCGGGTAGCTACTCGAGTCTTTTCCATTGTTTATAATTACTAAGCAGTCTTGCCGGCATCAACATAATGCTCGTTGTCATGGTTATTGTTGTAACTTCTACTTATGCCTCACAGTTGAGCAACCAGTCCCGAGGCGGATATATTATCTCCAGCGCCCGCTGTCTTTTTGGCTATCCGACACACCAGCACGGGCGCCACACAAATCTGCACTTCGATTCTTTGCATCCGTGGACCAAATTGTATATATTCCTGCCAGCAGGGCACAGGATTGGCTGCACTCATGCGCATCCGGGGTGCTTGCTCCTGGGCCGAAGTCGCAAAGCTGTCGTCCAGCACCAGCATAACCGATTCCGGATTTACCTATGTATAGAACCATAGTAAATGATTTAATTTGGAAAATATTTAAAATGAAAAATCACTTACAAACTGCGATTTACAGACATAACGATGGGCTGTTAGGGCAGCCTTGGCAGCCGCTCCACGGGTATTCTTCCACTTCGAGTTGGTAATAGTCAGTATGGCCTGGTAGGCCAAGGTGTGCACATGAATGCGGGAGACGACGCGACGTTGCATATCTGTCTCACGCTTGGTATGATAATCCTCCAGTAGACTGATGAACACCTGACGCATTTGGTCCAATGTATTGGCTACACGTGGATTCCAGTCAGTGGCAAGCGTGGTGCTACCATGTTGCAGCACTTCGCGTAGATTGGACAGCTCCTGTTCGTTCATGCCCAGAGAGTCAACGTAGGGCAACACATACTGACGTAGCTGCTGCAGCAGCTCCAGTTCCACGTAGCTGGCCAACTCGAAATGTTGCAGCGTATCCCTAGGTTGACTGATCAACTGATTTTTAACCTGATTCAAGCGTGCCTCACGTATGCCAGGACTAAATTTGAACATGTCCATCATTTGCAGACCGCTGACTACCAACAGTTGAGGATGATACTGCTTTAATGCATCGGTCAACTGCTCCACAGACCTCAGATGTGGATTATTCTTGTCATTGTGCAGTATATAACGATTGGCACGTGGCGCCTCATACGATCCCCACTTATCACCAGCCTTGTACTCCAGTATAAGATGTATATCATCGTCAGGTATTTCATCCCCAGCCAGACTTATCTCCTTGGGCAGCAGTAAACGCAATCTACAAAGCAAATCGGTAATCAGAAACAACGTCTATACATAGTCTAGTTATAAACCTACTTCTTAGACATGTGTGCGCCTAGGAGCACATCTGCACCCTCCATGACAAAGCGCACGGCCATGAGGGGCGCATTGCCGCCCATGTACCAATGAATACGGTCCTTGTCCAGCTGCTTGGCAAAATCTATTAACTGCTTAAACAGCGTACCGTTTGCAATGACGCGTCTAAAAGGAATACATTTAGATAGGCTCTTGTTAAATCTGTTTCACATACATCCCTAATAAATGATAGATAAAATGGATGCACTTACTCAGCTGCGGCTCCATTCTTAAAGTAATAGACAAATGATTGTAGCAGTTCATTTTCATTGTTCACATCATTTGGTGCACTATCTAGATTCACGTTGGGCACACGCGTTTTGTAATAGGTGTCCAGAAACTCGGTAGCATTGATCTGCAAATCCGTGCAAGCCCCGTAGCCAACAGCAATTTTGGGCGCCGGCTCAAAGGCGGATCTCTTGACACCGCCCTCAATGGCCAAAAGACCTGTTAGCAGTACGGTTGTCTTGTTGAGCGCCTGCAGCGATTTAAAAGCCTGCCAGATGATCGATATAAATGCCGTAAATACCGAGCAGCTGGTAATCCAGCCCATATATTTCAGCGCACTCATGTTTCTTCCGTCTTTTTCCTCAATTGTTTTTTTTGGCACTCAATAACTTGTTGTTTTTGCCGGCTGCTGCGTCTGTGTGTTTATCTTTATCGCTGTTCGCTGTATCACTCCGGTTTTTTGTGCCGATTTGTGCTGATGTGGCTGCTGTAGCAATACTCCTCCCTTGCTGCTGCTATGCTTATCAATTTGAATACTATATGTCTTTTTTGTTGTGTTGGGAGTTGAGTTTATTAAAAGATAACGACACAACTCCCATTTGTCGACTACTAGAGTAGAGTAAAAAAATCGATATACGGGATTATCGATGTGTCGATATTTTTACTACCGAGAGCATATCAGAGATGTTCCCATTTTTTAAATGATTCCAGTTGATAACAGAATCTAATTTTTTAAAAACTGTATGCTAAGTTAACATATTTTTTAGTAGTTATTTAGCTGTTTCGCTCACTTGAAGACACGTGGCGTCACAAACTTCTCTTCAATTTGTTCGAAATTGTTATTAGTCAAAATCCGGTTAAATCAAAATTAAAGCGCGAAAACTTCGCGAAGATGCAAACATTTTAAAAATTGCCGGTTCTCAACTGGAAGTTAATAAGAGTATACACTTTGCATATATATTGTATAAATCAGTTCATACAAATTTTGATTGACTATTATTTTCATTGAAACATAATAATATAATTTATAAAGTAAAAAAAAGAACTAGCAACATGACGAAGTTGAACATAATAACAATAATAACAATAACAATAATAAAGCGGCAAGCAACAGCAATGCTGGAGATAATTTGGGCTTAGGTAAGTGGAGTGATGATATATCAGCTTAAGAACTGGTATAATTCATTTAAGTACGTTTAACAAACTGTTGGCACTTAATGTTATTATCTGATATATTTGATATATATCTACTAAGCGATTTTTAAACGTTCTCAGTGTACTTAACTACGTCATCATCGTTTATTTGCGTATCGCTTACAATTTTGTAGATGTTCCCTCGTTAAAAGGCGGTTTCTTCTTGATTCTGTTTTTAACTTAAAACAAGTTGTTGCGTCTTCGGTGTTTTTCTTTAATTGCTTTATGCCGTTATTATTATTGTATTATATTGTTGTATTATAGACAAGGTTATCCATCGGATTGTTTGTAGAGGAAGTGGAAGTGATATTCATCTCGGGGTGCTTACCAAACATTGATAAAGTGCAATTTTTGGATTTGACAATGGATATAAGCCTTTTAAAAATTAAACGCTTTAAAAGTTTACTGTTTACATTTTGATTCAAATATTGTGTCCTACGACTTGGCATTACTAAAGTGTCAGACTTAAATCAAAACCTGAAGTGTCAATATATTTATTATGAAGTTTACAAAATAATAATAAATATATGAAACAATGTTAATTTTAATTGAATTTAATAAAATATTCAACATTATTTTACATCAAACTATTTATTGTTTTATTTAAATTCAATGTGCTTTATCTTTAGTTTTTCACATAAATATATTCAT
The DNA here is from genome assembly GCA_018901795.1 of Drosophila sp. st01m. NCBI lineage: Eukaryota > Metazoa > Arthropoda > Insecta > Diptera > Drosophilidae > Drosophila > Drosophila sp. st01m. The sequence continues at coordinate 17,566,266 of JAEIFG010001637.1, forward strand.
TTTAAATTGAATGCGTTTTCTAATGAAATTAAACATAATAAATTCAAATATGACGAATTTTATTATAATCATGCATTTTTCTCTAGGTGTATATTCATATTTTTAGCAAGACTTTCCTATTCGTTCAAATATTGCTCCAGGTGCTAACACTCGAAAGCGTAAAACGACATGTTCCAAAGGTTCATCCAGTAAAGTATTTTTTATAGCATTTCCACTGATATTATCAACAAACGCCAATTAGCAGCAGTAAATTATAGAAGTCTAAAAAAACCAGACTCTATTGATCACGTACACTGGGTTTACAGTTTAAGACTGAGCTTTCGTTTCGCTAACCAACTTAAAATGCTGAAGATGCCACTAAAGTCGGTGAGTTGCAGGTCTCGATTCCTTTACCCGTATTTCAGTTTCTCCTCAGATCGAACTTAAGTCGCAAACACGCCCCTCTTGACCATTTCTGGTCTGGTCGGACCATAAATAAAACTCGCTTATGTCTGTCAACTGATTTTCCAAGTGGTCAACGATAAGCGTTTATTCTGACAAGTGGAAATGCCGTTGATTTTGTCTCGAATCTATTTTTAACTGGCGAACGAAAGTGAATTTCTGAATTTACGCTTACTCAGGCGACGACAACGACTTTAACCAGCTTGACGCTTCGGCGGGCTTCTGAGTGCACGATCATGTGTCTGAGAATCGAAAACAGCCAATTCAGATAAATTCATGCCGATTAATATTAAAGCTAAGGGTATATTGACATTAGCAGATGATAAGATACTTTTTAGTATTATTAGCAAAGATGCATAAAGTTGAATATAGTATGAAATCTCTTATTGTTGCTAAATTTTGTGTTATCATTATTTAAGTTAATAAATTACTTCAGGTTTACGTAATTTATTTTGTAAGATAAGTTATAGAGATTGAGATTTGTAAATATGTATTTATTCTCTCTTAAGTATCAATAATCTGTCATATTCTTTTTATTTTTTTGTGTACAGGGTATGCATTAGTTTGGCTGTCTCAACGCCAAAATTCGCACTTAATTTGTATTGTATTTTGTTCTTTTTACGTGTTTCGTATGCTTGTGCGAACCTTTTTTATTCTATGCGTAGTACGCTGTCCGGGGCACCGTCTCTGGGACTATCCATATATAAAATCAACATAATCAGAAATTCTAGCGAGCAGTTGATTCTATGCGATTGACGGAGCCGGACGCGCTGCTGCCTTCTGTGGCTACGAAATATTAAATATATATAGAGTATACAAATCCAATTTGGTACTTAACAGTAATTGTGCAATTCTTCGGGGAATTTGCAAAATTTACCGTTGAAAATATAAATAAAGAAAGTTAAGAAATTCTTTTTAAAATTCAGTGTTAAGTAATAATTATAGAAAATAATTAAAGGTAATTTGCATACTAAAATTATTGTATGATAAAATAATGATTTGTTTTGATTGCATCTTCAAATTTTTGTATTGTGGCGCGTTCGTTTCCTAAGTCTTTTGTTTGGACATCGAGTATTTTGCAAAAAGGAAATAGATTCTAAATAATGAACTGGATTTAGCATGCCGTCTAGTGATATATATATGTCGCAAATTCGTGTTGCTTTTACGGTCCAATCTTCCGTCACTTCCGCTTGTCAACCTATTATAAATTAATATAGTAAATGTTTTTCGAGATATTTTTAAAACGTTTCCATTGATCTTTCGAAGCGTGTCAAAATGATATCGAATCGGCAAAATAGAGTGACAATTTGTGTTATAACTTTGTAATGAACTCTTCAGTGATAGCTCCTGCAATTCAAGGTCAATTCGAATCATTATCCCAACAGAGAAACTATTTGGAATTTAGCGAAATAATTGATCATAATAAATTTGCATAAATTTGTCGACATTCTTTTATGTTAAATACGTAAATTAGCCTAGCAAATACTGACTAAGCAATTTATACGAATCGCCAAAACAAAACAATCATCGAAAAGGTGAATAAACTGACAATTCCGTCGTCGTCTCTGTAATGAAACATCTTCTGAGAACTGGTTCAGCATCGAGGACGTCACCACAGCCAAAAGCAGCAGCAATTCCATCGAAAGCAAGAGTTTAACAAGTCCATTAATCTTGGATTGATCTTATTTTAAGCCGTAAAACAAGATGTGGAAGGCGTCATTGTTCCTGTTGCTGGTCATCGTAGTGTCTGTGACGTCACAGCGCACGTCATTGGATGTGGCTCTGAAGCATGCCTATCGTCCACTGAGATTGCTGGGGTTGGCCTTCACTGGTCGCTCCGGCGACGAGACAGCCAACGTGCAACGTGTGCGGAATGCGGGCGTAAGTTTCGATTAACAGAAGCGGCAAAGGATTCTTGCTCATCTAACAACACGTTCTCCATTTAGAAAACTCAAAATTCGAATGCCCGAACGCGTTCTTTGCTGCAATTCTGTGATGCAGAGCATGGTCCTGGAAGACGCAGCGAGCAGCGACCCACGAGTGTGCATCGTTTGAGGCCCGGCGACATAGACATCATTGGAGGCATGGGAGACTCTTTGACCGCTGGCAATGGCATCTTTGCCAGCAATTTGGTCCATGTAACTGTGGAGAACCGCGGCGCATCGTGGTCCATAGGTGGGCAGTACAATTGGCGGAAGTATCTAACTCTGCCCAATATTCTCAAGGAGTTCAACCCCAATCTCTATGGATACTCCCTAAAAGATGGTCTATCCACAGAGCGGTCATCACGTTTCAATGTTGCCGAATTGGCGGCCATGTCCCGAGACATGCCCTATATGGCCAAGGTGCTGGTGAAGCGTTTGCAACACGACCCCAAAGTGAATATGACCCACGACTGGAAACTGGTCACGTTGTTCATTGGCAACAATGATTTCTGCACTGATATCTGCTTTTATCCCAAGCCCGAACTGACAGTTTCCTATCATGAGAGGAATATGCTAAAAACCTATCGTTATTTGAGGGATCATGTGCCACGTCTGCTGCTCAATGTGGTGCCAGCACCTAACTTGAGATTTCTGGCGAATCTCTCGGGACTGCCTCCAGTTTGTTACAGCACCTTGCGCTTTGAGTGTCCCTGTTTGCTGGGCAAGACCAAAGCTCACTTGGATTACTACGAAGGCATTATGAAACGTTGGATAGCCAAGGATTATGAGATTGTCAATATGCCAGAATTTAATACCGATGTGAGTCTGCAACGTTTCTGATCCATATCTGACACTTTAATATTTATATTTATTTCAATATCATTTTGCAGACCTTTACTATCAATGTGCAACCTTTTTCGCAGTTTGAAGACTTTCCACGTACTCAACGTGGCCAGACGGATACGCGATTTTTCTCCGAGGATTGCTTTCACCTTAGTCAGCGTGGACATGCTGCAGCAGCGAATGCCATTTGGAATAATATGCTGGAGATGGAGGGCGAGAAGAGTGGCTTCAATCCGCAATTATTTGAGAAGTTTCGCTGTCCCACCGAGGAGCGTCCTTTTCTGATTACACGGGAGAACAGTCGAGCCGATTTCATTGTCCAATAATCGTAATCAAATGTTCCCTATTATATAAGAGTCTCTGTGATATCTATCCTAAGTCTTTCCTATCCAAATGCTTGTCAAATTCATTTACACTTTGATAAAAATATACATTTAAGTATCTGAAAACTTCACGTTGCGGCTAATGAAAAAGTCAAACAAAGTGTGCATAATTATTAGTTACCCCGACTTCTCTCTCTATGGACAGTCTTTGAGTATCAGGTGGGCAAAAGGGGCGTGATCGCTGTTTAATTTACATATCACAACGTCTGAAATGGAATGCGCGTGTCTTACAAAAAACTCGTCTCCAAGTTACATTTCTCCCATAATAATTAGCAACTAGGGTTACTCACTGAACAAAAGATCAGAATGCATTATTATCGAGAGCTAATGAATCGAAAAGGTCTATTAATTGATTACAATTGCAAAGTAAACAAAAGATAATAATTCATTTATTTCAAGTGTTTATTAATGTGAGAGTTAAGCTTATGTGTATGTTAAACTATTCAAAGTCAAGTGAACAATTCAGGGTTTATGAACAGACAGAACTTCTGTTAAATGTTGTTAGGTTTATTGACAAAACTAATTGTGAAATTAGAGGTATTTCTTTGCGTTAATTTTTGGAAGTTAAAAATAAACTGCAATTCAATATATGAATTTTAAAAACTAAGGGAAGGGTTAAAGTTTACGAGAGACTTTGTACTTATTCTGTTCTGTAATTATACGAATCTTATTTATCCGTTTTTCCCTCGATCTATAAAAACCGGAATATTTTTACTACCAATAAAAGCGTTGTTCTATTAAAGCTTTAGGGTTCACTTAAGGCCTATTATACGGTGATTCCCCCAAGCTCATACTCTTATTAATTTACCTTTTTTTAATTGTAAAATAGTTATTATTGTCAATTGCATTGCGAACAAGGGAAAGCACATTTTAAAGATTTATATTAATAGATGTGCTATAATTTTCAATTGTGAAAAAATGAAATATAATTAAACGTTTGTGTGGAGAAGTGTTAAGTGTACAGGTTTTCATGATTTTGATGTACGGCTATTAAAAAAAATATATATTTTTTAAGCTCATTTCCTGAATGACCCTTTTGACAACTGTTAACTGTTGCGTGTGCCTCCGTCTACTTGGGTGGTAATAAAACTTGTTACAAATGTTGGCTCATCAATATCGTCTGCTCATAATAATTGGTTATTTTAATATCGAAGTGCTGCGTTTTTTCCCGGTTTCGCAGTTTCGTTGTTGGAACGTGTTTTTCTGGCTAATTGGGTTCCTCCCTCTGGGCCAATGTGTCGCTTCTCTCCCGTTCTCACTCTCCAATCTCCTCACGCGTAGGCAAGTGCCAAAAGGTAAATGAAACAAAAACATCAATTACGTTTAATTTAATTTTGTGTTTTGGTTGCGTATTTTTAGCGCTGATTGCAGCACTTAATAAAATGGTCTTCCCCTTCCACTCCTCTTCCATATCGAAATGCATCTATAAGGTATGCGGTCTGTCCATAAAAGTCGGTCAGTGTTAATGTTAATGCCAACGATATTCCGACTTTCGCTTGACTTTGAACTTGACAGAAATTGAAACGATATTTATAACAGAGCATTGCGCAAATACATTGCTAGATATGTAGCTATATATACTTAATGAAAACACGTAAATGATTTGTATCGTTTTTTTTATCTGTATATCTGTGATCGCGAGCATGGCGAGCGAGTCTAATAAATTCTTGACTTTTAAGTCATTTCAAAGTCACGCCCATTTCAGTTGTCATATATAGTTGGAAGTTCGGGTAAGTATTATCGTCTCTGGTATTGCAAAATTAATAAAGAACACAATTTATAAAATTTTAATAATAAAAACAATTAATAAAAATTGTTAAAGCTTATTTAAAATTATAAAGCCATATACCATATACCATATATTACCATATATATAAGCACATAAATTGTCTCTACTTATACTATAGTAGTTTTAAACTGAGTACAGCGTATGTCCAAGTCGAACATAGAATTGTTTAAACTGGTTCTGCTTGCACTTGAATTATAGTATAATCAGTAAGTAAACTTGAGTTACTTCGACTAATAATTAATTGTTAAATTGATTGGCTAACTGATTGATTAATAGATTGAAGGCGTATTCAGTTTCAGCGGAAGACAAGCACAGAGCTTAGCTAATTGCTCTGGATTATATTATCAAATAAATTATAACGATAATAATAATAAGTCTTCCCATATATTGGATTTAATTCGATGCAACTTTATCATTTAAATCATATTACTTCGCTTTAAGATAACATGCAATGCATCCGAATATATCTTATTATCTTAAAGAGCAATTCTGCAAACTACAATAATGTTTGAAATGGTTCAGATCGCTAGTTTTAAATGCATTGGTTCAATTTGGGTCAGTCAAATATTTTTTGCCTACTTTCACGATTTTTCAAAACACACACAAAAGTATTGCATACTTTTAGGATCAGTTAAAAAATGTGTTAAACTGCAGAGCAGTTGAAGTAGTTATAAGTGATTTATATTTTTTTAATAATAATAACTTAGAGAATGTACAATAAATATTTACAGCATTATATTTTGGTTATAGTCAACCAAATCGACTGTTGTCCAAGATTTCACTGCTAGATCCAGTTGACAGATTATTCTGACTGCACTTGCAATCCTCGCCATCGACAAGTCCCTTTCCAGAGGTTAAAATACGAACACCTTCGGCAAATTTGGGGAAACCAGACATGGTTTCCTTTAGGGTGGTCATCATGACTGGCAGATACATGAAGAAGTCTTTGAAGTGACCCACAACTGTGTGATAATCCACATTTCGCCCATTGCCAGCACCATTTCCCCCTGTTCCCTGGTAATTCCCATCAATGTCAATATCATTGCCAGTCTGGGCATATGGCATGGTCCAACAATGTTGCATAACTGTGAACAATTCCAATTAACTTGTTAATGCCATATTTATTTTGTGTATCAGATTACTTGAGACTTACCCAACAATAAAACAATTGCGACCACTTGAATCTGTCTGCTATAGTGTGCCATGATTTCAACTCTTGAGATTGATGGATTTTCTGGAAATGCTCAGCTTTTGCCATTGCCGTCAACAATTTATAACATTTACCACTGCCGTCGTAAGCAGAATTTTCCATTTCAAGTCTGAATCCCACCCATTTCTGTTGTGGTTTTCACTTTTGCGCTTAGCACAGCAGAAAACTCGAAACTGTTGATGAACATTTGATTTGATATTCAATGTTGTTGCTAAAGATATTATGGCCAAGAACGCCATGAACAGCTTCTTAAATTAAACAATAATTATTACTTAACAATAATAATAGGTATCTACTTATTAAGAAGCAGTATACATAAGAAATTCTATTTAAATACGATTAGCAGCTAGTAATTTTTTATTTACCTTAATTTAAAAAATAATTTAAATAATAATTGACCTATTCCTGATGTTTTGATTAACTTTTTGTCAATAATTAGTAGTTTATTTAAAAAAAAGCGCCTATCATTGCTTTGGTGTTGCCATTTAGCGGGAGATAGCGAGCGTCAGTCTGGCATCACTGTAGTAGTGCGTGCTTCATCTGTGGCTTGTAGCCAGTGTTGCCATACTGACATATTTTAAGCGTCATCTATCGCACAGCAGAGGAATGATATTAGTAAAGCGCCATGTTTGAGTTTTAATAAATTTTGAACGTAAAGTTGCTTTACTAACCAACGTCAATTATTTTGAGTTTATTATTTTTTTTAGACAAGAAAAAAAAACACCATAATTATTGTTTCAAAGAAATTGAATTACATCAAGAACAATGATTAATGCTGAGTTACAATAATCTGACTATCATAATCATCATTTTGATTTTAATTATTTTTTTTTTATTATTAAAATATTATTTGTAAATTCTTTTCTAGTATTGCTGCTTTTACTTATAAAATTGCTGCAATTAAGTAACAATCTTATTAATGCCAGCTAAATTGCTTTACATTCCATATAAATTTGTTTGATTTTGTAATTTTTTGTGTAACAATTTATGAGCATTAAATTTAGCTTGGTAATCAACTTTAATTGCGACATTTGGGCCATTACACAGACACGTATTGTAAACTTGACCCACAGGATATGCAGTGTCCTTGAACATATATGGTAAGACTCTTACATCAACTTGTATAATATTTGTATTTTCTTAAGCAGTCGATACACGTTTCATTAGCCAGTAAATATTACTGAAACAACTTTGACTGTGACTACAATCAAGTTACACGAATAGAAACGGTAGCTAATCAAAGCTTACAAATCTCCAGAGACTACGGAGAGGTGGCCAGGAGAGGGGTTGCAAAGGAACGTGTTCTGTCTCTGCTCATGTTTACACTTGTCATTATTGTTAATTGTGTTTGTAGTGGGTCAAGCATACAAGAACCAAATTTACACATTCATATGACGACCAATTTTTTATAGTTTCAGTATCGTTCGTGGTTCAGTTGTTAACGGTTCGTTGTGAAATCCAAGAGAATCAAAGGCAGCCTGTACTTCGAACAGTATGCGAAAGCGTAAAAAGAGCAACAATTAAAAAAATTGCTAACGGAAATTGGTAAATTTCTGAAAAGTACAGTCCATGTTCTTCAAAATATGCAAAACTTTGACTCTTTTAAAATTTGAACAATTCTAAGATTTCTAGTTTCTAGTTGGAATTTTTATAGTCATTCTTTATTTTTTTGGCAATTTAAATACTCTATTAAATTCTTTTTCTCGTTTCAAATCCACTTTTTTGTACACTCTCGATGTTATCTCCGTAATTTCTTGGCTGAAAAATACTACAATAAATAATAAATATTCTATGAGTATTTCGCTAAGAAGGCGATTTTTGGATTAGTTTTACACTATTCAATTTATTTTTTATTGATTAAATCCGTTAATTAAATTTGTTTTTCAATTTTTCAAACACGATTTTTTAAATTCAAAGAAGTTACTTAATCTTTAATAAAGCCCGTTTTTTAACTCTCAGAGTGGAGTCAAACTTGGCTGTAAGGAAATAAAATATTTAGAAATATTATCAACTAATAGTTTTCCCAATTGTCCATTTATTTTTTGAGAGTTCCTTTTTAAAAATGTTACCTTCACGAAAATTTAAGTAAGAGTCTTCACAAGATACTAATAACTTTAAACGAATTCTCTCCAGTTAAAATGGCGACTGGGATTGAGTTGCTAGTGGCTGCCGCGTTGTGTTTGGCCTGTCCGCCAGTGAATGAGACGATGCCCGAGGGATTGATACTTTTGAATCCGGATGGGAGTCTGGTTACCGAGATGCCTATAGATCTTGAATTGGAGGATGCTGGATTGATTGAAGAGGCGCCGGTGGAAACGCTGGAAGTGTTGCGCAACAAAAAGGAGAAACTGCGAAATATGAAAGAATGGATTAATGGAAAACATCTGAAAATTGCAACACTCGAGGATTATCCATTGAGCTACACCGAACTGCTTGACAACGGCACGAGGATTGGCCGTGGAGTTTCCTTTCAGATTATTGAATTTCTGCAAAAGAAATTCAACTTCACGTTCGACGTTGTTGTGCCGCAGGATAATATAATTGGTTCCACAACGGATTTGGATCGCAGTTTGATTGAAATGGTCAACAATACTGTAAGTGAATCGCTGGGGAATTTAAAGCGGAATTTTCATGTGCATTCCATGATAGGATGTGGATCTGGCTGCGGCTTTTATACCATCGCTGTCGGAGCAGCGAAGCTTTGTGTTCTACTCGACGACCACGTTGGATGAGGGAGAATGGATTATGGTCATGCTACGTCCCAGGGAGTCGGCAAGTGGTTCCGGTTTGTTGGCACCCTTCGATTTTCGTGTCTGGATTCTCATCTTTGTCTCCCTGGTGGCCGTTGGACCCATTATCTATTTGCTGATCATCATACGCAACCGCCTAACGGGGGATGCAGTGCAGCAGCCGTATTCCCTTGGCCACTGTGCCTGGTTTGTCTACGGAGCTCTCATGAAACAGGGCAGCACACTCTCCCCGATTGCAGGTGAATTATTTCTAGCATTTCCTGCATTCCCTGCTTGCATTTGAATGACTATTCATTATTCACATTTATTCACATGCGGAGCAATTAACCCTAATGCAGCGATTGTCATCAACAATTTGCATTGGGTTTTTGCTTGGGTTCGCTTCCCTGGACATGCAATCGTCCAGTTTGTCCTTTCAATTATGAAATACGTTTATACTATATTCGATTGAATTGCAGATTCGACACGCCTGCTATTTGCCACCTGGTGGATATTCATCACCATTTTGACCTCGTTCTACACGGCCAATTTGACCGCCTTCCTGACCCTCTCCAAGTTCACGCTGCCCTACAATACGGTTAATGATATTCTCTCGAAGAACAAGCATTTTGTATCGTTGCGTGGAGGAGGAGTTGAGTATGCCATACGGACGGTGAGTTCAAAATCCGATCATCTTCCTCGATCTTTGTCTAAGCTATTTAATATCAGAAATGTAATCGAGAATGTGAATCGAGCTCAAATCGAAATGTATAAATTGATTAAAAGGGAAGAAACAGAAAATAATGTACAGTGAGGAACAAATTTAAATAATTTTGAACTTTTGATGCAGAGTAAAATTAAATAGAGGAAAAAATTTAATAATGTTTTGACAGTTTAAAGTTTTGGATTTGTGTTAAGTGAAAGATCTTCAATTTTTCGAAAAATTGTCTAGGGATTCCTAGACTGTGATGGAAAAAATAAGACTGTGAGTTCCACACTTTATGCAAAAAGACGATATTTCTAAAGATAAAATCGAAAGATAAAAAAGAAAATTATTAAATATTTTCTGGAGAAGTAAATTAAACTCCAATATTACATATAGGAGAACATAAATCATCATTTATCTGTCATAATTTTAACATTTTCCTTTCGCAGACCAACGAATCCTTATCCATGCTCAATCACATGATTCAAAACAATTATGCGGTCTTCACGGATGCCTCCAACGATTCCTATAATCTGCGTAACTACGTCGAACGCAATGGTTATGTTTTTGTGCGGGATCGTCCAGCGATCAATATAATGCTCTATAGGGATTATTTGTACCGCAAGTCACTTAGCTTCAGCGATGAGAAGATCCATTGTCCCTTTGCAATGGCCAAGGATCCGTTCTTAAAGAAGAAACGGACTTTTGCATATCCCATTGGCTCGAATCTGAGTGAACTCTTCGATCCTGAGTAAGTTGATAGGACGATCTTTTGCATATATATATGCTCATCTGTTTCTAAACAAATATACTAAGTTGATGAGTCGATTATTTTAAAATATATATCCACATCTGTATCTAAATACTCAACAAAAATCACAATTTTAACTCTACAATTCAAAAGTCTTCGTATAATTTTCAAATTTTTGTCTTCTAAATTTGTAGTTTGTAGTTTTCCTTAAATTTTCGTTAATTTTGTAATACTTTTAAAGTTTTAGCTAACCATAGTTTTATACACTCTGAATATAAAAATTGTTTTTCATACATTTTAGTCAAAACTATTGTAATGTTTTTAAATAGATTACTTACATAGCTAAACTTATATCTATATATTTTGTAATATTTATTTTCGTTAGACTTCTCAATCTGGTTGAATCTGGCATTATCAAGCATTTGTCGGCCAGGAAGTTGCCGAGTGCTGAGATTTGCCCACAGGATCTGGGCAGCACGGAGCGGCAGCTGAGGAACGGCGATCTAATGATGACCTATTACATAATGCTAACGGGATTTGCAACAGCATTGGCGGTGTTCACCACAGAGCTGTTGTTCCGCTACATAAATGGACGACACGAGGCGAATCAGTGGGCCACGACATGGCGTCGGACGGACAACCAATGGGCAGAGTATAAAACCATCTCGTTGGTTGCGAGGATTGCGAGGATTACGTGGCTTGCATAATGGAGATAAGCAACTGTTGGGCACTTCGGTACATGGTCAGAATGTGACACCGCCGCCTCCATATCAGAGCATCTTCAGTCACAACGGTGGTGAGCAGCGTTGGCGACGTCCTGTCGCCGACAAAGGACACGGCCTAATCCTGGGAGGGGAGCACAACGTGGGGGGTGTGAGACGCCTGATCAACGGACGCGATTATATAGTATTTCGCAATTCAAATGGACAGAGTCAACTGGTGCCTGTAAGATCTCCTTCGGCAGCCTTGTTTCAATATACTTACACGGAATAATCTAACCATCTTAAATTGGTCGTAGTAATTTTTTCACTTTTATAACACGAACACAAAATTAGCCACATGTTTATCATAGACGTAGTAGACAAGAGATCTAGTGCAAGTTTTTATTGGTCCTAGGAGAGTAGCTATATCATATAATAATATAAAATGCCTTAATGAATTGAGTAATTGGTAAATTGATGATTTAAATCAGCATTTGGGAATTTTAAGTATGCGTAAATTGGTTTCACAATGTCGTTATCTTCATTGTCATAATTATATATTATATGTTTCGAGTCGAGGCGCTGATCTTAAAATAATAATGAATCAATTACAAGAACCAGTAAGAAAACTATCAATTTTTCTCTACATTTATTAATAATTGCATACAACTTAATGTAATGTAATGAATATACTTTGTTATTAGATTAATCACAATAAACTTTTAAACTCTAATCGATTGTACTGCGAGCACTGAAAGCGTATGAATTTGAGTGCATGTCCAAGCTGCTCTGCGATGAGGAGGCGGCCGAGGAGCAGGAGCTAATGGATGGAGCACGCGTTGAGGAGGCCGAGGAGCTGCCAGAGGAGCCGCTCGAGGAGCTGACCCAAGCATGACCACTGCGACGACGACGTTGTCGCACCAAACCCAAAACGGAGCCTGCAACTGGAGTTGAGTTTATGGACTGACGTTGATGACGTGCCGCATCCAAAGAGACCAAAGCAGTTGCTGGACGAGAATTATTTGCGACTAAAGATTCGCTGTATTGTCGTTGTTGTGGTGCCGTTGCAGGACGTGGCGATGACTCGGACTCGCTGGACAGCGAACTGTGTGAATCCTCAGGCTCTGTGTTGTTGTCCGCATCCATTGATTGACCATCCAGCTGCTGTAGCGTGGGTACACTGCGTCTCAGCGTATCGCGATAGAGGGGCAAGCGGCAGACGGGATTACCAGTCAGCTCCACCTCCATTAGCTGCGGGCACAATCCCAGAAACGAGAGTAATCCCAGTTCACTAATGCGATTGTTGCGCGCCTGTAGCACTTGCAATTGACTCAGCTCCGACAAAGGCCCAACACGTTGTATCATATTGCCATCCGCAATGAGCACCCTTATGGCCGGTAGACCACTGGTGCCATCGAAGCTGTTAAGGCCACAATTGCTTATGTTTAGATGTGTGAGCTGCATCAGTCCATAGCCCAGATCCCGAAGAGAGCTGAGCACGCTGCCACTGAGATCCAATTGCTGTAAACTGGGCAAGAATAGCGACAGTCTGGACAGGCTGATTGAGTAGGAAATGACCCGAAGACGCACAGTCTCTACGTGCTCCAAATCTGTGCGCTGCGTCACTCGACGCTGTAGACAAAAGAAAAGAGATAAGCAAATGTTATTTCCTACAGACTGTATTGCTAACAGACTGTTAAGGAGACTAACAGACTGTAAGGCTCATTAACTGTGAGAGAGCTTAACAGACTATCAACTGTTGGAAAGGTTAACAGAACACGCGAGAGATAAACGAAACAGGCTGCAAGAGGATTTAACAGACTTTTAGAAAAGTAACAGACTCTGAAACAGTTTACAGCTGAAATCAGTTGATCATGTTCTGCAAAGAACAAATCGATAGAAACTGATTATCTAATTAACTACTTCAATAACAAACAGTTGCGGCCATTAATGTTGTACCCAAACTTACCAATAGCTCATCTAACGTTGGCTCTGGCAATTGTGGCGGCAACACTACTGGCAACAGATGCACAAAGGCTGGAAAGTGTTCAGTCTCCTCCGCAATGGGCACATCACGATCGTAGGAGTTTCTGCGTCCCAATATGCGACGATTCTGTCGTTCCACTTGCTGTTGCTGCAGTTGTTGTTGTTGTAGTCGCACATCAGCTGGCGGCGGACGCAATTGCGCTAGTGCAGCTGGTCCTGGTAACGGTGCCAGCAATATCGGTATTTCCGGCTGCAGTGAATGTTCCGGCGAGGACTCCGTGTACTCGGCAGGAGCCTCCAATAATGGCATTATGTTATGGCCTTACTTAATGCGTAGTTTTATTGCCAAGCTGCGACCGGTCGGTTATGCCTTGAGCAAGTGTATTGACAAAACAATGAAGCCGTTGCCTGGGACAACGTTTTGCAGACAGAGTTGTCGCTGTCAACTGTCGGCTGTCAGTGTTGTGAAACATGGACAGTTTGGCGCTTTATTTTACAAATGTGCATAGAATAATTATTTTTTAAAGACAGTTTTTGCTTGAGATAGCCTAAAATTGTTACGAATTTTATTTAAATAAAGCAGTTCTATTATTTTTAATTTCGTTAATTTTATTAATTAATTTCATTAATTATGTTTTTTGACTTTTAAAAACCAAATTTTTATTTTATAAAGGTAAAATTATGTCCAAAACGAGTAAAATTGTAGATTTAATTCCAACTTTCTCTTTAAGATTAAGTTTTTGATGTAAGTCTACTACTACTACTACTACTCTAGTATCTGTGGTCACCCAAAGCAAACAGCTTTAGTCTGCGGTTATGATATTTGACAAACCCTTTAAATTCCGCAGCATGTCCTTTGCCCACTCAATATTTTTTGCAAAAATGTGCGCACACTGACGTCAGTCTGTGACGTCACAAGTAGTGACGTGTGCCCAATGTCGTTAACTTGCCAGTGGCTCTCAGTCATAAGCAAGAGCGAGAAAAAGAGCGCTATGTTATACGCAGTTCAAGTGCCCAACGCCTTTTGGCATTTCAAGGGCCATTAGTTGGAGCGAACGACAACAACAACAACAGCAGCAATAACGGCAGCGACGTTAGCGTCAGCGCCTGAGAATTGATGTTGTTTTTGTGTGTCTGCTGCAGCGCCAGACGACGCCTCTGCAGGCGCACGCTTTACGATAATAAAATTTGCCTGACTGACGCCTTCGAAATGGCATGCTGGAAAAAGCTTTTTGCCGGCTTTTGTCTGAGCTTTTGTTGTTGTTTTGGCCCAGCGAGCTTTTTCGATTGACGTCATCAACATGATGTACAGACTGAAAGCTGCGCAGTAGCTTGAACCAAGCTGAGATATAACCACGCATTTATCGATTCACCAAGAGAGCGTGAGAGCGCAATGGTGATGCAGAAGAGAGTGAGAGCGCGGGTGTAAATGTGTGAGGTGGGAGGTGGAAGGTGGGAAAGAGGTGAGTTGGTGTGTGTGCTAGTTTGTGTGCAAAATGTCGCAAAATACACGACAGCTGCTTTGCAAGTGTCAGAGTGAGGTTGGGGTTGATTCACACAGTAAGAGACTTACATTACTATGCTGAGAGTTGGAAAAATATATAAAACTAAAGTATTATTCAAATTTATATAATGTTTCATTTAAAATAATTTATTACTTCAAATAAAATGATTTAAAATGCTCTAAAATTCTGCATTTAAATACATACTATCTAATTTAATTGAGATTTTGTTAAATATATGTTTGCTGCATACTTATCAGACATGCGTCAGCAGTTTCTCTCAGTGCAGTCAGAAAAGCAGCTGATATAATTTTGGGACAAGTTGCTGCTAAAAACAAAAATTCCCCACCTCTGCAATCACTGGCGGTTGCCTAAAAATAGAATTTGTCAATAATGCCAGCACACATACACACTCACACACACACACTGAGAGTTGTGTGTGGGTGTTAATGCTCAGCACGCACAGCGACTGACGTCATTGTGCAAAGCTTTTGCACTGTGCTCGTTACTACGTTTCAGGAAGCAGGACACAAGCAACAACAACAACAACAACAATCACAACAAGCAACCACCAAATGTGAGGCAAGCCAAGCCAAGGGAAACCAAGCGAAGCCAGTCGAGTTTAGGCCATTTTGCATCGCTGTCTCGGCCAGGCCAAGTCAGTCGCTTAGCAGCCGCGAACGCGAGCAAAACACACGTTTTCAACTCTCGAACCGGGCGACCTTCATTGAGTGTTAGACCCAACAAATTGTAGTGCCAGCAAGAGTGATTAACAATTTGAATGTTAACATCAGTTATTAAAAAATATTAATTCAATAATAGGTATTGTGGCCAAATAGAAGAATACACAGCCTTGAAATGCACAAAGGACTTTGCTGAAGCTTAAGTGTTGTGTGTGTGTGTATGCGCGTGTGTGTGTGTGTGTGTGTTGTTTGCATGTGGGTGTAGCTGCAGCTGTGGTGCATAATTATTTGGGTCAAAGCGAAAAGAGCTGCAGCTTTGCCAGGACATTGCTCAAAAGTTCAAACATCCATTCCGCTGGACTAATCCACCTGTTATGAAGACAACAACAACAGAAACCACAACAACAACAACAGCAACAGCAGCAGCAGCTGCAGCAGCAGAGGTGACAACTTTAGCATAGGCTAATTGGATTGCAAGCACACAAGAGGATATCTGGATCGAGAGGGAGAAGGCATTGCAGCAATGGAGACCACTCAGCCCAAGGTGCATCGTCAGCATCAGCGACAACGGCGAACGGAGGCGCGACAGCGTCGCCTGGAACGTGAGGCAGCAACAGCAGCGGCAGCAACACCACCAGATGTCCAGGAGATAGAGGACATCCAGGAGACTCTGGAGAGCTGTGCGGCAGCGCTCAATGATACCGCATCGACAACGACAGCCACAACGGTGGTGGGTCGCATCAGTGCCCAGAGCTCAGCGGATAGCATTGAAATGGTGGGTTCACCCAGTCAAACATCACAGCAAACGGTGGTGCTGGTCAATGGACATGCACCGCCCACGCAGGATACGCTGGAGGAGAGCGTCTCGCTGGGTGCCGATCTGCCGGAGATGGAGACCACACACCTCGAATCGCCCACGCAGATCGCGCAGACTACACAGCCGACAAAGCACAGCGATGGCAGTCGCAATTCCTCGGGAGATGCGATGAGTTTACGTGAGACGTTGCGTCAGTTGCCAGCCACACACGGACATCGTTCGAGGCGCACACATTCACCACAGTCGCCGGGACTGCGTTCCCTCGAGGTGGACTCGTCCTTCCATCGCGGCATCTTGGGCTACATTGACCGGGAGCTAAAGCAGAGCTCGCCCACGCCCTCGGCATTGAGCATGGGTGCGGGCAGCAGCGGTGGAGGTGGTGGAGGTGGTGGAGTTGGTGGTGCAGGTGGTGCAGGTGTCGTTGTTGGTGGTGGCGCCTCCCGCAAGCAGCAATCGCTGTCAGATCCCCAGGCTAGTCCCGCACAGCGTTCGCTGCGTTCGAGGAACAGCTTTGACAAGAGTCCGCGCCGCAAGCGTAGCAAGTCCGAATCCCGGAGGCGGCGCGAACGCAAGCTGATAGCTGCCGGCGAGATGGAGGTGCGCCAGGCCAACGAGACCCTAATGCGTTACCTGAAACAATGCTCCGATATGCATGATGCATCCCTCTCCGGTGAACTGGAAATCGATCAGAGTTTGGAGGAGCGACGTGTGCATCGCAAGACGAAATCGCAGCGGGATAAGCGGGGTCAACTCATCAGTAAGTAGTAACTCCCGACAGACTCTCAATCTAAATCACAATCCCGGCCCGCAATCGCATCCACATCCGCAACCCAGACCAGGTTGCCAATGGTCTTTCATTGAGGAAAAAGCTTTTGGCCAACTCGCAGCTGCGCAGTAACTCTTAAACACACTCTCTCTCTCTCTTTCCCTCTCTCTCTATGTCTCTCTGTCTCACACATTGTACATGCGGCTCTCTTTTGTCAACCCACAGGCAAACTTTACTCAGCTGGTGGGCTATCATCCATATTGAAGGAGCTGGCGGATGACATTACTCCCGCTGAGGGCGATGAGATCTACAATCCATTCACTCCGGTCGTCTCACCCACGGACGATACGCCCGCGCACATCGACAAAATGTTTCTGCAGACGTCATCGGGATATCGACCAGTGGAGCAGAGCTACTACAAGCGTTCCTTTGTTGGTGCCGCGCGTGCCACAGCTGGTGGCAGCTCCACTTGCATTGCTGGCATCGATGGCTACTCAGCCGCCGAGTTGGGCGGTGCCGGCGGACGTCTCTTTCGCTCGCATGGCGCTGCTGGTGGCGCCAGCGGACGTAGCAGCTATGGAGACACACGTTGTCTGCTCGATGCCCAGCTCAATCGGTGAGTTGTTGGTCAGAGGATGAGGCACCAATTCCATTGCCGTCTGTCTTTATTTCTGTGAATGACTTTCACCTAATCCCGCTCCCGCTCCCGTTCTTCGAAATTTGTTTTTTCTTTGCCGGCTGTGTATTTATGTCTATATTTAGATCCCTTCAGATTCACCTTCCAATCGAATTCCCCTCGTTGCTCACTTCTTTTTATTTGCCTGTGTGTGTGCGTGTGCGTGTTTTTCCTGCCACAGCATATTTGATTTCCAAAGGGATTTACGCCAAATTCAGCTGATAAGACAATTTCTCTACACAAATTGCGTAAGACTCCTCGAGGTACTAGGTCAAAAGGGGATTTGTTATAGATGCGATGGGAAACCAATTCGAATTAATATGTTCTCATCAGCTGACAAATATAAATTTCTATATACTATACTTTATTTCTAAACCTCTTACTTAAATTACTAGAATTAGTATATAGTTTAGTTAATGAGCATAGGGTCTGTTTATATATTATAAATTTGTTTAAATTGTTAGTCGAATTGGGGAATTTTTGAGTAATTTTGCAGTTATTCCTTTGCTATTGATTTCGATATGCATAGTCAACATATTTGTATTGAGTTCTTTATTCTTGATTGCAATTTAAAAAATTTAATAAGATATGTCTTAAATCTGAAGGTAAGCAATTCTTTCAAGTGTGTTTTATATTTTCATAAAGGCGTTTGATATTATAATAGTTAAAAAAAGTTATTGCTTAACTAAGCTTAGAGGTTTTCCTATGATTGTGGTGAGACAAGTGCTGTTTTTATATTTATTTTTTGAGTTAAAAATATGCTATTTCTAACATACCTACTTTACTGCAAAATTATTAATATTTGGTATTTTTATCTTTTATATATAAACTATAAAACAAATTATTTTTAAATAGTAAATCTCACTCTATAATTGTTTATTTAGCAGTTTCAGTTGAATTTAAATTTCTCGTTAATTTAATTGTGAAATAAAATGTATGTGTATTTCTAAGCTTATGTCAATGAAGTAATTCGCAATTCTCATCAGAAAATTTAGCTTAATAATTGAAAATGCATTTTCTTTGATATTTTAGTAATGGCATCTCAAGCAACATTCAACTCGCCTGTGTTATTCAACGAATTTGGCTGCTCATATCGAACATCTGCCATGGCCTGCTAGCTGGTCTAGCCCTGGCCCATCTGCTCTTTGTGCTGAGCAGTCATCCAACGGATTGGGCAAAGGTTATCAATAGCATGAGTCTTGCGGGCGAGACTTTAGCGAATGCAGCTGTATCGACAACACGGCCACTAACAACAGCAGCGACAACAACAACCGATCTACCAAATTTGGTTATAGAACTGAGCAATGCAGCTGAAACGGGAACAGGGGATCGGGATCAGGATTGGGTTTGGGAATGGGATTGGGAACGGCAAGTGCTACGACGCCAACAACAACAACGACGACAACGAGTAGCGAAGCATTGGCACTAATAAGCGATTATGCCGGATTTGCAGATATATATTTAAATACCTTTTACTGCTTGGCTATTATATGTCTAGTATCGGTATTTGATCGGTAAGTGAGGAGTATAAAATATTAAGCGGAGATTGATTACATTTCCCAACCACAATTCTATTTAAAATCAAATAGATCTTTGTTCTCTGTCATTTACACTTTTGCTAATTGAGAAATTCATTTAAGAGCCACATTATCATTTCAATCTTTTGCCAGTCGGGTTATTTGTCTTATCTGAAGTGTCCTTAGTTGTTTACAAGTCAATTTCGGAGACTTGCGGCCTTCGTAGGCTGTTGCTAAATATAGCAAACGAAAGTCAAACTAATTTCTTTGAAGTACTTAGTGCGGTGTGCGTGCTAATCAAGTGTTTGTGTGTGTGCGGAGTGTGTGTGTGAGTGTTGGGACCCCAAGAACACATTGACCTCAAAGCGTACCGAGTGGCCCAAGGTGGAAACCCTCAAGGAGAACCGCACAACATTTCATTGAAAAATAAATAAAGCCACACACATATAGAGGGATCCTTAGAATGAGGTAGCTCCTCCAATTCAAGACCACATAAATAAGGGCCGCCCTCCACAAATGTCTGGTCTAGACTCTTTGCGTGGGCGTATTTTGTGCGTCAATATTGGCACTTGTCGGAGGAGGATGAAAGGGGCGCTGAAAAGTATGCTATACTTATTAAACCCTGCGTCGAGGGTATATTAAGTGTGTGCAGCTGTATGTGACAGGCAAACACAAGTGATTTATACATATATATATATTCTTGATCAGCATCAAGCATCATTTGTGATATATGCATTACTATTGCAAAGTAAATTTACTTTAGTAGGTATAAAATAAATAAAAACACAAATATGTCACATAAGTCAACCAAATCACTTATAAATCAAGAACTTTTTGGTTCCTTCTAAGGCTTGCAACAAAGTAACTAAAATGTATATTTCATACATCTCTATGTGATATTTGACGAAGATTCATATAAATCCATAATTAAAAAAAGCAAAGATTTCTTTGAGAAAATTATTATTTATTATTTTACTTGTTTGTTTATTTCATGTCCCTGATAGTTTTTTTTATAATTACTACTTACTTATTAAATTACATATTTTATATGCGTGAGTCCGTAGATCACCTAAGGGCCTGTGGGCAGGGTATCTTGTAGTCGAACTAAAGCTCGTAACTAACGCTTTTCAACTTGTTTAGAATTGCAAATTTGAAGAGGTTCGCTTTTTGTTTGGCTTCGTGGCTGTTGTCATTATTGAAATAATTTGTAAGTGCGCTCGTTGCGTGGTAAATTTCATCATCTAGCGAATATATATTTTAATGCCCTTAAACTTTGCTCTTTTTAAGCGATGCCCACACAGTCGCACACACACACACTCCCACCCACACACACACACACACACACACATTATATTGCTGCACTCTTGACCTTTAAAGACTGTGTATGTGTGTGGGTGGCTTTTTGGGTCGTTTGGCAGACCGAACAACATTGAAATTGTCTGTTTCTGGCTGCTCGGTTTTTTCTTCTGGTTTGCCGTTTTTGACTTGGCATTTTGTCGCTTTGTCTCTGTTGCTTTGTCGACCCCCGACCCCCGACCCCATCACATTTGACTTTCTCTGTTCTCAGTACTCTGCTCTCTATTCTGTTCCAACTCAGGCAGCGACGGCGAAAGTGTAAAACTGAGTGTGACATTTCGCTACGTTATCCTGTGCTCTGTGATTT
The DNA here is from genome assembly GCA_018901795.1 of Drosophila sp. st01m. NCBI lineage: Eukaryota > Metazoa > Arthropoda > Insecta > Diptera > Drosophilidae > Drosophila > Drosophila sp. st01m. Next base: position 17,587,354 of record JAEIFG010001637.1, read on the forward strand.
ATGTGTTGATGCTGCTGCTTTTCTAAATGTCAGATCTATGTACACAGCTCTGGGGTCTTCACTTGAATCTTTTGACCTTTTGCAACTGCAAATAATGTGTATATAAGATAAGCAAATAATGTTTATTGTATTGTACAATGTACATCCACTTGCCCACTTAATTATACCAAGTTGCCACAGGCACAGGATGTGATAGGTCACGAATTTGTATTATACTTTATTGTATATATATTGAAGTAGAAAATAAATTGGCTTAGGTAGTCTAGTAGACTGTACCTGTAAATAAATTGTAGTGATATTCATTGTATATACAAATGAAAATACCTATTACTTACAACTAAATTATCTTATTTTTTTAGCATGGACATTTGTCGCTGGAGCTTCTCAAATGCAAGTGAATTAATCTCGTTTCGTTGGCTCATCATCACAATGATCTATATAGCAACAATAATACTCACTATATGCTCCGATTCGATTGATGAAAAGCTCTATCTGATTAATAATAATGCAAATATAACGTTAACCCAACAGGAGCTGGTAAGTGATGAAATGAATTAATCTCATCAATATCCCCGCATTAATCCCGATTAATCCATTTAGCTAAGCAACAGTGTTCAGAGTGTATGGAGCAGTTTATCGGTGACGAGGAGCATTGCTGCTATATCAGGTTGGATAATGATTGGTCTGACGCCTCAGGAGGATATGCTATATGAGCATCTGGTTGATCTAACCAAATATCAATTGACAAATAATTGAATTTAAGTAATGATTAAATGATTGAAACGTTTTGTAAATAGTTACCATATGTGTAGTGAGAACTCTTAACTAAGTAGCTGCTGTTGTTCAGTAATTGGCTTTTTATATTGTATAATCGAAATGAGTTAGCAAAAAAAAAACACAACAAAAAAAGAACAACTATTTAAAACAATAACGCATAGAACTTGTATACCTAGAAACCAAACAATGAGAATAACCAAAACTTAAGCTTTAAAGTCGTGTAAACATTAGCAATTTTCTAATTGCATTGATGCCCTTCACTGGCCGCTAGAACAAAACTTAGTTCGTTAAGTAAACTCCCAATCCGAGGATTGGATCTACATAATACTACTATACTATATAATATAAAACATTTACATATTGATATGCGTACGTGTGTATATAATGATATATAATGATGTAGACTATACCTATACGAGTATACTATTATTTTTATTATTATTAATTTTAGTAAACATATCGTCTTTAGTAAACATATTTAATATTATACAATATATATATATATATAAACGTCATCGTTGTGGCAGTTTAACAAAAGGCTTCTTAGCTCTAAGTAATTACTACAGTTGGTATCGAATATATGCGACCGAAATGTTCAAAAGCAATACAAAAATGTTCGTAGAAAGATTCAAATGGTTGATCTAATTTTTAAATATGCTTTAAATAGTTGTTTGCGAAGAAATAAATTTTAGTTCTGTTGTAATTCTTCTTCCACATTAATTCCAAATAAGTTAAGAATTCTTAAGGATTTCCTTTGATATTATTCAAAAATATAATTTAAAAAGTTCTGTGGACCTGATTGTGGAGTGAAATAAAATTATTTGTTATATTTGCGATATCCACTGTAGTAAACTAAATTTGATAAATGCAAAAGAAACTTGTATAGCGTTAATTACATACATAATGCAAGTGTATATAAATATATATATATATAAATATATATATTTAATGCATATACTCGTATGTATATCTGACTATTTTGAATAATACTTATGTATATTAACGAATCGAATTATATAAAATGAAATTGTTAAACTTATTTATCCATTATAACAAATATTTAATTGCGTTTCGGAATATATTTATATATATATTTGTTGATATTTTATTTTAGTTTTAGATTTTACAAGAAAACTGTTTTGGCTCTACATTATTTTGTGCTATACAAATTAAGATAATTCGAGTATGAAATAATTAGTATACATAAATACATATGGATAAAGATGACGCAAAAAAGATGGACAAATGAGCTAATAAAACGAGACAAAAGTAAACGACACAACTAGCAAAACATATTGTAAAATTGTATATAAAATATATAAATGCAAATAAAAAATTGTAAAAAAAGCAAACCAACTTGTTTATTTTCTGAAATGAAAGAGCAGAATGTTTATTGATAAATAACGAGCAAATGGAAATGTATTGCAGATATGCAGAGATAATCGTCTACATTCTTCACATTTTAATTAATTTCATTAAAAATTCTTTTATATATTTAAATGTCTGAATGCTTACAATTAATACTCCATCGCAGATTTGTTTGAAATTAGTTCGAAAATTTTGTTAAAATAGTTATCTGGAACGTTTTGGGAAAAAAGAGTTAAAGAAATATTTGATATTCATTCAGTATTACGCAGCATAACACCAAGCAAATTCTACTTTATAAATATGATTGTAAGGGTAATTTTAATGCATTATAACAGCCATCAGGTTTGCTCAATAAAGCAGAAAATCTAATACCAAAAATTGGCAATTAAGGGACTTACCTCGAGCACAATGTCCTCCATTCTTTTGCTGCCTACCTAATAAAACTCTTGAGTACGTGTCTGATCTTTATGTTCAGCCCCATCCTTGGACTGTCATTGTCCTTAGCATCGTAAAAACTTTTAATGAGGTGCTAAATGCCAACAAAAACAAAAACAAAAACAAAGCCGTCAAAATGAGAAACAATCCACTGTGGATGTTTTAGTGTGGTGTGAACACGTGTTTTCCAATTTAAAATTTAACTTTGTACTTAACATAATTTGTAATTAATTTGATTTTTATTTGCCGTGTGGACCACATGGCACACAGGGCGAATGTATGATGCTTTGATGTGCAAATGCAAAGTATTAAAATATTAATAATGCTGAAAATGTAATAGGTATACCATTTAACAACTCAGGCAAGCGTCGTTCACTAAATTTGCATAAATAATGTTTGTACAGTTTTTCATCTTTTTGTGATATCTTGTTTATTTTTTGTTTTTGCCTATTTACACAATTTTTTCGTGTTGCTATGGCAAAAGTTTTGGCGTGGCAAAAACTTTCAGCTTGTTAGCCAAAACGAGCATATATATTATGTAAAATGCATAAATTGGAATGGCGAAACAGGAGAAGATGGTCCTTGGTCAGCTTTGTGAAGTGTATTTAATGTGTGTTTATCAGAGTTTACGTTTTATTTATTTGAACAAAGTTTTGATGTAAGCCAATAGATTTAATATGGTAATGATGTTAAATCTAGATAATATACTAAATTGCCAGACTGCTCTGCAATAACTCATTCTGCATCTCTTCAGATCCTGAAAACTGCTGGGATCTGGCAGCTGGGGATGTTTTGAGGTAAACACATTATCATCATTAAGCACTTGCTGCAATTATGGTGCTAATTGAATTCCTAAATGAATATAATGAGTCAACAGGAACAACAACAAAAGAGCTGAATAAGTTCTGTTGTAGCCGGCAATTGCTGACAGTATAATGATAACAATATTATTTATTCATAGTCGACTACACAAATACACTGTCCTTAATGTGTGAAAATATTTAAAATGAAAGCTTTGCACACTTTAAAAATATTTGCACTGGTTCAATCGGTTTTGATTACATTTATGAAAGTTAATTCATTTATTTTTAAAAGAATGGAATTAAATGCTATGATAATAAGTAATGTAAATATAGGTTGTTTTCTATTTTTGTATATATAATTATTTTACAGATATACTTTCTAACTTTTACTTAATAATTCTTTTATGTGAATAATTTTCATATTAATAATTCAGTGTTAAGTGTTTTATTTTTACTAAACATTTACTCTAGTTTTTAGTTAAAAACAGATTTAATGTTGAGTTAAACTTTGATATCTTAGACTTCCTTCGGAAAAACATCTATAATATAGTTTTTGAGTATAATTTCAATTTATAATATTAATATTAATAATAATAATAGACCTTGAGTTATAATAGGAATCACTCAGCCCACATTTCTACGAAAGGGAACTAACTGAAGGCGCGAAGCAGAAAACATTGCCGTCTTCTGTAATTAGGTTAAACACACACGTGGCACAAAGAGCTCTACTTACGTGTCTGTCTGTGTGTGTGTGTGAGTGTGACCAGGCTGGAGATAAAACGCTGTGAAAATGAGGTGAGCAAATGAAATAAAACAAGCGACGTCAGGCGGCTGAAATAAAAACGGCACGTAATACGCACATTTAACCGCATGACAGCGACAAAAATTACACCGCACAACATAGATAGGACACAGCACAACACAAGACACTTACTTGTGTAGTTGAGCGTCTAAATTACAGTTATAGTACATAGCCAGGCTGGCAGACACTCAACTGTCACTTGGACTAGCTGCTGTTTTGGTTCTAGCCGGACATTCCAACATATGGCCAGATAATTATCCTGTTGCTTTCGCTTTCGTTGCCACATGTAGCTCGGTTTACATCCTCAGTTTACCCACAGTGTCGCCGATAACCCCAGCCCACCCTCCCCTTCACCACCCACATTCTCCATCACCATCAAGCTGATGTTTATCGATGTACTTAGTTATGAAGTCGCCGCAGCCACAAGATGATGTGTTTCTTAGTCCCTATTTCGCAGTTGGTCATTGAGAGCAGGCAGAGTTGATTAAATAATAGAAGTGACACAGCAAATACGAAAGTTATAATGAAATTCTCTTGGTTTTGAGTGGGAATCTACAAATATGGATTGCAAAAGTCTCTCCTATTTAAGAGTTTTATTTAAAATGTAAAATGCGACATTCATACAATATCTTTATTAATTTTCAGCAACGCATCTCTATTGTCACTGCTTTAATTTATTTAATTTAGGTAATGTATGTACTTTAATGTTTCTTAAATATTCTCTATTGTCACTGCTCAACTTAATAAAAATACTTTTCTAATAAATATATCAAATAGAAGTCATATCTCTCTATTCTCATAGGTCAAGGGAAGTTGACTCAGACGGACGCATCCTTCATTGTTACTTTATTTGGCCGTGGAATTGCAATTAACATACACAATATTAAACCATAACTTTGTGAATATTTTAACAGAAATGGGAGCATAGAGAATATAAAAAAACTATCATAAATATTAAAGATATGCAGCCTCTGACAAACAGAAAACAACAATTTGTGGCAAGATAACTTTTGCGTGTGGCATCATAAATATAAATGCAAATAGCATCCGTTGAAGGGTGTGCAACTGTTTGTGTCTCATGGCAGAGTCAAAAAGAGAGCTTGTGGTCTAGAACTTTTAATTAAGCGAGGAGTTTTGTCGCGCAACGAGTTGCGCCCCGAGTGCTCACAAAATGAACAAATAAGCGTGTAAATAATGCGGCAACGACAACAGCAACGGCCGGCACACAAAACCATATTGAGGCAACAGGAAGCAGAGGGAACCAGTGGCAGAGACAGAGGCAGAAATATGAGTAGCAACTGGGACAATGGCGACTCGGACTCAGACTTTTGGCGACCGAGCAGCGACCAGAGACCAGCAGCGACCAGCATCGACACTGCAGAGTTGCTGTCATTGTCATCGTGACCCCAATGGCCAGCTTCGGGTTACAATGGCTTTAAACTGCAGTCCAGGCCCTCGAGGTTGCTGCTTAAACATGATACTTGTTTAGCCACAAACACAAATCAAGTGGCCAAGGCGAACGCTGCGTATAAGCAATTTTATTTAGCAGTCACGGTCATTAGCCCAGTTCGCGGTATAACTAACCTGGCCATAAAATCATTTATGACAGCTGATTCCCATTGGTTCAAAGCGATAAGCAGTCGCTCCATTTATATATTTTTTATGCTCTGCGTATTTTACGAGCTGCGCTCAAAATAAGTAAGTGTCTATAGACAAAAGTAGACATTAAGTGCAAATGTTTTCCTTGTTGCAGAGAAACAACAAATATAAAAGCAACAACATCTGCTAAATGTCTGGATCTGGATGAGTATTAAACTGAACTACAGCTGACCACAAGGGCTTAAATGGTTTGCTAAACGGCCAAAAGTTATTGTCGCTGCACTCTAATAAAAATATGCTTGTAGAAATAGATCCCTAAAGAGAGGATATTGCGTAGGGATAAGAAGTATTTGAAATTGACAGAATTTGAGATTGTTAACAGAATATTTTGTTATGAGATTCCATTCGAAATGAGAAATCAATTTTATTGTCGGATGGATACTCAATATATATAAGGATCTGTCTGAAATAATAAAGAATGATACTTCAATGAAAAGTGAAGCTATTGAAAGCCTTTTCTATGATTACATCTCGTCTCATTTTATATAATTTTTTTATTGCTAATTAAATGCAAAGTATCTGAATTTCTAATACTAAATTTTGATTCTAGTCCTACCACGAAATAATGTGCAATTGTAAATTTATATTTGTGTCGAAATTAATAAAAATTTAACTTCATCCTTTTGTGATTTTTTAAGTATATAGAATGTAAATTACTTATAGAAAGTATTGAAAGCATAAAAAATCAGAAAAGTTACAAATTGTTCATTGCAGAAATGGGCAATTTAAATCAATTTGAAATAATTCATCCCTCTTTGTGTTCGTTCTACATAAAGAATTTTTCCTAAGGTTAAAATGCTTGGAATACTTAATACCAAACTTGCCAGTTCTACTCACATTTGTCTAGCTAGTCATAAAGTATTTAATCTTTTGCCAATTTTATAAATTATTAATGTTCTTTCTGCGTGGCCGCCATTAAAGCGAAACCTTCGACAAATACGCTCATTATTTATCGACCAAGTGCTTGGATAATGTTTGATCAGAATGATATATGGAGGGATGTGATGTCAGGGAGTTTGCAAGTGGCCAATGCGATAGACGATGGTTGGAAATCAACATAAGTGGTTCGATTTGAGACATTTACGTGAGCTGTCAAAAACTTTTCAACAGTTCAATAAATTTGTATATAATATGTATACAAATGCTGCATATAAAAATATAGAAGCGATAGTCTGAAAATCTGGAATTGCAATTGTGGTTTGCTTTCAAAGCATTTAAATGACTCTATACGCTGTAAAATTTTATTGCCTTAAATGGGTGGCTTAAATTTAGTTAAGTTAAGAAATATTTTTGCAAGCTAAACTCAAGCAATTTCCCTTTTTTTCTGCTTGTGATTAAGTTATCTTTATTTTACAGGGTAGCTGTGTGACTTTAATATTGGCTATTGTCATTGTCCCTTTGCATAGTTCCTGCTGTGCAACAGACGGAGGCAGTGAAGCCAAATTACCGTTAATATAGAAAGTACAACCTGGCAACCGAGGTCTCCACGTGCCCGGCTTATTAGAGTGAACATATCGTAAGTATGGACCATGCTTTGCATATAAATGACCCGCATATGGTAAGTGGGTGTCGCTACCTTGGCCCACATAGAGGAAGAGAGAGAGAGGGAGAGAGAGGGAGGGAGAGAGAGAGAGAGGGAGAGAGAGAGAGAGAGAGAGAGAGAGAGAGAGAGAGAGCACACACATGTGAGTAGCTGCCCGAATTTCAATTTGAAAGTCCTTGACTAGCACTTGGGCCACTTTAAGAGCCACTTCCTACAACTTCTGGGCTCATTGACTGCACGCAAGACGCTGTTAAGATTGTGGTCCTAAATCCGCTTTACATACACACCCACACACCCACTCACACACACCCATATACACACACACATACATATATACATATTTTGGGGCCTTGCCTTTGTCTTGTTGCGCTCTGTTTGCTTAACGACACGCTTCCTGCCACAGGACTCAGCTGCATTCTATCTACAATACATAAAAGTCGCATTGAGCAGCAACAAAATTTACATAAATTCATTCGGGGATCGCGTCCAGACAGCAATCAATGAACACACATAAATTCAACGCTATCCGTTTGCAGTTGTCCTTTGTGTATATTTCATTTTCTTTCGTTTTTTTTTTTTTTGATACGAATGTAGGACATTATTTTGCCATCTTTCGTAAAGTTCTTAACGGAGGGCTTAGCTGCCTTGTCGATGTTGGAGTCGATATTGCCATTTTCGGGGCATAATTTATTTGCCATAAAACATGAAATAAAACATTTTCGGTCGTAAATTATGAAATAAGTCAAAGCAACTCGAAAATGAAGGCAACCAAAAATACGAATTCAGTTCACATATTTCAGCAATGTTACTTTACCTCTGGCAATACATATTTATTCCAATTAGGCAGCATAATATAATCGTCCCGAAATGTCAAAAAAGAATGCCAGAAATACCATCAAAAGGCTTGCAGCTACATATTTATTTGACTCACTGTGCTCCCATCGTCTGGAGGGCGCAGTGACAGCAACAAACACAGCCGAAATTTAAACGTATGAATGAGTTTTTTTTTTTTTTATAAATTAAGTGCTAAAAATAAATCATGCAAAGATATCTCTATATATAAAGTATAAGTGTATTTATATATACATTTATATGCGCAAGTCGAGAAATATGCGGCAAAGGTCAGTGACGAATATTACGAGTGCTTCTTCAAAGACAACAGATACAACAACAAAAAAAATACTTAATAATGTGGGAAACAAAATTTGTACAATTCTCTTGGGCACAACAAAAATAACAACTCAATGTTCAGATTGAACTTGGATACATATAAATTTGATCAGCTTTTTCTGTGTAGCATTTTACATAACAATTTTCACAGTTTTATTTAATTGATTTTACAATAATTGATACACAATACGTTGAAGAATATGCTATTAAACGTATGAACATACTTTGTAAATATATTTACGTTTTTGCATTTCTATTAGATTTTAATTACACTTTAACGAACTGCGCTATTTTGGTAACTTGATTTCAGGTTTCTATTAAATTTTATTCTGAAAATCAATTATTGAAAGTATGTAGTGTATCGAGTTTAATAAGTTATTGATATGTATTTTATGCATATAAATTTCAATAATTAAATAAATTAACAGTACAATAAATGCATATTTTAAGTACTTAAATATTCTCGACTCTGTTAATATGATCTATTTATCTGTAATATATTAGGTTTATAGATTTATTAAATAAATTATTTTTCATCAAAGGGTGCAAATAATAATTGATATGACAATTTTAAATTTCTGACTCGAGAACTTACAGTAATAATGGATGTGAATCCATAGTAAATATTACAATAAAATTGTAATAAAATCAATTCAAATTAAAATAATTAGATTGATATTATTTTTAAGTAATTTATATTATTATTAGTACTAAAACCTTATTGATATCCAAAAATATATTAGTTTGTAATAATAAATATATAAATATATATTATATGAAATAAAAACAAGGTTTAACACAATTCTTTATGATTTATTTTCCGTTTCCTTAAGCTGTTTACAGATGTTGGTGTTGCTGTCAAAAGTTAAAGAAAATTTTGACAGCTTTAAATGATGTGTAAATAGTCGAATATATAAACAGCAACACATGTAAATTGGCCTGCTGGTTTAAGCCAGAGTAGGCAAAAAGCCGCAATGACTTTGGCCAAGTTGCTGTCGAGAGCAGAGCAGAGAAGCAGTTGCCTGGTAGGCACATGCGGCGTATGCGCAACGCGAATTTTCTTTACTTTACAATGTCAACAGTGTCGGCAGGCTGGTTGGATGGCTGCTCATATGTCACATGCACTCACACCTAAGCACACACACACACACACACACACACACACACTCATGCCATCCAAGTAATGCCAGCAAAGAACATAAAAATTTATACAGGCAACACAAGACTTGAAAAATCTAACAGAATTTTTTTGATGCTTTAAGAATGAGAGCGAGCATGCGAGAGTACGAAAGAGAGAGACAGAGAGGGATTGCGAAGAGGCACAGGTAAGAAAATGTCCTTTGTTTACGGTCATATGGGTATTGCAAAGGGGCGCATAAAGAGAAAGCGAACGGCCACTATTCACTTCACTTTGCCTCGCATAAAATGTGTCATGTCATGTGCTTAAAAAATATGAAGCATAATGCCAAAGAAGTGAGGATACGTGCGCACTTAACTGAGAATAACCCACCAGCAGGAGTAACTGCTTGACAGTCTCTCGCCCAAGTTGAAAACGAGCTCAAGTGCTGTAAAGTCCTACTACTAAGGGAGGTACATCGTTGGGTCTTAATAAATAAATCGCAGCTGCATCAGTTGACTGAGTCGTTGCCGTGGGCCTCTCGACAATGCCCCTGACATCTTGTGATTTGCTGTGGAACGCGAAAAAGCAGATAACAAAAATTAAGTAAGTAAGTAAGGAAGGTAACCGAGGCAAGATGTTTGCAGCATGTGTTAAGTGGCAGATGAATAAGTAAGCAAGCGAATAGCTTAGATTGAATAAGTCTTATCCATGCACCAAATTGTGTACAATCAAGCAGATTCCTGGCCAAGCTCTTGAACGAGTCACGAGTCTCTTGGGCCCAGAAAATTGGCCAAGGAATTCTGTAAGGATTTTATGAAGTAAACCTCATTTTATTATTGTACAATTTTAGTTAATGAAGTGGAAAAGGTTCAAATAAAATATGAAACGATTGTATTCTTAAATATCATTACTATTCAGTTAATCTCGTGATAGATAATCAAAATTAACTAAAGAAATAAATAGTCGAAAAGTCATACTAATTTAAAAAAATTTATCTGGTATATTATGCATAACCTTTGTTATTTTTATCGATGTTAAGCACAATTTTTTATTTCAGCTGCTTTTCTATTTATGCTCTTTGTATTGTCGTATTATTTAGCATACAGAAATGATTAAATTGCTTAAAAATAATACTTTGATTCTCAGTAAGTAATAAATGCCATTAGGCAACTATAAACGATAAGGGTTTCAAAAGAAGCACAAAACCACAAATTCTAACAGCTAACAAAAAACTCACTCAACATTTGTAGCTCTTGCTCAATTGGACTCCACTCAAATGGCGATGTTTTCGATGCTGCAGCTGCGTGGGGAAACCCCAAGAAACCTCGTTCGTTTGAGGGATAGAAAATTGCAGTAACATCGGCATCGGCATCGACATCGGCCGTCAACCCGACAGCGTTTCACGAACAACTTGGAGTCAAGCGCTTATCAGCGGCTAACCTGTTGGTTAAGGCGAGCAATGGTGACGTCGCTGCCGCTGCCGCTGTCGCTGCTGACGCTGACGACGACGCCACAGCGGCACACACGGCGTATGACAAACAAGAAATTGTGAATCGGGAGTCGTGAGTCGTGAATCGAGAACGAAGGCAACGAGGGCCGTGTCCGATTCCGAGGCAATCGTCAGTTGCTTGTGTTTCCTCGTTGGCGCTAGACGCGAAGCGGCAAAACTGAAATAAATCTTAATGAAATATAAAAACATCTTTCAAATAATACCTTAACGGACAGATAAACTTGACGCGTTGCGTATACGCCGCGTTGGTCCAACTAAAAGTGCGACTCGCGCGTCTCTTTGATTCTCTCTATGTGTGTGCGCTTGTGAGTGTGTGTTGGTGTGTGTGTGTGTGGGCACAACCGGCAAAGACACAATCCAAGTTGCGGAGCGTGCTTGGGAGTAGCATCCGCAACATAACGTTACGGCTTACGGTCGACGGTTTACGGTCTACGACTTTCGGTTTAGTCTACGTCTGAATCTGCGGTTGTGTCTCGCGTTACGTTATCAACAACTTTTGGCTTCCGCTTTTGTTTAAACTGCCTGGCACAGACTTAGACTTCAAGTGCAAGTTAAACAGGCAACTAAAGCTTAAACTGCAAATTAAATCCATTGTCAGCAGGTGGGTAACCTCAACCTAATAAGTTGAACATGCTTGAGATGCTCGATCCCAGATATCAGATCCCAGATCCCAATCCCCATCCCACATCCCACATCCCACACTCCACATCCCAGAGTGAATTGAATTTTTAGCCAACTTTTTCTGCTAACCCCATAAAAAGAAAAGTTGCGCTCCAATAAGAAAACATAAGAAATAAGTTAGAAAGAAACCAAGAATGCCAAATACAAAAAAAGAATAATAAAAAAATGTTGTAGTAGAGGATGAATGTGATGAAGAACAAGATAAAAAGTATAATAAAAGGAGTCAAATGCATTTCGGCCGAGCAAACAGAAGAAATGTGAAAGAACTGAGAGAATTTGTTTGCTCTTTGTTGGTTTTTATGACCTGTAGGCAGGTCAACAGTGCCGACTGTTTACTGTACCTTAATTAAAGCTGCAAATGTTAATTTAAATGGGACACACTCACAAGCAATTTGGAGCAATGTTTATAGAAAGCAATCAACACCTTGTCAAGTTGAGGCTGCAATTGCAAAACTATCTTTATATTGATGGCAATGATTGTAATGCTAAATATTGATTTTAATTGAACTCAGCCGCAGTGGAGATTGTCGTCAATTTGAGATTTGATAATTTACCAAGACACACAAACCAAATACATACCTTGATTGCTTTGTTTCTCAAATCTTAATAAATACGGGCTAGAACTCTGTTCAATCTGCATGCGTTTGTATGTGTGGGCTGCTGTGTGTATGTGTGAGGGGGGGAGGTCATTGGGGATTCACATGTTCTTAATTCCACAGCTTATTGTCTTGTGACAAGGCATTTCATGGCACTCACTGCGTATACGTAATATAATTAATGCATGTTGTAAAATGGCAGTTGAATAATTGCCAGAGTGTTAACTATATAATCGAATTGTTTTGATTATAAAGCAATTGTGGATAGTTACGTAGTTAGATAACGTGTCCATTGTCAGGTCAATTTATTTGCTGTACAAACCGATATAAAATCAAGTGGTTATTTGTTTGAAAATAAATTATAATTGGGAATCAAAATGAGGAGAGGCTCTTGGTACGCTAGTAGCCTAGATATATTTTATAAATGTGATTAACTTAGTTATGATATTAAATAAGCAAGATGTTGAGGAGCCTATAAAATAGCTAATAATTTAAATTTAAGTAATTGAAATTCAATATATGAAGATGGTTGGTGTATTGAAGGTAAAAAATCAGATATTATTGTCAAAAGTAAAGACAAGCAGTACTTAAGCTGAAGCAAATTTCATAATTTGTGGTAGATAAAACGTATTACAATTTATAATAAATATACATATATAGTACTTAAAGTGGAAGGCAGCAATTTTCTAGTTATATTTGATTGCATTTTTGGCTTTAACAGCTAGTCAGGTTTCCAAACCAAATCCTGAATTTCATGGCAATTAAACTTTTGCCAAAGCCTCAATCAAATGGTTAACAAGCATTAAATTTAAGTTTAGTCAATTCTGAGAGATAACTGAAACATTTGCGGGCAGTTTTATGTCCATGAATCGCAGCTCAAAGGAGTTAAAGGAAAGTGGTGCCAAAAAACGAGAACCAAAAACGCATTTCAATTTGCATATCAACGCGCAATAAGAAAATGCTAAATGGCAAATGGGAAAATGGGAAAATGGGCAAATCGTCGCTGATAGCAACGAATTTCGTGGAAAACCAGCAGAAGACCAAGCACGAAGAAAGACACGATGATGAAAGACTTTCCAAGAAGGGAGCGATGAAGTCGACGTTGACGTTGACGTTGACACTGATGTGGTTTTGAGAACTTAGCAGTAGAGGAATGTGTTGAGATGCCCCAACTATGTTTTTCCCGCATTTCCCAGCTGATGTCTATTTGCATTTAAATCAAAGAAGTTGTCTCGCTGAGGGGAATGAGGAGTTGGAGAAGTTGAAACGTCTGCATTGACAGCGAAAACATTTCATGCTGCGTCTGCCCGAATACCCTGTAAGGACCAGTGTCGAAAGGGTTTATGCAGCTACCGACTTTACATAGTCTACTTTAAAGGGTAACTCGTATTTCATGAGTTGCCATTGCTTTCTACTTTTTATTGCGTCTTTTTACAGCATTCTAAGTTTTGCATAAATTATGCATTGCAATCGGAGTGTGTGTGTGTGATGTGCGTGTATGTGTGTGTGTGTCAATAGGTTGTAACTGTAACGGGAGTTACCTGCTGTTTGAATTCATTTGATTTCTCACAGTCAGTCAGAAGTCACTGGTGACATTTTTATGGCCAATCTGCGATGGCAATAAAACGATTGCCTTTTCAAGGCTCACAACCCCAAGGCTAAAAACACACAGTCAACAACAAACATCTGGCACAATCTAATCTACTTGGTTTGTTGCACAACAACAACAGTCCGCCAGTGAGCCAGTCCAACAGTCACCTCTGAGGTCTGAGGTACAGAATTTCAAAATTTCTCCAGGGATCGACAGTAGCTCAAACTCAAAGCAACTGACTCAGCCTAAGTTAATCCGCAGTCATATAAAATGAGCATTGGGATAGGTTATGCCATTTCAATTTACTATCCAGCTATTGCCCAACCAACTCGAATTCATTTGGAGAGGGTCTTGCTTTCCATTTTCTTTATTTAATAATTCATACTCTGCACGGGGGACTCATGTTGCCTAGTCTGAAAGACCATAATGTATACCGAAAATTAATTATATTTCAATTAAACGAGAGCAGCACAACGTGGTTCCCTGGACAAGTTGAAATAGATACAAAACGCAGCATAAATCTGTATTTAACAGGCGACATGAATGAATACTCTAATTGAGAAATAAAATATTATTAAATACTGTGGAAAACTACAGAGACTTTTGTGGCAAACAATTACAAATTAAAAGAAATACAAAGTAATGTTCAATGGTTTACTTTTCCATAGAAATGTGAAACTAGAAAATAGTTTAGAGTAATCTATTGTAAAGTTCGCCAAAGTTTCTTGAAACAAATTCGCAGAAATCGCAATTATATTCGGTTATAGCACGATTTGTTAAACTGGATGGATTTCGGTCATGTTCATGGCCATCATAATGAACGCGAGTGTTTTTGATGTCGATGTCGATGCCGATATCTAATCGAGCTGTGAAAATAGAGAATGCGGTCGCATGGCGGTTCAAACATCATTAAAATGCAAAAATTGATGAGCGCAGTGACGACAGCAGGTCAACCTGTGAGCTCTGGGACCGTCGGAAAACAGAGACTGAAGACGCAGTGAGAAGGAGGGGGAGAATTTTGGTAAAAGTCTCCGTCAGTTGATGCTGCGCGTTTGCGTTGCGTTTGACTTCGTCTATATTAATTAATTTTGCTTGTTTGACTTGCTGCGTTGATTAAAACGAAATTTACAACATTTTTGCCAGCATTTAAGTCAAAACGAAGTTAGGATGCTCATTAATTTGCACAGACTAAGCCGGAAATCAGTTGAGTTGAGTTGAAAGCCATGTGCACAACATGTCTGACAAGCAAACTGTCAGCTTGTTATAGTTAACTCAGATAAATGAGCTTAATTCATGCCATGCACATAGATAAATGGTAACAGTTTCAATTACTGAAGCGCATTTTAATGAACATGTTCATTAACAGCTAACTGAATTTCCAGAAAAATAATTTACCTCTCAATTAGAACTGCTTATCTTTGTAGCACAGCCACAAGATGCAAAGATACAAAGATACAAAGATACACAGCAAAAGCAGAGAGAATGACATCTTTAAAATGGTCACACCCAAAAATATGACTGTTGAAATTCCATCTTTTGGCCAAGACTGGCAAATGGTCACTCATTATGATTGTGTCCCTGACTATCTTTGTTGGCAAGTGAAGACGTTTTCACAGTGCGTTGCCTTTGATAAGGCAGCTGAAAACAATGATAAGCGCAAAGGGCAGCGCAAGGGTTGAACAAACCCTTACAATGCCAGACAGAGACTCTCTCTCTCTCTGTGTGTGTGCATAAAATTTATGTTAGCCATTGTCTCCTGCTTAACCGCAAAATAGTTGCAATGCCTGACACAGCAGCTTTTAGCTGCAGCAAATGGTCAATTAATAATGGTCACTGGCCCTTGAATCGGACATTGTCTTCGTGCAGTTCCCCATCCTCAAATATTCCCACTATATATCCTTATAATACAACCACTGCATGCTTTAGAAAACGAAAGTTACTTCAAGCCATCGATGTCGTTCTGTTGGCGCAGAAAACTAGACAACAACAACAACAATGGAACAACA
The DNA here is from genome assembly GCA_018901795.1 of Drosophila sp. st01m. Classification (NCBI taxonomy): domain Eukaryota; kingdom Metazoa; phylum Arthropoda; class Insecta; order Diptera; family Drosophilidae; genus Drosophila; species Drosophila sp. st01m. The sequence continues at coordinate 17,603,415 of JAEIFG010001637.1, forward strand.
ACGAATAGTTTTCACAATAAAATTCATTGATTTTCATTTGGGTGGGAGAAGAGAAGAGAGTGCGATATGTGTTTTTTATGTGCAAGTTTTAGTTGTATTAATATTGGTTTTACCCGCTGCCTTGTACCGTGCGTGTGCGAGTGTGTGTGTGTGTGCGTGTGTGTGTTATGCAAGGACCGTCGACCGAGCACCGAGTATTGACAAAGGTTGAGCAAACAAATGGCGTCAGAAGACAAGGGAAAATCGCTTGAATGCCTGGGCATGCAGGAAGGTCCTTTGACTTGCTCATATTGGTGCCAGATACAACAATAAAAAAATAAATAAAGAAATGGGAAAAGGTTAAGCGCCTAAACAAGTGAGCAATATAAACCATGAAATGGCATCAAATTCAAACAGATAAAGGACTTGCTTTCGACGGGCTTCAGCATATGATATTTGAAGATTACGAAAAGTGGTTGTGTTAAAACCACTCTCAACTATACTCATTTGAGCATTTAACTTAACTGATAGTTTGTGGTTGTAAGCAGTTTCTATTACTTAAATGGCATACTATTTTATTCATTTTCTTAATTAATAATTACTTGCATTTTAATACATTTGTAATACAACTAATACAATCTATGCTTTTCATATGATAACATTTCGTGTGTTTTCTATTTTATATTAAATTTCATATTATTATTTCAAATAATTGCTGAGTTTTATTTTCGTTTTCCACAGTGCAATATTTAATATTATTTGATGATTTTTAACATTTTCTTAAATATTATACATTTGTCAAAAGTTGTCAAACTCAATATAAAGCATTAAAAATGGGTAACTAGACTTTAAAACTGACTGTAAAATGTGTTATCCTTACATTACGAAAACTCAATGCCACATTTCAAAGGGCACATGGACAGTGGGACAGACATACAGACAGATGGAGCGATTGCCAGTCAGATCTAACTATGTATGTGTGGATGTATGTATGTATGTGTGTACTTGTGAGTAGACAAGTGCAGACCCGTCAAGTCTCCTCGTTTAGCAGACCAGTTGCCATTTGGTAAATTACTCATTTTTCTGCATGTACGCCTCCTACCGCCCCCGGGAGGGGGAGGGGGAGGAGCCATCACTTTCCTCTCTGGCCAGGCATATGACACTCAGAGTTCAAAGCTGCCATCGTGTGTCCTTGGCATTTTATTTAAGCAATGGCTTGCGTTTTGCTTATTACTTGCTCAACGAGGTCATTACACAACTGTCGGTACAAACTGACACATCAAAATTGTGAATGTGGGAATACGAATGAGAATTATTTCCAAACTGTTTTTTGCTTAGTCGTGCAAGGAGACGCATCGCCTGCAGGTGATAGTTATAACTTGATGGCTCAATCCTAATGCCTAAGGAAAACTGCCTTGATAAGATATTTTATATATCAACATTTTGATTTTCACACTTTGACTTAAAGAGTGAAATAATTCTAGAAAATTTACAAATATTGGAATTTCATTTTAGGCTTATTTATTCAAGCGCATTAAAAAGAATTATAAGAAAGAACAAAAAAGCTAAGAGAAGTTGTATTGGGTTGATTTTCAAATTAAGAACTAACATGAATTCACATTCAATATTCATGTTTTATTTCTGCTGATAGAATCAAATTAAACAATAATGAGACATTTTTTTTTTTTAGAGGAATAAAATAAATTAGTAGTTTAAAAGTTTTAATATTGGAGTGAAGAAAATAAAGAAGTCACTTTATTTATAACACAATTCAATATCTAAGAAGATATTTATATGATAACTTAGGCTGCATTGAGTTGTTTTTTAAATTAAGAGCAATTAGTATTCGAAGTCAAAGAAATGAGAATGACATTAATCATTCTTAGTTAATTGCTCAGTAAGCTTATTAAAATATCGTTTCTAGAATTGCAAAGAGAATTTCATATAAATATTTTTCCAACAAATTGAATCAAAAATAAATTTCTCTAGATACTTTCGTCTCTCATACTTGAAGTCAACAAAGTTGACTTATAATTGCCGCATTTACTGGCCATATTCAAATTATATCCGAGCGATATTGAAGTCAAAACAACTTGAACAGTATAATAGAATTTGGTTGGTTTGGGCAGTTGTCCATATAGAGAGACATATCCTCTAGCTGGATTTGGCCAGTCTGCATGCCTCGTTGAACCTTGGCCAAAAGTAGTCCGTGTAATTTATATACAATTCAGTCAGCGTTTTGACTCGAGCACTTTAAGTGCTCTTCTGTTGTTGGCAAACATTTCAATTTACGTATCAAATAGAAAAGTAAAAAAAAGAATAAAAAAATAAAAATATACAAATGAAACACAATGAAATAGCGCAAACAACGGACTCGCCTCTTATTTACTTTTGACTTCATTTCTCTCCTCTGCTCTCCTCTTCTCCTCTTCAGTTTCCTTTTTTTGTTTGCTCGGATTTCGGGATAAGAGGTTGGAGAGGGGAGGCAGGGTCACTTGATGGTCTGCTCTTGGCCATAAATTCATGCAAAAACAATCTTATTAATGGCTATAAGGGCCAACAAAATCCGCCTGCTGCCCGCACACAGTTATTTGTGTTAATAATGTTTAACTGCGATTTTTATACGAGCTTTTCTATTTTTCTTTTTATCAGTGCGTGGATTTCCTGTTGCCTGTCTCGCTGTTCTTTGCCAATTTTAGCCATTTAGTTTGATTTGAATGTTATCTTTATGTGCTGTTGCTTATCGCTCCCACATACATATTCGATATAGACAGTAATGGGCTTAGTCCCCTCACAGTGGGCACGACATTTATCACATAATGCGATAGCCCCCGGCATCAATGTGATTCTCACATGTCAATAGGGTTGTATCTTGGCCATTTAGACAACGGGCATACAAATTGTTGGCGTTATAATTATTCTAAAAATTAAATAAACAAAATTCCACATTTTATGTTGTGGAATTTTTAATTTATTCTTTGAAATAATCGCATAAAAATGAATAAATTAAAATATTTGTTTTCTTTAATATTCATTTTTATTATTTGCATTAAACGCATCGTTTGTTTTGTACATATATTAAAGGTTTCCCAGAGTATTGAAAGTTCGTTGCTCATTTAATTCAATTTTATTATTTATAGCTATTTATACATATATGCAAGTGTGGAATTTATGTGTCCATCATAATAAAAAATTAATGCAAATACTGAGTCACTCAAATGTTTAACGACTTGGCCCCATTTCGAGTGCATTGTGCGCTTAAATGGAAATAAATTCTCTAATTAGTTGTTGGCCACATAAATCAGCAAATAAATAAGTGCGCCATCTGAATGCGAATGCGAATGCGATTGAACGAATGAGTGAATGACTGAATATGGTTAGATATAAAGTACACTCATGCCAATTACACACATGAGTATATGAGTATTTGAATAATGTTCGACATTTCAACAATTTACAAAGTGCTTGGCAGCAATTTTAAGTGTGTGTTCCACTGAATTTTTTAATTAAACTCAAGTTGATTTTGAGATTCTGATAGCGAACACATGTTTTACATTCAGTTCCAGTCCCTCAACTGTCTGTCTATTTGTCTATCTGTCTGTCAGATGCTGAGTAATTTCTTTGATGCGTGCCACAAGTTTTCTGAGAAAGCAAACTATCGCAAAAGTTTGCTGTGAAAACTTTGTAATTGATTATCATAAAAATAGCCATATTAATTAGTTGAAATGCTGAAAGGCGTATAATCATCATCATCATCATTATCATCATCATCGTTCAGCTGGACATTGATCATTTGTAATGGCTTAACTAGCAACTATGTTGGCTGTAGTTCTGACTCTTTTCACTTGACTTCGGCTACTGGCATCATTAGTGGAATTTATGGCCAAGTTAATGGCATCGTTTCCCCAACTGTTTGTGTGTGAGAAATGGCTTAATATGTATTTAAGTCAACAAGGGCTGCATAATTGTTAGTTGTGGTCAACTTCGTTTTTATTTACATTCTTGACATACCCACATCTCAAAATCATTATACGACAACAAACAACAAATAAAATACTGCGAACTTTCATTGCTTGGAATTTAAATGGAGCCAATTTCTCTAGTTTCCATACTTATATTCAATTTAATGAAATTTGTTGAAACAAAATAAAGTTGTAGTTAAATGGGTTAAAAACTGGAATAATAGGTTTAACAGTTTACTGGTAAAAAGGTCTGACTACTTTCATTCCAATTAACAAACAATGTTAAATAAGTTTCTATTTTGAAAATGGTCACAATGGAAATTTGTTGAAAAATAGTTGAGAACTGTTGTAATTAATATACTCAAAATGAAATATTCATTTAAAGTATAAGCTTTCAATAATTTTGATTTTATGGACTGGCCTCTAGAAATTCTCTAATTTGTGGTATCTACTTTGCAAAAATAATATTTTTATTTAATTAACATATTTTGTGAGACATTTCTCAGTTTACAAAAAATATAATTAATTTAATATTAAGAAATTTGTCCACAATTATGAGAATATACTAAATTTTTCTGAATATCAAGATTATCACTGCTCCCATATCTAACTACTAACTCAAGTTATGTTAGCTTTAAACATATTTTGGCACTTCCTGTTGATCAAGTTTACGCTCAGTTAGGTTTTGTAGAAACCCAAAAACAATAACATAAAGCAAAGACAAGAGAAAAAGAGAAGAGCAGAATTAAAGCGAGTGAGTTGATGAGTGAGAGAATTTGCGATAAAAGTGTTCTTTAATACCCTGTAATAATAAGTACGGAATAACAGGTTTTACACCTTCACAAAATAAAAAGCCATAACATGTTTCACGTGCCCCAATAAGTAGGCAATATATGTTGTACATATAAAAAGGAAAATGGTCGCCATTCGATGGAAACGACAGGTGATGGTTTTGCTGGCTGCTATAAAAACAGCGAAGAAAATTCCATTAAAGTGAGCGGCTGTCCAGGCAGCGCCTTGTTTCATTATATTGCCAGCTCCAAGGATAAATCGCTCGGCAAAGAATGGCGTGACAAATGCATCAGAATGAAAATTACCAAGTGCCAAGTGGCGTAGAGACCGAGATGGATCCAAACTGTGACATCCTACAAGCAACTACCGACAGTCCATAGTCGGTCCACAGTCTATAGTCCTTCACAGTTGACAGTCGACAGTCGACAGGATGACACATTCAAGCTGCTTTTCTCCGTCTTGTTAGTAATTGTAATAAGTATGAGCTGTGAAGATGATGATAATGATGATTGTGTGGATGCCAGATAATGATTTCGATAATGCTTATGGCTTGAGTAGTTGCCTCCTTTTGTTGTGGTCCTCTCTTCTCTCTTCACTCTTCACTCTCCACTGTTCATCTCCCACTTCTTCGTCTTCGTCTTTCGTCTGCGGGTAAATGCGTTAATAAAAAATTGTTAACTGCCATTTTTTACACAATATCCGGCTGTCGCAGTTTGTCGGAGCTCAACGTCTGCCCCTGGGGCACAATTTGCTGTGTAACCTGCGGATCTAGCTTGAGTTCCGGACAAGTATTTTTCTTGCCACACTCCCTCTATTAATTTATCAACATTATTTTGTATATTTTCCCTGACCCGCGGCGAATTACACTTTTTTTTTGACATTTCTTCGTCATACCGTTTATGTTTTCTTTTGGAATCTTTTAATATTTAATACTTTGCATGTAACAATAATGTAGAATATTTTTGCAAAAGTTTTTCATTCCTTTTTCGAGTTTGTAATCTACTTTATATATCTCGTATATTCATTTCGAATTTGTTTCAAAGTTTGTTTAGCTCATTATAATAAAATATCAATTCGATATTTATCGATAAAGTTGCCAGAGTGCAGAAAATTATTCTGAAACGAAATGAGATTGAAACACGTAATATTGTATCTATTGTGTTATAGATTTCGCACTCACGTAAAGAGCATTAATTATAAATTCATGAATTGCATTCGGTATTAGCAATTTTCACCACTTAAGCCTTAACTGTTGGCCAGGTTGCTAAGAGAAGGCATTTTTCAGTTAACGTAATGCGAACGCATTCTTGTTGTTGCTGATGATGTGGTTTGGTTGTTCATCGAAAAGTTTTCGTCATTGAGTGGAAGAGAGGGAAAGGAACAGAGAGAGAGAGAGAGAGAGAAAGGCAGAGTTGTTATGTCAAATCCAATTAGATTTGCATTTATATGCATCATTTTTAACAAGCTCCCACTCAAAGTTTATGGCTCTGATTGAGGGTTGATTTTAGGTATAGATGCGGTTTCAGGTTATGATTGTGACCGAATTTTGTCAGTTCTGCATGAGTCTCATGTGGTACTTGCTATTTGCTTGGATAACATTTGATGCTCTCTTCGTGCACATGCAGCTAATTGCAGTTTAAATGAAAACCAAAATCCAGAGAAATCATTGAAGGGCAAAGTTCAATCAAACAATGCACTTCTCAAATTGTTTTGGGTGTTTTGTTTTCGATAGAAGCTTACACTTTAAGCTGGAGCCCACACAATTACGACTAATTAGCAGTATATATGGACAATGGTTTTCCGCAAATCAAAAGACCATTTGCCCAGATATCTGCACTTCCTGCACAAATTACGTTTCGTAAATTTCTATTGAGAGAATTTTTGGGAAAGGGTACAATTATCTATAAGCTCGATGATAGATTAGTTTTGTATTGATTGTAACTTAAGAGCACTAAAATCTGAATCAACCTAAGCTGCAATCAGTTTAATCTTATGAGAGTGATGCCAAATGAGGAGAAGGTGAATAATTAAAGTATATATAAAATTTTGAATAGTTACAAGAATTTAAATGACTTTAAAACATTGTATATTATATTACAAAACATGTATATATATATTAAATTTCCAATGTGCAGCCCCAAGAAGTTGGTGCTTGTACATATAAGTGAAATCAAGAGCTTGCTGATTAGTGCTGACACTATCTGAGTGCGTTTACCAACACTGTAGCTCTCAGACAATATAAACTAGTTTCCTAATGCTACACTTTCACTTCCGCTTTGCTGAATTTAGCTGCCACATTGTTTTTAATAAAGCCAACTGAGGACGTACCATCCCCATCCCTCTGGCGAGACAGTGACAGCACGAGTGTGTGAGAGAGACAGCAACTAGAATAAATGTCAGCCAAGGCAACAACATAATCCTCAGGGAGAGGACGAAACAAAAGCGAAAGGCAGCGGGGAAAGGGGAAAACGGCGAGAGCAAAGTTAGTTTTAAATTCCAACTAAGAAGAGATTCCGAAATGTAAACTTTTACATTTATACAAATCAAATAAAAGTTGTCTGTGATGCTTTATTTTTGTTTGTTGTTTATTCCGCTTTAGATTCCACTTCTTATATTCTTATATGTATTATTTTCCATGTTCTGAATGCAACTATTCTTACTTTGCAGAGTCCACGCAATTAGCAATAAGCCAAAAGCAAATATTATAGCAAACTTTCTCAATAAATAAAACATTGGAGATAAAACTTGAGACGTGCCCGAGAGCATAGACGACAGCGGAAATGGCTGCTTAAGTGGCGCACTTCCGGTGAGACCGGACTGACATAAGAGCGACAAAGAAACAAACAGTAAACCATAAGCAACCGAGACAGCTTAAGTTTCTTCTCTTCTCCACTCATTGGGAATCAACAAATACAATACATAGTCATGGCAATTGCAACCAACGAGACGGTTAACGCTTTGTTGACATTGCTCAGCACACAGCTGCCTCCGCTGCTTGGGGCCAACTGGAGCAGCAGCACCACAATTGCCCCACTCGATGGTGGCAGCAGCTTAGCAGCACCAGCATCAGTGGCATCAGTGGCATCAGTGGCAGCACCACAGGCAGCCCTGTGTCCAGCGATTCCGATACAGATAAATCGGATATAATGCACAATCAGTTCGTGCAGATCTTCTTCTATGTGCTCTACACCACCGTCTTTGTCCTGGGCGTATTTGGCAATGTCCTGGTGTGTTATGTGGTCTTGCGCAATCGGGCCATGCAGACAGTTACCAACATATTTATTACCAATCTGGCACTGTCGGATATTCTGCTGTGTGTGCTCGCCGTGCCATTTACACCGCTCTACACGTTCATGGGTCGCTGGGCGTTTGGACGGACGTTGTGTCATCTGGTTTCGTATGCCCAGGGCTGCAGCATCTATATCTCAACACTGACCCTCACTTCGATAGCGATTGATCGTTATTTTGTCATCATTTATCCGTTCCATCCACGCATGAAACTCTCCACCTGCATTGCGACTATTGTGGGCATTTGGGTTGTCTCCTTGCTGGCCACGTTGCCGTACGGCATGTACATGAAGATGTCCGAGGTGACGGCCAATGGCACCCTGTACAATGGGACGAGTCCTGGCAGTGTCTTGGCCAACAACGATACAACCGCTGCCCAGGCCTACATGCAAGTCATGAGCGGAGGGGAGTCGATGATGGTCTGCGAGGAGAATTGGCCAGAGGAGGAATATCGCAAGGTGTTTGGCGCCATAACGGCTGTGCTGCAGTTCCTCTTGCCGTTCTTCATCATCTCCATTTGCTATGTGTGGATCTCGGTCAAGTTGAATCAGCGAGCCAGGGCCAAGCCCGGCTCGAAGTCGTCGCGGCGAGAGGAGGCGGATCGGGATCGGAAGAAGCGCACGAATCGCATGTTGATTGCCATGGTGGCTGTGTTCGGTCTCAGCTGGTTGCCCATCAATCTGGTCAACATTTTCGATGACTTCAATGACAAGTCGAACAGTTGGCGCTTCTACATTTTGTTCTTCTTTGTGGCTCACTCGATTGCCATGAGCTCCACCTGCTACAATCCCTTTCTCTATGCCTGGCTGAATGAGAACTTCCGCAAGGAGTTCAAGCATGTGCTGCCCTGCTTCAATCCCTCCAACAACAACATCATCAATATTACCAGAGGCTACAATCGCAGCGATCGCAACACCTGCGGTCCGCGTCTCCATCATGGCAATGGCGACGGCGGCGGCGGTGGAAGCCTCGATGCCGACGATCAGGATGACAATGGCATCACCCAGGAGACCTGTCTGCCCAAGGAGAAGCTACTCATCATTCCCCGTGAGCCGACCTATGGCAATGGCACCGGCGCTGTCTCACCCATACTCAGTGGGCGTGGCATCAATGCCGCCCTCGTCCACGCACGACAGCCGCAGTTCCAGCAGGAGCAACAGCAACAACAACAGCAGCAGCAGCAACAGCAGGTGGAGCTGATGCAACGCATCCGACGACGCACAGATGATGATGCCGACTACATTGATTCCGGGGATGAGCAGACGGTGGAGGTGCGATTCAGTGAGACACCATTTGTCAGCTCCGACAATACGACGGGCGTCAGCATCCTGGAGTCGAGTCCTGGACATTGCCAGGAGTCGGAGGCATTGGCCGAATTGGGAGTCGGCATTGCCAATCCAGCAGATGCCAATAGTCGATGTAACTGAGACAGGGTGAGTGCCAGCAAAATTAACTATAAACTTATAAATAATATTTTAATAATAATAGTTAAGTGAACTGAATTTCGTCTTATTAAAGTTTCCTTTGGGCAAATGTTATATTTATTTATATCACTCATATTATATTTGTTTTACTTTATTCATACATCAATTTCAAGTTCTATATTTTGCTAATAAATTTAAATAAATTAAATTATTTTAAAAATATATTTTCGGCGATATTTAATTAAATAAAACTGATAGCATAGCAGAGCTTATGAGAAACTTTTATCACTCTCTGTAAGGGCATAGAAATATATGTATATAAACTATGTGTTGGATCAAACAAACAGAAATCATCATCATCTTCGTCTTTGTATCTGATTTCTGCTGATTGAGGTTGAGAATTGAGTTGCCACAAGAGTGCAGCATTTTCCGTTTTCATTCCAGTGATGAGATCTATTTCCGCACAAAGCAAAAAGCATTAGAATTGAGTTAGCTACCTGCATGAATTTTTATGAAATTTTTCAAAATGCCATGAAGCACTTTTCAACAGACTGTTTGTATAGCATGGAATTGGTTGCATTCCTTTTGCCAAGGCAAACAGCAGCTGTTCTGAGCTCCTACCTTTTTATGGTGGAAAATTTCATTTACGAAACTCAAGGATGTCAGCTTCAGTTGTTGGAATGAAAGTGGAGGAGCTCATACATCCAATTCAGTGCAGTAAATCAACTGTCAGTAGCAAAGTAACAGCAAACTCTGAGATACTCCGAGATACTCCGAGATACTCTGAGATACTCACTAGTCATCTCGCCTGTCAACACACACAATTCTCGCACAGCTATAAGACTATCTTAGAATTGCAATATTTTACAGGAACTAAATTGAGTACATTGAGAATTATATTACAATTTATTAAATTTACTTACAAAATGTTTATTTATGGGAACAATATTATAGAAAAGAGTTATGGCAATTTGTTTGTCTTTGCATACGTAATAAATTAAATTCTTTATATACCTGAAAAATAAAACCACAATCATTTCCATCATTCAGCTTTTTTATTTGACATTTTCAAGTCCAGTGAAATAAAATGTGGCAAGTTACGTTGACAGATGGCAACAGGCTGCAAGTGGATTAAAAAGATATGATTGACGCGCCGGACCTTTTTTCAGGTGTTGTCTACAACTAGAAGCAGTACCATAATATCCACACCAACAACATCTTCTAAAGCAGCAATAACAACATAATGTATGGGCACAAATTACCAGCTGAAGCTGTCAGATAAATGCGTTGCAAAATGGTCAACAGCCGGGGCCAGCGATAAGACGCAAGTCCCTCATAAACATTATGCTTTGACGCAGAATAATTTACATTGGCTTATTTATTTATAATTTTTTATGGGAGCGCGTTATGGGCTATCTGTCTGACTGCCTGGGCGGTGGGGGGTGTTGTTTCTGTTTTGGTTCCTCTCAGCTCGAAATGGTCAAAGTCATAAAGCTTATAAATACATCGTTTGGCATTGAAATTCTATTTGATTAAATGCAAATTTACTACTTGTATAGAAAGTCAAACGACAGCAGCAACAAACTTGACGCACTTTGTGTGTATTATAAATAAATACGTATATTAAAAATTCATTATAAATAAATATACAAGTGAATTGGTATATTGTGTTCGTTACAATGTATATAACAGAGAGAAGGAATTTCCGATTTATAAAATGTCTATCATTTTGATAGGAATTAACAGCCGAGTCGATGTCAGTTTGTCCGTCTGTCCGTCCGGCTGTTCGTCCGTACGTGTGTGTACCAAATTTTCAGAGACTGTAAGAGCTAGATCAACCAAATTCGGTATAAATTGTCAAAAATAATAAAAAAAATAATAATGATAATAAATGTACTAAAAAATAAATATTTATTATTATTAATTTAAGCAGTACATTTATTGAAGTTTCCCATCTAAAGCAATAGTTTATTTGTGAGGCAGCATTGGCCTGAAAAATCTGAAGTTCTCAGTTAAATAACAAGAATTATTTTGGTTATTTTTGATATAAAGATTTTTATTAGCTATTATTTTACTCAGACACAAGGACTTAAGTTCATTCAATAAAATCTATTTTGGTTTTAGAGACCAAAAACTCACATTAAATAGATATGAAAATCTAGCTTAACTTTTGAAATGCTATTAAATTTCTGTTGCTCAGTGAAGATATGATTGCTGCTTGGAAACTTTGTTTATATTTGCGCAAATATCTTTAAGCTCTAAATACCAGTTTCTTTTTTTATCTCATTGACTCAGACACTATCTATTTACATATGCACATGTATACGGATGTGTGTGTGTGTTGTTGTTATTTACATTTTTGTCATGTTTGCGGTTAGCTTTGCAAGCAAAACAAATAAAATGCGTATTTGAGAGAGATGTCCGAAGGCCTTTAATTTATGAATTATTCAGCGCAGTCGTTACGATGCTTTTCTGCCTAATTACCCACTGCCAGGCCTGGATGGCTGGGTGGATGGGTTGATGGGTGGTTGGGAGTTGCTAGTCAACAAGCCAACTCCCACACATAGTTGAATCTGCCCTACATACTGTGTGTATATGGGACTCGGAGTATAGAATCACAACGACCGGTGAGTGAACGGTAAGTGATATAGTTGCTATATATGTAGTGGTAGTAGTCCCTGCCCGGGTGCTAGCACATTTGATGCATTATGCATGAGAAGTGCAACTGAAATTGCAAACAGCAATTGTCGGAATAGGACGCGTCATACTCTCATTGCAGGCAACAGACAGCAGACAAGAGACAAGAGACATGAGACATGAGAGTCAACAAAGTTTCCATCCCCCAAAGGTAGGGACTGCTAAAAGTGGAGCTGTGATGTCTCTGTAAACAAGTTTGCCATCGAGTTACTGTATACAGCTTCTTACAACTAAATTGTATTTTGTTGTTTGCTGTCTGGTTTTCTGCAACTGGCAAATGGGCCAAAAACTTGACAGCTTGGGGGATGGCAATTTGGCCGGTTGTATCTGCAATAGCACCGTAAACTTTCCGATTGCATATCAAGCGATCATTTTTCGCATTCCCAGCAGTTTGTTAGTTTATAAATGCCATCATTCTGTTGCCCCACAGTGCAATAACTTCGGTCGCTGATAAGCTCGACCTGGGCAACTTGCCAGACCAAGTGTTACAATTGCAACTCGTCATTTAGCGCAAAGTTGTACCAGCTCCATTTTTATTTAATCAATTTTCTAACTTTTTGAAACGTTCACCGCAATAAGTTTGCCGCTGTTGCAATAATGAATAGTGGCAAACTGAAGCCAAATGTGGCACAGCTAGATTCATGTGCAAAGCACAGAAGTATTTTGCATTCAAATGGTTTCAAATCATGAACTGTTATTGCAAATATTGGTTGTAGAAATACTGCTTTGATTTCTGATGCTTTGAACTGCATTTTCTTGGAATAGTTTCTTAGTTAATATGAACTTAAAAGCACAAATTTCCAGGAATTTCATTTAATTTCAAAATGGTTAATTAAGGTTCTCTATAAATTGATCTGAAATTGACCATTATAATACTAATTAATTATTTAATTCAAATTTTTTTAGGCTGCATATATCGAACTATTGTCATATTTAACTTTGGTTTTTACCCCTGATATCTTTAAGGAATTGTAATAAAACCTTAATAGTAACAGAGTTCAATGCTGTGCTTTGTATTGATCCAAATATAAATATTTTATTCTCTTTTGTAAGTGCAGAGCAAATGCATTTGAGCTTTCCAAATACCAATCAATCACACTAAAAGTGCACAAGTGTGTTATAAAATCTAAAGAGCCTGATTAAATCCATACTAAATCGTAGCGTATAAAATCAAACACATTCTGCCACGCCCTTTTGGAAGCAGTCTAATGTTGCGCTCGTCACTGTTGTCTTTGTTGTGTTTGCTTGTGTGTGACTTTAATGGTTACAATAACATGACTCTTTGGCTGCTTATCATGCACGCACACACACATGCAAACACTCACATACATGATTTAAATATGTACTTACTTACACTCAACGTAAAATGTTTTTCACATTGACTGGCAATAAAAAAATTATTGCTTAGCATTTAGGTTTTTTTTTTTTTTATTTTTGGCGCGATTATCGCAGTTGTGGAATTTGTTTTTGAAGTGTCATGAAACATGTGTTTTCTTTGCAACAGAATTGACGGGGTTAGAATTATTTGATGCTGAGCTTTCATTGGTGATACGCATTTATTTTATAACATCAACAGTACAACAATATGAGTATTAGGCCATCGGATTCGTGTTGACGTCAGCTGGTACATAAGCCAACCAGACTGACAGACACTCTGACACTCTGACAGCCTGACAGTTGGGAAAAATAAAAGCGATTAATGAAGTTCCTTGCACACAAATGGCAAGTGTCTAATTGACGATTGAAATGGGCTCTTCTCTCTATATATGTATATAGATATACAATGTGCCTCATGCTGCACAGATGGTGATATCTGCATGCAGATAGGAAAACAGCTGCCTCAGAGATTTACGGAAACGCCCTTTTGCTGACAGATTAGTGTAAACAGGCCAATCAAGTCAGCGTGTAGATTACATAGATTACATAGTTGATGCTATTGAAAGCTGAACTCTTGTTTGCCCTACTTTATCAACATAAAGTGAATAAAACTATACATTGATTACGGAATAAGCAGCAGAAGTCTTAACAGTATGTTAGTTTACATCTACTAAAGTTGCTTTTTGTGTTTCCATTGAATGACAAGGCTTTAATTGATACTAGTTCACATTTGTACATTCAAATACGTATACTTGTTATATGACTATGCAAAAATATAAGCGATAATTTGTGTAAAAGGTTACCGGCAGTCTATTATCTTTTCCCTGATCTCACACAAAGTGCGGTGAATTTAGCTTATTGCATGACCGTGCATATCTGTTAACAGATTTCTGTTATTTGCATTGACACAATAGCTTTGATGATAACTAGCATTTATGTTAATAGTCAATGTTAGTTTAAGGTACTGTTAATTTACGTGGGCATAACAGCAGATTGCTCTCTTAGCTTAATCATCACTAGCATATATGGTAACGTCAATGTTAGTTCATTCTGCTGTTAATTTGCATGGGCATAACAGATGATTTTCTCTCTTCGTATGATGATAACTAGATAACAGTCAATGTTAATTCAAGTTTTTATTAATTTACAGTTTGAAATCATTAAACATTTTCTTGACTACCTAATGGTATAGTTTTAGAACTAGGATTGCGTTAGGGTATAATGAAATGAAATTGCAATTAACGTTTTGCTTTCACACTCTGTCCAAGGGTGTGAGCTAAAAGTCAGCTCAGTAATGTAAAACTCAACACGTACCATTTCAATGTATGCGTCTGTGTCTATGCATGTGTGTGGTTGTGTGTGTGTGCGTGTGTGTAAGGTACTTATATCCACATGGCTCTATTTTTATTCCCGCTGTCCGTGTCTAATCAGTCTAATGTGTTGGGCAGAGAAAACAACATTTTCATTAGGGCTGCTTTGGCTTTTGCGAGCATTTTATGTCCTACCTCTTCACACCACCGTCCAGGGCACTAGTTGGCCAATTAAGCAATTACGTAAACAAGCTTTTATTATGTTGTATGGCCATGAAGCGAAACGGCCAACAATAGCACCACCTGGAAATGGCAAGGGCAAGGGCAATGACAATGGCAATGGCAATAGGAATGCAGGAAGCTAGCCACAAGGTGTTGAGCAAACAATTAAATGGAATTGAGGAAGGAAACAACAATAATAGGGCAACTATAAAACGGATGTAGCTGCGGGCGACCGGATTTAAAGTGTCCAGCATTACGTGCTAAGTCCCACAAAATTTATGATCGCAAAGTTTTCAAGCAGCTGTCGGCATAAATTTTAGATACACAAGGCCAAGCCCCCAAGGAGTTAAGTGGGATATCAGCAAGTAGAAAAAATAGCTCAGAAAAAGAGGAGACGAAAAACTTTAGGCACACATCAAAATAAAATTGATGGTCATAAATTCTATTGACTTGTCGTGGGGACAGGCTCAAGTTAACCCTAGTAACTATGTCCAATATCCAATAAATAAACCATAAACATTACGGCAAAACATATTAAATTTAGGGCATGTGTCTACATATAATATAAGAAGCCATCACACTTAGCTAACATTTCTTGTTCTATGCAAACAGAACATTTGAAGCATTTAACTCAGCCATCAAATGTGTCCTAAGACGACTGTTACCATGGCTTAAAGGAATTAGAAGCGTTACCATGCCCGTCACGTATGTAACACCATTCCAACAATGCCATCTCACATCTCTGCCAATACACAAAACACACTGGGATGCATATCAAACTTAACTAAACAAAAAAAAAAAAGGAAAAAAGAAATCACTTCGCAGAAGTTTGCAGGCGCAACTGATGAGATGACAACTAAGACAAATCCCCAATCACTTATATGATTTGATTACTTATGATAATTGAATGGATTGCAACAGCTAAAGTCACTTATTACATTAGCAAGTAATTCACTTATCAGTTTGTATTTATCTTTACAAATTTATTCATATTTAATTCATAATCTTATATTTAACGGATTGAAACTTTTTTACAAAGAATTTTAAAACACTCGAAAGTTGGCAAGATGAAAGTTTGTCTGACTTCGACTTGAAAGCATTTAAAAATATCATCTCATGGCAAGCTTGAAAACGGTGAAAACATAAGCTCTTTGCAAGCTTAAAAATCGCTTAGTTTAAAAAGAATTAAAACTGTGGTAGATTATCTTTAAATGACTATATTTTAGATGTTTTTTGTTTGCCTAAAACTATTTTATAGAAAAGTTTATCATTTGATAACTGTAATAGAAAGTTTTTTATAATTCAGCATACATCATCATTATCAATCATAATTATCCTCTTTTTTTATCTAACCATGAATGTCGTAGGACCAACTGTGCCAAGTCTTTATAGCTGTGTGTTAAGGTGTTTGAAAAGACATTTAATGAGCTATTGCCAACGCCTTTGTTATTGATAAAAAAATGTCTATAAAATCGAACACCGTTTATGTCCAATTAAATGTGGTAACTGGGCATCGATGTGAGTTACGTGTTAGACACGTGGCTCTTTCCTTTAGCACTGCTGGTTGCAGTTAAAAAAATGGTCTGGTTGGTTTCACCAACAATAAGAGCTAGACATTGAATTGGTAACTGCTATGTTGTGAATGTTAGTGATTTATAATGCAGCAAGTGTCGAAATGTGAGTGGTAAGCAGTGAGTTCACCAGTGAGCCTTACTAGAGGGTTGTGTCAGTTGCAGGTGTGTTCAATCCAATGTGGGCAGCAGAAAGCAAACATTTTTTTCGGCCAACGGCCAGCGGCCACGTGCCAAACAGCCTCTGGCGAGACATTGGCCAGATCAGATGAGTTCAGCAAAAAATTGTAGCTGCTTATACGATACATAATTTTTGGGGCATTCCAAAAAACAGATTCGGTTTATGTGTATGTGGAGGAGCCTTTATGTACTTCAGTCTGATTTTCCCGGAATGTCTGAGAGGAAGCGCTGTGTGTGTATGCGTGTGTGTGTATGTGTGTGTGTGTGTGTTGACAGCAAAGCTTAATGCCACTTAATATGAGCCACAGGCATTTGGGGCAACTTGACAGAGGCTTAGAGGGCGTTGGCGGGTGCATTTATTAGCAACTTTATTAACAGTTAATTAAATTTTGTGGTTAATGATTTGCCCAGAAGACGATGTAGACCAAGAAGCAGTTGTAGTCCGCACCAGCTAATAGAAAATGCTTGCGGCTTCGCTTTTATTAAAGTCGAAAAGCCAATTCTGCTTCTTGGCCCCACTGGGGTTAGTTTTATGCATTGTCCGTTGCCAGGCAGCAGCCAAGTTAACAATTACAAGTTTAATGAAACGAAAAATGCTTTTATTAATTGCCAAAGACATTGGCTCTGTTTCTGCCTGGCCGGATATCGAGTGCCATTAGAGACAATTGCTGCTTGGCCAAATCCTTGAGTTTGAAATTGCTTTAATAGTTTAAATTTCGCTTAATAATCTGTTTCCAGTTATGATAATTATTAAATTGTAGACTAGAAATTTTGTTAAATTCGATTTATTATTTAAAATACTTCTTCTGATTCTTCAATTTGTCTTACTGTTTACAGTTTGCTTACTTGAATGGCTTGTTAGCTTTTCATAAAATTAGAAAGTCTTCTTTTAACTTAATGCGCATTTTGTTGTCAAGCAAACAAAATAATTATAATTGTAATCATATTACACGGTATAATAAAAGCATCCGTGTTTTTGTTGGGCAAACTCAAGACTGTTTGTCTTACTTAAAGCCGGAAACGCAGACGCCTTCAAGTATTCGGCTTTTTGTCAATGAATCTCTGAAATAATTATACAGCGGCGGATATAAAATGAAATGCTTGTAAAAACATGAAAAATTCAGGTCTATGGAGACAAAAAATGTCAGCAGACATAGTTAACAGTCAGCTGCACTGAAAAAACCCAGCAAGTGTCTAATATTTATGCAAAATTCCTACATTTAAATGACTTTAATTTCAAGTTGATATTAACTATGGCAGTGCATGATTTCACTTGAATTTTAGGTTTTATTTGCTTCTCCCAGTGTACTTTGGTTCACACCAGTGCCGTGCAGTGAGGCGTTGTAATTGCGTCGAGGCACGAAGCACCTGTCAGCAGGTGGTGAACCAACTGTCCCGGGGTCGACCCGTCAAAGTTGCCTAGCCGTTGCGGAGGCTCTTCACAGGCTGTCAGCCTAGGCAGTGACAACAACAACACATCCAACAACAACAACAACAACAACAACGATAACAAACATCTCAGTGTTTATTCTTTTCAACGTCATTTCTTAATTTATGTGGGAAAAGCAAAGAAAACGCAAATTTTGAATAGGGGAAAAATAAACAAAGACATCTCGACGTGGCAGCCATAATTTCCACGTGCCACAAAACATCTGAAAGTTATGGCAATGAGCTGACTGACTTTGAAATACCCTAGACACTAACTACTGTGGTATATTATTACATAATTCAAATCTTAAACAATACCCCAAATTGTAGAAATTATATTAACATGAAACTCTCGTGTTGAATTTGTGTACAGAATATTGTTTTTTATTTCATTAAAAAGCCAAAGTTGCTGTGACTCGTTACTCTGAATTTAAACAGCATTTCAGTCATATTTCCCATTCTCTTTGGAAAGTCCCCTAATTACACTTTGAGTGAAGGGTATATAAATTATATTCCTGTTTAAAGAGCAGTTAATGCCAGAAAATCTATGCAAAAGTAGTTTCAGTTTTCAGTTCAGAAGGAATTTTAGTTGGACGGAAAAGAATCTTGGCTGAGAGCAGAACAAAAGCTGTTAAAAAAAAATATTACCATAAATGTGGGGCGATTGCAGATGTGAGAATTCCTTTTGAGGTAGGCCAGTTGTGTGGGCGTATATGTGGGCTTGTGGGCGTGTCCACGAAAGCAAAAAAAAGGACAGGATATAAAAAACTGACAGCTGCACGGCTTATAATTTATGGCCCAGGTACATACATAACTGTGCCTCAAGGTATCAGGGCATAAAAACTTTTGCAAAAACATCCAAAAAAAAAAAAAGGATAATATAATATGGCGTAACTTTCCCTCTTTTTATACCTTTGCGCAATCCACAAAAAGTGAGGAACTCAAGTGAAGAGCTTAAAGTGGATTTCGATGATCATTAGACATTTCCTTTGTGGCAATTAAAGCAGAAACAAGGTCACAAACTGAAACTCAATCATATAAAATTCAACAGCAGACGCCAAGGAAAATATGCCATCAAAATCAAGACAAAGTCAACAGAAATTGATGGAAAACCAAAAAACAAAAAAAAAAACAGAGCTGCACATTATCATTATTTTAATCAGAGTTGGCTGCACTTTGTGGCGCACGATTTGCGATTGATATCAGCGCCAGACAAGCGACCCCAGCCCTGGCCCCAATAAGTATGCTTCACTTTTTGTATGCATATATGTATATATACATATATATATATTTCATTTTACGACCGACAGCTCGTCAACATGTAGACGACCTGCATGTCATTAGGGCCGCAAAAGAGAGACTGGGTCTGGAATTTGGTTTTTAGATATGTACAATGAACATGTATCTGAGTGCGAGTGTGAGTTTGAGTGTGTGAGTGTTTGAGTGTGTGAGTGAGGGTGTATCCACACATGAGTGCGAAATAATCATTCATTTCGCAAGGCTTTTTTTAAGCAAAGTTACAAATAACAATCAGTTGTGCACATTGGGGGAATTGTTGGCGAAACAGCTTTTTATATACACAACTTGTCAGCCGATGATGTCCTTGATATATGAGAGTATATGGAAGCCCGTAAGGAAACTTTAAGAAGCTATTAAATCATATTTTGGTATTGATTTATGCCACAAAAAGTAAGACATTGGTGGAATTAAAGTTGGTTGCATACTTAATTACCTGACTTAAACAATATTTTTGTAACTATAAATCAAATTAAATATGTTCAGCTGAGTTCACTTTGGAAAAGTTGAGATAAACTTTTTAATCTTATTTTTGAAGATTTTATTAAGAGTTTGAAAAGCTACCTCGTCAATCAATCGATCGATGCCAGATCAATTTAACTTAATATAAATTCCATTTGTAAATATTGCTTAAAACTTTTGCCAAAATTTACAACTGACGATTTATTGCTCGCCCAGAAGTGACGACATTAATATTATTATAATTTTTCCTGCCTTCTTATTGGCCTCAACTTCCGTTTCCTTGTTCGATTTGTCGTTGTGTTTCCCGTCTGTCCTCTTTCCCACTCTCTCTCTCTTTCTCTTTCTCTCTCTTCGTTGGCTTTACGTGCCTGGCGTATCAATCAAATCGCTCCTTAAATCCCAGGCTGTGTAACTTATACAATATTTAATCGCTGTGAGTGAATTAAAATTAAAATTCCCTGTATTTTATTATCGTTCGACGGCTGAGTTTTCGACTTGGCGTCAACTAAAGCCGCAAGCTTTGCTCCATCCATATACTTATGGCGGGCACTGTGTGCTAGCCGCAAGCAAATTAATTTTATAAACTCTCAAACAAACCGCAGGCAAGGTCTAAGTAGATCCCAGAGCATGGGGATGCCACCATTCCCGCAAGTTTTACAGTGTGAGCGTTAAACGAAGCCAGAAAAATGATAACAAAAGAAACGAATATAAAATTGGGAATTTAATTTTGACTGAGTTGTGCGGGGAACAACCGAAAATTACCGAGTGTCACTTGAAATTGGACCAGAGAACACCACAGTCAGAGGTCAACAAACACAGGGTCTTCTTCTGCTTGTTGTTGGCCTTGTGAGAAATCAAGTTAATATTTTAAATAATGATACATAATTTAAACGCATAAGCGACCCGAGCGTCTTTAAATTTATGTGCACACATATTTTAGCTACTATGACAGCAGGAACAAATACAACAAAAGAAATGTACAAGAATATAGTACTTTTTTAAGTTCAACATACGCACTACATTTTCGTACCTATATTTTATGTACTTTCCAGCGAAAGACAAGTTGTACCCCATTTTTCTTCGCACGTCATCAAAATTAAGAGACCAATTTCATTGCCAACGAAATATAAAAGGAATGTTCCAATGTGAAGTTCCAGACTTATTTTGGAGCATTTTTTTCTGATTTTTCTTAAAAATTATGCTTAAATTTAATTGAGAAATGTACAGCTATTATTGCTTATAGTTATAATCATTAAAATTATGTTCTGCACGAATAAGGCACAATACATATAATTTTTATACATATTTGTCCAATTTTTCCTACCAATTAATGCTCTTATACTGTTAACATACAGAATGTTAGCTTTGTATGACAGTGAGTGTGACGAGTTGGCACTGCCAACTATAACAGATTACACGTAAAATGCAGATTATGTTAAGAAATAGAATAATGTTAAGAACTTCAAACAAGCGGAAATGTTAACAAAGTAAACTGGTGAAACAAATCTAACGACAAATATAATAACGAAGAATGTTTTTGTATTACTAATTAGTTCACTTAAAATTAACATTTGAAAAAAAAACTTTTTGATTGTTTCACTAGCTTTCTTATTTCAATAGCAAGAGTACAATATTAGTTGCTTGAAGGTCACAGTTCATTTGTTGCCTTTTCGGTGACTGATGCACTAATTACCAAATGATTTTCCCCAACTACAGCGTTGCCAACTACATGAAATATGAGCCGAATTTATTTCAGTTCATTCCAGTTTCATTAAGAGTTGATTTCAAGCTGGCGCCGCCTGTTGAGCCGCCAGTTTGTTTGTCTGTTATTCTGTTAATTTTTTTTGCAGATGACAAGCATAACAAATATTTGCATGTGCGTTGTCCAAAATACGCCCACAAAACCCAGTCAAATACACACACAGTAACATAGCCACACACACATACTCTGACTAAATTGTGTGATACTTTGAGGATCTGGTTTAATTTTGGCATCTGCGTGGGATGTGTTATGATGTGTGTGTGTGTGCGTGCACATATATCTTGGCTTCCTTATGCGCCAGATGATGATGTAATGCAAATCTATTGTAATGTATGCAGCAATTAAAAATTCATCAGTTTTACTTTTTTGTCCTTGTTGGCCATTATCTACTTCCTGGCGACTTTCATTTATTAAAAGTGGCACTTTTTTAAACTCGATTAATTTCTTTGCAATGTGCATATTATGTGTACAATAATTATGTATGTTTGTCTTTCATGCTATTGTGTACTTAGCATTTGTATTTAAAAAGCTTTATTATAATTATTTTCTTGTATGCGCATAACTTTAACATTAACAAGGAGAATGTGTAGACTGCTCAACTTACAGTAACCCAAACTTATTTAAAATCAGAAACCTCTCACTTAGAAGGAATGAAAAGAAATATTTATTTTTATTTATATAAACCCACGAACATCATCTAGGGAAATTAATGAAAATATAGAATATAGATTAGAAATAACACGCAAGTCTTACGTTCCACATTTGTATAAACAGTAAGCAGCAAACTCAATGCCAGATATCTAATCCAAACAAAGCAGACCATTTTTGAACCTTTCAACTTCATCCCAGTTCGATATTTAAATATCTAATAGAACTGAGTACTGATTAGACAAAGTCGGAGGCGAAACTAATCTTTAATCAAGTGTATATAAATTTAATAATTAACATTTAAATGGTTATTAAAATTGTAATTTTCACAACGTTCACAGCATTTAACAGTTTTATAATACCATTTGCGGATGATGTCACGGAATATACAGTGTATGTTGCCAAACACACCCAACTCGAAATTCTTTTTCTGTATCTATGATCCATTTTCGTCGCTATCATGTTATTTACTCTCCAACCTGCCTGTCTAATTATGTTCTTATTTACGTTTTCTCATTTTGACATTGTGAATGTTGTGCTGCGAGTATATTTAGACCACTTGCTATTCATTAAAAAGAACATTCTTCAGCTGTCTCCTCAGTTCTGTCCATACGCCTGCAGCCTGGAGACCTTGCTCAGTCACATCCTTATCCTACACTCGACAAGTTTGTTTATGCTCGCCTCTAATTGCGGCAACTTAAAGTCCACTCAAGGCGACACAGAGAGACAGGCAAAGAATATGAGAAAGTGAGAAAAATGTATAGGAAAATCAAATGAGCTGCTTATAATAGCAGTTACTTCCTCAGCTTGCCAACACAGGTTGAGTGTCGTATATATTTTAGGAAAAACCAGATGAGTAAGTAATGTGATTGATGCCACTCTTAAAGCCCCAATCTTGTCATAAGTCTGTAGAGTAAATTAAAGCATAACAGTCAATTATCCTAGAATGTTACCGATATGCCCAACAATATGTTCCAATTTAAATAGTTTTATTTAAAAACGCGAAACAAATTCAATTTATTATACGTTTATTTGCCAGCTGTATTAGATAAGTCAAGCGTTGCCATTTTCTGCATAGCTAAGCGTGCCAAAATGAGTATAACATTGCTTTAACATTTTACATAAAATGCTCGTTGTTAACAGATTTGTTGCATACAAATTGACGGAAATTGGTTACATATTATGAATTTTAAGAAATGGCAAAAATGAATACACAATATTTAAAGAATATCTATAAATCTTAGTATACAAAAATAAACAAAATAAGTAAAAAGAAAATCAATGAATAACTTGTGGATATGAAATGAATATGAAGATTGGTTTACATCAATATAAAGATATCTGACTGCAGGGTATCTAACAGGATTCAACTCTCAAAGGAAATACTTTTGTGATTGTTATTGCCATTATTTCTACATTCTAAAGGTACATCTCGTGCTCACACGTGTTTGAACTCCATTATTGTGCTTTCTTGTGTCTCGCCATAAGCTCATTGATTTATTTATTGCACATACGCCACATAGTCCCAGAGTAACTAAATATTTGATAACTGTTATTATTGTTATTGTCCATGATGTTGTCGTTGTTGTGTGTATTTGCGCCTAGAACTTTGTCAATTACAAACAAGAGACCAAATGTAGGTAGTATTGGGTAATAATATAACTTTAGAAACGACAACAACAGAACAACAATAAAATTCAACTTTTGGTGGGGCACATTTGCTAGGCCCCGAGGCGAACTGAGCCGAAATGTGGCAAACTACAGCCATTAAAATTAATTACATAAACATCAATGTGCCGCTGGCAATTAATGTTTCGGAGTAGTTAGCAATGTGGTACCCACAACAAAGCTTAAAGTAATTTAACACAGACTCGCAAACACACACACACAGAGACTTGCCACACACCACGCTCACAATCAGCCCACAATCCACAATTCAAGCTGACAATAATGAATACTTAATAAAGTGGCGTTTAAGGTAGTTGCCTCAATTTAGTTCCGGACTCTGCTCACTTTGTCTCAAATCGAGGCGACAAAAAGACTGAAAACCATTGAGGACCCCGGGCAAAGTTTACCTTTGTTGTGCTCTTCTCATTTTAGGTTGTTCTTGTTGTTATTAGGCAGAAAATTTCATTTCAATTATCAACACCAATGTGGGAGAGCAGTTGAGTCGTCTTAATTTGATTTTGACAAAAAAAAAGGCTCCCAGGCATTTTAATTAATATTTACTTTAATGTGTAAACTTTACGCTAAAGAATTGTGTCGCCGCTGTGAATAATTATCATGTATTATTCAATATAATGGAATATTACAAACGATTAAATATATAATAGGGTCATCAATATTTAATTGCTTTTAAACATTGCGATGTCACCGTTGCGGATTTATAAAATTATTAAAATACCAGATTTAATAGGAATGTTTTTTGTACAAGCAAAAATAATTATTAAAAATTATCGAAAAATTAAGTATTCTCTTTAAAGTATTCTCTTGCGTATTAAAAACTTGATTTCATTAAAAAACATTTTACAAACTGTTATCAATATCAGCAAATTGTTTAAATTTGCTAAACTTGACACTAATTAACTTTTCAATTATATAAATATTTATGTAAGTAAATTCTACAAATTATTACTAACATGAGATTTAATTAAAACTCAACTAGAACTGTAAACAAAATCAAATCAAAGAGCACATTTTCAGGAATGCATAGCTCAAGAAATAAATAAAGCGTCAAATTAACAGAATTCAAAGTATTCGCATGTGTTATATTAAACATTGTGTGACGAAATGTGAGAGTAAAAATCTAATTAAAAAGGTGGAATGCAATCAAAGCACATGTACACGTATATGAATACCCTGTACAAAATTTAGAGTCGCAAAAAAGAAAGTAAATAAGGTATTAAGTTAACAATGAATAAGAATTAGGTTGAGTAATGAACCTGGAATTAAGGGAAATTTTAATAATGAATTAATAAATGGATTTTACTATAACATGTTTCTCAGTACTCACAATAAATTTATTCTTTGTTTTTATAGTGTGGTCTGCATATAAGTACAGACTTTACTATCCAATTGATCAAATGGTAAAACGTATTAAAAAGATTAATCAACTTGGCTGGTGAATGTTAATGCCAATGTCGCGTATACGTAAGTCATTTTTATTATGAATAATGGAGATTGGGAAAATAGGAAAAATTCAAATAAAAAGAATGATAGAGGAGCGGCCACATGCAAGTGATGTGCTTAAGCTGAAACAAGTAGCTAATGCTAATTGCAAGCAGCGGGTGCATGTCAGATCAAGTAGATCTACTAAATATGTAGGAGTGGCTGTTGGCTTTTATTCATTAACCATGTGCCTTGAGAGTCATGGTGATTAACACGCCATGACATCCGGTTCTTTGGAACACAACTAAATTGAAATATTTGTCTGCATTCCTTAAAGATTGCCATGGGCAACGCAATGCGCTTTGTCAAGTAGACAACAAAAGTTGGCAAGACAAATTGGCCTAAGCTGCTTTAGCACACACAAAAGACAAGCAAAACTGAAGGTACTTTTCAACAATTTATGCAATCAAATTTATTGTACACAATATCTCACACATAAGTATTTTCGTCATACCAAATACATATAAATATGTAAGATTTTCATACTATTAAATATTTTTCTCAATTTGAATTTCTATTTTATATTTTTGCAGATTTTTGAAACGCATTTCTAGACGCAGTTGCTGGTTGTAGTGGAGCTCGAGGAAGTCGACAGCAACGAGACGACAGGGAATGTGACATAAACAAAGAAGAAAACGAAAAGTGTGAGGGTGTGTGTGTTGTTATATAGTCTTACCTTCTTACCGTCTTACTGAGTGGTATGAAAAGTGCTGATAAATGCCAAATAAAGTGACAACGATGCGAAAATTGCTGCGTTGTGGCGCCAGAGGCAAAAGAAATTGTGCCTCCGCGTCAAGCAATTGGCTGAAGCAGCCGCTATTCAAATCGTTGTTATCAAATTTGTATAAGAGTGTGTGTGGTGTATGGTGTGTGGTGTGTGAGTGTAAGGATATATATGTAAGGGTGTGGGTGAGTCGCTTTCGTGCTGACAAGCAGTTCAATTTTTCATTTTTCTTACCACTTTGCAGCTATTTCTGATGCCATTTTACATATTTGTAGGGAGAGCAGTGAATTGTGAATTGTAAGTAGAATACAAGGTCGTCTCAATGTGTCACTTTCAGCTTCAAATTTGCGCTTAACTGTCGCTGGAATTAAATGCCGTGTGCCAATTTTATGTTCAATTGCTTGGAAATATGTAAACGCAGACATTTTGGCCAGCTATTGTAAAACAAAACCACAACAAAGGAAATAGCAACAAGCAAAAGAAAAATAATTTGTACAACTTTCAAAAAAAGAAAAGAGCAGGCAAAAGAAAAGAAAACTGAGCAGAATTGTTGGGCAAAGCAAATAAGCCAAAGCTGACATTGATGGGATTTGTACAGGCCACAAAACAAGTCAAGGGAAATATGTTTCAGCCGACACTGACAGCTGGTTGAATAAAAATTGAAAGGCAACCACCAAAGTCTGTCCCTCCTGAAATTGACAGACATCTGCAGAGTTGTTGTTACCGGCATTTAATTGAAATTTAGCTGCTGGTTTTACGGTCATGAACTTGAGTTAAAGAGCCAAGCCAGATAAAGAGTGACAAGTTAGCGGGAAGTCAGTAGAATTCTTTCAATCTACTTTGTATTTGGTATATTTGTAGTATTTGGAAATATAATAGCTGATTGCTTCTGATTTAAGCCTGTTTACAAATAACATACATATTTATAAGCTTTCAAAGGCGGATTTCTTAAAGCAATTCCAAGATGAAGGCATCTTCGATATTTTAGATTTGTTGAAAAGCACACACAAAAATCAAATAGATTTAATTGTTTCTTTATTGTGCGAGTTCTTAAATCTGATGTGTATTTCAATATTAAGCATTATGTGTACTGTTTAATGACTAACTGTTTTATAGAAATGTATTTAAAAAATATGCAAGTAATTAAATAAACTTAAGCTATTGGTAAGCGAATAGTTTGGAGCGCTTATAAAGTGTTTTGACTGTAGTAAGTTAAGTGGTTTACAAAAATCAATGAAATACTTTGGCAATTTGTAAGCTAAGCGCAATCTATGCTCTTCATGTTGCTGATGTTGATGTTGATGTTGATGTCTGAGAATGAAGGCGAAATCTCATAAGAACCTAAGGTATACAAGACTCTGATGACCATGAGCCCCTCTTTTGAAAGTTTATGTCATGGCGATGTTGCAACGAACGAAACTAAGCGAAGTGAAACAACGGTGATGACATACCGTTATTCTCTATCCAATTGCCTGTCTCTCAAGCATCTTGGAACCATGTGGAATTAAGCTTTCAAAAAAATGTCATCAAGTTTTGTGTACTTTTCGTTTGTCATGTGTAAAAAGTTTCACTGCGTATACGTAATAATTGTATCTGTTAGTTGGTAAGCTTGAAATAACAACAACATTAACTATTGCAGATTTTATATTTGTTGTGTTGCATTTGAATAAATGAAATACTCACTGACAGAAGCTATGTGGGAGTCCAGGTGGAAAAGCGAGTTGCAATTTTAAATTGCAATCCAATGCAGGGAATTCAGCGAAATCGAAACAGAAATTTAAATATAATAGACTATTAAATATTATAATATATAATATAGTTATAGCGGAATTTGATTGGTTATATACAAGCATAATGTCTAGACAAATTTAACTTACCATAAGCACTCAAATCTAAGACAAAACATTGAGATACTATAGAAAGACTCACAAAAAAAAAGTCTCAGACACAAACTTAAATAACTGCTTAAAATATAAGAAATTAAAATAAGAACTAAGTGAAAGTCAAATAAACTACAATGTCTAGTTATGTTCGTTGTATGTCAAACAACTTTAGGAAAACTATAATGTAAAATTCATAGGCAAATTTTAGAAATATACTGAAATGTAAATTTAACAAAAAATATATTTACTTAAATGTGCAAAGTATTTAAAAAAATGTGTATGGAAATGTTTTAATTGTTAATCATAAATGAATGTGAAATCATCAATTAAATGGTAATTACAATATTGAGATTATTTATATCAATAATAAATGTAAATTGTTAAGTTATTGAAAACAAAAAAACGAAAAATGCCGTCGCAGTCGAGTATTAAAATTGGTAACTGTACTAAATTATTTCAATTAAATGCAAAATACAAAATGTGTTTTAAAGATATCAATAAAGAAATACTATGAAAAAAAATTAAATGTTAAAAACAATACTAGTTACAACTTATTTCGAGAATATGCATTTTGAATACTTTAACTGGAATTAACTAAGGTTTTCCCTAACCCTTTTCTTAACACTTAGACAGTTAATTAATTAACTGCGACAATTAAGTTATTGTCCTTCATATTTCGCACTTCATCCTCGTATTCCAGTTTCAGTTCCAATTCCTTTCCCAAAACGATGCCTTAATAGAACTCCCGCCTTGGCCACTTGTGTCAATTGTTACGTGTCGAAGCGCACATTTTTGTGTGTGTGTGTGTGTGTGTGTGTGTGTGTGTGTGTGTGTTTTTTCTGTTGTGTGTGTGTGTGTGTGTGTGTGTGTGTGTGTGTGTGTGTGTGTGTGTGTGTGTGGCAAGCCTGTCATGTTGCCACTTTGTAAAGCAAGCAAGCAAGTAGCATACGAGTACTCATAGCATAGGACAAATGCGCAGACAAGCTATTTGTCACTTGGTAATTTATGTGGCTGTTAGGAACCTCAAACTGGGTCGACTGCATCCAAGGGGAACAGCAACAAGTCGCTTTCTATCTCCATCTTTGTATGCTTTAGGTGTGCCAGTTGTTTTTGCGTTCAATTAAAATGTTGGCGTACGTGTAGAAGTTTTGACAGCGTCGAACACGCGGCGTATGAGCAATGTTCAAAATGCTCAAACTTTTCCCTAGTAAAGTAAACAATGAAGAAACTTTTCGGAATTACACGCCCCCTTACAAGTAAAATAACTTTGTCAAGACTTATTAAATAATTACATATTTTTTCACACACCAGGCACACACACACACACACACACACACACAGCGTTACAGTCACAGTTGGCAGCAGTTACTGTTTTATTTATTAAATTCTTACATAACTACATACTGCTCTATAAGCTAACGGTTTTAAAAACCAGCTTAAAAAAATTGAGTCACAGTATAAAAAGATTATTTTGAATAAAGC
The DNA here is from genome assembly GCA_018901795.1 of Drosophila sp. st01m. NCBI lineage: Eukaryota > Metazoa > Arthropoda > Insecta > Diptera > Drosophilidae > Drosophila > Drosophila sp. st01m. The sequence goes on from JAEIFG010001637.1 coordinate 17,633,070, forward strand.
TGGTTAAAAGTCGATTACAGTTGCATTTGTTGAATTTTATGCTATTTAGTTGACTTCCTTGAGTTAAATTTGCAGTCAATTTAAACTATTTAAGTTAGTCTCTTCTTGACTGCAATTTAATATCTATGTTATGGCTAAAGAATAAAAACATTTTAAATGCTACTCTCTACTATATCTCTATATCTATAATTCAGCAGGGCAGTAGAAGTATTAATAGCCAATATTTGAAACACATTAAGTAGCAAACCAATCAATTTTTTTAACTACTACTATTGCTACTTTTAAGTCTTCAAAATGTCAGAGTAATAGCAGGAGAAAAACTACAGAAATGCGGAGTAGATTTGAGTGCGACTTTTATATTAATTATCTTATCATTTGATATTGTTTTCGTTCAAGAATCGATAGTTAAATTAAATTTATAACATTTGTGGAGTTTTGTTAAACATTTAATAGATGATTGTCGCATGCTAAAGAAGCAAAAACTTGCAATCATTTAAAGGAAATATATAATGAAGCGGCACAGGAATAAATTGTATAAATATATGAATGAAATGCTTTCAGAATGGAAGATTTCTCGACATGATTGCACCGAAGTGGCAAAGCTATTGTCCTTGTATTTTTTATGGTATTGAGTTGAGAGACCAAAGAGAAAAGTGAACGTCTCGCTGACAACATGAACTACATGCAACATTCATAGGGCCATAAATAATTGATGCAATTTACCGAATTGACAATTGCATCGGCCTTTTCGCCATATATAATATAATACATATATATTTACAGAATTCTGATCAATTTGAGGCACACTGAAAGTGATGTTTCATATCAATTATTTTAATTAAATTGAATTTACACAAAGCTGTACATTAACGCACTTGTTAACCTGCTTGATTGCGTAATTTCTTTCGACTGGAAATATAAATTTTTGGTATTTTATTGCAATTAAGTTGCACAAATTTGTATTAATTGAGTCAATAAGAGAGGTGCAATGAATACCAAATGAAATATATCAGATATCAGAGCAGATGTCATTAAATACGTTTTAAACTAATTTAAAACTGAATACAAATATTAAGTAAATTTACAAGTTAATAAAACACAAACAATTGCAGTACCTAAATTATTTTCTTTCTGGTAAATTATGTTATGTTTTCTGTTAGCTACTTTCAGCTCTGTGTTGTCTAGTGTAATCCATTGAGTATACAATTATTTGCTAATAGGCCCAGTGATTACTGAACAAAATGTCTTCCCGCAATTGCAGCCACAACCGCATCGACCGAAACTCTGATAATTTCGCAATTATAAAATCAGACTATAAATCAGAGAGATGTATGCAACAAAGATGCAGGTACATTAATTAAAAAGCCAACACTTTTAACCAATCGGTAATAAATTTAATAATAATTTTGATCATTTAAAAATAAAATAATAACATAAATTTAAATTATAGCTCGATTAACGTCAATGCAAATTATGACAATTAATAAAAAGCGAAAAAAAATATTATAAATTATTTAAAAGGGACTTAGAGAAATGTCTCGATGAAGTTCTTTAAGTTCTTTCTTTAAGTTCTACAGATTTTTAAGATATATTTACATCCTTAGAGCACAAATGAACTCATCGTTCGGACCCTCAAACTGCTTAGACGGCCACATCAAAATGCAAATCGAATCAGGGATTCACAAAGAGAAGTCAAATGATTTACTGACGCCGAACAACAAGGATCATTTGGCAGCTGTCAGCAGCAAGGACATGTCTTTGGCCTTGAGAGATTTTTGACCACAATCAGACTGCCGATTGTCTTTTCTAGGCAATCGGCTTGGGTAACTTGGCAACATTGTCGGCCTGTTCATTTGCCTCAATGCAACCAAACTCATCAGATTTCCATGGCATCCGTCTGCTGAAAATGTAAGGCCAACTTAATAAACTGTTTTGAATGAAAGAGAAGCAAACAATTTGGCCATGGCAACTTGTACTGCAATGGTTAATCGAAAGCCTGCTTGCTGATGTTGTTGCCTCTCTCACTGTGTGCATTGAGGTAGGTGACTATCTGTCTGACAACTGCAGCAACATCATCATTACAAATGTGCGGCAGTAACTTACGTGGTCCCAACTCTAGGTATTCCAAGTCCATGTGAGCTGAGCAACAGCAGCTGGCAACTCAGCAACTGGGCAACTGAGTACATTAGAATTTTTCTTTGGAACGGAAACCATAACGACCTCATACATTACGACCACCAAGCGGACGAATTGCGAATTTCTAGTTGTTTCTGGATAAATTTCTACCATCCGGTTGGTTGGCCTACATTATTTGGTTGCCCAATATGAGTAGGTTGAGTGCTGGTCCGAAAAATGCCAACACAGTTGTTGATGCTGCCAAAGAATTCTAGCCAGCCTCAGTCCCCCCCTTCCACACCATCCTTGCCACATATGCGACATGTACAGTGTACAACACTTGTGTGTGTGCATCGTATTTTAAAACATGTGCCTCTATTTGCTGTGGACTGGTTTGTTGCATGTCGTGTGGTTGCACGTAGAGAGTTTCCGTTAAGATACATAAAACTGGCCACATTAAACATTTTATAATTAAGCGAAATAAACATTTATATAACGAGCAAAGACCAAAAAGAAAAAAATCACTGAAATAAAAGCATTTTTTCCTTTCTTTGAATTTCAATTAATTTTGATTATTCAACATTATTCTCGAATAGTTTCTGGCATCATTATTAAAATTATTATTTCTGCTTTTTTTTTTGTGCAGTAAAATTTTTGAGTATGTTGAATTATTTCTGGCTTAAAACGAACAACAAATTGTATTTTGTCTGCAATGGAAAATGAACAATAAACTAAATTATATTTGAAATACTTTGCAATTCAGATGAAAGAAATAAAGTAGAGACTTTAATTGAAGAGTTGTGTATCAATAAATAAATTTGCACACAATAAGTCAGTTTTATGTTTAAGATAAGTGTATTCTAAATATAAAATAACCCAATATTACATTTGTAATTGTTGCCCTGAGATCCGAATTAAAGAAATGCAAATGATGCATTTTAATTTAATTTACAAACTGTCACATGTAACAGCAAGACAACCGCTACAATTGCAGAACGCGCATAAAACCACTTAACCAAAATGCACAACAACAACAAGAACAAGAACAACAACAGCTACAACTACAACACGAACATTGTACAAGTTGCACAGTACACAGAAGTTTTTGTGCGAAAAGTGTCACTCAAAAGCAGCCACAAAAGTTGTGGCAAGTGAGGCAACATAGTCCAAGGGCTAAATCTATTTAACAAGCCAAAGTTGAGCAAAAAGTTAAACTTTTCAATCGTCAGTCTTATGTTCTATGGGATTCACTATGCTTCGCTTACCTTTCATGTTGCAAATACAGCTCTTATCATTTCGTTGGCTATATCTAATATAAAACTTAATTACTACTTAATTTGTTGACAAGGAAATTATATTCTATTTGCAAACTAAAAGTCATAAAAGTATGCCAACTTTTCCTAGGCTAAACTACAAAGTTTCAATGGAATAATAATTAATTTAAAGTTTCGTTTTAATAGTTGAAAGGTATCAACAAAAAGAGAACTGCAAGTGGAAAGTGAAAAGTGTTGATGCTGCAACTTTACTAAAATGTAACAAAATGAAATTCACTAAATCGCCCAGCACGTGCCAAAGGATGGCGCCAAATTGTTAGAGTTGTTGTGCTGAAAAAGGGAAAACTGCAAATACACATATACATATGCACATATGCATTTTACAAATTCTTTATTTATTTAGGTGGCGCGCTGAAAAGTATGCAACATTTTTTCAAAGCTATTTTCCTTTACAGAGATAATTGAAATTTATTATACATATAAGGGTATTTATTCAATTTTCCACACAAACAACAGTCGAAATATTTAATTTAATTTAATTTTAACTTTATTAAGATAACTCGAGACTACTGAACGCTCTCTGTAAGCAGCCAAATAGAGATTGTTTATGGGTTACAGAATTATTGGGAATTGAATCAGATGAGTGAAAATTGCATACATATTCGCAGAACTTATAGATGTTGAATTCTTGGAAAATACCTATTGAAGAATCTGTGCACATTGGTTAGAAATGTATGTCTTTGAATATAATTTAAGATTTACCTTTGACATACATCGAATGTTTGTGAAATTCCTTTGCTCTTAAAAACTGCGGTTAATTAACTAAAATTTAGCGGATAAGATTAATTCATTTGGTCCACTTTGCAAATATGATATCTGTGTCTATCTTTGTGCGTGTATAAGCGTAACACACGAAACATTAGCAAATTAAATAGGGAGTTAAAAAAGAACAAGTTTTTTGCCACAGCGGAGATGAACCTCTGTGGCAGCTGTGGCAGGATCTAAGTGAGCTCTTGTCCTCGTCTGCGTCCTGTTTACGTTCACTGCAACTAATGACTTTTAGCCAGAGGCTGCCACGCCTGTCCACCACTGTCCACAGTCGTTCAGCTGAGCTGCTCCGTCAACCAAACATAATGCCACACAATGCCACAAAGCGATGCAGCACTTAAGTGCAACGTGAACCACTCCAGAGGATGGAGATGCAAACGAAAACCAAAATAATGGAAGTTGTATGACGCGCATGGAACTAAAAAGTATGTTAAATGAACAATAATAATTTGACTACAATTGCAATTTCTCAACTTACTAATATCTTATTTAACTTATTTATTTATTTGGATTTTTTATTTATTTATTGTCAGGCTAAACACAGTATTTCAAATACAAATTTTTAAAATAAAATAAATTATCATGTGTAAAGTAAATATAAATATTCAGAGGACTTCTAAAATTAAAGCGATTGCATGGTTTGTGGAAACCCCAGAAAAACCCAAGTAGACACAGATAAAATTATTAAACATGCTTAGACCATTTCATTTCGCTTAAGTATACCTCATGTAAGTGATTTTTACAGGGAATTAAAGTGGCAGCTGGCCAGTAAACGGAGACTTGTACTTGGCGCTCATATTTGCGAGTTTGCATACAAATGTCAAAAGCCAGGCACGTTTGTTGGCAGCTGCCCAGACACACACATACACACACCCACACACACTCACTCGAACACACACACACACACACACACACACATAAGTAATTGCATCTTTTGCTGCATAAAACACTTCCGGCTCATTTAACCGACTGCCAAAGGAGCCATATACGGATCGCACATTGTGGCAGTTGCATGTGTTCGTAGAACTGTGTGCCTCATGTGGCGCCGTTTGACTTTTTGCCTTCATGCGAAATTGATTTCGATGTGGCAGAATTTTTGCATATGCATCCAGTAGCTCCACTCAGGTTGTAAAAGGACTTGCAACATTAAAAACCACAGCGTGTTGCACATTCCATGCAGCACAGCTGTACAATTTGTTACTCTTTCTTTTTTAATTCTTTTTAAGTGAAATTGCATTGAAACCAAATCCGGGAATGTGAATGTATTCATAAAGATTCACAATAGATAGAAAACTTTGGTCTCTCTTCCTCTCTTCAAACATTTGCCATTCATTTATTTACTTGACTTAAGAGTATTTGACTCTCAGCGGTTGTTGCCCCACATTTTCCAAGGCTCTTTCCCATTTCCCCGCTGCCATATGGAAATTAAAGCGATTTGCTCAGCATCAAGCATATGTTTAATGTTGATTTTTCATTTGCTCGTCGGGCATGAAACTAAATAGAGTTGCCCCCTTTTACACTCTGGTGCTTGGCAAACAACAACAACAAAGGAGCAACAACGACAACAACAACTCCATGTACAAGTACAACAAGTGTAACAGGCGGTGAAACCAGAAAAATGGCAACCCAACCAAATCAAATGAAACCCTTCATCATGTGCAAACATTTTTGGGGCCCCAAATGAATGTCGAAATCGAACTAAAGCAAAAGAAGGTAATAGGAATGGGAAAGCAAAGGGAAAAAATGCCAGATTTGATACTCGAACGAGACGTGCGTAAAGCTAGTTGGCTTTAGACCTAACCCGGTCCTTCTGGGAGCTTACAGCCTCGCACAGTGGGGCCTCAGCCCGAAAAATGAGGCAGAAATCCCATTTTTGATGGAGGCGTTAGCAAAACATTGGCATTAAAAGTCCTTGAAGAATTTTTAAATCTAATGAAAATTGTGGGTGATAAAGCCTTACATTATCTGAGCAGAAAATATTTTAATCTAATTTATTATTTATTCTAATTATTTATCCCAACTAAGTCAAAATAAATAAAAAGTTCACTTCAAATTTAAATATTCCTTTACCACGAAATCATTAGATGCCATATATGCATTATTAAAACAGTATCTCAAATGATTCAAAAGCTATGGATTTTGCAGCGTAAAGTATGAAAACGGCCCACTGTACGTCGCTTGACAACCATGTTGGCGACAATGAAACATCACTCGGAGTGCATGTGGCAAGGAGTCTAAAACAAATCCCTTTCCAATTCCATTCTCTTCGTTTGCTGACTGAAAAAGCAAACTTTTTGGCATATTTGCGGGTTTCTGTGATACAAGTTTGCTTGTCGTTCTTTTTGGTTGGACCATTTATTTTTGCACTATGGGGGAACTAAAAACCGGCCAAGGGAAACAGCTGGCAATGTTCGTCTTTAAGCCCAGATTGTATTGCAACATAACTTTAACTACTTCAACATGAATTGTGTCTCTTTCTGAGCCCAGAAACCAAATCCTTTGGGCCATTCAACTATCAAAAGCTAAGCAATGTCAATCCATAAAATATGTCAGCGGCTTTGGTCAATCAAATAAACTGTTAGTAAAGCAATCGTTTGATTTTCTCTGACAGCCAACATATCGAAATGAAAAAGCGAAATATTAACTTTAAAATACACTTGTTAAAATGGGAAATGTTAAATTTGAAACGACCATTTTATACTTTTCCACTGATTAAATATATTTAATATTTAACGTGCACAATTTAAAATGTCAATTTCACCTAATTGAATACTTTCAAATTTCTTTCCTTTCATAACTTTCATCCAAACTTTAAGACCCTTTCGAAAACATTAACATTTACCTTTTCATTTCTCTTTCTTTTCTCTCCTTATCGTGTATTTATTTCTGTTTAATGAACTTGGACAAAAGATCACAAAAGTGAGTACAAAAAGAGCCGACGGAACGTGTCCATTGGCATATTGAGATATTGATTGAATTTCAATTTGATTCAATTGATTGACAGCTCATGATGCTGCTGCTGGTTTCTCGTCTTCTTGACTTTCGTTGATAAATTAAAAACTGATATCAACTTGACAGATTTTAAATTTGTTTCGACAATTTAACTTAATGAAAGTGCAAATTTTAAATTGAAAAACGACCAATTTATTCAAGCTCTGCTGACTACGAAATATACAATATATGTTAATAAGTATCTATGTATCTCTCTTAGACTATTTGACATTATTATTGTATCTTTCGATGTTAAAATACATTTAGCAGAATAACAGTGTAATAAGAATTATAAAATTCTTCCATTTATAAAATGGATCCATTTATAAAATGGATCCTTGTTTAACTTTGTAATTTTCTGATGAACCACATTAATTGATATATTAAAATAATCTCTTAATTATCTATTAATACTCAAATTCATCTCTCTTCAGCTCGTGCGTGACAATATATCCATCCTGACACCAGTTCACCTGTCTCATTGTTTAGGAAACCAAATAATGGCAACATTATTGAGCATTTTGTTGCTCGACAATTATTAATGTGCACTCAATCGAGCGAACATTCAATTTCAATAAACGTGTCAACATACTTTGATTTTAATTAGCTTCCTCAATGTATTAAGCTCTTTATATACTAACTTCCTTAATATCTATGTTATGCTACAATTGTTTAAAATTATATTTATTTATTTAAGTAATTTACTACATGTTTTTATGGCAAGAGAAGTCATTCGAACTCTCTTTGAGGCTGGGCAAAAATATAGCGTGAAATGCCTTTTGTGAAATTGAATTTACAATTTATGCACATTTTTGGATGAATGTGTTTGTTGTTCGTTCATGTTCTGCAGACCAAGAACAAACGATAAAGACTCGGAAATGGGAAGCAATCCCCCCAACAATGCCAACACATTTCACACAAAATATAAATATTTGCTTATGCCACATGCGGGCGACACAGAAAACCAAACAAATTGCCAACAATAAGGGGAAAAGGGTGGACAGACTCGCTTATGAATATTGTAAAAGTGCGAGCAAGCGAGATAAAGCAGAGAGTGAGAGACAGATAGAGAGAGAGAGAGGGGGGGGGAGGAGAGAAATGAGAAATGTTCTCAGCGCATTGCTAACGCTTTTCCTATAGACTCGATTCGTAAATAAATATTTTGATTTATCATCTGCTTCAGTATTTTCTTGCTATTTATATGGGAAGTCGTATAATTAATATGTTTACCCAGCGTATACTTCATCTTTGTTCAAGTCTATTCAATGCTAGATATTTTTAAGCTAAATTATTACTTTAAATTTTTCGTATCAATGGAAAACAGATAAGCGAAATTTCACTGCCGAGAATTGCATTGTGTATTACTGATATTTGAATTGATATTCAAATCAGAGAATGCTCAGTCTAGATTATTCAGCTTTTACCTTTAGACATTTTACAAAATGGTACCTGCATTTGCCACTTACAATTTATAAATATTTTTCCAAGCTTTTAACCTGTCACTGGTCAATAAACAAAATCCCCTTCGCATTTCCCCAGTGCCACTCCATTAAACGCTTCCATAATTTATATTTCAATTTCCAGAAATGGCTTTCAATGCCAACTGACAAAAAATAATAGTACACGAGAAAGACAACTAGTGGGTACTCTTTACACTGTTGATAATTCAGGTTTACTACAGGTATTGATAGTACATATCCAACTGCCTTATAAACCACGTATTTTCTCAATACAATCTTACCTATTTCGTAGGGTATAGTCAAAAATAGCAACTCTTGCCTGGACCAATAAAAACATTGCCTACTTTCATGCGCATAATTACTTTCAATGCCTAAATTTGGCCAAGTTGGATGAAGGGTTTGGTGTTAAAGGAAGAGACGGCAGTGAAAGGAGACAACTTTACTTCATGTTGAAATTTAAAACCAATTTGTTTGAGTTTTCTCTTTTTATTTTTCTTTCTTCCTTCTGTATGTGCAGTCCTTTCGAACTAATTAAGCCAAGCAAGCGAAGAGAAGAGGGAAACTCATTTTGAAGGGAGTCCCGAGAAAAACCTTTTTGGGCACTGAATTCTGTAAAGTATTGTCAAAAGTTTCGGATCGACCCAAGTGCTGGATGCTAACTTTTTACTTCACTTCTTAAGTGTGCTTCCTGTTGCGCCTGTTTGATGTTCGTTTGTTTCACTCAGTTATATGCCTAACTTTAATGCAAATAAAACAAATACTTAGCCATGGAATAATTTGAATGCGCGACGCGACGCATCAGTAATTTTATTAATTACTGGCTGATTTTTATTAACGAATTAAAAGCTTAACAGTGGATATTGTTACATATATATAGAATAAAAAGCGGAAAATTTTGTTTATTTACATTATTGTATGGAAATGAATTCAAATGATACTGAATTAGATGAATTACGTGTAAAATCAATAAAAACCCCACGCATTTTTATTTGATTTACCATTTGAAATATTTTCCGTATTTCGTTGTTTTACACTTTTTGAAAACAATAAAAACTAAATATAACTAAAGCACCAATTAGGATATTAAAAATAGAAGCACAGTGTACTTTAACTGACAGAGTACACCCATTTACAAATGAGTACCCGTTCCTTTGAACATGTAATTGAGCAGTTGGGATTGCAATTCAAAAATTGTCGAAACAATTGCACACGAATGCTTTCGTGCACACACATGACTGATCCTGATTACCTGGAGCACAAAAAACCCGATTTGCGTTTGCCCGATTAAACACACATATATATATGCACATATAAATATATATGTATATATGTGAGTTATGATTTCTTATGCCGATGTGGCGTATGCATAATATTTGTATGTTTTGCAAGCGACGCAAACAGCAGAATAAAAAAATATTTTTATAAATTTATGTGCACACACAATCGCTATTGTGTACCATATACAGAGAATCGGGATACGAAGAACTATGTATGTGTGTGGGGGTGTGTGTGGGTGTTTGCTGTATTTCAACTGCAGCGAATACCGGATATGCAAGCTGGCTGAGTCCTGACGACGCCATTTTGGCGCAAAGCTCTGCCGCCTGGCAACAAACACGTTTCCTTAACAGCACTTGCAGCTTCCTCGAGTTGGTCGTAAAACTCAAAAGTTGCCCTAGCATGGCATGTTTTAAGTGGCATTCCCATCGTACCGGGCTTACATATAGACATATATATATGTAAATGTATTTCCTGTGACATCAGACTACATAACTGAGCATTGACATTAATTGCATTCAATGTGCAATAAATGCCAAAATGCTCAATGCAAGCACCATAAATGTCTGTCAAAAGGGAAGAAGAGAGAAAATAAAATATGTCAGGCCATTTTACACATTATGAAATGAATATCAATTTTATTGCAATGTTATGAACAGCACAATTGGAGCTGCATAAAATGCGGATTAGATCTCAGATTAAATCAAGAGCATCTAATAATATGATTTTACTTAATAACCCGCATAATTATTCAACCCCAACTGCCAGTTGATCTGGTCGTTAACTTAAGAGCATAACATTATCTTTTAAATGTAATTTCTGCTTATATTCGTATCCTTAACAGCATTATTATATTTGGGGTTACTTTGCCAACCACAAAACCGAATCGACAACACAATTTCAGCACCACAAAGTCAACTCACGTGACCCACAATGACACGAAGCAACCGACGCGACGTTCACTATGATAATTAAACTTCAAAAGCCACAAATGCGCATAATGCTTATTGGAAGCAACGTATGGCGACTCAATTTCCGTCTCAGCCAAGTTAATGGTATGTGTATGTGGTGTTGGTATTTATACACTATAATACGCATCAAAGATAATGTGGGTATGTCACCTATGCGTATACTCAATATTATTATAAATATAATTATATAATTTAATTTATTACTTAAATAAATTATATATTATTCTTAATATCACGTCATAAACTGTATCTTTTATTTATAAGTTGCCTTCTATTATGTTTAGAATAATTATTAATACAATAATATGTATAAATGCACAATTAAAATTTAATTTGCTTTATTTAATTTTCTAAATACAGTTTTTGTTTTACACAGTATTCTAACATAAGTTTTTGTTTGGAAATTCTCTCAGTCATTTGTGATGAACAATTTTAAGAGTAGTTTTAGGACAATTTGATATATTTGGTTTATTTACCATTTATGTACATATTTTAGTATCTTCTAAGAGAGTATTTGGCTTACTTACCATTTATATATTTTAGTACCTTCTAACAGAGTATCTTCACATCACTCTAATCTCAGTTAATGGGTTGACAGTGGTCCCTGCTTCTGGCTTGCACAAGCGGGCCACTTTGTGTTTACTTTGCCATGGTTTCGACTTGGCTGTTTGTCATATCACCGCTAATATTGCCAAGCCGGTGGCTGCGGCGCACTGTCTCCTCTCTCTCTCTCTCTCTCTCTCTGTCTGCCTTTCCTCAGCTCCCCCTCCTCTACGTTCTCTGTATCGCTCTGTGCGTATGCATGAGTGTACTTGTTATCAAATGTCAAATGCCAAGGCAGAATGGCAGCTTGAACTTAATTGCCAAGCGAACACGACGAGGCACCAGCACAATATTCAATATCGGATGAGACATCGAAATGCTATTGCGCAATTTCTAATTACATATGCACAGAGAGAACTCCTTACTACCAACAAGTACAAACAAATGTGTATTTATATATGATTGCGTGGCTTTAGCGGTGCACAATTAGTTCGAACATTTCCCTAATTGGTGTTAATCCGAAAAGCGCATTACGCATGCAGACGCCCAATGCAGTTGACTTGACATAGAATATTACCAAAGATTACTAAAAGATAAATGTCAATTGAAAGAGAACACAAGTCAAATAGTTAACTAAAGTAGAGGATGTCTATTCTCATAGCTTAGTCAGAAAATATTCAGGTTAACATAGGAGTGCAAAAAAAGAATATTAGATTATTTGTTTTCTTTCTCTGTTGTGAAAAAGAATAAAGAATTTTGTTCCTACTCTTAGTATTTGCTGTTTGCCTTGTGCTTTTATAACTCCTACAGATTCTTAAAGAATTCACCAGCAGTTTCTGTTTCCTGCAGTCAACTTGTTGATTTTCTGGCGTCAGTTCATGTCTCTTGGGGCAATCGAATTGAAATTTATTTCTTGACCTTATTTGTCTCTTAATTTATGCCAGACACATATGCAGAGAGGAGAGAGAGAGAGAGGGAGAGATATTTACTCAGCTAAGTGGCCCAAGTACATGTGTATTTAACACAGGCTGACAGCTTTACACACAACACATATGACTATATGTGTGTTACATACACGTGGACAACCATAAAAGCCACATTTATAACCGACCAACCAAGAAACAAAGACAAAGGCAGCTGGACAACTAAAAGGATATACTGCAGGTCCTGCCATCCATTCTCTCGTTGCTATTTTTTTTCAATCTTTACTAATTTATGTCAATTTGTTTATTTATGTGGCATGGTTCTTGGCCCAAAACTCCATTAGCTCTTACTCGGCTCTTGGCCCCAATTGCATGTCGTGCCGTTTAATTACAATTTGTTATCGCTTTAATTTAATATCGATAGCAACGCAACCATGCCCCCCCTCCGCCCCCTCAATCCACTCACCACTTCATCCAATTCCCCACGCTCTTATTTCAATACATTACAATTTCCCTGCTGGCAGTGAAAATAATTTAATTTTCGGCTCCCAGAACATTTATTTTTTGTCAGTGTCAATCATATAAACAAAGTCGGAAGCTTTCATTGGATTTGCTGGTACTATAATTATTTGGTTTAATCTCTGAGGCGGTCAAATTAATTAAGATGCTGATTTTATTAAAGATAATACATAAATACTACGGCAAAGCATTTATTTAATATTGCCTACTATCTTGTCGATTTTCTACACTAATTGCAATTTTATTTAATATGCAAGAATTATTAAAAGTGGATATTACATTTAATACAGACCTTATTAATTGCAGCTTACAACTATTTAATAGTTTTTACTTATGAGCAACAGATTTCTTATATTTGTGTATATTCAATGAATGGTTTTTAAATTGTAACCCTTGTCCATTTCATCGATAAAAACAGTTCATTAACTCCAACACTTTAGCAGGATTAAGAAAAATTCTGTCAATATTTTCAAATTGAAGTTTGTAAACTTAAAGCGAAGTCCGAAACAGACCCGCCTATTTAACAGTGCCAGCTTACTAAGTTTAATAAATAATTAATAAAAGAAAATAGAAGCCTCTCAGAAATTTGACAAATTTAGTCAAGTTTATAACCCTCAAAAATATGCACAGTGACCCCAAAAAGGCATCTGTTAGCGACAATTTGCAGACTTCATTAAGCATGCCAAGTCATAGAAAATTAGCCAGATTTTTGGGGGCCAACAAGAGGCAGTCGCTATCGGGATTATCCCATGGCTAAAAGGAGAGTTTGTTATGTAAATTTTGTTGAAAGGTCTTCAGTGGGTGCGTGTCAAGTTCTTAAAAGTAGTTTCTGAACTTGTTTGCTGTTTGTTATTTGCACTCGGTTTATGCGTCCTTAACGCGACATGTGTTGTATATTTATGGCTTATAAAATGAATTGGCAAATTCGACTCTATTCGACACTTTCATATGCAAAGAGTATGTAAATGGCCAGGAAAGAAAAAAGGCAGGCAGCTTATAGAGAATTTAAATTGCCATCAAATGTTTGGCATTCCGTTGCCTTCGAAATGCTGTAAATATTTTAATAAGCCCTCTCAAATTTTAGGTTTCGTAAAATAAATTTAGAGGCTGTATATGTTTAATAACATATATTTGAAGTACTTGCTAGTAGATATCATTTAAAATGGCAATAAATATCCAGTCAATTGAAAATAATATTAAAATAAATTTGTTTACATAAAATAAATTAAGATGCTGTGTAACGTTAATCACTTAAGGAATTGCGGTTTAAAGTCCTTTGTGTTTCAATTTCAATCAATTTCAATTTCATTTTAAAACTTAAAGTGCACAGTTTGTTGAAATATTAAATATATTTTGCCAACGATTTTCGAGTGTTCAAGCCGAAGTGCTGCCAAGTGGCTTAAGGCAAGCAAACAATGCAAGTTGCACGTTGCACGTTGCAGACCCTTAGCCGCCACACGTGGCACTTTACAGTTGTATTTTCTTATTATTTACTCGTCGATTGACAGCAAAAACTGGCTGCCAACTGTCAAGCCATTTGCCCTAATGGCCAACACACGGCAAATGGCCAAAAGGGTAGCTCTCACTTGGTTTTGGCTTGTGATTGTGTTTTATGCATATTGCATGATTGATTGCGTTTTGATGCACATGGAAGATTGGTTTTTAGTGGGCAATAAAACCCATTACATATTCCCTCCCCCCAGAGTTTTTTGCTTTTTATTTATATATAATTTAACACCTCGAGATTAGAAATTAAATACAAATACAAGGATAGAGATTACATAGATAGCAAAAGTAGTTTGCAACAAAATTTAAAAATATTCAGCAAATAGAAAGCGAATATCTGTTTTTCCTGCCAAAAAGAAAAAACCACAATAATCAGATTCAACTAAAATGGAGCAAGTTGTATGCTTCGTAACTGAACCGCATTGAAAAACCACTTCGCGTTTCCTGTCATCCTAATTAGCACACACACACACACACACACACACACACACACACACACACACACACACATACACACAACTCATTAGCAAAATGACCATGAGTTGCCAATTGAGGAAAGAAAGAAGGAATTAATTTGCCGACCTCGCGAAGTGAAAACCATTGTTGATAGCCACAAAACGAAGCAGTACAAAGTACCATTTATCCCTAAGCAGCCGCACCACCTTCAACCACATTAAAAATAAAAAAGAGCGCATGTGAGTGGTGCTTGTGGTTGTCATGTCGGTGGTTTCCGAAAAAAGTGTCATTAGCATGCTATGAATACCAAAGTAAGCAGCGAAAAAAAGGGAAAATCACCAGAAAATACAGCAAGAGTCGAAGGACAATGGCAAAAGCTGCGCAACTTAAAAGAATATGAATATATTGCTCGTCTACTCACAAGTGTTTTTATAAATTAATAGTTTAAAAAACAATTTACACCAGAAATACCGCATTAAAATGAATAGGAATCCAAAATAAAGAATTTGAATGAGTTTTGCATAAACAACTATAAGCTTTGAGAAAGTGAATCATCAACTACAGTTGATTAAAAATGGAGAAATCCATTAAATTCCAACTATTTAATAGAACTCGGAGCACAACCACGTCGCATGCAACATCCGGTTGCAGGGCAGAGCAAACATTGCTGTGGCAACTGAAACCGCGAGCTACATGCTGATGTGGCAATATAGCAAGCAGGATGCTTTCCAATGACAATGACTAACTGAACAGCACAGGACTGGACAGGGCAGAACAGAACAGAACCTAATGGACAGAAGGCAAAGTTCCTGTCGAACAGGAAACTACACATATTCTTCGATGGAAAATGAGTTGCAATCAAATTGGTAGAAGGACATTGCAGACTTTGCATTTCATCAGCTTTATTTGTTCTCATTTTATGGATACAACTTCGTGTAGCTGTTTTATGCCCCATTCTTGAGCTGCCTTCAACGGCAGCAGAGCCATAGAATTGGTTCAGACAAATGTATCAATTTTTCCCCTGTTTCTAATATAACAAAAAAGGAAAAGTTTTAAGTGTGTTTTTGGGTGCGGAATTGGCTCCCCCAACAACATCAATAATGACAATGAATACAAAAACAACGGGATGAAATCACTTGAATGCATAACAAAGCATAAAGCCGCGCCACGCATCAGCAGGTCGCCGGGTAAAGTCCGAGCTCCCAACTCCGAGCTCCGAGTTCGGCAACGTCAGCGCTTTGTTCTGCTTCAACTAAAAAAACAACAGGGACTAAAAAAGGATCAGCTAATGATACAAATGACAACGCATAAAAATTTGCATAGAACAGAATCGGAATAAAATAAAATAGAATAAATGGTTGTAAAAAAAACAAAAAAGAACTGAAAATATTGGGGAGGAATGGAGATTGAGTAGTTGAAATACTTTGATATGCTCGGTTGGTCGGCATCATCAGAAACCGATTGACTTCCCAAAGAGCCATAAAGTGGAAACTTTTCATAAGGTAATAGATTAATATATGAATATAACTGTTGGAAGTAGCAATTCGAAATATTTATGAGTTACATTTGAAATCAGAATATGTTTCCCAAGAGTGGAAAGTTGGAGGAAGAATTGCTGGATATTTTCAGCAATTTAAGTTCTGAATAAAGAACAAGACAGAAAGCGAATCCATATTTAACTAAATAGATATCTCTAAAATAAATATATATTTTATTAGAAATAAGCGAATACATATTTAGTAAATAGACATCTCTAAAAAATATACATAATAAATACAACCTATTTATTATTTAATCTTATACGGAAGCAAGTAGTAAATATTATAAACTGAGACACAATTTGTGTCAAATTTGAATATTAGCGTGCAACGAACGCAAATCACAGCGTCAGGATTCAACCGCGATGGCAACATTGTGGCAGACACGAGGGCTGGGGCAACTCTTTTGCATAAATCACGACTAGGATAACGGGGAGACAGAGACAGAGGCGGAGGCGGAGGCATCGGCAAAGGATGCTTGCCGCAACAATGCCAGAAATGTCAAATTAATTTAGCACGCTGGAAGCAACCGGAAAATGGCGCGTGCGTCTTTCGGCTTTTCAATCAAGGTAAGCACAGACGGAAAGGCCAAGACTGAGAGCCAGGACTAAGATCTGAGGACTAAACTGAACTGGATGCTAAGAGCGCTTGGCGTTTCCTGTCACGTTTTATGAATTTGCTGCGCTTGCCAGGAGAAGCCCAGAAGCCCAGGCTGCGACTGAGCCGCCAAGACTGAAGAAGACAACAAAAAAAAAGAAAGAAAATACGGGCTGACTGGCGAATTTGTCAACGGCATCTGCTTAGATAACGCGCCGCGTGGCTCAAACGGCATTTTTGGGGCCCAATGCCAAATCCCGAGTGGAATGGGACTTGTTCTTCGACTCGGACTCCGATAGCGAAAGAGAAACGACAAACACGCATAAATTACTCAATTAGTAGTCAAGATACGATGGCAAAAGGGTCGCCTAACAAGACAGCCGGAAGTGGCAAAGCCGACGCCATTTCCCATATTGAGTAATCAAATGTCAGAGCATTTAATTCATCCACCAACTTCAATTCATCTGCCACCAAGCAAATAAATCACACGATCCACCTCACCGATTGCGACTCTCAAAAGCTGACACATTATTAATGCCAACGTTGAGATTTTCTAATTACAAAGAGTCTGTATGCCTAGAACGCAACGAGGTTCGAGTTTCCTGCCAACTACTTCCCAAGGACCAAGAGTAAACAACGGCAGAAAATGAAACATATTTCAGACAATGCGAATCGAAGTGAAATTCCTTTTGCAAAAGACGCAGCTAGAAGGCCAAAAAAGGGAACAATACAATACAGAAAAGTGTGTGTGTGTGTGTGTGTATATAAACACAAATATTTAGTGTGTGTGTGTGAGCTACGCAATTTCATTGCTTCAGAAGAAGGCAGTAAATTAAAGAAGTTCGTTTGATTTCTCGAACTGTTTGTGGCACACTGAATTCCATTTTCGATAGGTTTGCTCTTTAAAGAGTGCGACATTTGCTTTGTAGATTGTTAGTGTATTCAATAGTTGTTGTTTCGTTGGTGTCTTTGTTCCTGTTGATAATTTTGAGCATAATTTGTTTGCCTAGACTAAACAGCGGGCCTTGTCGCAGTTGTTGAAGTGGCACCAGCCTTGACCATTAGCCTGTCCCACACCTGTTTCCTCCTGTTGCTCCTGCTCCCTCCTGTTCGCTTCTGCTCCCTCCAGTTCTCTTCCTGCTGCCTGCTGTCTGCTCTCACGCCTAAGTCACTCAACAGTACGTGTCCAAATTGTGACACTGTGACTATTTGTTCATGTTGCCTGTGTCTGGGGCTCCACCTTTGTTGCTGTTTGCCCGTCGTAAGCAATTAGAAAGTGCACCCCATTTATTATTAGAAATACCAACGAAATGTACTTAAGCCCAAACTTCATAAACTAACAAAACTGATGGCTATCGGCTTAGGCAGTAACCAAACTGCCCTCGTCACACATAAATACGACTGATTACTACTTATTAACTTGATGAATTTCAGTTCGTGTCCCCCAAACAAATTCTTACTGGACGTTTGGCAAATAACAGATGGAAAAACGGGAGGAAACTTTCCTTGAGCAAGAGTTTATTCAATTGCCAAACAGTGACGTTCACATACTCTGCTAAATAAAAATATAATTATTAATTTTACTAAATTGACCCACATTATTTTGAAAATAAAGTTATAATAGATTTCACAAAAAATCAAATACTTTGGAAAATATAATTTTTTATTTGTAAAACTAACATATATACTGTCAAAATAAATTCTTGTATTTTTGAAACATTTTTCTTATATATATATAATTTTTATTCTATATTATTACACAAACGTAATTAGAAATTAAACTTTCTTGAGCTGGAAACACTTAAATTTGTATACTCTATTTAATGCCAACTTAATTGTCGGTTTTTTTTAAAATTATTAATATAAATAAAAGCTACAGTCGAACTAAGTAACAAATTTTCTAATTTCAAAGTGAACCAAAAGAACCACAAAATATTGGTATACCATAATATTTATTGACTCTCTCTCACATTTAGGATACCTAAAAAATTCAACAAGTTCGAGCCAAGCGACAAAGTAAAAAAGAATGAAAAACCAGCTATTTGTCAGTCTGGCAAAGGGACTTGATTAGTCATATTAATAATTAATTAATTGTCAATTTGCTTATTCAAATTATATGAATGTAATAATAACAATGTGTAGACAAGGGTGTGGCATCAACAGCTGAAATCAAGGTCAATTTTCGCTTCATTTATCACAGTGTCTCAGTGGCAGTGGAACTGGAAGTTGGAGATGTCGAGGTGACAGACTGACAGTCAACCAAAAGAACAGAAGACACACCCAAAATTCACACCCACTTTCCATTTCCCACTTCCCCTTCCATCCCTGCCCATTTGGGAGCGTGACAAAGGTGCTCACTGACAGGTTTGAGCTGAGTAGCTGCAACATGAGCAAATACAGGGTAAGTGCCGACCACTCCAAGATATTGTCTGTCTTGAGGCAATGTGCGAGGCACAACGGTGCGTATGATTGATGTTGCTCAATGCGCGACTGACAGTGCCATTATTTGAAAGTGTGTTAGAATAGATACATATATGTATATATGTGAATATATACATATACATGCGTGTGTTTGGGAATTTCCTATGTTGCAACATGCACATGACGAGCAACATCAGCAACCACAACAATATTAACAACAGCAACCACGATTGAGCATCCAAATGCCTGCAAGTGAAAGCCCGTCAACCTAAAAAGACAATAGAACAAAAGAATTAAAGTAAATAAACGTATGTATGAGTGGATAAAATTACCCAAAGGTCAGACCAATTTTCTACGACGCCTTCGCTAAAAAAGTGCACATCCATAACGCTTGTCCCTTGGTCCGAGTTCCGACACTGTTCCATGCTCCATTTTCCCCTTCCGTCTCTGACTATGACAGCAAAAATGTTGAAGGATCTAAGAGGAAACGACAGGTGCAACACACGGGGCAACAGAGCTGCCAACTGGACTCAACCAGAGTAAATAACAAAAATGGCAACTGTACCGAAATAGGACACGCTCAACCTAGAGATACCCTGCACCAATATTTATCTTGAGATATCGAATTAATTGGATAATATAATAAAACAAATACACGAATTAAAATTGCATTAAAATATTTATTTCAATCAATTTAAATCCTTATGTAAAAGTTTTCAAATAAAATACGAATTTAATTCTAAACTTAATCAATTCATAAATATTTGAACATTTTCAGTTGAAAGTGGATTATTCTTAATAATAGCTCATATTACACTTATCCTTACATATTTAAATTAAGTCGCAATACCCTCGGCAAGGACATTTTATGGCAGCTCGCAGTTAATTAATTTGAAATGAAAGGAAGCTCCTTTTTGCCTCTAGTCCTTTCGCTTGTCTCTTTATGCATTTTTACGCTGTTGATGCGGTTGATGAATTAAATAATCAAGAATTAATAACGTCTGGGGCAGTGGGAAATTAACTTTTAATAAATGCTGCAACTCTGTGTTGCTGCTTGCAGGTTGCACGTTGCAGGTTTCATATTTCAGAGAACAACTGTTTAATCATTGAAAATTACGTTAATTGTTGAAGCGTGCCGAAGCATCGGGATACAGAGCGACTCAATTACGTTAATAAATGATAAAAAGATATTAATTCAAATTTAATACGGCAAAGCTGCTTTCATCATTGCTCTTTACAGTTGTCGACATGTATTTCCATTAGGCTTTCACACCCCCACATTTAATACCTCTTTCATCAAAGATAAAGGGAAAGCAAGGGAAAAGGAGAACGGCAATCTCTTGCGGCACTTTAACTTATGCGTGTGTTCGTGCACGTCCTTAAATATTGCAAACAAATTATATAAAATATATATTTTTTGCAACATCAAAACTGTTTCGGAAAAAAGGCGTTGGTAGTGGAGGGCGGAGGGAAGGAAAGGGAATGATAGGTTGGTCAGCCGGATAGCCGACAGCTCTCAGTAAACACAACAACACTAAAAGCAACTGCAGATGGCAGCAGGCAGCAGGCAGCGAAAAGGATGTGGTTATTCGTTCCATCTTGAACACAGCAATTCAGAGCTGAGCTCTTAAAATTAAAATTTATTGTAACATGTTTTTAAATCCTTTTTAAAAATGGAAAAAAAACCAAATGCAAAAATTCACTGAACCGCACACTTAAATAAATACCGTACAACGTATTTCCCATCCCAGAAATGCTCTGCTAAAGTAATTATGCATGTGTTTATATGTACAGTGTACAGTGTACACATAGAAACTATATTAAAAGCATACAAATATTTAATTATACTTTTTTTAATAAATCAAAATTTTCTAGACAAATATGTATAAATATATCTATATTTTACTATTTCGAATATTATTACCAAATATTTCTGGTTCCCTCATCGGTTAAATGTGAGTAAGCTGTCATTTAACATAAATATATCAGCAGACTATCGATTTTTGTACGAGGCATGGAAATAATTATTTGAGGAAAATTCATTTGAATTATCTTTTGGCAAAATCGCGCATAAATACAATAACTTTTAAAATAAAAGTATGGTAAAAAAGCTTGCAAAGAGTAAAAAGCTGAAAATGTCAAACTCACAGTGCCGTAACTGTTGACAGTTGGGCTCGATTATTTAAATCAGTTAAATCAGTGTTCAGTTCTCAGCTGCAGCCCGGCTTTGAAGCGTATAAGCAATCTGACTTATAGCTGAATAATTCATGAGTAAATTACCTGCAAGATAAAGGGAAATGCAGCGAATTTGCAGTCAATTATCTAATTCAATATGCCACCGTTGCCAGAAGAACATTGAAACATTGGAACATTCTAGACTCGTAACCATTAGCTGGAAGCACAGATATGTTTGTGGAAATGTTCACGGACATGGACATGGACAGGGACACGGGCAAGGACACGGACAAGGACGAGAACAAGCAAATGGTCAGGCAACAAGTCGGCATTGATTTACCTCGGGCTAAACACCACTTATCAAAGGCTTTCAAAGCTGATTTCTCAAGAAAGTTCTGCTTTACAACATGGGTACTTATGTCTGGCACAAGGGCACAAAGTGGCCACTGGAAAGACGCCTCTTGGCGAGAAGTTGTAAACTGTCTGTTGCCCACGTAATTGGCAGCGGATCAAAAAGGCTCTATTCAAGTGCCTTTTGCCTACGCAGCGGACATGCAACTTGAAAAGAGTCGGACATAAATCAAAGGAAAGCACTCGATGAGGTCCGAAAGAAGCTACAAAGAATCTATCAGTTAACTGAAATTCAAACAGCAACAACTCTGAGAAACTCAGAATTTCCGATGGCTCTGTAAAACTATGTGGACTCTTATTCCTAGAAGGCAACTGTAAACAAACTTAATGCTAATTTTATAATGGCCAGGCATCTAATCTCAATCAAGAAATATGTTTTAAGGTTGTCAATTAATACAATTAATTCGATATAGATTTATATAAAACTTGCTCCAATTATCTTGCTCCATCCAATTTAATCAAGCATTTTAAACGCTAAGAATCAATTTAACAAATTAGAGTAATTCACTCAATTTACACAAATCATTAAATAGACAGCAGTCTAAAGCTTCTTCAAAAATAATTCATGCTATAAGTTTTCTCTTTTAAATCTAATTCAATGCCAGAAAGAAAACCATTTTACGTGATTTATCATCAGACAGATAAAAGAGTGCTTATCTTATAAAATTCGTTTCAAGTATTATTTATTATTTAGTTACTCATAGTTATTAATTTAGAATTTAAACTAGTTATATTTGTTCATTCAAATTAGATTTCCAGCTACAATTGAATATTTCGAATCTAATCGAATTCAATTTAGAAATTGTCGGATTAAAGCAACAGGTCTGTGGGATTCTATGATAAACGTGGAATGTTGCACAGTCACGAGGGGAAGTTGCATGAATTGGACAGTTCTCAAAGGGGCAAAGGGGCAAAAAGACGCATGCGCCTTTGAGAGACACTCAATAAATGATTTGAGTGTAAATGTAGCCATTTTTTGGATGCTTGAATGCAGGCAGCTAGAAATGAACAATGGAGAACATGATTTTTGATGCTGACAAGAGCAACGACCGGGGAAGAGACAAAGAGAAAGCAGAGTTAGTAAAGCCATATACGTGTATGTATGTTATTTTCCGGCCCATTAAGAGACAAACTGAAACCATAAGTTGACCACAAAGTGCGTCTGCTGCAGCAGTTGTTGAACTGCAAAAAGGATAACCAAATGAACTCAGGTGTGTGTGTGTGTGTGTGTGTGTGTGTGTGTGTGTGTGTGTGTGTGTGTGCGAACCAGGAGTATCTTTTTGATTTCCGTATCAAATTAAATTAAATGTTGCTTGTAATATGATTGCAATTGAGGCAACGCCAACGGAAGCAGCCACCAAGTGGACAGCAAACTGCAGGAAACTAACAATAAAGGCATTCCAACATCAAGAGGAGCAGCTAAAGATGCTGAAATGCCACCAGGAAACAGGAAGCATTAGGTAGTGTTCCACCACCCACCACCTGGCCAAGAGGCTACCATTTGAGCTGGACGAGCTGGCATTTAAGTGCGTCCATTTGACGACTTCTATGACGCGGTCGACACTTTTTATTGTGAGTGCTTTGCTTTAACATTTCATTGAATGTTCTTGGCTGTTGCTTTTACTTCGTGTTCTTGTTGCTGTGTGCATTGTTATGTTGCTCTGCTGTTTGCTTTCAACTCGTCGCTTTTGTCGCCATCGTTGCTTATCGCCCGAGTGTCAAGCGACATTGGCAACAACGACGGCGGCACAGTACCGACGACATTCTCCTTATACTCGTCTCAAGTGCCAACGGGATGAATGTGAAATCTGTGTGAGTGTGTGTGTGTACTACAAGTGTCTACACATGTTTGTATGTGTGATTGTCGCGGTCCTTAGATAGGAGTGCGTGCCTTGTCGTGCTTTGTTTTTAGCATCTCAAAATAATTCATTTAGATGTCATTTTAACTTCTATTTATTTTACGCATTTATTATTAAAAACTTTTGTTTTTAAAGTTTTTAGTATTCCTATAAATAACAGAATTTTCTTCGTAAGTATATATAAATTTTATCTATTTGAAGTACTCACATTAATCAGACTTTTTGGACTTATTAATAAATATAATTAAGTATGTTATTAGCTTATTATTTTTATAATTATTGTTTTTAATAACTTGTTCATTTATGTTGTTATGTATTTTTATCTAACACACATTAATACTTCTAACTATGTAGAGTACTTGAAGTTTTTTGGTACATAGCATTTAGTTTATAATTTATTCGTGAAAATAATAATAATATAATATAATTTAAAAATATTTTATATAAAAACATATATTAACTTGTGCTCTTTCTTTATATATATTAATTGTTGTTTACTTAAACACTTGCACAAACTTTTTAAATAAGATGTCTGATGCTCTGTAATAATCTACACGTTTTAAAAGAGAAAAGCATTTACTGGTGTGAAGAAAAAGTTCTATTTCTATCAAGACAATTTTGAAAGCAACTCGGTTCGTGAAATTTGTAAATGTCACGTGACTGTCTCTGATGTGCTTTGAACTGCTGGCTTTGTGGCACATTCAGAATGGCGGAAATCTTAAGCATGGTTACACTCTGCAATTGGAAATGTGCGGCAGAGACTTACTTGGTACATAGGTCCCCTCAAGTGTTTCCTGACGCACATATTCACTAATTGCCACACAAATTACTTTTAACCAAAACGGCTTTTGTTTATTGTGTTTTTGAAATTGCTTACATTGTAATTGCTGTTATTATTGTGGCAAGGAAACAACGTATTTAATACGATAATAAGTAACTGAAATAGATTTCTGAATAATGGAGTCAGCACACCAATTATATCTCTTAAAGATAAAAATTAAATTAATATTTTGTTGAGAGATTCTCCAATTTAAAAAACACCATTCCCAGTTCAGTGATTCTACGGCTAATAGCACAACTTGCCACCGTTTGGTGCATACAAATTGCAGTATTTGGAAGCAGTTGAACTGCTAAGTGCACTTCAGAGGGACCCTGTGCTGTTTTTTTTATTACTCTGTTATCACAAATAATAAAAAAAGTGAATTCAAGGTCTCCTTGAACTTGTTTCTTTAATTAAACCAGTCGATTCGTAGAAAAACTAAGGCAAAGCATGGAAAACAAAAGTGCAGCCAACTGAAAATTATTAACATTTAACGTTGAACAAACACATTTAAATAGCCGCCGTAGAATGTTTTGAAGTATTATCCAAAAAACCAATGAAAATTGTGCAGTAGAATATAAAAAACGTGCTTGCACTTAAAGTCATTACAACGGACTAAGAAGTAAAGCATTTAAAGCTAAGATCATAAAAAAGGCTGAGCATAAAATTGGCTTAAGGCCATCGAGTAATAACGCGATGCAAAGAGACCACATCATCAATATATACTATACAAAAAGCAATAATGCGAATTGTGCGGAAAATAACCAAGCAACAACAACAACATCGAAAGCCACGTTAATAACGTTGCATTCTGGTCAACAACGAGTTCAATATAATGCAAGATGGCAAAGATATTAAAACAGCAACAACGTGCCCATATTTTGGATATGCTGAAGCGGAGATTCCCTGCAAACTTTTGATTAAAATATTTAGTGATCATTTCAAATAATGTTTGGGGTGATTAAAAAAATATGTCACAATTAAATGGGAATTCATTAAAGTTATGTTAAGTTAGTTAGGATAGGTTGATGTTGATTAAAAGTTTAAGAAGTATTAAATGGTCTCAAGCTAAATGTGTGGAGAACATTTCAAATATACTAATATATTATTTTAAGTGCTGTTTAGAAGAACCTAATTTAAGAAGATGGTGCTTTATTTGAGCTGTGGGAGTTGCTGTGTGACGCATGGAGTCAAGGCACGTGATGCAGTTCATCAGTCAGCTGGGCAGCTTGGCTTTCCCGTCAATGCCAATGCAGTTGCCTGTCGCTTTCATTGATGTTGTTGTTTCACTGCTGTCAGTCAAGCAGTCAACCAGTCACTGGGCGATGTCGTGCACGAAGTTCCGGTTGCAACGAACGGAAATTGCATTTACACGCTTGCTGGCAACGACATGCCCCAGGACTCAGACTGTCTGCCCCCACAGAGTTTCAATTTTTATTCCCTTTTGTTGATTACAATGGCTAAAGCGTAAACAACAACTACACACGCAACCACACACACACTGCTATATACACACATATGCACACTCATTAATCCTGGCCTTATTGAACTTGGCAACATGGCCGCAAGCGTTGATAGCACTAATCACCTGATAAGAAAATCTCTCCCACCCATAACCGTGTGAGGGCCAAGTCAACAACATTGTGGTCAAAGCAGATTGAAATTCCTTCAAGTTGTCTGTCTTTGGTGTTTGCATTAGAGATGCGAATGAAGTCACGATATGTTGATGAAAACGATATGCATAAATTATCCGATAACTTTAGATTGAAATTTAAATGAAATATTAAATTTTAGATATCGTGCTATTTTAAAAATTAATACATGTATTGAAGTATAATAAAAATATGAAATATAATTATTTGGCAATTATTAATTATGACTTTCAAAAAAGTACTTTTAATAGTTGAATTTCTACCAATTGTGAAATATGTAATATTCTCAGCTCTAACTTGACCTTGTTGCTGGCACATCAACTTTTTGCCCACAGAACCTTGGGGGCAAAACCGACAACCAAAATAAACACAAAACTGACATTAAAAAAACCACACTATAAAAGCATGTAAGTCCAAAATATCTATTACCAAACTGTGAACAAACAACCAAAGCGAATATGGCCCAAAGACAGACCTGCCACAAGATTAATCGACAGGAGTTTGTGGCACGAACTATGCATGTGTGTAACTGTGCAAATGTATATCTGTGTGAGCCTGCCACATGCAAATAATTTGCGGTTAACTGAACCAACAAACAAAAGTCTTAACTGTAAGTAAAGTAGATGATGGCAAGAAAGTTTTTGAAAAACTTTTCCCCAAATCTGACACACTCTAACCGATTTTCCTGGGTTGGCCAATAAAGAATAGAAAACGTAGCATACATCAAAGAGCCAACGAGCCGTAGGTGGAATCGTCGATGACAGATAAAGAGAGCAGCTGTCGGTTTGCTTGATGGCAAAACTTTGTCGACCAACTTCAATTACTTTTTCACCTGCCAATAACAACAGTCAACTGTTAAGACAAATATGCCAGAGATAGGCGCAAACAATTCATTTAACAAGATAAAGTTGAACTTATAATATGTGACCATGGAGGAGGAGGCACATTTTTAAATTTATCAATTATAAATAGCATTTTTAAAAGAAAAAAAATATATATAGATAGGTAAAGGAAACCAGTTGAAAGAAAACAGAACAATGAAACGTCTCTAAATCAACGAACAGAAAAAAATTGTCTTCCGACTTACTGATAAATGTACATAATCTACATTTTAAACCAACAGTTAACTTAATGTTAATTGAAAACTAACCCGAGAATCTACTATTGTATTTTTGTGCCGTTAATTGCGTGACAGTCGCGTCTCGTTTTTGCAATTGTAATGCATTTGCACCAACGACAGGTAGATCTGATAGAGAGACTAAAATGCTGCTCGTGACACTTGTAAATTAGCTGGATGGCAAATTACAGAGACTTGAGTGAGGGAACTGAAGAAAGAAAAGACTGCAGCCACTTGACTCTTCTGTAAATGTTCGAGACTTGTTTGGTAAATTAAGCCTAACAATCAATAACCAAAGTACCCAAGCAACGTGAAAATGCGACACTCGCTTTGGCAAAAGGATCGACCAAGAACTTCAAGGACGAGGCCAGACCAAAGGAAATTGAATTGCATTTCCAATGCATTTGTGTGCATGGCTTGGCTCTTAATACTATAAATGCGGCGAGTGTTTCGGCTTATGTTTGTGGATTTATAGCAAAGCTTAAAGAGAATTTGTAAGCGAGAAGATTTAGACGGCTTAGGTCAACAAATTACACGAAGAGAAGCATTGGGGAAAGGTGACAAAATATGAGTTACAAGCACATAATTGGAATACAACAACTAACTAAAACTTATATTTAAAACTAATGCAGTTTTGACATTTTGAATATTTACAAAACTTATTCACTATAAAACATATAAAGCATTAAAACAGTTGCGGACGATTTGAGTCTATGTGGCCATAGTCATTTGTCTGTCTTTTCTATGTTAACTACTGCATCAAATTTGCAGCAACATATCTTGATGCAATTTCCTAGAATTTATATGTCGAAACATGCCGAAAAAGGTCACTTCGTTATAAAATATAAATTAGAAATACCATACAGATTGTGCACTTTACATATTCTTTTAAAAAGCCGCAGGGAACTAAAAATTGTATACCTAAATAAATATGCCAATGACAGCAGTATAAACAGAGTCATGTCATTTGTGCCGAAATATAATCAACTTGAAGTTTATTACATTACAAAACGTTTATGAGCTTGTGTAAACCGGCTAGATCCGGGGACAAACTTGTACAAAATAAAACGACTTTAACCAAGCGAGAATAAGAGCAAAAGGGGGAGGGGGGTGCTATTTGGAGCGGCGAGTGGAGGGTGGAGAGTAGTGGGTGGAGTGATGTCTGCACATTGTAGCTAGCCAAGTGAAGGATAAAAGTTTAAGCATCAGCATCGACAATATTATGCAAGTGTTGTGCATACAATTTTTTCCTTCTGCTTGTATTAGTTGGGGCATCGCTATTGATGCCAGGTGGCGGCAGTCGGCTGAAGGGACTTCAGCTGATGCATCCGGCTTGTGCACGAGGCACAACGTTGTTGCATAGTATTAAAAACGCTGCAGGCGCACTTTGCGGCAACCATAAGGCGACTTGATGCGATAATCGTTAGCTATTCTATGTAAATTGGGTTTTGTTGTGTTCTTTATGTATGCCATCATAATGGCCAAGTGGGCGTGCAATGGTGATGTATTGACCTAATGGGAAACCAATAAGGTATAACTTTAAGAAAACACTAAGCTTACACACAGCAAAAATTAAATCACAGCTGGGTTCTGGCCTGGCCCAAACTATGCACATGATTGCGTTAATCAAGTTAAATTAGATGCTGTCAGTGGGGGATCAGATGGAGCATTTCTTTTGTGATTCGAGTTGGGGTCTGTCCTTTGGCAGTTTCCGCTTTTCTATACGTTTCTTTGGAGGGGGAGTTAATTGAGCTGTAAATAGTACAAAAAATACGCAGAATTCATTATGCTCTCTAAAACTATTTTGTATAACTGCAAGCGTGAATAAAAATTAAAATATATATGACTTATGTTAAAAGTAATTGGAAATAAAAAGTATAACATATTATATTAAAGGGCATAATAGAAACATCTGATAATATCTCGTTAAAAAGCACATCAAATGATTCAAGTCATTGATTGTCTAGTCAAGTGGCAAGCAGCCGCATGGGAGCCTCATTAAATTGTTAATGTGGTTGGCTTTTCGAGCTTTGTGGGCGTTCATCGTCTCATGAATGTTTTCATGTGTCCTTGCTGACAGCTGACAGCGTCTGTCGCGCAACTGAGCCTGAAAATTGAAATTGAAAATGAATATGCAATAAACAGGAAGAATCTAAAAAAAATCAGATTTAACTTTTTACGTTCATATTCGAGTGTATTCGATTGTAGATAGACGATTGATGAGTATGCTCTGTGAATTTGTCGAACCGACAGGCAATTGAATTATACGCGAAGTTGCTTGTTGTGGCAGTTGGCAGTTATGGTATTTGGTATTTGGTGCAGCTTCCGGTAGCCGAGCGGAAGTAGAAGACTGACTGGCAGGCAGCCAGCTCTCAGGTAACTCTCGTTTCAACGAGAAGCTTAATGAAGTTAAAATTGCTAACTCGTGTGTGTATCACTGACTGAAGGGAAACGCAAAAGCGAAGGAAAAGCGGAAGCTTTATGCCTTACGCATTTTCTTACTTACGTGTACGTATAAAATCTCTAAGCTAATGAATTGTTTAAACTATTTCGACACATAAGTAAATAAGATATAATAAGAATATAGTCAAAAACACAAAATAACGTATACTTATAATCTACATTTTTGTTTGAGTATTTACAATTTAATTTAATTTTTATTTATGTATATGGAATTTATTTCCCAATAATTTTAAATCAATTAGAAATTTAACATTCACATAATCGAAGTATTTGTAATCGATAACACATGCATAGCTCACGCGAACTGGTTTTGTTCACACGAACTATAATAAAATGGCCAATTTTACCGCATAGCGTCGTTTTGCGAAAAAATGAAAAAAGTTTAAAAAAATTGTTGCAAATAAAATTTTTACTGTAATTAAATACTAAAATGGTTGCTTGATAGAGTAATTGAAGGAAGTAACTGTCGAAAATATGAGCAGCAACAATGCAAAACCAAATTCAAGTGCAGGTAATATTTTTCCTTGACTGCAATTGCAATTTTAAGTATGTACAATTGGTTTTTTTTATTTGCAATACGCACAGGAGGAGGATATGGCAGCCAGGTGCCCACGAGCATGGCAGTGCACATACCTAGCATTGAGGAGAAGAACAAGAAAATGCACCAGGAGACGATGATGGAGAAGCTGCGAGCCAAGTACAGGAACAAGCCGAAGACCTACGAAGAGATCAAGAAATCAGTGCGAATGTACTTCATTGAGAAGCATTATCCGTTGGATCCACTTTGCAAGGCAACGCTGCAAGCGGCACTGGACAAGCTACAGAATTATATCAAAGTTACCTCCCGACACGGCCTCGTGGAGCGTCTGGAGAGCCTGTCCCGCCAGCTGGGTCTTAAATTCATGGAGGATCAACAGCTTCTGTTTATTTCGACCGACATGTTCTATGTGGAAATACTGCTGGATGCCAGTGGCAACCTCAACGACGTCAAAGTCCATCACGAATGCAAGAGTGAGCAGCAATCCAATTCAAGCTCAAGCTCCAGTGAGCTCCTTAACTGCCTCAAGGCTGGCGACTTTGCAGACTTCACAGTGCAGCTGGAGGGATTATCCTCTATTTACCAGCTGAATGCAGAGCCCAAGGTCAAAAAGAAGGCCTTTGTAGCACTCCAGGCAATGGAAACAGATATCTACAATCTCTACCAGCAGCAGCTGCAGCTTCAACAGTTGGGTGGCAATAGCGATAGCTACCACATTATGAACAAATCCACTGTGGGATTGGTACTCCCACGACGCGGAGGCCATCCTATGAAACTCACCTACTTTTGTCCACCACTC
The DNA here is from genome assembly GCA_018901795.1 of Drosophila sp. st01m. NCBI lineage: Eukaryota > Metazoa > Arthropoda > Insecta > Diptera > Drosophilidae > Drosophila > Drosophila sp. st01m. The sequence continues at coordinate 17,664,321 of JAEIFG010001637.1, forward strand.
CACCTCGTGGAGACACAGGTAAAGAGTGAAAATGCGTCTACTGCAGCTGGAAGTGCAAGCAGGGATTTCAGCATTGAGCAGGTGATGAAGAGCCCAATTGGACTCAACGCAACCCTTAATCTAGAGGGATCCTCTGCGAATAAACTGCAAATCCTGCCAATTGTCAGTTTTACGAGCGATTCAGGGCTCCCCCTTGGAGCTGCCTTCCTATGAACCGCTAACCCAGAATAACTCCATGTTGATGCCTGCCACCTACGTGCTTCGTCTCAGTAAACCCATGCCAGTCTGCATCGAATCTCTGCGGGCTTTGGCTCTACCAGGTCTTGCAAGTCTGCCAAACGAGGAGACGTCGTCTGTGATGAATCTGATTGTGCAGACTGCTTCGAGACAGGCTGTAAGAAGCATCCAGAAGGGCCTCTATGTCAATCTGCCAAAGGAGACTCACTGTTACTTCCTCACGGATAACCGTAGGCTGCAGGGCACCATGATTTCGTCATTGCAGTTCACGGAGCCGGCACAGGTGCCTAGGATCATTGCATTTCTTAAGAAACAGGCGCTCTTCTACACACTCCTCGCTAGCTGCGTCAGGGAACAGCAGAAGCAGTACAACGGTAAGTAAGTCAGGAGATTAGGCTACCTAATCTTATCTCCTTTTGAATTGCTTTCAGACATGGACAGCACTGTCATCTTGGAGGTAACCGCCGTCTCGCTCACCCAGATCACTGTGGAGCTCCAGCATCCATATGAAGAGTCCCTGGCTACAGTGGACTTTCTGCTGGAGGAAGGCGAGCCCACCTGTACTATCTACTGCCTCAACAATGACTACGAATCACTCTCCCAGAAGCTGACCAGGACAGTGCGTCAAGTGATTTCCATCCCTATGGTTATATACAAGTTACTCAAGTGCTGGGATGAGGAGCATCTCCAAAAGCTGCATGGTGTACCTGCTTCTGGGGCAGGGACTGGCAGCGGAGCAGCAGGTGGCTTCAGTAGCACTGGCGGAGGTGGAAGTGGAATGCATGGTACAAGCAACTTTGGTCAGTTTGCCATGGACACGGGCACAGGTTCTGGCGAAGGCAGCAGTGGAGTTGGCGGTGGCTTCAGTAGCGTAAACAATCTGAAAATGGACTCGAACTTACGTTCCTTGGCGGATGCGTTTGCTGCCTCCACGTCGGCGGCTGCGGCCATCGCGGGAATCATGAATCTGAAACGGGAGACGGATCCACAAGCAGCCTCTGTGAGCAGTCCCATTTCCAGCTCAAGTGCATCTGTGCCCACATCTGTTTCTGCATCCAAGACTAGCGATAATGAGATTGCGGACAAGTACAAGAACATTTGGAAGGATAAGACGCCGAACTTGAAGCACTGCGTCAGCATCACGCCTATCCCAGGCGATGGCAAGACACCCCTTCAGCAACAGCAGCAACAGGTGGAGGTGCAACGCACAGGTGGCATTGAGATAATTCCATTGAATGCCCCAACCAGTGTAGGAGCAACACCAAGTGCTGGCTCTCCAGCCACTACGATTACCATAACCCCCATCACTGGAGGCCAAGCAGGCAAGGAAGTATCCAAGGAGCCCAAGAAGTCTGTGTCTAGTGCCAGCGGAACTGGAAATGCTCCGAAGCGATCTCATGAGAGCAACTCCTCCTGTTCCTCGTCTTCGTCTTCCTCTTCTAATTCGAGCAGCAGCAGCAACTCCTCCAGTGACGCACAGAAGGAAAAGAAGCGCAAGAAGAAGAGAGATGACTCTCCCATGGGTCCACCTGAGAAGATCTATTCACGGCAGAATTCGCCTGCAGCTGGCGGGATGGGGATTAGTTTGACGGATACCTCGTCTGGCAGCGGCGTAGTGCGAAAGTTTTCGTCTCCCTCTGCATCATCTTCCTCCTCACCCAAGGCGGGAGTCGGAGCCGGAGCTGGATCGGGAGTTGGAGCTGCTCTAGGTCTGATGGCGAGCCAACCGTCAACTCGACCCAGTCCGAAGCACTCACCTGTCTATAGCAGTCCCAAACACAGTAGCAGCACCAACACCGCCTCCAACAGTCCAAAGTCGCCATTTGGCACTCATTCGCCGAAGCATGGATCCTCTGGCAAGCCGAGCATGTCCACTCTTAAAAGCGCCACGGCAGCCACAAGCCTCAGTCCCAAGTCGGAGAAGTCCTCTTCTGGCAGTGGAGGAGTGGGTTCCACAGCAGTTTCACTGCCTATACCTCTTCCACTGCCTACAGGCACACCTGGCTCAAGTGCAGGGCCTAATCCCTCCATGATGAGACCAGTTCCGCCCTTGGCCAGTAGCAGTGGACAGATGCCGGTTGCTATCAAAAAGGACAAGTCCATGGGCAGCTCGTCCTCGTCAGCGGGAGGATCATCAGGAGTCGTTGCTGCTGCAGTCGCCGCCCTCAAGAGTTCCCAGCAGCATCAGCAGCAATTGAAGACGTCTGTGGCCAGTTTGTCGCATCTGGCAGCGGGTGGCAGCCTAGGCAACTATGCGGCACCAGCGGTGGCCGCCTTGGAGCTCAATGCCCTGCGCAAGGGCATATCGGGAGCGGGATCTGGAGTGGGAGTGGGACCGGGAATGGGCGTGGCAGCGGGAGCGGTAGGTGCGGTAAGTCCGTTTTCAATTTATGAGTAGCTCTCGTTGTGTGCCCACCTCCGCATCCACCTCCACCTCCCTCCATCTCCAACTGCACATTTTAACCCGTAGTTGCCTGTTCTTTATATTTTTATTTAAACCTACAACTTGAACTAAATCCAAATTGAAATCTACATAATGTATTTATCTAGTACAACTTAATTGAATAATTATTTTATTATTATTCATATTAGCAGTTCTAAAATTCTGATTTGAATTGATTTCTGATTTAATTTATAGAACGTTTTGTTTGTAAATATATTTACTTATATTTTCTAATCGCATCCGTTTTACTTTTTCTTAATAATCCCTGTGTTGGGCTATAATGCTTATGAGGAAACTCTCTTCCTATTTACGCATGTTGGTTGGTTGATTTTATTCTGGACTCAACTGCAACTTACAGTTGACAACGGGCTTGATTTTTAAATTCTGATAGCTAACAGACATGAAAAGTGTTCGATTCATTTGAAATCTGTTAACTAACAGAAGTGGTCTATGTAAGCAACAGGACATTCTATTTTCTTAATGAAGTGCTCTTTGCTCTCTTTTTAATCACTCTTAAACTAGTCTGGAATTTGATTTGTTATGTTATGTCTTAAGAGAAATAATATATGAAATAATATTTGCTTTCTATTGTATGTATATTTGATCTACTGATAATCTGACTAAATACTAACGGGTTTCTCTCTCTTTTCTTATTTGCCTCTCTCCCCGCCTTTCTCTCTCTCCCTCTTCTTCTGTCTTGCATGACACGGAATATGTTTAATCCTCAATCGACCCTTCTGCTCTTCTTGACACGTTCTTCGTTTGATTGTTTTAATTTGCATTTTCGGTTCGTTTCTCGTTCGTTTGTCTTCACACACACACACACCTACACACACGCACACAACCACGCGCTTCCTTTGTCAGGTTAGTTTGATGACGTCGACGGCAGTTTCGACGGCAACCATTCCAACCACAGCAGCAACAACAACATCATCATCAACAACAGCAGCGGAGCAGCAGCAGTAACAACAGCAACAGTGGATTCATCAGTCTCAGCAGCAACAACAGCAGTGGGAACGGGAGTTCGAGTGGCAGCAACATCAGCAGCAGCAACGGCAGCACAGCAACAACATCTGCAACAGCAACAACAGCTGGCAACGGGAGCGCATAGTAGCGACAGTGGCAACACCAGCACAGGAATGGGATTGGGAACGGGAACAGGAGCAACCACCGGATTGTCCACGGAGTACATGGTGAAGCCGAGTAGCCAGGAGGGACTTAAGCTGACCATCAATAAGACAGGCAGCGGCAGCAGCAGCAGCAGCAAGAGGGAGGGCAAGGGTGGAGCATCTGGCTCATCGTCCTCCTCCAGCAAGAAGCAACACACGGGATTAAAGCCTGGAGTGAACAGCGGACCAGCCTCGAAGAAGGCACACTCATCAGCCGGAGGAGGAGGTGGTGGAAGCAGCTCCAGTTCCAGTTCCAGCAAACACCTCTTCCAAAAGGCCAACTCATCTGGCAACCTGAGCACCAAGCTAAGCGGTTCCTCCACCTCAGGCGGTGGTGTGCCTCTGACCAAGAGCAACAGCACCAACTCCTTCCAGGAACATGGAGCACCCAAGCGCAGACCGAGCATGTGCAGTCTGGGTAACAGCAGTAGCAGCGGAGGTGCCAGTGGAAGTGGAGGTGGAGGGCAGCGCAAGACATCACTAGCAGGGCCCGGAACGGGATCGGGATCAGGAGCTGGAGGAGTGTCGCCAGCAGCGTCCAGTGGGTCAATGTCTCAGCCGCCACCACGTTTCGATCACCACACGGATATGATGACCATTCTACAGTATGCATCGCCTAGCATGGCTGCCAGCATGGAGGGCTTCATCAAGGGATTGCACAACAAGTTCCAGATACCCAAGTTGTCGCAACGCTCGAGCAGCAGCAGCAGCAGCAGTGGAGCAGGAGGAGGACGCACCACGCCCAGCACAGATCAGACAACCGCGACAATGTCTTCCTCCGGCGCATCTTCCTCGCAGGAGCAGCAACCCAATCCGGACATAAATGCCTTATCCGCTGGACCCAGTGTATCCAGTGGACAACAGAAGCCCATTACAACTGCTCCCCCTCCTGCCGCAAATGATTTGCTTCTCAACTTGAGCAGCAGTGGCGGATCAGGTTCTGGACCAGGATCAGCTGCAGGCCCAGGGGATGGTATAGACGAGGAGCTGCTCGCCAGATTGGCAGGCGAATGACATCTGCGATCATCACTTTGTGTGTTTGTTAAGTAATTAAATATGTATCTTGTATTCAATAGATTCTACAAAGGATCTGGACTGTGAATGAATCTTAACATAGATCTAATCGTAGCACAAAAGATTATAAAACTAAGTGAAAAGACAATGTTGGGCAAATGTGATTAATAAATCTTTGAAATCATTGAGGAAATCTCTTTCCCCTTGGGTCTTATCTGATGCGGTTTATAAACAGATCTTATGTTGGAGGTCTCTGGTTTCCAACTGCGTCAGTAAAACGTGTGAGAACACCAATCACACTGGGGTCAGGGAACTCGACCCGTTGTATGCAGCGATAACCGCAACTGCAATGGGCAATAGAGCAGGAGGAGCGGACATGGGGAAGGGGGAGGGTCAGGTAAACATGTTTACACATTGATAATTCCAATTGCATTTATGGTACAGTGTATTTGAATGCTTTGAGCTTAAGGAATAATAATAGAATGTGCTATAAATGGTTGTTTTTAGATATTCAGCTGGATATTTTGTACATTTCGCAGAGCATCTGCGTAATGGGCCAACACGGGCTGCACCTCCTCCTCGAGGAACTCGTCCACCTGCTCGCTGGCTCGGCCAGTGAATGTGCGTGCATCCAGAATGTCGCCCAGTTGATCCAGGATGGGGGCAAAGTAAGGATCCTTGCTTACTCGTTCGACCAAATCATTGTCCTTACCATGTTGCTTCACCTGGGCACCAGCCTCCTGGGAGAGGACGCGGATCTTCTCGTGGCACACCTGACGATCGCCACCAGCCTTCACCATGGCCATGATGATGTTCTCCGTCGACATGAATGGCAGCTCCTGGGCAATGTGACGTTCAATAACCTTTGGATAGACCACGAGTCCCTGCGATATGTTCAGAAGTGTGAGAAGCGCCGCGTCCGCCGAGAGGAAACCCTCGGACAAGGTCAATCTCCTGTTGGCCGAGTCATCCAAGGTGCGTTCTAGCCATTGGATGGCATGGGTATTGGCAGCATTGCTGAACAGTGTGATGAGATGGCGGGAGAGGGCACAGCATCGCTCGGAGCGCATGGGATTACGTTTGTAGGCCATTGCGGATGAACCAATCTGTGTGGTCTCAAAGGGCTCCTCCAGTTCCTTGCGTGAGGCGAGGATGCGCAGGTCGGAGCACATCTTGTGAATGGTGCTGCCCAGACTGGCAAGTGCGGCCATCACCTCCACATCCACCTTACGAGAATAGGTCTGTCCAGTGACAGCATAAGGCTTGCTGAATCCGGCCAATTGAGTCACCAACATATCCAGCTGCTTCACCTTCTGTCCATCGCCATTGAAGAGCTGCATGAATGAGGCTTGTGTGCCCGTCGTGCCCTTGACACCACGGAAGCGTAAATCCTCAAGGCATCGGCGCAGTGCACGTTCGTCCATTAGCAGATCCTGCATCCAAAGGCAGGCACGTTTGCCCACGGTGGTCAGCTGCGCCGGCTGCAGATGTGTGAATCCCAGTGTGGGCAGCGCCTTGTAAGTCTCGGCAAACTGCTTCAGCTGCCCCACAATGGTGGCCACTCGCGGCAGCAGCAGCTTCAGCGCATCGCGCAGCACAATAAGATCCGTGTTGTCGCCCACATAACATGAGGTGGCACCAAGGTGGATAACGGGTGCAGCGACCGGGCATTGCTTGGCAAATACATGGACATGGGCCATCACATCGTGCCTGGTCAAGCGCTCCTCGGCAGCCGCCGCTTCGAAGTCGATGTCTTTGATATGCTGCTCCATTTGCGTAATCTGTGCTTCGCTTATTTCCAGTCCCAGCTGCTGCTCAGCCTTAGCGAGCCAGACCCACAGCTGCCGCCATGTTGAGAACTTGTTTTGGTCACTAAATAAGTACTGCATCTCTTTGCTTGCATAGCGGCTGCTCAGCGGCGACATGTATCCTTCGTGGTTGACAGACATTTTTCAAAGTTTTTTTTGTTCTCACAAGACAATTGATAAACTTCTTTCCACGATCAGCTTTTAGCGACTGCCAAGAAAAAAATTACCACATGTTGCAGTGCTGCTAACTTTTTGGAGAAAAAAATGTTCTGGCTGGAAAGCATTTTTGCGTGCACTTTGTATGCTTTTAGGTAAAATACTAAAATCTAAATTCAAAACATTGATTAATATAAACATAAGATAGCCAGAGAGCTAAAAGCAATTTTAAAATCTTTCTAGCAATCGAACTCTGAAAATTGGTTTAACTAGCTACAAAATAGCTAAATTGGAAACAGCGACCTGTTGAGCGACCGATAAGGCAAGCTCGACAAGATTTGAAATTGAAACTATCGCATTTATCGATATATTTAAAAATCAAATTTCAAGTTCATGAAAAATTTAAATTACACTGACGTTGCAAAAATTTATACTTGGACGAAGATTTAGAATATATACCCTTAATTCCGTTGCTATCTGAAAATATAAATACATGCACCATATGTGATTTCACTTAAATTGCATAAAGGAAAAGATTTTATTTTGCTATAGCAAACAATTATTAATAAGAAAATTCTTTAAATTTGTATTGTAACTGTCTACCTTAATCTCTTATAATCGTATTTATGATGTGTTGCAACAAACGAATTGATGATCGCAGAAAGCATTAATTTCCAGTCGAGATGTCATTCGCCTGCCAATCTGGCGAGCAGCTCCTCGTCTATACCATCCCCTGGGCCTGCAGCTGATCCTGGTCCAGAACCTGATCCGCCACTGCTGCTCAAGTTGAGAAGCAAATCATTTGCGGCAGGAGGGGGAGCAGTTGTAATGGGCTTCTGTTGTCCACTGGATACACTGGGTCCAGCGGATAAGGCATTTATGTCCGGATTGGGTTGCTGCTCCTGCGAGGAAGATGCGCCGGAGGAAGACATTGTCGCGGTTGTCTGATCTGTGCTGGGCGTGGTGCGTCCTCCTCCTGCTCCACTGCTGCTGCTGCTGCTGCTCGAGCGTTGCGACAACTTGGGTATCTGGAACTTGTTGTGCAATCCCTTGATGAAGCCCTCCATGCTGGCAGCCATGCTAGGCGATGCATACTGTAGAATGGTCATCATATCCGTGTGGTGATCGAAACGTGGTGGCGGCTGAGACATTGACCCACTGGACGCTGCTGGCGACACTCCTCCAGCTCCTGATCCCGATCCCGTTCCGGGCCCTGCTAGTGATGTCTTGCGCTGCCCTCCACCTCCACTTCCACTGGCACCTCCGCTGCTACTGCTGTTACCCAGACTGCACATGCTCGGTCTGCGCTTGGGTGCTCCATGTTCCTGGAAGGAGTTGGTGCTGTTGCTCTTGGTCAGAGGCACACCACCGCCTGAGCTGGAGGAACCACTTAGTTTGGTGCTCAGGTTGCCAGATGAGTTGGCCTTTTGGAAGAGGTGTTTGCTGGAACTAGAACTGGAGCTACTTCCACCACCTCCTCCTCCGGCTGATGAGTGTGCCTTCTTCGAGGCTGGTCCGCTGTTCACTCCAGGCTTTAATCCCGTGTGTTGCTTCTTGCTGGAGGAGGACGATGAGCCAGATGCTCCACCCTTGCCCTCCCTCTTGCTGCTGCTGCTGCCGCTGCCTGTCTTATTGATGGTCAGCTTAAGTCCCTCCTGGCTACTCGGCTTCACCATGTACTCCGTGGACAATCCGGTGGTTGCTCCTGTTCCCGTTCCCAATCCCATTCCTGTGCTGGTGTTGCCACTGTCGCTACTATGCGCTCCCGTTGCCAGCTGTTGTTGCTGTTGCAGATGTTGTTGCTGTGCTGCCGTTGCTGCTGCTGATGTTGCTGCCACTCGAACTCCCGTTCCCACTGCTGTTGTTGCTGCTGAGACTGATGAATCCACTGTTGCTGTTGTTACTGCTGCTGCCGCTGCTGTTGTTGATGATGATGTTGTTGTTGCTGCTGTGGTTGGAATGGTTGCCGTCGAAACTGCCGTCGACGTCATCAAACTAACCTGACAAAGGAAGCGCGTGGTTGTGTGCGTGTGTGTAGGTGTGTGTGTGTGTGAAGACAAACGAACGAGAAACGAACCGAAAATGCAAATTAAAACAATCAAACGAAGAACGTGTCAAGAAGAGCAGAAGGGTCGATTGAGGATTAAACATATTCCGTGTCATGCAAGACAGAAGAAGAGGGAGAGAGAGAAAGGCGGGGAGAGAGGCAAATAAGAAAAGAGAGAGAAACCCGTTAGTATTTAGTCAGATTATCAGTAGATCAAATATACATGCTACAAAGCAAATATTATTTCATATATTATTTCTCTTAAGACATAACATAACAAATCAAATTCCAGACTAGTTTAAGAGTGATTAAAAAGAGAGCAAAGAGCACTTCATTAAGAAAATAGAATGTCCTGTTGCTTACATAGACCACTTCTGTTAGTTAACAGATTTCAAATGAATCGAACACTTTTCATGTCTGTTAGCTATCAGAATTTAAAAATCAAGCCCGTTGTCAACTGTAAGTTGCAGTTGAGTCCAGAATAAAATCAACCAACCAACATGCGTAAATAGGAAGAGAGTTTCCTCATAAGCATTATAGCCCAACACAGGGATTATTAAGAAAAAGTAAAACGGATGCGATTAGAAAATATAAGTAAATATATTTACAAACAAAACGTTCTATAAATTAAATCAGAAATCAATTCAAATCAGAATTTTAGAACTGCTAATATGAATAATAATAAAATAATTATTCAATTAAGTTGTACTAGATAAATACATTATGTAGATTTCAATTTGGATTTAGTTCAAGTTGTAGGTTTAAATAAAAATATAAAGAACAGGCAACTACGGGTTAAAATGTGCAGTTGGAGATGGAGGGAGGTGGAGGTGGATGCGGAGGTGGGCACACAACGAGAGCTACTCATAAATTGAAAACGGACTTACCGCACCTACCGCTCCCGCTGCCACGCCCATTCCCGGTCCCACTCCCACTCCAGATCCCGCTCCCGATATGCCCTTGCGCAGGGCATTGAGCTCCAAGGCGGCCACCGCTGGTGCCGCATAGTTGCCTAGGCTGCCACCCGCTGCCAGATGCGACAAACTGGCCACAGACGTCTTCAATTGCTGCTGATGCTGCTGGGAACTCTTGAGGGCGGCGACTGCAGCAGCAACGACTCCTGATGATCCTCCCGCTGACGAGGACGAGCTGCCCATGGACTTGTCCTTTTTGATAGCAACCGGCATCTGTCCACTGCTACTGGCCAAGGGCGGAACTGGTCTCATCATGGAGGGATTAGGCCCTGCACTTGAGCCAGGTGTGCCTGTAGGCAGTGGAAGAGGTATAGGCAGTGAAACTGCTGTGGAACCCACTCCTCCACTGCCAGAAGAGGACTTCTCCGACTTGGGACTGAGGCTTGTGGCTGCCGTGGCGCTTTTAAGAGTGGACATGCTCGGCTTGCCAGAGGATCCATGCTTCGGCGAATGAGTGCCAAATGGCGACTTTGGACTGTTGGAGGCGGTGTTGGTGCTGCTACTGTGTTTGGGACTGCTATAGACAGGTGAGTGCTTCGGACTGGGTCGAGTTGACGGTTGGCTCGCCATCAGACCTAGAGCAGCTCCAACTCCCGATCCAGCTCCGGCTCCGACTCCCGCCTTGGGTGAGGAGGAAGATGATGCAGAGGGAGACGAAAACTTTCGCACTACGCCGCTGCCAGAAGAGGTATCCGTCAAACTAATCCCCATCCCGCCAGCTGCCGGCGAATTCTGCCGTGAATAGATCTTCTCAGGTGGACCCATGGGAGAGTCATCTCTCTTCTTCTTGCGCTTCTTTTCCTTCTGTGCGTCACTGGAGGAGTTGCTGCTGCTGCTCGAATTAGAAGAGGAGGACGAAGACGAGGAACACGAGGAGTTGCTCTCATGAGATCGCTTTGGAGCATTTCCAGTTCCGCCGGCACTAGACACAGACTTCTTGGGCTCCTTGGATACTTCCTTGCCTGCTTGGCCTCCAGTGATGGGGGTTATGGTAATCGTAGTGGCTGGAGAGCCAGCACTTGGTGTTGCTCCTACACTGGTTGGGGCATTCAATGGAATTATTTCAATGCCACCTGTGCGTTGCACCTCCACCTGTTGCTGCTGTTGTTGAAGGGGGTGTCTTGCCATCGCCTGGGATAGGCGTGATGCTGACGCAGTGCTTCAAGTTCGGCGTCTTATCCTTCCAAATGTTCTTGTACTTGTCCGCAATCTCATTATCGCTAGTCTTGGATGCAGAAACAGATGTGGGCACAGATGCACTTGAGCTGGGAATGGGACTGCTCACAGAGGCTGCTTGTGGATCCGTCTCCCGTTTCAGATTCATGATTCCCGCGATGGCCGCAGCCGCCGACGTGGAGGCAGCAAACGCATCCGCCAAGGAACGTAAGTTCGAGTCCATTTTCAGATTGTTTACGCTACTGAAGCCACCGCCAACTCCACTGCTGCCTTCGCCAGAACCTGTGCCCGTGTCCATGGCAAACTGACCAAAGTTGCTTGTACCATGCATTCCACCTCCACCTCCGCCAGTGCTACTGAAGCCACCTGCTGCTCCGCTGCCAGTCCCTGCCCCAGAAGCAGGTACACCATGCAGCTTTTGGAGATGCTCCTCATCCCAGCACTTGAGTAACTTGTATATAACCATAGGAATGGAAATCACTTGACGCACTGTCCTGGTCAGCTTCTGGGAGAGTGATTCGTAGTCATTGTTGAGGCAGTAGATAGTACAGGTTGGCTCGCCTTCCTCCAACAGAAAGTCCACTGTAGCCAGGGACTCTTCATATGGATGCTGGAGCTCCACAGTGATCTGGGTGAGCGAGACGGCGGTTACCTCCAAGATGACAGTGCTGTCCATGTCTGAAAGCAATTCAATAGGAGATAAGATTAGGTAGCCCAATCTCCTGACTTACTTACCGTTGTACTGCTTCTGCTGTTCCCTGACGCAGCTAGCGAGGAGTGTGTAGAAGAGCGCCTGTTTCTTAAGGAATGCAATGATCCTAGGCACTTGTGCCGGCTCCGTGAACTGCAATGACGAAATCATGGTGCCCTGCAGCCTACGGTTATCCGTGAGGAAGTAACAGTGCGTCTCCTTTGGCAGATTGACATAGAGGCCCTTCTGGATGCTTCTTACAGCCTGTCTCGAAGCAGTCTGCACAATCAGATTCATCACAGACGACGTCTCCTCGTTTGGCAGACTTGCAAGACCTGGTAGAGCCAAAGCCCGCAGAGATTCGATGCAGACTGGCATGGGTTTACTGAGACGAAGCACGTAGGTGGCAGGCATCAACATGGAGTTATTCTGTGTTAGCGGTTCATAGGAAGGCAGCTCCAAGGGGAGCCCTGAATCGCTCGTAAAACTGACAATTGGCAGGATTTGCAGTTTATTCGCAGAGGATCCCTCTAGATTAAGGGTTGCGTTGAGTCCAATTGGGCTCTTCATCACCTGCTCAATGCTGAAATCCCTGCTTGCACTTCCAGCTGCAGTAGACGCATTTTCACTCTTTACCTGTGTCTCCACGAGGTGGAGTGGTGGACAAAAGTAGGTGAGTTTCATAGGATGGCCTCCGCGTCGTGGGAGTACCAATCCCACAGTGGATTTGTTCATAATGTGGTAGCTATCGCTATTGCCACCCAACTGTTGAAGCTGCAGCTGCTGCTGGTAGAGATTGTAGATATCTGTTTCCATTGCCTGGAGTGCTACAAAGGCCTTCTTCTTGACCTTGGGCTCTGCATTCAGCTGGTAAATGGAGGATAATCCCTCCAGCTGCACTGTGAAGTCTGCAAAGTCGCCAGCCTTGAGGCAGTTAAGGAGCTCACTGGAGCTTGAGCTTGAATTGGTTTGCTGCTCACTCTTGCATTCGTGATGGACTTTGACGTCGTTGAGGTTGCCACTGGCATCCAGCAGTATTTCCACATAGAACATGTCGGTCGAAATAAACAGAAGCTGTTGATCCTCCATGAATTTAAGACCCAGCTGGCGGGACAGGCTCTCCAGACGCTCCACGAGGCCGTGTCGGGAGGTAACTTTGATATAATTCTGTAGCTTGTCCAGTGCCGCTTGCAGCGTTGCCTTGCAAAGTGGATCCAACGGATAATGCTTCTCAATGAAGTACATTCGCACTGATTTCTTGATCTCTTCGTAGGTCTTCGGCTTGTTCCTGTACTTGGCTCGCAGCTTCTCCATCATCGTCTCCTGGTGCATTTTCTTGTTCTTCTCCTCAATGCTAGGTATGTGCACTGCCATGCTCGTGGGCACCTGGCTGCCATATCCTCCACCTATGTGTATTACAAGTTTAAAAAAATCAAATTAAATGTACATACACCAAATTGCAATGGCAGGCAGGTAGATATTTTACCTGCACTAGAATTTGGTTTTGGTTGATTTCCGCTCATTTTTGCGACTGTTAATTATATTCTTTTACAATCTTAACCTAGCATTACGTATTTAATTACAGTTTAACAAATATAACTGTATTGAAAGATTACTATGCACTTTTCATTTGTTGCGAAAAAATAAAAATGCGGTTCGCAATGATCGGCTCTCTTGAACAGAACCAGATTTAATCCGTATTTACTGTTGGCAAACTTGGCTATTTTATAGCTAGTCATTATATATTTGGAGTTTGGGAAAAATTTTATTCAGCTATTTTAATATTTAAATAATAATAATAATATTTAAACTGCAAAAGTGCCATCGAAAAGAAATTAAAATTATTTGCTCAGTGCTTATATCTAGAATTAGGTTTAAAATATGATATTTTAAATATCTAAGTTGGCAACAGTGTTTCTATAAGTACTCCAAAGGTCAGGCAACGTTCAAATAATCGGCAACTTATTTTCTGCCATGTGGCAACGTGAGTGAGTAAAATTTCTAATAAAAATGACGTCTATTGCCGGCGGACATGGCGAAACAAATCCAAATAGCTCTTGGCTAAGTGCTCGGGGCTTTTGGCTTGCCTACTTCCTGGGACTACTATTTGTACATTTGCTGCTCTTATCAGTGCCATTTGTTACCATTTCAATGGCATGGACAGCTACCAATTTGCTGCATAACCTTGTGAGTAACCGAAGATCACGTCAACAATATATGTTTATTATTGTCAACTTCTTTCATTTTGGTTAGGCCCATTTGTATTTTCTGCACATAATCAAAGGTGCGCCTTGGATGAGTATCGAGAACGACGCCAATCGTCGCTGGACACATTGGGAGCAAATTGATGACGGTGTTCAATTGACGACAACGCGAAAATTTCTAACAGCAGTTCCAATTGTACTGTGAGTATACAAAGACCGATATCTCATATGTACTATATACATACTATATATATATATATTAATTAATTTGTATTTCTTTGCAGCTTCCTTTTAACTTGCTTATACACTCGCAACAACACGGAACATTTCATTGCCAACTTTATATCTTTAGTTGTCGTTACGCTGCCCAAGTTGCCGCAGTTTCATGGCGTTCGTTTGTTTAATATTAATAAGTATTGAAAGGTACTTCTATATTTAGTATATGCCTGTAAATATTTTTCGCCGTACAGGGACGCTTATCAGAGTCTGTATTGTATATATTTAAAGATAGTAGACTACCCGATTTGCTGGTTTTGCTTTAATTACCTGTTGACAATTCGTAACTATACTTCTGTATATAGCACTGTTGTACTTGTATTTAATACATATGTATGTAAATAATATAAATAAATAGCAGAGCTGAAATGGAAATATTTTCATTATTTTGGCATTGACAGCGACAGTGTTGGCATTTTAGCGAATTGAATTCCCCAGACAACTTAGATATATTTATAATATCGGCATTATCTACACTATAAACATATGAAAACCAAGAAAAAGGATAAAGAAAGTTTTTTAGTCAACTAGGCACATTGCTTAAAATATTTCCCAAATAATTTTTAATCTGACGAACATAAAATTGCTGTTGAATTCGAGGAAAATGTGAATTTGTTTATAATTATGACATGTTAAATTATGTTTACTAACCATGAATCTTTATTTGCATATTTTAAACTATAGTGGTTCTATTAATATTTTTGATTATTAAAGGAATCTCAGCCCTTAAAATTCGGACAACACTAGACTGAATGAAGATCTCTCTTGAATTTTTAATTAAGAGCTTAACAGCTTTCAATTACAGCTGTAGTTTTAAGAGACTTACCTTACCAACTGACTTACCTTACTAATCGGTTTATATGTTATGTGTGGTACATACATTCTCTTCTGTTATCTCTCTTCTCTCTCTTCTATGTTATGAGCCGCTGGCAATGCAATTTCCATTAGTTTTGTTGATGGCGCCAGAGAGATTCGTCTTTTGCCCTGTTTGACTTTGCAACTACGAATCGCGACCTAAACGACTTTCAAGAGGTGTGTCAGTCTGCCTGGCAATAATTGTTATTATTTTTTGTTTTAATTCAAATGAAAGCCTAACAAATATTTTAGCTTAATCCGGTGCCAGAAACAGCAGCTACTAAAATGTCGGTGACAGTGGAAGAGGAAATCTTTGGTCTGGCCAAGAATCCGTATACCAAAGTTCCCGAAATGGTGCGTCGCTTCACAATGACAAATCCGAATCAAATGTCGGTATCTGTGATCCAACTGGGTGCCATAATACAGAGCGTACGTATGCCGGATGCGTATCAAAAGATTGAAGATATCTGCCTGGGATTTGATGACATTGCCAGTTATATGAGCACGAGAACTGCTTACATTGGTGGCACTCTCGGGCGTGTGGCGAATCGAGTGGCAAACGGTGAATATACAGTGGGTGAAAAGGTGTACAAGTTGACCAAGAACTTTAAGAACACGTATCAACTGCATGGTGGTTTCGTGGGATTCGATAGCGTCATTTGGGAAGTGGTTCATAAATCGGATTTGGGTATCACCTTTAGACATGTATCGCACGATGGCGATGAGGGTTATCCGGGCAGACTGGCAACTACGATTACTTACTGGCTGGACAATCACAATCGTTTGGGAGTACGCTACGAGGCGTATACGGATAAAACGACCGTTGTGAATCTATCCAATCATGCATATTTTAATTTGGCCGGCCACGCGGCTGGTCCAAAGGGTCTGGCCGAGCACACTGTGGAGATAATGTCCAAGAAGATAGTCGAAACAGATGACGCTCAAATACCGACAGGAAAGCTCATCAGTGTCGATGATACGGTCTACGATATGCGAATTCCCGTCCTACTCGGAGATCGCCTAAAACAGTTCGGCAATCATCGCATTAACGGCTACGACAATTGCTTTGTGGTTAACGAGGGCAAAGACACTGGCACCAATCTGGTGGCCAAGCTGCAGCACAAGCCCTCCGGTCGTGCCATGGAGGTTTACACCAATCAACCGGGTCTACAATTTTATACGGCCAATAATTTGCCGGACGAGGTGAATGGGGATAATCCAATGATTGGCAAGGAATGCAGTCATTATCGCAAGCATGGATCGTTTTGTGTAGAGACTGAAAAGTTCCCAGACTCAATGAATCATCCAGAATTTCCATCGATCTTCCTCAGTCCTAACGAGAAATATTTACACGAGGTCATTTATAAGTTTAACATAGAAGAATCTTGGAAATGCTGCTGTAATAACAAATAATTTAATTCAATAAAGCTGTCTGTTTCTGTATGTACCAAATACAAATAACGGTTCTATTTACTTTATTTCTTTTCTTTTTATCTGAATTATATTTCACTTTCCTTAATATTTTAGGGCTAATTACTATTTTTAATTGTTTCAAAATTAAGCTTCGATAAAATGATTGATATTTGTAGTGAAATTTAAAAATCAAATTGTTTAAATAACCTTATTTTGTGTCAATTTGTTTCTATCGGTTCTAATTACAGTGTTGTATTTGGACATTAGTATCCACCATTTTTATAACATGGATAAATTATGTCAACTGTCAACTGTCAACTGTGAACTGTCAACTGTCAAATCTTTCCATTCAAGTAGAATCAAAGTAGTCTGTGTGATTTGTACTTTTTTCTTTAGAATTTCTCACATTGCTAGGTCTCTTACATTTCTCAAATACCAAAATGTCGTTCGATCAGATGGAAATATTCAATATTATATATAAGCTGGCCGGTCTCACCCAGACGGAAATGCGTGTCGAATTGGATGCAATGGGTTCGGTGAATGTTCCCTTGGACCGTTTGTATGGACGTCATACGGTGCGTGCACTTAAGAATTTTCCAATAGGCGGCGTTGAGGATCGCATGCCGGTAAGTAATTCACATTTACGAATTAGTTTACATATTCTTAAACATTTTCAACTGCCTTCAAAGCGTGCAATTATTATTGCCTTGGGCTTAATAAAGAAAGCCGCATCGATTACCAATCGGTGCTATGGATTGGAGCCCAATGTGTGCGATGCCATTTCGATTGCTGCTGACGATGTCATTTCTGGCAAATTATATGATGAGCAGCATTTCCCACTGGGCATCTGGCAGGAGGGTGCCGGTGCCCATAGCAATATGAATGTCAATGAGGTGGTTTGTAACCGGGCCATTCAATTGTTGCGCTGTCAGACGGGTGGCCATTTTCCTGTGCATCCACAGACTCATGTTAACTTGGCTCATAGCCCTCACGATAGCTTCTCCTCGGCTGTTAACATTGCTGTGGCCATGGAATTGCAGCGAAAGCTATTTCCATCCCTTTTATTGGTGATAGATACTCTCACCAAGAAGGAGGACTTGTGGAAAAACATCATCAAGATGGGACGCACTCATCTAATGGATGACGTGCCGCTGACATTAGGCCAAGAGTTCGGTGGATATCGGCAAATGATGGCTAACAGCTCCACGAGATTGGGTTCGGCTCTAAAGCACTTGTATCAGCTGTCCCTTGGTGGCACCTCTGTGGGCACCGGTGTGAACAGCCCAAATGAATTCGGAGTCAAATGTGTCAATCAAATAGCGAGTATGACGAAACTTCCATTTGTTTGTGCCCCCAATTTATTTGAGGCTATCAACGCTCGCGATGCATTGGTCGAGATCCATGGTGAACTCAATTCCATTGCCGTCAGCACAAAGAAGATCGCCAATGATATTATGTTCTTGGCATCTGGTCCAAATTGTGGTTTAGGTGAGATTAAAATTCCGAAAAACGAACCGGGAAGTTCGATAATGCCGGGTATGGTGAATCCCACTCAATGCGAGGCCATTCTAATGATCTGTGCCCAGGTGATGGGCAACCAAGTATCAGTCACGGTCGGCGGCTGCAATGGACACTTCGAACTCAACTCGTTCATGCCAGTGATCGCCGCCAACGTCATACGCTCGATTAACCTCCTCAGTGATGGCCTCAAGAATTTCTGCACCAATTGCATCGAGGGTATTGAGCCAAATAAGCAGAGGCTGGAACAGACGTTGAACGAATCCCTGATGCTTGTGGCCGCCATCACTAATCACATTGGCTATGACAGAGCTTCCGAAATTGCCAGGACTGCACACGTCAATGGAACCACAGTGAAAACGGAGGCCATCAGGGGAGGCATTGTCAAGGAGGATATCGATACCTGGACCAATCCTTCGAATATGCTAGGACCCTCTGAATAATGTAACTTAACAAGTTTGTTCAATAAAGAGAATGTCGCATATTTATTGGAGGTCCAATTTATTGCTTTACACTTAAAACTTTATGAATCATTATTTATTATTAATATTTCTCATTTAAATGAACATTTGATGCTTACATTTGATTCTTTGATGCTATAAGTTTTAAATAAATTCTATTAAATTATGCGAATGTTTAATCTTTTAAAGATTATGTATATATATTGCATTTCAATAAGAGTCAGGAAACATAAGATATCAACTGAAAATTTGCACAATGTATCTAGTTTATAGGTTTAAATATTTTATTATATTTATAGTATAATGTTTCACCATATTTTTACAGATACCAGGACTCTTATATTTTTAAAATAAAAACTCAGTTTCGGTCATTTTTCGATTCCATAATAAAATAAACCCTAGGAAAAGAACTGAGAATAAAATTAAATTGGAACTCAACAGAGCAAGCTTTATAAATACCCAGTTGTTCAGGGGACTAAAATTTCCGTAGATACACTTTAAGCAATTACATACACATATTCGTATATTTATTACATACATGTATCTTTTTTGATCAAAATGCTGCCAAGTAAGTTGCCCATGCGCACAGAGAGCGATTCGCTTGGTCTGGTGGAGGTACCAGGTAACAGCTACTTTGGCGCCCAGACAGGACGTTGTCTGATCTATTTTCCCATTGGTGGTATCGACGAGCGTATGCCGGTAACTGGTAAGGTTCAATCCTCTGCTGAATTATGGAATTAACCTATGCTCATTTCCAGAAACCCATCATACAGGCAATGGGCATATTAAAGAAGGCTGCAGCTGAGGTTAATGAGGAGTTTGGACTGGATAAGAAGATCAGCACAGCCATATCGAGTGCCTGTGATGAACTCATCTCGGGTAAACTCTACGACGATGGTCACTTCCCGTTGCCCATTTGGCAAACTGGATCTGGCACTCAGACCAATATGAATGTCAACGAGGTGATCAGCAATCGAGCAATTGAAATGCTTGGCGGCGAATTGGGTTCCAAGAATCCTGTACATCCCAATGATCATGTGAATCAGTCGCAAAGCTCTAATGACACATTTCCAACTGCCATCCACATCGCCGTGGCGACTGAGCTGAATAAGAGTTTGAAGCCAGCGCTTAAAAAGCTTCACGAGATGCTCGTAAACAAGTCCAACGAATGGAAGGACATCATAAAAATTGGTCGCACCCACACCCAGGATGCTGTTCCTCTGACCTTGGGTCAAGAATTTAGCGGCTACACTCAGCAGTTATCCAACAGTCTGGAACGCATCGACGCAGTCCTGCCCCATGTCTATCAGTTGGCATTGGGAGGTACTGCTGTGGGTACCGGACTTAACACGCGCAAGGGATTCGCTGAGAAGGCCGCCAGTCGCATTGCTCAACTCACCTCATTGCCATTTGTCACTGCACCCAACTTCTTTGAAGCTCTGGCCGCTCGAGATGCCATGGTTGAGGTGCATGGCGCGTTGAATACAATTGCCGTTAGCCTCATGAAAATTGCAAATGATATTCGCTTCCTGGCTTCCGGTCCGCGCTGTGGTCTAGGTGAGCTCTCATTGCCGGAGAACGAGCCGGGCAGCTCCATAATGCCGGGCAAGGTAAATCCCACTCAATGTGAAGCCCTGACCATGATCTGTGCTCAGGTCATGGGCAATCATGTGGCCGTATCTGTAGGTGGCTCCAATGGACACTTTGAACTCAACGTTTTCAAGCCGTTAATCGCTTCAAATGTCCTTCGTTCAATAAGACTACTTAGTGAGTTTTATAAGGAAAGCGATTAGAGGTTATACTATTTCCAACGTCATTTCATTTTAGGTGACGGTTGCATCTGTTTTACCAACAATTGTCTTAAAGGCATTCAGCCGAACAAAGAAAAAATTGCTAAAATGTTGAACCAATCTCTGATGCTTGTAACAGCTCTCAATCCTCATATTGGCTATGATAAGGCGGCACTGATTGCCAAAGCTGCGCACAAGAATGGAACCACTCTAAGGGAAGAGGCCGTCGTTGCCGGCATTTCGGAGAAGGACTTTGATGATTGGGTCCGTCCCGAGAAGATGATTGGTCCCTCCTAGATAGTGTAACACTTTGTTGAATTTACAATTCTGAATAAACGGATTAAGGGCTTAGATTTGATTGGATTAATTTAATTTTACAGTCGCAATATAAAAAATATTTATTAATAAAGTCTAACCAAGAGTTCTTCATCTGAAATTCATGATAAAGGTGAAATCCTCAGCTAAATGATTAAATTCTTAATGAACTTTAGTTCAATTGGGAATAATTTTAAATTTAGAGACATAGAAATAGGAACATTTTGATGTTGAATTAAATGAATAAATTTTATTAAACAACTTATGTTGGTTTTGGCCGTATTAACATTTGAACGGATTCTATAAAAATATATTGGCCTTTTCGGCGACACCACCAAACGCCGAACTCAGATTTGTGATCAAAAACTCCATTAAGATTGCTGTAATAATTATATTATTAATAAGATATTGTATGAGTATAGTAGACTTACCAAGTTGGATACTCGTGATGCCACCAGCGATTATATTCCGTTACATTTTTTGCATCGTAACGAATGGTTTTGAATATATTATGTTCATGAGTACGTAGTCCATCGCCGGCGTTTCCAAAATAATTTCCCAGGGACTTAAGTTTGTAGTCGTCGTTCTTTCCACTAATAGAAAAGTTATCATAATGAGCATAACGTGCTTCGTTATTGGTAAAAACGAGATGGATATAAAGTTCATGTTGTTGCCTCTTTGTTATTGCGTGTATATTGTCTAGACCAAACCAGAAATCACCATCCATATCGCCAAAACCATCAACATAGGAGAACCATCCCTGATTAAAGTCCACTGTATTATCAGTACGTCGCTGGATAACTATCCAACCTGGCCCTGAGTGGCAATTTTGGGCCAGAACCTTCAGCGCACCAATCCGAGGTAGAGTCAATTCTTTGATCTCATTGGAATCATCCTCACTGAGGCTCTCTTGAAGTTCCTTAATCGAATATTGCAGTAAACGATCATTCTGCTTTTTAATCCTCTCGGCACTGCTTCGGAGATCAGCCTCTAATTTGGCCTTGCAGCTGAAACTCTGAGCTAGAATATGGGTTTTCCAATTTCTAACCAGATCTTGGCTTGATTTCACATTTTCTACACTTGTTGCGACTTCATCTTTCAACGTTGCGATTTGACTTTCATTCTCTTTAATACATGCTATATAATTCGAAATTTTGAGATCCTGTTCTTGAATAATGGATTTTAGTGCAAATATCTGTTTCTCATAGCTTACGGATAGATCAGTTTTCTCCCTAAGTTTTTCTGAATTATTTACCAATTCTTCTTTTAACTCAGTTATATAGTTATCTTTCGTTTTAATAATGTCATTCTGCTTGACAATTTTATCATCTTTTTCCCTAATGTAATTTTCTTGTTCTGTTAACTGATGCTGAAAAGACTTTCTAATTGCGATACAATTTTCTTTTCTTTCGCACAATTTAGATTTTAGAAATGTAATTACGTCATTATTATGTACATTGGTGTTTTTATATGTTTCTAAACATGTTTTAAGAGCCAAGATTACGTCATCTTTAATCCTACACTTCTCACTATATAAGTTGAGCTTTTCTTTGAATACAGATAGCTTGACTTTCTTTAACTCAGTCAATGTACTATAGGAATTTTCTCTGAGATGTTGCCACTCAGCTGATGACTGTATTAAAAAGATATTTGATATAATATATCGATTCGGAAATTGTAGATAAATATATCTATATCGTCATAATCCACTTACCACAGCACATGCTGATTTATCTTCTTGAGAATCGTGCAATTGTATAGTAAATATATTTGTATTATTCATTTTATAAACAAGTTTTTTTTAAATTGTTGAAATATTGAAATATTTATATAATATATGAATGATCTGGTTAGATTACCCAGAAATAATATGACATATCATTTTAAAAGGATACTTTATAACATAAAATTTACATTTGTAGTAACAAATGGAATTCTGATTTCGGGCAGCTGGCTTTGGAAACGATTCCATTGTTAATTTACACTATAATAAAAATTATTCAGTTTGATTCATAATATACGAAATTTTAGTTTAGAAAACGTTTTGGAACTCACCAAATAAATTCAACCTTAAGCGATGGTACGAGTCACAGAAGATGTGTTCGGCATTGCCGTCAATCCCATGTCGCAGAAGAGCGAACACATTCGACGATTCACATTGTCCGCAGAGAAGGGCATGTCCGTATCAATACTTACGTTAGGTGCCATCGTACAGAGCATTAAAGTGCCAGATCACAGCGGTAAGCTGGAGGATGTGTGTTTGGGGTACGATGATGTCGCCGGATATTATCGCAATCAGAAATGCTATTTTGGAGCAATGGTTGGCCGTGTGGCAAATCGAATATCTCGTGGCCAATTCAAGATGTGTGGAAAGGACATTCGTCTGTCCCGTAACTTTAAGGATCGATACCATCTGCATGGTGGCTATGTGGGTTTCGATAGCGTTATCTGGGATGTGGTGGGCATACATAAGGATGGCGTCACCATGCAGCATGTCTCTCCCGATGGTCATGAGGGATATCCGGGCGAAGTGACCGTTAACATTAATTTCTCGCTCAACGAGGCGGGATGCTTTGGCATGAGAATCGAGGCGCGTGCAAAGGCAACCACCTGCATCAATATAGCCAATCATTCATACTTTAATTTGGCGGGTCATGGATCAGGCAAAGACACACTCTTCCAGCACATGGTGATGATCAAAGCAAGTAGAATTGTTGATTCCGATCAGGAACAAATTCCCACAGGCAAACTGATGCCTGTTCGCAACACACCTTATGATTTCTCCACACTAACTAATCTGGGCAAGCGTATCAATCAGATTTATCGTTGTCCTATCTGTGGTTTTGATAATAACTACTGCACGGATGTAGATCCCAATCAAGTAAAGCTGGTGGCCCGTGCTGTACATCCCTGTTCCGGTCGCTTTATGGAAGTTCATAGCAATCAGCCGGGCTTGCAGTTTTACACAGCAAACAATTTACCCGATGAGGAACGAGGGGATGTTCCCAACATTGGAAAAGAGGGTTGCCATTACGGAAAGCACGGCTCCTTTTGTTTGCAGACACAAAAATATCCAGATGCCATGAATAACCCAGAATTTCCAACGATTATGTTAAACCCAGGCCAATTGTACGATCATCAGGTGGTCTATCGATTTGGTGCGTGCCCAAAGCGTGTGTAAAATTGCTTTCTCAGTATATTAACTCATGGTAAAAATAAATTAATCATCAAATTCTATCTAAATTTGGTGGTACCAGAACAAAACCTAGTCTGTTAATATATAGCAACAAAATGACATGTACCACATTAAGTGTATGAACTGAGAAAATATATCAAAACTTCCACTTCTTTTTTTTATTTTGGTTAAATTTTATACTTCGAACTTAAGCGCTTTTAGCATATAAATAATCGATTTCATGTTTATAACATATCCAAATTGAGCAGTGTTGTTAAGTAACCGATAAATCGTCCAACCGCCACAAGCTGTCGACCGGTCGGAGCTAAAAATTTCTATCGAAATTAATGTGAACAGTTCGATACCACTCAATCGATTGTGTTGCAACAAACAATAGCAAGTAATTTCTTGAAAAATTACTAATCGACAGCTGTGAGTTGTTGAGTGTGCCACGTCCAGAATCGTAAACAAAGATCGCCTTCAAGCTGTTTAATTTACCGCAAATCTACAAGCATACCACAGCGGACTCCACTCGTCCCACAAGTAGCAGTTGCAAAATGACCGTGTGTACCAATGCATATAGATGTGTTACTTTCATCAAAAAACAAACTAATTAGCAATTATTCTATTTATTTCGCTTAGGTACATGAATTTAAAGTAGAAATGACCTGCGGCGGCTGTGCCAATGCCGTGGAAAAAGTTTTGGGCAAATTGGGTGGTAAGTACAATTCATACTTATATAGATGTGCATCAGTGTGTGTAAACTATAGTTTGATTTCGGTCGGAGCTTAACTCTTGTATCATATGTACATAATACTGGGGAATTTGCGGTCTTCCTTATCAGGCGACCGCTAGTGTTTATTTGTGGTTGTCAACAAACGTCTGTGTTTTTGTTTCTTTTTTTTTAACAGATAAGGTGGAAAAAGTGAATGTCAATCTGGATGACAAAACCGTAACCATTACCTCAAATTTATCGTCCGACGAACTGTTGGAACAGTTGCGCAAGTCGGGAAAGCCGGTTACATACGTTGGTGTGAAGAAATGAGACGAGTTTCTCAGCAAGTTTCAGAAATACGGCAAACTGAAGCTTGAAGTATAATCGTTGGATACCCTACAAAGGATTCACTCATTGTCGTGGCTGTTGATATCGGATTCATTCAAGAAATCATTCAAAAAACCGCCTGATGCATACAATGGTTTATCAAAATAAAAAAAAAATATAATAGACAACCAAATTATGAGATATGTACGAGGAACTTATCTACACATTATCCTCTTGCCCAAATTTTACTTAGCTTGATAATAAATTATACAGTATACATTAAATGCGTTATACAACCATAGATTCAGAATTTAAAATTCAATTGTTTAATAACTAAGTAGAGAAATGAATTAATAAAATATTTGCTCTTATTAAATATTAAGAAATATTTAAAATATTTCCAACGTAGTTCAACAAATTAAACAAATATATGCCAATTACCTTCTTATGATATATAATAATTAAATACATACATACTTATTAAAAATTTTAGCATATTGCAATATATGTAGACTTTTATTAAATAAATAAATCATTTGTTTTCCAAACTAAACTTTGACTGCTTATCACATTCACGTACAAAGACTATAAAGATTATTTTAGCAGCCGTGTCATATTAACCCAATTGCATAACATATCTAAGGCAACAAAATGAGGCACACCCTAACGGATCCCATGAAATGCGGGCACTTAGTCAAGCACGGGAGGAAAGAAGCTGCCCAAACGAATCAATGACAACGACAAATATCTAGCTAACGTTTTATAATAACAATAACAATGGAATTGAGGCTCGAGCATGTCCATAACATGTCATAAATCTTGGGAACGGCAACCCAAAGTTATCAAAATGTATTTTGAAACATGTTCGAGGCGTAACGAAATTATCAATCAAATGCCACAATGGCATGCAAAGAATGCAACACACACAGTTAACACACAGATGCACACACACATACGCGTACACAACTAATTGAGTTTAGAGCTGCGTCCACAAACGGAACGTTGCCTCGGAATTTGATGTCGTCGTCGTCGTTGTCGTTTGTCGTTGTTGGTGTCGCTACCTGCGTTCTACCTTTTGCTTTGTTGTGGTTGCATTTTGCAGCTCGTGTTGATTTATGCCCCATGCGGCGACACTCAGGATCGGAACGGCACCGAAACGATGCCTAAACAGCAAGGAACTCAGAATCAGGTCTCTTAGCCAAAAGGCCTGAGAGAATACAATCCGGATACCCAAATCGGTCACTGCCTGTGCGGCTGTCACAACAAAACAAACGTCAACAACACAGTCACGTCCTTGCCCCATGATTACTTTCAAGTGATGCAAGAGATTTTTTGATTACACTTTGAGCTCTCTCCTGTCGCTCTCTTGCTCTTGGCCATGTCGCCAGTCAGTAGGTAAAAGCAAATTATTAGCGCTAATGCCATTTAAATTACCTAAGTAAAAATAACATCTGGTGCCTCTGTCTCCTGTCCGTCGGACTGTCTGTCTTACATTGTTTTGCAGCATAAAAATTCCTGGCAACAATGTGGCTAATGTGTTGGCCAACTGGCAGGTGTTTTACGACTGGGAAATGCTCTTATCTAATTTTGTAGGGACTATCAGATTTCGTTTATTCTTAAAATATTAAATGGAATTTTCTAGATATAGAAAAGCTTAAGAAAGGTAAGCTAATTCACTCTTCGAACTGCATAATTTATTCATTTAATTTCATCCCGAAATATATTCCACTCTTTATTTTAATTCCAAGCTAATTGTTGTTGATGCAAATTGCTATAGTAACTCTTTGCTCGACAATTTGCTGTTATCTGACAATCTCGGGAACCACATCATCGACTTTATATGTTACCTCGGGAGTTGCTGCAACTGTTTGCAACCGATTTGTGGCCTTAAGTGCTGTGTTTACTTTTACAAAAATTGACTTATAAATTTGTTAATCTGTTTGCAATAGTCATGTGAATTCAAACTGTGAGTCGAGCTTAAAATCGAATGTAATGTAATGTAACAATATAAGTCGATGTCGATGAAAATATGGAGTGATAATTTTTAATGATTAATGCAAAAACAAAATACCTAGAGGACAAATAAATTATATAACTGACGTTCCGCAAATTAATCGATCAAGATTTGACAATTGGCAAAGTACGAAAAAGGTAAAAACTGATGGAAAAAATGTGAAATTATCCAATGCAGAATCCAATTAAAGCTGAGGTTTCGTTTAATTTGAATTAAGTTATTTGAAAATCGACCAATTCAGTGGGTCGGTTTACAAAAATGAAAATTGTTTGTATGTAAATTACTATTAATAAATGATGTGGAATAAATTTAGACACATTTTTAATAAAGATCGTATAGGGTATTTTAACTTCGTTGTGAAGTCAGCGAGTGTAGTTTTTTTGTTTTTGGTGTTTGCACACTTGGTACATTGAAAACATTCCAAAAATCGCTGGTTAAATTCTTTGGCGCATGCTTTTCAGCAACTCTTAACCAGTTGGACAGTTGGCTGCCCAGTTGATCAAGTGGCTGGCGGACTGGCGGACTGGCTGGCTGCCCTGGCGTTCGTACTTGGTTCACGTTTCGGGGCATTGGCAGGAGCAGAGCATTGACTACACGGACCGCGACTGGTTTCCACATGGCGGCAGCTTCAAGCAAAAACAAAAAGGAGAAGATAAATAAACAAAAAAGAACGAAAAATACCGCGACCGCAGTTGCTGCTCTTTATTGTCATAAGATTTGAAAAGAACCGACAGTCAGAACAATGGCACACTAAACTAAACTAACCTGGCCAACGGCTGGGCCAATAAATTCCAAAAAAAAAAGAGTTAAGTTGTGACGATGCCAACACAAATCTCAAACACGACAAGGTCGTTTCCAGCTCTCTCTTCCTCTCGAGCTGTCTTCCTTTTCCGTTGCTTTGTTTAAAATTTTGCCAGGCTTGGTTCATTGAACTTCCGAAGACTCCTACGCGGTGGAAGCAGAAAACAAAATGTACATTTGGCCAATTGCAACTGGAAACAGTAGCCAAGATTTTTACGCCAAATGTGCAAATTGCAGTGGTCTTCGAGTGCTCGCTCGATTGCTGTGCTAAACCTGTCGCTGTTGTCGCTATGGACATTCCTTGGTGCCCCCACCAAACATTCACCAGGGGGTTGAGGTTGAGCGTGTGCCAAGCCCCACGACAACGACAACGACAACGAGCAACCAACAACGAGCAACCAACAACCGAGAGCCGAGAACGACAGCAACAACAACAACGGCAACGGAGCAGCGAAGTCATGGAACGTCTGGTCATAACAAGAGCAAAAATGCTAAGCGTAAATAACTCATAGATAATAATGCCATGCATTTACGAGCAAAGCAATTGCAATGCAGCCAAAACAAAAGACTTAGGACACGAACTTGCCAAAGGAGCAACGCGCTGCCGAAGCAGCCATCGAGTCATGTAACAACCTAAGTCGCAGCCTTAGTCGCAGCCTCTGTCGAAGCAGCCGGAGCAGCCGCAGCAGCACCAGAAAAATTGGCTCAAAACAAGATCAACTGGTTTCAAGCCAGGCACAGGCAACAAGCAACAGAAGGGGACAACAACAACTACAACTACAACTACAACAAATGAGAGAAACAACAAAAAGAAAAAACTCACTCAAATATGTTGAGCTCAAGACCTGTTGAGACCCAAGCAAAACCAAGACCCATTGTTGGTCTATTGCGCGTGCCGTGTGCGCTGTAAAAATACTTTTTCCCAAAGAAGTTTTAGTTGTGTTTTTGACTTTTCGTCGTGCAGAACGATTCTTCTCGACGTGATTAACGCCAGACGCAGCCGCCGCGGGCGTTTTATGGCTATATATGTGTGTGTTTGTGTGTGTGTATTTGTGTGCGTGTTGGTGTAATATTTGCGAAAAGTTGTTTTTCTCTACAACTCATACCTTTTAATATGTTTGTGTGTATGTGTGAGTATGTGTAGCACATATATAAAGTCAATTTTCCTGTTAACGAAACCTGCCAAAACTGCTGCAACAACAACGAAAATAACAACAACAACAAAAGTTGCATGCAACATCAGTAAATTTTGGTGTCGAGTACCTCCTCCTTCTGTGTTTTTTGTGTGCTAAATGCTAAGTATGTAAATGCCTGGCCGATCATAAAGTATTCGTGAATATAAGTAATTGTTTGTTGAATACTCGCAGTTTTAGGTGAAAGTAAAGCAATTTGTTTAATTAATTGCACGCAAGTCTCAACCAGTCAACAAGTAGATTTGTGTGCCAAGTTTAGACCAAGTTTTGACCAAGTTTATGAAGCGGATTATACTACAGATCAACTTAGGCAAAGCAGTGAGAATATATACACTATATCGGGATATCTGAGAGCGTTTACCTCTTGGATATTCGTATGAAATCTTTGGATAAAGCATCACATCAAAAACAGCAATATTTGGGTACAAGGATTTAACCATTAAAGGTGAGTGAAAAATAAGAGAGGCGATAGAGCGAGACAGCAAGAGGTGAATGAAAAAAATATTTAAGCTGGTCTTTTTAAAATTGCATTGTAACATATTGAACAGACGACCCATTGGAAAAATCTAAATAAAGGAAGTGATTATAAAGTAATAAAACTTGTGAATAATTAGCAGAAAATACCTACTTCAAAAATAACTTGAATAAACACTGTTTGAAGATAATATAAACGTTAATTTTTGAATGCAAATAGAAACATAAAGAGATCGTTATATAGATTATACTATATTGCTCAGTTCTAGAACCGTTTAATTCTCTTTGTTGAATTATTTAAGAATAAAAGTTCTAGGTTAAACTCCCATCCGTGTATTTCTTCCCGAAACTGTAGTAATAACTAATGCTCAATTTATAATCATTTGTTTAGCCCTTTTGCAGATCTTAAGTCGAGTAGCAAATTGGCTTCCACACCTAGAAACTTATTGCTAATGAGTTGCTTCTTAGGCAAATTTGATTAGTAATAATACAAAGAAATATGCATAAATTTATGTGCAGGTCAAAATTGAATAGAATTCGGCGAATATGCAAACTTACAACGGATTCAAAAGCCACTTTCTGTATCGTAACCCAATTCAATTCCCTTTCTCATTCCCATTTCAATCCGACTTTGAATTTATGTCAAGCTGAGTTTTGAATCATTTATTTTTCAATGACTCTTTGGCAAAACGGTTAAACCGCCGATTTCTCAGTCAGCAGAGAATATGTCACATACACGTATCTGATAGATACTTTTGCTATTTTGCCGTTCTGGTTTTAAGTGGCTAACAAACAAGCTCGTAAATAGTCTAATACAAAAATGTATCCATATGCATATAAGCATGTTTGTGTGTCTGTGTATTTGCGTATATAACCAATGGTTAACTATTTTTATTGACTTAAGCTTTGACGTTTGACACCTTTGCGCTTTTGTTTACGATCTCGACCAACAAAGAACCAAATTTTTTTAAAAGAAGACAAGTCATGTAAACAGGTAAAACAACATGAGGGCTTAGCAATCGTTGTTTTAAATTGCCATCAAATGAATTTCGATATTATAAATCTTAACGTTATTTCAAAGCTAACGATAGAGAAAGTAATGTAATTTATTAAAAGCACTTTTAATAAATATTTACAAAAAATTGAAAATATATTAAAATTACAGTTAGTTGTCTTGCGTTTTAATTTTAGTTAATTTAGTGACATCGAAACAGATTTATTGAAAATATCTATTCTTTTCAAAAATTCCGAAAAACATGTTTCGAAATGCTTCGAAACTGCACACAAAGCCTACAAAAATTGTATTGTATAAAAGTCTTTGAGTCGAAATCAGATTGTAACTTGCGATTGTGGACAGCGGTGAAGCTAAGCTGGAAAAGAAGAGAGGGACAGGGGGAGAGAGAGAGAGAGAAACATGAGTCGCTCGTGCCGACACACCTGAGACTTAACCAACATTGATTCAACAGCGAGCAGATCGAATGGCTGGCATTATTGAAACATTACGAGATCATTTTATAGGGTCGCAGTCAAAGCGAAAGGGCTACAAAAAAAAATAGAGAATTTATACGTAAAGAAACAGACACCTTTGTCAGCTCCAATCAAAGATCACAGATCGAGCTAGCTTTTTAATTACCAATGGAGCCATTTTTTTGTAGTCGTTGTTGCTGTTGTTGTCGGATGTTTGATGGGCGCATAATCGAGACCGTTATGCTGCGGCGGCGACAACTTGATGCTGTCCCTCTCACAACTATCACCCGAGCGGGGAGCGGGCAGCGGGGAGCGGCCCCTTGTCCATAGGCCAATTGTCCGTTAAGTGCAGCAGGGCAACTTGATCTGATCTTGGATTGCATAAGCTCCCAGTAAAACATATTTTTCACTGTCAGAGATTTTGTTGCTTTGCTTTTTACTCTGTCTGTTTTTTTTATTTTTTTGTTTTATCTTTTTTCCTTCCTTAAGCTATTTGCCCCCTTGGCTGACACCAGGCGACAGTCAAGCAGCAAAAATGCTGTTTCGGTGGCATTTTTCGTGGCCCAAAAAGAAAAAGAAAAGCACACGAATTGCTCCTACATAATTTAAATGTCAATGAGCGAAAGAGCAGACAAACAGACAAACAGACAGTCAGACAGTCAGACAGACAGTCAGACGGACAGCCAGACTGTGCGACAGAGCTGGCAAACAGCTGGGCTCAACAGAGTGACCTAATTTCGAGGAGCCACTGGTGCCCCAGCATGCTGCATGCAACTAAGCTCAAGAAATATACGAGTATACAAAATAAAATCAGAAACACTTTCTCTTGATCGAGTTCTGCCCGACTTCGAGCAGCGTCTCGTCTGTCTGTCTGCAATTAAGAGAAAATTTAATTTTGAATTTATTAAAGACACCAAAGAAATTCGAGTAAAGCAGCCAAAGTTATTTGGCTTGTTCGTTTTCACATAAATCAAGAGAAAGATTGCCCTGCTCTCATGCCATAATTATTAACTGGCCAGGTAGAAGATACTCGTATATAATCAAGCAGCAGAATCATAATTAGCCACCTTATAGATTGAGCTTCTTTAACGGATGATAAACAATCGCATTGTTATCTTTTATTCTTATTTGTTTCCTTTTTTTGTTTATCATTTTCAGCCCACTTATCAATCAGAACAGTTTGGTTAATGCAGAAATATTTACGATGATATCGTTATGACACAGAATTGGGAACATCGAATATCTAGAAGAATATAGTATAGGCTTACTATATTTTTACAACAGTTTTTCAAGGCAATTGAAGAGTTTAAGTAAAGTAACAATATTAATAATTATAGAAATTCGTTAAAAGCATTTATAATGTATATTTAAAATATTAAGTAAGATTTTACAAGAATATTAAATATTTTATATTTATTCATTAAGTTTCAAAAATATGTATTTAATATTTTGATAAAATGTCAAGATGTGTTATAGGAATTCGATGACTTAAAATCAAAGTCCATATAATGCTAATGAGTAGACTTAGAAATTGCTTTTTCAATCTTTTATATGTAAGATTATGCTAGGCAATTATAGCTTCCATCTATGGCTGGGAATACCGCAATCGTATCACCTCCTGTTTTCGAATGGATAAATTCTTTTCTCATAATCAAATCGATTGATTTACGCTCGCTTAGATGCCTGGCTGCCTGAGTAGCAGAGTCGTGTTAACTTCTAATGCCGCAATCAAAGTAAAGTTACAAGAGGTGTGGTAAATAGTCTAATATCTCAAGACTGAATACAACAACAACGAAAAATAGAAGGAAATAATGAAACCCGTTCCATATTCAAGTGTTTGCACTAGGCTTGACAGCAAAGCGCAGCCGATGAAATTCCTTGAGAGTATCAGTTACAAAACGTTTCAATTTTTGCTGCCTCACTGCGCCGTGTCCATTTGGAAAAAAATGTAATTTCGGATCGGTTATCGTTGACCATTTGTTTGTTTTGAGCCATTTTAACACGCGTATGCGCCCCTGGCCATAAATGAGACCAACAGACAGACAGACAGACAGACAGAGAGAGAGGCAGACAGAGTAGATACTTGGGTTAACTGAGAGCGAGAGGTTGAACAAAGAAATGTTGGGAAGAAATAAGATACTTTTGGCACATAGTTTAGAATGTTAAATAAATTCGTTACAAATAAATCGATGAAATTATTTAAATAGCCTTTGGAATGAGTTGCCTTTGAATACCTGAAATCGCAATCTGTTTATTCAGCTTTATCTGTATCTCTATCTGTATCTGCAACCGTATTAATGTATCTGCGCACAAACTGCCACCGCAATATGGCTATAAATGGCTAATGACAATCGATTTGCATAAGCAACGCAATTAATCTTTGTAATAACTAGAAATCGAACCGAATTCAAATCTGAATGCGAAACCGAAACCAAAACCGAAAAGACAAACACAAATCACAGCCGGAGGCTTGAAAATTATATGAAATTTTCAACGTGAATCTTTTAGTATGATTAATGAATGGAACCAAAAACCAATTCGAGCCGAGCCGAATGTTGTGTTGGCCAAGCGAGCTAACTTATCGAAGGGACTGACTGTCTTTCATTATTTAAATTATTATAAAGGGCGTAGAAGGCCACATCTATTAGTGTCACGTCTATGCGGCTAGAACACAGAGACCGGGAGAACCTTAATAAAAGAAGCCACAAACTTCAATAAGCCATTGGCGATAACACCAACGCCTGGTCAGTGTGCTTTGCTACATTGTTGCATATTAATGTGGCATGCCAGCTTCATACAGTTAGTTCCCTGTGTGGCATATTAATTATGAAATTTCTTCCCCAACAACACACACACACTCGCATCTCCTGTGAGAATATGTGTGTGCGTGTGTGTTTTGTATCTTTCACGGTCTCTCTGACTTTCTGGCCTTTCACATCGGAATGCGGTAGCCGCAAAAAGAGTCCATAAAGCACATAAAATAAAAAACCAAGAAAAAAACCTCAAGCCGGTCAGTTCAGATTCCATTTAGCGGTAAGCAGTGCAATCAGATTTAGCCAAATATTTTGGCCAGCCTGTTACGCGTTTTTGACCATAAAACACAATAAATTTACTGATTTATTTGTGAAGATAATGGGAGTAAACATTAATGTATGCAATTAAATGCAGAGTTTATTATATTAAAAATATAACAGAAGCAAAACAGGCTTTAGTTATCGCATAAAACGATTTGCATATTTCGAATAATTAAAGTTAGTAACAAGTAGTAGCTATTAATGGAATTAAAATAATATTTATTGCATTCAAAGTATTTGCAATATCACAATTTTGAAGCATTCCTTTCTCAGTTCTATTTCTGAAGAAGTTGTCGAACTTCTATTTTAAGAACTTTGCTCGTAAAATAAAAAAAAAAACATTTGAAGAATATCTTCAACTAAAATCGCAGTTCGTGAAAAAAATAACGAAATAGAAAGAAATAATACGACTGGCTATAAACTGTGTAAATTGATACCATTGACTGGACAGAATCACTGAGAGAGTTCACAGAGCTTTCTCGTTGGGGGCCCCATAAATCTGCCAATAGCATCCGAGGAACTGTTGGGCTGAAAACTAGAGATTGGAGGCTAGAGACCGGAGACTGGAGAGCTGGTCAACGACTAATGTCGTTTAAAATACGGCAGTTTAGCTGCTATTTATATGGGTATTAAATGATGTTCTCTCGTTTATCGACTGTCAAAGCAGCTACACTTAATTAATGCACGTCCAGCAGATGACGAACACATTAAAACAAATACGAAAACAAAAATGAAACAATAACTAGAAATCTCTCTGAGATGACCCCAAAATAATCCAATAAAGCATTTGATATCGATAAAGGGCCCAGTGATTCAAATGCTGAGCAAATATTTAAGACACGTTTGTGAACTCTTCGAGTGCTCTTCGGAACCCATTAACAGCGGAAGCCCGCACAATCGAGATCTGCTAAAATTATGAAATTTCGTAAGGTCGAATTGATGAGCGACCGAAGCAAGTCATTAATCATAAGACATAGTATAACGGATGGTTTGGCCAGACATCTGTCGAAGACTCTTTTTTGCTTGAAGCTTGTAGTCATAAAAGGCTAAAAAGCTGAATAGCTGAAAAGCTGAAACATTGGCATTTGTTCAAAGAGTTTTTGGATCACCATAGAGAGTATAAAAGGCGTTGGCATTGCATTCTCATCTCACTCTCGCACTCAACAACCATCCGAAGCTATCGAAGCATCCGTCCCCTTGGGCACTTCCGATAAGATCGCACTACGGTGTTCAATAGAAAACAGAAAACAGAACAGAAGACGCACGGACACACAGACATACATACGACAGACAACAGACACACAGACACTGCTATTTGCCTGAACTTGAGCATTTTTACCGGGAACGATAACACAACTAGCTACATAACAAGTTGGTGTGATGCACTTGAAACTGCTCAACTTTATGATGCCCTGTTGTCCAAAGAAAATAATCATATATTAGGGCATGGAATTACGTGCACAGTGAGAAAAAAAGTAGGTCCTTCGAAATGCGTAAGGAATTTGACTTAAATAAAATCTGTTGAGCTTAAATTTGAACAACGAGTCTTAAGATATTTGATAAGATACATTTGGAAATAATACTAAAATGACTATACAAGGTATACAATATTTAAAAATGTAGAAAAAACTAATAATATTATTGTTTATTTATACATTCGAATGTCACAACACAAAGAATATTAAAACCAGAAGATTATGATGATTTATTGTTACAAAAGTCAACGAATTGTGCCGCATAAAAAGTCTGTCAGATAATTTCAAGCGACCTCTGTCAAAGTTTCAAATATCAAGTATACGATTAAATAGGTTGAGATTTGAAGCGCAGACCATTTAAAAATAGCTTTCTGTTGATTTCTTAGTAATTCAATATGAACGACAGATTTCAGCTGGGCTCAGCACGCGATTTGCTCGTATAATTGATTGGCATATTTAATTTTCCGGAAGATACCCAAATCGGTTGTGTATCCTAACGCAATTCCAAAGCTAATTAGCATATTCATATTGCAAAAAAAAATAGAGGTTGAACTCGAAATATGCCCATTTTGTTAGATTATTGGGTGATGGGTATAAAAAGCATTTTATAGCAGAAATGCCTGACATTATGGACGGCAACAATTTCCAACGAAATGAAATCGAACGGCATTGATTGCATGCCAATGTGGCTCCAAAGTTCTTGGCTGACACCTGCAGCCAGAGCCCAGACAAGTAACCATTTATAGAGTAGCAAGACGATCAACAGACGATCAACTTTCAAGGCGAATGACGCAAAGCACGCAATGCCACCACTACTCCCTCCTCCCTCCTCCATCCTCTCTGCCTCACTCCGCCCTGCCGTCTCTGCCACTGTTCGTGTCTCAGGCAGCGTCTCAGTCTCCGTCGGCGACTCTCGTTGGCTTTCTCTGGCGATGCGACGATGCTGCTGCTGCTGCGTTAATTATTATGAGCAGAGGAAGTGAAGACGACTTCGGCAGCGACTAATTGCACTCGGGGTGCCTTCCTTAATTTGTAGAACCAGCCTTAGAGACAACAAACAACAAACAACAAACAAACTGACGACAACTGACAAACACATTTAATGTCTTCGCTTTGTCAATCCACTTAAATCATCTTTTTATATACGTAATTTTTTATTTTATCTTATCTCTTGCAGCGCGACAACATGCAGCATTAGCAGGGACTCAATTGTAACTAAACATTTCTGTTGCCAAAATGCCCACTCGCCACAATTGGGATTCGGAGCGCGTGGGCGTGGCACATTTAGCAGGCGCACTAAGTCCACTTTGCATAACAGACGCCAATCATGAGATACTACGGCCAAAGCCACGCAGGTAAACTTTCAAATCTATGATAAAATATAATTAAATTGTATAAATAATTTAAATAATTTATAATTAAATGTAAGCTGTATTTGTCAAATATATTTTGAATGCTTGTCATTATTTATTCAAGTGAGCTAGCTGCGCACGCAGTTAACGAGCGTTAGATGGCGCTAATAGCGCCTTAATATTCAGGCTGCTTAAAAGTATGCTACACTATTTTGTGTGGCTGTCAAAGCTGTGGCAATATTTTGTCAAGCGTTTCCAATTTCATGTGTTGTGACTATTTTAAACAGTAAACAACAACTAGTGAATAACTTATTTAAATAAATATAAATTACCATATTACAATAAAATATTTTTTAATATTATTTATCGTATGTTATCGTAACTAACGCAATTTGTTGCATTAAAAATATCAATGAATAATTGAATTAATGAATTAATCCAATAAAATTAAAAAATAAAGGAATGCAAAGCCTATCCTAGAACATAAAGTTAACATAGAATTTCACTTTTCTTAAGATTTATATCTTAAGCCGAAATAAAAAAATAATCAAAATCTATGCTTCGCTCAAGAAGACCTTCACTCAGATGTGTAAAAGCATCGATACTGCTTAAAGAGATAGTTTTTTTTCATTCTTGGTTCTTGTTTGTTTTGCTTCTTGCTGTTGTTTTCGATAGCTTCAAAGTTGAAACCAAACAATGGATACTATTTTTGGTCTTGGACACTTGCATGCACAATTGTGCACAAAAGCGTGAAGCGTCCAAAGTTGAATGGACAATAAACTTAACTTATGTTGGTCGTTGTTGTTGCTGTTGTTGTTGGCTTTTGGTTCTGTTCTGCGACCAACTTCTTTTCGGAAGTAGTAGTAATACCATTACACGCAGCAAAAAACAAAATGAATAGCAAATGCCAGACTATTTTTAGGAAATCTACAGACATTTCTTGTTGCCGAAGAAGAAGAATAAAATGATTCAGAAGAAGAAGCTGAAGAAACGGGCACAAGACGTCTAGATATCTTTTTGAAATCGCATTGTGAAGCCGGTCAAGGTTAATTTAGGGAAAATTAATGCTAACGCTGTCAGTGTCAGACTGAATAGAGCAAAAGCTCTTCACTTGGTCAGCGGATGTGGGCCAAAAACAATAAGAAATAACAACTTGCTTTATGACTTAGAGTGATGAATATTTAAAAATAACTCACCGATACTATTGCCAAGTCATAGAAAATCTAAACTAATTCAATTTAATTGAACGCTCTATAAACTGAACATACGAATATATATCAATGCGATTTCCGACTCGATTTCACAGTCAAACAAAGCCGCAACAATTGCAGATTGAAATCTCTTTCAGCTTTTTCTGTGTGCGTGCGTGTGTGTGTGTGTGTGTAATGCATGTGCACAACACAGGAAGCCGAAATATGACTGGCATTTTGGAAACTTTTTGCATGGACAAACAATTAAAAAAGCAAAGGTTTTGAAATACGTGTAACAACAAACAAATGACAGAAGAAATTCACACAAATGAAAGTGAAAATGCAAAAATGTGAATAATTAGCTGCAAACAATAACAATACTAATAATAATAATATATACACAGCAAACGAACTCGAATAGGAAAAAATTTACTCGAAATTCGCCACGGCAACAGCAGCAACTAATTGTATCTATCTATTTGTATCTATGTCTGTATCTGTCTTGTTGTATCTGTAACTATAGCAGCCAAGTAAGCAGCAACAACAACAAGAGCATCTACGCCAATGACAATGGCATATGCCTGGCTCGCGGCCTGGGTCTCCACTTAGCTCTATGGGCCTGGGTCTGGGTCTGAGCCAGGGTCTGGGACTGGGCCTGCAGTCGAGGGCAATAAACCCGGCGTAGTTGTTTAGTTGTTACATTTTTCTATGAAGCATCTTCATGCGACGACATGAGGCAAGTGAAAATGTTGTTACCTTTTTACGTTGCTCGTGCCGCGACCAACACTTTCTTTCACACAAACAGAGACAGAAATAGAAACAGAGGCAGAGGCAGAGACTGAGACTGAGACAAAGACAGGCACATTAAAGTCAAGCGCAATGAAACCAGGCTCATTATCCAGTACGTATGTACGTGTGTATCTGTGAGATACTTTTAACGCTTGTCAAAATATCTCAGACTGCAGTCAGCATTGCTGGACGCGAAAGTGTGGGAGTTGCTTGTGGCAAGCCAGTGTCAGCTGTTGCCCAGTCTCTGCCACATGTCGCATGCCACATGCTGCAGATAATCACGTCAACGTCACTCGCTTGATTAATTATGCCGTTATAGCCAAATGCGACCCTAAGTTGAAGCCCAACGGAAGCATTGCCCCTCGCCGCATTCAATGACCGCAACTGTTGCTCCTCCTGCCCCGTGTCGCATGCCCCATGCCGCATGCCACCGGTTAATGGGCAATGTAAAGCAGGCGGAAAGATGCGGAAATCTTGTTAGCGCCCCGGCACAATCAACGCATATGTATCTACATATAAATGTATCTGCAAATCAGGTGGCAAGACATCAGCAGATGTAATGATAGCTTGATAGCTACTAAGGCATGAAATCTCATATTACATAAGAGTCGCAGATAATAAAAGGAAAATTAAAATAAAAATAAAAAATAAGTACTGTGTACGTCTCTTGGCTGATTGCTTTGGTTTTTAGACCTTATATAAGCACTGCAATTAGCTGCATAAACAAAACATCCACAAAACTCAAAAGCTAATACGAAACAAACGCACATCAAAGACTCGACTGGTCTTTGACCCCCTTTAGGTTTCCTGTTTAAAACCGTAAACAAATAATGGTTTATTTTATTAATCAAATCAATTATGTGTTCACTCATTTGCCAATAACATATATCCAGTTTTATGTAATTCACTTAATAATTTGTTACATTAATTTAATTTTTAATTTGCCTAGAAATATATATCTCCATTTATTTAACTCTATGCTTTTCTGGTGAAACTTATTCACTTACAGATTCTATTTAAATTTTATAAGTATTTTTATAATTTTTATAATTTAAGAATTTAATGAGTTTGAGCATTGATTTTTTTCTTACCTCAAACTATGACCACTTTTATCTTTAATTCAAAATGGGTTTCGTCAAAACATGTATAAGATTTCGAAGCGAATTGAAATTTACTATAGTAGATAAAATTCGGGTTTTCTGTTCCCAGACTCGAAAGAAATGACTCGACGAAAATAATTTCGGTTTAAACAATTTATGTCAAAAGCTGTGATGAAAAGTCTTTCTCTATTGCAGCAAAATTTGAAGTTTCCCCAAGACTAGAGATCTTTTATTAACTTCAACTAACCTTGTCAGAGCAGTAACAATTTATTCTAATTATATTTATGTCTTAACGATGTTATTAATGGCCAAAAGGCAAACGGGTTATGCTCAAAGACCGAGTTCTAATGATCCACTAACTTAAAGCAAATAACGAAAACAATTTCCTGTTTAACTGACGGCATGAAAAACGAAAGTTCCTTAAGCTTCAACTTGGGCTTGGTCTTTTCAGTCTGCGTGGAGCAACTGCAGTAATCACATTAGTTGTTCAACTCAAATGACATACATACTATACTCAATAGTTTTGGATATTTTAGATACTTATTATTGCAGACCCCAAAGGGCCGGGCAAGACTAATAGTTTTTTCTTTTGAATTTTTCTTTGAGGTTTTACCCTTTGGCTTTTTGAATTGCAGTTTGCCGCCGTTGGCCAGTTTTTCCACCTTCTCTCTCTCTCTCTCTCTCTCCTCTCTCTCTTTCTTCATCCCTCTATCTTTCTCTTCATTTTCTGTCGAGTTGGTCGAGTTGTTTTATAAACACGCAAATCTTACATTAAACTTTTGCTTTTTCGGGTCTTTTTGTGTGTAATGGGTGTAAGCATATTTATAGTCTGTCATTACAATTCCGTAAATTAAACTTTTTACTGCGCAAATTGTTTCGTTCATAATTTTGTTTTTAAATAATTAACTACGCCAGCAAGTTTGGCTAGAAACCCAAAGAGTACGAAGAAGAAAGCTATTGTATAATCCAAGTAAATAAATAAATAGAGCCTAGACTTGACTTTACATTGGCTTTTCCGCATTACGTGGGCGGTATTTTCATATATTCCTCTTCTTCTCTTCTACTTTATTTTATTGACCAAATGACCAGCTATTGGTCATAACTTTCTAATTACGTTTTCAGTGTAGATTTCGTGGTTTAGCTCCAGGCCCTAGGATGCGATTCTTGAACAACAAAAGATTATGGTAATGCCGCCCAATAAAATAAAGAGAACCTCAAAGTACCGTTAGATCAACAACATGGGCTGCTATAAATCATTAGAAGCAGGTTACGCTTTAACAATTTATCTCTGATACACATGAAATGTATCTACAAGATGTATCTTCAACTCAACCTACGCGTGTCTGCACATGCTCAGAACATAAAACGTGATCTTGGACCTGCGTCTGTGGCTGCATCTGTGCCTCTGACTCTGTCCCTCCATCTGGCATGGAACAGGCGCGGAAGGAAGGAAGCCAACAAAACGATCTGATAAGTGTCAAGATTGTATAACCTTCGAGTGTGTCCCAGGCCACAACACTCGGCCCCTCAAACAGTTGTGCATAATTAAATTCACAAAGTCAAGTCATAGAGATGAGCAGCAGGTCGAGAAATTAATTTTAAATGTGATGGTAATTCGAAAAAGTTTCAAATAATAACAAGTTAGATAAAAGTATAAATTTGGAATAATTTTAACGTATCTACAATTTGAAATATATTAAATAAATACTAATAAAATATAAATATGTAATATATTATATATAAAATAAACAGAAAAGCATATATTTTGTTAAACAAGCTTGAATAAATTTCTTAAGACTTTGCTTTTGAGAACTAATTTAATTCTTGACATTGTTGTGACTAAAGTATAAATTTAAGAGTTTCGTAGTATGTCAAACTGAAGTAAAATGCACAGAAAAATTGACAAAATAATTTGAAAATAACATGCATAAATATAAATAGTATGTCAGTATTATTTAAAATTTGATCGAATAAAAAATGTTAACTTAAACGATTGTAAGAATCTTCATGAAAATGCACAGAAAAATTGACAAATTAATTTGAAAATATCATGCATAAATATAAATACTATGTCAGTACTTGAGCATTGATTGAATTTGATTGAATAAAAATAGTTAACTTAAACTATAGTAAGAATCTTCATGAAAATGCTTTCCCAGTCACAGTGACTGCAACAAGTATCGCTTTCAATGGCAGCACGCAGAGCTGATGGGCTCTGCCCTGAAGTAAATCTCAGCCTGCTTGTTCGTTGTTATTGTTGTTGTTGTGGCTACCCCCTCAGCGCTGCTGCTGTTGTTGTCAGTTGTTGCTGTAGTTGTAGTTGTGGTTGTAGTTGTAGTTGTTGTCGTTGTTGTTGTGTTTTGTCTGTTACAGTTGTGCCATTGTTTTGGTCACACAGCTGAGAAACAACAACTCACGGCAGCTGAAATTACCCAAGCCAAAGACCTGCAAGGTGGCATGAGCCCCAAAGGCCTACGCTACGTTTACGTTTATACGCTCTGTGAAAAATCACGGAAAACTCGACAGCGACGTCGCACACAATGACTCGACGACGGCGCAGCTGACGTCGACAGCGCTGCTAGCGTCGACAGCGAACTGCGAACAGCAGCTGGGTTTTTGGCTTTGAACCGCCGGCTGGCAGTTTTCGAGCTTCAGTCGAGCTTGATGTGTTGAACGCGCGTGGAGCTGAGTCGGAGTTTCGGAACTTAAAGCGATTCGTACTGACGATAAGCGATCTGCGATATTTGGATGCGGTTACGGAACGTTGCGCAGACGGCGCTAGAGCAATGATAATTTATAATTTATAAATTATAATTTGCATAATTGTTGTTATTATTTTGTGTATTAAATTGTGTATGTCGAGAGCTTCGCAATTTCAGTGCAAAGTGAAATGAAACCAAAGCGAAAAGTGTATATAAATATAAAATTTTTATTTTAATTCTAATTCAACTTGCAACTTCAATCGCATCCGCATCATCATCATCAGCATCAGCATCATCATGTACTGCACCAAAGATTGCACCTGCCGCTTGTGCCGTGAGTTGCGCGATTACAAACTGAAGAAAGCACCGCCACCGCCCAAGGGAAAGTCAGGGGGAAAGGGCACGCCACCGAGTTCCCTGCTGGGTCGCATGCTAAATGAGAACTTCATATTGAGGCGACGAGGCATCTCGCTGAAGAACTTTCAACCGCAATCGCTGCGCAATAGTGAAATGTGTCAGTTGCCTCGCGATCTGCCACGCCCCACACAAACGCCCTCGCCCACGCCCATCGAGGAGCTGCCCGACTGGGCGGCCACTCAGCGCAGGCGGGCAGACAGCGGGAACGGGAATGGAAATGGGACTGGCAATGGGAATGGGAATGGGAATCTAGGAGATCGAGAGGTCAAACCAAATCACAAGGTGGTCATCTATTTTGGTGACTCCATGAATCGAGGACAGCCAACACAGCAGCAACCCGCAGATGCAGCCAATCTTCACACACAGTTGCTGCAGGAGATGTGCCACAAGCTGCAGACCAATGACAAACTCAAGACGGATCCGATCTCTGCAGTCCAACTGGCAGCAGTGCCGGAGGTGACTGTGGAGACGGAGACGGAGGTGGAGCTGGGAGTGGGTGATGATGAACTACCGCCCTACATTGAGAGCGTGCAGAATGGCGTAATTAATATCAAAATTGAAGGCAATTACCGGCGTGCCAGTGCTCTGGTGGAAACGGTGGCAAAGCCAACTCTGGCAGTTGTTGGCCAAATGAAATCCGATGCTAATGCAGCTGCCGATGATCATGATGACGATGATGATGACGACGACGACGATGATGACAGCGACCCTGGCCACGATGCGGAGACTGCGAGTCAGTCGGATTCATGCGATTGGAGCTACGTTCAGGAGTGGCGACGAGCTGCGAGACGGTAGTGAAAATACTATACATATTTCAAATGATTTGCCATTTTATTTTTTTTTGCCCATTTTTCACTGCTCTTTTTTCTACTTAT
The DNA here is from genome assembly GCA_018901795.1 of Drosophila sp. st01m. Taxonomy (NCBI): domain Eukaryota; kingdom Metazoa; phylum Arthropoda; class Insecta; order Diptera; family Drosophilidae; genus Drosophila; species Drosophila sp. st01m. The sequence continues at coordinate 17,708,008 of JAEIFG010001637.1, forward strand.
TGCTGTTGTTGCTCTTTTCCACTCCATCAATTGTTGTCTGGGCTCCCATTCTAGTATTGTGAAAGCAACTGGAAGCGGAGGGTTTGCCCAACAACCAAACAACCAACAACCAAACAACCAAACAGCCAAACAACCAAGTAGCAAGTGAAAACATTTTTACGAGTACCTCAAATTTCCATCTCTTTTTGTGGTTCATTTGCATGCAAGTTGCTAGTAAAAGGGAAAACCAAAAAATACAATATTAGATTCGCTTTTAACTGAGTTTTAAGCATTATAATAAAGTGTAGATTTTCCAAATTAGTTAGACCCTTTAACAAAATATCTATAAAAATACTTATTGATTAAGTAGCAACTAAAAGTATGCTACATACATTTCATTATTGCTCAAAAACTTTACATTAATTACGGATTTCACTAACTAGAGAGATTCAACCAATTTGGTAAATCATTACATTAAACAATTACAAATTGAATAATCATAAATTGATTCTCATTAAAATTCTCAGTAAAATTTGAGCGGATATAATATTTATCATAGAATTGCAACTACTTCAAGCTCTTGGCAATACAATTGTTAACTCAAAAAAAACATTTCTCTGATAAAAAACTTAAGACAGTACGTTTATTTAATAAATCTGAAACATTAAAACGATATTCCTTAACATCTTGGCATAACATTTATCTGAAACTAAAGGCAGTTAAAATGTTAACTTAAAGAATAGTTCTGACTACTGTAAGAATGTCAAGAGGTCGGTGATCGTTGTATAAAGACGAGAGACCATTAAATGGGAGCAAGTCAATGCATTGCCAAAAACAATTCAAAAGCAATAAATCGTATTTAACTCAACGCATTGTCAAATTGACTGAGCCAAAGAACAATGGACACTTAGGAAAAAAAACTTTAGCAAAATTCTGGGTCAATCAAGAACAAACATACGAGCCGAGATTTATATTACGGCATAAAATCAAAAATCATAATAAAAGCAACAAATTTAACTTGAATCTTTTGGCGGCATGCAAATGAGACGTCGTAACTCGCTTTTCATTTTCTTACCTCTCTTTCTTTTTTTTTTGGCCAAACCCAGTTAGTTGATGACGCTGGTCATCGTTATGAAGACGACGATCAAGTTGAGAACAGTGCAGAATTGTGAGAACGATTGACAACCCACTTTCATAAACAAAAGGAAACGCTAATCTCAGTTGGAACACAGAATGGGAAATACTCTAACGATCTAACGATCTAACGATCTTGAGAATTTGAACAGTTTCTAAACTTGTTCAGTCATAACGTCAGAGTTATTTTGTATATTTTATTAATGCTGATGACAAAATCACGCCACATTTGCATAAGGATTATTTCAGATTGGAATTAATATTTAATATGTACATCTTGAAGATCACAATAGAATTGTTTAACGATTATTATCCCCTGGGCTTTTAGTAACTTTTATCTGGCGGCTTCGTTAAATCGTAATACACCTTTTGTTCTACAGGGTATTACAAGAGTCTGTCTCTGCCTCTAATTAGGAGACATCTTCCAAGCTGAAGCTCGAGCTGTTTTAGTAATAGATTCATAAAGAAGCTCGAGCTGTGTTTAGATAAATAGATTTATAAAGGTACTCAACATATGCAGATTTAAAGCTGACCAAGTTGATTGGCAAGACAGTGCGAAAGATAAGCGGTAATATGACAGATATATGTTTGACATTCCGTTAGCAGCAGTTTTGTTTGTTTTGGCTTAGACATTCTGAAGATCTCTTCTATTCTAATGAATTGCATAACTGGGTATTCTATATATATAGGTCAATTTCGCTATGTATTGTTATACTAATTCAAAACATGTAAGTTTATAGAATCTTATTCTTTTTGATAGCATTGAATTTACCAAGTTTCAAATGTTTTGTAATAAATACGAAAGTTGGCTATGGTGGGCTTTTTATATAAGTATTCTAAATGAAATACTAAATTGCACTAGAAAGTGCTGAATAATATAAATAAATGAAGAACAGAAATAATATTACGATTTGTACAAATATTAAACAATATTTTTACTTGAATGTTAAATTTAGTGAACATTTTGCAGAATTGATTATTTAATTTGTTAAACTTAGTCTAAATTTAGGGGGTAACTTACATTTTAATTCAGGCAATGGAATAAAACGAGAAAACTGAAACAGAGCTGCCTTTTTTAGGAAGGAATACTCTTTTCTTTTATTTAAAATTAACTTTGTTATATATTTTAAAAGTTTATTACTTATTTATTGTGATTTATAAAATATAATTCGTAAACAAAATGCAATTAATTTAGTAGTAAGCTAATTTAGATTTTGCATCTATTTTTATTAATCTTAAGTGGCATCATACATTTTTGATTAACGTTAAGTCTTTGTTTTCTTTTTTAATTATTGATAAAATTTTTGAACGAATTGTTCTATTTTATTTGTTGACAGACCGAATGGCAATTTGCCGCCAAACTTCGCTGGACAGCAGCCGCCCAGTCAGATGAGTGGATTGCCACCAGTGCCGCAGTCGCAACCGCAGCCGCAGCTGCAACAGCTGCAACAGTTGCAGGCGTCGGCGCCACACACGCCTCAGGCGGGCAGCGCTGGACTGGCAGTGGCGATGGCGATGGCGACACCGGCGCCACGTGTCTTCAAGGAGCTGGCACAGCAGCCGAACAAGACGTCAGTGGGCGGCAAGGCGACACTGCATCCGGCGGTGAGCAGTCCCTTGCCACAGCCGCAGTTGGCAACGCCCGTGGGCAAGGGGGGTTGCCACAGCGGGCGGTGCAGGGACCGGCTCGCCTCACAGTCCAGAGTACACCGGTCAAGTCGCAGCCGCCGCAGCTGAGCGGCAGCTTGCAGAGTTCACCCAGTCGCCCAACGCTGGGGATTCCAACAGCGACGCAGCAGCTGCAGAAACAGCAACAACAACAGCAACAGCAGCAGCAGCAGCAGCAACAACAACAGCAACAGCAGGTGACGCCTCGAACCCATCAACATGAACAGTTCCGAGCGCTGCAGCGGGTGCAGGAATGCCACAGTTCGTCGGATGAGAACCGCAGCTCGGGACACGCCAGCATGTCGGATACGGGTGGACACAGCTCCTCTCCGGCTGGCGGCATGACCTTGGGCCCGCTGCCCGAGGATCGCCTGGCTGCCGGGGTGACCAATCGCAGCACACGCTCGCGGCGACATCGTGGCATCATGCCAGCTGGGAAGGCGCCGTGGAGTGGCAGTGGATTGGAGGACATCAAGTTGGCCATACAGCAGCTGACGATGCGCTCCCAGACGAGCAGCAGCACCTACAGCAGCCTGAGTGCCGGATCGGAGAGCTCGGAGCCGGCTAGGAGATTGGGACGCTACTCATCCCTGGAGACGGTCATCACCAGCACCAGTGCGGATGAGTTTGTGTGGGTGGACTCGCACAATCGGCTCGTGGAGCTGCAGCATCCGCCTTGGAGTCAACAGTGCATCATGCGAGTGCTGCGCAACGGACGTTGCAAGCAGCAGGCGGAACATGTCTCCGTCGAGGTCATCTCCAGGCTGGGATACCTGCTGCAGCGTGCCTTGGTGCGCATCGCCCGGGAGATACAACGTTTCTCCGCGGGATTGGGTCTCTGCTCCAAGCAGGAGGTGGCCGGTGCCTTCAAAGTGGTGCTCTGCTCCACACTGGCCGACTCCTGCACCAAGGCGTGCCTTCGTGCCGCTGCCATGTTCGCGGTGCCCGGCGAGAGTGCTCTGAAGCAGAGCAAATCCGCTCGAGCCGGTCTCCAGCTGTCCGTGGGCAGCTTCTTCCGTTGGATGACGGATGCGAGACTCGGCAAGTTTATACACGAGTATGCGGCGGTCTATCTCTGTGCTGGCATTGAGAATCTTCTCGAGGAGATCATGCTGCAGTGCGGCAATGGCGGCAATTCCACAGCGGCGGCATTGGATCAGTGCATTGCCAGCTCCGGCGACTTCTGGGGCTTGTTGCAGCCATTTGCCCATTTAAATGCCGGACGCATTGCATCCGGCGCCTTGGCCATGCCGCGCTGGGCGAGCCCCTTCTCCTTGGCCACCTGCGTGGGCAGCATCCGTGAGCTAAAGGAGAAGGCTCTGCGCACCCAACAGGAGTTCCAACATGCCGCCGCCCTCTCGAATGCGGCTCTCAGTGCGCTCTTCTACTTCATGCGCTGCTCCCAGCTGGAGCACACGGAACTTGCCGCTCAGAGCTCAACGGCTGGCCAGGCACCACCCAACAGTGGCACCCAGAATGTCCAGGAGCTGTGCTACGAACGTGCCTACGTGGTGCTCCCCCCGCTCGCCGAGTGGCTGCGTGTGGCATCCGCGCATGCCGAGCACCGCAATGGCCTCATGATCGACAAGGACGACATTCTGCAGGTACCATCATCAATTTTTAATTCAGAACTTTGATCACAACTTTAGTCACAAGATCCAAAGTAGATCATAAAATACATTACTTTCCACACGCATGTGTTTATCATAAATGCTTATCTTAACTTAAGTCATCTCAATTTTAATGTGCATCTACATATTGATTTTGAAAACTTTTCAATTCTCTTTCTAATCTCAACTTTCAACTATCCATTTATCTTAATGTATTTTAATATTAACCTACCATAAGCTAATTTAATTCGCTTCGGCATCAAAACTTTATTGAATAACGGAACCTCAACTATTTTCGAATTCGTTTTTCTTACCAAATCTTTATTTATTTCTTTGAATACTTCAAGCACTCACAACTTGGCCAAAATTAAACTAATTTCATTAAGGTTTATTGATTCGGCATCCAAATTATGTTCAATAAAAATAAGAAAAGTTTTTCTAAAATCCTTAACCCTTTTTTGAATGTATTGAGAGATATTACAAGACCAATTTAAATGCGCAATGTAAAGTTCTTAATTAATTCGGCATCTAAATTAAATTTACAAAATTGAAAGTTTTTTTTTGAAAAAAGCTTCCTTTACATATTTTTTAACTTATTATAAAGTACGGTTACCATCCATAGAATTTCAGTTGTTATTTCCAAGCGTATAACATCCTTTGGTTTTGCAGGCTGCCCGTTTGCTGCTGCCTGGCGTGGATTGTCCCATACGTCCGGTGGCCCACGATGAGGAGCTGCCCACCAAGAAGACGCACTTCAGCGGCAGCAGCAGCAGCTCCGTCGGCGGTGGAGGTGGCAGCAGCGGTACAGGCACCGCCAGCAGCTGCAGTTCGCCGGCTGTGAGCAGCATTGGCGAGGATACCTCGGAGTTGGGGCGACGTGCCACAATCGGTGTCGCCTTCAAGCTGCTGCTCACGGGTCGCGCCGAGCTGTTGGCCCAGGCTGCCCAGCTGTTGCCACCGACGACGCGCTACGATACACAGAACAGTGCAGGATTGACGGCGTTGATGGTGGCCAGCATAAGGAACGATGAGGTGGCATTGCATGCGCTGCTGGACGCGGGCTGTGATCCCAATGTGGAGGTGCCAGCGGCGGGCAGCAGCGGCTATCCGGCCATTCAACCGGACACCCAACACTGGACGGCGCTCAGCTTCGCCGCCAGTCGGTCCAACTATGTGGCCCTGAGGATTCTGCTGGAGCGCGGTGGCAAGGTGGAGGGCGGGGCACGCAGCAGCGAGGAGAAGTGCACGCTGACACCGCTGCAACTGGCGGCGGGCACGGGAAATCTGGAGATGGTGGCACTACTCCTGGCCCATGGCGGGAATGCCTTTCTGTCCACGCAGCAGAAGGATACGCTGTGCTTTGCTGGAGCGGCACAGAAGGGTTGCTTTTGTGCCATCTCTGTGGCGGCAGCGCATGGACATCGCTCCTGTCTGCGCAAGCTGCTCACGCATCCCGTCTCCCCGGGCACGCGAGATGTCCTCTCGCTGGAGGAGATGCTGGCCGAGGGGGATGTGGTGGGAGTACGCGGCACGGGAGCTGCAGCAGCCGGACCAGGAGAGGATCTGCTGCCGCTGCTCAACAAGACGCAGATCAAGCGACTGCAGGAAGCCATGTACCACAGTGCCGAGAACAATCATCTGGGTGAGTAGAGAAGACGTTTTCTTTGGAGGATCGGCACTCGAGGTATACCTTTTATCGATATTGCAGACATAACCATTGAGCTGCGCAAACTGGGCGTTCCCTGGACCCTGCACTGTTGGATGCACGCCTTGTCGGCCGCTCATGAGCTGCGCCTGGATGCGGTCATCGATCAGCTGTTGCAGGACTTTCTACAGGTGTGTCCGGATGATTACAGTGCCCAGTTTGTGAGCGAGTGTCTGCCCCTGCTCTTCAACATCTTTCGCAATAAGAACGAGGGCACCACTCTCCTATTGGCGGACATCTTTGCCACCTGCTTTGGCTGGGAGGCACTGCATCCCCTGAAGGAGCAGCCGCCCATGCAGCCGGTTCAAGGCACTCGCATCGATCCAAAGTTTGTCAACAATCCGGAACTGAGCGATGTCACCTTTCGGTGAGTTAAATCCTCACCATCTTCAAGAGAATTCAGTTAATTGTGCGAATCCTTTGCAGCGTTGAGGGTAAAATCTTTTATGGCCACAAGATTGTATTGGTCACCGCATCGCCACGTTTCCAGAGCATGCTCAGCTCCAAACTGAGCGATGCCACCAGCACACCAACTGTGCAGATCAACGACATCCGGTACCACATCTTTCAGCTTGTGATGCAGTTCCTCTACAGCGGCGGCTGCAATGCTCTCGATGTCTCCCACTCCGATGTCCTGGAACTTATGGCCGCCGCTAGCTTCTTTCAGCTGGAGGCTCTCTTGCGCTACACAGAGGCCCGCTGCTCCGAAATGGTCGATGTGGACAATGTCGTCGCCATGTATATTCATGCCAAGGTGAGAGTCCTAGTCCGTTAGTATTTTGTTTAGTATAAAAGGATAATTCAATTTAAAACTCATCGCCTTTCGACACTGTACCTTAAAAGAGCAGTACATAGATATTTAATTTCTATAAGAATGCTAATAAGCATCATATTCGTAATATATTTTAATTAAACGTAAGTCGTTTTCTTATAATATTCACTTTTTTTAAAGGTTTAGATTAGTGTTTTATTACCTTATTAGATTTATTATATAATTATCAACCTGCTAAGGAAAGGTCTTCATTTAATTTTAATTTTCACAAGCTATTTTTGTATTTAATTAATCATATTATTCTGTTGTTTAGTAAAATATTTAATTTCTATAAGAATGCTAATAGCATCATATTCGTAATATATTTTAATTAAACGTAAGTCGTTTTCTTATAATATTCACTTTTTTAAAGGTTTAGATAGTGTTTTACTACCTTATTAGATTTATTATATAATTATCAACTTGCTAAGGAAAGGTCTTCATTTAATTTTTAACTTTCACAAGCTATTTTTGTATTTGTTATTACAATGATATAAAAATTATATTACAATTATATAAAAAAATGTAATCCTTGACATTAATTATAGTATTGCTTATTTAGCAAGCAATCTTCTATGCAATATTCTTTATTACATTTTATCGGAAATGTTTATTATAATAGTAATGGTCATTTTCATATTAAACTTTAATTTCATATTTGACAACCAGCAAAATAGTTTTGCTTTTACTTACAACATTATAATATTATAAGCAAATAGTTCATTTTCAAACTATTTAATGTTTTATGTCCTTTTCATAATTATCTTTTTAGTAAACTTATATATTGAATCCTATCTATATATATATATATAAAACTTTACCCATAAATTTACGTGTAATTACCTTTAGCAACTGATAATGATGTATAGTATCATCAGAAACTTATTTAAATGTGTACACAACCTGAATTTTTGCATTTTAATTGACAACTTCTTTATTCTCAAAAAAGAATCCCATATCTATTAGAAAATAACCATCTCCTTTCTTTTCCTAGGTTTACAATGCCAACAATCTCTTGGAGTACTGCCAGAGCTTTCTGCTGCAGAATATGGTCGCACTCTTGACCTACGATGATTCCGTGAAGCGTCTGCTGTTTGCCAAGAAGATACCAAATCATGATGTTCTGGCCGGACTTCTGCAAACGTTGCAGCTGCGTTTGAAGAGTCGGAAACCTGGCAATGCTGGAGGATTGCTCAACTCCTATCGATCGCCACCGGCGACGCCAGTGAAGAAGTAGCATTGTGTCTCTATGGACTCAGACCTACTTAAACGTCATATTTATTGCATTGTTTTAAACAAATAACATATTTGAGCTCTGTATTATAAAGCCTTATCCGTAGATATCAACATATATTACACATATATGCGTACCGTATATAATACCCTGTAGTTGTAATTTGTACTCTCAACTTGTTCAGCGCACTGTTAATTTAAATGCCAGAGAGCGTGGAACAGATTAGCAACCGTATCCTGTAGTTAGTTGAAATTGTTTCTAAAATAAAATCTATAAAAAAAGTGTACTTAAAAAATACTACAAAAAATATAGGAAATGGTTTTTCTTTTTTCGATGTATTATGGTATATATTTTATTTTCAGAGCTTAAAACCTTGGCGGTTGCTTGTAGTCCAATGCGGGAACCGGCTGCAGTTCACTGGCCTGCTTTGGCGGACAGAGAGATCTGGGGCAGGATGCTGTTGCCCTCGGGCACAAATCCATGGTTATCGGCCTTGTAATTGACCACGTTCTCGTGGCCATCCGCATCAATGTACGAATAGGAGCCAGTGATTGCCAGATATTCATCCTCAGTGCCAGCATTATGGACCACAGCGGTCTCCTCGCGATGTGTGCCATCCTCGTTCTTGTAGTAGAAGTTATAGGATCCATCTTGATGCTTCTCATTGCTCGACTCCAGAATTGCCACTGGCGGTGCTGTCGCATAATTGTCAGCCGGTGCAGCCAAAGCGCCAACCACACACAGCACAAAAAGACTAAGGAACTGCAGGAGTAAGTCGAGAGTTAAGAGTTCAGCAGGATCTTAAAGGGGTATCCACTTGGCTTGGCTACTTACAAGTTTCGACATGTTGCTGCTGATTCGTCTGCTCTGTTCAGATTGACTCGATGCTGTCGAGTAGAGGTCTTATATAGGCCATCTTCCTTACCGGTTTTGCAGTTGTTATTTTATTTTCGGCCAGCTTTTGACATACATAAAATGCGCAAATCTGGGACTGAAACTCGTTCTAAGAATTAATTTCAGATCAATTAACCGCATGCATACGCCCCTGTAATTGCGGACACAGCAACAGACGATTTGTGAATCCATTTGGTACTCATTCTGAGTGTACGAGTGTATTCATGGGTATTCATCGCATTCCTTGCACTTGTTTACTTTGCTCTTAACGCCATCCAACTTGCCGATTTGTGTTCATTAATACAACATGATCATACTTATAATGATCTTGATGATGATGATGATTTAATTACTTATGATGCGGCTCGTCGACAATTCAGCTTGCATTGTTACAGCTTCTCCTCTTCCTCCATCTCTTCCACCTCTTCTTCCTACTTTTTTTTCTTGAATATTTCGGAATTTTATTGGTTGCATTCAGTTGGCAGTGTAACTGCTTCGATTTTTCTCGAACAAAGAAATCTCAATTGCAATTGTTTATAGAAAAAAACTATAAACAAATCTCTGCCCAGCACTTCCTCACACCCTCTCACTGCCCTCGAAACAAGACTTCATTGCCCACGCCACAGTTTTGTTTTTATTTTTGGCTCAGTTCGTGCGGGAACACTAAATTTTCCAGTCCCTACACTGAACACAATGCGTTTCACATAACCTGAGATCGGAGCAATCGTCTGATGAGGCATCCAGTTGTGTTGTGGCAAATGGGGGGGCTTCGGGGGCAAGATACAATTTGGAATACTTAAAGGTGCCACATGCGCTTCGGTTGCGTTTCGTTCGATTTTCGATTCGGTTTCTTGGCTTTTGTTTATGCAACAATAAATTACACATTTAATTTGGTTTCATTATAAATGCTACAAAAATATTAATGCCCCCGATTTCGGGGGTGGATATTTATATATACACATTATGTTATACATATATTTAGAGAAAATTTAATATAGATTTCTATATGGAACTGGAAATATTACTTAGCTATATGCATATATAAACACACAGATTTTGATTTATGGCTATGTAAATATGTAGTGACTCATATATTTTATCAAGTTTGAATAACGGAATATTTTGTTTAACATTTTTTCCATTTTTTAAATCATTTACGTAAATCATTTACGTATTTTGTTCCGATTTCAATTAACATACCAATTGTCACTCTCCTGTATAACTAGTGTGTATAATAATGTATGTATTTCGCCTTCGAAATCTTTTTGTTCACTTTTATAAATTTATTCAGCGAAAGTGTTAAATATTCCTCTGATATTTGCCACTCATTATGGTGAGAATTAGAATTAATTACCCAAAAATTAGCTTCATTATTTCTTTTAATTTGTTTATAAAAACTCTAAGAAACTAGCTGGTGTTCTTTTACGTATAGTCAATAAATTATAGAAAAATGTATAATGTTAGGGAAGAAAAAGCGAAGATGTCTGTCTGTTTATATCAAAAAGCTTTGATGAAAAACAGATCTAAATTCTATGATTGATTGCGCCTGATACACCGTTCAAGTATCTTCAAGTATATACGAGTATGTGTTCGCTTTTAGCCTTTTATTATGCTTTTAAGTTATACATTTATTTCGGCATAATTCGAATGAGTCATTAGTGAATCAGATGATTCATTTGACTAAGCATTAAATTGACTGCATGCCTCGTTTAAGCTGTCGTCTCTGTTTATTCCATTTCAAAAATCTTATTAAATGCGATGACTTAAGAACTTATACTTACCAGCATTGCAATGCATTGGTGGGATTAAGTCGATACTCTATCAGTATGAACACATGTTTATTTAGTAGTACAGATTTGTTGATTTAATCCTTAGTAAATACGCCTCTTTCCCTTTCCTGTCGTTGCTCAAATCAAAAGACAGTAAGCGGAAAAAGACAAATCGACTAGAACTTTAACGAGATACATATTGTATTCAAGTAGATATTGTATAGATATTTAGTTGTATTCAATATCATGCTTAACACATTGCTGGGGTGGAACTTTAATTTCTAAATTTGAATTTGAATTTGAATTGAATTAATTGAATTTGCCATGATTGATTTATGAACTCTTGTGGGGAATCTGGAAAACTGTGCCAAGAGGCTGATGTCTTTGCAAAAAGCGACGACTGCTCTACGCATGCCATATAAAAATAGTTTTATTTTTATAACTTGTGTGCTGGTTTTGATTTTAGTTTCATTTTTTTTTTATGGACTTCCCCCACATAACACACAGCTGTCTTTCCATGCCATGTCGTGCCATCTTCACATATTTCGTATACTATCTAAACAGATATATATACATGTATATATAGACTATATAGTCAAGGAAGTTGTAAACTAAGCGCACTGCCTATTAAATTGTGATTTGTTTCATTATGCCGATGGCAGCTTCCATTCCTCCATTCCTCCAAAGGCCGCGAAAAGCTGTGAGAATGCGAATGTTTTGCGGGGGTAAACAAAAATGACGACATGCGATTTGAAAATGAGCAAAACGCAAATGCAAAATTGACGAGGGCAGAGGAAAATATATACATGTGCATATACATAAGAATATACATACATATATAGGCGAATATATATGTGCGATAAATAAATAAAGATGAAAATTATGAAAAACAGGCGGCAGCCTGAAATTTCTTTCTCTTGTTTCTCTTTTCTCTTTTTGTTTTTGGATATTTCAACGATTTTAACGGAAAATATTTTTAGCCAAAGGCTGAGTAAAAATATTGGAAAGCCGAAAATTATGTACATATATGTATGTATGTCATGCATGTACATATACATAGACATTTGCAACTTGGCAACAGTTCGGAAAAAACGCCCACTTCCGCAGTAGAAAGTCGGAACACTCCATTCAAAAAATTGTATCCTGTTTGAGCACTTTTCGATAACTTTATCGTTGAGCATTTTGGTGATTTCAAAAATTTGGAGTTTTCCATTTTCTCAGTTTGTTTTTTATTGATTTTTTGTTGTTTGGGGGAAAAACTTATAGCGCACCGATCCGTACACGCTGACGCGTCGCGACATACTGCACCTACGCTCCAAAATTTTGAAAACTTTAAGACAGCCCAAATTGTTGAAAAATTCTATTCGAAAACGCGTAAGAAGAAGCAGAGTACGAAAAACTAATGAAATGCCGACACGAAGCGACACGAGGAGAGAGAGAGAGAGAGAGAAAGAGACGCAACACGGCCCGGAACTCAAGTGCACGAACGATCCACGAGCACGGCTATTCAGATGCGATGTTCAGCAGCTGGCCTCCCATGGTCTACAGCACCCCCCCCCTCCCCCCTTCCTCCCTCCCTACACCCTATATCCCCTTATGGCTCACCGTATTCCCTGCTAGACATCATCATCTCCCACCCACACACACGTTTCCGCTGTTGCTGCCTTAGAAATTGTTTCTAAAAACGGACAAAATAGCTTATTAGGGAGGAGTCACACTCACAGTCTCAGCCAGACCCGATGCCATACCATACTATATCGTACTCTGCTCTGATGTGCCAGATCCGATGGCTGCAGTTCACGTCAAAGTTCAAGCGGTTTTCCTTAGGTAGCTGAAGGAAATGCTGTTGGCTTTTGTTTAGACTAATGCTGGCACTGGCCACACCCAAGAGCAGACCATGTATCTGTCAGTTCTCAGCAAAAATAAACAACAACAGCAAGAGCAACAACAACATCAATAACACCAACAACAACCTAAAGAACACACAGCGGAGAAAGAAATGGAAGTAGAAAAAAGAATGTGGAATGTGTTCGCCTGGAATATGAGTTTTTATTCTCTAAACATTCCGAATGTTTATGATTTCGGGGCAGAGAATGATGATGCTGCTGCCTCTTTTTCTTGCTTTGAGTCTACCTCTTCCCCTATCTCTGCATCTGCCTCTTTTTGTTCAAGTGCTGGGGATGTTGGAAACTCTGAAGAACTCGGAAAACTGCTTCCATTTAACTTTCTCTCACATTGTAAACATTTCACTTGACGCGTTGCTAAATTTAACATTCTCGCTTCACAAAACATCCAAATAAATTACAGAAATAAACATAATCAAACAAAATTTACAAAAAAAAAAATCAAAACAAAACAAGACAAGAGAGAAAAATTATACAAATTTTACCTGCGTTTTCAGATGCTGATTTGTTTTCGCTGGAAATTCCAATGGAATTTTCTTTTTCTTTTAAGAACAAAATATATGTTAATACTTGCATGTTAATTGGTATTAAATGTTATAATTTTTATTAAACAATGATGTATTAATCAAAACCCAGAATTTAAACTTTACAGAATATCCATAACTATTTTCCTTTGTATTCCACTTTATGAAATTTGAACTTAGTAAATTATATTAAATTTTATTCACTGCATGAAATTGACGATCAGTAAATGTAACGTTTATCTTTGGCAATAATATATTTGATCGAATTTAGATTGACACATGTAAAACCAAAATATTTTATGATATAAGAAAAAAAGTATAATTTTTATATTTTAAAACATTGTCATATCAAAAAGAGCAGCTTTATTTGGACATCTGTCAGAATATAAAATACTCGTACAAATTTTCTATACTATACATATAATATTTGTGAATTAGCCATACTAAAGATAATTTTGTTAAAGTTTTAATAGCAACAACTTGATTGGGTTTTACTTTAATTGATCATCATAGATCAACATGCACGAAATTGATTCGGAGGCTAAGAGCAGTGCAGGCACCGTTGAGGGTGAGTCCTCTGTGCGGAACATGGAGCACGTGGTTGAAAGTATCTGTAAGCGTCTCAAGGTGATCGCTGTGGATGTGGATCGAGTGCAGAGGGCCAAGGAACTGCTTTCATCCTTGCAGCGTCGCAAGGCATTCATCAATCTGCTTGGCCTGGATGACGATGATAGTTTGAATGCCAATTCTGAGGATTTCCAGCGGTTGACATCGTTGCACAGTTTGAGGATAATGTCGCGGATTTCGGTCGACAGCGAGGAGTCGAAAATGGGCGAGGAGCTGAGCGAGGACATCTGCCAGTTGCCCTTCGAGGAGGAGCGTTGGTGTAATTTCTTTACGGGTTTCCAGATCCTGGACACACCAGCGGGCGTCAATGACAATGAGAACCGCAAGTGCATAGAGCTAAGCGTCGGCAAATGCAATCAGGACTTGCATTTATATTTGTGTGAGTTACAAATGCACAGCAGTTAATCCTTCATAATATATTTGCTCCTTTGTCGATAGTATCTGGTATACGTTGTTTCATGCTGAATTTATTTGTTGGTCCATTGCGTGAGCATCAGGATTTAATTGTACAACTGCGCGAGGCTGAGATCTGTGTGGCCAAGGAATATGGCTTTCCCGTCGTCTCCACCATTTTTGCCAAGATGTCGCCACGTTATCAGTTCACCGGCATTTTGAGTGGAGGCCCCGACAAGTCCTATGAAATGAGGAAGGGTTACAAGGTGACTCTTACTGTGGATCGTAACTATTCTCGGAGTAGTAATTCGCATGTGATTTTTGTAAATGCTCGTTTCCTGCTCTGCGATGTTCAGCGCTTCGATATTATACTTCTTGGGGAAGATATTCAGCTGATGGTGCGCTCAGTGCGTCAGGATCATCTCTACTGCTGTGTCTGTCGTCCAGGTAGACTTGTCTCCTTCATGCCGGTGCTTTTCCCGTCTCGTTGCAGCCGATATCGTGTCTCCTACGAGGAGGTGGAGGACTTGACATTCGCCCGTGAAGTGGGCATAAATGTGGTAGTATCCTATCTGACTGGCACTGTACCGTATGTCGACGATCTGGAGAAGGTAATGTCATCACTCCAATGCGACAGCCTTCGGCTCTTCGCACGTGTTGTGCTTAATGAAATGAAGGGTTGCGATGGAGAACTCGACTGGGTTGCCCAACGATACGATGGATTTCTTGTCGAGCTAGCTGAGCCGGAGCCGGAGAAGAGTCCGGATGTACTGCGATTGTGCCCCAATGCCGAGTGCTTCATGCAGCAGGCTTATGCGGCCAAGAAACCCATCATTTTCGATGCTTGGACCATCAATGAGCAGCATCTGCGTGTGGATCCCGCCCATTACTACTACACCTTCTATTATCCGGATAAATATCTGGTTAAATCCCATTTCTGCCGTCAGTCCTTTTACTTTAGCTTCCTGCAGAGCGCCATTTTCGATCAGATTGCGACGACAGCGCTGTCCAAGATGCCCCACTGTGACAGCTCGCATACTGGAGCCGATGGTCTGGCCCGAGCCATTGTCACCGCCTCCATCGAGGTGCAGGCCAAGGTGATTGTTGTCTGTGGTGTAACTCCTCGCATGGTCCAGAAGATCTCACACTTTCGGCCACATGCATCCATTTTATTTGTTAGCCAGATGCGCTCAGCCGAGGACTACATCTCCATCTACCACAATGTGACCATGCTCTCCTTCCGCTCCAAATCGTTTAGCAGCCATCGCCGAAATATTTTCCGAAAATCCGTCTTTGCCCTGGCCTATCTGGCATCTCGGAAGATTGTCAAACAGGGAGAGCATATTATTTTGGTTTATAACTACGAGTCGGGCACTACGTTTCCAGAAAAATATATGATCTATAAGTTCGACAATTTGCACTTTGTGGAACACTTATCCACTTCCCTGTTTCCGGCGGGTCAATAATCTAAGCTGTTCATTGATAGCATTCAGTACCAGAATTCTCTCTTGTTGTCTGTAAATTTTAAATAAATGTAAATTGCATTGTTCGCTTTTATAGCAGTGTACATATAGATCTAAACCTAATTTGATGACGTATTATTATTAACAGAAGTTTAAATTATATTTTATACTCATATTTGGAGTTTTATCTAATTACCATTATAGGTTTCATATTTTCATGTAACTAGTGAGCAACAATTTTAACAGCTGTTCAACTCGAGTTTCGTTAAATAGTTTATTTTATGGGAATGTGTTAGTCTTAAGTTTTAAGCTAATATGAAGTATTATGACAGATATATAATTACATATACATTACACACAGATCAACAGATCGACAATATGCGATCATAGCAAGACCCCCTTGACCATTTAACTGTACTATACATTTGGATAATAAGCCTAAGCTATGTAAACATTTTGTTTGGTTTTCCTATATACAGTCTCAATATAACGATTATATAAATATTGATTTAAGTTGCACAAAATAGCAGTTATAAGGATAGATTGATCGATGCATAAAAAGCCATAACAATAATAACAAAACAAAACAAATATACATTTATAAACGTGTCCAGATTTGGTTTGAGTTCGAGTTCAAGGTGTCCTTTGGAGAGTCCGCATTGTCACATGCTCGTAGGCAGCTTTCAGTGTGGTATAACAATAGCCAGCCATGCCATTCATTTCGGCCTGGAAATTGGGACCACCCGTGAGATCGTCCAGGAGCGCTAGCTCTGCACCCAAATGTGGAACTGCGGCACGTAGCATGGACAGCATCGACAGAGGTATCATATTATCCGCATTGAGCTGCGACCCATTTGCTGCCATAAATAAATATAAATAATTAATAAGTGTACACTAGTATTGAATACGTACAATAGTTAGTTACTCACTTGCCATGGCGTGCTCGTAGGCCTCCGTTAGCAGCTCCATGCTGCGCTGTATCACAGTCAACATATCCTGAGGACTAAACTTCTCCTGCAGCTGCCTTAAAGTCTGCACCGCCGCATCGAATTGCGTAGCCAGCATAACAGCATTGAGGCAACTGCAAATGACGACAGAAATAAACATTAACAATCGAACATTTCCTGCATTTTAATGGGGTATAAAAATCTTGTTAAACACATTTTGAGAGGGACATTAAATCACGCCAACAAATTATTGTTATCTTTAAATTGAAGAATATATTCTTCTGCTGAATGAAGTGTTACCACAGTTACTTTTAATTCCCTATTGCGAGACAAGATTAACAAGTTTAGCCATTTAATATTAAACAAGTTTTTAATACTATTTATGCCGCCCTCGTTGTGTTTAATTTCTGCGCACGCAGAGCAGTTAATTAAATTTTAATGAGAACGACATTTAAAAAAGTCTGTGATTGTTAATAAAGCAATAAATTAAAATAGTCGTCAAATAATACGAGCTAACAAACAAATTCCAATGTAGAATTCGAATTAAAAATATTCTTTCGATTTCGTTTACCTGTCATGGCCCAGCAGTTGAACCAGTTCGTCATCGTTAAGCTTCTCGGCATGGTTTAAGTTTTGTCTATACATCTCATCCTTGCGATTATACTTGTTGGCATAGAGTACAAAGAGCGTGGAATAGATGCCCTCTGATAGCACCAATGGATAAAGGAGTGTAATATGGGAGATTACCTCCCTGGTGCTCTCTAGATGACAGTAATCCTCGGGCAAGGCTGGAAACATTTTACGCACAAAACGATAAATACGCCTTGATATGGATTCCCATTCACGCATCGCCTGCTTGGCCAGAATCGGAGTGGGCTTCACCTTCCAGTAACCATACGAGTAATGGAAACAGTTGGCAATGCGTTCGTTTAACGCATACAATGGATGATAACGATCCTTGAAGGCCTGCTCCAGATACAAACGTATACAAGTCACATCCTGCTCGGTAAGCGTCGATGCCATCCCAAAACTGGGCACCTGGTCCAGCATTGTGCTGCCTGTCGAGGTGGTCGATGTTATCGAACAGTTGCTGTTGTTTCTATGCTTCGATATGTTGTTATTGTTGTTGTTATGGTTGTGGTGCGACATGTTGCTAAAACTGTTGCTCAGATTACCCGCATTCGATACTCCATTGAAGCTATGATTCAAGACACTCTCGGCGGGGCCAAAGCTAACCAAACTTCTCGTATCCATTGTAGAGTTGTGACCAATCGATAGCAAACTGTCCGATCTCTGTAGGCTATCCAGTTTCTGGCAAAGCGTTTCCTGCGAGTGAATGCGACGTGGCGTCGAGTTGAGCAAGTCCAATGTGGATTGTTGTTTGCCGGACACAAGCGAAGCCTGCGACGTGGGCGAGCTGCTCGTGCCAGGATGTGTGGGAGACGTTGACTTCGGCGGCAGCGGCAGACTGAGCAGAATGTTGTTAAAATAGTTGCCAGGCTTAGAGGCATCACGTGTTCGCTGCTTGTTCATATAGATGGCAATGCAACTCCAGATCTGCGCTGTGCTCAGCGTCGTTTTCACAGATTTCTTTAGTGTGCCCACGGAGATGCCAGCGAGTGAATTGCTGCTGCTCGTGGAGATGCTGCAGTTGGCCACGTCCGACTCAAAGTTCTGAAACAAGGCGCGCCATTTGCGATTGTGATCCACCACCATGCGACCAAGTGAACTGTAAGCAACAGAAGAAATCAATAAAGCAGGAACCACAGTATTAATATTAACATTTTTAAGTTGGCCTTTATTTATTTACTCACCTGGGATACTTTGGGAATCTTCGATTGAGAGCCAGTTCGCCAGTTTGAATGCGCACTGTATCCCAGCTGCCACTTAGATGGCCAAACATCTTGTTGCCAATCAGCTCATAGTTGTCATCGTCCTCCTCGCTAGCTCCCAGAGGATTGCCAGCATCGCCACTGGGCATATAGTAATCGCCTCGTCCGCTGGGACCTTGAAGCGTCAGCTCACCCTCGAAATAATAATCATTTTCGAAGACAGCGACGCCGCTGCCAGTAAGATCATCGGCCGCAAAGTTGCCCTCGAAGTAGTCACCACGATTCGTGATGCAACTGCCGACGCCACAACGTTTGTTATCGACAAACATACCCATATATTTGTCACCACTGATGAGATCCTCCATGACGCCGTAGCCACTGCGTGTATTGGCCATGTACTCCCCAACGTAGATGTAGCGATTGTTCCTCATCATGCCGTGACCATGGAATAGTCCCTCACAGAAGTTGCCCTCATAGATTTCACTATCGTGGGCACCATTTCCATTTATCTCGTAGATGCCATAGCCATGAAAGCGGCCGCCTTTAAAGTTGCCCACATAAACACCCGTCGAGGGAATAACCATCTTTCCATATCCTAAAGGTTAAATAGTTGTTAAAGAAGTTATCAAAAGATAAGCAAACACTCACCTTCAATGAGACCATGATGCATCTCGCCACAATACACACTGCCATCGGGATACTCCAGATAACAATTGCCATGCAATACTCCCTTGCGCCAGGTGCCACAGGCCTTGACTCGGCTAAATTTAGGATGTTCACGACTATATTCGAAGGCTGTTGATCGGACACTGGGCACAGGACTGCCCAGGGGTCGACCTAAAGCGCTCACAATACTGGACTGCAGCTGATCGAGCCAAACTTTGCGGGATTCCGATTTGCGTGTGTTCAGGACAAAGCTCTTCTCGGGCGTGATAATCCTTAATCCCAGCTCGCCCTCTGTCCACACCCACAACGCGTTTAATGGATATGTCTGAAGGGTATGGCTTCCCAACTGACAAAGAAAGTCGGAGAAGAGTATAAAGCTGTGGCTGGACATGCTGATGACAGTGTTGCCCAGCTTAAGGGGCACCAGAGCGGATGTGAGGATCACACGACGGTGACGTTGTCGCAGATGGGCGATGCGTGGCGTACACTCCTTGCTGCTCCAGAATTCTTTGGTATTCACGGCTAGCTCCTGGCTAATGCAACTCATCCGTGCAAACTCGGACCAGGCCACACGATGCTCATCGTATTCCGGCTGCGTCTTGACCAGCAGCTCCATAAACTGCATAAATTGCTGATAGATACCAAACGGCTGCTGGAATAGACGTGTCAGATAACTTTCCTCGGCCAGCTCTGCTAGGGGATTGTGGTTGCTCAACGGAGGTGCACCAATGGTGGCCACCGCCTCGGCGAATCCATTCACCGACAGCACATCACAGTAGGATTTTGTGTAGCCCTCAAATAATTCGATGTACTCGCGATGATAGCAGATGAACAACAGATCTGCAGGCTGCACATAATCGGCTCGATAGAAGCCCTCCAGGGAATGTAATGTGGCTGCCACAAGGCAAAGAATGCGCTCCCAGTTGAGCAGCAGTGGCGCCAGTGCGGGCATCTCCCAGCTGAGCAGGATTTGGACTGCCTGCCGCTGTTTTAACAGCAACTGCAGCTGGGATTCCAGGTGACTGAGGAAGTAGTGATACTGACGCTGGAACTGCCGGCAATTCTGGAGCGTGTAGCCGCCGGCACAATGCAAAAGACGCATCTGACGTGGCCAAGCAGCGCCCATTTGCAAATGCAGCAGCGTCTGTTCATAGGTGCTGGATTGGGATTGCGATTGGGCGTGGACGTGGGGCAATGTTTGTATCTGTCCAGCCGCATTGAGTAACAGCGTTCGATAATCACCACATGTGGCCTCCAGCGCTGTATGTTGCTCCGGCTTCAATTGCTCCGACAAACAGATTTCCATGGGCGAACTGAGATCCTCGCCAAGCTGCTCTCGATTGTTGAGTCCCCAGTGATAGAGTCGTCCGTCCAGAGTGCGTGACACGCTGTGTTCCCTGCCCGCTGCAATGCTGCATACGCCCATGCCATCCAGTTTCTCCAAACGTGCCACATGGGCACGCTTTATGTGATCTCCGGTGCCCAGCAGTCCACCGTTCGAGGCGCCAAACGTAAAGAGCTGTGTGTGGAGCAGCGAATAGCCTTGTTGCAGCAGATGTCGAGTGTTGGCTGCAAAACTGTGCTCCGAGCTGCCGCTGTGTACGGACTTAAGGGAACCCCGATCTTCCTGCTGCTCCTGCAACTGCAACACATCGTCGGCTAGTTGGTGCGGCGCCAGCAGCATGACAAAGTGCTCATTGCCGGCAACTAAATCCAGCAGTTGTTTTCCTTCCTCGCAGAGACGCATGTGACGTGGCTGCTCCGCGTTGAACACATCGCCGCAGCTGCCCAGCACATAGGTGGCGCCACCAATGCTGACAAAGACCACACCCTGTTCGGAGCAACAAACGCGACGCATACTGACGCCTTCATCGTGCAGCTCGAGCGGATCAAAGCTGAGCGTTTGCCAAGCACTGGGACGATAGCCGCCTGTGATAAGTTGACGCTGCACGCTACCATTGGCGAGCACCACATAGAGCTGTCGACTGCCACGACAGAAATCCACATCCACAATGTCGGTACGCAAAAGGTTTATTTCCAAGATCTTACTGCCTGTTGCCAACTGCGCCGAGTAGAGCGATTGATCTGCCGTCAGCAAAAGCAGCCAACTGGATACGGATCGTGTTCCACTTCCAGTTACAGCTTCAGTTTCCTCCCTGTTGCTGCCTATGTAGCAAAGTCGTAATGCGGGCGAGCGAGTCAAAGGCGGCACGCCATTCCACTGTAGCTGCAAAGCACTGCCATCGTAATAGATGACAAATGCTTCGTCAGCTTTGCTGGAAACACCGCTTGACATTGTGATGCTTCTCCTTCTTTCTTTATTGTTTTTGTTATGATATCCGTCTTCTATCCAGTTTTGTAACACGCAATTTGTCACAGCACTGATTAAAGCTTATTTACACATATTGGCTGCATGACGACCAATTGGACAATACATTCTACGTACACATTTTATTTCTTCTGCTACTTAAACGAACGCGGAAACTCAGATTCCTGGAATGAGTTTATAATGAGAGCTCTTTTAAAATTGTCGAAATTTCTAATAAGCTTTTTGTGATGGTTTTGCGAGCAAGTATGACCGCAACATCAAAATAAATGTAATACCAAAACGCAACTTGCACCAAAATAACACTAGCCAACATAATTAATGTACACATTTTTTCACAACCACACTTTAAGTCAAAATCTATAAGATTATTCAATCTCTGTAATGAACTTTTTCAGCGACAACAAGGCACATTTGCAAATATTTTAATGTTATTAATATTAAAATTCTTATTAGATCTGCAAACGGCTGGTATTTATTTTAGTCGGTACTGCGATAGCAAGGCAGTGTTGCCAGATTTTTATCAGCAAAAAATACTAGACTTCTAGCTTTTTTGCGAAGAAGTGAAAAATCTATCTATAAAATTGCTCAAATGTCAAAACTGATAACAGCTGCGCAGCTGGCAAAGATTGTTATTAAATTGTTGTATTTCTTGTTTACAACGCCAAAAATGTAGTTAATTTGTTATAGTGTTTAAAAATAATTATATAAACAATTTGACAACATTTAAGAGAAAAGAAGCTGGTGAGCGCATCGTATTGAAACAAAGTTAGCAAATTGTCTAAAATTCTCTTGCAGATCTCGGCGTGACTCGAACAATGGATTCGGATAATTCGGGCAGTGGAGCACTGGCAGATGATTCCGGGCTGTTTAGTTGTAGTGAAGCGGACGACACAACTAACCATTCCATAACCTGGCCAGGGGAACAGTTGCGGGATCAGGAGCAACCGGATTCGCTGTTTGTGGTGACCCAGGAACTCCGCAAATCCCGCAGCGAAGTGGAACGCCTAAGCAAGTCGGAACAATGGTATAAGCAAGAACTTCATTCACAAAAACATAATCGGTTGGAAACGCTGGAGCGTCTCTATGCCCAAGAGCGCAAATATATGCTGGAAAACCAGAGATTACAGCAGGAGTCGTTAAGCCTGCAAGCCAAGTGTGCTATGCTCCAAATTTCCCCAGAGTGCCAGACTGCAGCTGTTGCGACATCCTTGCCGTTAACAGATACTCAGCAAATCCGCACTGAAGATGCATTTGAGGCAGAACAGCATCAGGCGAGGCTTACGGATCAGCGTCAATTAATTGAAGTGCTGCGAAAGCAAAAGAAAGGATTACTTGAGGATATACAACGTCTGAGTCTGGACAACGATGACAAACTGTTGGATTTACAACGTCAATTGGCCGGCGTGGAATTGGAGAACAAACATATGACGCGACAATGCAAACAGCTATTAGATGAGCAACGGGAACTCGTACACAAGCTGGAACTGAAGGGGACTACGCTGCAAAGTGTGACAACAGAGCGTGATCAACTGCGCCAAGTTATTGCTGAGCTAAACGAAACGCTGCAAACTCAGGAGCAGCTATTGGCACTAAAGGAAAAAGAATTTCTGGATTTAAAACAACATTATCAGGAGAAACTGAGCAATGAATGCAGCATCGATGCCATGCATAACTATAGCCTGGCTTTTCACGGCGAGATCAATGCCAAGACCAGCGAGATAGCAACACTAAAGCATGTACTTCATGACCTTCAAAACGAGCTGTTGCTGATGTCCCAACTGCAGGCACAGAACGAGGATCAGCAACGACAACTGGAACAGCTTAATTTCCAGCTGGAGGCACAAAAATTCGAGCAGTCGCTAAAGGACGCTCGCCTAGAAGATTTAAGAACAGAGAAAACCGCACTTGTTGAGCAGCTACAGGAAACACAACAAACAGTGCACAATTTAGAGCAACAGCTTAGTCAAATTCACAAACAGTACAAGGAGACTTGTGACATGTGCGAGGAGACCAAATTGCAACTGGAAGAACAGCAGTGCCACAATGATGAGCAAGAGATGAAGCTTAAGGATCTGCGAGAACAACTTAAGATTTACGTGCAGCAATGCAGTCAACTAACCGATGCCATGGTCCAAACTGAAGAGTACCAGCAGGATGACGGACAGGATAAGTGCACACAAGCCATCATAGCTAATTCTGAATTGGAGCAACGCATTGGTAGTCTGGAACAGCAGCTGTTGGCTGTTAAGAAACAGAAGCAACAAACTGTTGCACTGTTGCAGCAACTGCTCCAGCAACAGAATGAGAAAATAAGAAACACCAATGAAATGGAGGCCGACTGGAGACAGCTACTCGAAGCGCTCCAAGTTACGCAACAAATGGAGCAGCAAGTACAACTGCAGCTACAACAGAAATCCGAAGAACTGCAGCAGCTTAATGAGCTTTTTGCTCAACAAAATGAGCAATTGCAGCAGTTGCAACTGTTCAGCCAGGCACACGAGACTCAAAACAG
Source organism: Drosophila sp. st01m (assembly GCA_018901795.1). Taxonomy (NCBI): domain Eukaryota; kingdom Metazoa; phylum Arthropoda; class Insecta; order Diptera; family Drosophilidae; genus Drosophila; species Drosophila sp. st01m. The sequence goes on from JAEIFG010001637.1 coordinate 17,732,009, forward strand.
CAACGAGTTGCAGAAACTCAGACAAGCTCAGACCACAGATGCAGCTGCCCTTAGTCAACTGCGGGCACAGGTGCAAACATTGCTTGAGGAACGTGAAAATGCGCCCAAGCAGCAGTACAAAACTTTACTGCAGTTGCTCGAACTGGAAACGGGTCGCAAGCTGCAACATGTGAAAAATTGGCCGCAGTTGACCAAAACGCTGCGGCAGGAACTACGTGCCGCAAAAGCTGCAGCACAGTTGCCTGCATTGAAAATGAAACTGGTCAAAATAAGTGAAAAGCATGAACAGGCGTTGACTAGGATTAAGGTAAGTTGAATAAGAGAATCAATCAGATATTGGTTGTTTATTATTTACCCATTTGCTTAGCTACTGGAGCAAACACTGGCGGCGGAACGAACCCAATTTGAGGCTTCCGATTCGGGCAAATCGTCAGCAAGTACATCGCCATTAGAGCCAGCACATGAGGTGGCCAATCTTATTGATGACTACAAAAAGGTGAATAAGTTTAAAGTTTTGTTTCACATGCCTTGTCGTAAAGTGTTGTTTCGCTAGCTCATTCAACAAACTGCCCAGGAGACGGGACGCCCACGCAACAGTTACATACTGGAGCTCATTGAGCGCAGTCAACGTTGCCAGCCAAATTTGTGCCAACTGAACGATGAGCTGGACGCTTGCCGTGAAGATATGCTAGATCTCAATAAGCTTCTGGCCAATTTGGAGGCCAGTTCAACACGACAACCGCCTATGCCTTCCCTGATGGAGGAATTACGGGCCGTTGCAGAGCAGACTTGAGCAGCCAACGTCAGTCATATCCATTTAAATTAGTCAACATATTTAATTTAATTAGTTTCAATTTACTGTGTACTTAATTTGTGTTCTTTGTTTTGTTTTATGTCTTTCTTTGCAAAAGAAACGATTTTTTTTTGTTAATTTTGTCATTTAATTGTGCAATTCTTGAATGAATTAATGTCCTCAGCATTAGTCTGATCCACCTAACTTTTCCAGACTAACTAGTCCCAGAACCGTATGTTGATCCTTTGAAATCTGCCTCTAAAACTAAGTGAACTTCACACTCAAAGCTATAACCAATATCCATTATTATAATATTAATTTATTTAAGAAATCACTCAAATATTATGAATAATAAATAATAATAAGTATTTCTTCAATGCTCAAACAATTTCGAATATAACTATAAAATATAAATATATTTTTGTAGAAACTATGTAACATAAAATAAACAAAATTCCAATCCTTATAGTTTATGTAAAATAAATGTAGTTGAAATATTTATAAAATACGAAAAGTCCCATAATTAAATTATGTTTTGTGTATTTTCTGTTGTGAAATAATATATAGCTAAACAGTTGTCTGATATATTTATTTAAATATGTACACGTATTTGTATTCAAATTAAATAAAATAAATATGAAATATATATGCTGTTAAGCTGTACAAATTGCATAGGTAAATAGTGTTCCACAACAGATGTTTAAGTAAATTCAAATCGATTTCTCACATTTTTACTGTCGGCGGCATCGTTTTATATAGAAATTGGCATTGTCAACGCCTGAGACCGAAACTCAGCCAGGCGAGCCATTGGCAGTGATATTGGTGGTGCTGGTGACTAAGGTAATGTCTCAGATCGCATAGTCGCACAACGGCCACTTGGGTATTGATAAATGCGTTGAAAACTAAGCGACCGCCCAGTAGATTTGCACCCAAACGTTGCCGTTGCCGTTGCCGTAGCTGTTGTCCTCGTCGTCGCCCTTCCGCCTTTTGTGGCACAGGGCACAATCGCTGGCCAAATTCAATTGGCGCAATTTTTCATCGTTTCCTCGGTGCCTTTAAGGGGTACCGCGGATCCTTTTCTCTTGTCTATTGTTGATGTTGCTGCTGAGTCTCTTGCCGTTGGTTGTTGTTGTTGCTGCTGCTGCACTAGCAATTGTTCTTTTGCTGCGGCTCAAGGTTGTTTATTTTGAAAAATCACCAGCTGTAGAGAGAGGGTGAGATAGAGGGAGAGAGAGCTCGAAAGAAGAGAAGGGCGGCAGGTCGGTGGAACATCGTGGCCATGTGGCTGGACTGGGATTTAATTCAATGCCTGGACATTTATAAATTGCATTCAATTTATACACAACACGAAAGCGTGATTTTTACATTTTTACAATCTGGTGAATAATAGATCAGCGTCCACTCGTTACTGCCCTTCTGCAACAGACGAGTCCGTACACTCGTACTTGCCACATTGCCACAACAATTTTCGAGCTAAAAATGTCATAAATATCATTACATTTAATTCTCAGTCAATGAATATATTTTTAAGTTAAGTCAAAAAACAAATATTATTTTATTGGTAAAAGTTCACTTTTCATGTATTTATGAAATACATGTTACTGAAATGTATGAATGTTATTTAAATATTATTAATTATCTATTAGCTAATAACTTGTATTTCTTTGTAGAAAAACGTAAAAAAAATTAGAATTTTTTGTCATTTGAATAAGACATCTGTATAATTTTTATATGCATTTTTAATTAAAAATTTGTTTTTTATTATTTACATATTGGTTTAATTTTAATTCAATAAGAAAACACTTACTAAGTATTTTCCCAATTAGTTCCATTCCTTCAAATTCTAGAGATATATGCACTTACATTTATGTTTGCATCTCTTCCAACAACATTGTTTTTAGATGCACTTAAATTTTAAACAACATTTTAAGCATTCAAATGGCCACGAAAGGATTGGATTGCATTGCATTGCAGTGTTTCAAGGGTATCAATTGCTAGGCTTGAGAGTGCTTTTTGCTGTCGATGTGCTGATCGTTGCTTTGGGATGCTTTGGGATGCTTCGGTATTGGGGGATTTGTTGAGGTCGCTCATTAAAATGGTTTCTGGGCAAACACTAAAGCCATAAACATTTAATTCTCACCGAAAGCGATTGATGCCGTTCGCAGTCGAAAGGGTCGTCGGTCGTCTGGCCGCAGTGTTGAGGTCCCAAATTGCAAATGCAACTTGTTAACCTTGAAACTAAGCAGACAGCATGGACAGATAGTTGGCCAAGTGCTTGGTAGGAGCAGCAGCAGCAGCAGCAGCTACAGCAACAACAGCAGCCACCACAACAGTCGGAGCCACAAGACCCCAGCACAGTATGAGGCATTTAGTCAGACGTCGTCGTCGTCGTCGTGTTGTAGTTGTTGTGGTTGTTGTTGCTCGTCTGCCGATCACTCGTTTGTCTAGCTGCGGCAGTCCTCCAACTCCAACGCCAACTCCAACTGCAACTCCAGCTCGCTCTTCCGACTGCCGTCTATGTTCCCACTCCGCCTAGTACAAGTATATTGAATAATGCGTTTATGGGCAGATGAATGACACTTCATACAGGCGGCTGTCTGTTCTAGCTGCTCCTTCACTGCACCTCCTCGTGCCTCCTTCCAGCGGCCCGAGCTGCATTTTTCATGCGTAAACTTCGGCCCCAGGCGGCGGTGCAGCCAACTGACTGACTGACTATTCGTCATATGTGCCGGGGCCATGTCAGTGTTGTGTTTGAAAGAAATTCGTTTAAATTGTCAATTGTCTGGGATCCTGTGCCCCTGAAACTGGTTTCCAGCCACTCCTAATGAGGTGCATCAACGCAACAGCAGCAGCAACAGCAACAAAAAAAAAAAAAAAAAAAAAAATTATAAAAAAGGGGCAAAAAAAAACAGAAGACTAAATAAAATAAACGAATCCAAAGCAGAACCCTTTTAGCATTCAGCTGCGACGGTGGCCACGGTGGCCACGGTGGTGCGTTGTGGTGCTGTGTTGCTGTGTTGCTGTGGTGCCGGCTGCTGTGCGTTTGCATTTAGCAGGCAAACTACATTAAACTCAACTTACCCAGACACACACATTGATACACACAGAGACACATGCGTACATATAAAATGCATCTTTAGTGGCTGATTCTGTGATTCGAATTCTGACGCTGATGCGGCTTCTTGTGGCAGCAATCGGGAGTGTTTTGTGTGTTTTGTGTGTTGCGGTGTGGAGTGTTGCAATGTCATTCGTTGCATTTTATGCACTTTTTGCACTTTACAGCCAGAACATCGTGAACTTGGCGCTGGCCATAAATAAACTTGTATCTTTAAGATACAAAATAGTCGTAAAAAATCAGCGAAAATAACCCCTACTCCCCTCCCCACACTCCGCCTCCTGCGCTCACTCAATATGCAATTGAACTATTGAGCTTTTAGCTAAGCGTAGTAAAAAGCGGACAAGAACTGTCTAGCAGAGATCAGATAGAACAGAACAGAACAGAACAGATCCAGAAGCCACATTCAGTTGATCATCTTCGTCATTTAGCTTTAAGTACACACACATATGTATACAAGCGGGAATATTAAATTTTATATTTACCGCACGTTTTGAGGATTTTGCATACAATGGCTGGCACCACAGGAGAACTGCCAATGGAACCCGAATAGAACACATTTCGAAAAGATGATTTGGAACGGCAGCCAACCAGATGCCAAAGAGGGAATCGTGATTGAAGCTTTAAATAGATCAGCGCTCAAAGATGTTCTCCAAAGGCAGCTGTCTTTTAACCTCTTAATTGCAATATCATCACGAATTGAACAACATGTATTTATTTATTTAAATTAACCCGAACCCATTTCAATTATAAGGAAAAGACCTTCAGATTCTCCTCTTTATGCTTCACATATGTACATTGTGTATTCTCAATTGTATTATTTTACCTAAAATTACCATACAAAATTTCTACACTTATCTAAAAATAAGATTCCAATTCAATTTAATTGAATTTACTTGTATTTAATTTACTGCTTCAAAATGTATTAATTTTTATTTTTTCCAAACAGTTTTCATTGTGAAAACTAGTTACTTTAAGCCTCGCTAAACAGATACTTTCTTTATACATAAATCACAATTAAACGACCTATAAATTTTATTCCTCTCTCTCTCTGTCTCTGTCTCTCTCGCTCTTCTTAACAACTCTATCACCAAATCCAACAGCAACAACAACAATAACTCAATGAACTTGAATTTCATTACTGAAGGCAGTAAAAGCACAGAAAACAAGAGGATAAAAAACACATTTCAATCTTCTTAACGCTGCTGAAACACTTTGGCCTAATTCAATTCAACAATTCCAAGCATTTAAAGTTCAACTACACGAGTTTTCAACCAAAAATTAATGGCATACAGATAAGTTTAGAGGCCTGAATAGAGATAGATGATGGTAGATGAGGGTTTGAGAGATGAGTCGGTAGCCATTTCACTGAAGATCATAAAAAATAATTACGTAGTCTGTACTTCGTTTGCTATTACGTAATGCTCTAACTTCCAGCCGAGAATTAAACATTTCTACTCAGCCTTGTCTATTCTTTTCTTTTTAACAAAATATGTATCTTTATTTAATAATTGAATAAATAATAGTAGACAACAATTTGTGATTGTAATATTTTTAAGATAAAACAAATAATTGTTAACACCTTTAATTATTAATATTCTTATTATAATTATTTTAGAAAATACGTATTTTGAATGTGTAAGAAATTGAATAAAATTTAAAATATCAATTTCTAAAAACTTTTAGAATGTTTTAATATATTATATTATTATATTATTAATTTTTAAAAATATTATCATATATTTAATAAGTTTAAGGTACTATTAATGACATTATATTCGCTAAAAGGCCGACATAAATTTAATACCACATTAGAATACCAAATTTAATCCCTGAAAGAAAGTGTATTTAGAGTGCTGTATGTGAGGATGTAACATAACTTTCATATGATTGTTTTACTGTGAGATTATTTAATCAATGGAGCATGTACGTAAAAGGGCATGAGAACACGAGAGCAGCTGAATGATACTCCAACGTGCGCTCAACTTCAGTGTCAGTTGTTGTGGCAGTGGCAGGAGGTAGGTACATTGATCTCGCGCCTCTATAAAATATAAGGGAGAGAGAGAGAGAGAGAGAGAGAGAGAGAGAGAGATGTGAAAACCGTTAAGATTCAAAGATACGCAACAAAGAATTCAATGACCCAAACATTTTGGGCCATTGTGTTGATTACGTCAAATGGGCGGCTGCTGCGTCGATCTGGGCGGCTGCTTTGGGCCCGTAATGCATTAACATTGCTCGAAGATAGATGCCAAGTCAATGGCAATTCTCGTTACCTGCCTGCCGCATGCAAATGCCTGCGCATGCCACACTGCAACAGTGCAACAGTGCAACTCTCAGACGCAATGGCAGTTTGAGACGCAGCCAAAGGCGAAGTGGCCCTGTCCATGGCCATGCAATTTAGTCAAAGGCCCTAACGGCATTTGAGCCAAATGCGTTTACGCATCCGCTATAAACTTGTATGCCGGTTGCTTGCCGGTTCTTTAAGCTTAGGTGTTGCTTTGCTTTGCTTTCTTCTTGGTTACTAGCTGGTTGACTGGCTGACTAGCTGACTAGCTGGTTGGTTTGTTGGTTGGTTGGTTGATTCGATGGCACGTTGGTTGGTCTCTCGGTCGACAGAACCAGTTATATATATATATATATATATATATATACGCTATAAGCAGGAGCATGCGACAAATGCCGTCCAAGTCACTAGTGACTTCCTTCAGGACGGCGACGGTACGCGACAGGCACGACACGTAGTTAGAGCGACGTCTCTGGGCACTCTGGGTACTGTTAATTGGACTTACACTGGCACGCCTGTCCAATTCCTTCTACTGTCCCCAATCTTCCCCTCCCCAGTCCCCTACCGTTTGGCTGACCATCAGGCTTTTGGCTGTGCGTGGCGCACTTAAACAAGGTTAACTGTACTCGCTGCCCAGGCTTAAAACGGGGCCTTACCTCAAATTTAATTTCAACTTACGTCAGCTACAGTTCCAGCTTCAGTTTCAGCTCCAGGGCTGCGGTCAATGCACGCATTACCAGTTCTCCTTAGCTTATCAACAGCCGATCGCCAGACTAACTTTAGCTTCAAACTCCAAGCTCTATCTCCGTCTCCATCTGCAACTCCATCTCCATCTCCATCTGCAGACCATCAAATCAGCAACGTGACGCTGCCCTTAGGGCCCATAACAGTGTTATGGTCATTCCCTGACGTCTCTTATATATAACACGGCCATAACATTTGCACCGCAATAATAGTAGTAATAGTAACTGAGATGCCTGCCAGTGGCTGTACTGCATCCATTCATTCAGGGATTACGTTACGGCTCAGCTAACTAATTTAATTTGGCCGCAACGCGAATTATTATAAACTCTCCCTACCAAAAAAATAAATGTAGAGAACAACAAAAATCAAATCCAGACATACTACCCAAGACAGACATACAGTTAGACAGAGCCACAGTCGCTGTCGCAGTCGCAGTCGTAGTCATAGTCACAGGCCTAGACTCAGACAGCCTGCAATATCCGCGAGCTGCAATTTCGGCTTCGGAGATGAGTCAAAGCGGTGATCGTTCTTTCGTTTATGCAGAATTCCTAGTGCTTTTCCTATGTTTTGGCTCATAAACTGGGCATTTTTAAGGCCCATAACAACAAACAAATGCACTGCGAAATACGTGCGAAATAACAAGGAGCCAGAAAGCTAATAAACCAGCAAAAGACCAGTTAAAGGTGTTCAGAAACATCTTGGTTAACAACTCAACAAACCAAAGGTCATTTAACCTCACTAAAAATTGCACAAGCACTGCAGCAAAATTACTGAAAACAAAAAAGAAAATCCTCAAATGCATAGTTTATGATGGTTGTTATTGCTTTTAACGTGTTCTTTCCTCAGTAGCTCATGTTTTCTTTAACTTTTTACTATCAAATTATTATTTACAGCCTTTTTGAAGGCTGCTCTAACTTAATATTATGTGTTGGGTTTAATGTTCGACTTTCTAATTTCATAAAAGACTATATGGATTTAGGCCGAAGGATAAGCCTTAAGAAACCTTTAACAAAATTTATTAGGTCCAATTTAGCCTTACATAAGCTTTAATGAAGCCTATATTGATTATTATCCTAAGTTGCTTTAGAATAACTTATTAAGATCGAAAACTCATTCAAGCATATGCTAGACAAAAGTATATATCAAATTATTAACTAAAAAAGTAAGGATTATCCTTATAAAATTAAAACATGCTATCTACACACCTATTAATACTTTTTTAATTTTATTTCAATAATTTTGTTGTGGTTCTTATTATGTTAAGGCATGCAAATCTTTATTTTTATTAAAAACTTGTCACTATTTGACTATTTCCCTCCCTCTCTCTGTAACGCTCTGTTAAATATATAATACTAAATTTAAATCTTTAGAGAACACTTTTGTTAAGTCTTCCTCTTTCTTTTAGTCCTCATATTAAAATTGTTGCATTATTTTTATTATACTTAATATTCTTTACTCATGATGCCGTGACTTTGATCATCTCTGATAGACATTCAATGTTTGTTGGCTTCTCTGCCTCCCCTTCGTGGTCTGTGCATTTGTGGCAAGTCGTGTTGCCCCATTAGGCCATAAAGCGTTACCAAACGCGATTTGCACGTAAATATTGGCACGCCCCTAGGTTGAGATAGAAATAGGATCGAAACTGGAGCTCCATATTGTACACGGGTGAGCGATTGGCAATTGGCAATGGATGATGGGTGATGGGTGATTGTCGATGAGATGAGATGATGCTGATAATGATAATGATAATGATGATGGGCATGATGAAATGAAATTGTTGCTTTCGATTTTGGCTAATTGCAGAATCCATTGAAATGCCTACTTAGGGCTAATTGGTCCCATCGGAAGCGCCGCCGAGACATGTACAAACATTTCACGCTGTGCTGTCATAGATGCTGTAATTGATGCCGCCGCAGTGCCATGTCACAGATGTCAACCCGCCAGAGTCCGGCAGTTACATGCTGCAGTCACTGCTTAGGACCAGACCCAGGCCCAGACCTAGACCATGAGCAACACCAAGACATAGACAGAGTCCCAGACCTAGACTACGTTTCAAAAACTAAGGACGGCAAATCTAACAACTTTGATTGACTTGTGATTTGAAGGCGCGCCTAATTGAACCGAGGCGACTCAACGAGTGGAGTCGAGTGCTGCGGAGACCAGAGATGCAGACACTGACATGCCTTGGAGACTGGACATCTGGACATGACACTGTCTCCCTCTCTCTCTCTCTCGCTCTCTCTCTCTCTATCTCACTCGATGTCTGTTGTCGGTAGCGCTGGCAAAATGTTCGTGAGAAATGTCATTAATACGAACGACGTGCTGTGGAAGTGACTCTCCATGTGGCTCTGGTAACTCCGTTTGTGTCCATCTTCAGGCAGCAGTCGGATCTGTAAGCCGCATTGTTGCACTTAATTAATGCGAGGCTGAAAGTCTGTGGATCACTTCTTGCCTCACTAAACACGCCCTCGGCTTGCATTTGTGTGTGTAATGTGTGTCTTTAAGTTCCCTTATAAGGTCAATTGATAGGCGTTGGCCAAAGCAGAGGCGTCAGCCAGGGCGGAGATATTTAGAAGCAGAAGCTAACTCTTTATTAAAGATGTGATATTTGCTTTTATATATTTTAGATTTTCAAGTCTTTCATTTATAAATAAATAATCAATTTTCACAAAAAAGTAACTAATAATTCAATTAAAATATATACTCAGCCCCTCTCAGAGAACTTCCTGCCTACGCCTCTGCTTCTGTGTAATGGAATTGCTTTAAGACACTTACACTTAGAACTCGGCATTAATAGCTCAACATTAACGTTCAACAACTGGCACCCAATCTCTCAAAGCGTTCAGAAATTATTTGAAACATGCAGCGCCGCTGCCGCATCGGCATCCAATAATATAGGTACATATAGGCCACCCCCTCCTCCCTCCCCGCCAAAGTAAAGTATAGTCTATAAACTATGCCAGTTACAGGCTCCTGCCTGTTTGTTTGAAGGCGTTAATAGGCGCTGCAATGCCAATAATTTGCAATTATATTTAATTGTAATTGTAATCGTAATCGTTGTTGTTGTGTGATACAACACTCGTAATTGAGTGTAAGTTGTTGTCTGTTTCTTGCTCCATGTTTTTTTTTGTGTTTCGTTTTTATTTTCTTATTTCTTATCGGTTTTTATTGAGAGTATTTGCTCATCGTGTGTGTATGTGTGTGTGTGTGTGAGTATGTGTGTGTTGCCTGAAGGCATTATGTACAGTACATTTAACAATTTTGTGTGTTGGCTTAAACGATCTTTTACTTGGCTATACAAATTGTGTTGGCCATTATTCGGGCTTAATTGTTCATGAAGGCATAAATCTTAGTGCGTTATAAAAATGTCTGAAATCATCAAGATTAACTCGATTCGAACATTTGAAATATTACAATTATTAAATTAAAGTTCCAACCAAATCATTTCCATTAAAATTCTACACAAAAATTAATCATTCGAAATCATCTAGAATTGTTATAAGTATTGTACTTAGTTCTATTTTTTTTTTATTTAAATAGATATCGATTGCTTAACTAAAAACTGAATTGGTTGTTATATTTAATAATTTCTTAGATATACCATACATATATTCTATTCGATCGGCTGCAACAATCGATATCTATTATATTTCTAAATTTCACCATTATTGCAGACTAAATGAGAATAGCTATTGTCAATATAAACAGATTAGATCAACGTAAGTATATACTTATATGGCCTGTGTAAATGGTGAAAAATTCAATTTCTTTCTATTGATCTAGGACTACAAATCGTAAATCCATTTCAAGCTCATGTTATCGCTGAAATATATCAAAATTTCAGCACATGTTGTTTTAATAGATATCTTAGAAATATATATTTTTGTATCGTATCTTAATCTATAATATTGTTTATACAATCTAAGAGCTTAGCAATTATGACAAATGTATTACACTATTAATTGAATCATCATTCACTTATTGCTGCTCCTTGGGAGCTGTATAAAGGATATATGAGTAAGTGTTGGGGATCGGTTGGAAGAAAGGGGGAGGGGGGAGCGCTATGTGCTGCGTCTTAATATTATGAAAAAATACTCAGTTCCAGTGTTCTCGATAGCTCCAGTGGCTCTCAAATTTCTCCTCTTCTCCTTCTGCCTGCAGTCAGTACAATATTCCCGGATGCACAGCTCCACTTCGCTGGAAATAGACATTCGGATTGCTGCTCAATGTGGGCTCCAGCGTCGTATATAGATTCGTTTCGTCCGGTCGTATAAACATGCCTTTAAGTGGAGTAAGAGAATATATTTAAGTAAAACCTTAAGGAAAATAGTTTAAAATACGAGATCTTCGAATTTCTTTTATTATCTTCGCTATGTTATTCTCCAGCTAATTTTTACTTAATATGAAGTTTATTTTGTGTGAAGTACATATTGCAATCAATTCCAAAGTGTAAGTAATTTAATCTTACAAAAAGTATTTAAATTGAGATCGTAAGTGTTGTCAAATACTGTATCTATTACTTGTGGTAAATATATATATACAAAATACCAATAAATTAATAATTGTAATCCTTAAACTTGTTGTGTAAATATTTTGCTAGACTAGTTGCCAATTGTACCCTCTGTTACTTAACTCCAAATACAGTTTTATCGATCTATTGAACTAAGCTATATTATTACCTGGCGCATAGCGAAGCGTTTTAGCCAATTGCGCCGCCTGTGTCATGGAGGTAAGCGAGTTCCCCAACTGTTTGAGGGTCAACGGTGTGGCCAGCTGTGTGGGCGGTGCGGGCGGTGGTGGTGGTGGTGGTGCGGGTGGGTAATAGCAAAACGGGTGCGCGCTCAAATGTGCTGGAAAATAGTGATACATACGTGTATAGCTCGGCGGTGCGGCGGTGACCAAAGCGACTCGATCTGCTGGCCCGGAACCCGTGTGGTTGTTGTTGTTGTTGGTGTTGGTGTGCAAAGGGTTTTTGTTGTTGATATTGGTATTGGTTTTGTTGTTGGTGTGTGTATGTGTGTGTGTGTGTGTGTTTGAGTGTGTGTGAGTGTGCATGTGCGTGCGTGTGTGCGTTTTATCGATAGCAATTCCAAACCAAACCAAAATCAAAACCCAGACGTGCCACACACACACAGACAAATGCATATAATTGTAAATATATATATAGGGTAAATATATGTACAATAATTATTTGATGATGTCGTACATACAAATAACAGTTGTTGTATGTATTTTTGTTTTTTTTAACAATAAATGTAAATTTAATTAAATTTGAAAAAGGCATAATACCGGAAACAAAACCAAAATGAGAAACCGATATTCAAAATGATTGATGAATAAAATAAGAGAAATAAGGAAAATAACATGAAAAGATTATGTAATGTATGTTGTGTGTGTGTATGTATGTGTGTGTGAATCGTGAGCGTGTCGAGAATTTTGTATGATGTTGACAAAATCGATGAGGGTGACCATTGAATATTTTGGATTCATGTTGTTGTTGCCATTGTAATGATAAGTTTTTGTTTGTGTGTCGCAATGATGATGATAATGATGATAAAATGATGACGATGATAATGATGTTTGATAGATGAACAAAAATAAGTGATAGAAAAATAAATACATGTATATATAGGAATTAATTGAGTGCAAGGTAAAAAATGTCTAAGGTTTATAGCAATAATAAAACAAATATTTTATATATAATATAAAAAAAAACCAAAGATGTCACAATTGCTACATTGGGCACACATTGCGGCTCAAACCACTTACGTCCGACCACTAATTAGCCAGACTGACCCAACTGGCCAACTGACTGAGCCAACGGACACACAGACAACCTAATTTCAAAAATTACTCTGTCATATTTCACACTTTTGCCTTTGCCTAAGCGCCAGAGCTAAGCAGCAATTTATGAGAGCTTTAATGATGCCAACAATCTGAGCTAAAACCTTTCGTGTCAATGGGCCAACTTTATAACACCCTCAAGCCATAGAGAAAGTATGAATTTGCATCTGTTGATTACTGCTCGCTTTTCGTATTGAGGCAAAACCTAAATCGTTAGCTTATTACTGTTTTTATGTGTTATGTTCAACAAGGTCATTAACAGCATATGGTGTGTATATCGATCTTTTATGACACTTTATAGTTCACATAAGCATATAATTGATTACACTCATCAACCATGTTGTGCCGAGTGTTTATATAACTCTCATGTCATTGAACCATGAAAATATCACTAAATATGATGCCTATCTTTAACTCGGCTGATTTACTAGATTCCATTAGTTTCAGCTATTTAACAAGATGGCTTTTTAAGCGAATTAACAGCAAACAGAAGATGTGCTGATAGAAACCAAAAAACTAGCAAACAAGTTGCGGCTCCAAGTATACCGAGAATCTATAGCTAAAATTAGTATTTCCAACTTTTAAATCTGTTGATTTAGATGAATTCAACTTGTAATTATTTGCTTTAATAAGCTATGGAAAAGCCCTTAAATGGTGTGAATAACAGCTGCAGTTTTATAAATATTCATTTAGTTTAATAATGATTTATTGCAATCAAGTTTGTTGCCTAAGTCTTTCTGCTAAGCTTAATTGCACTTCGAGTTCGTCGCCTAAGTCTTTTGTTTAAGCTTGCATAAAACCCCCTAATTAGCATTTTAGCAGCAGTTGGAATAAAAACTAGACAAACTTGTCAGTAATTAGGTAACAATTTCATCAAGTTTGTCGCTTGAGTCTTTTGTTTGGTAGTGCTTAAAGTTCTATTTTTGTGAGCGAAATTGAGCTTATCATTAGCCGCCAGAGACTTATGCTCATATATATGTTTATAAATAAATATTATTAACATGTAAAGCCAAACAAATGCGGCCCAATCAACCGGCTGTGAGGTTGGCCAAGTTGTACAAGCCGCCTGTCGTCGCTGCCCGATTTTTCAGACATGGCTTATAAATTATGATTATTATATTTTCAACAGCTTGCAGGCTCAATGTAAGAAAACGGCACACACATTCACACACACACACACACACACTCCCATGTAGTACTCGTAAACTATGTTAATGACATAAAAACCGAACAAAAATAACAGAGGCTGAGATAAATAAAAACGTTGACTCGGAAACTCTGCTAAGCTGGCTTCTGGGTCCGAGTCTGAGTCTGGGTTTGAGTCTGGAGCTGGTACTGGGATTGGGATTGGAGCTGTGACTGGGCTGCCTGCTGAACTCTTGACAGTGTTAAATGCAGCAGTTACACACATGCGCCAGCTATCTGGCTTTTCTTTTTTGCCATTGCAAAAGCTTATGGCCCGACTGGCCTCTGTCCTCTATCCTCCGCCCCCCTTCCCTTTGCCCCATTTCTCTGTTCGCCGCTGACGTTTTAGTTCGCGGTTCGGTCTTAGTTTTCTAATTAACTTAGAACAAATACTGCAATTAAGCTCGCTTGTTTCTTCTGGCTGCCCTGGCGGCGCACGAGCTGTGAATCTGGAATTATGTGTCAGAAAATGAAAATACATGTGTACATGCGCCTCTCTCACTCACTCTCTGTATGCTCTGACAATGCAACTGTGTCTGTGTGTAAGTGTGTGTGTGTTGCACATTTGCAAACTTGTTTGTTGCAACTGCTGCTGTTGCTGCTGCAGCTGAAGCGGCAAATTTGGCTTAATTCTTGGCTGCTGCCTGATTCCATTTGCAGAGTCCGGAAAATGAGATTTCCACAAAATGAGCAGTAGCTTCTGCTCTTCTGCTAAAGTGTCTGTCAGCTCGCTTTGCTGTTACATTATGAATTATGCTTGCTTGCATAAAATATGCCACATTGTGGCTGCTGCCTCACACTCGACTCTCTAAGAAGAACAGCAAGCACAGTAACAAAAACTAGCTAGAAAATGAGTTGAAGCAACAACAAAATAAATGACTAATTAAGTGCAAATATGTATGACCAGGCTTAACTCGTGCGTGTTCCCCAATGCATTGGTATTGGTGCATCCGTGCTTGCATGTGTGGGCGTAAAATCGCAGAGTGCTAGCGATGACAGTGACTGCAAGCGATGGTCTGTCACTTACTGAACTGAACCGAAATAACTTAAATATGGCAATATAAACCTACAATATATGTTAAAATTATTTATATTATTTTATAAATATTTGTCATTTATTTAATCTCAAAAAGGGAATTTTAAATGTAATCAATGCATTTTATTTTATAAAATAAATTCATTATATATGGATTCTAAATCAGTTGATTCAATAAATTAAGTTTAAAGAAACTTCTTTTCAAATTGCAACCAATATTAGTTAAGTTAACAGTTGCTTTCACTATTATCTAGGTATTTTAAAGCTTTTCCGGCATTTTGCTCTGACGATTTTTCTTTCTTTCCACCTTGACCATGAAAATCACATAATTGCCCATCTCTATTGACAGTCAACTAACCGCTAACGTTTTTCCACGTTTTGCATTTTGCAGTTGTCGTTGCCGGATCTACCTTCCCTGCTTTTCCCCCACTCCACCTCTCTCTACCTCATCTGCTTCGTCTCCCTCTCAAAGTCTCACACGTAGTATCGCTGGCAACAAGTTAAAGTTAAACCAACTGCCGCACGTTGACTGATTGCTACGTGCAGATTGTCATTGTTCGCTCTTGTTATTGCTATTGCTGTTGTTGTTTTTGTCGTTGTTCTAGCCGCTGCAAAGCATTCTTATTGTTGCTGTTGCTGTTGTTGTTAATGTTGTTTGCTGCTACATACTTTGCAGACTTGAGTAATTTCCTTGGCGAGCGTCGAGTTTTTCCTTATTGGCTGCAGCTCGAACTTCAGCTACAGCTCTGGGGTCTTCCGTCCCAAGTACTTGGTTGCTTTGGGCTGTGTACTATGACTATATTGTGTGTGTGTGTGTGTGTGTGTTTGATTCGAGAGTGAGTTGCCAGATGTTGTGATATCACGAAGCAGCATTATAACTAATTGGCCACGTTCGTTGGGAGCTCTCTCCCTCTCCCATCCTATCTTCCTCGCCCTCTCCCTCTCTTTCTCTAATGATCACTCTCTCACTCTCTCTCGCTGCATCTGTCTGTGTCGAGTTCATTGTCATGAACGAGGCTCGCTTTTGCCAGCAAACAAGGGTCATAGTCAGACAGTTAGATTTCAGTTCTAAGCGGAAGAATTGCACTTTTTCACATGCTCGCAGCGCAGTTGGCAGTTGGCAGTCGGCAATTTGCATATTTCGTTGCAGGGCGTATGACCTTCAAATTGCTACAATTCAATTTGCATTATGTGCGTGCTGGCATTAACCGCAAATCAACGAGCATCTGATACTGCGTTTGTTCTTGGCCAATTTAGCGTAATAATTTAACGTATGCAGTTGGCATGGCTCATTGGCTGCTGTGGTGATGATGGTGATGGTGGTGGCTGCTGCTGCACTCGCTTGGCTAGCTAACTGAGTGGCTCGCTGCCTGGCTGGTTGACTACTTCAATCGCTTGGCTTTTCCGCTTTCGGTTTCATTGCAACAATTCGGAACTGGTTATCGATTACGTTTACAACGTCGTCCACAGCGTTCGCTCCAGCTACAGCTTCAGCTACAGCTACAGCTCCGACTCTGACTTAAGCATTGCCGGCTGCTATTTCTAGGCGAAAACTTAAATATCATCCATGAGTTTCAGGCTCCGTCTCAGTTGCAGTCTCAGTCTCTGCCATCGACTGGGACGCTGTTATTGCAAAACCGCTATAATTTTGTGGTAATATACAGTGACGCTCGTTTCGAGCACGTGCTGCAGCGTTTACTCGACTCATATATTAAGTTACCAACACACACCCCACACACACACACACACACACACACACACAGAGAGATACTCAGATACTGAGATACTCAGCAACACGTACTTCACAGATTTGTACGTTACGCCATAGTCATCGTTGGTTCTTTGCTGTCCATTTTTCTGTTCAATTCAATTTGTTTTCCTCTCTTTTTTTTTCATATTGTTGAATTTTAATTTCAAGTTCGTTGCCTAAGTCTTTGGTTATTGTTTGAAGAGGGCTTAGAACAATTGAGGCTAATCGATTTTTTTTTCCATCTCCAATATTTGCTGTTTTTTTGACAGCTGATGCTGGTGGCCAAAGCAATTCAATGAACCACTCGAAGCGATCAAGCGAGTTTTTTATAATGGGGTCTCAAATTGCAGAATTTGTCAAAAGAAAAGCATATTTGTGTGTTGGAAAACAGTTGAATAAACTTTTGATGAACGATCGATGATCGAACATAATCATATCATTAAAAACATAACAAATATATTGAAAAGTGATCAATAACTATCTTTCATTCAGTTATCGATTACAAATTGTTGTTATTCTGTTTCAGATACAAGTTTCATTAGCAAAGCACTTTTTGTAGATTTCTGAGAAGCTTTGGGTATTGTATGAATATAAATGATCTTTCACCAGTAGATCATATGATTAAGGCAACAAACTTGTTTTTATTTAGCCAGAACAATTGTCTTGTACAACTTTTGTCAAAGTAAAAGTTGAATAAAAGTTGAATATTTCTCAATTTTATTTCAAAGAGAAGTTGCTTTAATTTTTTGAAAGAATGATAAACTAATTCAAACTCAATTATCAAATCGTTTGACATGCTTTTCGATGACCTACGATTTGTTTAACAAAAGACTTTGGCAACCAATTTAGGTAGGTTAAAATGATACGATTTATGAATAATTCTTTTAAAGATCGAGAATTGTGTTAAACATAAAAGAACTTTCTTTCCATTTGTTAAGTTCCCAAGTTCCCAAGTTTAAAGCTGTTGTTGACATTGAAAGATCGATCAGTTTCTCAAGTGTTTCAGTTTTAAGTCTCAAAGTCGGCACAGTTAATTCGATATTCCATTATGGCCTCCTCACGGCGGCTTATTGTACAGATAACTATTGACACATCCCAAAGATAAACATGCGAACCAGATATAAAGAAAAATAAAAACAATACAAAGACTTCCGAGCAGCTCTTAACCTTCTCCCAGGTAACCAAGTTGACAACACAAGTAAGTGAATTAGCATTGTTGTTGCTGTTATTTTTTATTTTCTTATTATTATTATTATTATTGGTTGTTATTGTTATTGTTGTCGCTTCAGCCGTTGGCATGAATGATTGATTTTATGTATGTAGCTGCCTGGCATAAAGTCACTCAATAAAATTACGAAAAAATGCGTCGTCGCATAGAACAAAGGCCACGGCAGATGCATCTTCCTCATCTTCTCTCTACCTTACTGACCAAGTGCCCATCGCCAGTTCAAGTGCCTGGCGACGACACATCATTGAAGAAACTACAGCAACAGCAAGAAGTAACTGCTACAAAAAAAAATGAAAAACAAAAATGATTTCATCATGCAACCGCGGCGGAAGTACCTAAATAATGGGGTGGTTCATTGAGTACTTAGTTATCTTCAAAATAAGCTTATCTACCTAAACACAAAACCGATTGTCATCTTATATTGTGCCTTTAAATTGTTTTGTTTATTTTATATTTTGTAAATTTGGTTACTTAATCATTTTGGATTTTGGATAGAATATGAATTTTTTGAGCTTTTTAATTTTTTTAAATTGAAAGTCACTCAATTTTTACTCCGAGTATATTTGATTTATAAAAAAAGTATAATGTCACGTCGATTACTTAACTTTTACCTATTCTTCATTATAGTTTTTTGATTCAATATGTTGTTAATGTATTTATTTAACTGATTTTCAGTGTATTTTACTCTAGGCAAAAACCCACATATTTATTGAACCTCCCTCTGAGTGTCTATTTTTGTGACTAGGCCTGTCATCGCTCAGTTTGTTCAGTTGCTCCCTGCTGCTGTCGTCGTCGTCGTCGTCGTCGTCATCGTCATCATCATCGTTGTCGTGTCGGCCAGGTTGGCGGTGTTGTAGCTGTTACAACAATGCGCCTTCAATTAAAGCGAGCAACCTTGAACTCTTTTCAAGCGGTTTATGCGCGTTCAATCAACGGCAACCGCCGGCCTGCTCATATCGGCCATATCGCGAGTCAGCAGCTCGCCGATCCTTGGCCATGTTGGCGACGCGTCGCAACAACAACAACATTAACAAACAGCAGTAACAACAGCAACAACAACCAGACCAGCTCTGAAAACGAAGCTGTGGCTGTAGCTGTAGTTGAAGCTGTCAATCCGCGTTCCTCGTCTTTGGCTTTGGCTTTGCCTTTGCCTTTGCCTTTTGCCTCAACAATCATCGAACGATTCGAAGTCTTTGGCTCAACCTCGACTCCGACTTTGGCTCATTCCTTGGCGTCAACGCCGTTAGCTGTCGTTTAGTTTATTGTTGCAAATTGCTCAGTGAATTATGTGCCGAACTGCTTACTGGGAACGACCACACACACAAACACACACATACATGCATACATACACAGTTGCAGGTACACTTATGCTATCTGCGCTTGGTATAGGGTTTGACAGGAAATTTGATATTGTGGGTTTATTAGAAACCATTTGTCTGTGGGTTCTACCTTACCTATAAGAACGGCTTTATTTTTATTTGGTTTAAGCTTCATTCTCGATTTTAATCTAATGACTGGATTTCTGCTGAAGTTGGCAAGGTTGAAATATCTCAGAAAACTTATCGTAATTATGAATAAAATTCATTTCCTTTAAACAAAATGTTCGTTACTCATATCCTCTTTCTATGTATTTTCTAATTTACATTTGCGCCCTTTAAAAAGAACAATTTTATTAAGTGATTTATTTTTGTTATATTATTAGATAACTTCGATAAGTTCTTTAAAGGTTTCATAGACATTAAAAAAATGTAGAAAACGTATCAAATCGAATACTATACCCCGGATATCATATTCTTACATTTATAAAGAAATTGGCATATATTCCTTAAAGCTTTCGATCACTACAAAGGCAGGTTTTGTTGCCTAAGTCTTTTGTTATTTAGCAACTTTTGCTTTTGACTTTGGCTTATGTAAATTTGTTTTCTTGTACGTTATTTTATTTATTTATTTTATTTTATTTATTTTTTTGGTTTGAGCAGCCCACGTAGCTCCAGTTTTTAATTTTATTTTTATTTTTTTGATTTTTTGCCCTTAATCAAGCAAAAGCCCTTTTGCCTGCACCTCACTCACTTCACTCAACTCGACTCGACTCGACTCGGCTTGGCTCAAATCACAACTACAACCCACACACATGCCAGAGCCCGGACATGAGACGGTACCCGATAATGTCAGCTCAGCTCGGCTCAGCTCCCGCTTCCTCTCCCTCTCCCGCTCCGTCTCCGTCTCCAGCGCCGTTTGCTTGTTAAGCCCTGTGCCAACTTTGATTTTGTGCTCTGTGTCTCCAGACATTTGTCTTTTGGTTTTGGTTTCTTGTTGTTGTTGATGTCTTTTTTGTCATAGCTGATATTGTTGCTGTTGCTGTTGCTGTTACCCTCAAATGCACTTTCAATTGCAGACAGTTTGACGTATATATGTAGCATGGCAAAAGTACTATATCTTTCATTTATCTATCTATATACGTACCTACCTATATTTTGTCTGTCTAGCTGTCCGTCTGTCTGTCTGTTCGTCTGTCTGCCTTGCTTTCTTTGTACAGCGATAGCAGAGACCCAAGACGCCAGACGCAGAGTGAGGCTGCCCACAGGCACTTGGCGTGAGACGAAGCGTTTCAGTTGTGGGCTGAGAGGCTCCACATCCAACTGCAACTCCAATTGCAGCTCCAGCTTTACCTATGCATTGTATCGGTTGTATTTGCTTTCATGCGTGGCAAGAGCTGCAATCTTGCACACATACTCACACACACACACACACTGAGAGACGTCGTCAAGTAGCTGCCATGTGCAACGCTTCCTACTTAAGCCCAGCGGCACAGTGTTATAATTCGGTAAATTATTGCAACATTTATACTCTAACCAGAAGAATTGTTATGTAAGTTGGCTTTAAAGAGCTTAAGCGCAGAGAATAGCCCATGGCAAGTCAGCAATTGCACTTTTTTATGACTAATCAGTCATAAAATAATGCGATTTAAATTCGTATTCATTTAAAACTCAATAATATACAGATTTCAATTATTTATAATATGGTTAGACTAAGATAAATCTGTCAATTAAACAACTGATAAACAGAAACAATCGCTTGATGAGCATAACAGATATAGCTAATAAAACAATTAGAATATTGTTTGTTCAGAAAGCTACATTAAAACTACACTATTTTATTAATTTTAAACATTCAAGATTGCAAGCAAACAATTAATCCAAATTTCTGGGTAAGCATTTTAATTGTCAAAAGCAATTATGGCAAAGTTGAATTGTACGCTATGAAAATAATAAATATTTTTTGGATCTAAGCTTAATTGGTAATTTTCTGAGCTATCTTTGCCCAACCCTTGAAAGCGCATTTAAAATTCGCCTTTATCCAATTATTTACTTTCTTTTGGCCATAAATATTTCGGTAATTGTTTGATGCAATCATAAATTTAATGGATTTTATTAATTAAATTACGTAAAGTGTAAAAATGTGTGTTACATGTTTCGGACACGCACATCTATCCATTAGCTTCCCTCAAACTGCCTCTCTTCTTCCTATTGCCAACATATCCAACTGTTTTTGCTTTCATTAGAAAGCCAAGACAACAGACTTTTTGTAAGCTTATCGGCTTTGTTGCCATTGTTGTAGTTGCTAAGAAATTTTAAACAAAAATGTGAGCAAATATTATATTGTTGAGCGGCTCATAAATCGGGAAATAATCTCCTTTGATGACATTCTCTTGCCTCTTGTCTCGTTTCACTTGCCGACTGGACAATGCGCTTGCCATTTCCCGGAGGTCACAACCAATTTCTACAAATTGGCAATGACATTTAACACCTGTTAATGACCAGATGTGAAATCTGACTAATAAATATGATCTCGTTGGTGGCCACATTTACTCTGCAACAACAAAGCCTTCACCAGAGCAGCAGCATCAGTAGCAACAGCGGAGTAGTTCTCAAAAATTATTAAGAAAGCCGCCGCAGTAGAAATAACTAAATCAAAAGACTTCAGCAACGAACTTGCGCGACGTTCTCACCAACGAAAATGAAAGCAGCCGTGCGAGCAGACAAATGAACATAGAGATAGATACAGTCAGATAGAAAGACAGATGGACGGACAGACAGGCAGATAGACACATGGATAACTCCATGTGTGTGCTCTTTTTACACTTGGCTTACACGACGGCCCCGAGGGAATTAATATGCCAAACAATTACACGGCATGGCAAAACAATTTTAAGCCCAGTTGTTGTCGCTGCACAGTGGTGTGAAGATATTAATGTGTTGATCAAATAATTTGATCAATTATTTAAGAACATCTAGTATCAATTAATGAAGACTTTAATTTATAATATGAAATGAAAGTGTATCAAGTTTGCTGCTTAAGTCATTTGATTAGACTGAACAAAATATAAATAAAATCCTTTCAAATGCCGCAAAATACTATAATTAATGAGCACTTCCAAAAATAGACATGATGATGCTGACAATTTTATTATATTCAAGTTTGTTTACTTTTTACAATTTCAGATAATCAGCTATAAATATACTTTGTTTTAGTTTTATTCATAAATATAGAAAACTAGGGGATAATATTTAAAGACGCACTGATTTATGAGCTTACTTTGCATGTGAGGCTACTATTGTTTATTTTATTTGGTACCACTGTGCAGTGTTGGCTACCGTTTGAAAGTCAAGACTTTTGCTTTTCTATGTTTCTTTTTTGTTTTCAAAAAGACTAAACGAGCAGATAAACAGCAAAGAGTTCAAGAGTTCGCCCCGAAGCTTGCAACACACCAACCCCCCGTCCCTTGGCATACACATGTGAAGCAAGAAAAGAAAGTTATTACAAAATTAATAGCAACTGACAGCTGAGTGGAGGGACACCCTGTAGTTAGGGCCGGGTCTTGGGCTCTAAATGTGATTCGATGCAGACAATTGTGACAAACTGCAACTTGAACAAAAGATGGAGTAATTTTGACACGACTTACCTCCGCCATTGTTGGCACTGGAGCAGTGCTTGGTGCTGAGTCCCTGGCCTGTGTTTGTTGCCGAATTGGGCAGACCACAGCCACTCATCACGCCGTATTTGATGGGCTTGAAGTGGAAGAAGGATGGTGAATAGCCCGAGCCAGCGCGACTCAACGAACTGAACTGCTCCTCGCGATCCTCGACATAGAGACCCTCCTTGCCCATGGCCGCCAGCTGTCTGCCCTTGGGCATAAACATGACAAGGAAGACGGTCGCCGAAGTGGCAACCAATCCAAAGGCAATGCATGCATCCTTATGCCGCTCCGCAACAGCCAAGCCACAGAGCATCCAGCCCAGCCAAATGGGAATTGCACCGCCAATGGCCAGGCCAATGTAGGTCGCCTCCCGATAATTGTCGCGGATGCCACGCGACTTGATCGCCAGCACCGCAATGAACACGATGAGGAACACAATGTAGATCAGCGAGAAGAGCAGCTCCGAGAACTGCGTTTTGCACAGCGGGATGAGCACGGTGCTCACTGCGGCAATTCTCGTGTAGATCTCCGGTGTGCCGTCCAGCGTTGTGTAGGATGTGGGATAGAACAACGCCGAGTAGTTGGTCTGCGATGCCACTGTGGTCGATAGGAAACCACTACCCATGACCGGCACACTCGTTGTATAGATCTCCGGTGGCTGTGTCAGCAACCACTGGGCTCCAATGGCCACCTGGATGAGCAGGGCAAAGAGCAGCAAGAGACCCTGATACGGAGCCGGCAAATAGACGCCACCATTAAGGCTAATGAGGAACACACATTTGACCAGAAGAGCGGCAAAGACCAAAGCATAGGCAACGCCCACACCGAAGCGTATGGCGCCACAGCTGAGCAGTGTGGGCTGAGCAGTGATGACAGCTCCCAATCCGGCGCAGGCGAACAGTCCCAGCAGGAGCATTTGGCCCAGAAACAGATGGCGACGCGGAGGGGACGTGCGCCAGGCCTTGAACAGCACAAAGATCTCAAAGGCGCCCATCATGAGCATGGTGAGGCTGGCCAACACCAGGACAGGCACCACCCAAACCTCCTTGCGCAATCCTGCAAACGGCAGCTGTGTGGTGGACACAATGCTCGGTGGTGTCGCACTGCCGCCTTGTGTGGATCGTGTGCCGCCCGCATTTGCGGACCGTGCGCGGGCGCCTTGGCTGCGCGTGGGCGTGGCCGTTGTGGCGGTGGTGTTGTGGCCACTCCTGGTCACCGCTTTCAATGTGGGCACCACAAAGAATTCCGTGGACATTTCCAGGCGTGCCGCACTCGAGATGTTGCTCTCGTGCACATTGAGATCCTCGCGACGCAACAATTGTTTGCCACTGCGACGTGGTGCAGCTGTCGTTGTTGTTGTTGTAGTTGTTGTTGTGGTGCTGCTGGTGCTAGTAGAGGTGGTGCTGGTGCTGCTGGTGGTGCTGCTGCTGCTATTATTTGCCTTGAGCAGCTGATAGGCATTGCGCTCGCGTTCCTGAATTGGGGAATTGGCACTAACGCTGGTCACCAAACGAACGCGTCGCCAAATGTTGTTGTTGTTATTGTTATTGTTGTTATTGTTATTGGTGTTGTAGTTGCCGTTTGCATTTGAATGGCGCGCCGCGGGCGTCGCTGCAATAAGCTGCAGGATGATCAGAAGCAGCAGCAGCAGCCTGCTGGCCTCGATCCAGCGTCTGGCCAGCGTCCAGTTGGCCATTTGGATCGAAGTCGCCGTTAAGTGCTACCACTCAAATGCTGCACATGCTAAAATACATACACACACACACACGCACACTCGTACACACACGCACAGGCGATACACTCGCGTCGGTTAACCTTATGCTTCGTCTTTACGTTCGTTATACTCGTCGTCTTCGTCGTTGTCGCTTTTCTCGTCTCGTTTCACGCGCTCGTCACGTCCGCTCGCCAGGCCCAACCAACATCGACTGGTGTCTTGGCCCGCTCTGCAAGTTCGGCTTTGGTTTCGTTTGGTTTGCTTTGGTTTGGTTTGCTCCGATACCGATTGCAACTCAGTCTTGTGCCGTTTGAGACATGTTTGAAGTCAGTTGCAACTCATACAAAGCGGTCTTTAGTCTTTTCTTGCTCCACTCAGTCTGTCCGTCTGTCTGTCTGTCTCTCTGTCTGGAAGGCGAATTGGAGCTTGTTATAGGGAACACTTTCATTCGTTCTGCATACGATGTTTATGTGTATGTGAATACTTTTTGGCTGGAAAGTGCTATTAGCCGCACTCAGCCACATTTATTTACTGTGCTAACCAAGCAGCGAACCACTCGCCAAAATGGGCTCAACAAAGAACAAACAAAGGCGATTGTAAATCAAAAGCCTGCTAATGATATATCGATATAGTTCAGCTCAGCGGAGGCCGCATTCAGACTGAGAGTCAGACTCAGACTCAACTCAGACTCAGACTCAGCACAGTTTAGCGGCAACATTCTGATCTTCAGCTTTTATTGTTCCGGAGCACCGTTACATTCAATTCGATGATACACTTGCAAATCCATTATAAACGATGCTTCTAATATTCGAAAGTTTTGGATTATTATTAGAAATGGTAACAGTTTAAATTAGCTGACTTGAAAAAGCTTTTTATTCAAAGTTCTAACAATTATTTTAATTTAATCATAAATTTTTCATTATTTATTTGCAGTCCATCAATTAAGGAATCGTTTTAAAGTGCTAGTAACTTTGCAATGCAATATTTAACTAAAGTTCAACAGCTGCAAATTACTTTAACACATTTTTATTAGTTTATGAGATAACAATATATGTATTTGTATATTATTTATGAAATTAATCTTTGTTTAGTTAGTAAAAATAACATACAAAACGTAAATACAATGAAATTACAAATTCTCACCAATTTATTTGAATACTTGTTGGTTAAAGGATCTTATCCATTGTTATAAAATTAATTCTTATTTATTGTGTGAATTATTTGCTTATCTTACCAAAACTTAAAATTAATATTCATTTAAATGGACTTGATTTAAATGAATTAAGTGTAAGCACTGTTTTATTAGACACTTTGACTATTGCTCATCCAAGTCCGAGTCCAAATCGAAATCTACATGCAGATCCGCATCCAGCTTCATCGCCTTCGCCATCTTCATCCTCATCTCCATCTCCATATTCATCCATATTTGGCACAGCGCACAGTAAACCATTAGCCACAGCAAATGTTATGTAGATCGCGTCGAGTTGCGTCGCGGTCTGTTGCCGGTGGGTTGTGGATTGCGAGAGGGGTGAATGGGGGAAGGGGGAAGGGCATGCCCCGCATACGGTATCGTTAGTAGAGATCTGTCTGAGACAGAACTTTGGCCAGCTGTCCGTCTGTCCGTCCATCCGTCTGTCTGCCAGTCAGTCCGCCTTGTTCTCCATTATTGACGGAAAGGCGGGTAAATAACCTTTCGGCATGCCCCAACACTTTATTCTCGTCCCGTCCCGTCCCGTCCCGTTCCGTTCCGTCATATAAATGAAGGTGTAGTCCACGCTGTGCGTTGTTGCCTGCCACAAACGGTCGGCATCAGTCACAATCTGTATGCTGTGGTACTTTAAGTGACTGATTGTCAGATTGAGGTGTCAGCATACCTAACACTCATTTATGAGTACTCGCATTTGTACTCACACTCATATTCGTATTCATATTGTTGTTTTGATTCTGATCAAATTTTCGAAAGAAAGTTAAGAGTATACAAACTAAACGGTAGCTGTCTTCATATATAGGCCAGAGCAACACTGAAAGAATAAGTATCGGGAAATTAACATTTCAATTTATTTAATTATTTATTTGCATGCTGTAAGCCATTTAATTATGCATTTAAATAAAAAAAAAAACTTATTTTAAATCAGCATTCTTTGAATTTTTGCATTGATTTTTTATGTACAACCATCTAAACTCTGCTAATGGAAAAATTATACATGAAATGTGATCCCAGGATAATTAACTCCTCCCCTGAGCACGAGCCAATTCCTAGCCATGTGCAGTCATCAGTTATTAACGCAATATGTCTCCGGTTTGTCAATGGGGCACTCTGAAATTTGATCGTGCAACGGAGCGGCAAAAGACGTAGACAGAGTGCTGACTCAAGCTAGCTAGAATTTGTTGAGTATAGCTAAGTTGAGCTTAAGGTTGGGGATTATGCTAATGCTAAAGAGTTTGCCCGTTAAACAGCCAGGCGACACTTTAATTAAAGATCTGGAAACTGGCTGATATTAAATCAGCTTAAGCTGGAATTAGGCAGCAGCTAAGTTGACATTGACAGAGGCGATGAACATGCTATTTATTTTAAATGGGGTTGTAATTTCCGAATTCTTAAGCTTAGATCTTAAAGTAGTAAAAGCACTATAGAAAAGGATTAAAGATGGGGTAGATGAATAAATCAGTAAAATATGAAATGTAATAAACTGATTTTGACTGCTTTAAGGGGTAAAACATTTTTATTTATTTTCCTTTAAGATATATATATATGCAAGACTTTTCAGAGATTAAGTAAATTGATTGGCAAACCAGATTTGTTTGCCCAAGTTCTTGTTGTTGTTGTCTGCCTTGCGGCATAGCTTTGAACACCTTAATTTATTGGCAACAAGACGAGCCGGCGCCAGGGTCAAGTGTCAGCCATGGACGCCGTTTGAAATGTGAATTGTTGTTGAATGCAAAGGTTCTACCAGGCTCTTTAATTTGCATCGTAAAGCATTTTGATATTAATTTGGGCAATACACAAAAAAAAAAGACGATGCGGACGTGCAGCGAAAGATGCTGCACATAAATCAACCGAAATGAATTTTTAACTTTTTTAATTTAAACCAGTTGCACAAAGTGCATTGAACTTGGTGCAACAACAACAACAACAACAACAACAACAGCAACAGCAACAACAACTAAAGTTACTTTAGTAAAGACAAAAGCCTTTGGCAAAGCTTATTTATTTATCAATATGTGTTGCGTACCCGCAGTTGCTCGGCTTTTCGAGTTCATTGTCGACGACGTCATTGGGAGCATCAGAGAATTCTGATTTATAAGCAGAGCTCGCACGCCCGCTCCAGAGGAGCTCCTCCCCTCTCAACTCAACGGGGCTGCGCTTTAATCACGTGCGTGCAACGCGCACATGATGCGACTGCTCTCTGGCTCCCCCCCCCTCCCCCTCCCCTCCCTCAATTTAAAATACCCCATGCATGCCTCCAGCTCTAAGCTGTAGCTTTAGCTATAGCCGATGCTCATGTCGATGCCGCTGTGGTGTTGCAAATGCTGCCAGGGCAAGCACCGCAAACATCCAGCCAGCCAGGCAGCTATCGAGCCCCTTTTACCATGCGGGACAAAAATATATGTACGCTATGCATTTTTAATTTTAAATGTTCATACATATTCTGTTGTACAGCTCAAACTTTATGCATGTCCAACAAAAACTAATTTAATTCTAATCAAAAATTGTTTGTTTAAATAAATGCAGCCCAATAAATAATATATTTTTCATTTGCATAATTATCTGATTAAATAGCTACCGGTGCAAGTTTTCAGCATAGTGACTGTTGAATGTTCAAAGTTGTGCAAATTAAAAATTATAGTTTTTTTGGGAGTGTAGTGTATCTTTAAGTTGTTCTAATATAAGTCAAATTGTTGATTTAAAAAAATTAAAAATGTTTATAAATACTATAAAATATAAGGTATAGAAATACATCTCAAAGTGCAATATGAAAGTTGTTAAGCTTACCTAATCAACTGACCAGCATTGTTACTGTGCTGCTGGCGATTATGCAGCAGCATGGCAAGTGCAGTGTGTGTTGTGTTGTTTGTGTGCGCGCATGCGTGAAGAGTCCGTTTTAATCGTTGCCTGGCCATCGAATATTTCTTAGCCACGACGTCGTCGGTTTGGCTCGTAAATCCGGCGTATAAAAGGCGCATTGCTCGCTCCATTGGCTCAAGCAGCCATTGTTGTTGAATCTCTTTTGGCTAGTTGGGCAGGGCTGGCCATAGTCTAAGCCAGAGTTTCAGCCTTAGACTGAGCTTATGCATGGTCCATCGTCTCCCTACCAAAGGCTGATTTACTATGATCCGCTTGAGTTTTATGTGCAGAAAGATAACATTTTTAAGATATTGACACCTTGTTAGGCGTTTGAGACAGACACAGCGAGAGAGAGAGAGAGAGAGAGTGAGAGAACGCTTAGAACCTTTCAGGCTATAGTTAGACTTGGCCAACGGCAACAGCAACAGTTCTGTTCTCAGGGCTTTAGCATTTGCGTGGCTAATTGTTGTTAAAATTAAATGCAGCACCAGCGTCAAATGCATAAACATTGCCAGATAATCAAAGCGGCGACGTGTCAGATGCAAAGGGAATAACCAACGCTTTTTCTATTTTCTAGCCTCCGCCCCCGCCCACTCTTCCTGCCACTCCCACTCCTCCGCTCTTCACCACTCTCTGTCTCTGTCCAGACAGCATTGCCATGTGGGTGTCATAGCCAAAGCGCTTGGCGGCTCAGCTAAATTTATGGCATAGGAATAATACATATCTTTATGGCTTCATTAGCGAAAAGCCGTTCAGCAACCAAAACGCCCCACGCCGAGACATACAGCACCGCCGGCAGCATCACCAGCATCCCAAGCATCCCAAGCATCACCAGCACCACCAAAAATACCACTGCATATCACATTCGACACGCTGTCTGCAGCAGCTGCAGCGACTAAAGGATCGACATCGAAGCAGTCATCAAGTCAACGTCGCTGTCACTATACTTGGACTTGGACTCCGACTCCGACTCGGAACTCGAACTCGGCCCGGCCAGCATCACATCGCATCGCTTCGCATCATGGCCCAAGCCCCAAGCACTTCAGACATTGTATGCACACTTCAAAGAGGTTCTTCTTAATGCCCTTGTCTCATATATACAAAGTGGAGTGTTGACTCTTCCCGATTCTATGTAACAGAACCACTTTCAAAAAGAAATTATATTATTACTAAATTAAATTCACTATTCTATATTTAACAGCTTGGTCCTACAAATGTTTTAAAGTATTCGTAAACATCATATCATTAATTATAATGAAAGTTTGTGTATATAAATGTGAATTGCATTACTATATAATAGTTCAAAAGTTAAATATTTATGTAATTTAAATAATAGTTAATCAAGAGATGAATTGATTTTTTTTTCTCCAGCTTAAGTCACCTCAACTGTTTTTAAATTGATAAATGTCTTACTGATTACGATATTTTTTATAATGATAAATGTTATATTATAATTTTTGTTTACCAAAGATCTTTTCTACAGCAGTAACAGTTAATTAATTGATATGCTTTTATATATATTTAGTTTTAGAAATCTGTGTACAATGTGCACTTTCTTTCAAAGAATTATCATTAAAATTGAATAGATTGTCAAGAGCATCTTCGAGTCGAGCAGCTGTTAATATGATGTTCCCACATATTTGATTTTTTAGGGTTTTGTTATATTCTTATTGTTGTTGTTGCTGTTGTTCCTCGCTCACAGATTGATTGAGCCTTTTATTAAAGCGCACGTACAGCATATTAAATAAATTGTTAGTTACGTTCATACCACATATTCCACAGTGCATACAGAGTCAAAAGATCCCAGCCCTTCTGAAGTTCTTATGTTTTTTGCTGTTGTTGTTGCTGCTGTTGTTGCTCTGTTGTGTTCATCTTTTGGTGTCGTATGGCAAACGGCACAAAACGCCCCCGAGGTGTTGTATAAGAAAATGTGTGGAGAGAAAAAGCACAGCATGAAAAAGCCGCTCAACGTGCTGCCATTTTTACAACGTCATTTTCTGAGATCCAAGTGTCTAGCGTCTAGTCGATATTGATGTGGAAGTGGAAGTAGATGTGGTTGTGAATGTGAATGTGGTTGTGAATGTGGTTGTCTATGCATTTTACTTTATGGCTCGGCCACGTATCAATTATGTGCCAAAGTGCTAATGGCTGTTGACGGCTCAACAAACGGCCAACAAGAAACAGCATACTGAAAACTCCATATTTCTTACCCTTACTCCTCACTCCTTACTACATACTGAATACTTAGTGCCCATTGTGGGTGTTGTATTCGTACTCATAGAAATTCCAATGCAAAATGTTCTCAGCACAAATCTGTGCTGTTCACACGAGAGAAGAGAAGAGAAAATGTTGTTACCCTTAACTTTTTAGTTAACTTATGTTATTGGTAAAAGTGAAAACTGGTTTTAATTACTCTGGCCGCGGCAACGGGCGGCGAATTCTTGCAGTTTTTTGAATGCACTGATGCGCTGACAATCGCGTGCAGTGTTTCGTCTGCCACCAACAGTATTTCAATTATGACACAAATCCATTGCATGCCACAGAAAATCGCCAAAAACAAAAACTCAACGGACCGAAATGTTTCTATTTCTGTTTTCTTTTCCAGTCCGTTATGCATCTGCATCCAATTAGGCATTTGTTAGGCCTCTACGGGCCTTACTTGCTCTGTCGTCCTGCAACTAAGACGGAGTGCAACATTGACCTAAGCCAAGGCTCAAGAGCACCATTCCATTGGCCTTTTTGGGCCAATGCGCTAGTAACTTATACGCTTGTCGTTCACAGCGCATGATTAATGGCCAACAAGGGCCGGGGCCAATCCCAAATGGAAGTCGTGTAAGAAAACAGCAAAAAAAATGAAAAGAAATAACAAGAAAAAAGGATGCCAGCCCAGCAGCGTCCAGTGCGAAGACTCCGACTAGTTGGCAATTGGTTGTAGCAGCAGTTGTTGCTGTTCCCGAACCGGCCAAATGATATTTGAGCCGATTCTTCAATGAGCTACTGTAGTGGCGAACTGCGAGTCAAAGATGGAGAGATTACTACGTATCACTGAATCAATGTGTTTGACCAAAAAATGACGAAATTTCAACTTGTTAACTGCAACATTATTTAGTTTACGATGAGCAGATATTTAAATATAGGTATTAAGTATATCTTCATGTTAAGTGTACCATTTTCATGGCCTATGCTGTGGCAACTACCAATTGCAGTGTGTGTAGTGTACAAACAAGTAAATCGCTGCGATATATGTAAGTTTCACACCTGAATGTAATCGAATTTTTATCATTTTTCCTCCGCATTGCATTGTTGCCAAGCAGTTGCCTAGCCAGACACAGACACAGACACAGATTCAGATACAGACAGTTGCAGTCGCAGGCACAGATTCAGATCCAGATCCAGGCGCTGGCTGAGTCTTAGTCTCAGTCTCAGGTTTAAGAGCGGGCAGCAAATTGAAATTTATTGCCACTGAGCCACTGGAAATGCAAGCCGAGTTCCGTAACAAACTCCACACAAGACACTGGAAAAGGGGAGTCATTGTTGGTGGAGGGAACAGGCGAGTCAATATAAAATTTGGTCAGCCAACTGGCCGCGTATGTGGGTCGCATTTGTTAGGCGTATTGCCAGCAGCAACAGCAGCAACAACGACGACAACAGCAGCAGCAGAAATTGCGATTGCAAACTTGGACGAGCTTTATTCGCCAGATAGGAAGTGTGACATTAGCCCATTAGAGGAAAGGCAGACGATCGCCAGGAATTGGGCATCGATCGCGTATCGGGCATCGAGTTGATTGTCAGTCACTCAGTCAGTCAGTCAGTCAGTTAGTCTTCAGCTCAGTCAGTTGGCCATCAAGTAGTCAGTAGCGAGTTGGCAAAAGGCGATGCCAACGCCCGCACGACTTGCACTTGGACTTGGACATCGAATTGAGCTGGGAGCTGAGAATTGCAAACTGCAAACTGCAAACTGAGATCTGAGAGCCGGGAGTTGGGAGTTGGGAGTTGAGAGTTGGCAACTTGCCACCGCCATCGAAGATTTATTGCTTAGATAAGCGCGAAAAGTTACAGATGCTTATGCAGCGGCAGCCACCGCAAGGCGCGTCTCAGGTTCAGGTTTAGAATCTACCAAATGCACGAGGATTGTTCCAAAAGTCGCCCAAAAATATTTCTAAATAATATACAAAATGTTAGAGATAATAAAGTATAAAATTGAAACCAAAAGTATGTTATTACTTAATACTTTTTTTAATTTCTTAGCTTATGTTTTATTTACAGTGAAGCAAATTTATAGGGCACTTTTCTGCATCATTTGATTTGTTTTATTTGCGCACATTTTTTAAATGCATGTGTTCCTTTTTAAATAGATAAATTCAATCAGAAGAAAAGTCTTAATAAATGTGCAAAAATTATTATTTGTACTTGCTTTAATTGCGTAACTTTTTAATTAGCAAGAATTTTGGTGTAAATTCTAGATCAACCCTCGATGATGAAGATGATGATGATGCCTGCAGCACGTTGTCGTCGTCGTCTCGTTAGCGAGGCGCGATTGCTGCCTGCGATTGGCAATTGGCAACGGCAGCAGCATCAGCAACATCAGCAGCAGAAGCAGCAGCAAAAGAGCAACTGCAGCCAACGTCAACGTCTTTGGTCTAGTCTTAAGGGCCGCTCGATAAGCATCACACAGCCTTGCTGACTGGTCGACTGTCTGACTGTCTGGCTGGCTAGTTTCATCTGAGCAGCCTGGGTGCAACTGGTTGAGACTCGGGTCCTGGCTAAATTAGTGGATGCCGCTTTTAATTCCTATCTGTCTTATCGCAGCAGTCGCATCTTAAATGAGGTCAATTATCAAAAGTGCAAGTTGTTGGTAAGCCTAGGCCTATAAGCCCCGCCCTCAACACAGTCTCAGTCGCAGTCGCAGACTCAGCTCATAAAGCTGAAAGTTTCACTTTCAGCTGGCAAAAGCGACTGGCGACTGGCAACTGCAACACTCAAGAAGAGGCGAGAGTAATAGAAACTGCACATTAAACGCAAACGCAACACGTGCCACGCTTCATGGGAGAAGGCAGCGGCAACAGCAACAGCAACAACAACAGCAACTACAGCTCCAGCTCCAGCTACAACTTTAGCTGCAGCGAAACGTTGCACTTGCAATCAATCACAAAAGCCAGCTATAGCTGTAATTAGTGCAGGGAAAAAAAACAACAACAACAACAGCAACAACGAGAGCAACAACAATGCACATTGTGCATTAAAAACAAAGAAAGCATGACGAAGTCAAAGCAGCAGTAAACATTTTATATGCAGACCCCAAAGAGAAGGCCGCAGAACAGATTGCAATTTGTGCAAGCAATGGAGCAGCAACTTCGGCCAATTTCATTAAAATTAAAATTATTTTGGTTGAATAACAATAGTAATAATGCTCGAGACAAAACAACGCTCCATAAGCAGCAGAAAAAAAGTGAAATTTTCACCTGATCAGCCTATGAGCAATTGAAAATCGACAGCAGCAACGAGCGGCAACAAGCAGCAGCAACCACAGCAACAGGCAACAGACAACAGCAGCCTTAGCTGTTGATCAAGCAGTAATCAACATGGAGATTTTCTTTTATAGAAATTGCAAATGAGCGTGGCAACATCTCAGAGTCAAAGCCACAGCCAAAGACAATGTTATTGCCAATGCTGTTGGGTAAAATAAGTGGCAGTTGCAGCTAGTAAAGTTTATAGATGCAGCTTTTAAGTACTTCCCATCTTTTCACATTTGCCTCAGTTCCGGCAAGATCAGGCACATTAAAGTATTAACTCCCAACAACAACAAAATTAATTAGTTGAGGCAAAACTTTCGGAAACAATCGAAAATCTAAATATATTTTTTTACAAACCAATGCCCATTAGAATTTACTATATTGACTATAGTATCATGTAACATAAATAGTAATTAAAAAGATAACACTCATATCACATTATCCAAATATTATATTTAGACTTCTTTTAACTTTTAACTCAACATATCATTTAAGTACATTTCTGAAATGCATTTGAGCTAAGTTTAGCATTGTTGCAGCGTCTATTGATGCTGCAGCTGTTCAGTTCTAATTTCCTTTTCCGTTTGCCTGCGATCATGTCATTGACAACATGCACAAATGTTGACCTTTAATTACGACAACGAAGGCAGCAGAAGCAGCAACAGCAACAGCAGCAGCAACAACATACTGACAACAGCAACAACTTGTTTTGTGGCTGGCCACTGTTTGCATAACTACGCACATAGCAACGAGCAGATGCTGGCAGATATATAATAAAAGGGGCCAAAGGAGGCAACAGCAACAGCAGCACCAGCAGCAACAAGAAACAGCACGACAACAACGACGACGACGACAACTGCAATTTGTCCAGCTGCATGAGACAACCACAGGCAGAGACAGAGACAGAGACAGAAACAGAGACACACGCATGCAAGCAGGAGCTGCGAGCTTGGAGCTGTAGCTTTAGCTGTAGTTGTAGCTGGGTGACAAGTGCTTAGTGTCAGCACCTCGGTTAGCATGCAGAGTGGAGCGTAGCTTCATCCCCACTCCCTGTGCTCCGCTGTTGACAATTTTGTTTTGCTTGGCCAGGATGCTGGCATGTCATAGCTGTCAAGCGGGAGGAGGGAGCTTGCTTGCAGAAGGTGAACGGTTTGGGATTCAGTTTACACATTAATTATCACTTTTGTTGCTGGACGGTAGCATGCCACAAGTATAAGTAGTTGCCATAGAAGAAGGAGAAGCAGCAGCAGCAGCATCAGTTGCATCAGAAGAAGACAGACAGGCGACAGATGAGAACATTAGAAGACATACGCTCTTAGTTCGGTGCTTAAGTCTTTTGTTTTCCACAGCAATTTGCCAAGTGATAAATGAACTGCTGAAAGCTGAGTGAAGGAGGAGGAGGAGCAGCAGCAGGAGGCTTGGGCTAAGGAGTGTTTGGCTGAGCCCTACAGGACACACTGATACACTGATTTATGCTTGCCAGGCACAAAAGTAATCGATAATAATCGATAGCAACACCCACTTGATAGCCAGACGTCGCGACGTTTCAGGCGTTCGTATGAAAATTAAATTATAAAATGCTTTACAAGTGGGTCGGCCCCATTGGGTTCTGGCAAGGAGTCAGCCAGTCAGTTGGCCAGCCAGCCAGTGTGCCACGCCCAACAGCACACAGCCTTTCAGCCTTGATACTGCAATAAAATTGCACACAAAACGAGGGTGGACATGCGATTTCCATGACATTTATGCAATGCAACTGCCGACGCAGCAGGGCGGAGTTCAACTTGTCTGCCACAGCAACAGGCAACAGCCACAGTCGCAAGCTCGATGCCTTGCAGCCTGTGCCACGCCCCACTCGTGTTGCAGATGCGTTTTGGCAAGCGAGGCAAATAAGCGAGCAGCCAAAGCAAATAGCCCGCGGTCTGATTTTGTCTTTGCGCACAGTGCAACACGTATCAATTATATTCAACTGCAACAACAACAACAATTGCTGCAACAACAGACACACACCAGCATAATCTCAAAATGGTCAACGACATCAAATTATTGGTTTGTCTTTTAGGGCAATGGGAATTGCGCTAGAAAATCATACAATGTGCTGCAAATAATTAGAAGCATCAATGATAAAAATCAAAGAAAATAACTGCCATTTGGTGTTGCAGAAAAAAGCCAAACAGTAAATGATATATATATAAATATTTTATGCAAAAGCAATAATAAATCATGTTTTTTAATGCACTTTTTGACTCAAACTAAAGTTAGTTAATAGATTTGCATTTGCAATCAGTTCAACGGCAATGTTTGCTAAAGGCGCAAACAACAACAATAACAGCAACAGCAACAGCAACAGCAACAACTACAACAGGCAACGGGCAATCCTAAGACAAAGACAAAAATGCAAAGCGACTTTAAGTGCCCACAAAGCCGGGGCCAGTTAGAGTCCGTGCCAAACTATGAGTATGTCTGAGCATTGGTACCTAATGGACAGGACAGCGCCTGAACTGAACTAAACTAAACTAAACTGAACTGAACTGGGCTGGATTCGAGGCGAGTCAAGTCGCAACGTTATGAGTGGAGTGGAGTGGAGTGGAGTTTAGTGGAGTAGACTAGAGTGGAGTCGAGTCGAGTGGAGTTGACTCGAGTGGTGTGAAGGGGCCATAGTCGCAGTCCTGCATAAAAAATGATTAATTCCTGGACTGATAATTTATGTAGACACATAATTCACAGCGGGACATATTTTAGCCAGAGTTCAGGCCCCGAACGCGGTCGCCACTTAAATGCAGCTCTAAAAATAGCACAAATACACAGACACACAAATATCCACCTATTAGGTGGCTGTGTGTGTGTGCGAGTGTGTATGCGAGTGTGTGTAAGTGTGTCGGTCATATGCTTATGCTAAAAATAAAAGGTACAACTTCATAGCAACGCAGGCATCGGCGCACACATTTGATTTAAATTGAAGTTAAAGGCAAAGCCAAAGCCAAACTAAAGGCTAAGATCAAGGCTATTTCTATGGCCATATAGGGATTAGGGTATGTGGCATGTGGCATGTGCGCGCGCCTCGCCATATCATCATTATCATTAAATATTTATGACGCGGCGGCTGAGCACAAAACAGAACGGAGCAGAACTTAAGCTGGTCGTTTGCCTTTTTACCTAGAAAATTTGTCAAGTTCGTTTCCCAAGTCTTTTGTATTCATTTAACTTTTTCTGTAGAATTGCAAAAGGGTATACAAATTGGGTATTAGCAGTTAAAGCTACTGCTTGCAAACGAAATAAATAGTGTGAAATAACAAAATCATTAATTAAAAGCAATATTCTTTACTTTTAATACTTCAAAGATAATTATGTATATTTATAAATATATAACTTAATTAAGACATAAGGACGATAATTATTAATGTAATTTATTTAACTTATCATATAATATAAATATGTAATCATAAAATTATAATAAATCAATAATCGCATCATTGAAAATTCACACTGCTTCATAGAAAATAATCTAAAAATCTAAAATCTAATCTAAAAAGTTTTCTAAGTATTTAATGAGTATTAAAAGCTTAGTTCTTATAATCGTAAGTACTATTCTAAAAATCCCTCTATTAAATATCCTGCATACGCCCTGATATATTCGACATATTTAATCTTTAAGTTGTCTTCTCTTTCCTAATGCCATAAGTCTTTATAACTTACATGCACCTTTTTCCACTAGACGAACTCATGAACAATGCTAAACACACACTTCCTACTTAAGATAAACAATCACAGGAGCTGCATAAAGAAGCAGTAGCTGCCCCAGCGATTCCCCGCATTCTGACAAGTGTCCCCAATGGGGGGGAGCATCATCAGCATACTGTTGACATTATTATGACGATGGAAGCGCATTAGTTATCTACAGGTTGAGGATACTTGAGCTGCACTTCCTACCAGCCACATGAATTGATCTTCAATAGATGGTGGTCAAGAGAGCCTCCACCTCCTTCGCTGATTGAGTCAGCGAGTGTTTGTGAATGTGTGTGTGAATGTCGCAGATATGTATGGTACAAGAAGACCTCAATCCCAAGTCCATAACCCAATCCTGACTTGTGTCTAGAGAAGGGGAAAGAAGAGGAGTCGGTAGGCGAGTAGGAGACAACCCAAGTGGCATAAATTCTAGGCAGGCAACCCGCTGGCTTTCATTTCTAATTTTTGCATTTGGACCAGAGTGCAGAACGGCTACCGTCCAAACGGATGGGGCTCATGTCGATGTTTTAGCGCATTTTATTGCTTTATTTGAGAGTTTGGCAAGCGCAACGCTTGTCAATTTTACAACTTTATAGAGGCGAGCGCCTTATCGTTTGCATATTTATGCCTGCCCCGCTCGATGGGCCATGTCTCTTAATATTTTTGACATATTGGCCATGCCGAGGCCGCTTGGCCCAAACCCATTGTCTGTGCCTTTGGCTATAACTATGGCTATATGCCTGCTGTCCGGATGTCCTGATGTCTGCTGCTGTTGCTGCTGCTGCTGCCGCTGTGAGAGGCTCATTGTTGTCGTCATTTGTTGACTGCGCCTTCCACAGAAATTTGTGCTACTCGAGTCTTGAGTCGAGTCGACTTCGAGTTGCGAGTTGAGTTCTGTATTTGCGTTTGTGTCTGAGTCCAAGTCCGAGTCCAAGTCCAAGTCCGAGTCGGATGTTTCTGTGTCTGCGTTCGCATTTGAATTGCAAATCCTATTATGACTTGTGAAATTATAATTTTTCTAGCCAGGCCGCACAGCCACTC
Organism: Drosophila sp. st01m; assembly: GCA_018901795.1. Taxonomy (NCBI): domain Eukaryota; kingdom Metazoa; phylum Arthropoda; class Insecta; order Diptera; family Drosophilidae; genus Drosophila; species Drosophila sp. st01m. Next base: position 17,771,023 of record JAEIFG010001637.1, read on the forward strand.
CAGGTTCATGTCCATGTCCATGTCCAGGGTCCAGTCCCAGTCGCTCTCTCTCTCTCTCTCTCTCTCACTCCCGCTCGCTCGCTCTATCTTTAGCCTCTTGTTGCTGCTGGTTGTCTGTGTATAGAGCAGAGAGTTCAATAGCATGAATTATGCATATGCAGGCGCTTTCAGGGAGCACACGCATCCCATGCACTTAGTTATGATAACGTTGCACATTTTGCAGCCACAGCCACAGCCTCATCCTCATCCCAGTGTATTTGTTTTGGCCAGCCCATTCGCATTCGCATTCGCATCCAAATGGCCAAATGGCTTATGCTTTATGCGTAGCAGCTGCTGCTGCTGCTGTTGTACACTTTGGAGTACACTCTGTGTGAGTTGTAGACGCTGACGACGCCCCCTCTTTTGGCTGCCACCGCAACTGCAACTTCAGCTCTAACTTCGACTCTGACTCTGACTCTGACTCCGACCAGGGCCCAACCATTGCTGACAGAACAAAGAAGTCGTTCATTTGTAATTGTTGTTGCTGTTGCTGCTGCAAAGGGCAGACATGGCCAAGGATTACCAGCAACAACTACAACTACAACCACAAGAGCAACAGATGCAGACGCACATACTCCAACACGTAAATATATATACACATGTTTACATACATCTCTCAGCACACATTTATGCTCATATAGAGTCAGAGTCAGCGTCATAGTCTGTGTAAGCTTGCATATCTTTTATGACTTTTGACTTGGCTTTGACTTTGGTCAGGTTGAGTTAAGTTCAATGACCACGACATGTGTCGGCAGATGAGCTTTTTTCCAAATTCCATGGTCAAAGATAAAGGTTAAGATCTAGTAAGTAGCTACAAAAGCAGCAAAAAAAATCATCCGACACTTAAAATATGTACAAGGAATTTACAGACTGACTGTGCTCAATACATATATGTATATATATATATATATATAATTGGCATCAAAGCAAATAATTTGCATACAGAGAAATATAATTAATATGTTCTACAAAAAATATAAGGGCTGTCCTCTTTTCCAGCCAAAGCTGAGACATACAATAAACTCCGAGCTCGCAGAAAATTCCCATTATTGGAACTACTTTAAGTGGTCTACTGGCAATTTTGTATGCAGTCTTACAACTAAATAAGCCCATTAGCTGCGCTTCTATTTGGTACGCCAACTATCCACACACACACACACACACACACACACACAAATCACACACAATTAGATGTCAGTCAAGATTCAAACTGGTCAACTGACCAAACGATTACTACAATCCATTTAGGTTCGAGCTCGAGTTTGGGTTCAGGCTGAAAACCTGCAACATTGTGGGATTTCAGCTATGACATTACCTCAATGTCAGCGAAAATTTGCAAATTAGCATCAGACAACAAAAGAATTATATATGCACATTATATAATGCGGTTACTCTGCTCCAAAACCTAAACAGGCAACGTCAACTGCCTGGTTAACCGAGACAGACTGAGAGAAAGAGAATGAGAAAGAGAGAGAGAGGGGGAACAGCAAAATCAAATCAATTTGCTGCGCTACACAAAATGAAAACGAGAACCAGAATCGTCATTGCTCTACCACTGTCATTGGTACTGAACCTCCTCTTGGTCTGTCCTCAACCTCAACCACTCCCTCGCCGTCGGCTCCTTCTCCTTCTCGCTCCACCGCCGTCTCTTCGACTTTATTGCAAGCGCGCAGTTTTCCCATCATTAACATTGCCCAGGCGAAATCTACATGCAGATGAAGTTGAATCCGGCCAAGAAACATGCGTACTTAGTTACAGAGCTCTTGTGTCTGCGACTATTTGTTTCACGAATTCGCAGCGCATTAAACTAGTGGCCCACAACAACAACAACAACAACAGCAGCAAATAACAAACAACAAAAATAACAAACAACTTAGAATGCAACTAATGATGTGGCATGATAAACCTACAAGTATCCTGTGATACAATTTATAGTATAAATAAAAATTATGAATTTTTTAAATCACATTTTTTGACCAGTTATTTTGGATAGAAATAATTTTAAATGAAATCATTTTTTAAACCAGTCTGTAAACTGTTTTTAATACACTACAAAATATAGTTTAATATATATGATGTGAACGCTTCATAATATATACAGTCATACGTAAATATAACTGGAAGTCTTTATTTTGAAAAGAAAATATTAATAAGCTACCACATTTTATTTTAACTATCTATTATTGATTATTACCTTTGAAATAATTTATTTTCCAAATAAATGCAAAATATTAATTGAAAAAATATTTAATATAGCAAGAAAAGAACAGCTACACAACTGTGGCTTTACAGGGTATACGAGAGCAGCAGCAGTGGCACTCTGTCCATCGGTCCAAACAAGGCAAAAGGCATGTCCATCCTCCTATCGTAACAAGAACAATTTGTTCTAATGCGCCATGGCAGCCGCTGGAGCCAGAGTTAAAGTCAAAGTCAAAGTCGAAGTCGAAGTCAAAGCGAAAGCTTTACGTGAAGCTGCTGACATTGCAGGGAAGTAGTTGCGAGGACGAGGACGAGGACGGGGGCAAGAGGGAGGTGGTGGTGGTGGTGCATGGTGCATGGCAAACGGAAAGGGCAGCCACTGAACACGCAATGGCCAGAACAAATGTAGACATTAAGCTGCTGGCCGTGGCCAAAGAAGACCAGGCGCACCTTAACATCCAATGACACGCAATGGACAAACGCCAACGCCACAGCCATTGAGCTTCATCATAAAAAATCATATTACATGCATACATATGCACATACATAGGCATAGACTTGGACTTAGACATAGGCACAAGTATGTTTACTATATATTAGGTATATAAACTTTTCCATATATCTCGCGCGTAAGTTTTCCCAACTGGCATTTACGACCGTTTCAATAAATTTGCTGTGGAAATTTCATTAATCGCCATTTGGCTGGCAAGGAGGAAGATGAAGGTGGAAAGTGGTAAGTGGGGGGTAAAGAAATGCCTCAGGTGGGCAGCAGGTGAATGTTTAAATGTTGAGCTGAGCAGAGATGCCACTGTAGTTGTAGACACATGGCCATAAAAATATTTGCCGCCTTAATGTGAGTGGCTTATAAATTTGCACAAACGCGACCATATATAGCATTACAGCACTGGGCCCATGGGGGCAGAGCCACTCCACAGACCACCAACCACACCAGCTCAGCAAGATCCAATGCCATGCGGTTGTACCTAACTGTTATTGTGGTTTGTTCGTTGGCCTTCCAATCTGTCGCTTCCTTGGGTGTGTTGACTGCATGTTTCGCATTTGTAGTGCGTATGTGCAGATCTTCCTCAAAGGCTGTCAACTATTTTATACTTTTCCAGCCTAAACTCAACGAGATACTAATTAACATACAAGCATATAATTTGTAGAGAATATTTCCAAATTTTAAAATTGAAATTAAGTGAACTGTAATAATACATGTGCTATGTTTAACAAATAAGTGTAATAACTTAATAATAACTAATTTAATTATTTTACTTTTGATATTTTTTATTTTATTTTCATTAAAATTTTCTTTGATTTACATTCCTTTACTTGTACTTCAGTAATTCATACTTTGGTTGTTGGATTTTATAATCGATTTTGGTAAATGGTTAAATGATAAGGATTTATATAAAATGCTGGTCGATTACATACAAAAGAATACGTATGCATGGCCACATTGAATTTAATTAAAATAATCTTAATATTAGGTTTAATCACTACTAAGCACTGCTCTGGCAAGTTGTTATTTCATTTGGATTTGTTTGTTGCTACATTTTTTGGTAATAGCTTAACTAAGCTTAATAAAAATTAGGTAAATTCAGAATAATTATGTGCTTAAGTGTTTATATCTTTGGGCTAAAACATTTGGTTATATGACATTTGGGCTAAATTAAATGGCAAGTACTAATGCTAAACGCGTTTAGTCTATGGCACAGATGCACAGAAAAATATGAAAGTCTACTCTCTACTTTTGTTGCATATACATGGCCGCAATCTTGTCGAGTATCGTTTCGATCGAGAGCATCTCTTCGCAGAACTTTTGCATCTCGGTTGCGGGCACAATCCATTTGAGAAATTCCTCGACATTTAAACGTAGTCTGGCCAGGGGTGTCAGTGTTGCATCATCGTGCGACGGACGCTGAGCCAACTTCAGTGAGGCAATAATAACATTATCAATGAGTCGCTTCTCGTAACCCAGTTGTCGAAGTTTCTGGGCCGAGCTAATCTTCTTCAGAACCACGGCCATATTGAAACGAATGCTGGACAGTGTTTGTGCATCCTCTGTCTGGCTATCGCTGGGCTCATCAGTCGTGTGGCACTTGGCACATTGCTCAACATGTGCCTGCAGCTCCACTTTGATTTTGAAAAACTCATGGCAGCCATCGCACATATAGGGCTTTTGCTGTTTGTGTATCTTCTTCATGTGATTCTTGAGATGTGCCAACTGTGAGAAGGCCACCTCATCCGTACAAAGCTGGCAACGAAACGGCTTTTCCCCCGTGTGCTTGCGAATGTGCAGCTTTAACACGCTGGAGTGGGCGAAAGTTTGATGGCAGATCTACAAGAAATAGCAGTATAAGTAATCTTCCAGGATAGACAACTCGTTTAAAGACTTACCCTACACTGATATGGCCGTTCTCCCGTGTGCATTCGCATATGAACATTGTACTGAGATTTTTGTGTAAAATACGAATTGCACACCTCGCAAACATGTGTCTTAACTGCAGCATGTTTCTGCATGTGGGTGGCAAGATCCTCATCCGGCTCGATGGTCTTGTGACATATTTCGCAATCAAATCGACTCAGTTTGTGGTGCTCCTGATTGATGTGAGCCCGCAGCGCCAACTCATTGGCAAACTGACTCTCACAAATGGAGCATCTGTGCTCCATGCCCTGCTCATGGCGTTCCATGTGCACGCGAAGATTGGCATTCGTCGAGAAACTGGCCGAGCATTTGGTGCAGTTAAATTGCTGTATGCTTGTCTTATGGTGCGACACCATATGCTGCTGTAGCTGTTGCAATTGGAATAGTCGATTAAATATTGGTTAAAGAGTGAAGTAAATGCCAACTACTCACCTGACCCCCTCTGGCAAATCGTTTGTCGCACAACGCACATGGATATGGCTTCTCGCCAGAATGCAGACGCATGTGCAGCTTCAGCCGTTCCTTGAGGGCAAAGGATTTGGGACACTCCGTGCAGGCGAATTGTTTCTTGTGCTCGTGTGCGGTTGTTATGTGATTCTTAAGATTCACCGCCTGCCGATAGCATTTTGCCGCACTCAGTGCACTTGTGCGGTCGTTCGTCCGAATGGATGAGCATGTGACGCAACAAATCTGTCTTGCCGCCAAATTCCTTGGAGCAATGATTACACACGTGCTGCTTGCGTTTCGTTACTTCCGGTTTACGTGGTGATTTTTTTAGCTCCGGTTGCACGTAATCTGCATCTGCATCCGCATCCCCATCTCCATCTGTTGAATCCTGTTCGGCATCGTGCTCACCATCCACATACAAATCCTGCAAACTATTGAGGCTGCTTTTCCGCCGCTTAATGGGCCTTTCCGTGGGCGAAGACTCGCGTGCCGCCGGCGGCGATGATAGGGAAATGCCACTATCAGTAAGCAGAGATACGGCATCTTCCTTGGAGAGACTGCGACGACTGCGTACCATGCTGAGTTAGTCTTATGGCTATGATTATAGAGCTTGCTGCACCCGGCACCAGCTGCTTATTTACGTTTTAAGGGAGGGGTTAATAATTCTACGAGAGGTTTTTTATTTTATTTTTTTTAGATGAAGAATATTCCCAAACACCTTGGATTGTTATAGCGATTTAGTTAGAGTTTCGCTGCAAGAAAAATTTAAGTTCTATTATTTAGTTAGCTTGCAATGCCACGTTCGAAACAACTCACAAAATAAAACAAAACAAAACTGAAACGAAAACAACAATAAGAATTTCAGCTGTGTCCACCGAACTTTTAAAACTGAAGCCGACGATAAGAATAATTTCAAGTGGGGGCGCAGTGCGATCTGAAGTACGCACACTGAGCGAAAGTAAAGAGAAAGACAACAAAAATAATATTCCAGTCAAGGTAAATTAAACTTGAGAGCAGCAGAAAGTATCTACATAGTTTCTTTAATATTTATTGATAAACAATTAAATTGCATTTATTTATAAACTTAGTAAAGTATTTATATGTTGAGCAGTTTTTAGTTGACATTTTTTTTTATTTATTAAAATAATGCTCAGTGTAGAAATACGGAATATTTGCTTTTATCACTTTATCAGCTAGAATTTCCAGGTAGACACACACACACATATATGTATATGTATATATGTGGAGCTGTGTTTTATGAGCACGACTGAAGAGTTGTTTAGTTTGTTTTCTCAATCTTTTGTTTGAAAAACGAACAAGAGCGAGAAAGACAGAGAGTGTTTCTGATAAGAGCGCAACAAAGGCAATAACTGATAAGGTCTAGTCTGATATGTACTTACAGGGAGCCTGATAAGAGTTAACTTATAGATTATGTGGTAACTTTTTCACCATAAAACGATTTCTGCTGCTACCGCTGTCACTGCTGTCGTTGTCGGAAGTTCTAATGAAATGGCAAGGGAAAATGCAATCGAGACAAAGAAAAACTGTAAAAATCAAGAGTAGACGACGACGATGACGACCCTGGGCACAGTTAGCGCTAAATGTACATATGTAAACATCTGGCGGCCAGATTGCTCATATGAGAGCACACACACATACGACAAACATAATCTGAAGGTTTATAGACCTTTGGCGACGCTTCATTGGGCCAAAGGGTGGCGCATGCCAAAATACAAAAAAAAAAAAAAAACCAGAACGTACTGTACAGTGAGCATAAACACACACGGAACTTTATGAACTCGAACGATGACGACAGCAATGAAGCATGATTATTCCAAGTGCAGGGACAGGGCCACAGTTCACACAGCTGCACGTTACGCAAATGAAGCGTAAAACGAAAATGAAAACAACTGTTGAAAAGCGAATTGAGACCCATCCCAAAAGAGCTTTAACTGTAACTACGAATACGAATACGAGTGTGAGTATCAGCATGAGTATGAGTACTATTGCAGCTGAACGTCTCCCGCTCGTACGGTAGCCAGCGATTCATTAAATTGAAAGAGAACGTTGGAAAAAGCACGAACGACAGCAAAAAAAATTCACAAAAGGTATGGGGCACAAAGAATAAAATAAACTAAAAACAGCAACACTGTGTTTTGTAATGCTAAATAGGCAAATGGGCAGCAACGCCAGTAGCAGCAGAAGTAGCCGAAGTATCTGCGGCAAGGCAGCGCAGTTGCAGAGGGGAGCGCTGAAAGTTCGAATGTGACTGTCTGGGGGTCAAAACATTGAAGTCTTTTGTTTTGTGTTGCGCTGAAATAACAACAATAGAGCAACAACTACTGCATGTAGAAATTTGTTAGTAGATCACCAACACCAATAACAATTGTTTACATCTATAGTACAAATAATTTACCAAATAAGTAGCCAACACCACAACTAATTCGCATTATTAAGTGGAAAATCAGAGCAAAAGGCGACTTACCCGCAATGGAGTGCGAAAATTTATGGAGCAGCTGCAAGCAAAACCACAAAGCTAACGCAAACACACACACCCACACACTCTCAGTCAGCCCACTAGCAGACACAGCACAAGGGCAGCCTGGGCAGGCTACATTTTCTGCATATTATCATTTGTTTATATACACATTTGCTTGCAAATGCCCACGAACGCCCCTTTTCACTGCACATTTTCCAATTTCTTTACCTTGAGCAGCCGCAAAGGCAACATTTTGCAAATTGCAAGCATTGGTCACAATGTAATGCATCACATTCCACAGGGCTAAGCAAATTAATTGACTTATTTAGTTTTTACTTAATTAGTTTTCTCCATACACTCCCGTTGTGGTGTTCTTAGAGTTGTCGGATCGTTTTACTTTTAAATCCAAACGGTGTGGCAGCCTTGGTTGACTATTTTTAGATCATTTTGCAAGATGTAATTTTCTGTAATTTTGTAGATAGAAATTTTCAAACGTTAAAATTTGTTGTTTTCGAATAAATACCGTTTTAATTAAATTATTTATAATTTCCTGGTAAATCAAATAGCTATTTAAAATGAGCGCCGTCCATATTAAGTCTGCCGTTGAATACTCAAAAATACTACTTTTAAAACTAACCCATAGATGGCGTTTGTTATTCTATCCATCGGTAAATTGAAAGATACCAATATACAAATATAATGGATTTATTATATGACAATTTAAAACGCCAGTCGTTTCATTAGAAGGTACATGTGTTGGTCTACTTCAAAGCCATGCAGATTGTTAGCATCTCCCTGCAAACGCATCAACAGTCCACCAAATGAAACGTACGCAGACAAACGGGAAGATTCGTTGTGCGCTTCGTCACCCTCAATACGGTAGATTTTGCCGTACATAACATACTCGAAGCTGTCGGCACGTGTGCCTTCGTGCTCCATAGGATTGTATTCGCCACTGTCCGGGCAGCCGTCTTCGCGCAGCGTTGTGGCCAGCACCAAACGGAATTTGTCGCCCAATTCCATGGGATAAAGCCACGAGTTGATATCCAATATGAGGTCCATTTTGAATGATTCGGATTCGCAATGCAGGCGGGAGACACGGTCAAATTTCTTGCCTTCAGGGTCCATATCCTTAACGTTGAATATATCCTCAAATAACACGCCAGCCATTTTCACTAAGTAAATTGTTTATTAGTTTTATTTTCTTTACATCTGGCCGCCAAAACCTACCTTGTGTTCAATTCCACGCTGTCGATAAACTATAGTTGTATAGCTCAGTTCTCAGAATTCTAAAGTTAGTGTCCCCAACTCTTTTAATTTAACTTTAATACTTAGTTTAACTTTAATTTTATTATTATTTTTATATTAATAACATTATATTTACTTTTTCCGGCACTTGTTTTTTGGTTTAGCGTGCGTTTCCCTCGACAATAATAGAGATGGTAATCAGAGCTGTATTTCGATATTCTTTACAATCAAATGTTGTGGCGGTTTACAGAATAGAGATGATAGTCATTTTCAGCTCCTTCACGAACAAGAATAAAAATAATTTGGAATAATTTGGATGTAACAATCATTAAATATAGCATGCATTTTATTACACTTTTAGAGTCTTAACTAATAACGTTAACAGCGATGTAATTTAGGAAAATTCAGGCAAATTAAATTTAAGAAAAGTGAGATCTGACCTGAAAATGGATGATATGCCAGCACTGGTTGCCATTCTGCGTTGTTGTTGTCGCACGATAAGTACGTTTACATTTGGACCATCACTAGCGACCGCCGACAGTGAAAAACTTGCAGTTTCTTTTATAAGTTTAAATTAATTTTCTAAATAAAACGAAAAAATGCCACGCATTATGATTAAAGGCGGCGTATGGCGGAATACTGAGGTGAGTTGGAGACATTTGTTATTGAATTTAAGTGAAGCCACGCGTTCTCTACTCTTTTTTATAGGATGAAATTCTCAAGGCGGCTGTCATGAAATATGGCAAAAATCAATGGAGCCGTATTGCCTCATTGCTTCATCGCAAGTCAGCGAAACAGTGCAAGGCACGTTGGTATGAATGGTTAGATCCGAGCATTAAGAAAACTGAATGGTCACGCGAGGAAGATGAAAAACTATTGCATCTAGCCAAGTTGATGCCGACGCAATGGCGCACTATAGCGCCTATAATTGGTCGTACTGCAGCTCAATGCCTGGAGCGTTATGAATTTCTACTGTAAGTACAGTGCTGCGAGGTCCCTTCGATATTGATTAATTTGGAAATCTTTACAGCGATCAAGCCCAACGCAAAGAAGATGGAGAGGATACAATGGACGATCCGCGGAAGTTAAAGCCCGGTGAAATAGACCCCAATCCGGAGACAAAGCCTGCTCGTCCCGATCCCAAGGACATGGACGAAGATGAGCTTGAAATGCTTTCGGAAGCGCGTGCCCGCCTTGCAAATACCCAGGGTAAGAAGGCCAAGCGCAAGGCACGAGAGAAGCAGCTGGAGGAGGCACGTCGCCTGGCAACTCTACAGAAGCGTCGCGAGCTCCGCGCCGCTGGCATCGGCAGCGGCAACCGGAAGCGCATTAAAGGCATCGACTACAATGCGGAGATTCCCTTTGAGAAGCGTCCGGCAGCTGGTTTCTATGACACCTCTGAGGAGCATCTGCAGAAGCAGGACCCGGACTTTAACAAGATGCGACAACAGGATCTGGATGGCGAACTGCGCTCCGAAAAGGAGGAGCGCGAACGTAAACGTGACAAGCAGAAGCTCAAGCAGCGCAAGGAGAACGAAATGCCATCAGCCATGCTGCAAAACATGGAGCCAGAGCGTAAACGCTCAAAGCTCGTATTGCCAACGCCCCAAATCTCCGATATGGAGCTGCAGCAGGTGGTCAAATTGGGCCGTGCTAGTGAGATGGCCAAAGAGATTGCTGGCGAGAGTGGTATCGAGACAACGGATGCCCTGCTGGCCGATTACTCAATTACGCCCCAAGTGACTGCCACGCCTCGCACGCCGGCACCGTATACGGATCGCATTATGCAGGAGGCGCAAAATATGATGGCACTAACACACACGGAGACTCCGCTCAAAGGCGGTCTCAACACGCCACTGCACGAATCCGATTTCTCCGGCGTGCTGCCCAAGGCGGCGGCAATTGCCACACCCAACACCGTCATTGCCACGCCCTTTCGCACCCAACGTGAAGGAGGCGGTGCTGCTACGCCCGCTGGCTTTCTAACACCCGCATCGGGAGCTCTAGTTCCCGTGCTAAAGACTGGTGCAGTTGGCAGCGCCACAACACCTGCCTTTGTGCGGGACAAGCTAAGCATCAATGCCGAGGAAAACATGGCCGTCACAGAGACGCCGGGACTGTTTAAGAACTACCAGAAACAACTCAAGTCGACGCTGCGAGAAGGACTCGCCACTTTGCCAGCTCCACGAAATGACTATGAGATTGTGGTGCCGGAGCAGGAGGACAGCGAGCACATGGAGACGAGCACAGAGCCCGCTATCGAAGATCAGGCTGATGTGGATGCACGTCTGCTCGCCGAACAGGAGGCACAACGTAAACGCGAACTGGCCAAACGTTCCCAGGTCATACAACGGAGTCTACCGCGTCCCACGGAAGTCAACACAAAGATATTGCGGCCACAGTCGGAGAAACAGAATCTGACCGAGCTGCAGCAAGCCGAGGAGCTAATCAAGCACGAAATGATCACAATGCAGCGTATGTACAAGATATCTTATTATAAAGAATCTATTATTTGTATAAACTTTTCTCGTTAATTAACATCCTAACACTATATCCAAATCCATTCAGTTTATGACTCTGTGAAGGATCCGGTTCCTGGTCAATCGCAACATAAACTGGAACAGCTGCAGAGCTACTTCAAGGCTAATCCGTTTGAGGAGATATCGGAGGAGGAGCTGGCCGATGCCAAGCAAATGCTGGCCGATGAAATGGATGTGGTCAAGGAGCGCATGTCCCATGGCGAGTTGCCGCTGGACGTTTACGCCCAGGTGTGGCAAGAATGTCTTGGTCAGGTGCTCTATCTGCCTTCCCAACATCGCTACACACGTGCCAATTTGGCCAGCAAAAAGGATCGGCTGGAGTCGGCGGAAAAGCGATTGGAACAAAATCGCCGTCACATGGCTAAGGAAGCCAAGCGATGCGGCAAGATCGAAAAAAAGCTCAAGATACTTACTGGAGGATATCAGGCGCGTGCCCAGGTGTTAATCAAGCAACTCCAGGACACATATGCACAGATCGAACAAAACTCCCTGTCGTTGTCCACATTCCGGTTTCTTGGCGAGCAGGAAGGCATTGCCGTGCCGCGACGCCTCGAATCCCTGCAGGAAGATGTGCGCCGTCAAATGGAGCGCGAAAAGGAATTGCAACAGAAATACGCCAATCTGGCTGAGCAACGTGACACACTGTTCAATCAAATCGAGCAGCTCTCCGGCGTGCGACCCACCGCACAGCAACTACTCGGTGTGGATCAAGAACAGGATCAGGACCAGGAGATGCAGCCACAATAGACTTAGAAACGTAGTCATCATTTACATAATCTTTTATCCCAAAAAAAGATCTAATAGAAATACACAATTTATTCACTTCAACCAGAATTTAACTAGTGACCATATTTTTGGTAGACCCACTCCTTGTTATCCAGCGGACAGACGTGTCGCGTCTTCAGCCAGCGGGCAATGCAATGATAATGAAATGCATGATTACACTCTCCCCAAGCCACTGTGCACTCGTCCTTGTTGGCATTGGGATCCGCCTGGCATTCGATGCACAAATTCATGATGTGATTACGGCAGATGGCACAATTGTCCACTGCAACATCCCAGGACCAATTAGCATGCGCTACCCACTTTTTAACCACAAAGCGTTCGTTTTTTTTCTGACCATTACTGCCGGATGCCACGTCGTCGTCATTGAATTCCTCCAGATCATGGAAGTCCTCGGTCTCCTCCACTTCAATTTCTTCGGTCGTAGATCCATTTTTGTTGGACGTTTCCATTATTCGCTTTTTTTTAAACAGACTTTACTAATAATTTAATTGTGTTGACTCCGATTATTTATTAAAGTTCATTTTTAATATCTTAAGTCTGGATGGAGATTTCAAAGCCAGCTGTACACAATATTTAGAACATTAAGAAAAGCTCTGAATAAATAAAAATTCTTTTGATCCAAAATAAAATTTACTTCGGAAATCAGGAGTAAAACTCTGACTGTGTAACAGGAGACAGCAACTAACTACAGTATTTACATAACTGACATAGTTAAAAAAAATCAATAAGAAATTGTTTTTTAATCCCATCTTAATTTGGAAATTCTAATATGAAATGTTTCCCATCAAAATCAAGTCTTATAAATAGATCTATACAATTTTTAATTATTTTCTTTTATAATATATTTATTTAGATCTGTTTTCGGCATAAATACATATACATATACGATTTGAATTTGGTGCTAAAATACTAACAGTTTTTACTTTCTCATTGTTTTTCTTTTCCATTTTTGATGTTAAATCTATGCTTCTATGTTTTCGAATATATTCTCTGTAATTTCCACTTGGGGGATATTAATAAATAATGCAATTTATTCAATTCGCAAACGCGATTAGCTTTAGCTTTTTTTGTATACTTGATTTAGGTAGTTTTGTTCTCTTTGTTGTATTGTATTAAAATTTAGAATTGATTTCTTAGAGTTTTTAGCAGCACTTGCGTGGATTATTGCCCATATGCGACAGACATATACAGAGTTGAGTTGATTATTATATAGACAATAATGATAATACATAATAATAGTTATAATCGTAATGATATAAGTAATGATTGCAAGCATAGATACTTATGTATTTATGTCTCTACGGAGTTTACTTACAATAAGATTGATTTCATAAGTATTCTTGTATAATAATTGATAAAGATTGATTGATTGAGAATAATCGAAGGCGTCATGTTAGACGAGATATATATAAATAGACAGGAAGATGTGTATTTTAGATTGTCCACTAGTAGAACTCTTGTAGGAGGGAAATATCCAGTTAATCGTCGTCGTCATTGATGGCAGCGCTACTTCGCGAGATTTTCATGTAGGCAGCACAAATACATTCACATACGAAACGATATTGACTCTGAAAATATCAATTAATATATAAAATGTGCCTAGAATCAAGAGCAGCAGGTTACTTACCACATTCTGAACCATGCATGCACGTTGATCACGCATGGTGCGCACAATATCCAAGGGATAGACGGGCTCACGTGCTTCCATCAGCGCCAGAGCAGTGTCCATTAGTATGAGCACACCAGTGCGTCCAATGCCCGCCGAGCAATGCACAATCACTGGAGGATTAGCGGCACTAATGCATCTGCAAAAAAGAATACATTAATATCTATGCTTTCAACCCAAATTAATGCAAGTATTTCTTACTGATGCACGCTAGTGGAGACTGGAGTTTCATCCTCAGGCGTTGCACCGTTGCTGGCCGCGCATTTGCGCTCGCTCATGAGGCCGCCGTTCTCATCGGCATCCGCGTCGAGTAGTCGCACCTGCTTCAGACTCTCCTCAATCTCCTGGAGCAACGTGCGATTGCGTGCGGCGCGCACACGCTCCGTGAACTCGAGGAACAGATTGGGATCGGAGGGTACACAGTGATCCGGCCAGGCGAGATACTGCATGTGATGAATATGCCGCTGCTCGTGCTTATCCCGCAGCACAAATTCGCGGAATACAAAGCTGCCCGTCTCATCGGGCTTTTCGCTAAGGCAACGCACCGAGAAACCATCGCCTAGTTGCAGTTCATCCCCTGTTACTGGCCAATACTGATGACACTTTTGTCGTCCGGCTTCCATTACAGTGGTGAGCATGACCAGCAGATGGCTGCTCTCCTGCTGCACCATGCGCCAAAAGTCCGTTGTGGTGCTGGCCAGTGGGCCTTGGGTGGCAATATATCGATTCACCACGCCACCTGGTATCTCCATGTTCACATAGTTGGCATTAATGTAGTCTCCAGTCAGCGAATTAACCAACGACACACGCGTACAGTCATCTAAAGATTGTAAACAATTAAAATATAATTAATGTAAAATAAAGATCTCGGGATTTGGAGGATTTACTTACAGGGGGAAATGTCGCGATATCGATTCTTGGGTGCATTCGATGGCTTGCGTGCCTCTGTGATGGCCAGATCGGGATTCTTGCGGTACATGAGCTCGTACTGGGCGAGAAGAGCTCCCGACGCGAGTCCATCGCTGAGCAACAAGAGGCTCTGAGTGAAGAGAGCATCGCCATCAAGCAGATTCGAGTGCGAACCAATCTCATCGCTCTCGGGCACATATTGATACAGTGGCTCCTCCTCCATTAACAGCGGTGCCGATCGCTTTGGCCTCACGGTCAGCAACAGTTCGCCGCTCGATTGATGTCGACAGTCGCGTATCATGGCGACCACTTGCTCATGCCGTAATCCGTGTACATCGCGGCCATTGATCATAAGCACCTCGTCGCCCTCGCAGACGCGCGGCGAACACCGATCGGCGGGTGTGTGTGGCACCACCTTGGACACCTGTACGGGCAGACCAAGATCAACGCCACCTTTGACATTGAAGCCATAACGACCCTGTTCGTCGGCCAGCAATCGCATTGTGATCAAATCGCTTCCACTGTCCAGCTGCTGTTGACCGACTGCATCCGCAATTGTCGTGGGCAGCAGCATTGGACTGTGCTGACCCGAACTGTAGGCGGGCGGCATCGGAGAGGGCGTGCCGGACTCAAAGCGTCGCGTACATTGGTCGATGAAGCCAACGTCGCTGTAAAACATGATTATTAATTACAACTCAGACAAATTCTACAGCCGATTGTGCTCAACAGTGAGTCACTTAGGTATTTCAAAAGAGTTACAAAAATAAATAAATAAATAATACACTATTATATATACTATTTTCTTTCTCTAGAGTATTTTTGGAGACTAATTTAAGCGCACTTACAGCTGAATGTCGTACTCGTCGCTGTGCTGCTCCCAGGCCTTGCGAGGCATTGCATCCGAATGCTTGGACGTAACCTTGGACGTATCATGTGGACGGCTTGTTTTCGTGATGGTCAGTATGGTGGACGGTTTGCCATTGTGGGAGACGGTGCTGTCGGAGCCGCTGCCGTTGCCATTGTGCAGCTGAAGTGGTGTACCATCGATGGAGCTGCCTCCTCCGCCGCCTCCTGCTCCTGAGCCAGCAGCAAGCAGCCGCTTGCTGGGGGAGCGTACAAAGACCTTGTGAATGCGTCCACGTTGCTTAGACTCCTGCACCGCCTGCAGCTCCGTGCGGCCTGAATAATAGAATTTGCTGCCCAAACTGATGTTGAGGAATCGTGAGAGGCGATGTGGTCTCTTTCAGCCGGAAGAAACTGTGATGCTCCACGCAGGATTTCCACAACGCCTTGGCATGCTTATGGCTGCTCATGCCAAATCCCAGCAAGGTGTCATAGCTCTCGCTCGGCTCCCGACGCAGCTGGATAAAGAAATCCTTGCGCTTGAACGATACCTTGACCATTTTGCTCCAGGAGAAGGTGTTAATGCGCAGTCCATGCTGGAACACCAACAAACCCACCGCCGAGACGCCCAGCTGCAACTCCTTGCTATTGGAATCTGTCGCCTTGTGGAGATCAATGCCATACAGTTCCAAACGCTTGCCATGCTCCAAATAATTGTACTCTGCATCCGCAGGCAACTGTCCACGATGCAGCTTGTGCAGCTCACAGATTTTACGCTCCGCCTCCGACGTTTGATCCGCCAGCAATTGAAGGCTATTTAAGTAACCTGGTTGGTGCTCCACGGCATTAAAGTCACCCAATTCCGCTGCAAAACAAATACGTCTATTAGTTACTCTGACTGGGCGTTAAAGCTGAGCATGTTACTCACATTGCACCGTATAGCTGGCAAGCAGGCACTGGGTATTGCTGGAGCACGGCAGTTGACCCAGCAGGATGTGGCGCTTGATCTGCAGATAGAACTGGTAGCGTGTGAACTCCTCCTGCAAGCGACTGGGATCGCTTACAAAGAACTGGAATAGAGATATAGAAGTAGAAAATAGAGGAGTAGCATAAGAAGAAGGAGGAGTTGTCACTCACCTTAACTCTAAACTCTAATAATGGAACGGCATCATTGTCAAGCGAGACGCTGCTGCATTGCTTCTTGAATTGCTTCTGCGCGTCAACCCATCTCTGTTAAATATATAATATTATTGAGCAACTGAATACACCATGAATACACTCATTGATGCACTTACCACAACGTCTCCCGGCTTCTGTGGAAACAGTAGACCAAAATAATCCCTTTCGGATAGCTCGAGATATTGAAAGACCTGATTTAAGAGCTCAGAGCCTTTCGCACGTTTCTGAAAGAACAAAATATATTATTAAATGAGCATATCACATGTTTATGTATTTTAAATTTAATATTTCAGTTAGTTTTCCAATTTATTTTCTTCCCTGGTTCACAATATTATTAAAGAAAGTCTAGTTATTGCTTCAACAAATGAAATCTACTCTAGAAAACTCAGATACATATATTTTTATATTATAAACTTCGGCAACAGTTTTGAAATCTGTAATTTCTTATCCTTTGATACGCTTTACTGTCAGCTTAATTGTCTAATGCTCCCAATGTTTTCTAAATAAATTTCACCAAGTTTCTTACTTCTCAGTTGACTAAATGCCTGCCACATTAAATGACGGCAATTTTGTTGCAATTTTGGCAGACACATTTCATCTGGGCATATCGCAATTTGCCATCTCTTGAGTTGGAGAAATGAGACGAAACGAATCGTGTTTGGCATTTGGCCAAGTGCGTGTTGTGTCTGTTTTGTTCCGCCCAAAAAAGAGGAAAGTGAAATCCAGATTGAGATGCACTTTTCAATTTAAAGATGAGTACAAAAAAAAAAAAATAAAGAAAACAATAGATGGATAATACACGCAATCTACGACAAGGCGACTTTCTATGTCTTATCTTTGAGGTCTTTGTTTTATTTACACATTTTGCTAACGAAATTATTATTAATATTATTATGATTATGCGCATTTCAATGAGCAATTATTGTATATGCAGTTAGCTGGAGGGGAGTTATAGAGAGTTTAAGGGAACTTACCTCAATCCGAAAGGTGTGCGTGATGTCATCTAGGAACAGTACGGTGACGCATTGTTGTCGTTGTTGTTTCTTGTCGCGCGCCAGTTCTGTGGAGCCTCCGGAGCGTAATCGGTAGTTTCTGCTCAGGTTGCCTAAACGAAATCGTTCAAACATGGCCCAGCTCCATACTGCCCCAATTAATTGCTAAACTTGTGTGTCCTTGTGTCTATATATGTGTGTGTTATTGCCCCTAATTGTTGCTCCTTTTTAATATTGAAAGCAAGGCTCTTCTTTTCTCTTTGGCTGGCAGTTGAGATTGTTTATTCGATAAAATGGCAAGACTTTGACTTTGGACGTGTTGGTTCACGTTATGGCTAAGACTTTGGATGGATAATGCTCTTTTCTGTTATTAATTTCGCTCTGTAAATATAAGAAATATTGTATGAGTTAAAATTTCTATTATTTATTAAACTATAAATAATGCTTAAGTTATATAAAGTGCAGTCGGCAGAAACAAAGTTTTTTTATGTAAAAATAAATTATAGAATGAATAATATACAATGTATTTGTTTTGTATTTGTAATTCCAACGATTATAAATTTAAAGATACATCCATTTCATATTTAAAGTTTTTAAATAGTTTAAAAGATATCTGAGATCGATTTTCAGTCTAGTATTCTAATTATATTTTGTAAAGTTAGTTATTGTAGATAAGTAGCAGAAGATTTATACATTAGCTTAGTATCTCTGCGACAGAGTAAACGTTAGAGTATTCTTAGTTCGTTGCAAAGTTTTACAGCTAGTTACGGCTTTTCCGTTTGACTCGTCTTTGACCATTGTTTACCTTTGTTCGGTTATTGCTCAGGTGTGCGAGTGCGGGAAAACACTTCACATGACAACGTTTTGGCCCAAAGGTCTTCACTGGGCGCATAACTTCACGCGCCAGCGAACAAGATACACACACAACCAACACACACCTAGATACACAGACTTGGTGTGGACAAGCCATCGACAAGTGTAGAGTGACTAATATCGTCTTCGTTGACTTCCTTTTTGTCTTTTCCCCGCAATTGATTCAGTTCAACCCGGGTGTGTGTGTGTGTTTGTGTGTATGTGCAGATAAGACACTGGCCCACATATATACCCACGCACACACACTGTCTTCATTGATGATTGATGCACCGTGTAATTGGCTTAAAGGCTTTTCAAATGATATACGAACTAGTTATAAATATCGAATTATGCATTTATACACAGTTGCGTCTTTTATGTGTCTTTTGCTTTAGTTGACCTTTTAAGGCATTATCTATTATTTATCTTATTTATCTGCTGTCATCTTTCATCACAAAAAGTTAACTATATATCATTGTATCTGTGGTTTTCTTGAGAAAGTATCTTCTCAAGATATGATTTTAATATAATTTAAGTATCTTTCAAATCATTTATATTTTGTCAATATGTTAAACGGTAATATTTGATGTTTAGAAAAAAAGATTTTTATCTATCTTAATATTCTAATTTGTCGTTTTTCTGTTCTTTTTTAGCATATGATAGTTTATTGACTGCTTATCACATCGAGTGTCTTTAACCACTGTGCCTAGATTGCAAGTAAAGCTCTTTGTTAGTCGTCGCTTTCTTCTGCACTGTATCTTTGTATTGAACTTAGTACAAACACCCACACGGACACCATCACTCACACATACGTATATGCTATTAGTTATAGCAAATACAAATGTTGCTTGTATGTACATGTGACAGATAAAGATATTTTTGTTTCTCTGTTCTATATTAATACACGATTTCCGGCTGACAGCCAAACCAAAGAGAAACAAATTGAATCGAGGAAAAGTCAAGTACATAAATTTCTGCGCAATAACAAACGTATTCATATAATCTTTATAATGAGCGTGATTTATCGATTTTACTCCATTAGATATATGATATATATTAGATGTCAGGAAATAAGCGAAAAACTAATCTGAACTTTAGATATTCAGGTGTGTTCAATCAATTTTTTATAAAATTAGATGACAAATGCTTTTAAACACAATTAAACGTAATGCTCTGCAATGTCAAACATATTTTCAGAAACATTGATTTCTCCTTTCAAATAAAAATAAAACTTGGTAGATGTTGTAATATTTTATTACATCGACAATCTATCCTTAAAATCGTTATTAAGGCTTTAATTCCACTTTCCAATTAGTCTAATTTACAATATCTAACATTACAATCGTTAGTCTAATTTTAGACCGAATTGTTGGCGCAATGGGTTAAGCTGCTTAGAGAGCATTTGGAGGCCTTTAATACAGTGTTGATTTTTCGTTATCAGCAAATTAATGCAAATTTGTTAGACACACACATGTACTCATTGGAATAAGAAGAGGAAGAATTCTAATGCCCCACGCTTAACCTCACCTTGTTTTTGTAATGGGTCGATAATTTTGTAGATTACGTTCAACAGGTTGAAGAACGGTTGAACAAAATGAGGTTGCGTCATTTGCAATGTTGACGCCCACGAGGCCAAGTCCCCCTTCTCTACCTCCCCGCCCTTACTTACTATCCCTCGGTGTCTCAGTTCGCTGCTGTCAACTGATTCAGGGAATCGACGAGTCGACTGTTGGCCATATTTGAATGGAAGCCTTATAGACTTGATGTTGTGGTTATGACGGCTTTTGTAATACGCCGCATTCGAATCGTTCGAGTAGTTACTTTATTCTTTATATAGACATTGCAAGTCAAGAGACAAAGAGAGAAGTGAGAAGAGAGGAAGAGGTTTGACTGGACTTTTTTTGTTTATATTTATTACACATTTATTTATTTATTATGCTGCTTTGTTGCCATTACTTGAAAATCGAAATGAACAACAACAACAAATTTGTATTGTTTTAATTGCATAAACAAAAGTAAACACAAACACACATACAATTTTATACCCTAAATGCATTTTCCCGACAACAACAACAAATAAACTTTTGGTTCGTTGACCGACTTTTGGTAGTTCCTCTCCCCTTTCCTTGCCTCGTCTCTTTCCTTTTCACTGAAAATGGGAGTCATGGTGCCAATTGGTTTATTATGTTTAAATCTATTTGTATGTGTGCACGTTTGATTGTTCAAATATGTTCACATATATTCTACTTATGCTTTTGTATGCAGATTTGATTTGCTTTTGTTTATTTGAGCACTTCGGCAACTGAAAACGCTTTTGGAACAGCTTCCGTTACGCCCCACAGTGATTCGCAGCATATCTAAATAAACGGAACAACTGTACTAGTGCTTTAATTCTTCTTATTCTTTTGTTAAATATTAAAAATGTAAATAAATAAAATGTATTTTAAAATTAAAAAAATCTATAAGTTCACTATAACACATGAATTTTAAATATAATTATGGCATCTAATTTTTGCAGCTTTAATTTATTTATAAATAAACTATTAAGAATTATCCATGTTATTGAAAAAGATTATGTAAATTTAAATCAAATGCTACCGTATTATAAATAGCTTGCGAACCAATGTGCGACTTGTGCTTTTTTTTTTCTTTGTTCGCGTGACCCGCTGAGCAAATGGGGGAAATGGGAACGTAAGCAAATCCAATTTGCTGGCAGATGCTGAAAGTGGATCGAGGGGGGAAAAGCGGAGTGGGTAAAGGAACTAACTGATGTTGAACCGGTTGAGAATTTGCCAACTAGCGAACGCAGCACTTAAAAAAAAAGAAAATGAGAACTGTACTTTAATGTCTGTCTGGCAGTTGGTCAGTCGCGTAGATTTGGTGCAGATACAAAAGATGAATCAACTTGATAGGTAACGAGGTAACGGGGCTGGAAAATGACAACTGTCAGTCTCTCAAAAGGTCACGGTGCTCATTCTCTTCCTCGCTCTTTTTCTTGGCTCAAAGAAGTACTTACAGTATGTATGTAAATATTTGACGCATTAAAGAATTCACATTTATATAAATTTTATATATTATATTTACCAAAAATAGAATAAACAGATATTAAAAGATCTGTTGGGTTTAACCAGCTTTAATAATGAAAAATAAAATTATCTGAATATTTTTCTGTATTAAAAGAAATTACCTGACATACTGTACTTAAAGGAGGCGACAAAGATATAGAAGCCGCTATGGAATGAGCTTTGTACTCGGAACTCGTTGCTCGTAATTGAAACCGCAGGCGTTGAACTTGTCAAACATCGCGATAGGAAACGTAATATGAAACTGCAAACTACATAAACATAATAATCCAAACAAACAGCAAAATGAAGAAGGTGACAGACAGAGACTAAGGGAAAATGAGTAAGAGAGGTAAGATAGGGAGGCAGGTTCCTGGCTGTCACTCAATTTCAATTAGGCCACATCACTCAATGATGTCCATCAAAGTTTACAGGAGCTACCAGCAGAAGGATGAAATGGTGGCAACCCTAATCAAAGTCAAAGCTCAAAAGGGGCTTTTCAAATTGAAGAGAAAGAGAGAGGCAGTGGGGAAAGTGAAGTGCAATTGAATTTGCCGTGCCAGAGACGCATCAATAATGTTGCCTCAAGCATTTGCATTTGTTTGGTTTTATGTGTTTCACCGTTATGCTTCAGGGTTGCCATGTGCACGCACCAGCAAAAGGGGAGGACAAGTTAGTCCAGAGCAGAGCAGGGCTTACGTGGACAGGGTTCCCGCTTATCGCTGTTTGCCTTTTAATTTTTATTGCCGCTGACGAACGTTGCGCACCCCGACATCGAAATTCTTCTGCTATTTTTGTGTTCATATTTCACATGCAACGACAACAGCCCCCAGGCCCAGAAGAGAAGACCCAAGCAGCCCCGGGCAGCACACACACACACACACACACACACAGACAACACAGTTACACAGACAGTATTCTGGTTGTTTACACTTGCGATATGCTGAATTCTTTCTCAACTATATATATATTTTTGTAGAACCCTTAGATATTTGTCTGCTCCACCTCACTTTACAGTGATTGGAAACTATGCTAAGCTCAATGCGAGAACAGAAGTTGTTTAATTAATTAAACGATTTGTAAACACAATGTAATGATTTATTGCACATACACAGAAATACATGAGTATGTATCTGTTTATGCAGGCTATCTGTTTCTTCATTACATTGCATCTCTTCGTCATCTTCTTCTCCAATCAATGTAGGATGCACTTGTGCATATGTGTGTGTGAGTACGCTCTCCCACTCTCTCTCTCTTTCCTTAAAGACTTTGATTTTCAAGCAAATCAGGCAGAGACGCTGCGCTGAGTAGGCGGAATCTTGAGATGTCAGCGGGAACCGCGAGTGAGAGCGACAGCAGCGAGCATAAGGAACAGAGAATAATAATAATAATCAAGGGGCAGAAGTGCGGTGGCGTTGATTCTGCCTGCGGCAGCAGATAAGCACACACACACATACATACATAAAAGAGTTAAGAGAACCGCTTTAGACAGAGATCACAGTGCTCACCTTGTTTCGCTGGTATTTTATGTACATATATACGCAATTTGTTGCTTCTCCTTGCATACAAAACACTTCTTTAAATCACTGTTTGCCTTTAGCAGCAAAACACATGTAAATTACAATGCTCCTTCAATACTTTATAAAAAAGATATAAACGCACGCACATACACATCCATTGACTGGTCACAAAACACCGCCACACACGCACGCATAGGGACGCGAGTTGCAAGAAAAACAATGAAACAAAATTGAAAAATGTTCAACAATGAAGCCGCAATTGAATTAAAATACTGGAACTTTAATATTGCTTTACAGCGAGCAAATAATGCATCCGATAACGAACAAAATTAACAAAAAATTAAAACAAATTTAATCTTTTCTTCTCCGAAACCGAACGACCAAGACAGGCAGAGACGAACTAGTGATTGTAGAGTCGTATCAAATTGTTCGCATTAAGTTCAATTGAACTTATCATTAAATTGAATAAATGAACTAAATCCCAAGATTGCAGGTCATTTGGTTCACTAGATTCGAACTAACTGGTTTCGAAAATATCTTGCCACCTCGGCAAAAAGGTTCCAGTTCATTTAAACGTCTGGCAGCCTTGGCAACTGATTTAGACCATTTTTCATGCGAAGCATGATATTTTTGCCAAAAACTATCTTATTATGAAGTTTTCCTTCTTTTCAAGAGCTAATAATTGTCAATTTTATGTAATTTGGAATTAATGAAATTTTTAAATTACTGACCCGGAAATCGCATTGATAAATTTGTTCGAAACTGTTCCCTTAATTGAACGAACAATCTAAATCCCTAATTATCGATATTCAAAATATTATGAACGATATAAAAGGGTTGGTATCCCATACTTTAAGTATCTGACCAAAGCTCGCTGCTACACTTAAAAAAAGGAAGTAATTTAAAACTTTTAAAAACATATTAATAGTGTAGGTAAAACATTGTTTAAGGTTAATTTATCCAAAGAGAATGCTTTATTTAAAAATTTTACTTTGATTTTTTGAAATTTACATAAAATAACATCTCTTTTTAATTTCTTTGCACACACTTCCTCTGACAATCGATCAGATCGCAATAACGATTCGTATTGCCTCCACAGCCATAATAGACCATTGCCACGCAGGTTCCATTTCTCTGTTCGTAATACCACATTTCGTTATTGGTATGTCTATGGCAAAGTCGGCCAAACCTATGTCCTTCATCCTTTTGCCCCTCACAAGTTTGTCGAACTGCAGATTAAATACAGAAAATATAAGAACAAATACATGGTCAATACATAATTAAATTACTTACTCGTTCGTACATATCCACGACAACTGTTCTGGGCCCGAGACACAACCATATATAAAGTTAGACATACCAAAATTAATGTACATTTCATAATGAAGAAACTCGAATAACTGAACTGAAATCGTTCTATACTATTACTATTTATATAGGAAACATATGAATGTTAAGATTGTTGATTCAAGTGTTCCGAAAGAATTATAATAAAAAGATTTCATTGTTACTGGGAAACCTAAATGGGAATAAGTATAACAGTTGTGCGCACAGTATTGTTATATTGCAGGCTTCCCATAGAATATTTTGTATATGTGCACTTACAGTAATGTGCGAAACACAATTTAAATTTGTTTCAAAAGTTGCCAGTATCATTTTATTTCAATATTCTTATTACATTTCAATTCGAGCCACGCCTCATGCAAGCCCGCTCGCATTGGCTCTTGGTGCAATAGCGATTATTGTTGCCGCCACAGCCCAGATACGACATGGATCGGCAACTACGAGTGTTTGAATCGTAGTACCACATATTGTTATTGAAATGGTCTCTGCATCCACGTCCTAGATGTCCTGAATTTCTGCCACCCCGACAGTTCTGGGACACTGTAAAGAAGGATATCGTCGTTTATAATGAAATTTTAATAATATCACTGGTGGAAATATATAATGTTTATGTACTTACGTAAGTTAAGTCCAACACATTTTTGGGCCTGGATATGGGCCACGTAGAGTACTAAACATGCCAAGACTAAAATGAATTTCATTCTGAAGGATATTGTAACTAAACCGTGTTCGTTTTGAACTGATTTAATGCTGTAACTGTAACCCCTTATATATCAACGTAACAATGCAGGCTTCCCAAATATGTATGTTAAAATTATTGATTCAGCTGTCCCAAAGCAGTTGCAATACAAGTATTGAATATTCAAGGTGTTACAATTGTACATTAAAACTTAAATGCAAATTCACAATAATTGTAGTTCCCCAAGGGTAATTCTTCCCCCGATCAACTTTCTTTATTGTGATTAAAATACCCGTGATATTTAAAAATAACTTAACAATTTGTTTATTTAGCAACATAGCCAATGAAACCAATTAATTTCTATATATAAGCCATTATTAAACTGTTGTACGTGAGAAGTTCTATTCCAAAAATGTCATTATGAACTCAATAGCATTGTTTAAATGTAGATCCACATTTAAGGGCTATTGTTCAACACGGTCTGAAGCAGTTATTTTATTTACTTCATCAATGAAAACAATTCAATTTGCTATATAAGTGATATTGGATTTCAGGTACTTACATCAATTCGTTTTTTCAATATGAAATTTATTTTTACCCTGGCCTGTCTGATCGTGTATGTGGTCCAATCTCAGGCCCAGAGCACTTGTCGTGGATATGTTCCAGCGCGTAAGTAATTCAAATAGACGAAACTATAGTTCTGTATCTATATCTAACTTTACAGGTAATCAAACCTGTGTTGGTGGCCTGAATGAAGGCCATAATCTGTGGCGCCATTGTCAGGCAAATGCCAATAGAAATATGTGGTATTATGATACGATAAGTCGTCGTTGTTGGCAAATGGCCTATAAGGGATGTGGAGGCAACAATAATCGCTACTGCACTCGGGACGATTGTCGCTGGATGTGCAGGCGTTCAGTTTGAAGTAAACAATTAAATTCACTTACCATGATAAATGATAATATGATGAACTCAGATTAAATTAAATATTTGTTGTCAATTTTTAAAATGCAAATTTAAAAACGTTGTAGTCTTTATATTATTTATATACAGAGGAAACCAAGCAGAGGCGGGTCAAAAGGACATCAAATGAGAAATTGAGAAAGAGAAACTGTATACAGTGACTGCCAACATATACGCACACCTCGCATGCTCACAGTGAATAATAAATGTTTGTTCTTGTCTTCGGCTGCAATAAATTGAGCTATGATTCCTTATAGCCAAGTTGAATGATGATTAATTGCCTTGGGTCAACCAATCGGTTCGCTTAAAAAGCCATCAAAAAAATGTGACATTCAGCAGTCGAAGTCCCCCGATTCAGGGTTAGACCTTGCAAAAAAATACGGAAATCTCACCACAACCGGACACGGGAATTGAGCGCAACAAATGCGGTAAATTGGAATTTTATGCGTTTTTTATGTTAATCAAAATCCTAATGGACATTACGTCTGATGGACGACTGTCAGAATGTGACATGTGTCCAGTGTATTGCATTAATCCCACCTTGATGCGGCTTTAGTTTCATTTCATTATTGTGGTTAGAACCTCTACGAATGTAGTACAAAGCGGAAAAAGACTTGGCTCACTAGAGAGTGAGATTAAAGAAAAATAATAGATACAATGGAGAAAAATTAAATTGATAAGTAAAAAGGAATAACAGAATATTCTGCTACAATATAATATTCAAAGTAATAGAAGTTAAATTCACAACGTTGATTATATTATAATAAAAGTTTAAGTTACGTGTGTTTATATTCATATTTAATATTTAAGCCTTTGATGGAATTTGTTTATACAAAATTTAATTACACATTATAGCTAAAAATTTGATAGACTCTTTTAAATATAATACATATTTTAGTATTTTCATTTATATTGTTCAATTTTATTTAGACAAAACCAAAACACAAAACGAACATTAGCAGATCTCTTAGAGGTATTTATTTTTAAACTTTATTTTAAGTAAAATTAATTTAATTAACTCTCTGGGAAGTGTAGAATTGTGAGTTGTACAAAAGGGTTCGAGTTTTGTGTTCGGTTTTTAATGCATAGTCGTAATCTAGAAGAGGAAGCATTTGATATGTTGTAAAAATGTTGTTAATTATAATATAGTATGCCCATAGTTATTAGGTAATTATTAAAATTGTACAATTAATTTAAATAATTAATAACAATTAGAATTAGAATTATGGGGATAAGCATTATTTTTTTTTGTTTGTCTGTTTGATTTTGTTTTTGATTTAATTACGAGTGCTTGACGTTTATTAAATGCTATAGTTAATTTATTTAATTAATTAGTTATAATTGTAATTATAAATATCATTTATAATATTGTTGTTGCTTTCTTGTTGGCACACTATCCAAGTCTTATGCAAGAGTTTTAAAGTATGTTAATTTTAATTGTAATTTAATTCGTTAATTGCAATTATGCCGAGTATTTTTAATAGAATTTCAATGGGTTTTCTTTTTGCCGTGTGAGTGCTTATCTTTTTTTTTTTTAAATTTACAAGCTTACAAATTATTTAACAACATTGAATGTTTTAACATTTGCATTTAACCAAAAATAGTTTATAAGAAAATTAAATTCCTAGAAATTGTGGATTTAAATGAAGCTTCAAATGAAGTGGAAAAGTGGAGAATGTTATTGTTTCTTTCTTAACTTTCTATTTACAGTTGAAGGGGTGTTTCTACTGCCCGCTAGATGGCGCCCTAATGATTCTTGCGTACGCTGAAAAACATGCGCGCCACTTTTCCCAAGGCGCCCACAAAGTCCCAACGCTCCTGCTGCGGATGCTGATGCTGACAGTCTGGCAACGCTGGAACCGACTCATCCAGAACCTAGGAGGGTGTGGAATACCAACCGCTCGCCGGGCTGCCCTTGTGATACAAATGGAAGCTCGAATGTGGTGCAAAATATTGCGGCTGATCGAGATTGCTGTAGGTGACGCCTCCCTCCGTTGTGGTCGTGGCATGCCCCGCATGCGGATGCATGGCAGCGGAATATGCCTGCGGCTTCAGTGGCAGCGTCGTGGGCGTTGAGCCATCCACAGGCGTGGCATATTGTCCGCGCAAGGGATCGGCATAGTCATAGCCACCATTGCTGCTCACGACCAAAGATGTCGATGGCGGCGCCTTTGCCGAATTGTTGCTGTCCCGCGGCGACACCGAACTGGGCGGCGTCATGGCGTTGTGGTAATCAATGGAGCTGTGATAGCCACCATAGGTGGACACCAGATTGGTGAAGGCATCCGCTGAATTGACCGCCTTTTGGCTGCCCGGATGCGTCACCGATGGCGTCGCTGCCGCCGAATGCAGCTGCAGATACTGATTCTCATAGGAGGATTCGCTGCCTGGCGGCGTTGGCAGAGGTCCGCCCTGCTGCTCACCATAGAACACGCCCACTCCTGTGGTCGTCTGCCTGGCCGTGGCGCGGATTACGCTCTCCCGATTCGCATAGAGCTGGCGGAGCAGCGCAGTTGCTGGCATCGGAGCTGGTTGCTGGTAAGGTGTCCCAATCCATTGGATGGTGCTGCTCTTCTCGTTGGGATCCTGTTGTTGTTGCTGCTGCTGCTGTTGTTGCTGCTGCTGTTGCTGTTGCTGCTGGTGGTGCTGCTGTTGATGTTGCTGTTGTTGCTTCAGCAAAGCATCTGTGCTGAAATCTGTGTTGGGCTGGTTGTTGTTGTTGTTGTTGACGGAGGTTGGGGATGGCAGATGCTTGGACATGGCATGCTCCAGATCCTTGACAGCCGAATCAACACCTCCAGTCGCCGGCTGCTCATCCACAATGGAAGGCAGACGACTGCGCGGCTGTTGTTGACCACTATTTGAATCCCGCTCCAATGCGGGCAACTTGCTGAGTGGTTGTTGTTGCTGCTCCGACTGCTGCTGTTGCTGCTGCTCTGCCTGCTCCTCTGCCTGCTGTGCCGCTTTGCTCTTCCGCTTTCGCTTGGTACTGGTGCCACTCGCCGGCGTGGGCGTCGCCACGGGCGGGGCCACCGTCGCGGGCAGAACTCCATCCACCTCGACGCCCAGCGGCGTCGGACTGTCCTTGATGAGGGCCAGACTACTGAGATTACTGCCATGCGAGGCGGTCGCATTGCGTCCACGTCCACGTTGCGTATGTCCCTCCGGATCAGTCTTGGGCGAACTGAGTCCCAGCTTCATGTCGCCCGCACTGAGATGTGCGTTGCCCTCGCCGGTGGCATCTCCTCCAGGTGAGCCACTGCTCTTGTCATTGCCCAATCCCTCCTCGTGCTTGATGCTGTCCACACTGGGCTCCAGCTGACAGCAGTCCAGTATGAGATTCTCATTCTCTCGATTACTGAAAGAGAATAAGAAGGGTAACTAGTTAGTCACCAGCATTTGAATTCAAATTGATTTTTAGGGCATCTACCTGATGACATAGTTGACGCATATGATGTTCTGCTCGTCGGCATTCTTCGTGCTGCACACGACAGTGGCGCAGGTTTGTAGCCAAGTGTAGCCTCCACTTTTGTTCATCAGTCGATAGTAACCAGTCAGCACTTGACCCTTTTCAATCACTGTGAACATAATCAACATAAGTTTGCATTAAAACATAATTCTTCTATGGACAAATTTAAAACATTTCATTTCATATTTTCATTAAATATTTGTATCCTTTAA
Organism: Drosophila sp. st01m; assembly: GCA_018901795.1. Lineage (NCBI taxonomy): Eukaryota > Metazoa > Arthropoda > Insecta > Diptera > Drosophilidae > Drosophila > Drosophila sp. st01m. The sequence goes on from JAEIFG010001637.1 coordinate 17,800,879, forward strand.
ATTTTTATTGTTCACGTATTTATCTATTTTACAAATTCACAAATATTTTCAATATTATATTTGATTAAATGAAAATTGTCTTAGTGTTTCTTTTATCAAAATAATAGAACAATACTATATTGTTCAATTTTCATTTTAATTAATAGGCTTAAAAATCATGTGATAGATCTTTGTTTGTAGTGATGAATAAATAATAAATAAATGTATTTTTATTAAAAATATATATTCAATCAAATAATATATTTATAAATTTGTTTTTATTCTTTAATCAATTAATGACTTGGAACACAGTTTGCTGGACAAACAACAATTTTCAATAAAAACAATAAAATATTGATATAATCATTTCTAATGTAAATTTTTCATATTTTTATGATAATGATATTAATATTTTTATATCTATCTTGAATATTAATATGTTCTTCGTTTATAAAAATTTGTAATTTTTCTGAATGTCAATAGCATTAGTTTTACTATTAATATAAATGAAATAAAAACTTACGATCTGTGTGACTCTTGCGCAGTCGATTGGCATCTTCGGCATGGCACAGCGAATAGAGGCTCTTGTTGACCAGATCCTCGGGTGCATAGTCCAGCAGATCAGAAACTCTGGAAAAACAAAATGAAACAACACTTGAAGAAAGAACATAAATACAGTTTAATTGCAGGTAAACTTACCTGGGTTCGCAGTGGGCAACACGCAGATCGAAATTGACGCGGGTTACAAACATATCGCACTCCAAACGAATCTCGTGAACCGAGGGAGGTGGCAGGGCAATGGCCAGAGCGACCATGCCCAAAAGGGGCGGCTGGGATTTGCGTGTGTGCGAGAAGGTGTATTGAGGACGCAGTTTGCAGAGCAAAAGCACAACCTGAAAATGTATAAAAGAAAATTGAGATTGAGAATTAGACTTGAAGGCGATAAAAGCTACAAAAGAAAGCAGCTTAAGGGCTAGAAAATATGCAGCATTTGTCAGCTTACAGAGAGCTTTTCTAAGCTGAGCTTTCACACAGACAGAACACACACATAGCAGCTGCTTGTGAGAGTATTCAGACTGGAAGTACCGCTTTTAAAAGCTCATCAATACTAATGCATATCCAAAGCTCTGTAAAGTGACAAATGCTCTGAGCGCTGACAGCTGACAATAAAGTTGATGATGATGACGATGATGATGAGAGGCTGCAGATGATGAAGTTCTCTGCCGTGATAATATTCGATACTGATCAATCTAAAATCAGTTTTCGCATTGCCTTACAAACAGAATATGGCCGAAATTTGAAAATAAAGAATCTGATTGTTTGGAGTACTGAACTTTTTCCGATTAAATCATAAATTTGTTTATATAATTTATATATTTTATTTATTTTTCTTGCTAAAATTTGCCTTGCTTTTTTCGTACTGATTTCAATTGATACGTACCGAATAGTTTGAGGCCGGGTTCTTAACATTTTTACCATTGTTATTGTTACCGTTGCAATTGCTCGTTGCATCGTTGGCCTGTAGATAAGCAGTGGATGGGATGGTAATACGTATACGTAATAAAAGCACAATTATCCTTACTGACAAATCAACCAAAGAGGGTTAGTCTAAGTACGTGATGCCCCCCGAAACCAACGGACAAAGGTTAGCAGCACTACGAAATGATAACAATAACAACAACCAAAAGGTAAACCAAAAAAAAAAAAAAATAATAAAGACAAAGGAAAGAAATGGAAAAAAAACCGTGCTAGTTTCTACGATAAACGTCGCAATTCACACTACACTACATGGCACCGTTAAGAGCTAACAATTGTGGTACGAAATACTTTGAAATGCAACTGAAAACTTACCCGATATCCGGAGGATTTGAAGTGACAGCCACGTTTGGTCAATGTGGATTTCATGCGTATACAAAAACTGCGATCGTAGCCCTTGTAGCCACTTGTGGAAGCCTGTGTCATGGAGGCGGCAACTACAGAATAAACAGGAGACAAAGATTAGATAAAAGATTCGAAAAACATATAGAGAAGTTGAAAAAAACTGTGCTCGGAACAACAGGAACAACCCCTTTTAAAGTCGGAACAACAACTCGGACTCGACTCACCATCAGGATTGTTCGTACCGTGTGTGCCACTGCCATCATCGGAGGCGCCCGATGTGGGTGATGCCAAGCCTGCGGCACCGCTGCCACTGCTTCCACCACCACCGCCGCCTCCACCTCCGCCGCCGCCGCCACCGCTCGTTAGACTGAGTCCCAGCTGCTCGGCAATTTCCGCATGATCCGCCTGATGGATATAGTCGAATATGCTGCTGCCCGTCATCTCCACCTGCGACAGTCCCAGATAGATGGACACCGTTTCCGATATGTACAGGAAGCGTCCATCCGCTGCCACCGCCAAGGCGAAACCGTCCAGTGACTAAAGTGACAAAAAAAAATACAAAATTCCATATTAAAGAGTCATTTACATATTCAGTTCAAACATGGCTGCAGTTTGTCGTCTCTCTGTATCTCTCTCTCTCCCTCTTTATATGTACCTATCTATCTATCTTTCACTCCCTTGCAGAGTTTAGACTGACTTACCTGTAGTATGTGGGTGCCCTGATGTTGCTCGAACAAATCAACGGCGGGACTGCGTCGAATGGCTGCACCTGGAAACGAGTACAAAGCGAATGCTGATGAGTGTTGGGTAAACAACTGTGAATATTCGTGTAAACACGACTTAAAGCATAAGAATTCAATACGGTCAGACCGAATTATAAACACTCTGTCATATAGATTACATGATGAATGATCAGTCTACTGAAAATCTAATATTTAAAGAACATAAGAATATTAAAAACCATTTCTAAATACATAACTTACTTAAAAATAAATTAAATCAAATATATTTAAAAAGAGAACAGATACTTTGCTGAATAAAAATTGAAACTAATTTCTAGAATTCAAGTATTTAATATAAAATAAAAACATAGAAATAGTAGTATGAAAATATTAGTGAAACTACGACAATGAAAATTGCATATTTAAATTTGATTTATATTATGTTTATTACTTAATTAAAAGCATAGAATATAATTTAGAAAAATTCGCTATAAATGTTATTAATACTTTTGAATATAATTAAATTTTTTATTGAGAGATACAACACTTTTTATAGCCACTATATAAGTGTATCCAATTCCCTATAAGGACTGTGGCTATAATTTCTGGACACTTGTCTGAAGTGTGGGTCAAGCACAGTCCAATCATCTTCATGCTCATCCTTGGTCCTTCATTAGCTAGTCATGGCCATAATATTGTTATTGCTAGCCAAAATAAAACATATAAACGATACCCATTCTCCAAGTCGACCCAGTCTCAGCCAATACGAGTGCCAGGGATAAGAATAACAGAACCGCAGTGTCATACTCAAACTCATAAATATGCTCTGAGTTCAATATTTTCTCAGCTGATGCCCATTCGAGCATATTTATTTAATTCAATTATTGAATTTTACGATTATGTGAGAGCAACCCCAACTTTGGCTGCTGACCAAGTTCAGGTCATAATTCGCCCAAGTGCAAATCGCTTTAGTCCCCATTCCCATATATCTGTATATCGTACGAGTATACATATGTGGTACCCTTGTCCATTCCCGTTTCTCGAATCGTGTTGCAAATCCCCAGAGATTTCAATGCCTCAACGCAGTCGCTAAGTTGGCAAACAGTTTCCGCTTCCGCTGACCATATGTGTATTTGTGTGTGTGTGTGTGTGTGTGGCAAAAGGGGCGGGAGGCGTGTGCGCTTTAATGACCTTCGAAGATGCCCCCTTTCCGTTTCAAATATATATGATATTTTTTTCCTTTCCACTTTTTTATGTGGCTGTGGGTCAAATTGAAGTGCTTTTTATTGCCCGCAGGTTGTTGCTGCCTTTTGGGTTTAGTTTCGCATAATAATCCCATTCAGTGCCACTGTGCCCCCGACCCACCCCCTCCCTTTGACCATAACCAATACGCCCCATTGATTTTGGATTATTTTTTAGTGCCTTGTCTACCTTTTTAGCTTCTGCCAACAGTTGGCATTCAAAAGCGTCTCTTGGCAACTGAAACGCTCGTCGAGCTTTTGGATGATGTCGTCGATGTGACTTGGAATGCTTTTGGCGTGACAATAACTCGCTATTGACGTGGCCAACGATGCACGATCCATGACGTGGCAATGGCTGACAATGCTACCACCTCCAACTGACATGACAGAGTTGCCAACGCCACTGACAAACCCTATCGATGGGTTTTCCATTGTCAATAATAGGCCGATGAAAGGCTGCATATTGAATCAGGTCAACTATTTTTCTTCACTTTAAACTTAAACTTGCAACAGAATTTATAAATAGCAATTTGAATTCTTTTTCAAATTGGTATGGCTATTCGAAGTCCTTACAAAAGCTATAAAATGTATTATGTGATTTCCCTTAAATTGGTTTAAAATGTTAACTACTTATATAACACATATTTTTTTGAATTGTAGACATATTCATATGAAATTAATATTTGAATAATTCTAAAGTTTATGTGCAAAACCTTTTTCTAAATGCTAATCAGTTGACATATTAAAATTGTCATAAATTTGCACTTATTTCGAATTCGTACGATTAAAGCTTTCAAAGTTAAAATCAATTTAATATTTCATATATCATTATTGACTCAACAAATTGTGAAAGCTGTTTCCCATTCCCAGTTTCGATTGGTATCGACTATAATCGATAGCTGCCCAATTTAGTTATAGTTAATGGGCTCTATAGCTGGAATTGGTTGGCCCCTTCAATTGGCCTTCTGAATTTCCACAATGGCAGCGATGACACAGCAGCGACAACTACAACTACAACTACAACAACTTCAAAATAAATAAATAAATGAATAACAACAATAATAAATGCCACAATGACAATAAAAATGCTCCAGTGACGTGAGCAAAAACAACAAAAATAACAAATACTTGTAGATATATATATATATATATATACATATATATAAAATGGCTGCGCATGCGCGACAAATAAAATAAATTACGCTTAATAGCGATATTTTATGCAAATCGGGAACTCGAGGCCCCCATCGTCATGGCTTACGTCTCGGTCCCAGTCGCAGTCTTCTCTGCGGGCCAAAAGCCCAAAAACAATACCAATAAATTGCTGAAGCGGCTTAAACAGTTTTTAAGGTGCGCACGCATATTATTTTTGTTTTTGTTTTTTTTTTTTTTTTGGCATAGAAAAGTTGACAAATTTTGATTTCACTTAAGGCATCCGAAAAGCTGAGTATCATTCCCTCCACTTCCTCACCCTCCCACCCAATTGGCCATCAAATGTAGGCAAATGTGTTTCCTGCTTTCGGTTTTATTGCTCATTCTTTGCCGTTCACTTTGCTCCCCTCTTCGCCAATGGCGTCCAATATGGCCGCCCACGCATAGGTACAGTCGTCAATGCAAATTAGTTAGGAAATTTCACTGCACTTACAGTTTTGGCCTCACTTGATAAAGACAAAAAGTCAAGCAAGTTTTTCACTTGACAACAAACGGAAGGAACTATCTATATATAAATATGAGGAAGCGTTAAGACTGTCCAATGAGAGAATCTTTGTGTTAAACTAGAAATTGTGCAGATAAACCTATCTACCTATCAATTAAATAAATAGTAAAAAAAAATAGTTTAACTACTTACTCAAAGTTAGACAAGATCTATTTATATAGAATTAAATAATAATAATATTTGATTATTATGTCAGCTTAATAACCATAAATCGTTTCAATTATTATCAGCATTATTTAAAAAATAAATTAAAATGCTTGACATTCTTAATAAATTAATATATAGTAGGTGTCATATTACGTGAAATTGAATAATAATTGTCGGCATTGAATATATCTAAAAGCTCTACAACATATTTTCAATTAAATAATTAATTCTACTTATTCGTCTTTAAATATTTGTAGATTTTTATAGACTTTACAGAATGAAGACTCTGATTTGAATAACCATTAATATTATCAATTAGGGACTTACTTTTTAGTTTACTGCTGCTGGATGCCTCACGGGTCCATGGTGGATCCCCGTGACCGGAAAAGTCTCTCAATTTCAAATAGCTTATGGTCAGTCTTATAATGGAAGCCTTGTCTAGTTGGCTGGTGATGGCTGCGGGAAGTGGCAGCATTTTGGCCAACTCATAGAACTCATAGTTCTCTTTGCCACGTCTCGAACGAGCTGCATCCCGTGACTTTTCCTTGCGTAGTTCCAGAATGCTGCAAGTGGATAAAGAAGAAACGGAAAGATAAACATAAGGACACATTAGCAACAATTTGTGGCAATAAATATTGAGATGAGCTATAAGTAGACACTGACGAATCGTAGAGAAGAAACTGTCAAAGAGGAGTCTACAGAGTCTTCCGCTCTCCCTCCCTCCCTCACAATATATATATGTCTCTCTTTCTCTGTCCCTCTCTGTCTCTCTCAGCTCTCACCTGTCGTGGAAGCTGTCAGCGTAGACAATTTGGCAATTTGTTTGGCTGTCTCCCTCGTCTCTTGTTGCATTGTGATGAAATGGTGTCAGTCCAAACAAATTGCCACACATTTGTCAGTCTTTCAACAGCCAGTGGAACGACAAGCAAAATAACCAAGAGGACCCAAGACTCTACCATGACATTATTGTTCTCACACTCAACGATCGGTTCTAGCAGCCAGCTAGAAAAATTGTCTCATTTTCAATGCATTACAGACTTTCCATTGTCCATTTAGTTGGCAGTTGATATTTGTATTATTATTGTCTTACATGTTTGTACAGTCTTTCCGAGAGTTCCCTCACTTCCCTCCCAGCTCGCCTCTGCACACAGATGCCGACTAACAGATACCCTGATTCGATCTCAACTTCAAGTCGCGGTCTTTGCTTTATTTTCCCTCAATGCACAGACTTTTCATTCAACAATCGTTGCTGCAATCCACAAGAGATTGAAAGACCTAAAGACCGCCGTTGAAACTGGAGTCAAAGTTGGAGTTGGAGTCGCAGTCGGATCTGTTGCTATCTGGGCTCAAGCATCTGGCCATCATCTTCGCCAGAAACTTGGCTTTAAGCGTTCATAATTTAAGTTTGTTGTCATCTTCGTTGTCGTCGGCTTTTTCGGTCATTTTTTGTTGCTGTTGTTGTTTACCCTTTTTGTTATTTCTTTTTTTGTTTGTTATTGTAGTGAAATGTTCATGCTCTACCTAATTAATGGCATATTGCAATTTTAAAGCACTACGTTCATATTATTGCAGTCAATAATTGAGAGTTATTGAACTATATTAGAGTTTTTGGTATAATTATAGAGATAATAGTTATTATAACAATATTTTTATTATTATTTATATATATATATATAACTGAAACTGTATAGAGTTATTTTCTGAATAAAAAATAAGTCTGAGAGGTGTTCAATTATTACTTAAAAATTACAAATAACATTCAAATAGGCGATGAATGAAAACTAATATAAGAATAGAAACATATAATAATATTTATATGTTATCTACTATATACTGTATTCGTTCTAAAAAACTCAGTCAATGTAACTAAATTATGTATTATATAGAGAATTATTCAATTAGTTATCTGGAGTAATATGATAAAAGTATATGTTTTTAACTTGATTCTTTTTGAATTTGCATGTATTCTAATACTATAATATTTAAAGTGCAGGGTATTCCGGCTACTCCCAGGGCCTAAGTGATCTCTGAGTTGGCTCTGCAACATTTTGTGGCCTTTTAAATTTATTTTTATGTCTGTGGGGCATCTGTAAATGCGCTCATCACAAGCTCGAGCCTCGTTTTGTGTAACTTTATTTGAGACGCGGCGGCTTCTGCGCTCAACGAATTTCTGGTGGGGATTATGGCTTATACTTGCTGCTGCTGCTCATCTCTGATGCTTATCTGAGACTGCGTCGTTGGGTTATAAAAGTATTTTTGATAATTAAAATGAAACCGGCGTAAAGAGCGCGTATGAAACCCGTACAACATGCGTCTGCCACGGGCCAAGCCAGTTTCTGGCCTTTTTTAATACTTCACTCCACTTGCTTTCCGAATAACAAATTTTTAATTAGTTGGTTAAATCTCAGCTGTGTTGCTGATGTTGTTGTTGTTGTTGCTGTTGCTGTTGCTTCTGCTGTTATTGTTATGTTGAAATTATATTTAAAGATTGAAGTACCTGGTTTCCTAATAAAGGCCTGGTTCAAAGAACCTATAGAAATGAAACTGTTAGAACCCAGACAAATATATATAATTGGTCGACTAATTCGCCACACGTTCCGCTAGAAGAATTTAATTTTTTTTTATTTAGATGAGAAAAACTGAAAGCATCAATCTTCCAACCATCAATATAAACTCCATTCAAATTAGCCCCGAAGACGTGCTACATATAAGTGAGAGTAACTGCGAGAGATCCCAAAACATTAGTCATCAAGGTGTCGCCTTGATAAATGATTCTTCTGCTCATTTTAATTTCGCACCGAAGGAGCAAATAAATTGGCAAACAGGGGCTGCAATTTCGTCACTAACAGGCGTGTAAATTGCTCGTCATTAGCAAATTGACCGACTGGAGAAATGAGACAGCTTCAGTTGTCTTTGTATTTGTGAACTTTGAAAGCTCTGCCAAGCTTGTCTTCTATGTATTAAACGTCTTTTCTCATGCGTGTGACGTGTCTGTGTGAAAGCTTCCCTTACTTTTCCACTTGATTAGCTGAGACTACCTGAATTGTTAGGGAATCTAGGGTATTAGCGCCTAATATTGTCGTTTGATCGAAATACGAAACCTAAGCGGATTACATGCCCTAACATTGCGGTTTTCTTTACATCATTTTGGCACATGATTTTGCCAATCAAATCAAAAATCATTCGATCAAGATAAGGGTAAGAAAATGAAAAGAAAATCGAGAAATGAAAACTGCTGCTATTTTCTTTTTGTTTTCCCACACAAGAGACTGTCAACATAAAAGGATAAGACTGTATCAGGCCATTGTTTATGGGCTGTGAGAGGTACCGTTATGGCTTTATCAGTTGCTCTTTGTTGTTAGCAACAAACACAGCGGGAAGAACTCTAACTACAGCTGATATTATGTAATCGTAATTCCCAGAAAAGAAGTCAATTGAAAATGTTGACAAACACTCATAAAAAGTGTTTTAAAATGTGTCCGATTGAAAGATGCGAAAAACATAAAAAATATGACAAAAAATAGGAAGATTTTCAATTTAGAAGTTAATAATATCAGATGAAATATAGATATTCATTTGATAGGTAACTACTTTCTAAATTCCAACTATAATTTAAATCAAGTATTTTTATATATTGCTTGTTTAAATAAATTATTTTGGAAATTTACAGTTAAGTTTATATTTATTTGCCATGAAGAATACACAAAAAGATGGAATATACCAGACCTTTCTTAAAGTTAGGTAAATATGTAGCATTAATATATTATAGATATTGAAATCAAAGGCTTTTAGAAACATATCATACGACTGTATTTAAAAATACATGTTTGGAAGGAACTATAATGTATTTTTCAATCGATGAAAGTACTACAACTTCCTCTGCTAAAGATGATATGGAATCAAGTTAAATCGGATATACTAAGAAATTGAAAAGAAAGCCAACAAACACAATTTATGGATGTCATTTCCAGATTTGTTATTATTTTAAAAGAAATATTCATTATTATCTGAAGCCAAGTCAAAGTAAACTTTGCTTTTGCAAGTTAGTAGAACACTTGACACTCGTATTTGAATTAAAAGTTTGTAAATTACCCCGTATCAACTAACCCCGGCTCGATGGGTTGCTGTTGAGAATGCATTCCAGGTGCGCCCGGTTGATGTTGACCGGGCATTTTGCTGTATGGTGGCATGCCACATAGATCCTGGGCGGGCACCATCCACGAGTGGCTGAATGGCACCGCTGACATGCCCAGGGATCCGACCATGTGACTACCCGGATGTCCCGGCGTTGGCTGCCTTTGATAGCCGGCATAGTCCATGGCCACCGCCTGATAGGGCAACATGTCTGCACTTGATCTTAGAGATTTGGCTAAGTAATGAGTAATTTTGATAACACTTCACGTTTAACTAGCACTGGCACATTTTTAAAACATTGCACTTGGATTGGGTATTGGATTTCTTTCAATTTTGGATACCAATTTCGAATTTGGCACACTTCTTCTCAGCCAACTGGGCAGAAGGTCAACGACGCATCCTTTTGTGGCTTTTATGTTGTTGTCTGTCTGGCAATTGGAGCACGCGTACGTGTCAGTTGCTGTCTTCTCAATTATCCTTGGACGCACACAGATACAGTTACAGAGACACACACGAGCACGGAGGGTGGCGTGGGCGGATCACGCACGGAAAACAAACGCCGGAGTGCCACTGACAGCTTCGATTGGCATTCAAATTAGCGAGCTATCGACTTTGCCCAGTTAATATTCGAATTTTTTTGTATTTTCGAACGGAGTACGGAGCACGTCGCTTGGCGAAAATTGAAGCATCCAACTAAAAGCTGAAACTGTGATTGGAATTGGGATTGGGATCGGGACTACGAATGTGATTGGGTTTGAGTTGCGTTGCGTTGCGTTGTGTTGTGTTGAGACGGGACGAGTCGAGTTGAGTTGAGTCGAGTCGAGACGAGTCGCGGCCTGCAAACAAATGGGCGCCAATTACGCACGCACGGGGCAGAGCCAACCGTGCCACACACTTGGAATACAGATACAGATACACACGGATGCGGATGCGGATACGAATACCAATACGGATACGGAGACGTCGATACGTTAGCTACAGTTGCACGGCCGGGCAGCGTACGTGAAAACTGCAGTGATGATGATGATGATGAAAGTAACGTAAAATGAAGAAGAACTAGAACTACGCGACTGCGAACGGGAGACGAGTGAGATGTGCTTACGCTTACGATTACGCTGTACGCTGTACGCTATACGCTTTACGTTATACGTCCGTTGCGGGCGACGAATACGTGCAGAATAATTCAGAGTCACGTTCACGTCACGAACAAAACCAAAGTAAGGCAAAAAAAGGCAGCGCTGCCCCTTACAATAACACTCACTCACACACAGCCGGAGCCAGAGTCAGAGTCAGAGTCAGAGCAAGTGAGCCAGAGCGAGCGAGCGAGCGATAGAGAGAGACAGAGAGAGTGAGTGTCACGCACACAAGTAGAAAATTTTTGGGGGTGACATCTTTGACTCGACACGAAGCAATAGCGACGAGCAACGAGCAACGAGCAGCGACAACGACAACGACAACGGCCGACGAACGTGAGCAGCAGCAACGGCGCCAGCATGCGTACATACTTATATATGTGTCTGTGTGTGTGTGTGTGTGTGTGAGCACCTGACACAACGCCTGGTCATGTACTGGACGCACCAGTAGCATTTTAAGCAGCCTCACGCTCCAATTCGCCGCAAGCTCTCTCGTTTCGCCGCAGCGCCACTGTGTGGGTGTTGTGTGTGTGTGTGTGTCTCTGCTCTGTGCTCCGTGCTTCGTGCTCCGTGCATGTGTGTGCGTGCAAATGGGCGGGACGTGACTGCCGTCGAATCGGAATCAACATAGCGCGCATACCAAATGAGCATAAACAGTGAGTGCGAGCGAGCGAAAGAGCAGCATGCGCTGAGTAAAAGAGCGCAACTCTATAAATGTATGCGAGAGTATGAGAGCATGTGCCTCTGTGTGTCTGTGTCTGTGTACGTGCAGACGCGACTGTATTGTAAACTAAAAACTGGTTTCGCCTGCCCTCTCGCTCGCACTCACGCATTCGGCCAGTGCGACTGGCGACGCTCTCTCGTTCTCACTCTATTATATACTTAGTGGATACCCAGTTTTGTTGTTGGAGCTGCGTCACGCGCAGCAATTAGTTTACTTCTTTACACATTTGGGAATTTGTTTAGCGGCTCTTTCGCTGTTTGTCTCTCGCTCTCGCCAGCCAACTACAGTCGTGTGTGTGTGTGTGTGTGTGTGTGTCTGTGTCTGTGTATATGGGAGTTTTGTCTGTCGTTTGCTTTTTATGTGTGTTTGTGTATGTGACCGAAATGCCAATGACAAAATGCCAATGGTGGAACAGACCAAAGCCAACACACTGAGCCCCAAAAGTACGCGTTCAATTCCAGGTCCGAGCCTCTGTCAGAAATCCTGACGTGCAAGTACTGGAGGTGAGAAGGGGAACACACAGGTATCTTCCAACAAATCGTTTGCCTTTCGCTTGGTGGGGGAGTTTTAATATTCCGAACCCGCACAGACAGCGCCCAGCCCTGAATTTTACTTTTTCGCCTCGTTTTATTATGCGTTTATAATAATTTTCAAGCAATCCCAGAAATTGTTTAATTTCATCAATGGGCAAAGGGCAAACACACAGATTGTGAAAGTCTTTGGCAGCCATTTTGTTCTGGCGAAAGTTTTCAATTCGCCTCAAACTTGTCACCTTCAAAGACACGTAATACGTTTGATTTCATAGACAGCATAATTTAATCACTAACAGCATGTGTCTTAAGTGTCCTCTTCTCTCAAGCAACAGTTAAGTTTGCAAGTTGCTGAAACTCACTTCATTAAATTAAGCTAAGAATTCTATATATTTTGTGCTTTATTTGTTTATCATCTGTCTTCCAATTAAGATATTAATATCAAGTCGATTCATCTGTCAGAGTTTTAATATTAAAAGTTATATTGTAAATGTTATGAACAATAATTATGTACAATATATAATGACTATTGGAAAAACAAAAGATTCTTCGCAATTTATCTATATAAAATATACGTGAAATATAAAACAAGCTGCGTTTATACGTACACTTATCATGAAACTTCACAAATTTTCGCACGGTATTATTAAAATAGTTTGATTATTGGAAAACCATGTAGAAACAGCGAACAATTTGCTAAGTCCACAATCTGTAGACAAAAACTAATGGGAACTTAACGGTAATTGAAGCACTTTCGCTAAATTACAGTTGTATCGATTGATGGCTGCTCTAATTGAAGCACCCAATGACTCCACATCCTCGAGTTAAGTTGCAGCAACTGGTGTTGTCGCAGCTATAAAGACATTACGTAAGCGCAACGTAACGTAACTGGAACATGTGTAGAAACGTGATCGATTTCTTGAGCCCAGTTGTAGAGTTGTCCAGCAGAGGGACATGCAAAGGGGAGCAGCTAGAGAGAGAGAGAGAGAGAGAGAGAGAGGGAGGGAGAGCCAGACAAGTTGGCGCAGCAAATTCTCCCACAATTACGCGTCGCTGGCGGCAATTGTGAATTTTAAAAAGGAAACGTGCAAAGTGGCAAATGCGGGAAGCAATTGGAGAAGGGCTGAAAGGAGGGGCAAGTGTGGGGGGCGGTGTAGGTGGCAGGCGTAGACAATGAATGAGGAATTCTAGTAAAATTCAACGCAAGCTGCCCGTCATTGAGTCCGTCGCCGTTTGCCATAAAAATCGAAACGTGAACGTGGCCCGCTGAGCCGAAAGCGTTTCCGGTTTACCATCAGCCGGATCGCACCGATGATTCCACGTGCAGACAGCCAGACATTGAAATTGGCTCCGACTGGAGTTGAAGAGCTGAAGCAACCGGCGAGTGTAGGTCGGAAACTGATGCGTGTGGATGCCTCGAGGACAATGGCCATGGACGTGGATGTGGACGTGGACGTGCAACGATGCGTATGGGGCGCCAGTGACTTACCCCCTTTCCACAACCTCCTTCTACGCTCCCGGCATCCCAGTCGCAATCCCATTACCCATATAAAGGTGCGTGTGCCGAACTCGAGTGCGTGCTGCGGCTGTTGATGGACCTATTGGACATGAGTTTGAGTTTTCATTTCGGTTTTGGTTTCGGTTTCGGTTTCAGTTTCTGTTTTGGTTTTTTTTCAAAAACCAAACGACGGCGAATATATCGCACACAAAATGTGTATTCCAGTCAGGAGTCGACGCCTCCTCCAGCTCCACCACCTTCATCACCTCTAGCACTTCCTCCGACATCCCCGCTGCGTGCTGCCAATTGTTGCATGACTTTATGAATGGACTGTCTGTAGTCGCCGGCACGTATGCAACTGCCTCTCTCTAATCAGTTGGCCACCACCCCTTCCCTTCTCTCCCCTTCCTTTCCCTTCCCACCCCTACACTCACCGCTACTCGCCAAAGCCTGACAATACAACAGGAAGAACCGCAAAGAGAGTGAACTGGTCAAGAAACAACGTGGGGCGGGGGGAGGGGACAGAGAACAGGCACTTGCCAGTTATCATCCATCACGTTTTCTCGGACACACGAGGCATCCATTTCAAATAGCCAGCTGCAAAACGGAGCAACGTGATTTGCGAAAAAATCAAAACAAATTCAATGAAGCGGTTAAAGCTTTGGGCCAAGTTTAAGGCGTTTGCGATCGATCGATGAACCTATCGATAAAATGCTGGTTCTGTGTGTGAATGACTGCGAAATGAATAGATAAATAACAATGCAGTATGTTGAAGGATATAAAATTTAATAAAAATCTATCACATATCAGTAAACTTATCAATGTATATTCTAATATTAATAAAACTTATTGTCATATTTATTAATTTAACATTTATTTTAATAGCTTAGATAGTTCATGTTTTATAAACGACATTAGCTGTAATATTGACATTTCTAGTTTATTTTAATAATCAATAATGTGTACTGATTCAGTTTCATACTTTATTCTACTTGTACCTTCAGATAAAGTTTTCTTTTGTCAACTTAAGAATATAAAGTAATATATAGAGTAGCAAATACAACGATTATCAGTATCGATACAACGAGTTTTAGCAATAAGTATAAGTAATAATAATGTATCCTATAGATCGACTTAGATTCGATTGCAATGCCATAAACTTTCCTAATTTAAAACATAGCTTTCTAGCATTAAAAAAATGTATATTTCTCTTGTATATTAAGGATTGCAAAGGACGCATTAAATGGTTTTAATGCCAGTTCCAGTTCTAGTCTCAATCTCTAGCGCCAGTTGAAGACACAGTTGCTTAGAGGAAGCAATAAACTAACCGCGATCGCTGATCTGTCACGATCTGTCTACCGGGGTACAAGCCCACAGGAGAAAGCAATAAAACTGACACTGGTGATAAAATAACACAACGAGATGATTCGTTTTCCTTTTTTTTTTGGTCATCTTTGTTTTTTTTTATTTTCGTTTCGAGTAGTAGAGAAATGGGAGTTATCAGCGTGTAGGATCTGTCAGGGTAAGATTTTATGGCTCAGTGAAAGGTACCATAACTGTTCTTGGGCCCTGTTACACAATCGAAATACAAAACGATTCATAATTCACAACAACACAAGAACCAACAAAAACAAAAACAAACCACAAAGCCAAACAAACAATTAAGCAATAAAAGCAAGACAAAGACAGACTGCTGTACGGTGTGTGAGCGAGAGGGTGAGTATTGGAAATTGAAGACAATTCAGCTCGGGAGCTGAGGAGTTCTTCTCATTCAGCAGTTAGATTCTTATCACCATGTGCGTGCTTCTGACGAAACACATTTCCCTGGTCAGCTACCACAAATGTGATTCCTTCAGAATAGTAGTAATTATTTTTATTCAACATTTATGATTTGTAAACCACATCTTAGCCTGAAATAAATAAGCTTCACTTAGATTGCGGGAAGGGTTTCAATAGATACCAGAAACAGAATAAATAGATCTTCTGTTTTTATTATGATCAGAGATCTAAGCGAAACTTTGGAGTAGTAAATTGGCACCTAAAATATTATGTTTAAAATAAAATATAAATTGTAAGAGCATATTATAATATAATATAATAAAACTATCACTTTTTAAACTAACTAATGTATTGATTAATGTATTAATGTGTTGTGTAATGAACCAAATAATTTAATCCGTAAATTCCTTATTCTATAATTACTAAATTGGCAAATATATAATTGAATAATTTATTTTTAACGCATTCCTCAGTTAGTTTTAATGCCCAAAATCAGCAATTCAACTTTAATTAGTTATTTTCAGATATTTTATAAGTTGAAAATAAATTTGGATGTGTCAGTTGAAACGGTTGATTGATCGCTTGATTGAAAGCGATCAGCTGCGATCTTTGCTGATATTTGTTGTAACTTACTCCGCCGTTATATGAGCTATAAATTAGCTTTAAACAGGCAAAACAAAGTCAGAGGCGAAGCCAAGTCTTCAATCAGCACCACACAAATATAAAGTAATGTGGTGTGTTGGTGGTGCTTCCACACACCACTCGCATGGTTCCCTTCTGGCAAGTGGCGATCTGCTTGTTTCTCGTTCACTTTTCTGGTATTTAGCAAATAATTCGCATGCCAAACCGTAGCCGTTAACTGCGGCGACACAAAGTGTGCAGTTGTGATCGGAATTAATAATTAATATTCTTGCACCTTCCAAAACTGTGCCGTCGTCCCAACTCGACGGTGCAAATCTAGTTCAGAGCCCAGACGGTGGCAGTGCCGATGAAGATTCAACGAGGCCAATCCGCACACTGGTCTCAGGACATTCCAAAAACATGTGAAAATACTTGCAATTTAATATAGTTCATTAATGCAGTTTCTTTTCAGAAAATCAGTACTGTGAGGGAATAAAATGTGGTACATATATACACTATTTTCCGATGTCTCAAAACAGATTCGAATTTTGCTTGAATATATCGTATTTTAATATATGCAGTTAGTTCAACTTAATTACATTATATGGGATTGGAAATCTCATGAGAGATAATTTAAAATTGAGAATCTTAAATGAATAGTTAAAAAGATTGATATAATTCTGTAATTATTTATTATTATTTGCACGAAACAATGAAAAATTTGTAAAAAAATATGATTTGTAATCAAAAACATATAGTAAAGATTCAAGAGTTGTATAGTAAGTGAATTTGAACATATTTATTTATTAATATAGTTCATATGTTAGCTGTAATGTTTAACAATTAAAAAATATTTTAATTCAATTAAAATGAGAAATAGATTTTCGTTTTGAGCTCTATAAAATGTATGTAAGTTTTATTTGAAATAAATCAAATAAAATGTATACAAAAAGTCAGCAAAAATCCAACAACAAATAGGCATTTGAGTAGTGAATAAATTGATTGCGCCAGTGTAATAAAAACTAAAGCAGTGTCAACAGCCCCCAGACATGACCGTGACAGTTGTTGGCAAAAACAACTAGAATTAAAATCGAAGGATGAACAGCAACAGCAGAAAAATAAAGAAGACTCCAAGAGAGAAGAAGGAAAAGGGCTGCAAGGAAGCTGCAACCGTTGCCTCCACTTGCCTCTTGCCACGTTTTTGTGCTGCAGAAGCGAGCTGGAAGCGTGTTCGGGAGCAAAGTGCATTCCACGCATGTTTCGTGTTGTTGTTGTGGTGTTGGTAGTTCAGAGTTTTTGTTGATTGTTTTTGTATTTGCTTCTTGACTTTTTTTGTGAATTGATTTCAGTTTGTCATTTGCGTTGTTCAATTAATTGCAGAAATCAATTTAAGTAATGCAACTTTGCCTCATTGTGACATTGTTGCGTTGTTGTTATTGTTGTTGATCGATTCATTGGAAATGTGCCTTTGGGTTGGAATTGGGACTAACATTGGCATCGGCTGGGTGCATAGCCCATCAGTTAACCGTCCGTTCCCCCCTGTTTGTGCTAATTGTCAACAAGCTGAGCTCCCAGCTAGGAAAGTTGGCTAGAAACTAGTCTTAGGATTCGTTTGATGCCTTGCAACATCTTCCGGCAAGTAGCCGAGCATGGCAAAAAGAGTGTGACAACGCGCGACAGCCTCGAGATAAATCCAATTAGTCTGATATTTGTACTTTTTATGTGAGAATTCCCATTAAAAATGTAAAATGTCATAACAACGAGAACAAGACAACAGACAAACAGCAGCAGCGGCAGCGGCAGCAGCAGCAACAGCAGAAGCTGCCACTGACAGCGACAACAACATCAGCCATGACACAAGCTCTGACTTAGTCGAACTGATAATACGCTAAAAATAACCATGTAACAGGTGTGGGCTTTTTGTAAACCTCGATCGATTCTCTTGAAATTTGGCATGCTAATCACATATGCGGAACTTTATGTGTGTGCTCAATTTAAAAAAATTAGCTGCAGCTTAAACACATTTATTGTTTTTAAAACTAGGGTATTGTGAAGAATAAATACATTTCTCTAGCAAATTATTGATAATAATAACTTATAGCTAAAGAAATATTTTAAAGTTGTTAAATTTTCTAATGTGAATATAGAATACATAAATAAATTGTGTGGCATACAGATATTGAACTATTTTCTCATTAGTTGCATAATAAAATATTATTGTAAGAACTGAAACCCAATTTAATAATGGTATAATCTTAAAGGAGCTTTCTAATACGACACAATTAAGATTCATCAAATTTTTTGATACTGTATTTCATTAGATTTTTAGCAGCTTCGATTACAATGTTGGACCTATTGGTTTTAGGATTTCGATGCAATCCAATTGCGATTGCAAACTGACTAGCAAAGTTTCAACACTTCCAGTTAGATCATCACATTAGCGTTGACAGCAACGGTTTCTGCTAAGCTGCAGATACAAAGATACAACTGCGAGTCTCAGACTGGGCTTCAGTTTGAGTATCTCATAGATGCGACATGCGCCTTTGACGTCTGGCGGCGATGTTGGCGACGACGTCTTTTGGTTTGGCATTCAATAATTTTATGCTAACAAATGCGTCGCCAAGTGGCGCTGCTTGAGAAGCTGCCAGCGACCGAAGAGAGTTGCCCAAGGGGTATGGGAAAGAGGAAGAGGGGAAGAGCAGAGGCAGAGAATCGTTTACGGTAACATTAACACTTACCGCGCATTCACCGAGGACTGTGCAGCTCCGATCTCCTCCATGGACTTTCTGCGAAGAGAAACAGAAACAGAAAGAGATACAGATACACATACAGCTACAGATACAGCTACAGAGACTAAGATACATTCAGCTTGAAGCCTGTTGAATATTCGATTAGCGGACGCGTTGTGGAAAAACTTGACATTTTCTAAATAAATTAAATTAGCCGATAAATGTGTCGGCTATCGGCGTTCGCAGCGTGGCAGAAAACTCACCTGTCGCCCCAGCAAAGTGCATCCTCTCGATATCTGTAAGCAAACAAATGTTCAAATAGTCGATTAGTCGATTACTTTCGCAAGCAACTCTCTCTCTCACACACACGTCCTCTCTGTCTTTCCCTTGCTTTTACGAGAAGGTCAACAGGAAGTTGAGATCATCTAATAAACAACAATCTGTGGCAAATTGCACTTCAAAGTTGCCACAGAGCTGCGCATTATCGGCCAGCTTTATAATCAAGTGCATCAGTATATAAAATTTATTGATTTTTACCGATTTCCCCTTCCAGTCCCCCCTTTTGAGTCTGTGTCTTCGCACAGCGCCAGACAATTTTCGTCATAGCCGTCGAACAGCCCGTAAATCATTAGTCCGAAATCTCTGCCACAGTCCCCGAGACTTTCGATCCTTTTAAATTGTCCCGTTTTGAGTTTTGGAACCGCGAAAAAAAGCCGCGAATTGCCTGACCCTAAATCGATCGCGGATTGATGAAGTCGAAGTCCCAATCGATACAGGAGTGAGGGGTGGGGGAAAGGTCTTCGACGCGCCATGCCAATTATCAAAATTGTAATAATATTCATAAGTTTCTTTTTCTTTTTTTTTCATTCTTTGGCTCTTGTTTTGCTTGCAGTTTAACAATCGTAGGTCAAGTCCGATTAGCTCTAAACAATTATTGCCAACTGCTTTTTTGGCTAAGATTCTTCGAGGGTCAAAAGCGGAAGCACTTGCCAAATGCCATCCCCCTCAAAAAAGGGGCTGCTCATTTCCTTTCATCACCAATTATACAACATGTTTTCAGTTTTCCATAGAAATGTTTCGGAATTATAGTGCAGTTTTGGGTTAAGAGAAGTAAGAAAAATGTCTTCAATGATTTACGGCTTTAGTTTAACGGAGTTTGTACATCTTCAGGTAATTTGACATGAATAATATCACTTTTTGTTTAAATTTATTTCTGAGTTTGTCTCAACTATCGTTTATTTATATTATAATATTGGAAACCTACATATACAATAAAATCCTACCTCTCCAACCTTCTTGCTTTGAATTTTAATTGGTACTATCAATATATGCTAAATTTTATCTACATTCTCTTAAAAGTTAGTTTAAAATTGCTCGAATTATCACTGATATACATATATTTATACAGATTTATATATAAGTATATATCAGTGATAATTTGAGTGATAATTCTACACTATAATTCCCTTAATAGCAGGATAATTACTATTTTTATTAAACATTCTATGAAAAATTTATGACAATTATTTTCTTCGGTTGCTTTAAAAATATCTAAGTTTTATTGAGTGAAATATGTTTTTTTCCTAAAGGAATATTTTCAGTTTCCGCATAAATGAATTACATTTCATATTTTTATTTTAGTTGGTTAGAAAGCTCTCCAGGGTTGCCCAAAAATGTTTGGGATCATGTCGAAACGGAGTCAACAACTCTTCCCACCACAGCCCTTTTCTGTAACTTAAGTTAGCCCAAGACACGTGTTCTCCCTCAACAACTGATCGATCTCTCGATTGGATAAAGAGACAATTGCATTTCCAGAGGCAGCTATTTTTAAGAGTTGGCCTAAACGGCTCACTCGTAATGGTTAGGAGTAGGGATGCGGGAGGGGGAGCAGTCAACAATGAGATGTCATTGTCGCTGTAAGAAAATAAAAAAAAACAGACCACTGAAAACGCTGATAATAACAGATAATTGTGTAGAACATGGCCCAACTATTTTGCCACAACTATGTGGAGTTGGCTGGAACTGTGGCACGGGGAAGGGGCAGGTGGCAGGGACTGAGGCTGGTCACAATGCGATCTTGCAAGAAGCCACAAATCAAAGCCTCATCAGCGTTATAAAGTTCAAGTGATCGATTCGCGATACCGAGTCGATCGCTTGTGATTTTTTTTGTGTGTACTTCGTCTGGTTCTGGCCAAGTCTACTTCTCTCCTTCCCTCTCTCTCTCTCTCTCGCTCTCGCTCTCGCTCTTTCTCTAAACGTTGTCGTCGTCACTTTGATTGCGTTTCGTGCCCAATTAGTCTCAGAGCACTTGAGTGCGTAAAAACTTGTACCGCACCATAAATAAATTGGCATGAGGAAAACAGGAGCCACAGAGTTTGAGACAGAGACACAGACAGAGACACAGACAGAGACACAGAGACACAGACCTAGGGACTTTAGAGACTTGGTAGAGACAGGGCAAGGAGAGGGAATAACGTCATCGTCATCGTCATCGTCTTCATCGACAGCTTCGCGTCGTCGTTGAGATGTTGTCGCCAAGCCAGAGACGCCGGCATTGTCAATATATGGCTCACAGCCAGTTGCCAGTTGCCAGTTGTGAGTTGGCAGTTGCCTGGCTGAGGGATAGGGCTCTCTTGCCTCTTGCTCTTGCCTCTTGCAGGTTGGCAGTTAAAATTACATAAGGGGTCTACCAACTGACTATTAAGAGGTTGTCCCCCAGACTCAAAAGCTCAAACACGGCGCACAGCAAAAGTGGCCATAATTATGGAACATATTTCATAATAATAAGGTGTGTAATCTCAACATTTAACTAGACTACGAAATGTGCAACCAATTAACTGGCCATCCACAAACAGTTTCTTCTCAGTTCATCTGCTTCCTTAGTTCCCCTGCTCCTCTCTCCACTGGACAAGTGATCACTGAAATACTTGCAGATACTTTGAAGAAGTTATGCGAAGCATTTAATATTTCGAGTAATCAAAATGCTGCCAAATTAACTGAAAACTGAGACTCTAAAACAGTTAGGATGTTGGGGTAGTTGTTGGAGATTTTGATTGGATTATAATTAGGAAATGTGCATATATTTCTGCTTATTAGTTTTCTGTTAATAAAATTGTGTTCATCCTTCCCATTATGATAAATGCATTCAAACTTGTTATATGTAAAAGTAAATAGAGCTCTTAATTTACAAACAATTTACAAACATCAGTTATAACCAACAAATCTTTAGCTTAATATAACAAATATCGTAGAATCAAATATCTTTCATCTATGTTCTATTAGTGCTATTTAATAAAGGTTCTATATTTTTGCGTAAATTGAAAAGTATTTATGAATTTCTTTGGAATTTCTTTTAAACAAGGTGTACAAAAAATTATTATATTTTTCTATATTTTGTTTCCTATCATATTTTACATTAAATTTGATATTTTTATATTATATTTCATATTACATATTTTCCACACTGCATGAAGTTGATGTCTCGTTAAACGAAAGATCAAGATCACTTTAATTTTTTTGAATGATGCTGTCAAAGTCCCCAAAGCGATTTGTGGTCAGACACTGATCACACGCGTTACCTCCGCTCTCCCTCCTTGCTGAGGGGCAATCCCATTCAATCCCGTCCCCTCATGCAGGAGGGAAACCAATTGGCTGATCTATCATTATTGATTGTGCCCAAAAGAGATGCAGTGTCATTTTCTCTTTAAATGTCACAGATCCACTTTGTGGCTGCCACATCCACTTGCGGTTGGCGTAAACAATTATTTATATTAAAGCGAAAGACGCAGACGATCAGGGAATAGTTTGCTAGAGATTTGCTAGATGAGCAACTGACAACTGGGTAACTGAGATAACTGAGGGAAGCGAAAACTTTGCACCGAGTTCAAGTGCAATTTCAGCTGCAATCAATTCGCAGAGGATACGTCAAAGTCTGCGCTCATATTGGGGCGTTTATTTCTGTTTAATTTTATTTTAACCATTTAGTTTTTTTTTTTTATATATCTGCTTCCCTTTTTGCAGTAATTTTTGTTTTCTTTGTATTTTTTTTTGGTTCTTGGCCTTAATATCAAATTTTCGCTCTAAATTCCGCTGATCAATGATTGCCTTTTGCCTTCCTGCATCGACGCGTACCCTGACACTCCTCGAGTCGCTCTTACCTCTCCCCCTCCCCTTCCCTCTCCGCCCCTTTTCTTCTCTTTCGGCCCCTCTTCACTTAACTGATACATTCGACTGTCTGTCTTTTTGACTTTAAAGTCTAAGTCCAAGTCGTTGACTGACGAACTGCTCTCTGATGATCGACTGAACTGTTCGGACTGATCGACTCTTCCGATCATCGACCGATCGCCGCCTGTCTTCTTACCGACCTTGTGTTGTTGTTGTTCCTCTTCATCTTCTTCTCTACCATATTGTTGTTGTTCTGTTGCTTGTCGGCAGGGATTCCAACAATTTCAAAACTTCTCATACATATTTATAAGTTGGCAAAGTTTTGAGAACAGCGTAAAGCTCTGCCCACAACTGTGCGGAAATACCCTACTTGTAGAGAGTATATGGAAAGGACTGGAGTATTTGTCGACTCATTTTTGTATAGTTTTTCTTATTCACTTGATAAAATTACAGATACTATAAGTCATGAATGGAATGACAAATGAAATAATAATAAATGTATATAGCTTAGTTCTATGGTTTATACAATGGCATCTATTAATAATCATTTTTATTATTGCAGAATTATTTATATAAAATTTAAATATGCAGTAAAAGTTATTAAATAATAATTTAAAAAGTATATTTTCGTGCAGGGTATCAAAAAATCGGTTAATTTTAGCTTAGTGAAATATTGCTGGATTTTTAAGGTTTTCTGACGAGTTCTCTTTGAACTGTTCACTGTTTATCTCAATTATTTGATCGCAGAAAGGAAGTACCCGAAGGGAGAGAGAGAGAGAGAGAGAGACGATAAGAAGAGTTTTGAGTTAGTTCAATGTTCAATGTGCGTTCAATTCGAATTTATGAATCAACGCAAATCACAGAAAGGTAAGTATAAAGGTAAGTACTCGTATTTGATATTCCAATCAGGCATTTGTACTTTTGCACTTTGGGTGTGTGTAGCAGTTGCAGTTGCAGTTGCAGTTGCAGTTGCAGTTTTCAGTTAGAAAAAGTGCAACTGGAAGACAGATGGTGGTCGCACCTCTTCCCACCAGGGAGGTGGAGTGGGGAAAAGGGGTGGACTTTGGGGGTACGGGGTGTGGTTGAAACCAAGGGCCAGCCCTGGCAGTGGCAATGTGGCAATGTGGCTCATGTGTGTGCCGTTTAATCATTGTTATTGTAACACGGCATGAATTTCAATTAATTTGTGCGCGCTACCAGAAGACAACAAGTACAACTTGGGCAGAGGGATGAAAGGGGGAGGAGGAGGGGGAGGGAACTTGGCTGGTGACGTTGCCGTCGTCGCTTGGCGTTGATGAAATTGTTGGCTCACTTTGAATTTGCCGGCAGCAAGGACATCAGCCAGCACTTTATGTGTGTGTGCGTGTGTGCGAGTGTGTGTGTGTGTGTGTGTGTGTAATAGCTTCATGCCTGGCGGCTGTGTGAACATCAAGCTCATCAAGCTACAACCGCCACGGCAGCCGCGGCAAATGCAACACAAACAACAACATTGAAGCTGTAATTTACTCTACTTGACGGCAACCTGCAACTCTTGGCTAAAACGTCTTTGCCCGGCTCTGTCTTCGTCTCAGTTCCAGCCTTTGCCTTTGGCGGAGTGGGTGGAGTGTCTTCAGCTTCAGCTTCGGCATTGGCTTTAAGTCTTTTCTTCGCTTTTCTCTCCCGTGTTCCGTTCCCGTCTCCTGTCTGCTGCAGATCTTGGCGGCAAACTCAATTTCCAATGCCGGACTTTGTGCTGACTCAAGTGTTGCGCTTCATTTACATAATTTAATTGAATGTGACGTAGGCTGGACCCCAACCGAGACTGCGATGGAGTTGGAGTTGGAGTTGGACTCCTTGTGCACTTGCAGCCGAAACAAGTGTAGCTGGTAATGCATTTAGGGTGGAACTTGAGTAACACCTTCAGCTTTATGATCAAATTGCACTCGGCAAATGAGAAAAGGGCAATTGCAGAGGTCGGAACCGTTAGTTGCTTTTTACTCAGTCGGAACAGGGAAATAAAGTACAAACAAACAGTACAAAAGCTAAGTTGAGATTCGAATTATTTCCAGACTTGAGTGAGGTTTTGGCCATAATAGAAGTACTAGAGATAGTATTTTTTTTAAACCGGTGGGATCATATTAAATTAAATTATTACTAAGATGAAACAAACATAAATTCATAAATATGAATTATTTAAGACTTTCACTTTTTTCATATAATAAAATTACTCAATTTTAGTTAAAATGCTTAATGAAAAATCACTACGTTTAAGATATCTTTAAATCGATCTTTCTTCTGTTAAACGTTTACGTATTTATTTTATTGTTGTCGTGGATTTGTTGATTAGAAAAACATAAAATCAATTTTTGTGATCCCTGCTGTTGTGTAATTAGTTGAGATACCAAACATCGAATTTAAAACACAATTGCATTTAACATAAGCAACTTTTTAACAGTTAAAAGTATAAAAATGGTTTTATAATAATAAATTAAATATGATTTATAATTCTCTTTCCAGCATCTAATGCAAATAACAGTATTGTGGGTCTGGTTTCGTCACTAGCATGGATAATATAGAATTATTTTTAACTAAATTTTCTGCAATTTGCAACACTGAAATCTGGCGAATTAGCAGCCAAACACATATGTAAGTATGTGAGCAAAATGAGAGCTGTTAATAAGCCTTCAATGCCACAACACAAATCGATTGGAAAACGCTTCCCAGAAGGTCAGTCCATCAAATTTCCACTGTCTCAGTTGATACACACACACACACACACACACACACATACGTCTTTGTCCATCACACACATGTGTGTCTGTGGATTCCCAGCTTCATATGAGGAACTCCCCTCTCCAGTCATTCCCTCTCTCTTTCACTCGAAAACCTCATTTCGCTGAGCTTCCAACATAATCGCAATCATAATCTCCAGCATTTTATTTCATTTTCTCGCAATGATGTTGGAGTTGTTGTTGTTGTTGTTGTTGTTGCTGTTGCTTTTGGCCGTTGTTCGGTTTCATTTTGCTCTTTATGCTTTACTGCAATTTCTTAATGGCCGACTTGCACTATTCCCCTCTAGAGTGCCGACTGTCCCCCCTCTCACCTGAGTTGCCAGCAGGCAATGCAACTCCACCAATCACGTTCGAAATATAAATTGTGGAAATGATGGTTTTTCTGCTGCAGTTTCTGCATGCCCCCTCCTTCCTCCTTCCCCCTTCCCCCTTCCCCCTTCCCACTATTCTTTGGCTGGAATAGATGGTTAAGTCGACCTCGAAACCGCAAATACCGCTGACCATCTTTTTGGGGGCAACGCCGTGGAAAATTGCGTGGCGCTCTACGTCGATCGCTTTGTGGAATGAAAATGCCGTTCGTGCTCCTGCCACGAACTGGGAGTCTTCTTCTCCTCTCCCTCCGCGTCCGCCACCACCACCCTCCGTCGCCCTCCCATCGCATTAGAAAATAAAGTCGGCACTTCTTAATGAAAAACAAACGTCCCAGCAATTTTCCAGTTAGATCACATAGACTTCAATTCTTCAATAACTTCAATTCCATTTTAGAATCTTGTTTTGCTTGCCTTGCATTTCGCTGAGTGTAATTTTTAATGTGCAGCTTTAACAAATTGTGCAAAGAAAAGTGCACAAAAATAAAGGAGAGAAATAAATATGAAAATAATGGGAAAAAAAAACTAAAATGAAATTGAGGCATCCACATGAAGCGGCCACAATAAGCGGCAACTACGAGGAGATGCAGGAAGCGGGAAGCGGGAAGCGGGAAGCGAGGGGGGAACACAACAATCACAGTTTAGATTTCTGCATTCAGTTGAGTCTCAAGCTCTTGTTGTTGTTGGTTGTTGTTGTTGCTTTTAATATTACTTTGGCGTTTTCGTATGTCTTCGCCAATATTCGCCAAGGTAATAACTCAGGTGATTATAGTAATTATGCGTTCTGACGCGATCCAGCCACGGATAACGCTATTTCGATATAATTGAAAAATGCTGATAGACGCTGATTGTGTCGAGGCAACTCCAAGAGGCAACTCCAAGAGTCAAGAGTCGAGGCGGCAGATTGACTAACTGTCCAGACTGCCGCGGATTCGGCTCGGGTCTGGCACTGGCACAGCAGTTGGCACTGGTAGCTCTCAGTTGGAGTCTCGATCTCAGAGTTGGGGTCCAACTCGGGGTCCGTCTCGGTTCTGGCCCTGAGTTAATGGACGCGCCACCAATCACAGTTCATGAATTACATCGCCATCGCCATATTGTTATGGGAATGTCTTCGATGCGGTCTGCCCTTATTTCCCCCTCTGCGATTCTCACATCTCTCTCTCTCTCTCTCTTTCTTCCCATTGCCGGCAAAATGTTCTTTGATGCCGATTTCATTTTTCGATATTGAAAATAACCATGCATTATGAGAGCTTGAACCTAACTGAATCAGACAATCCACCCAACGAGAACAATAAGAGAACTGGGTATTTGGGAGGAGAGTGCGGTAAGAGAGTGTGAGAAGTGGAAGAGTTGAATTTATCATCTCGTGACAATCTCCACTCGTCCACTCGTTTCTCCCTCGTTGAAAGTGTTATTGTCACGTAAATTCAATTAGTTTAATTATAAGTTTCATCGATGTTGGCACCTCTGTAACGGTCCTACCTCCGCCTCCCATCTTTCCTCCTTCTATCTCTTTCTGGTACTATACCCAATCTCCCTGCCTCCTGCTTTCACCTCTTTATTATTATTTTGGTAATTTTCAATTCAATCGCAAGGCGCAAGTTTTTGAACTCATTTCAAATTTATCGCGTTCTACAAATTGGATTTGGGTGGTTCAGATTTTCCTGTTTTATTAGTGGCTCCAAAGGAAAAGTGGCTGATTATGATTGTGGGTGAAGTAACTTGATGGTCACGATGGCCAACCACTTAAGTTAAATGTTTAATAAGCTTTAACAAAGCTCAACAGTCCATTCAATTCAACTGTAAATTGAGAAATTGCCTCAGCTTTAATCAGCTAGGGATTGAGTTACAACTGTATGTTTTTAATGAATAAAAAATTAAATCTGAGTTTGTATTAGATTGATACAAATTAGATTGAATAGTTAGATGCCTATTAAAAATAGTAATTTAAGCAGTTATCGCATTTTTAACCTGAATATAGGTTAATTATAATTTTAATGAAAACTTTCGCTATTCGTTATCTGAGATTTTCGAAATTATTTTAATTTTATATATTAAGAATTTTTTGTTTTCAACGTTAAAGTTGAAGATTGTGGGAAATGGTAAGGCTTTTAAGTTAAGCTTTAAATTTTGGATATTAAATTGATCTAATGTAAATTATTTCTTAGGACAACAGCATATTAATCATTATCCGAATCAATATGGATCTCTAATCAACCTAATCGCTGGATAAAGAACATTTATTCATAGCTAGAGGAGTGCAATAGATAAATATCAACAATATCATCCATTTTCTTTTAAGGTGTGGTTAAATTAGGGAGTAAAAATTGAATCAGATGAGAAGAAACATAGTACTTCCTATTCGAATTTCCATCTATTAAAGAGGTTTGAATAGAATTTGTATTTAAGTTAATGAAGGAGCATTTTAGGATGTTAATGCAATTGTAAATCGCCTAAGTTTAATTATATAGTTCAAATTACAAATTCCCAAATTCAAGTGCGTTTTTGCTTACTTATATGTTAAGGACAAAGCTTCAAATCTTTATACTCAAGTATAACAGGAAGCTAATGTTCCCTGCACATTTTAAGAATCTTTTGCTTAGTAATATATATTTAAAATTATAGTACTTCTCAAATTAGTGTAAACTATGAACTTTCGTAAGCGAAAAATAAATAAAAAATATGGAACCTTAAATGCAACCTAGATATTAAAATTATTTAAGTAATTTTGTTTTAATATTTAACATGTAGATTCATTTTTTTGAAGCAATGATGAAATTCTTTCAGACGTATGAACGTGTAACTATAAAGAATTTTATATGCTTTCCTACGAAATTAATTAAACAGCTGAATATTTCATAGGTTGCAGTTGTCTTTCAAATGAATATTTCATAGGATGCAGTTGTCTTTCAAATGACACCATCGTTCGCCGTAAGCTTGATTTATTTACCGTCAATTAAAGTCCAATCTATTTGCAATTTGCACTCATTTGTCTGTTCCTCTCACTCACACTGCTTGTCTGTCGCCCTATCTCACTCTTTGATGGGGTCCATTAGTGTTGTATATAGGGATTTAAATGGGATAATTTCCTATATGCAGTTCAGTTGGATTTCCTGCCATTGGCAGCACAATTTGAATATATGGCAACGCCCACAAAACAGAGGCGACAAACACACACACACACACACACACACAAACAGACATAGAGATGGAGTGCACCTGTATGTATGTGTATATAGTTATTGGTATTGGTATTGGTGTTGGTGTTGGTATCCATGTGCAACTGTGACGTTATTTACCTATAGTAGGGAAATCCCTGGGGCACATGCAAATCCATTGGCATCCCTCCGCTGGCCGCCGCCGCCAGATGATGATGATGATGTGAATGCGGATGGGAATGCGAATGCGGATGTGGATGCGTGTGCGGATGATGATGATGATGGCCGTGCATGGGATGGGTATGATGTGCGGCGGCAACATTTTGGACATGCGCCGCAGCCGCTGCAGCCGCGAATCCTGCATCGGAGGCCATCGAATGATGACCCAGGACAGCTGCCCACGGTGAGGCGACAAAGCCGCTCCCATGATGATCCATTGTGCAAGCGAGCAGTAATCGGTTATCGTTAATCGCCAATCGGCTGCACTGCACAATCTTATCTCTTCAACTATACTATATATAATTATTTGTATATATATGTATATATCGCTTGTATATTATATATTGCTTTGATTTGATGTCGCACTCAACTGGCACGCCAAGATGGCGGCCATTATTTACCGTTAACGCGCATGGCCGCGACAACGACAACGACAACAACGACGACGACGGCAAGGACGATGACGTTAACGAAGCGACGGCGAATTCGCACACATACACACGCACACACAGTTACACACAAACCAAAACAAATGACACGACGTTGTTGAAATTGTTTCGTCTGCCGTCGGTTTATGGCTTTTACTGTAGGTTCCCCCTCATGGAGCGACAAAAAAACAGGACGATTCAACGTTGCTCCAATTCGGGTACTCAACGCTCAACGCTCAACGCTCGACTCTCAGCACTCGGCACTCGACAGTCGACAGTCGCTTTCGGTTTTCGCACGTTTTTGGTCCGCGTTCACCTCTGCACGGCACGAAAATTGGCGATAAACTATCGCCTCGCATCAGGAAACATGGTCGCTTGGTCGGCCTGGACGGTTGGTCGTTTTGGTCGTCTGCGGGTTGCCGCCGCCGTCGCCGTCGCCGCCGTCTCTGCCTCAGCCTCAGCCTCTGTCTTTGTTCCAGCCTCGTTCACAACATCATCATCATCAGCATCAGCAGCAGCATCAGCAGCAGCTTCATCATCAAGTTCTGCTCTGCTCCCAGAGCTGCAACAACGATTGCATTCTGCAAATGGTGGTGGAGCAGGTTTTTCATAGTCCCCCAGTGAGCGCAGCCAACGCTGCCTCAGAGAGCAATCTCGCAATCTCGCAGGCCGGCCCCGCTGCGTCGAGGTCGACGTCAACGCCGACAGCGACGGCGACGCTGACAGAGGCAGCATCCCAGCAGCATCCAAACAAACACATAAACACACACATACACAGATGTATACAGAGTTGGCTTTTTGGGTTTGTTTATTGTTTTTGCGTTTGCTGTTTTGCCATCAAAGTGTTGCACAAATCGGCAGACACTCTCCCCGACAGCAACAGCAACAACAACTGCAACAGCAGCAACAACACTTGCCGCATGTTTATGGCAATGCGAACCAACAACAACAACAACTCTTCTCTGCTGGCTGCCTCAGCAGCAGCTTAATCGCATTCGCAGCTTCTCGCTGCTTGCTTCTCGCTTCTCCACTCGCCCCACTTGCCTCTTACCTGTATGCTCTCTTTCTCTCCCCATCCAGCTTGCCTTCTCTCTCTCTCTCTCTCTCTCACACACACTAGTTCTTCCTCTGTCTGTCGCTGCTTGGCTCCTCAGGTAGCTAAGGATGCCTCAGCAGGCAGGCAGCATCCTCTGGAGATTTCGTTGCCTCTACAACAAGAACAACAACAACAACCACATTGAGTTGTGTTCTTGGCGATAAGCGAAACCTACAGTGGAGTCATTTCTCCAATTGCGGCTCTTTCCTTTTGTCAGCTCGTTTGGTTTTTTCTTTTTATTCCTATTCCTTAACTTTTTTTTTTTGCAATGTTGTTTAACTCCAGTATTGTTAAATTGTTTAATATTTTATTAGAGTATTATTCTACTTTTTATTATTGTAGCATTCGGAATTTGCTAAAAAGAAGAATCTGTTTTTCCATGCCAATCGAGACCGTCATTCATTTTACGATAATAAGTTACGCTCCATCAAGTTGAATAGTTCTTTCAATCGCCACAAATCTTGTATTTTTATGCGAGTAGCATTAAGTGGTTTGTATTTGATAAAGTCTTTTAGAACAGCTGAGTTTTACTTATTTTCTTTATTTCATAATATTTACATTAGAATTCATATGCGAAATACTGACCTAAACAGTAATGATAGACATTAAAGCTTTATAAGCAATGTACCTTATTTTTAGAATTTGGCTATTATTAAACCTAACATTTTATTTATAAATATCTTAGCATTATTTATTTGTGCTACAATGTGATAATAGTTTATTTTTAAGTTGAGTTGTTGAATAAACCTGATAAATGCAGATAATTATTACTAACTTCAATAATTGACAAAATTTTTAAAATGTGTTGAATATTTTTTATTACATTTATATTATTTTATCTTTGAACTACTTTTTTTTTAATGATTTTACTTGTTGTTTTTTGAGTTTTTACATTTTTCTTTAGCTTTCGGTTTATTTCCCTGAATGATTATTAAGAAGTCATTTTTTTCATAAGTTACGCCTTTCTAATTATAAAAATACAACTTTAATTTGTTGTTTAAATTTGCATTGACGTCTTAATCTTGTAGGAATTTCCTTGGCCATGTTTAAACACAATTTCAAACAATTCCCAGACATTGCATTTATATTCATAATCAAATCCCGAACTCACAAAATTCAATTCCAACTCTCAGACTGCAGCTCTCCGGATTCCCTCCCCTCGACGCGGCTGCTTTTCCCCCGCTGAGGGGCCAATCTGATGACAACTTAGTTAAATAAGGCGCCACCTGTCAAGTGATTTTCAATAAAATAAATTCGTGATTACACGACAATATCGTCGACGAAAATCGAAGATCAGCCCCAACAATAATAACAAACAAAAGACTCCCACGGGGAACGACTGGACGGAGGACCAGGTTCTGTCTCAGGTCTGGTCTTCATCTCTGCTTTCTGATTTCTGTCTTTGCCTCTGATTCAGCAGCTTCTTTTTGGCACGGCAATCGCACACGACTTGAGTTGAGCCTCAGAATCCTTGGCGCACACACAGATCACACACACACACACACACACACACACACACACACATAGAAAGAGAGTGGAAACTTCTGTATGGAAGTCGTGCAGGGTCAACGTCAATACTGAAACCGTCTGTCCACTGTTCATTTGTCTCCTGTTGTCCCACTGTCCTCTTGGGTTGTTTACAGTGTGCAAAAATCATTTAGACAAGTTGACAAAGCTCGTTTGGAACGTGAGTAACATGACTCGGCCTGAGGCTCGCTACAACAACAGCAACAACAACAACAATCACAACAAACAACTGAGAACTGAGAATTGAGACTTGGCTTGCATTTGGTTTTGTTTTGACTTCGACTTCAACTTGGCTCCGACTTGGGTTTGTGTTTTGGGTTTTGGGTCTGTCGCCGGTTCGGTAATGTCTTAATTCTAAACATGGCAAATGTAGTTGGAGCGTGCGGCGGCTGCTGCTGCGCCTCGGAGCACAAAATGAGGCCTTGCCCCCAGCATCGGAATCGTTGCTGACCTTTTATTGTAATGAAAATGATATCTACTTTAGCTACTCGCCTGTAAAGTCAACGGGTACAAAGCATAACATAAACATTTAATCGAGAGATCTTAATGTCAATTTTCAAAGTGTTGGCAGATAAGATTCTCGAAATCTTGAAAGGTATTTGGTTGCCATCTTACTTAATGATAGATTGAAAAGTTACTCTATAATTTTTCTATTTATGCTGAGAATTATTTTAATATGACTAGAATTAATTGCGATACTTAAGACTTTGCTTAAATGGAAATAATAAGAACAATTTTAAATAAATGTAAGCAATTTTCAACTAATGATTACGTTGAAATTTAATCATAATATGTAGATAATAGAAAAACAAAAGTTAGTGGAAAATAGACATATATTTTGTATATTTAGGCGTCTATAACGGTAGCTCTAACTAGCTCACAAAAAATGCGATATTATCTGGTAACTATCGTTTTAAAATGTTAAAGTACAACTGAGTTCTGATAGATTGATTTCTGAATATTTCCCTTTAGTATATTTCCTCTCTTAAAATTTATGCCGTGACATTAAAAAGAGTTAAAATTTTTACAATCACCTCCATCAATAAATATCATTTGATGGAAGCTTACTAGGAACAGTAATTCCTTCTTTAAATTTGCATAATAATGTTTTATTTGTGAATTTCGCTGTAATTAACCTTGGAAATAAATAATAGAAATTGTGGGAGGTAAAGTTTTGGTTTCATCTAAGAGAATAGCGAAATACGTACGCCATTATCGGCATATGGAACTATACAAGTTACTTGCTCATAGATATATATTTCTATTTATATATAGATGGATACGCTTTTCATATCGGCTGTGAAGTAACGACGAGTAGACAAACTCTTAAAATATGTGCTAAAAAGTACACAAAACTTCTTGATGGGATATTTGCTGGGAACTTTGCGAACATCGCCGTTGGCACGTGATGAGCATACTGGATGGGAAAACTGTGGAAATGTGGAAATGTGGAAAGCTAAGAGCTTCACGTGAGGATTACAATTTTCAAAGAGGAAGGTATCTTCATTCCTCCCAGAGTTGAGTTGAGTTGAGTATTGATTTTCTCTTTTGGTCACACATAAGTTTAATGAAATTTCATGTGCGATTTTCATTTGGAAACTTTAAAAACTATACGAACTTGATTTATGCACCTGCCAAGATTGACAGCTTTATCTTTGTGATCAGAGACTGTAAGACCTTCCCTGGGGTGTTGTTACTTGATTGATTCGCTGAAAGTCGAATGGAAATTAAACGGACTGACAGACAGACAGACAGACAGACAGTCGGAGAAACAAACAAATAACTCGAGTCGCGGCTTTAACGACCTAACAGTTGAATCGTTGGATGGGAACGTGTCTATAATATTAAGTCCCGTCAGTGACTTGGATAATACTCGGTACTCGGTCTCGGTACTCGGTACTCGGTCTTTACCCAGTTGGGCCTACAATTTCGGTAGTTGATGTCGTGCATTTAAAGCGCACACCTGACCAGACCCACAAATCGCTGGGCTTGGGCTTGGGCCTGAGACCAAGACCGAGACTGAGCCGGGGTCTTGAAGACTCTCAAAGTCGGCGACAAAACACAATTCGTAGAATTGCCGATATTTATGAGTGTGGATTTTTATTTCGATTTGGATTTGCATAACTGGGTCTCAGACATACCATACATGCTTAATTTTCCCCAAATACGAGAGAAACTTTCGAAAAAGAAATGCGTCTTTAATCTGTAAGGGATGCAACGGAAGTTGCGTCTCTAACGAAAAGAACAGGACGGAAGGCGAGGAAGGAAAGGGAAGGCAAGAGAAAGGTGAGCTCCCAGGCTATGATATTGATTTCCTGCTCCGAAAGACTCTTGCGCTTGATGAGTACGTGAGCAGCATGAGAAGTGGCAAGTGTGACCATCAGATGGTCAGCGGAGCCTGTGAAGAGAATCCCTTTTCACCTCACTGCCCCTGTCTCTGTCTCAGTCTCAGTTTGAGTCTCAGTCTCAGTCTCTGTCTCTCAGGTGTCGTATGCAAAAGTCGCGTTTGTGGAACGTGTGAACAGTTTTTAGCAATTAACTAAGGCGTGCAAGACAGGGAGCCACTTCTTGAGCATCTTCCCTTTCTCCGCAATAACTTCTCTTCTCCATCCTCTCTCTCTCTCTCTCGACGGCACGAGGCGTCATGCAGTCTGGAACTGTGGGGCGTTTGGTTGCAGAGAGCGGCGTGCGCCAAAAGCCAAACATTCATCCTAATTGGCGTTCAATCTTTGTATCCCGCCTGCGATTTGCATGCACGCGATGCTTCAGTCGCGGCCACGCTCTTAAATTCCTGCACAGTGGTCCGACCGCGGCAAAATCGATTGATTCAAGTTTGTAAAATATTAAAATATATATTATATTTATTTTAAAAGCTCTTAAAAATCGATCTTTATTTTGATATTAAAAATATTATTATTGATATTCTGATCAAATCTTTATTTTGGTTAAATATATACAATTTAACATAATGAACATCATTATAATAACTGCAAATATTCAGATTGATATAAGAATGCACAATATTAATTTTAAAATCAAACTTCTCTCTTTTTTTCTCACTACTGACTGTATTATATTTGTAATATTTCCGTATTATTCATAGAAGCTCTGCTGGAAATATATTCCAAATACATATATGACAGATTGAAATATTATAGATTGATTTAGTTAATTTTTTATAGCATATCTTCGATTTCGTCCCACTGTGAACAGGTCGTAACAGTTGCGGATGATGCTCAATCGCAAATGTTTGCAATGTTTGCGCAACTAATTAACATTTTTAATGGGGAATCCTTGTAAGACGCTGCACAGTGGCAAACTTCAGGCTAAGGCTGATGCCGCATCTTGCTGCCCCCTCCCCTCCTCCTTCCCCTTGCCACAACAGACATCCTTCAGTGCAGGCAAATTGAAAATCGACTCGCTGCGTTTTGTTTGTGTTTAAAGGATTTGCGTTGGCAAATGTCAAATGTTTTCTTGGTTGTTGTTCTTCGGTTTTGTTTTTGGCTTTTTGTTTATATTTAATTTAGATTCATGCCGCCTGATAATTAATGCGGCTTCTCTGCAGTTTCCGCTTCAGGCTTGCGGCAGACAAACAGAGGCTTTTGCATGAAAGTTGCCGACGGCGCTTTTGATTTAGGGTTGTCACATGCTCGTAAAGCGGGCGCGCTTTTGTAGATAACAAATCTGTCGACGAGCGGCGACTTTGAGACCCGATTCGAGCTTCGAGACCTGAGACAGAGCTCTACAGTTTCGTCCCCGTGTCCATCAACATCTCGGATCTGGAATCTCCGATCTCCAACCTCAAACTTAACTTCAACTCCGACTTCAGAGTTCAGTTGCAGTTGCCAGCTGCCGTTTGTAATAGAGAAATATATCACTCGGAATAATACGAGTATTTAGACAGGACAGAGAAACCTTATCGCCGGACACAATCGTTGACTGCCTGCCTATCCTGTTCTCTTCTGTCCTGTTTTGTTCTATCCTGTGAGTGTCCTGCAAGTGTGTCCTTGAGCAGGTTTTTACAGTTATGCGACCAGATTCACTTTCTAGAGAAAGCAAATAAAAAGAAGGCCAATAATGTCATAAATTTCATAAAGTGTCAAAAGGAACACCTGAAACGGACAAACAAACTCAAATATTGTCCATAGGGGCGTTTGCCCTTTATCGAAAGGCAATCCAAATGGAATCTTGAGCAAGATAAACGGTTGTTCTTGGGAGGGGAAGATAGTTTATCCTGAGAAGTGTGGAAACTACAGCTG
Organism: Drosophila sp. st01m; assembly: GCA_018901795.1. Classification (NCBI taxonomy): domain Eukaryota; kingdom Metazoa; phylum Arthropoda; class Insecta; order Diptera; family Drosophilidae; genus Drosophila; species Drosophila sp. st01m. Next base: position 17,837,704 of record JAEIFG010001637.1, read on the forward strand.
ACTTGGTGGTTTCAAAATATTTAATGAAAATCCTGTAACTAGACTTGATTTATACAATTCTTAGAACTCATTGCCACTTATTTTAGCATTTGTGCATTAAGAAAAAGAAAGAAAAAAGATAAGAACTGAACAAATTTATTTTTAAACATATTATTTAATTATATACTAATTAAAAATCTACGAAATTTCAGTTATTTATGTTAAGAGTAATAAGTTTTCGTGTAGTATTCACCTTAACATTATTATCATTTTCTAATCCTTAACAGTTTCCCATTTCGTCTCTCCCGAAATCAATATAAATCGCACTTGTAAGTTTCCATTCTTTTTGCCTCTTTCTACATCTTGAAAAGAACTGCAAGTCGAGTGGTTCATTGACCAACGACTTGGACACTCCTTAACACATACCTGTTAATAATTCATGACTGTTTTATGTGCTTTGGCAATGCCGCAAATAAATTGAAGTAGCAATTTCCATTTTATTTTTATGATCGATGAAATTCCCAGTTCGAACATTTCGAATACTCAATGATGTTGTTGCTGTTGTTGTTATTGCTGGTGGTCATCGTCAACTGTGAGTGTTCAATAACAGTAAACAGGAATCGACAACATCAGCATCATTCTCATCATCCCTTGTTGATTAAAGCAGTTGGCGAGTTCAATGTATTCTTTCAGCAATTCTTCAGCTAGAACACTCTTCTTAAAGTATAGTAATTAGCATGCAGCTATTCAATATCTCTGATCATGTTTGAATTCCAGTTAACATATAAATTGTGAGCTAGTATGTTAACAATTTAATAACCAGCTACACTCACAAAATGCACAAATTGAGTTATTAAAAGATTCTTTCAATTTTTCGTGTGCTGTGGATCGCTTCTCGCTCTTAATTCAATCAAACGGGTTGGCCCCCCTACCCCACCTCATTCTTAGAGGGTTTGTGGGGAAGGGAGGGTCCATGGTCTGGCGCCGTGTTAATTAAAATGCAATCAGTGTCACGAATACTAATGAAATATATTCGCTACGAGTGCGAGTACCTCTACCCCTTGCATCTTGTATGTAGATGTGAATAACTCAATTTGTCATATCGCCAGTGACAGTCACGGTAGCAGTTTGAGTCGTAGTCACAGTCACAGTTACCCAATCACCATTTCAATTTAATTTTAATCCTTTTTGTGTTATTTCATTTAATTAAATAATTAGGAAACAGTTGGGTTTGCTTGATTTTTGGGTTACTCTTTTGAAAGTATCCACTTTGCTATGTAAATAAATAATTATATTCATATTTACACGATGAATATAGAATATATCTCAACTATGTTGTGAGCAAATTTCAGTTTCCCACGTCACACATTGATCTAACATTCAGGAAAGATTATTAATATCTGTCTCTATAGCTTTTTGACATTCCCTGTTCTCTCCAACAACCTACCCCCTTAAAACCCTTGATTACAGGGTATATTATTATTTAATCAACAGTCTGTCAAAGTGTTTTCATTTTGCTCACAGTAATGTTATTGTTGCAGCGAATATATTGAAAGATTTTCCGGATTTTCAGCCCTGCCTGATGTCTTCCGCTTCATTAGACTTTGCTTCATGGAGATTCTCTCGCCCGAGGGTCCTGAAGCTGGCCAGGAAGCAAATTACCTTCACTTGTCCGCACACACTTCGTTGCCGCTGGCACATATGAGTTTTTCTTTTTTTTAGATTCTTTGACGGGGTCAGGGGTCAATCAATGTGAGCGCGGCAATAGAAATCAAATTGAGTAAAGTTAAAGCTGCCTGTCGGATTGCGGGCCATAATCGGACTAATCTGGGCCAATAAAAAAGAGGCGAACAAACAGACCCGGTGCTGGCCATGTTGTCTCTAGAGATTAAGCTGAGAGACAACTGAGACAGCTGAAAAGGAGCTAGTTATAGATTCGCCAAGCGTTCCACATCAAAAACAAACAACATCAAAGTGAGCCGAGTTGATTTGCCTTTCTGCCAACATATGCAAATTTCAAACTTGGCTAAGAAAAAATACGAAAAGTTGCGCTTGCCCTCGTCTTGGATCTGCGATTATATTGTATTAATATTTTAGTATGTGCTCAGTTTCTTAGCCATAAACATTCCCAAATCGTAAATCATAGTTTAAAATAATTCAAAGTTCTTTAACATTTGCCTCAAAAGGGCCTACATCACGATTTACATATTATGTGAACAATTTGCAAGAAGTTGGGCAATAAAACTAATCTGCCATCTAAATGACCTCAGACACGGTACACTGACTTTTGTTTGCTACTGTCCCCCGAGAAAGAGCCAGTGAGAGTGTGAGTGAAAGAGAGGGAGCGGGGAACGAGATAAAACCACAGACAGTAGCCACAAATCCGAGTCGCACTCGAATTCAGATTCTTCCATAAATAACTTGACCAGGATGTAAACATTGGTTTGGCCATTGAAATTAATTATTCAAAAGATCCGAAGATTTGTTGGGCAATTATCCAGCGTGCTGAACCGATTTATAAGTTCGATTTTAGAGAGAGGAAGAGAGAATTGATAGATAGCTAGAAGTGATATTTTTTATGTGATATAAAGAAAGAGCTCTCAGCACTCTCTGCATTTTGTGTGTTGACCCAAAACCCATCCCCCTGTTCATTCTGACCATTAGTTTGTTTTTGTCACAGCTGAGGACCCGAGGGAATAGTTTCATAGCTCCTCGAACAGAACTCGTCACGCACTTTGAGGCCAAACATTGACGCTTTATGACATCCTTCGAGTGATGAGACTGATGAGGAGGAGCAGAGAAAAAGGGAATGGAAATGGGAATGTCCCTTTAGTGCTGACTCTGCGCAAATTTCTAATTGAAAGGCTGCCCACGACATGTGAGCTAAACAGTAAAAAGACACAAAGATACAAAAACATCTTAGGTGAAAGTTTTCTGGGTAAGCATAATGTGCACAAGGTAAGTAAGAAACGCAATTTAGTTTCCATTAGAAGAAAGAATTCCAGTTGTTCTCATATGTCTAATGAGGATTTTATGATTTACAAAACCTTTTTAGTTACTTTAAGTAAGCAACAGTAAAAAGTACCATATAATAAGGGTTGATTTTCAACCAGAAACACAATCAATTTTAAAACTATCTATGACTGTTCTTATGGAACTCTAAACTTATTAAATTTACGAGCACAAAAACTTGTATGTAGCTATCTATTTATTTTATATATTTAATATATTACCAAAAATAACAGAATAATCGTAAAAAAACATCAAACTATTTTCAATAAAACATCAAATACTTCGCTATAAATTGTAAAAATCTGTGCGACAACTTGTGGTAAGTTTAAGGGCTGCTACCCATCATGAACATATGCCTCATTCTATCTATGTTTATCTGTATCTTCCGGCATTCTCCCTGTACAAAACCTTAACGGAACAAGCCACTTACAAGAACACAAAACAAGCCCCGAGCTCTAAAATAAATGGTGTGAAATATTATGCGAATTTTTTCGCCTTCCTTTCGTCCTTGCAGCTTATTTTAGCCCACAGTGATTTGATTTTATGTTTTACAAATTTTAAAATGTTTTCACGGTGGCTGCGGGCATGTCAATAAACAACAACTGTCACCAATTTCCGCCGGGCAACTGTTGACAAAAAAGAATAAAACAAAAAACGGAAACAACAGCAAAAATGACGCGAGTGTGCGAAATTGTTGCAAATTTATCAAGTCGCGAATCGGCAGGAAACGTTCCCCACTCGCAATCTCCGTTCTTTATATATATATGTATATATATGACAATTTCACGGCGTATTATTCAGTTTGCCAATTTTGGGACGCTGTTGAGATATTTAAATAAAACTGCAATTTGTCTGCCCTCCCCCTCGGGCAATGTTAATTTGATGTTATGTGATTATTTACCATAGTAGTAGATTTCTAGGATATCTACAAGTCGAACTGTTTGCCTCTTTTCTCGATTTCTTCACGTTTACGTTCCAAATGTGAGAAATACTTTGTAAGTGCACTTAAAAATGTAATTATTTTGTTGTTGAAATTACGTGAAATGCTGTTAAAAATATTTTTACAGCAAAAGTTGTGACATTAAAACCAAAACAACAACAACAACAATAGAAACAATACACTGATTTATGCTGTTGTTGTTGTTTGTCTGCAAACTGTAAAACAATAAAAACGCGGTAATGATTTCCCATTTGAGATAAGGTGCGGTATAACTTACTCTACCCACTGTACAATTACTCGCCCCCCCTCTCCTCTCCTCTCCTCTTCTGTGCGCCGTAAAAACCCATCGAGAAACCTCCGACTGACCGAGAAATAGATTGTAAAGCTGCTCTCGTTTAGATTTGCCCTGATTTTCAGTTTGTTTCTTTATTATCTGTTTTATTTTTTTCTCTTTTTTTCAGTAGGTATTTTTGGGGCTTTGCTGTGGAAAATTAACAAATTTTATGACCCCTTCGATGTGAGGCCAATGATTAAGAGGGTCGACGGGGCAGACGGATTATATGACAGATATCAAGTACGTTTACGAATACGAATTGCAATAGGTTAAACACTTTTGTGAACCGTTTCTTAAAGATTACAATCGAAAGCAGCTCTGCTTAATGAAGTCAGACGAGAACTATTAGACTACTTTTAACAGACCCTCGAACACTATTTATTTTTACAATTTAAGCAAATTTTCAAAACTGCAGAAAAGTGATTGAACAGTATTTGATTTCAAAACAATGCGGTTTTCATATATGTACAAGTTTTCCACACATGTCTCTCTCTTTTAAGTCAGTTTCACAATTTTAAGATCAAAACAGATTCAAAACGGAATTGGAGTTTGAAATTCTTTAACACTTCGCTCGAATTGCTTTTGATTCAACTCTCTGATGGCAAAGCAACTAATATAACTAATTTGGATTGTAAATAATACGTATAACCATATAGGGATGTTCTGGAGACAAGCGTTGAGCAGATGAGCAGATTCTTTAAAGATATCCAAGTGTCTTTACTTAGTGCTAACCCATTCGCATTAACTGAATACTTTTGCTCGCTTGGCTTAACTAGGAAATTTCATACTATCGTCAGAAACAGCCATAATTTTCCAGCCAAAGACTTGTGCTGCTGTTGAAGTTTGTGGAGCTTGTGGAGCTGCTGTTGCTGCTGCTGCTTCTTTTACAAAGACTTTATGAAAAAATACGAAGTATTAAAATCATAAATCTAATTGGAAATGCGCGTCACGTGCGCGGAACGTTAGTCTCTGTCTCTGGCAAAGGAGCTGCCGCCATCGACGTTGTCTACGAGCGTTGCATGCAACACACTCAAGTGCGTATGTTGTGTGTGCGTGTGTTTGCTTGTATTACAACTGCCCCCTCCCATTGCCAATCCCCGCCCATCGTCAACTGGGGCCAAAGAAAGCAGCTTGTACTTTAATTTCAGCAAGGAATTTACTTAAAAAGATTAAGTTTTACTATGCAAAAAATGCGGTTTACTTGTGAGTATATTCATGTCGAGTACCGAGTATGAGTACCCGATTCGCTGGCATAGTGCTGCGTAGATTTTTGAAATATTCATGACGCCGATGAGCAGCAGGACAATAAAACAATGAAGCTCAAGTAGCAAAGGCCATAAAAATATTTAATGCAAAGACATCGTCGGAGGAGGAGATGGGAGTTGTCATGGAGCTGCCACTCGGATGACAATTGCTTTACTGCACACACAACCAGAAGCACATTCACACCCAAACACACCCAAATACAACACACAGAACACACCCAGCCAGCAGCCGCACAACAAATAAGTCTCCAAAGACATATGGGCGGGTGCTGCCATAAATTCGTTTGGCGTCTTTCTTCCTGCCACACTGTTTGCCACTGCGGCAGTGCTGCCAACTTGCTCAATTATGCAACGGAATGTTTTATGTGTTTCTTCCCTCAGCGCCGAGTGCATAATTCCTGTTCAAAGGACTGCACGCATCCTTCTACCTCCTCGTGGTCTGATAGTCAAGTTACTTTACTTGATTAGTGTCGAGTGACTGATGAATTAATCAACAACTACAACAACAACCACAACATCAACCATAAGCATTAACACAATTGTAGATTCTCTGAATCCACCTGCTTTTTGGCCTCTTTTTTCATGTCGCATTTACATAAACCTTTTTTCTTCGTTAAAGTTCGGTGTTTGATTCAACAACTGTTTGATCCACAGACAAATTACCGCAATGTACAGAGAATGAGAGAAGAGAACAGAGGTAAATATTCAAATGTAGACCCAAAAAAAAAAAACAGAACGCAGCCTACATATTAAATAGCAATAATTATATCCGTCGAACTAATATGAACTTTTGTATTGAACTTGCCTAGAAATGGAACAAAAAACGAAATTATTTTCAATGTACTTCTGGGTAAATAGATTGCCTGACTTCGGAATAACAAAAGAGCATTGGATTTTTCAGGAAAATATGTTCAATAGCTTTTGTTAGAGTTCAGTTTAATACAATTTTAACAGTAAGTTAACAACTTTGTTAGAATTACTTAATTTAACTTAACTTGTCAAATTAGCTCGTTTTTAAAGTTTTTTTTGATGCACATTAATATAAATAATAATTTTGAAGCTTCAAAGAGTTTTATTTTAACAAAATTGGTTCAAATTTGGATGGAAATGATGTAATATCTACAGAGTTATTATACAGTTGGGTTATTTTGTATTAAAAGCTACCAAGAATAGAGAATGTTATGGAAATGTTATCAAAATGTGATCAGCCAAGACTTTTAACATGTGATTATGTACGCTTATCCGATATCACTTTCTGGTTGCTGCCCTTAGACTTGACCTTCCACTTTTACTTATCGCGAACTAGAACGGACTTTTCCTCCTGCCAAAATTTCGATCTATTGTCAAAATGGCAGACATTGTTTGCACTGTTTGTCATTAACAGCAGCAGTGGGGAAAGAATAAGTTGGAGATGCGGCAGCCCAATAACAGTAACAGCAGCAACAATAACAGCGACGCAGTAATCAGTCACATCGAGCATCGACTTTCCAAGTGAATGGGCGGGACGTGACTGAGCTTTATATACATACATGCATACATACACTTGTACATAGATATACATATGTCTGTCTGTATGTATTTAGGAGTGCGTTAGTTGTATATAAGCATTGGGCATGCTATGTAACAGCGCCGTCCTTTTCTCTCTGGAATGCACATAAAGTGTGTATTCTATTTGCTTATGTAAAGCGAAGCGTGAACATGGATCCCACACACACTCTCTCGCTCTCACTGCCTCTTCCACTCTCTGATTTCGACTCTCTCACTATGCTACGCTCAGTCTGTTCCTTGTTGTTTACTTATTTACTTTCGGCCAGTCTGTTTTGTCTGTCTGTCTGTCTTTCTATGTCTGCTCGTCTGCCTTTTTTTCGTTCTTGGTTTGAAATGTGACTGAAATTTTAATGCAAAATTGCTCTCTCGCTCCTTATCAGCAATGCGCTCTCTTTGTGGCCATGCACACACACACACATACACACACCATAATACACACTGACATATGCATGAAGTTTTGTTTGCATTGCCTTTGTCTTTCAGTGGGTGGGAGGGAGAGGGCAACGTGCGTGAATTTATTATGCTGATTTTTATGTGCTGTCGCTGCCTTTTTTAATAATAAAGAAAACATTTATTAATGATTAATAAATAAAGCTGGATAGCAACAACAGAATTGAGGCTGAGTCAGTTTGTATTTCCAATTACAACGGTGACGCATGTTTCAATTCCAGAGTTTCAACAATGGTGAGAATTCCATTTTCCCTTTCCCCTTTTCCACCCCCATTCGATTGAAAGCTCATTCGTCAATTTGAAATCAATGATGGCCATCGTTTCACATCATTTCAATTTCATGCATAGCTAATGAAGTTGCACGGTCGCTTCTTGCAGCTTCCAGAGTTCCACACATGCCACATGCATGAAAACTCAGTGGCAACATCAATTTCGGAGCGTGAAAAGTGTTTGCAAGTTTCTCTTAGCTTTGTGGCACTGTCAACGTGGCGACACAAAGAAATGCGACAACATTTATAATTTGCATACGCCGACTTCATCTTGCTCCATCGCTCCATTTGCAACCCGGGGCACATTTCCAAGACGGAGGCAACTTTTTAATGAGATTTAATGGTGCCACTGGGAGCAGGAACGGGACGGCATGGGAACGGAAACGTGCAACAAGGAGCAGTAGCCACTGTAAGTGAGCATTAAATCATTTGCGAGCGGATAAGGAGTTGAGCCTTGAGTGCCCCCAGGTATCGGGTTACCAAAGTGCCAGACATAAATCTCTCCCTCAGCGATAAGCGAAAAGTACGAGTATTCAAAATGAATTATGAAACTGCCCGCCTCAGGGGGAGGCACCAAGGGATAGGAAGGGAGGGGGAATCGGGAAATCAGAGCATTGGGCGCCACATGTGTTGACTTCTGCTCGCTGGCCTCGAGACGAGATTCATCATTTAATAATTAGAGTTTGACTCCAAACCAAAAACATTTGCCACCATTTTTTGACCGACTTTCTGTGGTCGCAAGTGTTAATAATGGCACATTTGTCCTTCTTCAAAGTTCCTCTCCTCCCCCGGGTGTCTCCTGCTTCGTGCCTCGTGTGCTTGCGGTGGTAAATGAAATTAAATTGTCCTTTTTCATTTTGATGCATATCAGTGTGTGGCAGGAGCAAGTGGCAGGAGCGGGGGCAGGAGCAAGTGGCAGGAGCGGGGGCAGCCACATTGACAATAAATTAATATTAGCGCTCGTCCAGCAACAACAACAACAGCAACAACAGCAACATCAACCCCGGCATAGATAAACTAATAAAGCATATGTATGTATGTAGATGGGGAGCAAACGCAAGTTGCAAGTTGCGTGCCACGTACAATGTTGGCAACATGTGTCTCACTCTCTGTGTGTGTACAGTGAGTGGAGGATGAGAAGGACTGGAGAGGGAGTAGGGGGAGGACAACTGAGCTTCGACTGGTGTCAGTTTGCTGTCAGTGTGCTTGGGAAGGGGGAGGGATTGGCGAGAGGGGGAAACATCAGTGTCAGTCAATTTGTGCAAACAAAGCGCGCGCTTAGATGATGAGCGGAACCTGCTCTGTAGCTAATTGAAGAAGCAAGAAGGAAACAATAACAGTTCTAATGGAAGGTACAAGATGAGAGAAGGTACAACATGAGAGTGTGTGGTTTGAGAGAGCGATATATATATATATATATATAGAGAGAGAGAGAGAGAGGAAGAGGGAGCGAACATTAGAACAAGTGTATATGTTATGTGCAGAACAGAGTTTAAAAGCAAAATAAAGTTAGAAGACAGAGAAAGATCAACGTTATATTCCTTTTGGAAATTGGATAAGTGTCCACAAAGTTCTAATAAAACTTTCAATTTTAAAAAAATATTAGGAAATAAGCAGTAAGTATATTATAATACATTTTAATATTATAATATTCAATTTAAATATAAAATCATGATTATCTTTATATTCCGAATAATAATCTGAAAATCTTGACAAAGTTAAGAGAGGTTGGAAATGTTGATCCACCATTTTTCTTATACTTCAATCTATACATATGTACAAATTCTGGTTTCTGTAATTGTTGCTATTTGAATGATACACACACAATTGCACATATATAGAGCTATAACATCAGAGAGTGAGGGAGTGAGTGGGAGAATGGGAAGAAGGAACATTTAATGACACACACACAACACACACACACACATTCACTCACATTTGTAGAGAGATAATCACTGCATGCCACCTTCCTCTCCCCTTTCTCGTTCCCCTCCCCGCCGCTTCATTTAAAAGGCTTTGTTGAAACAATTTCATGCATTATTCATTACATGGCTTCACACATTTTTCCTCATTTTGTTTTTCCGAAATATTTTCCTTTTGTCTGTGCGACGTCAGCAAGTCAAAATTTAATAAAGAAAAATTCAGCGGTGTCTACATTTGGCTCAGGACTAACGAACTTCCTGTTTGCTGGTCATTAGTTCGAATGAAGCAAACAGAGGGAGAGAAAGAGAGAGACAGAGAGAGAGAGAGAGGGGACAGTGAGAAGAGAAGATGGACTTAACAGTGGACATGCTGTGACCCCCCGACATCGAAGAGCATTTAAAGTTGCTGCTGAATTTCGTTTATCGCGATTAGAGCTCAAATTTATCGATTGGCCAAAGTGTTTGAGGTAATCCCATCATCACTGTGTGCCGTTATAGATGTATTTATCAGCTTATTGTGCGGTTGCAACGCCTTCATTTCTCCAGTTATCAGCACATTTGGCCAATTCAGCTGACGCTCTTATTGGCACTTGGCCACAATCTCTGCATTTTGATGTGCATTCCAGGCAGGTAGTCGAGCTCCAAGGAGCTCTCTGATTTCTATCACACATCGTTGACAGTTGAAGCAACAGAAAGAGATGGCATCCGGGGGAAGGGAAAGAGACGGTGCAATGTAGGAAAAAGAAAACAATATCAACTAATGTCTGTGAGTGTCGAATGCGGCAAATGGAATCGAATCGGAAACACAGCACAAATGGAAACACGTGCAGGACACTGGGACTCCTGTTGTCCTCTAGTCCCGTTGTCCTGTCGCTCAAATTTGTTGGGTGCAAACATTAATTTTATGTTTGTTAATTTCTTTTATTTTCAGCATTTTTCTTGCTACCAATTCAACGACTATTTCACGCCCATTTGCATAAATTCCAAGGCGTTTTAAGCAAAAAAAAAAAAAATGAAAAATAGAAAAAAAAAGAAATAAAAAGCGGACCCAACAATTGCTTGAGAAATTGCGTTGAATTTATCGTCTGTGAAAGGCAGCAAATAAAAACTGTTAAAAAATGCACGAAATTAGTTCAACTAAACCAAACCAGCTGCCACACCCCCTAGAGCAACCCTTTTGCCAAGGGTGAGTCCAGAAAAAACGAGCAAAGAGATGGAAAAAAAGCAGAAAACCCGCACATATGTTGCCTCGAATCCACTTGAGGTTGGTGAGGGATAGAGAGATAGAGGGATGGAGGGATGGAGGGATGGAGGAAAAGGGGGTACACTTGTAGCTGGAAATAAATCTTCCTCCATTTCGATTTAAAATGTAACAGGCCGCAGTCATCGGAAGATTTATAGCCCACATTGTCGAACAGTTCGATTACAAGCCATAATCGCAGGCTAAAACCCTAAAAAGGACCTCAAATCGCATATGTAGACGATAAATCTTTGTTCATGTAATCAATATTATGACTTGTCAAATTATTGTGTACTCCAGTCCCATCCTTAAAGGACAATCAAGCCATTTCTTTAGTTTTAATATTATCGACGACTTTGTGCTGCTCCCTGGGGCAACATTTTTGGCAGACACTGTTGGTTTGTGTCAAAAATTTGCCGCTACCTTTTGACTGCTTTCAATGACCAATTAATGCTAATTTGGCAACCCTTTCGCATTGTGTTGCGTTTCGTTGAACTTGCAACATTTGGTGGCACTTGCTGTTTAATTAGCGCAACGCAATGGACATTTTTATGGCATTTCCAACGTTTTCATTCATCCCCCAACCCATTAAAATGTGATTTCAAGGAGCCAGCTGTTATGTCTCTCCATAGTGCAATATGTGATTGATGGGGACCAAAGATTATGTAAATCCCGTTTGACCTTTGCCCCCTTGTCCGGCATAAGGAATAAGGCGAAAGCACGGCAAGTGTGCAGAATTGCGGAATTATGGAAAATTGGCAACTGGGCGAACGAACCTCATTTGTCAGCGTTTGGTGGATGTTATTGACCCATTTGAAAGGGCGGGGCCGGGGGGGGCGGGGACTGTTAATGAAAACATGTGTCGGCAATAAAATGATAATCATGATTTACATCCCAACATCATCTTCAATATGATTGCACATCGAACGTGATCAATTTGTATGCGAAAAGTATTTTAATTGCTAAAATCCCCTTAAGCAAAGACATTAATGAGACAGAAATACTTCTAGCAATTTATGACCAGCAATGTCTCTATCAACACTCCCCGATTGAATTAGCATTCAACAAAGAACTGAGAACAGAGTCTTAAGTCAAGTCAACTCAACTCACTTCTCCTCCCCTTCCCGCCAACTCTCTCCTCTGCTCCTTGTGAAACCACTAATTTGTTGCATTAGTGTAAAATTAAATTACTGTTTACACACTTCACAGTTATGCAAAAAGAGTTCCCTTTTAAATTCGATTTTGGCGAAAAAGGGGCGCAAGTCTCTTGCCAAGAGAATCCCTTTAAATTGTTACCAGCCGAAGGCATTAAAGGGTTGACATGACCCGAGGGTTGAGTTCTGGGTGTCAATATGCGAACAATGCCGAATTTGCATGCGGCAAGGAATCGAGGTGGTAAGGAGGCAAAGCCGTTGAAAGGACATGTCGTACTCTTGTCCTTTATTGGCTTTGACTTTGAGCAGTGTGATTGGCTCTCTACTAATTACCTAAACAAACATTGAGACAATGGAATTACAACAGTGGATGCAATCATGGAAAATACACTTTTTCGAATGTGATTAATATTGATTAATCGTTCAGAGATTTATTTAAAAGCGTAGTATGTTGAGCTAATTACTTCTTTAGCTCAGTACGTTCTATTTCTGAAATCATCTAGTTGTTTCATATTTCAAAAATCAGATTTTCACAAACATTTGATGTTAAATAAACAATCTTTTCATATTTAATACCTGTAAAAATATATTTAATTTGGGAACGGGGAGTCCGATAGACTTTTCTTATTTTAAATTAAATTTTTCTTATATTAAATTCAAAGCCTTTTAATTTTTTAATAATATTCCAATCCACAGCATAGAATCCCCCTTCCACATATTTCTGTATCATCCATTTCTCACGTTTTCTTTAAATCGAACCTTATTCGATCGCATATCTGGCATCTCTTTCTAATTAAGTAGCTCCGTGTTTGGGTTCAGGTTTAAAAGCCCCATAAACTTTAAGACATGCTTATCAAAAGTGTTTTGTTTGCACTTTTTAATTTAGTGCAGTTTAGCTGCCAAATCAAATTGCGATAAGAAACACATAAAACTTGGCCAAGACTCGAATCGGATTCCATATGTGCTGCCTGCTACAAACTGAGCCAAGTGCAATAATTCAAAGAGTGCTTCTTCCTCTTCCCACTACCCACTCCCACTCCCACCTCCAGTGGCAGAGTAACCACCCCGAAGGAGAAAGCAAGTCTCGCAGTTGGATTTATTTTTTAAAATGCCGCAGGGATCGATTATTACCGTTCAAATTCGCATAAAACGTGCGAGTTGCCAAAACGATTTTAAACTCGAGCAGCTCGGCAAACAGGCGACAGTGTTTGGAATTGGGATTGCAATTGGAATTGGAATAGGAAAAGGAACCCGAATCAGACTCAGAATCGAAATCGTAATTGTAATCGGAGTGGGTTCTCTTTCTTTAGTCTCAGCATATGTGCTCCTATGGGTGTATTACACTCGTGCATTGGGGGTAGGCAATAATTTAAGGAATTTGAAGTCAATTCAAAGTCGCATTCAATTCTTTGCACAGTCTGCGAATTCGCGATATGAATCTCAATAAAAATGCATTTAAAATGTTGACAAAGGATCTCTGCCTACACTTCATTTTCCCCAATTGCCGGGGCTTTGCCCACATTACCAACTGAGGGTTGTGGGCCATCGACAATTGCCAGAAAAGAAAGGTTCTCCATTTTGCACGCAATTTGGCAGTAACTCAACTACAGCTGAGTCCGGTCTCAGTTTTTGCTCTTAACCTGCTCATAAATTTTGAATGAAAAAATTATTCAAATGCTTAATTTGAAACGAATTTTCGAGCATATTGAAACGACACAATTGAGGATTGTAAAATGCGATTTCTCTACAATTTAAATCACATCCTTAGTGACTGATTTTCCACTGTGAAAATATTCCCATCTTGATTCGAAAATCAGGATAAAAGAAATATCAACAAGGAAGTCTTTATTATGGCGCCTAAAAATAACAGTTAAGATCATTGTAGTTAAGATTATTATGATGGTATTGTTAATATTATGACACTTGTAGTAAGACTAGACTGAAGAATCTCCTGCTGTGAGTACAACATGTACAGTTATCCACCGAAATAATATTCCAGAGAAAGGAACACAATAATGTCATAAATTTTGAAGAAAGAAATGTCAGAGACACCTGCCAAAGACATTACTACCTGAGTGTGAAAGAGCCAAAGGAACCAAAAGGAACCAGTTCTCTCTTCAGTTCATATTTAAGTTGATCGACTCAACTCATTTGTGATTCAATTTTGTGGGATGACAACATCAATGTCAAAGTCAAAGTCAAAGTCGAAGGCGAAGTCAAAGTCAGTGTAAACTTGTTGGATGGATGCAAGTGCTGGGTAATTATGTTGAACAATGAGCAACAATTCCAGTTGCAGCAGTTCCAATTAGTCACATTACACGACCAAAGGTAAAAACATGTTCCATGCCATAAATGGTCAATAGAATGATGCAACCCACTGTAACAAGTCGACAGCGAGAACCACAACAGACAGAACAACACAGAAAGTCGAACATCTTAAAGAAAATTGAATTGAAGTTGAGGTTGAAGTGAAACCTGAAGCAGAAGTCGAAAATTGAGTTCGTTAGTGGATCGATGATATTAAGATCGCGCTAACTTACTGATAATTATACTTAATCAGTGCTATATGTGATTAAATTTCGCTTGAAGTAATTAATTAAATTCAAATCGAAGCTGAACTTGAATCGTTTAGATTTTCATTTAAATTGAAATTATAAGTCATTGGTATTCAGTTCGAACAGTTCCAGCTAAAAATCGAATCAAGCTAATAACATTCGACAAGCATTATGACAGTTTATTAGCCCCGTTTGCTGATGATGATTGGCAGTATGGATCCGTTGCGATCCAAATGCAGTTTGCTCGCTAATTGAATGCAATTAAAAAGGAAATTAAAATTTAAATTACAGAACTGCGGCAAGGCACGTGTCCATCACTGGACGCCAGGTTTAGAAGTGGTCTGCGTCTATGTCGGAGTCTCTCTGGCAAAGAGAGATCCCTAAATGGCTCGATCATGGCGATCAGCTTATAAGGATGCCAGCGATCATACGTGGAATTCTATTTTAATTTATGGAAACTCTCTAGCCGCCCCGTCGTACGCATTTTCAGCCAAATTTGGCCAATAATTGAAATGGAGATACTCAATATCTCGATGCAAATGCTCTTTTAAGTTATCTGAGCTCAACGCTTTCAAGATCAGTTCATTAAGTTTTGAAAGGACTACAGTCAAGGGAATTCTATCGAAAAGTGCTTCCTTAACGAAAATTGTGTCTGATTTTAATACAACTTCCTCAAACGGTTGAAATTTCTATATTTTAAGATCCTTTTACGTAAATCACAGTTTAATAGATTGTGGTTCATTGATAAGCATTTCCTCTATATTCCATTTCCGCTGCAACTGGAGATGATCTTCAGTTTGATTTCCAGAGATCTTTCTACCAACCAATAAATATATTTCTTCTGAATGAAGACATCTCCCGGGATCTCTTCAATTTCATAGCACGACAATTAACAAGTCTAGGGAACAGCTCCGCTAACGATGATGGTTCCATGTTGATTCCATGTTGATTCCATGTTGATTTCATGGTGATTTCAATCTTTTCGAAGCACGCGCTCTGAATCTGACCTACCGAAAAAGTTTTCATTCACTTTTCTCAAGATTTCAATTACTCCCGCACCTTTATCCGTTCTGTCCCGTGACTTTCGTCTCTTTCTCTTAATTTCTATCTCAAATTCTGTTTCATTTATGAGTCCCCTCACCAGTTCTGTTCATTTTTTTGTGAGTTTGTGTTTTTATTTTTTTGTTGTTATCAACTTTTGAGATGCTATCAACTTCCATAGCAAATAGCGCGACGTTGCACGTGCTTCACATTTTAAAATGCTGCACAGCTCTTTTGATTTTATGAATGAAACATCGAGACGCGAGACGAAAACTCTTTGGACACCTTCAAATAAGCTATCTATATATATATATAAAATTCATTAATACATTTGGAACTACTCAGAATGTTGAATGTATCTAACAGGAAATTGTTCTTCTACGTATCTTTAGATATTCGTAGTCTTGCTCATATTTGTCCTCATCCATTGTCATCCCTCCCCTGCTACTGTCAAGGTTAACTTTCTGCTTGTATCTCAGTTGTAGCTATGATTTATTACTGCCAATAAATTGAGTTGCCTGTGTGTATTGCTCGGTTTACTTCACGCTCTAATTTTTTGATAAAAGCTACTTCATTTCTCTGGTAGCAGATGGAAAACCCCATACATCTCATCCATTTGCCACACACATTATTTCTGCATAATTTTCCAATATTTTATATGACAGCCATAAAAATTGTCAGCACAATTAGAAGCAGGTTGCAAATTATCCAATGCCACTTGTTCTTGATATTTGCAACAATCGATATATCAAAAGCTACGGGGGATTTCTAAAGGAACCATTGAGGAAAGTATGTATTAATAAGGCTTATAAAGTTAAAGTATAATTTATAGAACTGTATTATTATTGTTGTATATTCCTTTCCATATTATAAGATATTTTATTCTTAAGGAACCTTTAAATACTTTTAAGAAGTCGTTATCTTTATTACTATTTTATTTTGACTCCACTGACTCAATATAGACTTGTTTCTTTTAATCAATATTTTCTTAGAAAGACATGATTTATTTGATGAGTTCAATCGAAATTGTGTAGATCTAATAATTCTTTTATCTTTTTTATCAAATGCAGTCAGATGCTGGCATTATTTCTTTTCTATCTGTTTCATTTATAATAGTAACCCATCAAAATATGACAAAATATGATTATGTTTATCTTGTTTGCTCTCATAAAAATGCAGCTAATCAAGTGGACCAAAGGGTTGTGAGCGTGTCCTGGCATATTAGCAGGGCGTAATATCGCTCTCTGGGGGGCATTAAGGAACCCAATGCCTCTCTCATTTCAAACATTGTGAATCATAACTCATCTTGGCTCTCAAAGGCTAGAGAAGGTCATTTGTTATGTTCCAGCTGAATTCGCCCCAAAAATTCAACTTTGGCCCATGACGAAAGTGTCGCACATTTGGTCCAAGTTCCAAAAGACTTCAAATGTAGATATGCGTGTGCATATGTGTGTGTGTGTGTGTGGTTTGATAGTTCTGGGGTTAGATACCAATATGCACTGGCCTTTGACAAATGACAAATGACGCGACCAAGAAATAAAATCCTGTGATTTATCAAAAGTCAAAAATTATAAAAATTTTGCAACGCTTTGCGAAATATCTAAGAAAATTAATGATTGTCATTTCGAGGTAAATCTAAGAAAATGTGAGTAAAAGAGTTTAACATCAGACCAATGGTTCAATGCACCGTTACACGTGTGGGCGTGAGGGTGAGGGGGGTAAGTGAATGAGGGGGCAAGAGGGCGATGCAGCAGCTGTTGAGCCGCTTTTGCCTTGGCCTCTGTCCGGTACCATTCGTATCGATTTTTTACTCAGACAGCGTCGCAAACGTGACGAGCATTGTGAATTGAATGCAGACTGCGAGGGCGGCTTGAGAAGAGAACTGAATGAGGAAGAGAGAACGATGCCAGAGCCTCTGCTTAAAGTTCAAAGTGTCGCAGAAATTAGTTAATAATTATTGGATTTACTTTAGTCTTGTGGCACTTTAAGAGCTGCGTCCACAAAAGAAGAAGTCTGCCCGTATCTGACTCGTATTCGTATTCGCACTCATTCTTTTAATCATACTGTAGATGACTTAAGTGCGGACATGCTGCGAACATTTATCTTAATTGCCATTCAATTGGGGGACACCTCAGATCAGGATCTGGGGACAGGCCACGCATCCAATTTGCATACACGCGATGTCGGCATTTGCCTCCAGTTGCAGTTTGCAGTTTGCAGTTTCCAATTTCCAGTTGCCTCCTTTGTGCCTTGTGGCTCCTGTTCCTGGTCGTGTGTCTACCGAATTCCACACACTTCTTACCACTTGTGTTGCCGCTTGCCTCCTCCCGGTTCTTGTTGTTGCTGTTGCTGTTGCTGCAATCACCGATGCTCAATGTTTGTGCAACTAATTAACATTTTTAATGGGCAATCCTTGTAGGCATTGAAAACTCCTCTCATTGCCGACAAATGAAGTGAAACAACAGCTTTAATGTCTCTCACTAAGTGAACCAAAAGATTTGATTTAGAGCGCAATTAATACGGATTGTTCTGCAATTCAATAACTTACAATTTGAGACCAATTTCAGTTGAAATTATACAAAATAGTTATTATTTCTTTGATCCATTTAATAAATTTCACATCTAATATGAATTTTCAGTTATCCATTTATTTTGTAAATTTGTATCTGTTTAATTCATTACTTTCTAATAAAATAGACTAATATTTAGATCAGTTATTCCGATGTAAGGAATGACCATTTATCACGATCATTAGGAAGCCTTGTTTTAAATTTCTCATCTAAATTGAATCCCGAACTAATTCCAAAATAGATATTTTCTTTATACCATCCATTTTTGATCTGAAATCTTCATTATTTCATATGGCACCCCATTTAATGTGTATACACTAAATGCTGGCAATTTTTGGGCATAAAAAGCCGCATTAAATTCAATAAAGTTGTCAAAGTTCGGCAAATGTCATAAGTAAATTATTCACAATAGATTTTTTTTATTTTGATTGACACACACGCGTCGCTGTGGCATTCGTTTGATTCGTTCGATTCACGACTAATTCACATGAAATTCGAGGCAAAAATTGGGCATCTATTTTTGTGGTGGAAATGCCGTGAGATTGACACGTGTTGTGGGCGTGTGTTCGACTCTATTAGGGATATGTGAGAATGTGGAAGGAGGGTGAATTCAAGCGAGGCGAACAAATTCAAGTCTCAGTGCTCTTTTTCAAAATATAAATTCATTTCATTAGTTGATTGTTGCCGCTGAAGTTTAATAATCCTAACTAAATGACCTAACATTAAGTTGACAAATGTCTTAATAAGCAAAACTGCAACATTGTCACGCGAGATGAGTTAAAATAATAATTTCATCAGGCTGCTGATACCCCAAGGAACTAGAACTCTAGACCTCAAGGAATGCAAATAGAGCTGTTGCCCGGGGAAGGATGATGATGATATCGTCGCATCTACAAGACGATTCTGAGGCTCGGCCAAGTGTAAGACTATGAATAATAAAAAGGGTTAAATTAGCATTTTCACATTTATTTGAGCGATGACATGCCCAGATACGACTTATAGACGATACGCCTTCCCTTTCCTCCTCACCCAAAGGGTTACGTACCAGATCTCGAGGTTTATTAGGGAAAGCAGCGCGTGCGGCGGCAATGATGAGGCGTGTTAGCGATGCTTACTATGGGACAGGGGGAGAAACGAACGAGTTAAGAAATTGCCAAAGCAATTTCCGATGACACACATGAAAGCCTGTGCTCATAGTCAGTAAAAGCTGAAGCTGAGCAGGAAGACAGATTCTAGGCGGAAGCCAAGGACTGTTGCAAGATGAAGTTGCAGGCGCTGAAGCGTTGGTGTGAACTCATTATTTGATTAGAAAGCATAACTACAATTGAGATGAAAGCAGAGATGAATGCTGATAAGAGATTATGCGAAAACGGAAGTGAGCAGTGAGAGTTAAAGCTGAGATTGGGAAGAAAGAAAATGGGAAGCAGTTCAGTACTCTTGATAATTAAGTAGATATTCCATAACTTTAACTTATTGTGAAATATTTAAGAGAATGATTTTACTATAGATATAAGAGAACTAAGAAATTATGTCTAACGGTTAAAACTGCCACCACCAACAGACTTATAGACAGTAAACATACTCTATAACTGATTCCGACTCTTTTCGGTTTTTATTTGTTGTCCTCACTCTGTGCACGCGTTAAACATGCAGAAAAATGTAAAAAATGTGATTTAATTTATCGAAAGATACTTTTGTTGATTTGTCGATTCGATTCGATTCAACTCGATGCGATTCACCTGCACATCGCCCCTAACCGAACCCGTCCGGCTGCAATCGAGGATCCATCGGGGAATCATCGAGGCACCCGGTACACGCTTTGAGCGTTCGACAAAAGTAGCGCAAAAGGGTCCAAGAGACATCGCAGACATTCAAACAAAAAACATAAACTGAAGAGAAAACATATTTGAGTTTTTCTTTCAACCCAAAAGACGCCAACTAAAAAGATTTTTATACCACGAGTACAAGAAATTCCGCGCATATTTTGCAATTTGAAATGTTCCCTCCAAACGAGCAGATCAAACAACAAAAAAAGACGCAGTTCCAATAACAAAATCAATCTGACAAAAGTATACAAAATCAACTCCAAACTGGACTGTGACTCTAATGTGTCTCGATTGCCATCAGAGAAGAGAGAGAGCTTCACTTTGGACTCATTACGTACCGAAACTTAACCCTAATAAAGTACAAATGGGACCAATTCTATTTCATTTACCTCGAAATTTCTGTTTTCTGTGTGTCGCTGTAAATGCAAATGCAAATTACACATGAGGGCCCAGATAAAAGCACTCTGAGCCATAAAATATGTCATATTTTAACAAAATGTTGCAACACAATTACAATAAACCCATTCGCTATGCTCCCCTCCTCCAGTTTCTCCATTTACCTCAGCTCCTCTCAGACTGATTCTCATATGGGACACACTCGGATAACAAGGACAATGTCGACGGTGCGTTGCCTCCAATTAACCGGAACAGACAGGAGCAGGAGTTGCCTCTGTCTGGGAAACAATTTCAAAAGTTACTACCCATTATCTATTAGTCCATAAATGTAGATACAGAGATAACAGAGCACTTGGCTAAAAAGTTATGCTAAAGAGGATTGTAATGTATAGTAAGTGAAAGTTAACAGTGGAATTGGCATTAAATGGTCAAAATTTCTGTTAAAGTTGACAGAATATAAATAACTTGTGAGCTTAAAATGTATGATTAAAAGAAAGCATGACAAGACATTTAAGAAATGAGTAAGAGAGAGTTTTTAATTGGATTAAGTTGAGTTAATCGTTTACGAATCGAAGCATTGAACGTGCATATCAGATATGCAAATAGCATAAATATCTGTAGAAATAAAACTACTTAATTCACACAATAGTATCTCAACTTGGCAATTAGTTCTAGTTAAGCGCAACTTAATGAGTTCCTAATTTAAGTACTGTCCACAATTGCATAGCTATTTTGGCACATCAGCCTAATTTTATTGCCCCCATTTGTTTATATGTGTGTATATGTGCATATATATTTATATACTTGGAGTTTTCCGGTTTTATTGCTAATGAGAGACACGTCATAAAATGAAGTTGGCTCGTTCGAGCAAATCTCTCAATTAGTTTATACAAATTAGTTTACCGCCCGCTCGGGAATTGTTGAGTTGGGTAATTCCCCGAGCACACACACACATACACCCACACACACACAGACACATGTGACTTTCCACTTCCCTCGACAGCATTTTAATTAGTTTCTTTTATGCAAAAATAATTAAATGGAATCGATAAGTAAGCATTGAATTGTTTCCCTCTAAAAAGAACGAAATGCAGAAACCAATAAAAAAAATGTAACTTTCTTCAATTACCATAAAAAAGAGATTTGTTTGTGTTTACACCTTCCCCGCCTGTTACTTTTGGGAAAGTGGGAAAAACAAAGATTAATGAGATTCTCCCCAGGTGAATAAATGAAAAGTTTCCCCTGTCCAAATTGGATGGAGACTGGGCAGGTGTCAAACTTGAATGGTCGTTGGAGCATTTAATTGCTCCAGTTCAAGTTTGAAGTCTCTACATTTTCGTTCCTCGTATAATTAATATGCTAATAAAATGTCGCGTGACAGTTGAACAAGGACATGCTGACAGCAAGGATATCTAATAAAGTGCTTTGACATAAGTATTTGGAATTGGAATTCCAAAAATGTTGATGCTGTCGGTAAATCATGATTATCTTTTTATTGCTCACATTTCAAGGGGAGAAGCGAGTTCTCCCTGCTGCTGTCTGAGGGATTATAAAATTCCGGGAGCATTATTTCGCAGTCATAATTCGAAATGAAATTTATCATCGACGTAATTAGTGGCCATAAATTAAGGTTCGCTCTGAATGGTCCCCACATATGAGAGGGGATGGGAGAGGGGTGGGGTGGCAAATATACAGTATGTGTGTGTGTGTGTGTGTGTATGTGGCCACAAGTGTGAATTATGGGCGCCGTCCTTTGGCATTTGCGCATATCCTTTCAGGCTGTCCGCTGCGGCAAATTAAATTAAATTGTCCTTTTTCATTTCGATACACTTTCGAATCCTCTGGAGGCCAACGATGTCCACATGCTGTCTCTGCTCCTCGTCAGCTCCATTAAGCCAATAAAGCATTCGTTTCATTGGATTACGTATGCTGATGTGAGGCAACAACAGCAAGCCAGAAGGAGAAAGACATAGACAGAGAGATAGAGAGAGAGAGAGACAGCAGGAGTTGGAGCATCGACACTGTCCGCATCCGGTTACACAAATGGACAACAATTTGTGGCCAGATGAATTGCGCAAATAACGAAGGTTGTCAACTAATTTGCGCAAATATTTTGCACAAATTCATTTTCCAATATTGCCGCAACAGTAAATCATTTTGCAAAGTTCCAGGCTCAAAGACTGGTTCCGGTTCTCGACTGATTAACACCCGAACTTCGGTCTGGGTAATTACGGCTCCCCTTCGATGGAATTAAATGCCATCCACCCACATCTACTTACATGAGAAGAGATAATCATTTAATCCTGGAACCATGCACTTCTCCACTATTAACCGTTTCATGTATTATTCATCGA
Organism: Drosophila sp. st01m; assembly: GCA_018901795.1. Taxonomy (NCBI): domain Eukaryota; kingdom Metazoa; phylum Arthropoda; class Insecta; order Diptera; family Drosophilidae; genus Drosophila; species Drosophila sp. st01m. The sequence continues at coordinate 17,860,559 of JAEIFG010001637.1, forward strand.
AGTTTCATTGAGGCTGGTGCGATATCTAGATTTAATAACCGAATGCATCGAACCTAATGAACATCCTGTTCCAGGACTCGCTTCTTCATTTGGCTTAATTCAAGCAGAAGCGATTCCCTGTCGCTGATTGTGATTGTGATGGATAAACTATCGAGCTGAGCTCTCTGTTCTCTGTTCTCTGTTCTTTTGGGGAGCGTCCATTTATACATCCCTCGCTTACATTTTCCACAATTGAGTGACTTTCAATTGAAATTCTTTGCTTTTTTGGCACTGACGTCTGCCACGCCCCTCAAGACAGTTGCCAAAATCAGTGCCTATCCTTAAATGATATGTGACAATAGAGGCTTGACTTTAACTTCTGGCAATTGCTTCATTTTAAGACGTTTTGCAACACTGCGAGATGTGCATTTGACAGAAAAGGATTGATTGACTGGTAAGTCATAAGGGAAGTAGCAGAAATCAATAGAAATTACTATTTATAAGACTGATTTTCTTTAAATTGTAGTTACAGATATTTTCCAACATTTTTATTTATTTCCTATTTCTTTCACAAGTTCTTATATAAAAATAAAGATAAACTACTTATATGGTATCTGAATTTCTAAACGTTTCTCAACACTGCTTGCTATCAAATTCATGAATTTACCGAATTATTTATTGATTGAGCATGGGAAAGGATTCTCTTTAGACAATTCATAAGGGCATAACATAACAGGCAATCAACGTGTGCCATAAATGGATCGAGGAATATACCCTACATTTTAAACATTTTATGGTGGCAAACACCTTCACAAGTGCTGCATGCCACATGGTCCTGTTAAACAAAACCCGCAATCAGCCCACAAATTTGTTGCATTAGTGTGAAATTAAATTATTGTTTACATGTACGTAATTATGTTTTGAGAGAGACAAGGAGACGGGAGGACACCCTTCAACCCAGTGCGGCAGTACGAGCTACTGTTGCAACCCTTCGCATTGTTGCATGACTATAATAAAAAAAAGGCGAAGCCGTCGATTGCGGTGTGTTCCATGTGACCATGTGAGGCAGACACCCTTTTAAATTCGATTTTTAAAATGTTGCGACAACAATGAAAAGCTGTACAAAGAGGATTTTCCCTCCCCTTTTCTCTCATTCTCTTCGTCCACTTTTGTGGGCTGTGCTGACTTTCACAGCTCGATTAAATGAGGGCTTAAAGGGGGAGAGGAATTTGCATATGGTCAGCCAGAGGTCAATTTCGAATTTAATCGTATTCAATTTCGAGTGGATTTGTTTTTAATCCTCTCGGATTTGCCTACAATGAAGAGTCAACAGTAAAGAACAAATATACATAAATAACTTGAAAACATGCTGTCACTTAATTCGAGGATTTATCTAACCTTAAACCTGAACTTTAAGCTTTCTTTATCTGTTCTGAGTTCGACTTTAGAGCACTTCAACCCTCTGTGGCATTCAAAATCGGATTTATTCTTTTTAAAAGTGCCACAGGGATCGATTATTACCGTTCAAATTCGTATAAAACGTGACCGTGCCCTGCATGCGACCCTGGAGAGAGAGACAGAGTAGAGAGAGAGAGAGAGACGACAATGAAATATTTTTGCAAATCTGTCAATACAAATGCCAACATTTTTAGCCTTCTGCTCTGTGATAACTTTAAGTCTTTTTCAGTCTATTCTTTGAAAGCCTCCCCATTGATTGGCGATTTCTATTGCTGTAAATTTTAACAAAAGAATTCTTTTTCTGCTCTACAAGTGGCAAGATGAAAGGTGAATAGGTTATAGAGTCACACCATTGAGTACGTACTTTGCTGAGAAACTATTAAAGATTATTAAATAATAATCAAAGTTACCCATAATAAGGAAATGTATTATTTTTTTAGAAAGATATTTCATATGGAAGAAAGCTATAAAGTATGAATTATATGAGTAAATTGATCAAATTCTTTAATGTTACATGTTAAATAAATCTTTGTACAGTTTGTAAGTGCGGAAATAACAAGCAAATAAAACTAATTGAATTTTAATTCTGTTACATCTTGTTTATGGAATTCAAAAAGTTAAAACGATATTCTCTCACTTCCTTCCAAAAGTTCAAACCATTATTAACTAGTTATAAATAAAAATCGTATTTAATTATGTAATTCCTATTGTAGTCTTCACTATATACAATCTAGAATAAATTTTATATTGCGATGATGTCAACAGTTTCCCTAAAAACTAAATAAATATAAATTCCAGTTGGACTTTCATTACAAACATTTGCAGAAAAACAACTGAAGGACAGCAAGTAATGAAGTAATTTATATGAAAATCATGGATTAATATGAGACCCCGACTTGAAGGGTGACCATTTAACTGTCGCCAAGAATTCAGTCAAGTTGAGAAGCGTGCTGACCCCCGAGTGTGGAATTGTTTGAACAAACTCGAGGGTCACATTTAATTAAACAGTGCTGCAAGTGAGTATATTGACAGTGGACTAAATTAGCGCATATCTAAGGCATATATGGATATTGTGTCTATAACATCTTGAGAGGCCACTTTGTAATTAACATGCTAGACTTAAAGCTGGAACTGATTGCTAAAAGATATTCTTTTTTGCTGCGGGCTTTTGTGGGAATTCATGGAGCGTCAACTTTCAAGTCGAATGAGCAACAACATTGTTGCGACACTTAAATTTGCATAATCAAAATCAAAAACATCATTTCCATTCCGATTGCGCCGTGCGGCGTTCGAGAGTCCTGCCACCGTGTCCTGTCAATATGCCCCAAACACACTTAGCCACTTGGAAGCCGCAGTCGGCTTTTAAAATTATGCAAATTCAATTTGACGACACTTTCCTTAACCCCTCCCACTCCCCCTTCCACTCTCTCTCTCCGACTTTCAGTTACAGTTATTCCAACCACCCCGCAGTCGAGTCGAGTCATAAATTCGAGTAACTGTATTAATATAATTGGTGGGTGCAGCCTGAGGGGAGAGGGTAGCTCTTAAAATTAGATTTACTCCCATTCAAAAGTACCCGTTGTCCTTGTTGTTTCTGCCCTCTCCCTCTCTCTCTCTATCTCTCTGATTATTGGGTTTGTTATCTTAAGCAAGTGCTGGAGTTTCTAGCTCCACTTTAAGACATAACTTTGAAGCAGTCTCTCATGAAGTTTGACTCTGGCTCCATTTAACATTTAACCGTCATAATTTAAACTCATATCTTATCTGCAAATAAGTAATATTTTTGTTTATCCTCAAGCATTATTCATGTTCAGTTCGGACTTGCAAATCGTTTTATTATTCAGCCCAATTGCACCACAGTGGACTCCTATCCTATTAATAATTAATTTAGATGGTTATTTTGTCTCTTCTTAGTTTATTTATTGTCCTGCTCCATTTGTGGAGCCGGCTTAACTGTTGCTTCCACAACAAGAGAGAGATTTGTGGTCACCATTTGGCACACAGAATCATCCTATAGATCAAGTCATGATTCACTCAGCTAACGCCATTAAGATATGAGATTAGATTTTATTGCTTTAGCATTTAAAGTCACATATAAAGAGCAGGAACATTTAAACTGTTTAATGTTATTGACTGAATTGCAACAGGTGTATGCTGCAAATAATACACAATTTTAATGACTTGAATTGTAACTTCTATTAATATGACAACGAACCAATTAAAACATTTTCTTTTTATAAAGTGTCTCGTTTTCATAAGTCGAATTCATGGAATTCTTAATATATATGTTTGAACCTAGTAATTTATATTTATACAAATTCCCTTCAGGATAATAACTAATATATTTTATTGGCTTTTAATATTGTTTTTTAATTTAGATAACTTTATTCGACCTGAAGTAATATAACAAATACTTAGTGCTGAATTTCTAGTTGCTTGTTAGATTCTCAGACATCTCTTAAAGTTGTTTAGTGTTAACTTGGCTGACAGTTCGGCTCTTTTGGTACATGGCTCTCTCTTGGCATTGGCATTCCATTGATGTGCGTTGGATAATGCGTTTATGGCATCTGCAGCCGTTAACTGTCCATAAAAATGCACATTATTGTAATGTTGCATTGTCGCCCGGATGGCACTTTGAGCCTGGCTAACGACAGGTCGTCCATTTCGGCGCATTCCCCCCAGTTACCCTCCCCCCTGCCATCACACAGCACTAATCTTTGGCAGTTGGCTTCATGCCTGGACAATGTAAGATGTCCTGCTGTTGGTCTTGCTCCTGGAAGGACTTGGCAATGTGTTCGTTTAAATGTTTGACTGGATTAACGTGTAGCACGATTCCTATCATCGATTGGCATTCGATTGGAATGCCTTTTGGCAGCGACTGCAAAGTGCGCCTCGAGGTATGCAATGGAAATGTCAATTGAGAGTCCTGTGAACACTGTGAGTCCTGCAAGTGACCCCAAAGCTAAGCCGTGTCCATTAGAGTGCCATCCAAAATAAAAACCATTGCAAATCTCGTTAGCCAGCTTTCGAATATACCATCAAGTGGGGGAGGTTTGAAACGCAGTTCATAAAGAGGCCGCAAATGTCAGCAATAAAAAGATAATCATGATTTACAGCCAGACTCAATATGTGGCATGGAATGTCAGTCAAACATGCCGAGAACTTTATTGCACAACATTCCACAGGCGGAGGCAAGGACCAGGGGGAAGACTGAGGAGGGGATGAGGCGGGAGAGAATGAAGAGGGAGGGAGGACTGTCAAAAGTTCTTGTTCAGCTGTCATGAGATATTTTATTAGCATATTAATTATAGCCAGGTCTTGACACGCCCAATTAAATGCCACAGCGAGCATTTAAACTTTGACACCTGACAAAGACAAAGCAGGAGAGATAGAGCGAGAGAGAGAGAGAGAGAGACAGAGTGAAACGTGGGAGGGAGAGGGAAAGCGCAAGTACACCATTAATCTTGCTTCGACTTCTAGGCAAATAAATCGCTTTTTTATGTTAATTGAACTGCGTCTTGTTTTCTTTTATTGTTTACAACAGCTTTACAAGCGAAATACACTAAGAAAAATGGCAAAAAAGAAAGAATTCTTTAAGAGACTCCTTTCACATAAAACAGACAAATACGTCTTATGTTTGTAAATAAATAATTCGAACTTCATAATAACAAATGTAACCCAAATTAATCTTGCAACTTTCCAACTTTAAATATCTTTTAAGAATTTAAAACCCGACATTAATAACTTATTTCTTAGTTTAAATTCTCTTTTTAATACATGAGCTATTAACATTAATTAATCTTACACAAATTAACTACTTCTCAGTATAAGTTCTCTTTTAAATACTTGATCTAAGAGTTAGCTTCTTAAGAGTTCAAAACAATTCAAGTGAAGTCCAACAAATAAGATTTGTCACTCTGCATTTGAGACAAGATGTCTCTGCTATTTTCTCAGTGGGTCGAGAGGGTTGTCCAGGACATCTTCAGATCGGCATTGATTAACGCCAGACAAATATTATCTTACACACATGAACTGAAACTGAACTCAAACTAAACTGAAACTCAACTGAGCTGAATACTTTGGGTGGCTGCAAGTTTTATTTATTGGATTTCGTTCAATTGCAAAAGGAATTTGGCAGAGTCCCAGGACGATTGCTCTTGGAATGTCCATCAAAAGGCGAAGGGAAGGCGCATAAATTATCCTTTTGCTTCTCCTTCACAGTTGCCTTCAGTTTGGCAAGTGTGAAAATTTGCGCAGACAAGTGCAAAATAATGATATGCAATCCAATTTACTTGTCCCGGACATGAACTTGGACACTTCGTTGAGGTCCAGGAAGTTGCACATTCATCACTTTGTGATGGACCTGGAATCGGACTCGACTGATGTCCCTTTTTCGGATGACGAGGCGAGCGCCTTCGTTTGGGCCAAGTGTCAATTTGCAAAGCATTAACTTGAGTTGAGCGCGCTTTTTATTTGCCAAAAAAAAGGAGGCAGCCTCACAGGATGTATCTGCCTCAAAGGAAACTGGTGTCTCTGTGTGTGTGTGTGTGTGTGCGTGTGTGTGCGAGAGAGGAGTTAACGTGTGCGGCAAATGCTTTCACGCCACTGCCAAAGCCGAGCGGAGAAAAGGGGAGGAATGGGTTAATTACAGGCGTCGTTATCTGTCCCATATGAGAAGCCGAGTCCTGGCAAAGCAAAGTCCTTGCCATGGCGAATGCGTTTATTGTAATTGTGCTGCAACATTTGCCTAAAATATGACATATTTTATGGCTCACTGTTATGGCTTATCTTTCTCTTTCTCATAAGTGTGGTTCTTACATCTGAAATTTGCATAAACCGAGCTTCATAATGAAATAGAATTGCTCCCATTTGTACTTTATTAGGGTTAAGTTTGTTTCGTTATTATCACAGATAATGTGTGGCATGTTCTGGGGGCATGCCACGAGTAGATAGCTTTAAGATTTCTCTTGATTTCATTTATTTTTCTATGTTTAATTTCCTTTAATTTCTTCACATTGTAACGAATTCTAATTGACTTTTTCCTTTATTTATCGCATTCACAAATTCATTTCGTTGCATTTGTTCTAAATGAAAAGCATTTCTCAGTCCATAAAATGCATCGTAAAATCATCCACCTGTGAGTTACAAACCAGCAAAAAATAGGAAAAGTGTAAAAAAAACCTCGAAAATATACCCCAAAAAAGTGCGAGTCGAAAAAACTGCGCCCCGCCCCTTAAAGAAAATTTGCATAGGAATATCGTAAAAATTTTCCTTTTCTCGTTTTTTATGTGCAATTTCAGGCGTGACGAAGCGAAAACTCCAATGAAGGAGTTAAGTGAGAGATGAGAGCAACTTTGCCAGCAGTTCCAAGAAGCCTTGCTGAAATTACAGGACGAAATTAGTTAATCCCGCAATGCTCGAAACGTGATGAAATTTTGGAAAGACAAATTTAAGAAGTTTACTGCAACTGTCGGTGTGAGTTGATCGTAAATTTATTAAAAAGTAAATGAAAATTTAACTAAGAAAGGAGAACAAATCTTGAAGAAAATTAGAAAAGGAGATGCGAATAAACTAACAAATATTTGTATTCAATTCTATTCGCAGAGTTTTTCATTTGTGAAAGACTTGAATTGATGTTTCGACATATTTCTATAATTTTATTTATTCATCCAGATAAAAATTCGACATACTTATAACATTTATTTATACATATATATTAAAACTATTCATATATATATTTAAATTCATTAATATTAGTTTATATTTATAAACATATATTTAAAATAATTACAACAATGTTGAAGTTTTCATTCTCATAATCAGAAACATTTCATACCTATTTTTAAAATAGTTAAATAAATATATAACAATTATATATCTCCATAACTTTCTTTTACATTTGTCGAATATTATTCATTTTTTAATACTTCCAGAAGGTATCAAGTTGGCAAAAAATGACCTACAATGGGACATCGTGTGTGGTAGCCGTAAAAGTGTTTGCTTCTCCTGTGGGAAATGCGATGGTCAGCAGTTTGAAATTGCAGTGGCAACCTAAGGATGGGGCAGCTGGAAGTCTAAGGACACTCTGGATTGCATAAGCTATTGTGGCAGCCGCAATGTTGACACTGAGGGGTCAAAGGAATAGCAATAGGAATAGGAACAGGAATAGGAATAGGAATAGGAATACTCAATACTCGTATCGTAACAATAACAACTGTCGGTTTTAATAGAGGCGAACACTTTGATGACCGTTGAATGTTGTCGGTTGTTGTCGAATGTTGCACGTTTGTTGTTGTTGCGTGGCATCGTGTGGTTGGTCATCGATTTGGACGCGCAAATACTCAATACCCACGGGAGCTGTTTCTAATGAAGGACAACAGTGGAGTAGAGGCGAGGTCGGAGTGCGGAGTTCGAAGGACTAGGTCGGAGTTCGAATGCGGACAGAAGTTGCTCATTTGCTGAAATTTTTGACGCTTTATGAGGTCCCTTTAGTGCTGAGTGTGCGCAAAAATGTAATTGAATGAATGAATACGGAGGCAGGAGTATGTGTAGTGGGAGAGGGAGAGGGAGGGAGGAGCTGAGAACTGATAGAGGGAAAAGGGGAGTCAAGGAACTGCTCTAAGGTCAACGTCAACTTCAACGTCAGGCCGTGACTTCTAGAAGCAACCATAAAATGTTTGTCTTCCATTAGGACAACACATGATGACGCACAGTCCAACATGATGACAATCACAATGATGATGATGACGATGACAATGACAATGATGATCATGATGATGAACCAGCTGAATGGCAAGTTGCAACAGCAGCTTCTGCTTGAAATACTTCAATGAGAACATCATAATTTTGGGGCCTGAACCGAGAAACCTCTGACAGAGTTATGAGCATTTTATGCCTTTAAAATATATGTGTTTAAGTTTATTGTTGTTATTGTTATTTGTCGTTGCTGCAGTTGTTGTTCTTGTTGTTATTGGTGCTGTTGTTGCTGTTGCAGAATCAATTCGCGTGACTCGCGTCGCTGGCGTTGTCGCCTGTCATGATTTCAGTCACGAATGCAAATGAACATGGGATAAAAGTCCAGATTTTACTTGACTTGACTTTATTTTATTTCAGTTTTTGGCTAAATCTCATGTTACGGGCATCAAACGTTGCTGTTCGGTTTTTGTATCTGTTTCTGTTTCCTCTTTCTCGATACTCAGTCAGGTTTCCTTGTGCGCTGACAACTTCTTTATGCCACAGCTAAAGTTTGGTGCAACTTCAGCGCTGTCTTGGGGCAGGTATCATGGCAAAACTCCCTCCTCCCTCCTCTCTGCCAACTCCCTTCCACTCCCTCTTCCTCTTGGCTTTGTGTGTAAACTCTCTATGAAATTTAATCTGCCAAAAGTTTCAAGTTTGCCGCACTGCAAATGTTAATTAGTTGCTTGTGGTGCTGTGGCTGGATCTCACTGCCTGAGTGACTGAGTGTGGTGCAAGTGGTGAAACTACTTGTCTCTCACTTGGCACGTAGACTTCACAAGCTGACACCTGGCACAGAGTCTCCGGATTCCCAAAGATGTTGTCTCAAGTAGCCAAATTAGTTGGTTTATGTAATTATAAAGTAATTTCCAGTGCTGTAAAGCGCTTGTATAAAGTTTTATTACGTTCGGATTTAGGCAGTACTCATATATAGAACATTTGTTCTCAGATAGTGGAAAAAATCTTATGAAACTTAAAATCTTACGTCTTAGTGAGAAAGTTCACACAGACGTTTCGACGGGTTTTTTTCATAATAATTTACAATATATACAAAAACAGCAAAATAAAATTCAATTTAGTCACATCTTTTCTTTATATCATAATTTTAAAGACTTACTGTTGAACTTGGTCAGAAAATAAACATAAGTATAAGCTTTAATAAGAAGGAATTTTAAACAATTGCTGTTTGAACTTTAATGTAAATTTCTCCAAGTTTTCCATATTGTTATCATTGCATTTCATTTGCCTTCTCCGACATTAGCATTGCCAGTGCTTTGACGGGTCTTTTACCGTTCTTACGGGTCTTTTTCGGGGTTCTAAGGGTTTTTACATCTTACGAGCTGCCAATAAAATTGGAATTCGATTCGATTTCTTGCGGGTCGTTCGATTTGCCCTTAACCAAGAGCGAGAGATAAAAATAAAGACAGAGAGAGGAGAGAAAAGGTCTTACCATTAAATGTAACTGCACTGTAATTTGCATAATTTTCTATTCATTACATAATTCTGTCAATTTTCAATACATTATAATTTGTTAAGAGAAAGAGCCACCCCCATGAAAAAGAGAGAGAATATGTAAAACAGGCAGAAGAAAGAAAAATACAAGGCAAATGTTAAAATGGGAACAAATTATATAGAGGGGCTCTTATTTGTAATTTGTTTTCGGCTTAAAAAGATTATTTTATGGTGAAAACATCCCGAGGCCAAGTTGTTCAATTTTTTATGCCCAATATGTCTCAAAAACATCTAACAGAGAGAGTCAGGAGAAAGAGAGAGGGGGGAGGGGAGGAAGCAAGAGAGAGATAGTGAAATTAACACATGCGGTGGTAAGGATGATTTTGCTGAGATAAACACAGATCGTTATTATTTTTTGGCAATCTGGAAACTGCAAACTGAAATCTCAAATCACGTTTCCATTATAAATGCAAATCAAATGTCAATACTCTTGAATTCTCAGCGCTCATTTGAATACATTTCGCACAACGATTTTCATTTGGAAAATTCGCAATTTTTTAGGCAAATAGAAAACCAACAAAATGCAAAAATCAGCAAAGCAAACAAAAATCTAGCAAATCGGCAAATCAATTGGAATCCCAAATGTCAACTGTGAATTTCGGCTGCAGTTATCAACAAGGCATACCAATGAGTTCTACCTTCCAACTCTACCACCTCTCTCTCTCCGTCTATCTCTCTCTCTCTCTCTCTCTCGTGCCGTGCTCAACTGGACAGTTGGTGTGGAAATCTTGGCCGGAAATGATGAAATGCTTCGGTTCATTAAAGCGTCGTGCAGGTTTATCATCAACTGGGGAGCAATAAGTAAAGTTTTCCACAGTTCTGTTCTGCATTTTCCACAATTTCCATTTGCTTTTGCCCACTTATCACGACTTTATCGCTTTTCATATTCAAATATGCGACTTCGCTCTGGTAATTAATCATTCTCGCTGAGGGGAAAGAAAAAAATGTCTCTTGAGATAATGTCAACATAAATTGTTTTGGCAATTTCTAACAATTTTCCTCGCATTATTTATGAACTTTCTTCTATTTTTATTTTGAAAGCTACAACTTGCTGTCTGAAAATTAGCAATGCCTTGTAAGTGGGCGTTTAGACGTGTGGGCGTGGCAAACTCATAACAGAACAGAGCAGTTGTTGAAACGGGGAGGCATTCAATTTGACGTGTTGACTTTGGCCTGGGGGGCCAGTGTGACCAGCCTGAAGTAGTGGACGCAGTTGGTAAACAAACACGGAATCCTTCTCAATATTCCTCCTCCTCCTCCTCCTCCGGCTCAACTTCCCCGTCACCGCACAACTCTCAACTGGTCAGGGCCAACTGAATGCGGCATTTAATGAGCCTGTCAGCAGTCAGTTTATTCACACGGCTGAACAACCTCAGTCTCATCAGCTGCATAGAATATTTGGCTTACAGTTTGTGGTTGGGTTAGGGGATGGGGTTGTCCCTGGACCTAGACCTGAACCTGATCCTGGGGTTACGGAGTTAAACATGGGCGTGTGTGTGTGTGTGTGGGTGTGTGTGTGTCCACATCATCCCCTTTTCTCTCTGTGGTCAGTGTAATCACAAAGTTTAATGAATGGATTAGACCAGGACTTTGGCAATTGGACGCTTGCTATTTTAATACCCTGCAAAGGGTGTGATTGTATGGTCTGCCAGTTGCTACGAATTCTTTTAAAATGGACAGCTTTTGGGTTTAACTATTGATAGCTTATTCTCCCTTATAAACTCTATGTTTAAGTAAACTTTAGTTTTGTCCCACCTATTACTATAGTTATAGTAATTTTTTCTACAACAACTTAGCTTCCACACTTGACCTTCCCTTCTAATTTTTCTCCCGTTTCGCTTCCAATTTTCTCCCTTTTTTTAACATTATGCAAATTCAATTTTAAGACACTTCCGTTTTGGCACGCGAACATTTCGACCTGTTACTCCCCCCCTTACGCTGCCACGCCCTTTTGTGCTGGCAGTAAACGTATGATTATTATTAGTGTTGTTGCTGCTCTATTCAAAGTTGAATCAGCTTTGCCCGCGAGCCAAAAAAGAGCAGGAATTAAGCATCCAATAATTATTATCGGGGTTGATTTTGCTGGGAACATTGAGTTCTATCAAATTCTTTATACGTTTAGCCTTTTATTGGTCTAAGAACTGTCAACTGCTTGATTTTATGATTAATGATATCATGTGTCCACAGAGTCCGTTATTTTATTTGATATTTAACGGGAATATTGATTCCACGAAAGAAAAGATTAGTTTCTCTTAATTTTTGTTTCGGTGCACTTGCCGCACTGTTCAAACACAGATAATTTTAATATAAATTTTGGACATTTTTACTAATTTATCACTAGTTTAACTTTAAAATAAATTTAAAAAACTGCCTACCTAAATATCTTATGAATAACCAATTTAAGGTATGTATTAACATAAGCATAACATGCGCCTTACAGTGGTTTGTGTCCCAGCTAGACAGTCTGTGTGCAGACAAAGATAGCATTCGACAGCTATGTGTTATAGAGCAGTGCAAGCAGCTGAGCTGACGTACTAAAAACAATGGGCCAGAAGGAGCGCACTATAGGTACAAGTTAGATAAAGGGGAAATTGCTATATACAAGCGGGCAGTCTGATAGGTTGCGGCGAAACTCTTTATATATACAAAACGTTGCTGGAGTACACACACAGTCACACTTGGTATCCACTTGATTGTGGGTGACTTGCGGCTGGAAACGCGTCTCATTTCGCACAAATCCATCATCGTCAACAGACGCTCAAGTTTACAGACGATTTCTAGATTGTGAGGAGTCGATAAAGCAGCCAGGACATCAGAACGATTAATAAAATAAAAAATAAAAAAGAACTTGGAATTATACAGCGAATAGTTAGACAAAAAAGAAAGAAAATAAAAGCAAAGCAACCCTTGCAACACGCAAAAGAAAAGCTACGAAAAAACCGCATAAATTTGCTTATTTTTTGTGTGTGTTTGGAGGAGGGTTGAGGTTTGATTCATAGATTATTTATGAACTACGGATGGATCCGTTGGTAATGCATTTGCCATAAATTGCCGGGCGTGAATGATGCGTATTACCAATTATTGGATTACCTATTGAGTTTGCAAACAAACAGAAAAAGAAAAGAATACAAATAAATATATCAGAGGAAACTTAAGTGCCGTCTGGTTTATTTTGAAATGCTTTCACTGCAGCATTATCTTTTAGCACTAGCATTAGCATTAGCATTAGCATTAGCATTAGCATTAGCATTTTCAGCAGTCAAACTCCCCCTCACCGGCTGATGGTAACATAGGGAAGCTCCCCGATCCGTTTCGATAAGAGTTGCATTCATACTATTTCTGGTGGGTTGTGGATATCTGGTAACGATGACGGGGCCCGCGTTCTCGCTAGAATAGGACTCTCCAGACGTAGAATAAGGTCGACTTCCAATGCTCCTTGGGACTGCTTCCCTTTTTATTGTGGACGCACTGGGTGCCGTACTTATGTAATCGTCGGCATCTCGATATTCTTGGCTCGAACGCCTCTCTGCAGACAGTCTTCTCCATTGCTGCGCAATCTCCCTGACGCTCTGGTGACTGCTCTCCGCATATAGCTTCTTCTTCCGGATGTACTTTTCTTCCAGCTCTGGAAGCCCGTGCTTCAGAGAGGACAACTTGTTGGAATAAACCATGGATGCATAACACAAAAATCAGACGAGCACTCGAAATTTGGACAGACAAATAAAATGTAAACTTTTATGGAAATAATTCAACTGACTGGGGAAAGTTGAAGGGAAAGTCTAGGTACGAGTTGTTTGCAAATTGCAGCGAGATCTAAATTCTTAATTTAATTTTTAGACTCTTCAGGGAATCAATCTGTAGCTACAATAAAATAAAGGGGTATTCAATGCTCGTCATCCTCAACGATACTTGTATTTGTTTATTTATGTATTTGTCAAAGAACTTTATGGTGATCATCCTTAGGTTAGTTACAATAAATACATACAAATAATTTTAAAATGGCATCTTCAAATCACTGTAAATGATATGTGAAGCTTTTGAAATCGTCGCCAATCGTTATACATCTAAAAGCTAGTATAGTTGCCATGAAGATTAATTTAGACTAGTTCTTGAAAAGATGGCGGGCCTTTGGGAGATGGACCTAAATCGAACTTTGATTGGCTCATGATAACAGATATCGAAGCCATGTTCGGAATCGCTGATCCTTGTGGCCTCAAGGGTTCTGCGCTTCTTCTTCTTCAGCTCCGCCGAGGCTGTTAAATCGATGTTGCTGTCGCTGTCCATCTTTGATGATATTCGTCTCGTATATTCCGAAAAGTAATCGTTTGAAGTTCCAACTCCGGCACGACGAGCGTCATTCTCCCTCTTTTCGGATGCCTTTCTCTGCCAATTCTGAGCATTTAGCCTAAAGCTGAGCTGGCTGTCCTTCTCGGTCATGTCCCTTCATTAGGATGGATGAGGACAAAGACTTCACGGTGTCTCTTTCGGCCTGCAACATCCATTCCATGCCCCACAATAATCCTCAAAATTAAAATCTACATTCTTGGCCCTTCTGTTTGACAAACTGTGCAAAGTAGTTAACTACATAATTCTTTATACATTCTAAAATTTCCAATATCATTTTTCTTAACCTCATAAGCAACGTATGCAACATAAAAGTTCCCATTGTTCTTATGACAGAGTGATTTGAAGCAAATTTATTCGGGAAGAGTATATTCTTTCGAATTGTATGAAAGGTATTAACCCAGGTTATCTTCTAAGTGTCAAGACTCTTTTTACGGTAGCCCCTTTAACATCGACACTACACAACACTGTTTGTACATTGCTATCGAATTTCGATGTCAGAAAAAGAAGGCTATGCATTTTAAGCATTGAAAAGTTGTTCATTGCGTACAGCTGAAAATGTTGTCGAATAAGTAAAAAATAATATAATAACTTACAACAATTAGAAAAGATAAAAAGAGAATATTCTTTTAAATAATGTCACAAAAGAGACCTAACAAATTAATTGAGGATCGCAAACCGGAAATAATAAAAAAATCAGACACTCTCGTTAAGCTCGAGGTAAATTTGCTGCAATTTCTGATAAAATGGTTTAAAATATTCCCACATTTTAAGTATAATACTACTATTTACTCACTTTGCATATTCATTGTTAGGATATTAGAATGAAAACAAGTGTAATTACACGTATTCGAATAATTTGTTGGCGAATTATATATATTTGTATATATATTTTTAAAATGAAAGTTCATATATTAATATTTTCGGGTTTTTATAATAATGCAAAGCTTTATTCGACACACAGATAGAGCCATGGACCAAAGAACAAATAAAGCTAGATAATGCGGATATCGAAGGGAAGATGGAGAATAAACCGCAAGAGCTAATCGAATCCTCTAATGACTGTTCCTTACTATCGGAGCAGACTGATAATGAACTCAGAATGCTGATCGATTCGATTGCAGATGAGACCGAGGATCCAGGTGAACCAATTGAGTTGGCGGATATATTGCAACTGAGTCCGCGAAATCCAATTAAAGATGATGCGGACATCGATGCGAGACTTCTGGAGGAGTTGAACTCGCTACCGATGGTGGAACCAGAACCTGAAACGGAACCCAAAGAGAAGCTGGTAACACAGCAAAAACAACCGAATCGTATGTTCCTCAAGTCAGTGCAGGATGCACCCAAGATCTCTGTCCAAGTTTCATCGAATGCCAACTATGCAATGCAGATGAAGTCAAAGTTCACTCCACAGTTGCAATTGGGAGCAGCTCTGCCTCCTCGCTACAAAATGGGTTTGAATCCTCAGATGCATGAGCTGTTTAGGAACACACCACGTGCGAATTCGGTGTCCAATTGCACTCGGAATGTGAATTCCAATGCAGTGGCATTTAACAAGACCATGTCGGACTTTATGAAGGCCAAGGGCAACCTGGGAGCAATGCCATCTCAGATTAGAAACGTCTCACAGATCCAGATGCCGAATCCCATCCTCAACCAGCTGAAGATGGAGCGTCCGTTGACTGTGCGCCGGGAGGCGACTCCAATGCATGCGCCGCTTGTGGAGGACGATGAAGTTGACTTTGAGGAAATTGGTGTGGCAGACACATATTCATCGTATTGGCCAAGCAAACTCAAAGGTGGCTCCAGACATCCCGATCCCGTCGTGGAGACAGCTACACTCTCCTCCGTGGAACTGCCGGACATAACGCATGAGTTGGCTCTGCCGGAGAAGGTGAAGAATTCTCATCGTTTGAGTGCATTGCAATTGGAGGCAGTTACCTACGCTTGCCAGGCCCATGAGCAGCTGCTGCCGAGCGGACAGCGCGCCGGATTCCTGCTCGGCGATGGCGCCGGAGTGGGAAAAGGACGCACCATTGCGGCGATCATCTATGAGAATTACCTGAGAGGCAGGAAGCGTGCCTTGTGGATCTCCGTTTCCAACGATCTCAAGTTCGATGCGGAACGTGATTTGCTGGACATTGGAGCGAGTAAACATCTCAAGGTTGCCTCGATGAGCAAGTTCAAGTACAGCAAGATCAACTCCGAGGAGAACGAGCATTTCAAGAAGGGCGTCATCTTCTGCACCTACACGGCGTTGATCGGCGAATCGGCGAATGCGAATCCCAAATACAACACGCGACTGCGCCAACTGATCAACTGGCTGGGCACTGACTTCTCCGGCGTCATTGTGCTCGACGAATGTCACAAGGCGAAGAATCTCAGTCTGATGAATGCCGGCAAGTCCACCAAGACGGGCACCACAGTCCTGGAGCTGCAGCAGCTGCTGCCGATGGCCCGTGTGGTCTATGCCTCGGCAACGGGCGCCTCGGAGCCCAGGAACATGGCGTATATGGTGCGATTGGGTCTCTGGGGTCCGGGCACATCCTATTCCGAGTTCTTTCAAGTTTGTGAATACGGTGGAGAAACGTGGCATTGGCGCAATGGAGATCGTTGCCATGGACATGAAGCTGAGGGGATCCTACATTGCCAGGCAGCTGAGCTTCAAGGATGTCAGCTTTCGGATTGAGGAGGTCCCGATGTCCCGCGACTTTCATAAACTCTACAATCACTCCGCTGAACTGTGGGCCGAGATCAATGAGAAGTTCCTCAAGGCCTGTCGCCTCATGTGCATCGAGAATCGTGTCCAGAAGATCATCACCTGCCAGTTCTGGTCCGCCCATCAACGTTTCTTCAAGAACCTCTGCATTGCCTCCAAGGTGAATCATGTGGTCAAGATGGTCCGTGAGGCGGCTCGTCAAGGCAAGGCCGTTGTCATTGGCCTACAGTCCACGGGAGAGTCGAGAACCTTGGAACATCTAGAGCTCTATCAAGGTGAACTGACCAACTTTGTGTCCACATCGAAGATGATCATTCAATCGTTTGTCGAGAAATACTTTCCGGCCCCAACACGCGAATCCCTCTACAAGTTGCTCAGCACTGGCAAGTTCGAACCCGAAGCTCGTACTCGGCCCTCTTCGTGTTCGAAGCGTGCTCGCATCATTTCCGATTGGTCCGACGACGACATGGACGCCGATGGAGGCGACAGCGACTTGGACATTGACAACAGCTGGAGCGTTGACGACGATGACGATGATCGTCTTAAGCTCGGACGCAAGCGACGCGGTCGTCCTCCAAAGCCAGACAAAGGTAAGACTTCTCCGAAACGTGAATTGTGAATATACAATTTATTAAGTTATACATATATTTTTCGTTTTTATTATTGAAGTTAAGCTGTTTTTACTATATAGAAAAAGCATCTTGTTTGGAATTTGTAGCTGCATTTATTTAACATTTTTACTTTCTGCATTAGAAATGTCCTAAACATTGCATATTCCAAAACAACATCTATAACATATTCCAAAATTCGTATTCTATGCTTATAATATTTTTAGCATCTAAAAGCGAGATTGGGAAATCGATAAGTCGATGTGAAATGTTTAGGTTAAAGCGATAATTCCATGTTTTCACTGCAATATTTAGAATCTAAATCCACTATACTTTACTATATGTCTAATAAGCCTGCCTCTTTTAGTGGAGAAGATCACGATGCAGGATCGCATTCTTCAGCATCTGTGCAACAATATGAATGCCAAGAACGACGGCGATATGAGTCGCATCTTTGATCTCAACAAATCCCAGGCAGCTAAGATAACCGAGCGGGATGTGGAACGTTGCATTACCGTGCGAGAGAAATTGCTGGACAAGATTGAGCACTTGGGACGTCGCATGCCACCGAATACCCTTGACAAGATCATCTCCAAGCTGGGCACCAAAGTGGTTGCCGAGATGACGGGACGACGTGGACGTGTCATCCAGACAGATGACAATACCTACAGGTATGAGCAGCGAGGAGAGGCGGAGACCACCATGGATCTGGTTAACTACAGGGAGAAGCAACGCTTCATGGAGGATCAGAAGCATGTGGCAATCATCTCTGAGGCAGCTTCCAGTGGCATCTCGCTGCAGAGCGACAGACGCCTCTCAGTGCAGCGACGACGTCTCCACATCACTCTGGAGCTTCCCTGGAGTGCGGATCGTGCCATACAACAATTCGGAAGAACACATCGTTCGAATCAGGCCAATGCACCGGAATATGTCTTTCTCATCTCGGATCTGGGAGGAGAGAGTCGCTTTGCGGCGACTGTTGCCAAGCGCTTGGAGAGTCTGGGAGCTCTGACTCAAGGAGATCGTCGTGCCACCGATGCCCGGGATCTGTCCAAGTTTAACATTGACAACAACATTGGACGTAGTGCTCTGGAGAGCGTTCTTCAGCAGATTACGGGAGAGAAGCCTCTGGAATCGGTTCATGTGCCGGAGAACTACCATGGAGACTTTAGCTTCGATTGCTGTGTGGCTCTCTCGGGTGTCGGCATACTGAGTGTCTCGGAGGACACGAAGGGACAACAGATGTTTGTCATCGAGAAGGACAGCAACAATATTCCCAAGTTCCTCAATCGCATTCTCGGCTGTCGCGTTGAGGTTCAGAATGCGCTCTTCAAGTTCTTTCTGAACAAAATGTATTCCTTGATTCTGCAAATGAAGCGTTCGGGACACTTTGACTTGGGCATCTTGGACTTGGATGCCCACGGCGCAAATGTGACTGCCATCAAGCTGATTCGCTTTATCAGGCAGCATGCCACGGGCACAGCTGCCACAGAGCTGCACACGATGCAGGTGGTGCGTGGCATGGTCTTCGATGTGGCCCTAGCCAAGTGAGTGTCCTCTTAATATATATGTTGCTATTTATCTGAGTCATTTATTTATTTGTTTGGTGAATTACTTTGTTCATTTATATATTTATTCCTTGATATTATATTTTTGTACCTTTCATATTTTATTATATATATTATTGCATTTGTCATTAACATTCAAAATCCACTTAAAAAAGGATTTTTAAATAACATAATATTTATATTGAATATAATTCGCATTTGATTATAAATCGATTTGATAATTTTTTTCTTTTTTTTTGCTTACATAATAATAATATTTCTTTATTCAATTGACTCAACCTATATTAAACATAAATTATATACAAATGACGTTTTAATATGAGAATTCTAGTAATTCCGCATTACTTTCTACTTATTTATTTGTAAATTTTCGTATTTAATTGCTTATTTCGTTTAATTATTAATTAATTTATTTATGTATATAATTTTTAATGTTTTCTGCATTTATTCATTTCTTTAATTCGGTTATCATTTATCTCTACCAATACCCCACTTATTTCCCCCTACTCCCTCAACAGGTACAACAAAGATGCTCGACGTAATCACGAGGGTTTCTACATTTACAAACAGGAACGCAATAACAACAATTGTGCCATCCTTTGCCTGGATGCCTGCCAATCGGAGGCAACTGAGGCGAGCAGCGATCCCACCAAGATCAACCTGAAGATCTACAGACCCAACACTGGACCCCAAGTGCGCACTGAAACGCTCAGCTCAATAACCACTCGATATGTGAGAGCAAATCCCGAGACAGTTCAACAATTCTGGGACATGCAGTACAATCAATGTCTGCGCATGTGTTCCCACATCTACTGGAATCGCAGATGCCCCTTTGGCATCAAATGTGGTGTGGGTCTCCGGGTGCGCACCTATCATGTCCTCTCGGGTCTCATGCTGCCCATTTGGGATCGCATTGCATTGATCATCGAGAAGGACGGTCGCAAGATCCAAATGATGCGTGTCAAGACGGATGACAATCGCAAAATCGTTGGCACAGTTGTGCCCGAGTGTGCTTATCATCAGCTTGTGGCGGATCTCTCGGCGGATTCTACTGTCGAGAGCAAGGACTTCAGTAAAATCAAGAACTAACTGATAACACTTAATCAAAGCTTAAAATCGGAACGAAATCCATTTATTTTGGTGAAATGAATTCAACTTGAGAGAGGATTCAATAAAGTTGAACGTGATGTAGCTTTGAATAATTCTTATTTATTACTCTTCTATTTATTCATATAGAATATTCATATTTTAGCTTTAGTCCGTGCGTATTTGACATCGTTTTTAAGGATCTTTCATTCGTCCAGTTAAGTATCCAGTTTTCAAGTACTACATATGTTGTTTAGCTGTTTACAGAATAGATCTTGATATATATTTCCAATACAACCTACCTGTTTTGACCTGTAAGAATACCTTTAACAAAAACATTGTTTGTTTTCCTTTCTTTAATACTTTATTTTATTTTTTGTTTTTTCATATATTTTTTTTTTTGTAAGTTTTTGTTCTGTTGTTTTTGCATTCTAAATATTGAAAAAACGCACAAAGACATACGAAACATACGAAACTTAAAAGTAGATTATAATTTAATTGATTTCTTGCCAAATAAGTAGTAGATATTTAGTATACTAACAATTTTTCAGATACATTATGAATCTATATATTCTATCTGTTCTTCTCATTTATAGTGAATTTGATTGCATCTTATACTTTCATCTTATTTTTGTAATTCGAATTGAATTTATCCTATTAATATAATAGACATAAAACTGAATTAAGTAGAGCTTAAGATGGACAAAAAAATGTTGCCAATGCTCGTTCCATATATAAATTGCATTCTTGCATTTGCGTTGTATAAAAATAGAAACTCTGATTCTCAACTGGCTTTAAGTTGATGTTAATATTGCCCAAGGCCTCTCTGGTGCCTTCCTTCTATAGATTGGCTTAGCTTCCTGTCAGCTCTATATGCCTGGCTCGATATGCATTCTGTTTCCCTCTCTTTCTTTCTATGCTTTCATCATTTCTTCCGTCTCTTCTTATTTATTGTTATGTTTTGTAGGCACTTGACGTGTTTTTCAAACCGAAAAGTTTACAAAACAAATCTCAATAAAAATCGTACTGAATCTATCTCTTTCTTTAAATTGTATTTTTAGTAACTGGAGCTTGTCATGGGTCTCTAACTCGATGGGGCGGGACGGGAAATGCTCCCAACAACTTGGTTGTAAGTACATAACGAATTAATCCTCATATGTCATGCAATGATCCATTGATCTGTCTGCACCTAAGGTTCTTGTTTTCTCGCACTTAATTTTAAACGCTTCTTCTCAGTTGAATAAAAAAACATTATTGTAAGAACCGCAAACTAAATTCCTAAGACAAATACCAAACGAATCAAAAACTATTTAAGTATAGCTTAAGTATAACTTGCGCTGCATAAAAAACTAAGTGCCTCCGTTTCGTAAAAAGACAACCAAAAAAATCTATTAACTCTGCTTTCTTGCGATTGCCTCAAAGTCGCGTTTGCCAAAGAAACGCGCGCAAATCGCGCGGTAAAACGCGTATAAAACGCGCTCTTGCGTCGCCTCATTTTGGAGGTCGCCTAGTATATCGGGTATATATATCTGGCTATTGACCCGCTTTAGATCCAACTTGTAGATCACTTAACGTACTTCATATTGTAAATTATTTGATGCCTACTTAAAAACGCGCGCGTTTGCGCCGCGACTATTAAAACAGTCACGTAGAAAACGCGCGCAACTCGCGACGCTCAAATTGGAGGCGGTCCGCGTATATAACGCAGCTGAGGCGTAAAACTCATGGACAGATTGTTGAGATTGTCACAGCAATTGGGCTGCATCATGCAGGCAGCACAGAAAAAGGTAAACAGAGCCAATTGCATCGGCACCGCCGCCTTTGCAATGCGCCACGCCCATCCGCGACGTTGCGACTTTGAAGCGTTTTCATCCTCATCCTCTGAGCTGTCGAGCAAGGCTGCCTCATTGGCTGGATCCTCGGGTGGATCATTACCATCACCGCCAGCTGCAACAATACGCTGCAGTTGCTCCACCACCTGTTGCTCCTGTTGTTGCTGCAACTTCTGCTCTTGTTGTTGTTGCAACTCCAATTTCTCAGCCGCTTGACGCGTTTTGCGTGCGTTTCGTCGCTTGCTGGGCGATGTTTGTGAATTGGGCGACTTTACCGGCTGCTGCTTCACATGTCCATTGGTCAACGGCTGCTCCACTTGTTGCTTCTGCTGCTGCTGCTGTTGCTGCTCCTGCTGCTGCTTCTGTTGATGTGATGCAGCTGTGCGCACAATTAAGTCCCGGCAAGTATTTTGCAATTGCTTTAACTCCGCCTCGGCGCTTTCCATGCGTGCGGCAATGGAGCGCATGGCAGCACTGCCAGGTGCCAATGCCAGCTCCAGTTGCTTGGCCAGACGACGCAGCACGCCCAGGCGACGTTCACGCTCGGACAAACCACCATCGGAGGTGGCGCCACCGTCAGAGATGCCCGAGTCGGACAGAGAGCCATTGGAGGCTGTGAACTTGGCAATGTGGTAAATGTGATTGGGATCGAGATGCTGTTGCACGGCCAACAGTTGCTCCTGGCTAACGTTGACCTTCTCGGACAGCAGCTTGGCAACGAGCTTGACATTCTGGGCCAGCTCCACAGGCGTTGCCTGCCCCTTGTCCAAAGCACCCTCCAATCCCTTCAGTGTGCCACGATCTTGGCCCAATGCCAAATGGAACTCACTTAATCCACATTCCAACTGACGCCAGGCAATCAGTGAGTTTGTGAGCATCTCCAGCTGCGAGTTGATTCTGTTGAGGGTTAGGAAATGAATGAGTATTGATATTTATTTATATTATTATTCATTTAAAATACTTACCTCGCATCAGCTTCATCCCAGGCAGTGTACATATCGCTGACCTCATCCTTGAGATGCTTGTGGAACTCCTGCTCGGCGCTCATCAGATTGTGCACATCCCAAGTGGTGCCAGTGGAGACTTCCTTCACCTGGTTGCCATTGCTATCTGTCACTGTGATGGCCACCGTTGCAATGCCACCAGCTGTGGCAATTTCTTCCTGTTGCCTCTGTTCTCCTTCGTCTGTTGTGGTTCCTCCATCTGTGGCTTTTCCTTTTGTAGTTGAAGTTGTTCGGACTCCTGTTGTTGTTGTTGCTGCTGCTGCAGTTGCTCCTGTTGCTGCTGCTGCGTTGCTCCTGTTGCAGACGGCGCTCCTGGCGTGTCAGCCAGCTGTGAACGGAGGCATTGAGGCGCAACATGTTGGTGCGGTAGCTGCCCAGTTGTGTCTGTTCGTGCTGTAAATTGAATTGAATACGAAGTTATGATTAAGTTAGCTTCTATAATCGAGATAAATGCATAGATAAATATAACCAATTTATTTATTTATATTTTTATAAGTACCTAAATTTTAATTGTAAATTGTAAATTCATTATTTCCTTTTTTCGGTTTCAATATTTATTAAATACATTAGAAAACAAATATTTAGTAAATGTCTGTAAGAGTTTTAAATATTTATTCGGCAGTTGAAATGTTACTTTTTTTTAAATTTGTAAAAATTAGCTTGATGCTTATTTATGGAAATTTAATTGATGGATATTTAATTATAAGCATTTCGAAAATATAACTTTAAAACGTATTTGTTTTGTTTATTATTTATTCGATTATTTGTATTTATTTGATTGTTTTGATTCCTAGCGCTACAAGGAATTAATTGTATATGTCTGATCCTCTCAATCAGTTACCTTTAATGCCTCAACGGCAATTTGTATGGCCGGCTCCGTGTCGAGCAGCTCAGGTGTGGCATTATCGCCGAGTCGGCACAGTGTGTGCTTCAGTGCACTCATCTCCTGCTGCAATTTGCGTGCGGCAGCTGCATTCTCGCTCCAGTTGAGCAGATCCTCCCAAGCAGCCAGCAGATCTGCAACAAATTAAACAAATTGATGATCATTATTACATGCCAGATATTAAGTTAATAGTGCACGTCAAATGGCAGTGAAAGCCAAACAACTGCATGTTAATTGATTTCATTTAGTGACTGCAATTGGATGAGGGGGGAATATTCATTATGGGATGCTGTTTGTGATTTGTCTGCGGATACGCTCTGGCAATGACATTTCCCAGCCCTTGAGGTAATAAATACCTTTCGCCTTCTGTCTGCCGACAGAAAAGTGAAACTTTTTTTTGTTAAACTCGCCAAAAAAAACAACAACAAAAAATATACAAAAAGCAGCAAAGCAAACAAAAAGTTTTCCACTAAACGCTTGAGCGGAGCTGCAGATGAGGGAATGTGTGTGAGAGAGTGTGTGTGAGTGAGTGTGTGTGTGGTAATGTGAAACTGAGAGATTGTGTGGGAGCAGCGGTTTTTCAATCGCAACAAAAATGGGCTTTTAATGCAGCCCCAGGCGACGCCCAAATGCAAATAGAATCTGTGATACCCTGTAAACAGTTATACCCAGTCTACTTCAAAATAATCGCGCTAGTTAATAATCAAATTAAATATATCATTTACAGAATAGTTCGATTTTAATTCATTTAAGGATAAATTAACGCTTAAGATTTATTTATTTTAATATAAAAAATAAATCTCAGATTTAATTATGATTGTTTTCATTCTAAAAGTATCATTGCCTGTAGTTTTAGTTATAAACAAAGCGTTTTTAAGCATTTCAAACATATTCATCTCGTATTTTTGTATCTAATTAAATCATGAATATTTCTGTTTAATATTAATCATAATCTCTTAAATTTTCTTGTTTGCATCTTTGCCAAGAGATTGCTCACGAATTGCAAAATATTATTTATATTCTACTGATTTTCTACAAAAAAAATTAACATATTATAATGCTAATCATGCTAATTATCAAATTTTATGATGAATGAAACTCACACAAGATAATTATAAATCAATTAATTATCAGTTTTGTTGTTACTAATAAAGACATACATATTTTAGTATGTTTATATACAAATCTCTTACACAAACATCAGACTTTATAAAACTAGTCGAGTTTAAAATTCAAAAAAAGGTATTTAATGTCTCAACTGTCATTTGATCTTTACTCCTCTCACATAAACAATCAATTATCACTTTCAAATATGGCATTTACAGGGTAGTTGTAAGTCACACTCTCTAGAATTTACACTCATTACCGTCTTTGACTTTGCAACACTTTCGGGTGGGCAGTTCTTAAACTTGATTGCAGTTCACAATGGGCGGACTGGCATTGGAAATATTTGCAATGTTCATAGGCAAAGGAAATTAATAAACTCATAGCAAATTCCAGGCAAGATGCGATGAAGAACTTACTTGAGAAACACGCCAAAATATTAAAGTTATCTGGACTTGCAACTGTGCAACTGACTTGATGCAAGGACGCGACACAACTAATTGAATCTTCAATGCGTTGTTGCAATTACTTTCACCCCAAAAAAATGCGGTTGCAAGCGGCAACAGGTGGAGTTGGATTTGTGTTGTTAGTGCCACACACTTGTCAAACAAATCATGAACTACGCACTACAGTACACACTCTATAGATGGAACAGGATCAGCTGTAAAGACAAGACCGAACTTGTTGGCAGCTAAATCGTAACTGGTTGACTGAACTTGTGGCTGCAGAGTTGCAAAGCAAACTGCCTACAACAAATGGCAGCAACTCGAGCGCAACAAAACGATAGAGCAACAAACCCAGTGAGACAGAGACGCAGAAAAAGAGAGAGAGAGAGAAAGAGAGAGAGAGGTAAGCTAGGCAGGTAATTGACTCAACTGAAAAATCTTGTACATGTTGCATTAGATGATTGCCACTTGGATGCGTTGCAACTACGCACTTTTTCAGCGACTCGTAATCTTCATGGATTGCACAACTTGCGGTCAGGTTTGGCCAGCGATAAAAACGCAGAAAGAGGATAGTGAAAAAGAGGGGGACGATCTCTCGGCAGGAAGACATTATCAGGCATCAAGTCGACCACTTAAAATGATATAGGGGCGTCTCCTCACCAGGCAAAGTGACTATCGACTATCACGATGACTTTCAATGTATTTATTCAATAATCTTCGCTTAGCTGGCTTTAATAACTTTAACCAACTTAATGACTTTGGGGCGTATTGTGCATAAAATTGATTAGCCATTAGGAGAAATGGAAATGTAAATGTAGGAAAAAAATTGCACAAGACTTTCACTTTAATCAGAAATTAATTGAGGATTGCGGCGATTTTCCTGAATTGAGCGCAAAGTGCAAATTCTAATGCAGTCGGAGAGAGATAGAGAAATCTCTTCCGGCTCCTGTGCGCTCTCCTCCCTCCTCTCAACTTGGCCAACTCAGTGCCTGGCTCATCACAGTCTGACAAGTGAAATTGAACAAATGTTTACATTTCGACACGCAGTAAAAATAGCAAAACAAAAACACAAAAAATAAACAAAAAATGCAAATTCAACCGCAAAACAATAAAATGCAACTGCAGCCATAAAAAAACCAAATAAGCAAGGGCAATGACATGTTTGCTGGTGTGTGTGTGTGTGTGTGTGTGCGCACTCAAAACTTGGCAAAACATTGAAATAAAATTCACAAAGTATTTGGTGTGGGAGGTTTCATCCAAATACGTCGATCTCCTCTCAAATGCAATAGGCAATGAAAATCAAGTGAAAAATATGCTTTCTATATTCTATATCTGTTATTCTTTTCTCCCTTTTTAATTAACAACAGCTGTAGTTCTACTCGAAATACAGCTGTTGAAATTTGACTGAATACATTACAATCACTTTTGAAGTTGAAGAAACGAGAATTCATGTTCGAACAACACAGGTCTGTGAAGTCACTAGTTTTAATGGAAATATTTATTATCATAGTAAGCATACTACTTTGTAACTCCTACATCTATTTATTTATATGGTTTGTTATATTAAAACTCGGATTAGTTTGAATAGTGTAAACTGGAGTGTATTACTCGAACATTCCTGAAGTGATAATGGTTTATGAATTACTAAAATAGATAAGACATATCATATATCGCGTGTATCCAGACCGACTTAATGAACTCTATGCAAACTCCTCAATAGTTATGAAATATTTGTAAAAATATACTTTAAAAAGGACAGCTCCTTTGACAGCCAAGTTTGTTGACTGTTCATTTGATTTAAAGGAACATGTTTAAAAATCCCAAAATCAATTGCAATTCAATTGTGTTATCAAAGATTCAAATCTTTTTTTGATGGCCTGCATATTATTTGAGTTTTGAGTTATATAACGAGAGCCATTTTACACGTACACTCTTAGATTGTAAATTGGTTTTATTCCATTTCTTTCGCCGTTTTGCCTATGACATTAGAACTTTACTTGGGCAATGGCTGTCTTTATCGAACCTAAGCGCCTTGTAAATAGCCCAAGGAACTGTTCGGCTTATACTCGGTTGAGCCTGCGTGACAAGGAGTCATAAATAAAAGGGAATGCGACAAAAGGGAGTGCTAAAAGGAAGGCGGTGCCTATTGAATACCAGGCACGATAACGATTCTTGTTTCTCCTCCCGATTTTATACTCTGTTTTTTACTTGTTTAAAATAAACAAACCCAACGTAAACGTAAACGAAACCGAGTAAACATATGTATTTATTTACTAACGAATAATAATGGGCCAGAGATGAGGTAAGAGCCAGAGTTGCCAACTATTACTAAGCAAAGGAATTTGTA
The DNA here is from genome assembly GCA_018901795.1 of Drosophila sp. st01m. NCBI lineage: Eukaryota > Metazoa > Arthropoda > Insecta > Diptera > Drosophilidae > Drosophila > Drosophila sp. st01m. The sequence goes on from JAEIFG010001637.1 coordinate 17,888,187, forward strand.
GAGTCAAAAAGTCAGCGACCAAAATAGACGAATTAAATATCTACCAAAAAAAAGCAAAAATAATCTTGAATAATTATGTGTGACAACAACAACAAAGAAACTAAACGCTGACAACAATTAAATACAATTAGCAAAAAATATATTTACATATATGTATACAAAATAAATAGCAACTTTGTTGGATATGTTCAAGAAATGCTGATAACTGAGAGAAGAGAAAACGAGAAATATTTGGAAATACAAAAGGTCGTAACTCTGGAGAAGTCGTTAACCCGAATGGACAGACCTATAACATTTATTTGTTTTATGCTTGAATGCAACGCCGCTGGCAGATGAGGCGGAGACACGCCCTACAAACTCAAGAAATAAATGCAATTGCAATTGCTATTATGGTAATTGGAAAGGTGTGTTTCAATCCGACTTTTTTAGTTCAACAGAACAATCAGAAGATTGTAACTGTAAACCGTTTATCAACACTATTCTAATATTAAATGCGAATTGATTTCAATAATTCAATGACTTAATATTTCTAGCGAATTGAAGGTCAACCACAAATGAGGGCAAAGCAACAACAACAGTAAAAAACAACAAACAAACAGCAATAAGAAAAAAGTTTCGTTTTTAATTAATGTATAAAATGACGCCGCAATTTGTATAACAGCATTTATTTTCTTCTCATTTTTTTTTTGTTTGGCTTATTAGAACCTGCTTGAAACTGGCAACTGTTTTTGGTTTGCTGACCCACGATGAACCGGGTTCCGGTTCTGCTTCTTCTTCGCCATAGTTTGCCATAAAACTTCAAAAGCGGAACGTTTTACAATTGACCATAAAAGCACAGTCCCGTGTACCGTTAATGAGAGTGCCAGCCAAAGCGTGAATGCGAAGTAAGTGCAACACTGAATTGTTGGCTATAAAGCAATGTGGCCATAATGCAACGCCCTGAACATGCAACTCCACTGCATTCCCTTCCCCTCATCACTCTTCCCATCCATCTGCTCCCTTGCAACAATGCTTAATTAGCAATGCAGCGGGAGGAGGCAACTGCCAAGTGGCAAGAACCAGGCCAACCCAATGGGGCAACAAGTGGCAGCCAAAGTCGGACAAACTGTCTATCAAGCTGCAACAACAACAAAAAATGTGGCACAACAGGTAACTGCAGATCCATCAAGTAATAAATACATAACTTTAATGATTGCAAAATTAATGGCAAGTCAATTTGAAACTGATTAAAACATAAGCACACTTTAATCTTTCTCTCTCTCTTTTTGAGAGTTTCTCTCATTGCATATTATATAGAGATTGCATTACCATTGAAACCTTTGGTCATTATCTTTCTTTTCTTTACATTTACACTTTTTATTTCATATTTTTTCTACATTTAACTTTACTGTTTTCTTCTTTTTTATTGGCGTTTATAATTAAAACTATTGTCTTCATAATTTTTATTTTGATCATATACTTTATAGTCTTTCGCATTTTCATGATATCATTACATAAGTGGAGAGCAGTTTGAAGGTACTTCAAAGAGCTTTCCCTTTAAATTTTAGCTAATTATTAATGAATTATGAGAAGAAAATCAAGAATTGTTCAACTTCTGAACTTGCTCATCTCTCTCGCTGTAATTTCAATGAATAATGCATTAGCTTTAGCTATCCCTTTCTACAACTCTTTGAATTTATCTCTCATTCACATTTTTATATCAACAGAGTGTATTTCACTTTCGTCAGCTTTAAGTGCCCAATTAGTTTTTTATTCGTTTTCATCTTATCTTGTTTGTACCATCTTCTCTTCGACTCTCGCTGTTTGTTTCCCGCTCTGTCTACATCTTTCACCAACATCATTTACACCTGTTTTCAATTTAAGCGATAAGTTCAGTTTTCGTTGCTTATATTTCCTCTCTAGCATAGACTCATCTCTATGCACATAACGGTATCGTTCTTTAATTGTATTGAGTATTTACCTTGCTCCGATGAGGAACGCGATGTGGAGGCCGATGAGCTGGCCGAGGAGAGCATTCCAGAGATGTCCGTTTGAATGGCGACACTAACTTTACCCATATTGACAAGAGCTTTACTATCGCTATCTCTTTTGCTCCCGGCAGCCCTTAATGACCGAATATGACCCACTTAAGCGTTTTAGCTTTTGCCAGCTGCCTGCGCCAGGCGGCGCCACTTGAAATCAATTTTCGTAATCAATTTGCGTATTTAAACATTTCAATTTGTTTACTTTGAACACAAACGCATAAACAGAGGTTTCTTTTAGAGATTTATTTACACGCAGAGTGCTGACCTCGAAATGTTGGGAAAACTCAATTGTAAACAATGAGAAAAACCAACAAACGTTTCCCACTCACTGCAAAGCCTCTTATAATGATATGCACTCTTATACACTTATATGAACTTATACACCACAATACGAAATCGAAAACACGCGACTTTTTATGAATGGTGGCAAAATTTCTCGAAGAGATTCAAGAGATTTCTGGAGGTTATTGAGATTTTGGAATTTGTTGCTATCACAGATATAGGCTTGTGTTTTTAATGGAGATATGGAGATTCTATAATAAATAGTGTGAGTTCTTAAAGCTCGCGGAAGCACGTTTAATAACAGTTAAAAGCAACGACGACGACGACGACAGAAACGACGACGGCGACGATGACGACGGAAGCAGAACCGCTTGGAACGCACGCTAAAAATGAACTGAGACGTCAACGCTGCGTCCACTGTTTCAATTGTTTTTGGCGCAGCAGCTTTCAGGTAAAGAGAGCGCAACCCGAGGAGAGGAAGAGACCGACGTCGTGAGAGCGGCAACAGTCACAGCTAGCGTAAACTTTTGAACTTGGCTTCACACGCAATGCTTTTCGGATAGAGCATGTGTGTGTGTGTGAGAGAGAGTGGAAGTGGGAGTGTATAAGCTTACTCATTAATTCGTAGTTTCGGCAGCCGCAAAGAGAGCAACCAAAACAACAATAACAGCAGCGCATGCCTCAATATATTTAAAAAATATATTCAAAAGAGACGACGTCATTTTTAAAAGCAGACGATGGCGAGATTCGAAGAGCAACAGCAATAACAGTTTGGCAAATACAGTTTGACGGAAATAATATAAACAACGTGAAGCGGCGCTTTAAGTGCGACATCTAGTGTCAGTTTCTAGTGTCAATTTCTAGTGTCAATTTCTAGTGTCAGTTTCTAGTACTCAGTGTCTACCGTATGACAAAGCTAATAAATAATTCAGCTCTACAGTTTTTATGGATTCTTGGCAATTCTTCAACATTCATTTCCATTAATTTTCACTCAACATTTTCTTTATAATATTTCCACTTTTTGCTACTAATGACGACAGCTGCCAAAATTATTTGCACTTGTAGAAGTCAAAGCGACGCTGTTTCTCTTAATGCGCATATAGAATCCAAAATATTAAGTAAATTTATCACATTTCTATTCTTAATGCTTAAAATAAATATTATTTTGCGTATTTTGCCAAGATTACAGTTTTACTACTATGCATATTAATTTGACACAGTGCAGCCGCAACTTTAGCAACGGCACAATGGCTCAGAAACGGTATGAAGTAGCTCCCAAACTGTTATTCATCCAACGTTCGACAATTTGATTAAATCAAACTATTCAGATAAAGATAACCAGGTCCAATGTGCGTCAGTTTAAATAGATTAGTAAGTATGAGGATTACAACATGAATTAGAGCAACAACTAATTTTAAATCAGAGAACTAAATAAATTTTGGTTAAACATTTGACAAAAACACAAACATACTAATATTAACAAAATACGAGTAGTTAAACGCAACAATGACACCAAATTAATATATATATAAATATAAAATAATCATGTACAATATAAAATAATCAAAGTAGAGAACAATTTTAAATGCTTTTGGTGTATTTTCTTGATATAAAAACGGTAATTTTTATTTGCCAAAAAAAGAAATAAATGCGCAAAATAAATAATATTTTTGTTGTTTTAAAATTAATAATATTAAACAAATGCAAAATAGAAATTCGATGCAAAATGCGTTTTGTCAAATGCAAAAACAAAATTTTTCCAAATTATAATAATACAAAATAATACAGAATCGTACAAAATAATACAAAATTAGTGAGCTTTAAAAGCTGCTGCTTCGCTTGGCAAAGAATTAAGGCAAAGCTCTCGTTTCATTCAATCTATGTTTCTTGTTTCCACAGTTTGAGAGGAACTGCTCTTTTAGAGCAACCCTCGAAAACCGCCAAATAAACGCTCGAGTCGCCCCATTGGCCGATTGACCAGCGCATAGAGCGACCTCAACGTTCCGGCCAGAAATCTATAGATAGTAAAATGCTCCAGCAAATTGCCCACATCCAACACAAACTCGATGACACGGGCCACAAATCGTGTAATCGGCGCACACTTGCACTCAACCATCTGCTGCACTTCGGCTCTTGTTGTGGTTGTGGCTCTAGTTGTGGTTGTGGCTGTGACTGTGGTTGAGGATGTGGTTCTAGCTGCGTTTGCGGTTGAAGCGCCACCAGCCATGCGCACAATCAGACGGCAGCCTGTTGGCAAGGACTCACCTTTTGTCTGGCCGGCGCAGTGTGTCGACAGCACCGTACCGGGCGGACCCCTCAGCACGGCCTCCAGGCAGCGTATGTTATCCCGGCAAGTGTTGATAATCTCGTGCTGCAAATCAAAAGTTATCATTATCAAGTTGGTCTAGCGATAGGTATAAATAACTGATGACATTTACTGAAATCTATACTGTAAATACTGCACATAATACAGCGCTATGTTCTAAATAATTTTAGCTCCTCCTCTTCTTGTTAAATATTATTATATATAGTATAAGCTTCAACTACTTCAACATTTGCACCTTTAATGTGCTTTTAATACTCTGCAGAACTCTGTTTTACTAAACTAAGATTAAGAAGCTCAAAAAACTATTTCAGCATGTAAAAAGTTATAATCTCTTTCTATTAATTGTTTTTAATATTAGACTTTAAATAAAAAATAACTATGTTTGAATAAATCGATTGTTATTTCATTCTAATATTTTCTTGAAATTCCTTTCGTTACTCTTGCTACTTTAATAATTTTTCTGTCATTTTTTAGCACCTCCCATCTCTAGCAGACTTTTCCCCGTTCTTCAATCACTTACATAATCTTCAGGTCTCAGCAGATGACAGCGTATTTTGAGAGCACGCGTATCCTCAAGTCGATCGCGACTCTGCTGGAGAAGAGAGCGCATCTCCTGCTCCCCATCCTCGGAGTCATCGCCACTCGACGAGGATGTGGCTGGAATCAGTTTAATGCACTTCTCCAGATTGCGAGAGGAGCGTCGTCGCTCATCGGCGGTGACAGTGCGACGACGACGTGTCGATGTGTCGCTCTCCGAGGTGCGACGCAGCAGCGACTGCGCCGAGTGACTCATGCCGGCTCCAAACTCCAGTTTGCGTCCCACAGATTCATTACGGGCTGGCAACTGAGCGGGCGGATTCTTGGGTGTCATCAGCGCGTTGGCCGAGGAGGAAAGATTGGCCGTAGTCACCTGCTGTTGTTGCTGCTGCTCCTTCTGTGAGCTGATGGCCTCAGCCATATCTATGAAGACAATTTGGCCATGAGATTGGGTTTATTGTTGGATGGGTATTTTAGCCTCACCTTGACACGACTTGCGTCGCACTTCGAGCGTCTTGCGACGTCGCTCGTACTGCAACTCGAGGGCACGTTGACGACGAGCGTGATCAACGCTGCTGCTGATTGTCTCCTGATTAATGTGCAGCGCCTTCAGCTCGTGCTGCTGCAGTGAATCCATGCGCGGTGGCGAGAATGAATCCAGATTGTTGGCCGCCGACAACGAACTGCAGCAATCCGACTGTGAATCAATGAAATTGCTGCAACCCAGACAAAAAGTATATAATGATTTATGAGCGGACTATAAATAAATATGCAATGACCATTTTGGCGGGAGAGCAGAGGAGTGGAGACAGAGGTACAGAGAGTGAGAGAGGAGAGAGCTCTCTTTACTCACCGATAGTCATCGCCAAATTCCAACAGACGACGCGCTGCATCCGAATCAAAGCCCTCCGAATAATTCTCCGAATTGTATTTCTCTTGATAATTATCCCATGCCGTCTCCGAAATGCTGCTATGATGATCCTCAGTGCTCAGTTCTATGATCAAAGAAAATATAGCACTGATTAGTTAATTAATAAAAGGCAATTATAAGATTTGAATTGTGAAAATCTTTTGGCTTTAATAGGTGCAATTGTGGTACCTTTTGGCCTGGGTACGGGCGTGCGTGCTTGTGAGAGAAAGATTCGTATACAATAGATTGAAAGTATTACAACAAACAGTATTGACTAAGTTAAAACGCTTTTGAAACAATAATAGAAACAAGAAATCATCAAAGTGGAAAAATTAATATAATGTATCATAACAATATATTAGAAATATACTATTCTATGTCACAAAAATATCGTTTTAATAATTTCGTATTTTATACGATACATTTTTTTTAATCTCGACGAATAGTTAATTGATTATTCTTCAATTGAAAACCATTAACTTCATGATAAGAAATGCAGTAGAATAACAATATGTCAATTCCACTTTTTTTACTCCCAATTAACTGATAAGCTATAAAAAACCCCTCTACCAAAAATATTCCTAGAATGCAACACACAAAGGAAATTGTGGACATGTATATATAGACTATATATAACGCTGAGATTAGTAATTGTTTTTCCTATAGCACTCTGATGATTAATTGTTATAAGAGCATACGTGAGAAAGAGATTAAACGACAACTTTTGATGATATCATTATAGTCTTTAAGTAGTTAAGTAAGTAAGCTCTCAAGATTGTTTCAAAAACGTTGTTACAATTGGTTTAAAAGATCTAGTGGTGTCTCCTTTTATAACTGGTCCAACTCTACTTACCAGCTTGCTGTTCATCCTCATTCATATAGTTGGAGAGAGCGGCCAAGGCGCCCAAGCGGATCTCACTTGCCATGAGGGCAGCTGTGGTAAAGGAACCCACTCGAAAATTGGGCACCATTAACTGTGATTCTGTCTCGCCCTCGGCAACAGGTTCATCCAACTTGGGACTGACGGGGGAGCCGCCTTTCTGAATGTTTAGCAGAGCATTGGTGAACTCCTGCAACTGCTGGGACGACATCGACTCACAGGACTTCATCAGGCTCTGTGTGAGATCCCCGTGTGCCTCGGACCCCGAGTCGGATTTCCTGCCACCCGAGGCAGCCGACATGCGCTTCTTGCGTGCCCGACGACGACGTAAGGATCCCTTGCTGTCCGCCTTCCGGGCGGCATTGCTGCCCGTGCCCGAAGAGGAGGCCGCCCGAGCACGTGGTCCCGGCGAGAGTGAATCCAGGGCGCTCTCACTGATCGAATGACTGGCCAAGCCCGGTGGTGAGCTCTGGCCAACGGCATCGATGGTTGTGGTCAACTGAGCAGCATCTGTGGTCAACTGCGACAGGCAGGACACGGACCAAGGACGCTCCGACTTGCGACGCGTCTGTGGACGCTTAACAATCTTCACATTCAGACTTTGATTGCTGCTGCCGAAGCCAAGAGGCGTCGGGGGTTGGCCAATGGGCTCAGCGGAGCCGCCAATGCGTTCCGTTGAGTTGCCATACGAATTTGTGCTCGTCTGCATGCAGGTGGCAATGGAATCGGTGAATCCCTCCGACGAATCCGAACCGACACCACAAACCGCATCCTTTGTTGGCATGGAATCTGTTTCAGATGCTTCACCCGATGCCTCACAATCATCTGGTTTTGTGGGTGCCTCATGTGAATGATGATTGCGGTTCAAAAGCTGCGGTGTTGATGGCTGATGTTCCAGCCATTCCTTTAAAGAAATAGTAATCATTAGTAGAGTTGAAGTTGGAGAATCCTTAGAGCGCGACACTTACCTCGACACGCTGCTTGATGGGACCGGGCATGATGATGTCGCGCTTTTTGACCGTCGACGAAATCTTGATGATGGAATGTTTCTGCTTCGTTGGCGTCTTCAATGATGCCTCCTGAGCGTCGCGCACCAAATGCTCCGCTTCGAGTACAAGCTGCTTGATTGAATCATGCGAGACCTTGCCCTAAGAGAGGGAGAGAAAACGGCCAAAGAGACGGAGAGTGAGATAACAACATATGAGTAAAAGTTAATGAGCATGGCGAATTGAAGTGCCCTCGCTTAGGTCACACTTCCCAAATGACGCACAGCCAGAGCAATTGAGAGAGACAGAGAGAGTGGAAAGAGAGCGAAAGAGAACAAGTGAAAATGCAATTGCAGTTAGTCTGTCACTCAATTTCCCATTTTCTCTCTCACTGCCAATCAGTTTCTCCGCAGATTCTAGGGGAAGGTTCGCTTATCGCTTCAGTTCTTCGTTTTTTTTTAAATTCTATTTACTCATTTGTTTGTTTAGTGCATTCATTATTCATATTATTCACTTGGCAAACACTCATTCAACTCTTTTCATTTATTACTTCTGCTTATCTTTTGCATTTTGCTTTCTTTGCTTTTTATTTTGTTTTTAATGTTGCTTATCTCTGCTGTTCTCACTGTCTGTTGTGTCTTAACGCCTCAATCAAGCTTTGCCTAATTGCTGTCTACGCAAATGTTATATCATTTGTCATACCCTGTAATCGGACTTAATAAATGCGTTGGATCTTAATACCTATTGAAATGTATTTCAAAAAGATACGAATTTAATAAAAATAAATTTAAATCAGTTACACTGCACCCATTGAAATAATTAGAATGGATATTATTAACTCCATTTGATATAAATATGTTCAAATAAATCACTATTTTAAAATATATTTTCTTTATATTATGAACTGTGATAGTATAAGTTGATTACAGAGTATGCGTTGAATTACTTTTGTGTTTGAGTTGATAATATGAATAATATCAGTTATAAATTGCAAATATATTTTAGAAGGTATCTTATGGTAACCAAGGTATTTGATCAATTTTTTAAATTATGGCAATTATTAGAGATTGTTATTTATGTATTAAAATAGCCCAACAATTCCAAAAAATATCAATAGTTCTAGCCATCAATTTAATTCGACCTTCAAATGCAAATAGCGTTGGGAAACTTTTCTTGACAATCTAATGTTAATTTGACATAATCAACACAAGATTCCTCATGGAACTTAGAACTCAAAAGACAATAGAAAATTACAGAAATTAGAGTGAGAGATAGGAAGACGCAATGAAGCGTTTATAATGATTCGATTGCCGTTTGTATTTATTTTTTTGGTTTTTTTTAGTTATTACAAAACTTGTAGCTACTCAAAAATGGTATTTCAATGAAAAACTTTGGGCTTAACCTTTCAACAAAAAGGCATTAAATGAAAAAAATAAATGGTTAATTGCAAATAGCATTGCACAATTGAACAATTCGAATGTTGTTTGACTTTCAAGTGATTTACATCACTTACATGTTTGTTAAAATCTGCATGTTTGTTTTAATACATATCTAATGTATTGTTTTTATCAGAGACCAAGTCGAATGAACACGCATTAACTTTATAGCTAATCTTCGGTTTAATTTAATTAACAGTTTCCTGTCGACACGCAGGCAGTTTGAGCTGCACTTCAGTGACTGTCAAACTACCACGAATTCACACACACACACACACACACACAACGGAAACAATTTTCCAAATGCTGTGCCAGTGAAAATGTCGACGTTTTACGACTCTTGCAGCCAAAGTGGAAGCTGCAACACGAGCAACAACAACTTAACTAGCAACAACAACAACAAAAACAACAAGCGCAACTACAACTACAAACACAACAACTGCAAGAGCAACAACTACAAGAAAGGCCTTTGCGATTGGGCGTTCGCGATAATTAAAGGCAATTATATGAGTTTGGCTTTTTGTTTAGCCAATGGCCAATTAAGCAAACTGGAAACTTCAACTGGTAACTAGAGCTGGCAATACGTTAGTTAAACTAGACGATAGTTTAGATATTTTGAGAAATAGACGATACGAAAAATGATCGAATTATACTATAGCTTATGTACCGGAAACTTGTTAACTTTTATATAAAAACCCCTTAATTAATCGAAGAAAATTAGATTATTTGAAGATTAGAAGACTACTACATTTGCTGCAAATGTTTTATTGATTATTTTAGGAAATATAACAAATTAATCCTATAATTGCAGTAACTATTATTAAATAAATCAAAGTTAGTCTTTCAATGCAACATTTAAAATAGTTTATTGGTATGTCAGACATTATACGATTGTATTTATCGATTTATTTTGTAAATTTAACAGATGTATTCACGATTATTTTAATCGTGTCCAAGCTTTATCACACATATTCGCAGAACTTATTAGGAACTTAGTACAAGTTTATACCTGTCTTGATTTATAGCTTCCTTTAGCAGGCGCTCATCTCTAAGTCAGACAATTCGGCCACAAATGTACAGTGGCTGGCAAACTGTTGAAACTCGGCTGACTTTTAACGATTTGGGGGCCTTGACAATAGTCGTCTCTTTAGCCGTGTTGTGTTTTTATGGCCAAAATAAAAATAAAAACTAATTTAATTGCACTGTGACACGCACGTCAAACGCAAATCGCAAAGTCGCGAAATGCGAAACGCGAAATCGCGAATTTAATCGCAATGAGTGTGTGCACACAGTTTGACAAGCGTTGAGCGGGCTTAATTACACACTATATCTTTTAGTTTATTTTGTTTTATTTTTAAAGCTAAATGCAAATTACGCGAAAACGACAATAGCAGCAATAGCAATAACAATAGTTAAAACAATAATAAATAACAACAAAAGCGGGCAAATAAAAAAATAAACACTTGACAATAGCGAATGTTGCTGCGTTTATTTTCTATTTCGTTTTTTTTTTTGGCTTTCTATTGTTGCGCGACAATTGTTTGTTACGTTTTGTATCTGCAACTGTAACTTTGAATCTGTATCTTTGTATCTTTTAATGTATCTGTATCTGTATCTGTACGTGGGTATCCGTAAGTCAACCGTTAACCGCGACGTCGCACAACGTACTGAAAGTTGGCTGTTAATTCAAATCAAACTGACAGTCAAATGCGTTTGATAATAGCACCACCAACAAACGTTTGCGGTGCTGCAGGGAATAGGTGCCACCACCGATAAGATAAAAGCCGGCAAGCATAAAATAATATAAAAATTGGCAACCATTTTGCAATCGAAATTTGCACTGGTCTTGTGATCGATCATTGATCGTCATCGATTTGCCGACGAAACTTTCCTTTTATTTGTCTAAAATTGTTATTAATTTTTTAACAGTATTTAATTTCTTATTTATTTTTTGTTAACAAGTCAATTTAATGGTTGTTTTATTTGAATGTGTGACACTGAGCGCGTTGCGATTAGATTAGGTGTCGAATTGATTTGATTTTCATTGGGCAAAAAGCAGCGTCATTGATTTGGTTTGGTTTTATAAATATTATTTTGTATTATATTGTCGCTTATCGCAGACTCATCGCTATGGGAGGCGTTTTAATTGATATACGACTTTGCACTGTAACTGTACGGCGAAAAATGCATAAATTAACGTGAAATAAAACGAAATTTGTCAATATTAATCAAATGTTGAGCGAATTTCACTCTCAATAAATCAACGCAGCGGATGCGTGAAACAGGAGAAGTCTGAAACTGCGAGATGCAGATGCAGATTGAGCTGCAATTGAAGCTGCCCTCGGGTGGATGACAGTGAAAACAGACTGCGTAGACAAACAGTCTGTATGAGAGGAGATTCAACTTGTCAGCGACAAATGCAAATGCGACGCACACAACGATCACGGCGCGCAACATGTTGCCGATATATGTTGCACACTGCCAGCGGCATGTTGCTGATTAATATTACCGCCCATCGTTGGGGACAGGTTAAAAGTGAGAGTGTCGAACGAGTGCCAAAACATGTTGCGTATCAGAAACTCAGACACTGATAAGTAATATGTGCAGATGACAAAAAAAAAAAAAACGAAGAAAATATATCATATATATATGTTGAGAATCATTGAGAGTTGATTTATTTTATATTGATAAGAGATTAACATTGATATGTGTATACAGTTTTCTCTTATTGCAAGAAAAACTGTAGAATTTTAAACTGCTATTAACATAAATTAAAATCAATGTTAATTATGTTATAATGATCTCTTTCATTTAAAAATCTCTCTCAATTTGTAGGCATTGATTAAATTTTTAAAGTATTACTGAGTATTATTTGATCATCGGAATGATCAAAGTCAAATCAAACATAATTGTTACAGATTTCACTGCATACAAATTTCCCATATGTGTATGTGTCAACATTTATTAATCAAACCACAATTTGCCAGTTTTAATGAAATCCACCCGCTGCGTCTCACAAAAGGCGCCAATAAAATGTCTTAAATTACCAAAAGATGATCGTTTACAGCCCATTACACTCAACAACTTGTCAGTGGACATGTTTGGGGACATGTTTACCAGCAAATTGACACGAAAAAGCCACAAAAAGAGCTTAGAGAAATTTGAGGCGAATCCACATCCACATCGACACACGCACCACACCACACCACAGTTGGACCACCAACATGGTCAGTTGAGTTGAATTGAGTTGAGTTGACTCAATATATCGATCGAAAACTGCTCTCGTATGCATTTCAAGCGAAACTGAAACCATGAGAGTCTCTAAGCCAAGTCAACAACAAAACAACAAAGGCGAGCCGGCTGGCGAATTGGTGACTCCACAATCCAATGATTGAGAGTCCAACGTTGGCCTGGCTTCAACTGAGCGTGGTCATGGTCAGCGTCTTGGTTGTGTGAACGTGCGACACGCAATGTAGGATTTGCCACGGAGTCTGCCATCATCTGGTGACAAATTGCAACTGCATTTTACTCAGCCTGTTGAAAGGGAAAACGTCTCGATTGTGGCTCACTCACACTGACAAAAATCAAAGAGTCACATTGATCAAAATGAAGCAGCATTTTGATGCAAATACAATTTTAGGCTAAACGGCAAGAAATAGAAGTATTATATTTGTACATCAATGATATGACTCCATAATAAAAATTTTTCTGCGACGTTAAACCAAACTAACTACCTTATTTTTTTTAAGATGCTTAAAATTTAAAAATTATTAATAAACTTTTCTCCCAATTACCTTATTTTTTTTAAGTGCATAACTCTTTTCCAAATCATAATAGTATTTGGCAGCGTGGAACCCAATTGCAACTTAAAGCTAGAGAAAGCAGACTAAGAAGTCAATCCTCTTAGCGTTACATTATTTTGAGTACACAGGAAATGCTTTCGCTTCCTTTAGCTGATAAAGTATAGTATAGTATATTTATATTAAGAGATGGAGACTTACCTTCGATGGCGACATTGTGGCATTGCTGCTGCTCGCCTGTGATTTGGTCGACTTGGCTGGGGATCTTGGTGGCAAACGATTGCCATTGGCATTAGGTTGGACATTGGCATTGCTGATGCAGTTGCTCATCTCATTGGGCCAAACACTAATGTTGCAGATGTCCGCTCGACTATAGAAACTGCAATTGTTGTTGTTGTGCAGCTGTAAAAAAAAAGAATTGTAAAAAAGAAAACTTGATTTAATTATAGTAAAAATTAAATTGTCGAATAATCGAAAATGGGAAAAAGCGAGTGCACTCTTTTGTCTGCCTGTCTGTCTGTATTTATCATAATCAAACTGCATGAGAAGTTGGGAGCACTTCCTGTGCTGCATTTCGTGTGGCATGGCTTTATTACAAAATGTTGCTCCCATAAATCTTGGCCAGTCGAACGAATGTCGCTGTCTTGTGTCGTCCCTTTCAATTGTAAACTTTGCTTTGCTTTTAGTGTCTCGCAATGAAGAAATAAATCACACGTTTTTAGTTAATTTCGTACTTTCCCATTTTTGACGTGCGCTGCTCAATTTCCACCAGTTTTTCCTGGACACAGAGACGCTGACTGACTGTCTGTCTGACTGACTGACTTACTGTCTATCAGTATTCGGGATTGGGAGACGGTAGTTGGTAACCAATATTTGAATGGCAGCTGACGTCGGGAGTCGGGTGCATGATTCGCTTTCATTAACCCAACTGCTTAATCATCAGGTGCAGGCAATAAGAGGCGGTAGCCATTTATTGAAAATGCACCCCCCTTTTAGACCAGTTTAGTTCAACAATTCCCTCTCTCTTTCTCTCCCCCTCTCTTACTCTCTTTCTCTGTTGCTGGGCTTACAATGTTGCAAGCAACTTTATTGACACAAGTCAAGAGACCTGCCAGACAGTCAGTGATCGAATCGAAATGCAACTCAGAGACTCAGACTCAAGTCTTGAGTCAACTGTGGCAACTGTGGGAAACTGTGCAACACTTTTAACTTGCAACTTGTGGCGTTGTGGCATGTCTGTGATTTGTATTTGCGCATTGTGGTCTATAAATGGCAGGGCACCATCCACTTGAGTTCTCAGCTCTTATTTTTCGAGTGCCTCTTGCTTATTAGCTGATATATATCAGCACTTTAACCCAACTGGTCAATGCCAAAACTAACCGAACATGATTAGTAGTGATTAAAGACAATGTTCTCACATTGTGGTAATGATTTGACAACCTTTGTCATTAAAATCCGAATATAAAGCAGTAAACTTAAGAAATTTACTGATTTTTGAAACGAATGTTCCTGAAATTTTTATTATAGATACTTGCATTTATGTCGATAACTTTTTATTTTATATAAAAAATTTCTTGCTTAAGAAAAAGTAATGATATGCAATAATAAAGTCTCGTATAGTAAAACAATTTATGCGCTTTAACTAATTTTATACCTATCGATAGATGTTTGTTTTAGAATATTGATATCACTTATTAAAATAACGTTTGAATTTTTAAATAATCGGCAGATAAAAGTTGATATGTTAAATAACAATATCGATATTAAATATTTGCATTTAATACAGTGATTAGGAAATTTTTTGTTGTATAAATTCATAGTTTGAATTCTTTTTTGAATTACCGTTTCAAGTTCGTCACTTTATTTATATATATTATGTATATATATCATAGCAATAGTGTAAACATTGATATTTTTTAACTTTGTTGATTGTAAGCTATCGAATTTACTTCTTTTCGAAATCATTTTCATATTTAAATTCTTATAACTGTCTACAATTGTTAATCGTTTTCATTCCTTATAACTGCACATTCCCCGAGTTCTTCTCAAATTTCAACATCTATTCGAACATCAAGAGTCTATTGAAATTCAAATCCTAAAAGAATCACTTGACTTCACTCACCTGTGCTGCATTTCCATTTGCATAATCAGCGGCAGTTGCCTCATCTGAGTTCTGTTGCAATTGTTGTTGCTGTTGCTGTTGCTGTTTAGAGTCAAAGCGCGACTGTTGCTGATGTTTGTGATTATTGTTGTTGTTGCTGATGTGGTTGGCATTCAGTTGTTGCTGTGACTGCTGACTGTTGTTGTTGTCGCTTTGCAGTTGTTTGTAGCAATTGTTGCTAATGATGTGTCTTGTGTTGCTGTTGCTGTTCAAGCGACTGTTGCTGTCGTCGCTGCTTGGATTGTTGTTGTTGCTGTTGCCATTGATTTGCATGTCCATCTCCATGACGCTGACAACGACGTCGCTGCGCTGCATTTGAGTAACTCGCGATGTTGCCGATGTCTCCGTATGAACACCGTTCGAATTGGATGAGGAGCAGGCGCTGCTGCTGTCGTAGTTGCTGTTGCTGCCACTCCCACTGGCAGTCAACACGACACCAACACCAATACCAACAGCAGTTGCTGTTGTTGCTGCAAATGTGGCTGTGGCTGTGGTGGTTGTTGTTGATGTGGTTACCAGCGTGTCTTTGTTCTCCTTATCAGAGTCGTCGCTGGGCGATGTTGCTGTTGCTCCTGTCCCTGCTCCTGTGGCGCCAGAAGTTGTCGACGAGATGGCAGTCGATTGTAGACCATCTACTGTTGTTGTTGTGGCAGTTACTCCTGTTACTGCTGTGTAGAGCCAACCGTCGTCATCGTCATCCGAAGAGGCATCAGCCGATTTAAGTATCTAAAGTTTCATGCGAAAAATAAGAGTAAAAACATATTTATAGTTAGTATGGAAAATTAAAATCCAAAAAAAGCAACAACATCGACGACAACAACATGCAGAAAATGCTGTGTGGGCTGTGGATGCAGACGATGGCAACAGCAACAACAACAACAACAACAACTGCAGCAGCAGCTGAAGTTGCAGCTCAATGCAATGCAATGCAATGGCAATGCCAACAAATGAAGATGAAGATGAAGTAGTAGAAAATGAAGTTTAATTAGCGTTACTTGCGCAAAATGGCAAATTGTAACTTGTAGTCACAACAGCAACAACAATTGTAGCTACAAATTGTTGCTGTTGCTGTACGTCGCATGAGTAGCAAAAATCTTTTGAGCTTTGTCTCAAATGCCGGTGGCCTCCTAGGCTCCCAGCCTCCCCCTATTCTCCTCTAGCCACAACTTTGCTGTTGGTCATGGACCAAAGGAGGAGGAGTTGCCATCGTGCCGCCCTCAACGTAGTGTAGCTGCCAGCAACAGTTGCTGCTGTCGTTTTCTCTATGTTTGCAATTTATATTAATGCCGCAACACGACGCTTCGACTGTGTGTTTCTGTTGGCAAGGCGGCGACCTTAGGCTTTAACTTTGCCTCTTGCCCCTTGCATGTGCTGCACATGCACTTGTCAATGCTCTGCCTGTTGCACGTGAGGCAACAACAACAACAGCACCAGTAGCTGCTGAGAGAAGCTGCCGAGCTGTTGTGCCCATCAACTGAAGTTAAAATTGTACCATGCAAATAAATGCATTTTATTTGGTGCATTCCACTCTAGTTTGAAAGTGTAACGAAACCTTTGCATGTGAATCTGTCTCAGAGTCTCGCTTTCTTTAAGTTAATTTGCGAAAAATTTAAGCAAACTCTTTCACTATAAATCTTAAATATTTCTACATATTTTTAAATACAATTACCTAGAATTGTGGTAAACACTTAAATTTAGCTAACTTTCCTAATCAGGAAAATTGGATGTAATTAGCCTGCTTTGAAAAGTAACATATTTCATAGATCATACATCGATTATATTTAAATTAAATGCCGTAATTATTTTTTTTTTTAAGTAATCTTGAGTAAATAGTCAAAACTATTAAATCTTCTAAATAATTATGAAATATTTGACAAAAATAAAATAAATTCACTTGAGCACTAATAAATTCTAGCATAATGTTGCCAGTTCATATAAAGATGAAAACTTTTGCCTCTTTTTATCAAAAGATGCTCTAACAATTCAATAACCTAGATTTTATAATGTTAAAAAAATGAATGTATCTGTTATACAATTCCAGTAATTTTGTTTTAGCTGTTTTTGTAAAAATTCTTTTCAAAATGCAATACTTAAAAATTCTTTTCCAACGCGTTTCAAAATCTCTTTAATCTACAATTGATAACGTATCTTCAACTATCGATTTGAACTCCTACCTTGAGATAAAAACACGGAACTAACTACCTTTTGTTTGAAGAACTATTAACCTCTGACATAGTTGAAAAAAAAAACTGTAACCTTAGGGGCAGGCGGATTGTAAATTGAACTTTATGAAAGTCCATTGATGATTAATGATTAATGATGATGCGGCATAATAACGACTACCAGATAATGGGGCAAACAAAGTTAATTAAGAAATCGTTAGAGGCATGCCAATGACTACATAGATATGTTTATAAATATATGTAGATATAATTTTGGAATAATAGTTTGTTAATATGTATAATAATTAGTTTAGAAATTAACGAAATTGAGAGATGCAGAAACATGCAAATTAGTTGAGGCCAAAAAGCGGGTCACATTGCTGATCAAATTAATGTTTGTTTTGTATGTATGTATATTTTGAATGAATGTGCTATGTTTGCTAATGAGCAGGCAATCGAATTGTGTGTCGATTGCCGATAAGTCGAGGTCGCACACCGATAACCGCAACGAATTTGACGTTGTCGATGATGAGAGATCCCCATGAAGACCAACACCAGAGATTCAGTGAGACAGCGAGAGATCATAGACCGATCACCAGGTAATAGAATAAACACCTGCTGATAACGGTACTTACTTGTTGCTGGGCAACGGCAACGGCAATATCAGTTTCCCCCTCGCCCGTCGCATCCGTTCCCGCACCGCTCGTCTCATTATCCGTATCCAGATGCTTGAAATAGAAGATGGCGCAATTCTTGGACTTGCGATTGGAACGATTGAACTTGGACGTGTCATTGTGGCCGACTTTCGACTTTCTC
Organism: Drosophila sp. st01m; assembly: GCA_018901795.1. Classification (NCBI taxonomy): domain Eukaryota; kingdom Metazoa; phylum Arthropoda; class Insecta; order Diptera; family Drosophilidae; genus Drosophila; species Drosophila sp. st01m. Next base: position 17,906,507 of record JAEIFG010001637.1, read on the forward strand.
AGCACCGTCGGCGACTTGTTGAGGTCATGACCATGACCATTATGATGATGATTGTGATTGTGATTGTGAGTATGATGATTATGGGTATTGGGTGTAATTACAGCGACGGCAATGCTTTTCGGCTTTGCACTATGATTGTGGCACTGTGGCGGCAACATTTTGTTGCCGTGTCGCGTCTGCAACAGCGACAGATTTGTTAAATTGGGCGTGGAGTTGCTGCTGCTGTTTGTCTGCGACATATCGATATGAAGATGTTGCAAATGATGATGCCTCGAACTTGCAGCAATGATGCCACCTCCTCCACCGCCTCGTCGCAGCTGTTGCACCTGCTCCAGATCGCTGCTCTCCGAGTCTGCCTCAAAGTCGGTGAGTGTGGCAGGTGCGGTGGGTAAATTGCTGTTGACTTTCGACGGGCGCCAGGCGCGTTTCGCAATCACAAAATCAACAACGTCTGCCTCGTCGTCGTCTTCCTCCTCCGGCTCCTCGTCTGCCTCGTCACCAGGCTGAGAGAGTTTTTGTGTTATGGTTAGGCAAATGCAAAATTGCAGGCAGTTAGGTCAAAAGTTCACACACACACACTCACACACAAAAACAATATACATGCTGCTGCAGTGTTGCCAACTTGGGCGTATTTAACAATCATTTTGTAGCTTCAGTCTTACTTATACCCTTGCAAAAGGCTTCATAATTTTGATGTGTAATAAGTTAAACATTTCAGAAACATTTAACCACTAGTCCCTTAAGCAATTTATCTCTGTTTTTCGGTATTTTCTAACCAATCTTACAGAATATGCATGTTATCTTATCTTAAACATCCTTAATAAATTTAGATAGTACCTGCTTACTATCATATATTCAAAACATCGTTCCTATGACAATCGTATAGTTGTCAAAGAAACAATAGGTGAAAAATCAACTACGTATTAGATTTTCGAGATATCTGAACAAATTTTGCAGGATATATATTTATTTACCTAATATTTCCTGATCAAATTTGATTAAAATCGGCTAACTATATAAAGTCAACCTCTAGTATGATATCTATTTTGTTATTTAAAATATCCCAACGAAACTTTCAAAATGTTTAATTGATATATTTAGTAAACAAAATATTAAAACGAAACTACTTTTCTAAAGAAACTAGTGGTTAAAAATTCAATATACAGCTCTGCAAGAGTATTAAATCTTCGGTATGCCGAAGTTAAACTTTCTTTACTTATTTTTCAAATTTGGACTTAAGGATAACGGTTGGGGTTAGGTTTTTTTTATTTTGTTTACTTTTTTTGGACTCAAGAAGTTGACAATACTGTAGAAGGCATGCATAATTCTAACTAGCAAGAAAGACAATAACAACAACAAGAATACAAGAACAACAACTACAAACAAACGCACAAATTTGGCACAAACAGAATATATATGCAAATTATATTCGGCTTTATCTTTTATTTTCTATTTTTTTTACCTTTTGGGTTGCGATACAATCGCGAGACTGATCCTCAGCTGGCACGTTGGCGGAGACAATCTCTGTGGCAGCAACTTGACAACGTTGCAACAACTCGGCTGAATTGTGACTAAGTGCAACACTCTCGCACTCAAGATCCAAATCGGAGCCCACTTCGTTTAAATCGTCTTCGGTGGCAGCGTCGCCTTCGCCCTCGTAGCCAAATGAATCGTCTTCCGTATCGTCGTCGTCATCCAATCCGTTCTGTAGCAGGAATAAGAAAGAAAGAGCATTGCATGAGTAAGATCTAGAAAATAAGATATAGTTATAGGTCAACTTGAACTCCAAATGAGAGTTAAAATAGCTATCAAGCTAAGTTGGTATATACATAAAATAAAATCTAGTTTCTCGGAAGTTTAATTTAAATTATGTTTAAAATCAGAAAGATACTTTAGCTCCTCTTTTTATTATACTTCTATTAGGATAAATTAAACTATTCCACATATAAACTTTTTTTCATTAAATTTGTTTTGTTTTTTTTTCCATAACTATTCATAATATCTTTATGTAAATATATATATTTTCTTAATTTTTATAATTTCACTTATATTATAAGTTTACACACATGAAATAATATTTAATTTTTCCGTTTTTTCACAATTACAGAGTAGTTTTCAGCTCAGTTAAATTGCAGCTTATTAGTGTAGCAATATGAATTTCAGTTTTTAATTGGTCAACTTGATTTGATAGCGATCTTAGGAAAAAACATAAATGCTGTCGGTCATTTCGTAGCGTTTTCACAATTTTCACACAAATGTTGCCATTGGTTTTTCAACGCTTTGTCGCTTGGCCATCACGTAACCATCTCGCCTGTTAGCTGCTTGGCATGATTTGAGCTTCCTTCTTCGCATATGTTATAATTGCTTTCAATTGCACGGGGGGCCAAGAGCCAGACAAACATACATAAAATAAAAGGAAAATGGACAGACTGACGGACAAGGAGACAGACAAACAGTTGTTGGGCCAGACAGATGACAGATAATCCAAAAAAATAGCAGAGAAAAAATTACCAGAGTAAAGGAAAAACAAAAAGAGGCAAGCGAGGCGCACACGTCATGTGGGTGGATGAGGTGGAGAGGGGTAGGGCGGAGTGAAGTGTACTCATCATATGAGGGGACGGGCCTTGACGCCCCCTTGAAACATGAACACACAAGTGTTAAGATTTTTGCTTTTTTTATATTTTGGGGGAAAGCAACTTGTTGGCATCTTAACCTCACTTGACCTTGACGCCCCTTGCTTTTCGCCTTTCCACCCTTTTACCAGTCATCTTAAAATACTGTTACATTTTTTCAAAAATTTTCTGTTCATAATAATAATAAACATAGCATTTTCATTATTACCTCATTCTATCGATTTCTTTTAATGCCTCGAGCATTAACAAGTTTTTCTTGCTTTTAGTGGATTTGCGTAATGCTGACCAAAAGAATTTTCATGTTAACGAGGCCTTCTGAAGGTCAAGTGTTTATTTCGCAGCCTCTTTTACATTCTTTTTACTCTTTGTAGGCATTAAAAATAAACGATTAATCGTATATTTCGGGCGCCTTTTGATTAAGTTTGTTTATGGTAAACAAGACATCAGTTTTTTACAGCGATTGTTTCATTTGAAAAGCAGCAGGTGAAATTGGGCCAGACAAACAAACAAAGTCAGGGAGAAATGTAAATTGCTTTCAGCTGGACACAACCCATCAGTTGAATAATAAACAAAATGTAACAAGAGTCGAACGATCTTTCAACCTGTAAACACTTTTCAATTTCAGCTCAATCTGAACATCTGCCTAACTGCATCTTTCTACTTTCTACAAATTTACATAGCTCACCCGCATTTGTAACGCTCTCGAAATTAACTGAAAGACGGAAAATTTATGGGGACTAAGATGACAAGATAATCCAATAAAATCTTACAACAAACTACTAAAGACGACTTTAGAGAACTTAATCTAAAACTTTCTTCTATTTTGGACTTTAAATAAAAAGTACAGATTGAAAACTTTTTAAATTTGGGTTTACATACATATATTTATGATTAATATTAATTAATTAAATATTTTATTTTTGTTTCAAATATTCAAATTCCATTTTTATTTTGTACTTTTAACTAAAGAAAGTGCTTAAATATTATAATTATTTTATAATTAAAAGTAACAATACAATTCAATATTCCATAAAATTCAGAATTTATCTGCACGTGTCACGACAGAAAACACGAGACTAGCGCAACTCTAGAGAACAGTTAAACTTCTCTTCTATTCACTTCAATTCTCTGATGCTTCTCTTACATTTTCCCAACTTAAACTTCAACCCACAGATGCTTGAGACTTGTTTGATCTCTACCATCGTCATGTTCTTTTCTTCTACTTCTTGTTCTACACAATTTATGAACTTATTATGCAAAAAGGGCTTTGCCAGGGCCACAGACTCGATCAAGACACGGGCAACGCCTGTCACTTTCAACCAGATAAAAAGAGATGGCACAACCATGCAACGTGCAACGTGCGACGTGCAACGTAGCGGGTATTACCTTTAGTTGGAAATTAAGTTCAAGTTTATCGCCACGCACTTCACGCGAACTCTGCGAAAGGGGGCGTATCGGGCAGGGGGTGTGGCAGTGCAGCGGGACACGTGACGTTGTTGTGTTGGCAGCTTAGCACCTCGTTTGCGGGTAACTTGAAGCACAGTGTGTCTTTCCTTTTTTGCTCTGGTTAACTATCATTAGTGTTCGCTTTGAGGCATGCTCCATGCTTGATAAGCATCTGCCACGTACACGACAACTACAACTCTACAATTACAACTACAACTGCAACTACAATAACAAGAGGTGCAACAACAACACGCAATCTTTCGCTCTGTCACAATTCTCATGTCATTTTCTATTTGGTTGAGAAAAGTTCCAAAGAACTTTATTTTCTTGTTACGAAATGTTGGGGGGTACTCTAAAAGCCGATTACTCGATAAGTCTTTCTGTTTGTTTGTTTTTTTCTATTTTTTTTTGTGGGAAAATTTATTTCTCGTTTGTTTGTTTTGGCTACCGTTTTTTATTCCACTTTCCTTCATATGCATATTTTTTTGGTTTCTTTGTTTGTTTCTAGTTGAAATTATGAATTTCTCACACGCCGACATTTAATTATCGTTAAACACATTCATGTCATCGATGTGGGGGAAACACCTCTATTAACATATAACGTTTGTGTATGTGAGGTGTGTGTGTGTGTAATTATCGTGCAATAAAAACGTGAGCTGCAACTAAATTGTAAATATTGTAATTTGTAGTATATCGAATGTATAAAATAACAACAACAAGTGAATACATGTATTCGATGACAGCTTCGACTTTATGGATATTATAGAGCGATATTGTTTATTCTACACTGCAATTACGGCATGCGGCATCTAATTAAACTATTTATTTATTCATTTAATTTATACTGTAATGGAATTGATAAAGTTGTTAAAAATGTCTCAAGGAATATTTAATTTCGATAATTTACTTAAATTTAACGTTCAGACTGCCTGTTTTTTCAGTGTACACCAATTTCATGGCACAACATGTAAAGTTCTCATTGTTTGCCAGGTATTTAACAGGTTCTATTGTCTGATCAAGTAAGAATTTAATGCTGTGCAGTATCCACAAATAGCTGCCTTATATCATCTAACCATTCAATTCGTTTTAAATGCCACAATTATTGAATAATTCGCATGGAATTCAAATCCCCATTTACAGAGAGAGCGTCAACAAATGCCATGCAAAAGTCTGCATGGTGCGAACAGAAAAAATTACAGACAGCAACAACAGACAACAACAACAAACGGCAACAGCAGCAACAGAAACAACAACAAATGACAACACTGTTTGCAACAACAGCGAACACGTTGACAACCCACAGGCAACATTGGACAACAACATGAAAAGCTTCCCAAGACATATGAAAGAAAGAAATACAAAACTGAGCAAATAAAAAGCAAACACAACATGCAAAGCTTACTAGCCTCTGATTCCCTCTCCCCTTTCCGCAACTGACAACAACTGTTGCACCCGCAGCAGCAGCAACAATATTATTACTTTCATTGTTGTTGCTTTCGTTGTTGTTGTTGCAGACAAAACATTTCCTGGTACAGTGGCTGAAGCTACTCCAACATCCACATTGTCCACAATTTAGCGCAAATATTACAAATCGCATTAGACGCTAAATTTAGCCAAACGTCTGCCACAAGCTGCGTTGCAACTGTTGCAACAGCAACAACAACAACAACGACAACGACAACTCCAGCAGCAGCAACATTCGACAGAATCGCGACAATATTTCAGCAATGCTTGTGGTAAATTCTTGTTATGACTTTGACATAACCCTAATATGTTGACAGCGTCTGCCATTGTACGGCAACATGTTGCGGCAACATTCAATGGTGTGGGAGCTGGCAGCATGTTGCCAGTCGAAGCCAACATTTATGTTGCCCACGCAGCAATTGCTTATAATTTGCAGGTAGTTGTTGTTGTTCTTGTTAATGTGTTGCATGCCACTTTTGCCAATCTGTCTTGCTCTCTCTATCTCTGTCTGTCTGTCTCTTTAGACGGCGCGTGTGCCTTTGAGTCTTTGTGGCAGCAACATTTGCATTTAAGGTGTTGCTGTTTGATTAATGGCAACAGCAATGCAACATTTTGTATGCCATTTGTAGCACACACAGTTTGCCACATCACTGTGACAATTGCAACCCAATATAAAAAGCAGTTAAACAATGCCAAAAACAAAGGCCGCTAACTGACATTTTGGCCAAAATGTCAATATGCCATAAATGCATCATACCTGGGCATTGCAAGAGTAGCAGATAACATCCCCCCCCCCCCACCACACCACCTTCCACGTGTTGCATTTGCCACATTGCTGCAATTGAAGATGTCTCTGTCTGCCATTGTTATTTCTTTTGTGTGTGTTATTTATTGATTTATCTCTCTGCTTTTCTCTCCGTGTTGACAACGGCAACATGTTGCAAGTTGTTATTGTTACTGCTGTTGTTGCTGCTCCCATTGATACATTTTTTGTTGTTTACATTTTGGCTGCAGCAGCCCATCTGCAACTTCGGCATTGTAATTTTCCCCCCATTGATTATATTGTGGCCACATCTAGTTTGACTGGTGTTCGTCTCGTCTCTGTTCTGTTGTTGTTGCTGTTGTGGATTATAGGAATTGAAAGCCGTGTGTTTACCAGCTGCTGCCACAATGAAGCAATTTGGCCATGTTGCCACTGCGGCTTTTATTTGTGTTATTATTATTCTGGACTTCTAGTTTAATGGCTTATGTCTCATGGCTAGTTTGCATGTGGGGGGATTCCCCCCTCTTCTCTACAATTTCTGGACATTTAATCATTGGTAATTGTGTTACAGAATTGTATCACAGAAATCACATGCATGAAATTATTTCCTTAGTTTCTCTATTTTATTTAGTTTATTATCCATAATTTAGAATTTATGCGTCAGTAAATAGAAGTTGGTATTTCAATATGGAATCAAATAAAATAAGAGTACATAACTGCAATTATAGTTTCATTTATAAATTACGTTCATTAAAAAGTTATAAAAGAGAGAAAATAATGTAACCCATGATTTTTGAATATTAATTCTAAATACTAAATACTAAATGGTTTCACATTTGTGATTCATTTATTTTTGTTTTGTTATTTCCTAGTTCTATTTCCATTTCCATTAGGCAACTTTCAGTACTATTTTCCCCATCTCTGCCAAATTTTAATATATGTATCTGATAATGTACAACCTGCTCACTGAATTTTGATTAACAATCGTAGATCGGAGTTTGCCAATCTGCACGAATAATGAACAATAAATGGCACATGGGCCCACATTATCTGGGTAATTGAAAATGTGGCAAGAGGCACGAGATAAGAGGCAGGAGGCACAACCACCATAAGACAACACACCACACACTACTGCAGCAGCACACTTAGAGTTCGATTTCAGGCTGCATCATTAACTGCCACCAAAAGTAGATCAACTAACGGCTTGCAGCAATTGTTGTTGTAGTTGTTGTTGTTGTGCGAGTGTGTTGCAGTATATTGTGGTTTTTGTTGTTTCTGGGGATGTGGCCACATTATAAAACAATTTCTCACAAAAACCCACCCAATTTGCCTGCTAACCGCACACACGACCAAAAATTTCCAATTACATGAGGCATTTTGGTAACTGTTTCTTGCTGCCATTGTTGTTGCTGCTGCTGCTGTTGTCAGTGTTGGCTAGCAGCTAATTACTAAGTCTGTGACCAGCAGAAAGTGAGACTCGTGCGGTAATTACTTTGGCTTGTGTGGCAGCTGCAACACGCTTTCAACGGCCTTGCAACGCGCGCGTCAACTGAAAGTGAAACTTAAGCTTTTTGGCCATTGTTGTTAAGCTTTGCGGCATGTGGCAATGTATGAGTTTGTGCTTCCGCATTGCAAGTTGTGGGTGGCACGCCCCAAACATAAAAAAAAAACAGGTACTGAAATTTACATAATTATTGTGATTTAATTTGCGGCATTTGCATCTTCCGGGAGCTGCCACAAAATGCACACACTCGCACACAAATTAAATAGTCACAATTTGTAACTGTCGGTGGCAACATGCATGCAAATACAGTTCCGATATTCCCAACACGATTTGCATGCAACAACAGCAACAGCAGCAACAACATCAATAACAACAGCTAAACATTTGTTGCACGTCAATTTTTATTCAATGCGCATTCATTCAGTTTCGTGCCTTTTTTGAAAGCAATAAATACCCATTAAATACCAAATATGCGCTACTTTGGCCACTCTTATTTGCATACTCTTTTTTCTGACTCTATTTTTTATGAGCTTTATTTGGGTTTGTTGTCACTACTGTTTTGCTGAAATAAAATGATTGATTTATGCTGTTGGCCTTTGATTGATGTGCCGCATTTGAATGCCTTTTTTTATTCACGAATTGGCAATTAAATTCATAAACTGTAAGTATTTTTATATTGATCGACGTTAATTGGCCGCTCGCAAATCCAATTAGCTGCATATTGCTCGTCAAGTGTTGATAAACGTCGTGTCGAATGTGTCTAACACACTTTCGAGTTCCAGTTGGGAAAATTCATTTCACTCGTGCTTTCTCAAGATCATTTTCTATTTACTAGCATTTTTGTGATACATCTTCGCAAACGCTTCAATGTCATAGCTTGGATTTGATAAGTCTCATGTGTAAAATGTAGCAAATTAATATAATTGAAAATCCAAATTGTTATTCAGCAAGAAGCATTTAAGTTTTATACTCTTCTTTGCCTTTCATTCGTAAACGTTCGCTTTTAAGCTTAATAGAAATAAGGTTCGTTCGTAATAAAATAAACACTCTATTCTAGAATATGTGTATCTCGAGTTTAATTCCTTGATTCTCCCAGAAATAAATATGACTTTGTTAGTTTTCTTTGGCCTGATCGCAAACGTTGGATTGTCAAATTCAGTCAGCAATTAATATCGATAACAATAACAATTTACTTTATTTTTATGAAATGTAAATATTAAAATGTCTTTTGTTTTCAAGATATTAATTTCTGACAGCAAATGGCCGAGACCTTTGTTTGAGTTATATATATTTTAAGACTAACTGAACGATGAGAAAACTTTCCCGATGTTCAAATTGTTATAATTTGTATACAACTATACAGCTGTTGCCAGATGTGAAGTGCTTTCAACACTTTCTCACTTGACGGTGTCTACTGTGCAGTTGTGGCCTTCAACTGGCCAAGTAATGATGAATCAATCAAAAGGTGCATTGGCCCCCCAATATTTGTGGCCAAGAATAAACAACAAGACAAGGGCCAAGTTGGAAAAACAAAAAAAAAGGGAGGCAGCCACAAAAAGCAAATATAATAATCAAATGTAATCAATGTAATTCAACTGCCAACTGCATTTGTTTATCGAGGAGCAGGAGTTGCATCTACAGAGGAAGAGAGAGACAGAGGAGTGAGTGTGAGGGAGATGAAGTGCTGGGAAGCCAAGACAAAGGCCAAGAGACATAAAAAGCATAACAGCAAAATGCATTTTTTTTTTTATGAGAAGTCGCGATCGTCTCGCTGGGCACGTCGTAAATTTGATTTGGTTTATTTTCATTTGCTGTGCTTATTTTTCTCCCATCATTTGCTTCTTCTCCTTCAACATTTCTGCTGTGCTTCCTTTGGCCACTTTCCACTTTTTGGCGGCAGCTGCAGCAGCAGCAGCTGATGTGGCAAGTTCGAAGTGGTAAGTTGTAGGTGAAGAGTCGACCTCTGGGCCAAGTTTGTTGTTGCTGCATCGGGTCGACATAAATTTCACTTTTACTCTCCCCCTCATGAGAGAGTGCATGTAATTTGATTTTATACTAAGCATAATTTGTTAAGCAACATTTTACAACACTGGCAGCTGTTTAATGTGACTCTGCTTAACTTATAGACAGCTGGCAAGCAACAAAATTAAATCTCCAAAAAGAAAACACCGCCTAATTAATGATTACATTTGACATTTGTCAATTATGTGTTGCCACACGCTTGTAACATGCTGCAGCCCCATGTGGCAAGCTTATCTCTAGGCTTATCCCAAATACTGGCTAAAAACTAAAGCTGAATGTGGAGCACAAAAATCAGCAGCTGGAAAGTGTTGCAAATTATAAGGCAACATCGTGTCCATATGCAGAGGCGGCGTCAATTGGTCATAGTATATGAAAAAAACGGGGGGAGGGAGGGGACTGCTTAGCTGCAGGCGATCAAATGCAAATTGTTGCATCAGAGAGCGAAGCCAAAAAGCGGCTAAAATGAAATTGTTGCTTCACTTGCAGCCGGGGAGAAACTCGAGACAAATGAAGCGATCTAAAGCTGCATCATGAACTGCTCCAGAGCCGCAGGCTGTTTGACAGCCAACAACAATAATAACAAGCACGAAAAGCGGGGGAGAGGGGAGGCAGCCAAGTTTGCTGTGTGGGTCAAAAGGCGGATGCTCTGGCTTCTCTTTCTGGAAGAGTAGAGAGGGGAGAGTGGAAGAGTGGAAGAGTGCGTGCCTTGCATGAATTACGAGATTCAATTCAGTGTAAATAATCTGGCACGAGTCGGAAGCCAAGTCGGGAATAGGTATTACTATATCTCTCCATCTCCCTCTCTCTCTCTGTCTATCTGTCTCTCTTGCCGACACAAATTATACACAATTAAAATGTTGTTACCCAGGCGTTTACAAAGCGATTGCAATTATATGCATGTGTATGTGCAACAATGCTGCAGACTGCCTGGAAGGGGCAGCAATTTAGAACTTTGGACCAGGAAATGTTTAAAGTGCTTCCAAATCAGAGCATTGTGCCAGGGAAACTAAACGAGGTGTAGTTGGTGTAGTGGGCAGGAGAATCACAAAACTGGGTCAATGTGATTATAGGAAAAAACTTTCACTACCAAGTGTTTGTCAAGTGAGTGGGATGCCATGCACATTGAGTAGAGAGAATGCTAAATTGAGAGATTGTTTTCGTTGTTGTTGTTGTTGTTATAGAAAGGCTAGAAAGGAACTCGTTATGTCAAAAAAATAAAAGAAAAAAACTACGCATAGAAAGTGGAATATCTGTTTCTCTGTCGTGTTCTAAGTAAAAGTATATGCAAATTGAGAACTTGAACTTGTAAATAATTGGGAGTAAGTATTATTTTCCACTACAACTGTAACCCACGCAGACAATATAAATATAGTTTGCAGCATAAAATAAATGAAATAAATTGAATTAGATACTTAAGTTTTTTCAGAATTTATCAGTTTAAATTACTAAGACACAAAAAAAGTAAAATAAAAGCAAAGGTACAAGGGTTCAAAAATCTTGACTGTTTATATTAGACAACAGAGTTTGAGAGAGTTTCAATTTTTGCATTAGAATGCTCAAACCATTCTCAATACTATCACTAAAATAATATATCTTTTTTAGTTCTATTTCAAGTGCAATTTATTTGATTCCGACAGCGAAACATTCACTAAATAGCCCAATTTAAATAATCTCCTGTTGCGAATTAATGGCATCGATGTTTTTAATGGATATATCTTTTTTACAGCTATTTTCAAAGGATATCCCGCTAATTTGAGCTGTTAAATGAACCAGCTATCAAAGTACATTCCCCAACGATAAAAAGATAAATCATTTAATTAGCCACAATCACATAACATTGAACGACAGAATTAATGTCTATCAGTCGCTCTCAGTGGTTGGCCAGAAGGTGAAATTGTACTTTTCTTGGGATTGAAGTATATATCTATCATTGGGATTGGTCAAGTTGCCTAGCTTGCCAAGTTGATTGCATTTGTGGCATTTGCGGCTCGTTGGCAAAAGCATCGTCGGCATTTTCACCAAATGAATTAATTAAATCAGTGAGTAGAGACACTTTTGTAATTAGAAATGCCCGCATTTGGCTGAGGCGGACACAAAAAAGGGGAAAAGGAAAGCGGCGCCAATAAACGCACCACAAATCAGCCATTAAAGTGGTTGCATTTCTTTCTTTTTATTTTTTTCTACTTTCCAAGAATTTAAGAAATGCCTCGCGTTTTTGGCTGATGCGTAAATAGAAAACGAAGTTAATTTTTCAAATGCATTTTTACGGAGGGTATTCTATTTCTGTGCAAGTTCAAGCCAATTCAGATTCAAGGTGAGGTGAATTTTACTATATATATATATATGGGTCTATCAACTTCAACTTACCGCTGTGGAGCTGCGTTTGCGCAGTAAATTGTCCAGGCAGAGTTGCAGCTCAAAGGCCTTCAAGTAGAGCAGATGATAACGATCGCGTAGACGCTCCAAATTGCCCTCACCTTTTCTGGGATGTGCTATTGTGGTTGCGGCTACAGTGCCTGTTGTTTGTGCTTGTACTGTGCTGGGCGTGGTGGTCAATGGAGCTGCTGCATCGGAGGCAAAGCCGCTGCTAAGACTATTTGATTTGGTCACAGATTCGCTGGTCGACTCACTCGAACAATTGCTGGTGAGGGAGGCGGGTTGTTGGGTCTGTAACTGTGACTGCGATTGTAACTGTGACTGTGACTGCGACTGTAACTGTGCCTGTTCCCGTTCCCTTTCAGAGGCGGCACGTATGCAAGCGCTTACAACTCGGGCGTGTGATACAATTTCATGGTACAACACCTGGAAATACAAAGAGGAAGAAAGAGGAAGAGAGAGAAAAGAGTTTTAATTGAAGTTGACAAGCAATTGGAAAGCGAACACATGACGTATACTTAATATGATAGCTTTTTAGCTGAGCATTATAAAAGAAGTTGATGCTTTAAACTCTGCTTTATGTGTGGGCTAAAAATCCTATTACTTGCCTTTGTCTTTGGTTGCAGCTTGAAGCGCAGGTTAGAACTCAGAACTCTTAGTAACTTGACTGCACCTCATACACTGAGCAAAATAAGATAGCTTATAGGTAATTAAAGCTGGAACATTTAGTACAAGTCATCTGAGCCGTATTATATGCAAAAACATATTATTTATTTTATTATATGTTTTAATAATTTCGTAAATACATTTCTTTAGAATTCCTCTACTTATTTATTCAAATTTTGCATTATATTATTATCAATGAAATAATTAGTAATAGCTAACATGGATTTCCACAGAAATAAACAATTTCTTCAAGTGTAGCTAACTCCTCGTTGGACTATCTGCATTTCCGTTAATAGGCAACAGCATTGTCTTCGATTTTCATCACTCATTTGTCATTTTCGCCCCCAAAACACAAAGGTCAAATCCCACACATAATATTGCATAAGCGCATCCATTCATTGTATTTCTATTTTTCTTTGAAGATTAATCGATAAATTGAAATTGGCAAAGAGTTGTTGGCTTTCCGCATTGTGGCGTTGCCAAAGCGTCTGGTGTGCGATATTCAATTTATCAAAAATTGGAAAAATAATTACAATGTAATTGACACGCACGGGTCAAAGTTGACCTTAGAGGGAGGTGCGTTGCGGAGCCGGAGGAGGCGTGGCAGTGCCAAATGCTGCACAATGACACCCACCAAATAGCCAATGATAGGCAAAACCACACACACACACACAAACCACACACACACATATGAGACCTTTGACGGTGGTAATCGCACATTGATCTTCATACAACAGTTTAACCTCAATGAACTCTTGCATCATTTTGTCTGCTGGCTAAGTAAACAACAACAATAGCAACAACAACAGCTACAGCTACAGCTGCAACAACAATAATAATGTCTGTCATGTTTGGCATTAGAAATCGATAAAAATGATGAAGCGTCTTAGAAATTTGAATGTTCAACTCGAGTGCAAAAATTCCACAACACCTGGACGCTTATTTATAGCAGCGACTGTTGTGAACTGTTGTCCCGCTTTAAACGTATCTCTCTTTATTAAAATCCCCAAGTCATAAATATCAATTTTCACCTGTTAAACCCTCTCGGTTACCTTTTTTTCCCTGCATCTCCCGCTCAACAAATTGAAATGTCACAAAAAAGGCGATCATTTTTATTGAATTGAAGTCCCTCTGCACTCAACACTTTTTCGTGAGTTTATGAAAATGATTGCCATCGACATTTTGACATTTTGGCAAACATTTTCGACAGCTGCCTTGTCCAATGGACTAACGAACTCCTTGGCCAAAATTGACACTGGCAAAGACCTCAACTTCCAGACAGAATGATTTGTTTGCTGCTGGAAAAGAGCTGCTGTTGAAGATTTATGGAAAGTCTGCAGCGGGAAAGTTTTGACGATCAATTTGATGGGTTGTGTTTACTTTTACTCTAATCAAACTTGCACTGCAATCACAAATGACACAAATAACAACTCCATAAAAAGCCAAGATCTACAGGATCTTTTGCTTTAAGATTTTTACTATTTGAATAATTATGACTAATTTAATTATTCAAGTTTTTAACTGAGTATATTCTCTAAATAGGTTAGTCATTACATTATGTATCACAGATTCTTTAGTAGAGTATTCCAGACAGTTCTTCTAAATGAAAAACTTTATATTCTAAAAATAAAATCTTTTCATAATAGTTAATTTGGGGCACTCCCATTTTAATTCTCCGCTATTTTATTTGGATTCTTATCGCCCAGTTGTTCATCTTCGCCATCTTATTTATTAGCAAACTCCATCCCATCATGAAAATAGCTTCCCCCAACACTCTCTTCCAGTTCAATGGGCTTTAGTCAATAATCTTGATAGCCGTCATTTTAAGTAAATATTTAAACGAGCTGCACAAATTTTTCTTTGCCACATTTCAGAAAATTCTAAATTCTCAATGTTTGGAATTTTCCGCTAGACAATTTTCAGCGTCATTACAACATGAGCTGAAATTGTTTGCATTATGATATTTTTTTTATCATTATATCTAATTATGAGCTGTAAGCCGAGACGACTCTGCAGTGAAAACATAAGAACTTGTTGGGGATCGTTAACAGCGGACAGGGGAAGCCTGATGGTGTAGGAAGGAGGGATGGAGTTTATATTTTAGAGGCTTGGCCATTTGGACAAATAAAAATCAACTTAGCTTCAGCGCCCGGCCAAATTCGTAGCCATTAGATGAGCCAGAGTTTTGGGGAGAGTCGAGTCGAGTAAGGAGACGAGACGAGTCATCGCAAGCTGTTGAGGTTCTTGAGAAGAAGCAACCATGTCTGCAGACTGGGCAGGTGTGTGGAGGCAATTTTGGGGGTGTGGCTCAAATAAGCGGCTGCTTATTTGCGATAGTTGCGGCTCATTACTGAGCTGAAGAGACAAGACAAAACAAGAGGGGAGTGGGAGCGGAAGAATAATAGCAATAACAACAATAACAGACTCTATAGAGGCAGCCACGAGGCACAAGACACAATGTGGCTGCCACAGAGCAACGCCTTTCTCTTTGTTTAGTTGAGTTTGAAGTTGAAGTTGAGTTCAGTTGTTGCTATTGCCATTGCCGTTGCCGTTGCCGTTGTTGTTGCCTTGCGGTGGCTTGCCACCACTCCCAATCTTTGCACGACTCTTGGTCTTGGCAATTTGGCGAGCCTCTTAATGCATTTTCCACACGCTCACTCACTCACTCACCCACCCACTCACCCACCTGAAAGCAAAGAACAAACTCTGGGCTACACAAAAATATGAGACAGAATTATTATATGCAAAAAGTTCGTGACTAATCGACGACTGAACTTGAGATGTTCTGCACTGTTGTGATTGCAATTGAGACTTTGAGACACTCAACCAGAGGCGCCTCCATTGGCATAAGATGTTGGAAGACAAGTCGACAAGTCGACCGGCAAAATAGGAAAAGCGACTAAAAAGGGAAGGGAAGTTGCTAAGAAATTGTGGCTAAAGAAAAGTGAATGCACAGTGGGCGAAAAAAAAATGAAAACAAACTAAATAAATCATAAAATTTTGTTTAAAAATATGAACTATATATTTTCCTTACATTTTAAATTGTAAGAAATTTAAGTGAAGCAAAAAATAATTTATTTCAAATGTATAGGAAATAAAAGTAAATACTGGATAAATTATTAATATAATTTCAAATATTATATTGAATAAATTTTGCTTAGAAATGTGAAATATTATGCATTTTCTTACATTTTTCAAGATATTTTTTTTTTACAAATTATAAAAAAAGTAAATAAAGAATTTTGAAACATAATTCGAGTTTCTATTTTACTATTTAAATTAATAATAATTATCGCATCATCCCAATTTAAATCCTCATCATCATTATCTCATTTATTTTTTTTATACATTTTGTGCCAAGCATCGTATACGTTATATGCCCAATTTGCCCTTTATATGCTGTAAGCATTTTGTTTTTCTCATAACTTTTGAGCTTGATTATGATTTGTGTGTGTGCATTAAGTATAAATTCGAGCAATTTTTCCAGCTGGCGCCCAAGATGAGAAATGAGTTTTGAATACAGTTTTCGCACAGTTTGCCAGCTAAATGCTAATTGGGCAAATGCGCTGGGCACAGACATAAATTCCACAGCGTCTTGGCTTTGTTTTATTTCGTCGATTGCAACATACAACATACAGTGTCCTCCAATTGTTGTCTGCTTGCCACCATCATCATGACGCACCATCTTCTATTTTCTTATTCGGGCCACATTCATGCAAATGTTGTGCGAGTTGTAGAAATCGTGTGCGTCTGGCCAAAGATCTTCTAATGCGGCATCTATTTATAAAACAAAAATACTGGGCACGTATCTCTATCTCTAGATCTTTGGCAGTCGCGGCAACAGCAGCAGCAACAACAACAACTATATAGTTGTTGTGTGAGGTTCGTTGACTCAGAATTGTGTGCCTATAGTAAGTTGAGCAATCAACAACAACAATCATTAACTAGCTGCTACAACAACAACACCAACAACAACAACATCTGCAACATTATCATTCATTATCGAAAATGTCAGTACGTGACCTCGACCGCGTTTCTTAAATTCTTTATCGCCCCCAGACTATTCTTTTTATTTCTTTTGGGGTCGCCTCCTCCCCCAGCTGCAAATGCAGATGATTCGCTTTACTTGCTGTGAATCATTTCGTGACTACAAATTGTAAGTATTCATAAATGTCATTCACAAGTCGCGCCTAAGTTATAGTTATACGATTTAGAAATGAGGCTTATAGATTAAACAAGTCATGCCAAAAAGAAAAGTCAAAGAATTAACACAGCAGGAAGTCAATGAACGAATCCTCAACAACAACAACAATAACAACAACGACAATAATAACAACAAACATCTCCAACATGTCACATAAATTGGAACGCGCACAATTTTTTTCTTTCCTCTATTTTTTTTGCTCACACGGAAATTTGTTTCGAAGTGAAATAGTCACGGCATTTGGAACACTTCCAAATCACCAACGAATGCGCCTTTAAATAGACCAAATACACTTTTTAAAAATCTGGCCAGTTTGCTTCGTTTGGATTGTGTTGTGAGACTTATTTAAACGTGCAACTCGAAGATGCAATGACTCTAATTACCTGGATGAAGCCGAAGCAACATTAGCTTGTTGTTGTTGGGGGAGTTAAGATCTCCCTCTCTCACTCTCTGTCTGTCTATCTGTCCATTTCTATTGACAAGCTAAGTGACAAATGACAAACGGAAACGTTGGAGATGGAAATGGAAATGGAGACAACGAAATTGACACTTGCGATAGCGAGGTGTGAGAAAAACTAAAACAATACTTATTTGTGGGTATTCAACTTTGAGATACCCTGTTCAATATTTAACAAATTGTGAACACATCGCTTGCTCGAAATTCCAGCAAAATATAACGCTAAAAATAATTAAATAAAATATTATAATTAAAAATAAAGAATAATTCCATATTCAGGGGTGTCACAGAAAATTAAACCCACTGAAAATCACTAAAAACAGTCAAACCAAAACGATTGTTTGAAAAATTCATGACAAATTTTATTGTAAGTCAATTTCAATTCGAACAAATCAAACGAGATATAATCATCAGGTTTAAATTACGCTGTACAAATATAGATCTCTTTATGATGTATTAAGTTATTCATTGTTATATAGTTTATAAGTTTATATAGATTCAAAGTACAATCTTAAGAAGCATACACTTTAAGAGGTTTAACTCTAGGGTATTATAAGGTGGGAAAATGACTCTATTTTAGTTACTCGTGTGTGTTGGGTGTTAAGTCTGACACTCTTTCGTCAAATGTTTGTCACCGACAATTAATCTGCCTGGGAGTCTTTGAACAAACACAAATGACCCATGTGTTGACCCAGAAAATAGGCCAAAAAGGCAGTGGAAATGATGTCAGCGCATCTGCAACGTGATGCCATAAAATGCACAGGGAATTAACCCACAAAGAGAGAGAGAGAGAGAACTATGGAGGGAGAGAATTATTCTAGCAACTGTTCTAGGAATGCGACAGACTAAAAGAGCGAGCGTGAGAGGGAGAGCGAAAGAGAGACAGAGATCATCCAAGCACAGTTAAAACCCGGCTCGACATGGCCTATTGAGTAACATATCAGACAAACAGAGAGATGTGAACAGGGGGGCAAAGATGGAAGGGGGTGGGGTGAGCATACGGCTGGCTGATATTAAAGAGACGACACGGTTGACATAATCACGTTCGAGTGTCACGTTCGGAATGGGGCACGATAAGACGACGGCCGAGACGAAGTTGCCGCCGCCGCCGACGATGATGATGATGATGATGATGATGATAATAATGATGAAGATGATGATGCTATTGTTGCAGTCACGTTCTTAAAGAGATTGTTGCTGTTGTTGTTGTCACTGATGTTGGCCAACCCCCATGTGGTCCACTCCAAGTTTTGGTCCGAAGACTAAGAACAAGTTTTGTTTGTAGTTTGTCAACCGTTTGTATAGATATTTCCTTTTGACTTTTCGCTGTGGTCTCATTAAAAACATGTTACATGCTTTTTTAATGCTTCACCTTAAACTGATTATGAAATTGTTGGCTTTAACTGTTTATATAATTGATATTTCGAGTGACAAACAAATTATTAAGTTAAAACTCTAAGTACTTGGTTAGTTAACTGCTTCACTCTTTGCTGGGTTCTTAAGCTTTCCAGCCTTGATTGATGACTTTAGCTGCATTTATTTCTATAAATTTCTTTCTATTACAATAGCAAATCCTTAGTCGACGCTTTCTCTCTGGCTTAGCGCAATTGAAGCATTAAATTTCAATTATTACAACATTAAGGGGCAGTTTTTTCGTCTTGGATATGGTACAGGCGGAGGGGTCTTTGTCTTGGTTTAAGTTTGAGTTTGAGTTTGGGTCGCTTTCTATTTATTGCACAATTAACAAGTCGTTAGCCCAAACTGTTTTTGGGATCTCCCAACTACACAGCTAGTCAGCTAGCGGTACCTGGTACATTGACCACAAGTAACAGCGGAAAAAAACAAGCCGAAAAGGCCGTTGGTAATAATATCATTTTAATTGCCACAGGCTGGCAGACAGACCACAAAATGAATACCTTTCGACTACCGAATTCAACTAACTATTCACTTTAGTTAGTCTGCCGGCCATAAAGATTAAAACACAATTTCTTAGTTGAAAGTAAGCACGTTTTAGTTGACCAGGCTAACAGATGTAAAATGTACAATGTACAATATACAATATACAATTTACATACCCTTGGCCAAAAAAGTGACCTTGTCAGTCAGTTGGTTTTGGCCAAACAATATTGATGGCTATAAAGTTTGCTGGTAGTTGGGTCATTTTGCCGCTGCCTTTTATAGCCCACATTTTGCCAAGCACTTAATTGCACTTGAGTTGGCTTAAAGACCACACGACCAGTTGTTTTTGATGTGTTGAAAGTGGTCATTATTTGGGGGCCTTGTTTGGTAATCCGATCTGTTTCAAGTGAGAGTCTCAGAGCCTCACAAGTGGTGTCAAAATGTGCCACAGATTTAGGTGAACAAGTTCACTGAACTCGAGAAGGTCACAACTTGAACTAATTATTCATTTTATACCATTATAGAAAGCGATTACACATAAACTTATGTGAATTTGTGGAAAATAATCAAATAACTCTAAATTTTCCGCTTTGCACAACATCCAAATCCCATTTCAAATCCATTGTGATTGATTTTCCAGCGTAATACGAAAATGGTAACCACATGAAGGCCGGAAAATAGCATGGATTGGAGATGCATTGGAGGGGGACATTTTCTAAGCTGTTAAGCTGGCTTTCCATTTGACATTTTCATAGTTTTCCAATTTTTCTGGCAGTTCGACAGCCAACAAATGGTCGATACAACCTAAGCTGCATTTGACAAATGGTCATAATCGACGCTCGCTGACCAAATGCGTAATCATCAAATGCAAATGGTCAAAATGAAAGAAAATGAAAATGGTAATGGAAAATGCTTCAATTGCTCTGCACAACATTTTGGCTAATTAGCTTAAAGACACAAATGGTAGTAATCATAATCATAATTATGCAACATTTAATTGGGTAATTACAATTTCTATTTATGCAGCAATTCAAATATTGTTGCAGTTATTTGTGCTTTGCAGCTCTGATTGAAGGTTGCATTTAATCGTTCATCGCAACGAGTATTTACTGTATGCAAGTCAAGGTCAATATGGTAGATTATGGTTCATTAATCTTAGCATGTAAAACTGCGGGACATCGATTGGGTTAAGCTGTGATGTTGTTGTTATGTTGGGATGTCAATTAGGCTAATGATAAGAAATGTGGCAGACAGACAAACTGACTGTAGTTGCAATTTTTCAGTGAATTCTTTATGGCTTTATAAAGAGATAGTAATAGATAGAACTATGATTTATGTTACGCATATTCCATTCCTAAAGAATACTAATAGTAAAATTCAGTATCTCTAGTTTACCGAGAAGATTTTATAATATAATAAAGTTAAAACATTCGCTATTTCTATAATTAAATTTTTTTTTTTAAATATTAATAATTCCCTATTTTAATGCCATTAAACACACCTCTGTAATGTCGACTTAAACATTTGAAGAAGCTATTATTATTAATTTGCCAAGTGCACAGCTTAATTATGATCATTTGATCATTTATCTGAACTTTAATAAAATTATCGACTGTTTAACTAAACCAACTAATAAAAGCTTAAATCGACATCGACATCATCTTTAAATTTCCACTGACAACTCTCTGGACAAGTTGCAAATGGGGGCGTGGCATTACAAGCATTATAAACAACTATAATTGAAAACCGACATTTGGCAAATTAAGTGCCCATAAAAAATGTTGTACAATGGACAATGTAATTACCCAAAAAAAAAAAAAAAATAGCCTAAAGTCGCATACGTAAAATAATGAAAATACAAACAGCAATTTGTGGTTAAAAGAAAATAAATAATACAAGTCAACGAAAAGCTAAAAGTGACAAACCGAAGCTTAAATACGCTCACAAAATAATTCAAAATATTTTAGATAAGCTTACGGTGTGATAAAATTGCTTAAAAGATTAGATATTCTTTAAGAGTTACGTTGATAATCTGGTATTTAAATAGAGTAGTTTTTCAAATCATAACTTCAATAACTACACACAAATAATTTTTGGTCATTTCGTTAACATGACAAATGAGTTTGAGTTTTGTTGATATCGAATCCTTTTCCTCTATAAAAACAACAACAGTTTTGGGAAGAGACAATGGAAAAACTGTTGGCTGACTTTCACTATCAACAGGTGGAGATGAACAACAAACAACGGCCAACTGAAGTTAGCCAAGTGAATCGCATATTGCTAGTGTTTTCTTTTTTTCATTTCATTTTCTTCCAGCAATTACGACACCTCAATTTGCGAGGATGCTGAGGGGTAATAAGGGGGAAAACTTCATGCCCAGAAGCTACAAAATCAAAACACAGACACATTTTATATACATGCATAACGCCAAGAGCCCAAAAATATTGGATGGTCCGCCTCCTTGAGCTGCGGCTGCTGCTGTTGCAGGTTGAGTTGCAGCCCTGAGCGACGGGCTTTGTAACTCATTAAGCGACAAACGGGTTCATAACTCACTGCACACTGGGGTCACATGAGGGTCAGCGAGTACCAACAACAACCGCCACTTGTCAGAGTTGTTGCTGGCACTTCCGAAAGATAAACGACAATCAACGCCGTGTTGATCGACGACATGTGAGTGCACTTGTGGCCACGATTCGATCAGACTCTTTTGGGAGAGTCTCTCTCTGCCCCACTCTCTCTCTCTCTCTATCTCTCACAGTGAGGAAGAGCTGCACAAATTGATTTTTAAAATGGCACATCCTCTGCAAGGGTTACCACACCACATCCATTTGTCTGTTAACCACGAAAAATTAAAGTAAAAGTTTAAACTCCGCTTGGTCATGCTCTCCAACTTCAGCTCCAACTCGAACTCGAACTCCATCTGAATCTCCATCTCAATCTTTGGCTTGGCGTTGACTTGGACGTGGTCCATTGTTGGCAACACTTTCCTGTACACTGTGTTGCACTTTTTGGACGTGATTTGCTACCAACAGCAATTTGTGCGCAACCCCAGCGACATTATTTAAACGCCATTTAATCGCCAAACATAAATATAAGTAACTATATATACATACTATACATGTATGCACTTAATTTTGTTTTTATTTCTTTCCTTTTGGAGCGTTAATAATGTGGGCTCGGTTCAATAACATTCAAGCAAACCAAATAACTTATGTCTTGGGTCTATCGGGAATAACGTTTTTGATGGGATGTGAAAGAGATACCGACCGACCGCAGCCCAGGAAAAGCAGCAAACCAAGAAACCCAACAACGAAATAACCAAGCAACTAAGCGTGGATAATGTTCAATTGTTTAGGGGACATTGAACTGAAACTGATGGGAAAACTAACTGCGATCAAAGCTGGCCAAAACCAAGTATTAGGTATAACAAAAATAAAGGGAACCAGAGAACAATCAACAAGTGTTTGCAACTATCACAAAAGGGTTAAAGTTACTTAAAGGTTTTAAAGTCTGAAGATAACAGTTGACTTCAGGATGAAGAAGAACATCTACAAGTAGATACTGTACTCTGTGATTATCTCTCCACTCTTTTATAATAATTATGTTGCAAACATATAATCAATTTTAAAGTCTCAACTGAAATCTTCTTACTTTTTCTACTGCAGAGATTGGAATTTTCAGTCATATAAATATCTTCCACTTTAAACCAAACAAAACCAAACAATAAATAATTAGAGTGTTATAAAAATAAAATATATATATTTTAATGAATTCGAAGTTTTTCTTTTTCAAAATAAAATGATTACTTGACATTTTGAAAATTTTTATATAATCTCTCTGGCATAAAATACTTTCAAAATATATCTGTAGCGTAGTTTTATTTATCATGGGACAATCAAGTCTGTTTAATCAATTTTACGGTTCAACTTTCTTTGCTTTTCAATTAGATGATCTATAAACTGAATAAACTAACGCTGTCCAGTGAAAGTTTAGCTGATCCTTCTTTGTCTGCCTGTGACAATGGGTCGATAACGAAGTCATCCTCACAAAAGTTACACACATACATATATACACATACATACACACTCCGACAATAACAACGCCTTCTTCCGATCGAATTTAAAGTTGACTTAGCTGCGAAATAAAAGCAAAATTTATTGCCAACGCGTCAATTGGCAATGCGACTATTGGCAATTTTATTACCAATTTGCCAAACGACAATTTGAATAATACGAGGAGTGCAACCCGTCGAGCGACATGTGCGGCTTGTGGCAACAACTGTGGGCAGCAAGAGGCACACGAAGCACACCTTCCTTCTGCTTCCACTTAGTCAGTCAGTCGCACTTGCAACTGTTGCATGATGATTGAATGTTGCAAGTGAAACGACGACAACAGCTCAGATTGGATTATGATGTCGCACAATCTTTGTGGCATGTTGCAAGACAACAAGCGTAACAAGCGTTAATCATGCATAACTCATAAACGGAATCAATTTCTGGGTCATCATGTGGGAGCGACGACAAATGCAAGATGCACCCTTGTGATGATACGTGTGGCAAGTGGGGACAGACTGTGGCAGCTGAATGGCATTAGAAAGTCTGCAGCAATCTGGGAAATTTGCATCTCGTGCATGAAAATATTCAATTTTCAACTGGAAAAAAAGGTAAAGTGAATTTATCACGTGGCGATTTTATGATAATTTCCACCTCTCTTTTTATTTGTGTTTGTATTTTGAATTTCTTTGGGTTTTTGTCATTTCGGGATTGTCACGCAAATCGTTGGCCGTTGATCGCAACAAATATGAGGGTTCAAAGCATTGCTTTTGGGGCAGACGTGCCCGGTTGCCAGGTGGCAAGTTACGAGGTGATAGTTACACGTTCCCCAAATCGTGGTGACTCAATTGCCCGTCCAACTGCAACTGCAACTTCAACTTGTGAGTGGCAACAACGGAAATAAAACCTTTTTCTTCTTTGCATTTACAGCTTTGACATATCAGCCTGCAAATCGGTGAACAGCAAGCAGAAGCAGACCAAAATCAGCCCCCCACCACATTTTGCATTGACAGCGATTGGCAACAAATGCAACAACAAACAAAATATAAAGCCCAAATAAAAGGAAAGAAATTCAATGACAGCTAACAAAACTGAAACTGAAATTGAAATTGATGCAACAAAAACATTGTAACGTTGCCGGAAGACAGACGCTGCTGAAAAAGTTCAAACAACGAATTGTTTTTTTTCCCATTTTGATTTTATTTGTATTTTCCATATTCCAAAGACTCTGGTTGCCTTTGACAGACAGCCTGGACAAGAGTCGCCGAGTTAGAGTCGAGAGTCAGTTGCACTCAGCGAGATATGCAATCTGACAGCGACAGTTGCATTAAAGGGGGATGACAAGGGGGGGGACATGTGGCATGGGGCAACTGCAGTTCATATGCCCTGCAATCAAGCGCATCTTTCAACTTCTTCTTGTTTTTCTCCCTCTGTATACAATCAAAGGAAAACTTTGTTTTATACTCTGGTAGCTGCCACTAAATGTTCAATTTAAGCCAAGTAATTGCTTGCCCCATGTTGATCACGATAATAATGTTCATGATGATGATAATGATGATCGGCATTGGCTAATAATAAAAGTTATCTGTGAGCAGAGATTGCATCGATAGTTTGACTGCGTAATTAGCTAATTGAATGAACTGCATTGAGATAGGAAAAACGATAAGGAAACAAGCAGGAAAAGTTATCTTTATCATTGGATACTCTAACAAATAAATCAGCTCATTGGAAAAGTCTCTGATTTGGTATGTTCCATTAAAGGTATTCAGTTAAAAAATAAGTATGTGTAAAATGTATATTACATAAATGCAAACCAGTTGCAAGTCAATTTAAAATTGTTTTTAAATCAATACAGATTATTCAAATTTTCTAGCTCCTATAAAGATCTCTTAAATGCATTAACCATTTGCAGACACTGTTATAAAACACTTGAAATATCAGCTTAAGTATAATTGACTTAGTTAAGAGTCTGATGGCAAGGGAAAACCTACAACACTTTGAAGAATGAAAGCAAAAAGAGCAAAACTTCTGAAGAAAACTCTAAAGTGCAAATGGAATATCATTAAACTGAAAACCTGCTCATAAAATAACTTATCCAACAGATGGTGGAAATTGTAAAAACTTGAAAAGAAACGTTATCTGAAGCATAAACTTCTAATAAGAATAATCATAGAACTATCTTAAAAAAGAAGGAAAACTTCATACCTAAGGTTGTATATATGTACAACTCACTACATATTTAAAAGATATGCAATTTAATTAGCTCGATTATTTGCGAAAAATAATTATAGATAATTTGGCAATAAATCAGTCGAAATAATGCGAAAGTACGAGATCGAATAAATCGCAACAATTAAGGCATTGCTCGAATTCGAATACGAATACGAAATGCATTCGAAACAAAAGATGAGTGAAAGCGAATGAATGAATGTTAATTACGAATCGACGAATGACGGAGACACAATTTAATGAGCGGGGGGATGCAATATCTATAGGGGAGAGGGAATGTACAGATTAACCGTGCAAACATACATTTTACTTAAATCTTGGTAGCATTTTTGGTATTATTTTTTTTGGTTAAAACGAAACGATTTTTCCCCTTTGGAAATTGGCTTGAAAAATTGAAATTTGCACGCAATGCCAAAACTAAAGTTATGACAAGCTGCAGGCGAAGGAATATGGGGAAATATTGAGGTGTATGTGTGTGTGTAAACTGACATCTCGTTTTGTTGATAGTTCAACATGAGAAATGGCAATTTTAATTGCGGAAGCAAACAAAATGTAAACAAAATCACAACAACATTTCAAAATCGATGTCTGGCAAAACTTACGCAATATACATATGTGCAAACTCAAAAACAAATACAGTATTCATTTAAAGTTTTTTGAGCCTGAGGATTCTTACCTAGAAAGAGAAGAGAGAAAATAAGAGAGTTAGTTAGTTAGGTTGGCATAGATATTGGCGACATCATTAAAAATACACTTCAAAGATATATGAGAGATTTATGGAGA
This sequence comes from Drosophila sp. st01m, assembly GCA_018901795.1. Classification (NCBI taxonomy): domain Eukaryota; kingdom Metazoa; phylum Arthropoda; class Insecta; order Diptera; family Drosophilidae; genus Drosophila; species Drosophila sp. st01m. The sequence continues at coordinate 17,933,005 of JAEIFG010001637.1, forward strand.
GCAGACAAGATGACAGAAGTGATACAGAGAGAGAGAGGGCGAGGGAGAGAAACCACTTCGACTTCTCCTCAAAACAGCAAGTGACATTGCCTTCACTATAAATTTATAATTTATGTCTAAATAGGGGCGCGTTTGGAACTTGATGATTTGTTTGCTCCGATTCAAAGTGAAATGTTTGGACACACTTGGCGGCCAGATAACAACCAAAGTCACGCAACCTACAACATTTCTAACAAATCTCAAATTGACAGCCGAATTACAAAAAACAACAACAACACCACAACAAAAGAAGAAATAGAAAAATATTCCCAGATATGGGAAAACTATTTCCAAGTCTATGCAAGTCTCTCTCCTCATTCCATTTAACCAAAAATGGGCGCCGTATTAGAATTTCTAGAGTGGGTGTTGAATGCAGGGAGAATTGAAGAAGGGGATTGGGAAGGGGGGGAGCCAAACGAGACATAGTTTGTTATGCTAATTGAAAAGACAAAGAAAGAGAGAGAGAGAAAGAAAATGCCTTTTTCCAAACCAGAAACAATTTATGTATGACCAGAAAATTTTGTTGTGCGGAAAGAAAAAAAAGATATTCGACTTTTCACCCAATTTTCTGGCTCTGTGCATGTGGCGATGGTGCATGACATTTTCCACATATACTATATATATATAAGTATGTGTGTGTGTGTGTGAGGGGGCGTTTGTGAGGCATGAAGACGCGGGGGAGGCACGCGACAAAATGCAGCAAACTTCCATTTGAAAATAGGCTATAGTACATTTCTTCTTATATACGTGAGAAGTGCTTTCGATAGCATTGTTGACATTGTTGATTCAGCGATAACGAAAAAATCGATAAAGCATATATATAGTTGGCCTAATTCCATCACATACGTAGGCAACGGTAAGTGGGCATTTATAAACATATATATGGTGGAAGCGCAGTTAGTTTGAAGTGCATTAATTAGTGCCATAAATTGTGGTAACATCAGCTAATAAAAGCCAGCTAATCTACATATAAAAAGAATAAAGTATAGATTGTATACTCAATAGCTTTATCGATATGATACTCCCATCAATTGATAAGATAACTAATGGGATACTAGACAGTGGGTTATAAAATATGTAGACAAATCTCTGAGTGGTTTTCGACGTTTTAATTCTCTTTAAAGGTCAGTTTTCTTTTAATTCACAAAATTTGTGCGTTTTATTGTTACATAGGTATAAAAAAATTTTAATTAAAGGTTAACCTTTAAGAATCTTTTGAGTGAATTTTAAAAATAATAAATATAGTAGTTTGATCTGTAAAAACTTTACTAAAAATACTCCCCTTATTTGTTTGCTTAAAACAATTCTATTGAAACCATTCACACGATAATACATTTACACACATTCCAATCAATCTCAAACACTTCCTTCCTTCTGCTCTAAAGTTGCTCAATTCTCAATGTAATCGCATTTATTATTCATAGCACGTTTTTGAATGTATTCAGGGTCTGTTGCGCTCCAACAGTTACCAAAATGGCAAAAAATAGAAGAAACAAGATTTCAAAATTTATGACAGCAGAGAATTGAGAAAGACATCATATAGACGAACAAATAAGTCCCATCGCAAGGCGTTGATATTAAATAAACTGGCAAACAAAACATAACAAAAACCAACTGCAACTGCAACAAAGTGCAGCAAAATGTTTATGCAAACAACAATAGAAAAATCTGCAAGAGGAAGGAAGCCAAGGCCACAAATAGGAAATGTATTTGCCAAAGACAAACTTGGGTGGCATTGTCAGTTGGATGGAATGTGGATAAAGTGAGGTAGGTGTTCGGGGGCAGGCTTGTTTGCATGTTCATATTTTGCATGTTGCAACAGCAACAACAACAACAACTGATCGTTTGATCCAATGATGCATGAAGCCAAAGTGATCGCTGCTGGAGATCGACACAGACTTTGAAAGCTCTCAGCTCAGAGATGCGACAATGATAAGACAATTTCTATTGTTCACAGGATATACAGAGGCAGAGAGAAGGACGCAATGCTCCCAAGCAGATCAACCATGAAGAGGAGAGGGTCAGAGTTCAATCTTCAACTTTCCAAGACCAATATTATTAAAAGGAAAAACAAAGTTCCATTACAAATTTTTCAGCGCCAGGAGCCAAGGCAAAACGGCAACTAAAATGCAATTTCATGGCTTGTCAATCAGCTTGGCTTCGTTGTTGTTGTTGTTGTATTGGTTTTGTGGCAAAAGGGCGCCATAAGGCGGCCAAAACTGTCGTTGCATTAACTGATTTATGTACCATTTTCGCTGACTTTTGTAGCCAAATAGTTTTCATATTTCTTTTTCAATCGTCGCGATTCTGTGCAACATTTTCAATTTAATGCTTTGCCGACACAGTGTCAGAGGTTAACATAATATTTTTGATTGCATTTCAATTTTCATATTGTCATAAATCTTGCACAAGTGGCAAATTAAAAGTCATAAATTATTTACAGCGATATCATTTGGCATGCGAAAGAAGCAATTCAAAAATAAAAATAATAATAAAAAATAAATAAACTGCAACTGCAGCAAAAGCAACTGCAATTCCAATTGCCATTCCCATTCCAATTTTCCCATTCAACGTTCAGCATTCCCATTCCCATTTGGCACAGTCAGCAACATGCTGCGCGGCAACATGTTGCCAACATTTGTTGGCTAATTTGCGCTGCGGTTTGCTTTAGCGTTTAGCAGTCAGTTAGCCACTTTTGGCTTTGTCAGCCAGGCACCTCCTCCCGCCCCACAAAAAAAAAGATTGAGAGAGTCAAAGGTGTCTGAATTGTAATTTAAATTTGTGTTGTCATTCCAAATGGACACATGTCAAATGTAGCAGCAACAGCAACAATAAATGAGCAATCAACATGGGGCAAAGCATTTCACTAATTTGACAAAAGGGAGTGTTTGACTAAACTATGCACTGTAAGACGAACAGTGGAAACTAACTAACTAAGCACCTCGCTTTAATTCAGCCTTAATTACTATTTACTCTAATTAGTCAAAGCCGAATTTGATATAGGTTTTAATATATTGAATACACTAATGTATATACTAAATATAGAGATATATTTACTGAAGCTTTAAAAAATTGACTTAATTAAAAAATAAAGCATTTTATTATTCAAATGATTTTATTAAATATTCTTTAACTCCTAATTTTGTTTCATTCGAAATATCTACAATAAATACAAACTCAATTTTAAAACCAGCCCAATAAAAAAAAGGAAGATAACCATTCATATTCTCACTATATAATTTATGCAAGATTGATTAATTTAGAGCCTTGTTTAATACGATTCATACCATACGGAATACGATATCGTAATGTATAACACAAGATCGTTTGTCTCGTTTTCTACACTTCCGTTGCATTTTGATTTATGATCAGACGCCCCACGCAGCCTCAGTCGTAACCCTAAATCCGAAAAGACGCACACATATATATATGTCAAGCCGAAGAAAGAGATAACAAGAGAGAGGGATAGAGAGAGGGAGTGAAACATCATACGTGGGATGCGCTTCCCCTGCTGCTCAATTGGAAACAAAGCAACATGAGCTTAATTATTTTTAAATGATTTCTCAAACAACCCACGGGAAATGGTACATTGTTGCTGCTGCTGCACATGTTATCGATCCATTGTTTGATGGAAGGTTTGCATTTGGATTCCCTTTGGTATATGCCAATCAATATATTTGTGTGTTGTGCATTGAACCCACGCAGGGAATTGCATATAGGCATCGCGAGTTGTCGAAGCCTCAAATTAATCCATCTTTCTTTGCTTTCTCCCCTCGCTGAATGTGATAATGCCATAATAATAAACTTTTTCAGCGCTTTCAAGTGTGCAATGCAACGCATTCACCCACAAGCTGCATGCAGCATGCAGCATGCAACATGCAACTCGAAGATGCTGCTGAAATTGCAATTGAAACTTTGATGACTTTGTCATTTGTGTTTGCGTGACGATTTCACGAATTCGATTGGATTCAATTGCACTTCAATTGATATGTTTATGGTGGGAAAAAGGCTTAAAGGATTTCATTTTGCCAAAAGCAGTAAAATGCAAATAAATTTAAAGTGCTGAAAAATGCGCATACTTGAAATTGAAAATGCAGAATAACAAAATTAAAATTCAATGAATCTCAGCTCATTTCAAGTGATGACTTATCGTATGCAATTTACTGTTAACCCAATGCCAGACCGTTAAATTTTAATGTTATTGGCGCCTTCAACTTGGGACCAAGCTACTTCAATATGACCCAAAGACAAAAACGACAAACCCAAATTCAAAAGCCGCACCCAGTCTAAAACTCATCATTTTGATTTGACTTGCTCCTCCATCATCAAATCTTGAAACAATCTTTATTTTATTACTATTTCTCTACCTTTATTTCTTTTTTTTCTGGGGGGTATTTGTAATTCAAGAGCATCGCGATAAAAAGAATTGTAATAGATGTTCAGTCTTTGATACCTGGCGAAAGGAAAGGCTTCCAGGTAGGCAGAGTTCAAACAAATTTGTAATGATGATGAGCTTTCTTCTCTCAAAACGGGGAGAAAGCTGTAGAACGCCCGCCCACATATCGTTGTATTTATTTATTATTTTTTTGCTTAAATTAACTGCACCCCCCAATCTATGACTTTCCTATAATTTTGTCAGTTTTCTTCAATTGCATTTTTTACAGCTGCTTTAATTTAAAATTCGTGTTTTTATTAATTTAATTATTTGCAGTGTTAGGTTCAACTTTAAGCCGGATTCGCAGGAAAATGTAATTACAGAAAACAATTTCAATTATAGCAAAAGTTAAAATATATAAGAGAAAAAAAAAGATATACACGAATCTCTGGAGTGAACACAGGTGAGTTTTGGTCTGAGCAGCAGGTGGGTTACCAATTCCCGTATGTTGACAGGCTGTGCAATTTTCCAACTTTCAACACTCTCGACACGCCCACATTTACAGTTACACAAATGCTGGTAACTCTAATTGCAATTGCTGTTTTTGCTACTATTATTGTTGTTATTGTTGAACATTTTGTGGCAGTTGCTGTCGGTAATTACAGAGCCTAGTTGAGATTCACAGTCGAATCTCTGGTCACGTTCACGAGGTTCTCAGTGGCATTGACACCTCGAAGTCTCAAGTCTCAAATCGCCAATCGCAAATCTTCAACCGGAAACAATTTAATTTGATTTGTATATTTTAAGTCCCAAATGCTGGACAAGTTGCAAGATCGCCAATCATTGACAGCGAGTGTGAAAAGCGAAGCGTGTCCAAGTTGCATTTCCTAGAGATTATGAAAATTGCTGTTGCACTTTGAGCTTGTTACGCCAAATTGGGCTACTGATGTTGCAACAACCAGAGACGTGGCAAATTCAGTAGCTACACTTGCACAGCTATAACCGCTTTTTTCTCATCACCTATACAATGTTCTATTCCCTCGATTTGAAACGAGAGCAACCTGTAATCAAGGCGGTTTGGTTGCTTGCTTACTTGCTTGCCCTCGGGACTGCCACTGTATTGCGAGTGTTGCCATACGGTGGCAGCAACGTGGGCCAAATGTCAGCGGGGATGTTCCAAGTGCCACAATCAGCGAGTATTCGCTTAACCAACATTCCTACTGCTCTTCCATTGCCATGGAGGAAGCATTTACTTCATCATTAGGTATGCCTTCTTTTTAGAGTCTTTTCCCCTTTTGTATTTCATTCCGTCTCCCTCTCAGTCTTTCCCTCCTCTCTTTTCCACTTCTTTCATTGGTCCCTGCATCTGCTGCCTGGTTGGGCAACTTGCAACTTACGCAGTGAGAAAAGTTTCGACTCTGAAGCATTTCCTTATTTTCAGGTACACTGAGCTAAAAACATGTTTTAAAAATGTTTAATTGTTATCCCAATAATATTTTCTATATTCATTTTAGCTTGATTTTAAATAAGTAGAAGAATGATAACATGATAAATTATATTCTTAAGAAGGATTCTTTAGATATTAGACAACAAAGAATTTCATAGTCTATAAAAAATGAAAGAAAAAGGGAAAGCAGATTAATAAATAAATAATATTTGGTATATATATTTTTTCAAGCAGACTTAATTTTAATTTGTGTTTACTTAAGCAGATAAAAGTACTATAAATTCTACTTTCTCAGAAAGTTATTTCTCTCAGTGCACCTATTCCTGCCCATTCGTCCGGAACAATGCAGTTCATATTATTTAAGGTGTCTTCTTCTTCATTCACTTCTTTAGCTCCTTCCTCCGCTGCTTCTTTTGTTTACGATTATTCACCCAAACGGACATGAAACATTTGCAATTTTTTCACACTCACTGCGAAAAACTATTTCGTTTTGCATTTCCGCACTTTCCACATACACTTTAATGGGGCATGCAACGAGCTGAAATTCGCAGAGTTTGAGAAAGGAATTTCCGGGGTGTTTTCCCATTATTTCTCTCTAGTTTGTATTTTTTTTTTTTAAGTTGCATTTTATGAAAATACTCAAATAGCATTCGTCAATCATGCAAATTGCGAGGGCCAACACACAGTTTGGCTTCCTTTTTGGCCCTGGACATGGCCAAGACAAGACCAGTCAAGACGTTGCGTTTGCTTAAGCCGATTTTTGCATAATTAGGCAGGGTCTTTCTACCCTGCCTGTCGAGACTCAGTAGTTATCGTTGGCAGTTAACCCTGTTCAACCTTATGATGAGCGTTGTCGCAACACATTTGCATAAGTTTGTCAAAAGTGCAAGGCACGAATTTGATGCGGGTGGCCAAGAGAGAATTAACTGCCAGAGGGGGAGAGAAAGAGTGAAAGCCTTGAAACAGTGTCTTCTTCACATAGTAAAATACACTAAACAAAAACAAAAAGACAAAAAGAAAAAAAGCCTGTGGTGGGTGCTAAGCTCAACCTTGTGTTAGGTGTCGACAGGGTTAGGCGAATTAATTTCTTTACGGCTCTGTTGGCCCCATCGCGATGGCCCCAACAGCGATAAGCTCAACAACAACTGGCCAAAGAGAAAAAAAGTTGAATGAGAGAAGAAAAATACATTTCATTTGCCATTTTCTGCAGTTGTTTCTGCTGTTGTTGTCACTTTTACCCGGGGTTATCAACAGCAAGACATCTCTACAAAATGCATAAGAGCAGAGCTACAAACACTACGCAATGTTGCAAAGACTCGTTTACCACCCTCCCCCAACCAACACCACTCTCACCATTTTAAACTCTCCATGCAATGCTGTCTTCAAATTTCCGTTAGTGGCTTCCGTTGAACTTGTGGGTGGAAAAGTGGAGGGGAGAGCACGAGGAGGAGATGGCATCCTCGTCAGCCACTCAGTGTCGCCAGTGTCGGCAACTTCCAATCCATTAACAATAGTGCACAGACCATGGCTGAAGGTCAGCTGCGTCAAATGTCTTTTCATATTCAATGTTGGGGGCGGCGTTGCAAGTTGCAAGTGCCAGGTTGCATGCACCATGCAACTGGACACGCACGCATCTCTGGCATGCCACAAGCGACAATGAACTCTACCCAAAATTATGAAAATACACTTGACTTTTTCCTCACACACAAGAAAATGAAAAATATCATTGGTGGTGTAAAAGCAAATGGGAAATTTTCATTAGAACTGCAGCATGTTGTGAAAATAAATAAAACAACAACAAAAACAGCAGCACCAAAACCATAAAAGGAAATTGTTTTTAGTTTTTCACTATGGAATGAGAGATCAGTCACTGGAACGAAACTATTAAACATTCTCCTCTGGCAAATTGAATTGGAATGGGAATGGGAATGAGACGGAGAATGCGAATGGAATGAGTTGGAGAAAATAAGAATGGAAATGTGAATGAGAACAACATGGTTCCATGACGTTGGTTTTGGCATTTGCCAGCCACTTACACTTGACCCTAACTGGGTCTCGATTCTTCTTAGAGCGAACTACAGAAGACGGAACTTAAATGCGGAGCTGCCATATGACTTATGATTGTTTTTTATACTGCAGACTTTGTAATTTGTTCACACTATGCTCTTCAAAGTCTATTCAGTGTTAGTTTAATTTACAATTGTTTAAGCAGTGTTACATTACAAAAATTCACCTAATATTTTAATATTAAAAATTTTAAATTACACGATAAGTTTAACAGAACGTGACAGACTGAGCTGTCATATGACATCATGCTTATTATAATCTATAAGTTGTCATTTAAATTTTTTTTCTTTATTTAAGTGCTACCTTTATTTTCTACAAAGAACTAAATGTTGTAAATTAAGTCTTTAATAATACATGTAGTATTATTTCATTTACTTTATAACTATATGTATCTATTATTATACCTTAAATTAATATTTCTTTAACTTTCACAATTATTCTTATTTTCACTTTATTTAAATGAAAGCATTAAATGATCTTTAAAATCCTTTTAAATTCTGAAACCCAAGTTCAAATTACAGGATGAATTTCACATTTATTATTATTATTTCATAATTCTTATTCCTTGTCTCTTTTGGTTAATGGATGTTACGGCGCTGTGAAGCGCACAAAAACAAAGTGGGTTAATTGCAATGACAGTTAGTTTGTTATTTTGTTTTTTGTCATAAAGTTGCAGCTGAAGCCGAAGCAATTTTGTCGCAAGTTCGGGTACTACAGAGATAATTCTCCAAATTAAACCCATTGGCTCTCATTCGTTACGCATAGCGAGTTGTGAGTTCGTTTTTTATTATTTCTGTTTGTAGATGTTTGCGGTTTCCGGTCGCATATTGTGCTTGATTTTTTTTAATATTTCTGTTTGTTGCCACAGTTTAAGTACTAAGCCTATATTTAAATTATGAAGTTGTGTGGAAAGTTGACTTCTTTTACCGGTTGGTCAGGAAAAATACCAACATATGGTTGGTCAATTAATGGGAACCCTCTCCGCCCTCTTCCCGGTTCTTTATCAGTTGCATTCGTTGTGACAACCTCCCCCATCGCACGACGTATATCATGTTATAATAAGGCCCTCTATACTGCATACATATACAAATATATAAGTATAAGGGCATTAGCTGATAAATGTCGGAACTCGTACAGTATTTGTGTCACGAGTATGTGACCAACGGCAGGTGCAACACAAGCAATTTGCCGAGTGCTTTGTACCCTCGTTAAGTCGTTGTTAATGTGATTTCCACTGTGAATTGCAATATGTGTTTTTTTTTTAAGATAAGTTCTATTAGTTGTTACTACAACTTCGTTACGAATATAGCAGCTAACTGTGATAACTATTAATAGAAAAGTTGACAGAGAAATAAAAATGCTAAGGTCCAACTTCAATTGGGCTTAAACAGTAAAGTATTTCAAATACAAAATACTGTAAAGTTGAGTTCAATTCTACCATAATAATCCACCTTAATATCATTAAATGTTTCCTCAGTAAAACCTAAATATACTGAATATTTATGACCCAAGTCATAAACTTACAAATTATATAATTTTTCTCATTACGATAGAATTAGAAATGGAAAAATGTCACAGGGATTTGTTTGCACTTAACATACGTAAATTTTAAAAAATTAAAATAGAATAAATATACATATATTAAAACAAATACAGAATATATTTGTTACATAATTATCAAGAAGAAGGTCTTTTAATTTTAGCAATCGTAACCAAATTAATAGATAAATACTTTTAATTTTCTAAAGCTATCTTAGTTTGCCTTAAGTTGTCTGTCTGTCTGTTGCGCTCTATGCTTCTCTTTCTCTCTGTCTCTCTCCTCTCTCTCCCTCACTTTCTAGACTTGTGCTATTTATAAACCTGTGCCAGACTCTCACGTATTTGCATAAGAGACCTGATACCGTTTTAAAGACTTCTGCCCACCATTTGAAGCCCTTCTCGGCGTCAAGAAGTGGCAATTAAAGCGCTTAAGTTGGCACAATCTCTCTTTTTTTGAGCCAGTAGGAACGAGTACTTGTCGTGTTTGCCTCCTCGTCCCCGTCCCCTCATTTGTTTACCCCGCGAGTTGGCCCTTTGATAGTACCGCAATTTGCAAATGAGGTAAATGTGTGGCCAAAAAAAGGAAAATAAGCAAAAAGAGACACAAGACTAAAACAAAGAGATCTTTGCAACGGTATAATTAAGTTGGCCTCATCAGCCATTTACGGCCACAGCAGCAACAATAATAAAGACAAGTGCGCGTGTTCTGTGGCATAGATCCTCTTACCTTGCCCCACCTTCTCACCGAACTCTACACACCTCCTTCCTTGTGTAGATTGTCAGTTGTTTTTATTCTTTATTGTTTTATTTGCTAAAAAAGCCCCGGAACTAAGCAACTCAACTTTCCAAGCCAAATCTAGCTCTGTTCTGGCTCTGTGCGCCAGTATTTTTTATGGCCATAACTAAGAGCCAACCATGCTTTTGTCTAATTAGATTTTTAAGGCCATTCATTATGCATATGTGCTGAACACACACATACACAAGGCTGTGCTGAATTCGGCACGTAAATCGCACTCGAATCGAGTCTCAGTTGATTCGACTTGGTTACAGTTACACAGTTACACTCCTAACTCTAGCAACGGACTCTTGTGCAACTTACCGTGGCGGTATTTGCCAAAAGCCATACTGTATATATATATATACTTTTATACTACAACGATCATTTGGGACACGCAGAGCAATGCAGAAACAATTGCCTCCCCCTGTCAGTCTCCCCTGCCCCCTTTGACAATCATATAATCACATAATGCTCACAAATTTGTTAAAGCCGAATGTAATGGCTATAATGGACTTCTTAACTGCCAACGACTGCAGCCTATCGATAACCATTTAAGCCACAGAAATTAAGGCAAATACACAATGGGAAAATATGAGACATACAACAAAAACTGCACAATGATTTCCATGGAATTTGGTTGCGGTTTGTGTCAAACAACGGCCAAAAGGCTTGGCCAACAACAAGATCTATGGCTTACCAAACCTCAAAATACCCTTTTAAGATTTTTTATATATTTTTTTGTACAATTTCTTCTTCAATTACAAAGAGAACTAAAATTGTAATATCGAAAAAATTGTTCCCATACATTTCTGCTGAAATATTTCAAAGTGTAATTCTATTTTTCTTATTCTGCTTAATAGTGTAACAAATCTTAAAAAAAAAAAACTTACAACACCACGTTTTACACTTTTACAAAATGCATAAAAAAATACTTACAAATTATTATAATACTTGTTGCTGTTGCTTTTATTATTACTGATTTGTTTTGGAAATTGTTGCTTACCTGCAATGAGAGAAAAGAAGAAAAATTATAGAATTTTATTAGTTTGCTCATAAAACTTAACTCTCAGTTAAGAGCACACAAAAAAAAGTGTTGAACCTTTGCTGTACTCAGACACACTTAAAAATCAAAAACTATATGGAGAAAAAAGATCGTAAAGTGAAAAGAAGTCCATTAAGAAAGGGGAAAGGTCTTTTGAGGTTGAAACACATTTACTTAACGACAAAGTTGAGTTGAATTTTATAGTTTGCCAGCGTTTTATGTGAATGCAATGCATAAATTTTATACTAATTTAATTAATGCTGCCGCGTTGAAGAGCAAATTGTTAATAGAAGCGCAGTAAAAACGCATTTGTTCTCAGCTAATGTGAAAGATAATAATAAGAGAAGAACGCCCACAAAATGTGCGGGAATTGAATAAATATGCTCTACTCATAAGTGATTCATGCATTCAATTATTCCACGTTTTGTTCAAGTTAGTGGAGTTGTGTTTTATCTGTTTCGGGTTTTTCCTACTAAGATATTTCCGTTACTTTGTTGATATTGTAAATTTAAATTAACCAATAAAGATTTGAGATATTTGAAGAATCCATTTTATAGTATTTGAGATGCGTCTGAAATAGAGTAATGGGAATTTAATCACCTTGGTGATGTATGCAAATTGGAATTACCTTCCTTATTTTAAACTCATTTTCGGTGTTCATCTTGCTTAGAAAAAGAAAATGTACTGCAGAAACCACATTGGTAATGAAAATCTGTATTTACTGACTTACAATTAAATACCATAATGCACTTCCATTGCCATTACTTTCATTTATTGCATTAGCCAAAAACAATTTCTTGCTTGCGGCCAGCAAATCAAAAAGGCCGCCAATACGTCGACTTATTGTCGTCGCTGAGACAATGTGTGAATCAAATGAAACTGGCCAAAACCAATAACAGCATTCAGTCACTCACTCAGTCCACATAGCATTCAGGTATCATTAAGCCAAGTCAGCTCGCACACGGTAGCATCGAGTCTAGAGTCTATGGCTATTATATTGCGCAGCCGCCCCGTTGACTTTTGGGGACCATTGTCGTTAGACTTTGTTGAAGTAAATGCTTTCGGCTTTTGCTTTTCTCTGGCAATGCTTTTTTGTTTTTTCATTACTGAAAATCGAAAATAAATATTTTCACAGTTTTGGCGTTAATTGGAAAATGGAGAGAAAAACAGGACGGCGGATAGACTTTAAGCCAACAACAACCCCGCCTCTTTCTGTAAGCTTTGTTTTTAATGACCAAAGCCAGAGAATTTGATCATTTGGTTTATTAAAATTACAACATAAAGCTGAAACTGAAATCGTGTTGGATTTATAGACTTTATAAACTATGCATGTGTATGCCAACATTTTTTTTTTGGGAAGGGGCTGAGTTGAAGTGCTAGGTGTGTCTTGTTGGCCAAAACTAGCACAATATTTAATTGAGCTGTGCAAAGTTTGGCAAGACACTTTTGTCAGGCTTTAATCTAAGCTTTATAATCAATTAAAAAACAAAACATCAGAGCAGAGGTTTTCGTAAGTCGTATTGTAAGCTTCAATTTTGACCCAGAAATATGAAGTTTTTGAATTGCTTCATGAGACAGACACAACAGAGGCAAATGCATTGTTGGTGTTATTGTTATTGTTGTTGCTATTGACTTTCCTTAGTTTGCCGCAAGGCAGCTGCTGCCATGTCTTGAGTTGAGACTTGGGGAAGCCAAACAGTTGCCAGCACGTCGGAAGATATTTGTACAGTCGAAGCTGGAGCTGGAGCTTGTTGCTTGGTCTCTGGTCTCTGGCGTGGCATTTGATATCGATGATGTCTTTGTTTCATTTACAGCTCGAAAAATTATGCAAAATGCAATCACAGCAGGGGGCAGACACAACACACAACACAACAACACAACAACCTCAACAAACCCAAGCCCAGACAGCCAACAAGCAGAGATTGCAACCGAAAGATGTTTTCCTCCAAGGGGCTCCAAAAGGGGCAACTTTGGCTGTGCAACCAGCTAAAGAAACTTGTCAGCCTTATGACAGAAGACTGAAGAAAACAACACAGTTTTTCTTTTTTTTTTTCTTTCGTTTTTTGCGGTTAAAAAGTCAGCGGCAAATTGATATGTATTGCGCTACAAGTTGTGGGCAGGACCATAAAGCGAGGGCAATAGCGGGGGGGTAGGGGATAAGTCAGGTTTAGGGGAATAGCATATCAATTACGTTTAACAAAAAAAAGTACAGAAGAATGTTAAAATAAGGAATACTCAAGAGCTCGACATATCGCATTTGAGTTTTTGTGGCTGGCAAAAGTATCAAAAGAGTAGAATTATATATATTAAAAGGTATCAATTAAAGCACTACAGCTGCAAAAGAGAGAGAGAGAGAGAGAGGGCGAGAGAGAGAGGGAGGTAAAAGATGTCTTATGAAACTGTAAATTGTTGATGTTGTCAGTCATGCAAAATGTACACAGCTGATGTGATAATAGCGAGTTGAACGTGGACTCCAGAGTCTGTCGAGAGTCATAGGAATTGATAGCTTTATTTTAACTGGCGGGTTTCTTATCGCTTATGCAAAATCTACCAGCCTAAAAGGGCTACTTTCGTTTCTGTTTTACACAGAGTGAGAGCGAGAGCGAGAGAGAGAGAGAGAGAGAGAGAGAGAGAGAAAGAAAGAAGTGAGACAAAAACGAAAGTGTTTTTCATACTTGGTATCTCATGGTTCCCAAATTCCTCAGCTGCCCTGTAAGTGTTGCCCAAGTGCAAGTCGTGTGCGTGATAAACCAATTAAGTGCACTACACTATGCTACACCAAGAAATCCGTTGGCTAAAAGTGAAATTTTTGGTAAAAAAAAAAAAAAACAACCAACAAGAAACAACAAAAAGCAAGCGCACTTTAGGAGTATACAAACTCAAATCAAATCAAACGAAAGAAATGAACTAATGGATAGTTTCTTAAAATAAAAGAACGAGACGGAATGAGAGATTTCTTTAGTTTATTTTGACAGACTTCAAATACGTCAGTCAAATGTCATAATTGGAGAATTTTAAATGGTTCTTTGCGTACTGATAAATAAACAAAAGAAAATTGAAAGGCAAATCTCAAAAAATCAAATAGAAATGAAAAGCAACTGTTTGAAAAGCTCAAATGAAACAATTAGTTTCGTTGGAAAGTCAAAATAGTGTTTAAAGAAAATGAAAGGAATTGTCAAGTCGTTGGTGCTTTAAAAAGCATTAATAAATATAAAACATAATGTGAACAGCTAAATTTAAATTGTATTAAATATTATTTGTTAAGCAGATACAAAATATAAACTACAATATTCATTCTTTTTAGATTGTTTTAAAAAATACCTGTAATAATTTACATTTCTGAAATAATTCTAAGAATTTTTTCTTGTAATTTATAGAAAATTTTAGTATTTTTTTTTTTTCAATTGTATTATTTATTCATTCATACTTAATTTTAAATTTAAATTACCACGTCTTTCATTGCGATTAAAACAATAAATTTAAAATAAAGGCAAGATATAAATAAGTCGAAATTATCTGCAGATTTCACAGCTTTTCACTTTGTTATCAGCTTTATCAGATCGACAAAACCAGAACAAGTCTGGTGGCAATTAAAGCTGAAGCTCAAGCTTCTTATATTCAATTGCGATCTATGAGATACACTGACAACAATCTGAGAAGTCAGACAGATAAACTTAATTGACTCATTAAGTGCACAGTCGAAGCGTCACTTTCCCCAAACAAAACAACAACAGCAAGAGATACATCAACTTATTAGATACAAACAATAGTCAGTAATTTATCACTTAAAAAGAGAATAAATAATTTAAAGCTGAAACTTGACAGACTCACACATACTATCAACTCAATTGCGGCATTAACTGTAATTGAATACATCGATGTAAGTTATGTATTTTATATCTTGTATCTGTAACTGCTCATCAGTCCCAAGTCAAAAGTAACTCGCTTGAACACAATTTAATTTGCTTGCCAAGAAGTTTTCAACTTCGAATTGAGTAGTTGTTTGATTTTTCTACCTATTTTTAATTTATATATTTGGGCTTGCGTGTTTGCAGCTCTAACGGAAATGTTTGTCTTAGTCTTCGTATGTGATGTAAGCTTGAAAGTCTGATGGGCTAGGCTAGGTTGGGCTATTGGGTAAGTAATCTGTAGACTTTGGGGCTTGGCTTGCTTCTAGTTAGTTCCGTCCGTCCATCCATCTGTCCGTCCGTCTGTCTGACGCTCATCAGTGTAGCCACTTTATTATTACAACATTTTCCATTTCGCTTCGCTGAAATAATAATTCGCGCTTCGTTGTTTTACAACTGCCAATGTGCTGAGAACAACAATAACAACCACAACAACGAGTACAACAACAACAACAACAAGAATTGCTGTAAAGAAAATGCCATTGACCTCAAGTCAAAGCGAGGCAAGGCAAGTCGAATCCCAAGTCGACAGTCGCCAGTCGCTAGTCGGGAATCGTTCTCAGTCTCTTGAGTGCCAAGGAGAGAGAGAGAGAGAGAGAGAGGGTGGGCTGGATGAAGGGAGTAAGAGCGAGCCTGAGCCAGAGTCCGAGTCGTCGCTCTGAACAACGACAAACGTTGCGACGCGTCGCCGCTAAAGTTGACGTTACAGCGGCCATAAATCCAGAGCAGACTGTCCGCCACTTTTGCCTTGGCCTGGACTCGTGGTTTCTTTGGAGGAGCAGCAGCTGCAATGCGTTTACGTTCACGTTCAGCTGTTCCCTGGAATTGCTCAACACTCACACTCAACACACTCAGCACTCAAACACACACACACTCCACTCCAAACTCAATTCGTAACACACGGCGCATGACGACTTTGACTACAAGTCGACACACTTGTCGCCCGTCCGCATTGCAACATGTTGCCAATGTGGTTGTTGCATCCATGTTGCATTGTCCAACATCTCAACATTCGCTGCCAAACAAACTAGTTTACTTCTTTTTATTTTTACTAATTACAGAACGTTGCGATCAAGACAAGCCATTAATCGATATGGTACTACATAAAACTCAAATAAACTGAAAAATCCCCAAGGCTATTTGACTTTGGAAAATCTTTAAGTGCTTCTGGCCAGAGATTCAAGCATCAATCTATGATTAATGCTCCATCAAATAAATACATGTAAGTCGAACAATCAAAACATAAATTCCCTCGAGCTTCACAAGTGATTGAACTAAAATCATTTTTAAATTTCACATTTGTCAAAGCGAACGAGACCATTAACTAGGATTAGAAACGTCTTTGGAAATGAGTTAATCTGTAAACCAAAAAATTAAATATACATATTTGTAATCCCATCTAAATGATTTAATCTTTGCAAATATTTCTAATTTGTTGTGCCTTATTTTTAACATAATAAGAAAAGTTGCTCGTTTAATTAAATTCACTTAATAATATAGTAAAAACACTAAATCAAAGATCATTTGTCTTTTAACCTAAACGTACAAAAAAATAAAGTTATTCTGTTTATTCTTTAGTACATTTTTCAATTTATTTACCAATAATTATATAGTAGAACCCCCAATGAAAAGATAATAATAGCTTCAGCCATATGATATATCTTTAAACCTAATGCAAACATCACGTTTTATTATGAGCATCGTTAGCAAAATGAAAGCACTTACAAATCTTTGAAGAGCGTCTACTCCCACAATCACTCAAAGAATTGCAGAGAGACGAAAGGAAAATAATAATCGAGTAATAAGAGCATAGGAAAACTCATTCACTCCACAATAATGAGGTCGTTCCAGGTTGCAGCTCTGACCACAAAAACAAAGCACATTAAGAAAATATGATAGAAAGAAATAATAATAACAAATGATAATATAATGTGCAAATTCCAATTGGATCTCATAGCACAAAACTTTGTAGGGGGCGTCTGAAAGCCACAATTTGAACGGGCACGAGTTTAGATTTAGCCTAGACACATGATTATTAATTTGATTTGTAGTGAGTTTTTTTCTACCAAAATTTCCTTCGCTTTTCCTATGGACAAAATTGCTCTATGGCAACGAAAAGATTTCACTTTTCATTGAGCTCGCAATTTAATATGGAATTTGTAAGCAATTTCAAACAGTTTTGTGGCTTGAAAGATTTCAATGTCAATGATTTAAAGCGTGGGGCTGGCCAAATTGCTTTTGTTTTTGGGTCAAGACGAGGAGAGTGCAGGTTGAATTGTATTTTGTGTGTATTTATTTTTTTTTCCAGATTAGATTGTCGGTCTTGGCTAAATATTTAAGATTCAAGTTGAGATTTTCAATTGTTTGCATTTACCATTTTCATTTTCTCTATTTGTTTTACTTTTCTTTTCGTTTGGTTGCTTTTCTGATAAACAGTGTCAATTGTTGGCTGCTCTTATGGATCGTTCCGCTCAACACCCAGTAAGGTAGGACGGAAATCCATAAAGCAAATCTCATTAACAACTGGCTAAACGGCTTGTCAGCGGCACGCAATATTCATAAATCTTTGACGAGGTCCAACATAAATGCCAAGAAATTTTAATAATATTAACAGCCCAACTGGAGCCTGCCAAGTCTCTCTATCTCGCGCTCCATCTCTAGGTTTGTTTCTCTCTCTCTCTCTCAAGATTCCTGCTGTTCTTCTGGTCACTTTTCTTACTGGTTTGCCTTGTGGTGTGTGATCATAAAATCTGCAGTTGTTCCGTCTGAAGTGGCAACTTAATGACTCTCTCCCTCTTTTCGCTCCTTTCCTCTCTATAACTATATCCACCCATCTTCCATTTTGTACCTCTATCTCTATCTCTATTTCTATATTGTATCTTTATTTTATCATTTGTTTTTATTGCTGTAGTGCTTGCTGCATTTATTTCCACTTACTTTTATGATTACGTTTGCATTTTATTTAGCCTACACTATTGCTTTGCAGCTGGAAAAACTCTGTATATATACAAAAAAAAAAAAGAATTCTGCAAATGAGTTGTATTATAAAAACGCCAGCTGCCTAAGCTCTTGGCACTCAGGAGGTAAGTACTTGGATGCAATGGCCCAAAGGGGTCGGCACGTGTGGCATGCCACAGCATGCGGCACGCGGCAAGAGGCTGCAGGCAACAACAAAAAAAAAGCTGTCAGCCAAATGCGAATGTGCGTTTGTCATTCTAGGAGACAGCAATCAAGCGTTTGAAAGGGATAGAAACAGAGGAAGCGGAGAAAAGCACACAGAGAGAGAGAGAGAGAGAGAGAGAGAGAGAGAGAAAGAGAGAGAGAGGGGAGAGGTTGCAGGAACCTTATGCGTTAATTGAATCTGCATGTTTGAAGCACAAATGCGAAATCTCCAACAACTTGAGCATCAACAGACATTCAGCTGAAAGCTAAGAAAGCTAAGGATCATCTAAGCAAACACAAATATATTAATGAAGCAAGAGAGTCAGATGGCAATCAGGAAATAATAACACTACAAGATTCTTTCCTAAGTACTCAATTCAATTCTCAATTCATTTTAATTGAAAGACAGTTTGTTTATTAGTTTACAAATGTTTTGGAGCTTCTATAAGTATTAAATAAAAGTCTGTCTTTTAGCACTTTTTTACCATAATATTTCTCGATTCGATTAGATAAGAATTGTGTATTTACAGATAATTAAACTTTGAGTATAAATAAACTATTTCTTTATGGAATTGTGTTAAAGTGAAAAGTGGGCAGAGTCTTATTATTTGAAATTATTAGAAAGATTAATTAAATCGGAAAGTATTTCTGTGAACACATTTGAACCTTAATTGCGTATTAAGGATCAAATAAGTCTGATTTACCAGTCTCAACTTCTCCTAGGTCAGTCAAAGCTTAAAATAAACATGTTTCTTAGCCAACATCGTTTGCCTCAACTCCATTTTTATTTATTATTTAATTTTGCCAAAGGGCAGCATGTATTTACTTTTAATTAGGAACGCCACATCTGTTGTCCATATCCGCATATCTGTTCGCGGGCCATAAATCTGTGACTAGGTAAAATGAGTCATAAAACTTTACGCAAATTAAAGGCAAGAAGATGCAGATGCAGATACAGATGGAAATGAAGTTGCAGCATGAAGAACGTCCTTAAAACGAGTTTTTGAGCCCGAAAACCAAAACAAGTTTTGTTAACTTAACGAAATCAATTCAGTTGCTTTGGAACTGGCAAAAAAAAAAAGCATCAGTCTAAAACGCTACAGACAGAAGCTGCACGTAGCACGAGTTTGTCGTGTAGACAACTTGAGAATCTTCCAAAAGGGAGAACGAGCGAAAGAGATAGAGCTAGAGGGACAGCTCAACGAACTGAGCCGAAATTCAATAAGAAGCGACGATAAACAGCAGCTGATAAAGACGAAAAGGTAAAGGCCGAAAATTAGTGAAGAACCACAAGCCAAACAAAAATGGAGAAAATAACCAAACGAAGAGAAACGAAACATTGTCCAAAGGAAGCGCCAAACAGACGACACACAACAAATGAAAAATGGAAAAATACGAAAGGGAGGGCAGGAGAAAATGAGGTTCACGTTGGATGGGTTTTGGATTGGGTTATGCCGTATGGTGCAACAACTTGTGGCACGAGTTGACAAGTTCAGGGACTGCAGATTGCTGTAGAATGACAGGGCGACACTCATAACAATTACGACTCTACTCTACAGTCTGGGAAATTATTTTTATCTATATATTTGTGAGTGTGCGTGTGTGTGTGTGTGAACCATGTGGGTGGGTGAAGTGGCAATAAAATAATCGATGAATCGCGTTTCAGGGGTTCAGTTCTATCAACACTCATCTCACTTATTGAAAGAATGAAGAAGAAAATGACAGAAATAAAAGGAACGTTTGATTAAAGTTTGGTGTACGCTAAACCAACCACCGATAACTAACAACTATGACCAGAAATAGGCAAGATATTGCACCCATTTGTATCAAAACGAACAGAAAATACTCTAAATTAATAGATATTTGTTATATTGTTATAATAACAAACGTTGCGATTGCTAATATATTAATAAAAATACAAATTTAGTACAACGGAAAGAGCGCAGAAAACAATTTCCAATGTTTTGCGAAATATATTTAATTTAGATACTCCTAAAAATACCAAATATTTTCCTCTGTTATTATGATTCTTAAAAAATTAGTTTGTCTATCAATTTAAGATCATATTCAAATTGATTCATTTATAGGGGAAATAGAATAGAATATTTAATTCCTGTCAAACATTCTAGAAAAATCGTAATACCCTTCTCGAAAGTGTATGACAACAATAGCAAACACCTTCATACAGCTGGCATGCAGGTTGCTGTCGACCATCAAATTTAATTGCTGCGCTTTGTTGTGCCAATAACGATAACAACAACTAAAGCAACCACAATGAATTGAAGCAACCCTCGCATGGCAATTTTCGAGACCCGAAACACGCAACCGAAAACAAAACAAAATAAAACGAACTGAATCGAAATCATTCAAAAAGCTGTGAGTAGTACTCTGCAGATATAGATGCAGATGTATCTGTATCTTCACGTTTGTATCTGCAACTGCATCTGACTGACTGTGTCTGTTTCTCTTTGTGAGCAGCTGCAGCAATGCTATGACTCGCTTTTGGATTTGCTGTGCTTTGCCAAAAAATAAATAAAAACTTACAAGGGGAACGGAAATTCTGGGGGTGATTCAGCTGTTAAATTTGTGGCATTGTAATTGTGAGTGTGTCAATGAAAGGATGGATTCTGAGCACTGCAGGATGCGAGGATGTTGTCCATATGCAACAGGATGTTGCAAACTTCACTTACAGCCACCAGAGCAGATGTTAAATGTGTTTGCGTGCGGGAAACACACACAGAACTTAAAAGCAAAACCAAAACACGCATTAAGTTTAGGTGGTTTTTATTGTTGGGGTTGCGGCTTTAACACTAGAGATCGTTTGGTAATAAGGGTTACGCTCTGAGTCGCAAATTGCGCAGAGCATTTATCGAATTATAGAAGGAAATCAATTTAATTTTTTTTTCTTTGCTTTTTTGAAACATATGTGAGGAAATACGAAACGAAGTTTGACTTTTTAACGATTTGATTGTTCCTTTGTATTTTTTTTTTTTTTTTTTGCCATTATTAATGCGAGGAAGTAATACGAGATTTGTTTAATAAGCTACAGCTGTTGATATAATAATTATCAGACGACTGTAGCCAATTAGATTTAATTTAAATTGGAAATCTTCAAGAGCTGAAGACAGCTACTTCAGCTTTAGATTGTAGATACTATTGTCATACAAGACACAACCCGCGTCCTCGTTTGCCTCATAACAATCAATTTGCCTTAGAAAATTCCACTTCAGAAGATACAAAAAAAACTATAAATTAACTGCCCAGCAAAGCAACTACACAAATATGTCTATAGTGTATATACATTCAAATACATTTGAATCTTTGTATCTGTGTCTGCGCTTTTTGTCACTTTTATAATTAAAAAACGCACACACGCTTCTTTATACACATATAATGTCAAAAAATATGTCTAGATACAGACGTTCTACATATAGAACACTCACGAGTCGAGTTATTAGCAACTAAAAAATAATAATTATATATGTACGAAAGAAAAGACCTCAACTTAAAACGAAGATGAGTAAAAATACCGAGAAAAACTAAAACTATTAGAAATGGCAAACTTTGGGATGGGAATAGTTTAAATATTATATCAGATACTTAAATTTTAAAAATTATATGCTTGACAGAAACTGAAAGTTTCTTAAAAAAAAAACATACAGACACTAAATTCAATCTAATTTCTGTTGGAATCTGACCCAAAAGACTCAACAACTCAACCTGAAGAAAAGTTTATATAATTTATGAACTGTGGCTTTAAGAGTTACACATTTCTCTATAAAAAAGTAGTTATACCTCATCACAAAGTTATTAAAAAAAAAATAACTTGTGCCCTCATATTTTCACTACATAATAAAAAGCTGCTAAGCAGACAGAAAATATATAATAATAATAATAATAATAAAATATATGAAGTCATACCAAGTGTGTAGAAAAAACTTGCGTTAATGTCGCTTAAATCCAATTTTGGTTGAGTAATCGACAAAGCAAAACAAATACGTTGATGAAGTTGAATAAGACGAAAAAGTATCCACAAGATGCGACCGCGTGCGCAACTTTTTCATATGCAGCAGGCGACAACAGTCGAAGGAAGAAATTGAAGATGAAGTGCAGATGCCGATAAAGAGGAAGTGCTCATAGAGGCTGTAAATCAGAGCAGAGACACAAGGAGACGAAGACGGAGACGCTTTGATTTAATATACATATGCATATATATCGCAATGTTGTGTATGAGATACTTTTTGCTCTTGTTCTTCCACTCGTTTCTCTTGTTGTTGTTGTTGTTGTATATACATTTTTCGGTATGTTTTTCGTACACTTTTGCGGCTGCTTCGCCAAAAGGCAGGCAAAGTAGGTAGTTTACCTTTTTCGTGTGTGTTTTATTTTGTATATTTCGTCCGTGAGTGTTTTGCGCACGCACACAGAAACACCGAACCGACGGCGACGACAACAACAGCTACGGATACAGCTGCAAGCGTTCTCACAGATACAAATACATTGACACACAGATACACAAACGAAGTTGGGGTAAGAACAAACACACAAAACACACTAATACGCGGGCAAACAGCAGAAATGCCGCCTGAACTTCTCTTTCAATATTTTAATGCACTTTTATACAGTTTATATAGTCTCTCAATGTGTGTGTGCGAGTATGCACAAGTATCTCTGTATGTGTGTGTAAGAATGTTTCTAGAGAATTTTTATGCTGGCGTTTCGTTCTTATTCACTTAATTCAGCAGTTTTTGTTTTATTGAAAATAAATGCAATTCAATTTGATTATAAAATGCCGGTAAATGCATATAAAATTTTCCAGCATTACTTTTTAACTTTAATTTATTTTATGCTACAGTTTGCATATATATTTAGCACGTGTTATTAGCAACCGTTTCTTGTTTTTGAAATTTGTATTGAAATAATGTTGAAAATCATTCAAAAAATACTAAAAAATGCGGCGAAACGCGCGCGCGCTCTTCGGAGTTTATTCGAACATCGATTGTCCGGAGCGACGTTTGCATTTGAGTAGCGCTCGCGTGTTACTGAGGCCAACGCTCACTGCGCAGATACATTTTGCTGCTTGTTTATCTGCGCGTTCGCGTATCCCTCAGATACAAACATTCTCTCTCTCAGACACACACACACTCGGAGACACACTCGGAGAGTTACTCAGTCGCACTCGCTTCAAACATGTTCGAAGCGCACAAATCGGCTGGCAACATTGCGCTCGCAACATTTGCATGTTGCTTGGCAACATTTGTTGCCGAGCAGCATTTGTTGCGCTCTTTTAGGTTTTTCACGCATATTTCTAGCGTCTGGGCGGCCAGCTAAGGTTTATGCATTTTATGACCCCGGGTTCTATGCACTGTGATAATTGCCGGCTACAATGTATCTATGGATCTGTAAAAAATATCTATCGTGTTTGAGTGTGTGGGTGCTAAATCATCTGTTCTTGTGCTGTGCGCCTGGAATTTCGCGCATTAACATTGTTGTAGGAAATGCCTAGCAAATAGGAGAATATTCTCATGAACGCAGAGGGATCTTTGCCACAAGGTCTTTGACTTTGTACAACAAAGCAATTAGAAGGTGTCAAATAAAGGACAGAAAGTCGCAGAAAGGAATAACATTTAAAGAAATATGTTATCAAGAAGTACAACTTTAACAAAATTGTCGTTTAAAGAAATTTGTCTGCATTGGTAATGATTTAATTTAAAAATTAATTCAAAACAGTTGTATATTTTTTATCAAAAGCTACCCTGATCTTTACATAGCTTGCGGCTACATCAATCAAAACTCCAATTCGCGATTTTAATCTTGTTTTGTTAGCCTCTTACCTTAGCCGCACTTTACTAATGATCTTTTAATGCCAACTCTTCGCATTATCTTTGCAAATTAATCATATCAGAGAAAAGAAATTCAATCTAAACCAACTTAAATTGCCAGATGTTACGCAAGGTAATGGGCAAAAATATTTCGTTAAACAATTTGATTAATTTTCACAAACTACTAAGTCATTTACAGCATTACAAATATATATTTTTAAAAGTCAAATTCAAACTAGCTGCGGGCGGTGACAGCAACGCAAAAATAATCTTAAAAAAAGAAAGAAAAGAGATTTGACAAATGATCGGCATACAAAAAATCGAGAACGGGTCGCAGCAGCTGTCAAAATATCAGCGGAAGATACATATCGACCAGGCCCCAAAAACATCAATAAATGCCCCCGTGTAGAACCCCTGTCCAGTTTAAGAGATGGCGAGAAGGGGGGAGAAAGGGAGTTGAGACTTCAACAAAAATTATGTAAATTTCATAACAAGCCCAATTATTTATATTGTAAAACATTGCACAAACTTTTGATAGCCATTGAAAGCTGGCTTGAAGCTCGTTTCTCAAAAAACTCCATTAATTTATTCAAAAAACAAAAAATAATGCGTAAAATTGTTGTGAGAGAAAAAAAACAAAGGTTTATGGCAAATTTGCCGCTTAAAGTCAATAAAGTCAGGCCCCGATGATCCGAAAGAAAAGGGAAAACTCGTAAAACTTTGATGAATATTTGAACATTTGTCAAAGCTGTGAGACAAATTGTGTCCAACGTTAAAACCGATCTTGGCTTTCCGTAAAGATGGGAGTTGGAAACATTGTGATGGACAGTTGACGGCTAAAGATTTTTGTTGCTCTAGACTTTAGAAAACTATCGCTAAAATATCAAACAGTCCTTCAATTTTTCAAAGGATACATACATATGTATAATATTTAAAATTAAATCTGAGCAATATGATTTCGATAAGGAGAAAGTACATATACAATCTCTAAATTAAATCTGAACATTGTTATATTCAAAGGGTATCTGATGAAGTTCAAAAACTAAAAGTATTTAATTTAGGTGTAAGAATTTTATCAATTTCTTTTATAAAAACTAATTGAAATCATTTATATTCTCATCATTGCTAATTCTAAAATTTTCTTACGTTCCTATTTCTTGTTTCTTTATAACTCAATGTTTTTATCGATAGTTCTTTTATCTTTAATATTAAAGGGTTTTTGCATAACAATATTGACATCATCATGAATGTATCTCTGGGCTCCTCCAGTCTCCTCCTGCTCTAAATCCCCACTCTACCTCTCTACTCCCTAGCTTCCCACCACTTCCGTCATAATCCGTTGCCGTGCAGATGTACGTCTGATTTATGAGCGTGCTACTTACGTGGCAATAAAATACGAGTAAACCAAAAATCAGCTGTGGGTAAAAGTTGCTCATTTTGTCCCAACATTTTGCTTACCTGAAAATAAACAGAGAATTGATGAGTGAGAGAGAGAAATGAAATTAACACACAAGATAATAGTTTGAGAAAAGATCTTTTATAACAATAATTTGAATGCAACGCAAAAAAAAAAACGAAATCGGAAAACGGAAAAGATAAATGTAAAAAGAGAAAGAAAAATGAGCTTAAAATGCGTAAAAAGTCGACTTCTACCGTTTGGATATTTGTGGCAATGCTGATCAAATCTTGCGAGGTCGTTTGAATTATTTATTGGGCATTTTTCACCGGCCAATACGTCATGCGGCGTTTTGAAATACAAATTAGCATTGCAATCTGCAGTTAATTAACGGACGTACAAATAGAGAGAAGGGGAAGGAGGTGTTGTTGTTTTGACCAAAGTTCTCTAAGGAGTCTGTTCGATTTTGTTATTTGCATATCTGCGGGAGAGTTTGAACTACTTTTGTGAATGTCGCTTGGCCTTTTGCGCACAATTTATGCATTGTTTGAACAGAACTGTTTGGTTGGCCAACTTGCAACAGCCTGTGAGCCGTGACGACCACAGTGCGGCACGGCGGCAACTACAACAACGACAACAGCAACTACAACTACAACAACAGCAACGGTTAGAAGCAGCTCAAAAGCCGAAGCGCAAACTCATTTTCCTCGGCCATGGCAGAAGCTTTCACAAATCGCAAACAGACGACGACGACGACGTCGCGATGTGGAAAAACAGTTAAAAGTTGCGAGTTCATTGTGGCATGCACCGAGCGACCGAAAGAGGCAGTCAGCCAGCCACCGTTTGTCGAAACACCCCTCGACTGCAACTCACCATCCTTTCCCCCTCCCTCTTGTGTTCTACTGAACTGCCACATGAACTCTGCGTTTGTTATGAGTTTTCCCAGTTCAGTTCAGTTCAGTTGAGTTCAGCTTTGGTTTCGGATTTGTACTTGGATTTGGAATCGTAGCAGCTTCTTTATAAACACATAACGAAGTCAACGTTGGAAAAGAGCTAGAATAATGGTGATTGATAAATATGGTCTATGCACGACTCTCAGTCATTTAATTGAAGTCGTCTCTCTTTCTCTCTGCATTTCTCTCAGCTTCTTTTCCAATACCGTTTCCCTTTTGCCGGCTGTACAGTGTACAGTGTCTGCTCTAATTGATGACTGCAAAAAACAGTTACCAAAACGAAAAAGAAATGTTAACTACGGCACCACGAAGCTTTAATATCCTTGTAAAGTCCTGTCTCTAATTATCGACAGAACATTACTATGACAGCTATTTAATAAATTAGTTCGAATCTAACAAATTTTTCTATTTAAAATTTAAGAACAATACCAAATTGATTAGTTGTGGGCATGGCTGATATTATTTTTAAAAACAAAATAGTTTTTCATTCTAAATTAATATTTCCAAGCGATTGTTCCTATGTCAGATTGGTTTAAAATATCTCAAGAAACAAAAAAGAGTTTGATACAATAACTTGATATTTAAGTTGTTAAAATATAATTATTATAAATAAGACAACACCAGATATATATTCTGAGAGATAAGTTGAAGCATATTAACAAACAAAATAGTCTATCATAATAATGTTCGATATTTTATGGATAAATTTAACGATTCCAATATAACAATATCCTATGCAAGGGTACAAAAAAGATCATTAATTGGGCAAAACTCTTTTATGCTGCTTTCTCCGCCCACGCGACTATCAAACTGTTGTTGGCCGAAAAGGAAGCTGTCAGTTAAAAGTCGAGACTCGACATTCAGTAGTTGATGCTATGCCTAATTGTTGGACATTTTATGAGAAATTTTTAGTTTTTTCCACTCTTCACTTTCGCAAGACGTCTTCTTCTTCGTTTGTTGAGCCAGTTTTCGATTCTTTAGCTTTCTTTTGCTGTCAAAAGACAATAACTTAAGCTGTTCTCCTCGCATGATAAATAGAAAAGTGAATTGCCTGCAGTTGGAAAATAAATAAATAAATAGATCTGCAGAAACTTTCAAGTTCTCAGCAGTTCTCTTTCTATGTCTGTTTCTTCTACTTTGTCTTTCACTCAGTGTGTCTCCTTCTAGGAGAAAGATGCGACAAATGATAAGAGCGAATGCGTCGTAAAGTTTTCCATTTCAAGGCATCAGTTTAGCAGCAATGTGTACAACAATTTTCCGCATTTTCCTGTCCAGGCTCTCGTGTGAAGCGTTGAGCTACAGGAGCAGCAATAGTCGACAGATAAAAAACATGAACACAAAATGCCAACAGCAATAACAAGAAGTAGTTGAAGAGTGGAAGAAGGAGAGGGAGAAGGAGAGGGAGAAGGAGGGGAGAAGGAGAGGGAGAAGGAGAGGGAGGTGGAGGAGGAGGAGGAAAAAAGAGCCTGGCTTGAACGTTGCAATAAAAATAATAATCAAACCGCAGCCGTGTTGCGTGGTTGGAAAGTTATGGCCATTTGCCGATAGATGAAAGGCAACCTGGAATCGAATGTTTATAACTTGGCCAAGAACGAACAAACGAACGACTGAACGAACTAACAACACGCAGAGCAAAGCATAGCAAAAGCCATGGCAAACCGATTGTAATTTGATAATGAGAATGGTCTCAAATCTGGTTGCTCTTCTGGCCAAGTAGTTGAACGGGCCAACAAGCCAACGAATTGCATAATATCTAGAGCAAAAGTCCAAAGAATGTGAGTATCAATTCTGTAGTGAACAAGGGAGACAGACAGACAAAAGAGAGAGAGAGAGAGAGAGAGAGATAGAGAGAGAGGAAAGAATAGGGGAAATTATAGCCTAAGCTGTAAAGTGTGAAATTACATTTACCATTTTTAATGGTACAGTTAACGTAATGGCTTTAATAAATAGAAGTCAATAGAGCAAGGCCTTCTGCATTTGATAGCCACATCAGGTGCCAACGAGATTTCACAACGTTTCTTAATGTTTCAGATACTTTCAGCTCAATGAACTTAATGGCAATAATTATTGCAGAAAATAGATCAATTTCAATAATTATTTCTTTAAATTCTTTGATATTTCAGCGTCCATTAGAACTGATAATAAACCGACTATATTGACATAAATAATATTCATAAGTCGTTGATAATTCGAGCTTAAATAAATAAATATTTGTTAAATACGATGGGAATATTTCCCAATGTATTGTATTATAAATAATCATAATTAAAGCGAATACAAAATTGATTTTAACGTAATTAGATGCCATTATTTTATATCCAGCTCAATTCGCACTTTCCTTTCCAATTTGCATAAAATTCAAACACCTTAAAGTGTTGTTCCCATAACTCAACTCGATGAACTTTTGAACTGCAAAACGATTAAAGTACCTCAAGAGATCTGAATGCAAATCCCATTGAGTTGACGTTAAATGTTGGCCAAGGAGTTGCGTTGTGCATTTCGCACGTCAAATTGAATTCAATCATTGAACAATAAACAATTTTCATAGAATGTTTCGCACTTCAATGCCTTTCAATCTGTTGCGGACTGACCCAGTGATCCACAAAAGCGCTTAATCCCACAGACTGGCCAATCTCCGACAGCTCCAGCAGAGACAGCAACAAGAACAACAACAACAACAACAACAGAAAGATTAAAGTGGCAAACAAAACGCCAATCTGGAACAATATGAAAATAGCAAATCACTCGACGCGACGCCTGCGAATGTTTTCCAACCAATTTCTGCAGCTGACAATGAGTTGGGAGAAACTTACAATGCAACAGGAGAGAGATAATGTGGCGAAGGGGCAACAAGAAGTTGGGGACGCCAGAGGGGAAGATGAAGTTGCGACAGCTGCGCCTGCGTAAGCTTCTAATGGACTCTGGCAACGCCCACAGTCGCCTGGGCGATGATTTATGAGCAGCTCCTCCAGTTGAAGTCGCTGCACAGTGGGACAAATGAGCAAACCCTTCGTTTGTTAATCAGATAAGAATGTCAGATAGTATTTTTCTAAGGAAATGTGAAGCACAGTTTAATAAATTAGTTAACGTTTATTAATGAGCTAAAGATGTCAGATTTTAAGACAGTTTATTTCTAAGCAAATGCGAAACACAGTTTTAAAAATCCGAAGCAGATTCTGCAGCTCTTGCAAATAGTGGAATTCAAAAAGAATTTTTGAATTATCTGATTTCATTTTGTAATAATTAAACAGATTCTTAAAAGTTAATAAATATTTTGGCAGAATTTCTATTTTTGTCTACAACATATGCACGTTTTGCTCCACAGTGCGTTGCAAGAAGTGAAACTACAGTCCCTCTCGTGTCAAGGCTAGGTGTGAAATGTGGCAATGTTGTTCCAACCAAGCCAGGCAACAATCCAAGTCCGAGAATCTTGGCCAAGCGAACGAAATGAACGCAAATTGCAGATTTGTGGCAACACAGCGTATCCGGCGAAATATCTCACTGGCTAAGATTAATCGCTGCGCTTTGAAGTTCAGCGTGTTGAGTGTCAAAACGGCAAAGCGACGAACAAAGAGCCGACAACAACGAACAACTAGCGAGTGTTAATGAAGCACAGCCGGCAAAAGGTTGCCTGACAATGATGAGCTCAAGTCGCGTCTCCCACTCCGTGGCCACCCACGCATCACTTGAGCGAGTGTTGCAGTTGCAACTTATGCAGCTGTGCAACAAACTGCCTCGCATAACGGCACTTTGCATCCCACCCACTCGATTCGACGGAGGGGAATACATTACAGATTAAATGGCAGGAATCTGTGGAGCTCGAGTCGTTGAGTGGCAAAGTTTTCGCAGACTTGAACTTGCCACCAACGTTGGGTTGTGATCTTCAGAGTAGAGCTATCGATTACATAGTGCACGGCAAGTGCATGATTAATGAATCAACTCGATTCGAGTGCTAACCAAACAATGATCATTATTTTAATGCAAATATCATGTTGATATTGTCTCTGTTAAATGTTTTTGAAATTTAAATGTCATGAGTTGCTTTAAAATTGCAATTATCGATACAGTTAACGTTGATATTGGCGCAATTTGTAATCGATAACTTACAACTAAATGCATTAAAAAACTTGCTACTTTACTGCTCAATTAAAAATATTGTTTAAATTATGGATATCCGATATCATAAAGATATCAGTATCTTTGCTGCCTAAATGTTATTCATTTATAAGTGTATTCGACACAGACAACAGACACATTTTGATAAGATATACTTATATATAGGTATTAGAATTAAGTATGGTCTATAAAGTATCTGTAGACCCAATAAAAACAATCCTTAGATAACTTAAGAGTTCCATTTGTTATCTTAATAATTTAACCACTTGCAGTCTCTCTTCAGTCTTTTTGCTAAGACAAGTTAAGAGTTCTAATTAATAGTTGCTACCTCAGTTGTTGTTCGATAATTTTCACTCTGGAAATTCAACTCTTTTTAACCTCTTTAAACCACATTTAACTCTCTGCTTTAGTAATGTTCCTACCTTTTTTTCACGTCAATATAAAGTTAATCCAAGCCACTGACCCCTGTTATGTAAGCTGTCGTTTAACATTAGCAGCAACCACCTTTGCACCACCGAACCACCCACAATATAGGAAGAAAGAAAAGACATAACTCGCTTAGATTTCACACCAAGAAGCCGCACAAAACGCCGCTTTTGTCAAGTTAGCTTAGTGTGCAACAACTTTTACCACAAATCGGATTTCCTGCAACGATTTGTGGTCACTTCGCACGCGCTTCGTTGCCCCCTAAAAACAGCTGCAAGCTTCTGGTTTGTCCAAACACAGAGAGTCAACCAAACACTTAAACACTTGGGGTAAAGTAGATCAGACAGTGAGCAAAATGGGGAAAAAGTGGCACTGAATGTTTGTTAAACCGGAGCAGGAAGAATTACAGTGGCAACAACAACAAATCAAAGCAAATCAAATGAAAGACAAATGCCACAAATATTTCCCAAGGAAATGCAAGAGATTCTTTTTTCTATTTCTCGGTTTTTTCATTTTATTCCAAGAAGCTGAGCAAAGGAAACGCGATGCGATGCAATGCGATGCGATGCGATGTGACGACAAGTTTTCCCTTATTTGATGATGCCAAGAGAGTTGACAACCAGTTCAGGCCAAAGACAATAACCGAGAATAGAACCGCCAACAGGCCAGCGGAGTTTGTTAAAAACAATCACGAAACAAGACAAAGCCGCACTTTAATAGAGAAGACATCAGAGTAGAAGAAGGCCAAGGCACTAGAAGAAATCGCAGAAGTACACTGACACAAAAAAAGAAATTTTCTTAGATCAAGTTGTTGGTGTTAAGACTAAGAAATTTGGTCTAAAAAATACATGTTTTGACAACATTTCAAGTAAGATCTAGTTCATATTATAAGTAAAAAAGTTCCTTGAATAGTCAAGTTAACAATTAAATAAAAATGGTGAAGGTTTAAAAATTGGACTTTTGTTATTATTGTTTTATTTTGATATATACATATTTATGTATTTATTGGCTTGATATTTTTACTAATATGTTTTTCAAGTAAAATGTGATATATTTATGATATTCAACCAATTTTTCGACTATTATTCTTATATATTTATAGATTATTTATAGAGTTTTGAGACTGATATTCTTAGTATAAGTAATTTAGTCTTAAATTGATCGTTTTTCTAAAAAAAAAAAACAAATAAGATTAAAGTTTTTGGTTTAAAAGTTGGTCTCCTTTTTTCCAGTGCAGAAGTAGAACTGAGAGGGCATAAAAATAAAACAAGTTCTCCGCCTTTTGCTGGATAACGTGCCAAAATTGCAAACGCCAGCTGCAGGGCCAACTAATTGCGCAGACGCGCCTCTTAACAAGCAGCCAATGAATTGGAATCAGCCAGGAAAATGGAAAAATTGTCCAACCTCAGAGAGATGCTGTGTGGAGCGGGGGCAAGGGGAGGGGTAGGACAGGGTAGGGTAGTTAGATCTCATCAAAGTCACATTGCATATTCATAGTCATAACGAGATGACGCCTGTTGTTAGTTGTTGTCGTTGTTACTTGTAGATTTAATTTGCTTCGCCATGTTCACACGTCGTGAGGCAGCTGACCCACTGCCCCCCCCATTCCACAGCACTCCATCCCCCACTCTATTGCCCCCTTCGCCTTACCGCTCTATAACGACCAACTAACTAACTACTCATTTGCCTAGTTATTTTAATTAACCCAAAAAAAAGAGCACAATTTAAGCAAGTGTGCATAAAATAAAAAGAGTCAAGAAACAAGGGAAACAGCGGGGGGTGAGCGGTATTGCAAAGTGGGGTGACAACATAGGAAATGTCTAAATACAAGCAAAGCGCTGGCCAAGATTATGTTGCCAAATGGGCATAAATCAGGCAGCAGGCAGCAGGCAACTGTTACTGCAAAGCAGGCTAATGAATGTATCTGAAAGATACATCTGCATTGGAGCCGAGTGGCAACGACAAATAGACTTATAAAGCGGCCAGAGTTAGCCAAAAAGCTAACACCAAATGGAAGAGGCAATAAAAAGCGTTAACAAGACAACAGCAAACAAAGCAACAAGTACAAAACAACTAACAACAACAATTTCCAACGGCAGACAATAAAATACGCTAAGCCAAAGAAAATGTGTGCAAAAAAAAAAAAATAATAAACCAAAGCCAAGTTGATGATTTGGCCAAGGGAAACGGGATTGGAAAGGGAATCAAAGGCGCATTTAGGTAAACCGCTTAAATTGTTGTTAACAATTCTGGGACCAAGTCAAGCACATAAATATCTTTGCAAGCCAACAAACAGATCAAGTCAAGCGGAAGACAGAGAAAGAAAGACAGTGAGATAGAACGCCAGAGATGTCTGGCAAATTTGGGTCAACTAAGAAGAAGTGTCCGCTGATCCATTGCCAATTTACAGAAACACATGCACTTAGACAAACTGCAAAAATAATAACAAATACAAAAATAAATGTTGAATAAGTTTGTTAAAGGAAAAGAAGATTTCATTGAGAGAAGTTTACCAAATGAATGACAGCTTCCATCTTCATTTTATATCAACATTTTATCTCAGCTTTCTTTCAGTGTTTCTCCCCATTCAGTTGCACAGTTGCAGGTGTTGCACTAATCAATTTCAATCAGTTGCCAGGTCACTCTGCAAATTCTTAACAGCTTGCCAAATGGTTTTTCTTCATATATATTTTTTAGTGCCTGCCACTGCCATTTCCAGTGCCACTGCATTTGCTACCTGCAACCTGCCACACAGATTATTTTTATAGACTGACGCAAAACTGTTGCATCTCATGGTAAATCTATCTCGTGCATGTTCAAACTGCATTTGGCCATTGAATGACTATTGGATGTTGTGCCTGGAACGCAATTGCATTTGGCTTTTATCATTTAACGCTAGACTGAAGCAGCGAACAGTTGAGGAAGGAAAGCAAAAAGAAGCAGCTAAAAACCACACACAAAACACATTTGCACTGTTCAAATCAAGAAAATATTTGCTCCACATTTCTTCTTATACCCTATGTCTAATACAATCGAGTTTGTTTAATTTCTCATTGGGGAAAACAAGAAAAAATGAGATAAAAATTAAAAAGCATCTTAGAATTTGCTTAGTATTTCATTTTATTCTTTCCGTTTCAAGATCCATATCTAAGGGTATCCTCGAGTTGTGCAAACTCAACATATAGAGCTTTGAATGGTGTGAAGAATTTTTTTGAGCATTTGCATCTGCTCGATTTGTAATTGGAATGGATTTTATGCAGTTTTGCGCGAGAACAAAGTGAGAATGCAGAGTAAATCAACTTTAATTGAGTGAGAGAATATTGAAAGAATTCAGTAAATCAACATTTTCAAAGTTCATATTGCCCCAGGGAAGCCGTAGATGCAGCCCAACAATAATGTAATTAAACAAATAAATATGGAAAAGATAATTGTGCAATATTAAGGAGTTGTAAAATAAATGTGTTTTGTTTCTGAAAATCCAAACTGAAGATATTATATTTATACAATTTTCTCACACTTTATTGAGTTTATTTATTTATTTTTGTTTAAAGTTAAACACAATCTAACCATGATAGATGTGTGTATAGGGTGATGCGGCTACGGCATAAGATTTAACGATGGGCACATAAGTGCGGTGGTAAACAGGAGCCACCGCAACAGTCTTCACTAGAGGCACCACAGTTTTAACCACAGGCACAACAGTCTTCACCACGGGCACCACATTCCGCACTACGGGCACCACTGGAGCCACATGTTTAACGGCAACAACGGGTGTGGAGATAAGAACATGATGATGTTCCACGAATCCAGGAGCAGCAACAACGATGCAAATCAGAGCAAACAAGGCAACAAGCTGCAGTTGTAAATTGTGTAAATGGTTTAAAACTCAGCTAAAATACTCGTGAATTTCTATTGGTTTAACTACTTACTGAACGGAACATATTGTAGAAGTTTTTTACTTTGGATTTGCTATATGTTTGAAAGACCTCTATGGACTGTTGCTTATGTGGCACGAGACTAACTACTTTATATACCAAAATATTGGCCAAAGTATCAGAATAAACACAACGAAAACGAAGATCAACCAATCTCTTAGACCTGAGGTCAAGATATACTTTATCTTATTCACGCAAATCGTTGTCCATTAATGTGTATATTTAAAGATGCTTAAGTGTTAAATTGACAAATGTTTAGACGGATGCAGAAACATGTCAAATTATGACAATTATGAGAATATTATACGATAGAAGACAAATAGAGGCAATCAATAATAGAAATAGAAAAAGATTAATTGCAAAATATTGATGCTAAATAAACAGTAAGATTAATAATGTAGACTAGTTAGTTGAATGAGTGAATGAAAAATACATGTATAAATAAAATAAGATTTAATAGGATAAATTGTTGAAAATATCTAAAGAGATAGATAACTATTAAAATAAAAATATATTTAAACATAATTCCACCTCAGATTAGACTAATCTTTATAGACACGTTAAAATAATTCTTCTTAATAAAAGGAAAAATTAAATTGCATTTCTTTAGTTCTACCAACTACATAAAAGAGTGTGAAGTTTATTATTTTGTGGGTCAGTAAAGAGATTTCCCAACGCACTTTCTATCCACGTAGTATTAACGGCTTTAAAGTGTCTGGGCCATATATCAAGTTTAGCCACATTTATAACCCTAGCAGAGATGCGTCTCCAACTGCAACGGCAACTGCAATTTGCAGTCATCATTTCATGAATGTTTATCATTTTATGGGCTATTTCATTTTCCCCTCAGTCATTTGCAACAAAAAACAAAAAATACTAATAAAAAGTTGCACATAAAGTCGTTAACAAGGTGTTGAATTCAGAAATAGTGTCTTCATTAATCAGCAAAAACAAAAAAAAATAAAGATGGAAAAAGCCTAAGTTTACTCCCCCTCCCAGACAGCACTTCTCTACGCTTCTCTCAACCTCCTCAGTTTAGCTTAGCAATTGACACTCATCCAAGTGGCGTCGTTCGTTTGAGCCGCGTCGAGTCGCGTTTGAGCCAATTAAATGGCGACATTCGCAGACATTTTGCGGACCGCCTTTCCCTTTTCCTCAATGCTATAGGTGCTAATGATGAAACTGAATGAATAGTTTCGGATTCGACGGATCGACAGATCGTACATGCATTTTTCATTGTTTCATGGCGGAAAAATGATATCAAAATAAATTGTTGTGTGCTCGAAAGTGAGTTTTATGATCGCAGACTTTTGATTTTCTTTTTTTTTTTTTTTTATTCAGTATTTTTTTTATATTTATTTTTTATTGCTAGAGATTTATGGTAAAACTTTTTCTTCTTCCTAATTTTCGTTTGTATTTTATTGACTTCAATTTGGTTTCGTTTTTCAACTTCCTTTACTTTTGACCAATTTATTTCAAATATTTCGAGAGCGAGTTTCATTGGATTTTTTTGTCTTTCTATTTCTTTTAGTAAAATGTAATTATGTGCGGTCATAAATTTTATTTGACTTGAAAATTGCTCAGATGACGAAATCGACTTTGATTTGCTCATATATGACGTGGTTTTGGGTTTGGGTTTCAACTATTTGGTAGAGACCTCATCAACTATTGGGGTTTGGTCAAGTTGAGCTTTTGTTGTCCCTGGTAATGACTTCATTTTGTGCCTCGTTGTCGTCATCGTCGCCAGTTGTTGTTCAATTTCAAGTTGAGCTTACACAAAATTATTTG
Source organism: Drosophila sp. st01m (assembly GCA_018901795.1). Lineage (NCBI taxonomy): Eukaryota > Metazoa > Arthropoda > Insecta > Diptera > Drosophilidae > Drosophila > Drosophila sp. st01m. The sequence goes on from JAEIFG010001637.1 coordinate 17,969,795, forward strand.
AAAAATGGCTCAGGGAAATGGACTGTAACTGGTGATAAATTGTGGTTATTATTATTGTTATTAATAATTTTATTTCGTTTTTTTCTCGTTTTGTGAGGGGGAGTGTATGTCAGTTTGAGTGGCTGTTGTTGTTTTCATTTTGTTAATTATCGACTATAATTGTTAATTTAAATCACAATGAAAAAAGTTGTAATAATAATAACAAGACGATTAACAATGGTGAAAAGTGAAACTCTCTTGAAATTGGATATACAACGCCCCCTCTCAATCGCTGTTCCCCTCTTCACCAATTTTTAGCTAAATCTCCCATTGAGATTCTCTTATGAATTGGCCGTGTTTCAACAGCACAATGTCAAGTTTCGTGAGGTAGTCAGGAGAAAGGTTTTTTGCCAAAAAGATTGCGATCAATTTGGGATCGAATTGTTTTCTTATCATTTTAGAAGTGTATCAATGATAGTTCACGATATCAAAGACAAACAAAATCAAACCATTATATTATTTATGATATTTTGATAATTTAAGCAAATCTCGATGTTAATAAAACGTTGCCAACTTCTTCGATCACTTAATTTTACATATTTTTCCAGCGATAAAACATTTCTGGCTCCATCCCTAGGGTTGCCAACTCCTGTCGTGATCAATAAGAAATTATACTTACTTCCATCGCCATTTTAGACTGTCATAAACATTTAGAGTTGCCAATTAGTCCAAATATGTGCAATAACTAGTTTTAGTTTTCCACAAGCACGCAGATCATTAAGCATTTTCAGTAATAAACTGAAATTACGACTCGTATCCTAGTTAAAAGTAACCATGACTAGTTAATTCGTTGCAATAATTTGCCTCCATCCTCCACAATTGGACAATATACATTTATCTTAACGATTATGTTGCTAATATGTGAAAAACACCAGCAACAACTGGAGTTCAACAAAATTATGAAAATAACGAAGCAAATAAAAAAACGCTTTTAAATGGAAAGTTTATTTTATGGTTCATTTGATTTGGGCCACAATCTCCTCCACCTTCAAGTTGCAAGTCTCTCTCTCTCTCTCTCGCTCACACACTGTCGCTGCCTGGAAAGTGCATCAAATGTGGCAAACAGACTTTACAGCTAATTCGGTAATGTTTTATTGGTCAGCTGGGCCATATGGTAACCGCAGGCCAAGTCAGCCACTGGTGTCCACTGGAGCCTGTAACTTAACTTGGGCGAAAGGTTTCGGCCAGCAATTGTTATGCAAATCGAGCCGAGATTGCTGCTCTCAGTGGAGGACATCGAAACCAGCAACTACAACAATGGTTAGTGGGTAGAATTCGACAAAAAAACTGGCAACTGGCCAGATCCCAAATCGAATTGGCGGCAACTTTAAATTATGGACAGCCATAAAGCCAAACTAGCGACAAACTCGACCATTTCCTGGGCAGCCAAAAAAAAATAAACTGGAACCCGCATAATCAATTGTCATTGTCATTAGGTTACAGCCGGTATATTGGCAGACAGAAGGACAGACAACCGGCGGTCCAGGCTTATTGGTCAACCAAAAATCCCGGCAACTGAATTGCGCCACCTTCACTTTTATTTTTTAGTTGAATAACTTTGTATGAGAAATACCCTGTAACTTAGAAAGGGATTTATAAGAAAGTTAAAAGAGTAGCGCGGTAATCTTTAAATCTAGGATATCAATATCTTAAGCAAGTCTTTTTGTGTCTTCGAGGACAAAACGATTCAAAGATTCCTTATGACCGTTCTTTTAAAATTAAATGTGCAAACATAGGGTATCTGCTTGGCGATCAACTCTATTTTAAATTTTGTTTTTGTTCAACACTGTAAAATATATAATAAATTCAAAAATACTCTATAGGATATGTGTTGATCTGTCTATCGTCTCTTTTAAGAGAATGAAAAATGACACCCTGCAAATGACCAAGAGTATTTTAAAAAATCTTCTACTGTTTATCTTATCATGCAAAAACAGAGGGTATTCTTTAGTCTGGCAACTCATTGCATATTAATTGAGACATTCTTGACAAAAGTTGCAACATAGCTGTTGCAGCCACCAAAAAGCAAAATCATAGAGATTTCAATTATTTCAATGTGAAAAATGGTGTTTTAATTTAATGAAATTGTGTGTGTTAGTTTCCAATCAATATTTGGAAAGTTCAAGTTATGTCGGATGAAAGAAGCTCCCAGGGGCAAGCTGCAACTCATCTTTGCAACGAGGTAACGAGAAGTTGTATTTTATTTTTCATATTTGCCGGTGGCTGACAAATTTTTCCTTTCCATTTGGCAAATGATATTATTGCTTGCCACAGAGGAAAAGGGTGGCAGGTGGCAAGTAGGGGATACAGTTGCAGTTGCGGGTGCAGATGCGTGTTGTTGCAAGTGGCAAGCAAGCGACAACAACAAAAACAACAACCAGCGACAGGGACAAACGCCTAACAACTTATTGAAAATATGTTTAACCATTTTGGGCAATTGACATTTCGGCTGCTGTTCGCAGTCCCTCAGCATCCTCTTCCTCCTCCCTCGCTCCCTTCCACACCCCTTTTCTTACTAGTACCCTACACACAGAAAAACAAGTGACTGTTTTTTGGGAATTTTTAAAGTACTTTTCGTATTTAATTCAAGTCTGTTAAAGATCGAATCCTACTTATTTTAGTGCACATAAATCTCGAACTAATTGAAAATGTAACTTGTTGAAAATATTGCCATATTTTAATAAATTTACTCTTTAAATATGCACAAGTTTGTATATATAAATTAAGAAAAATTACCAAGTCTAATACCATTTAATTATAGTGTATTTTATTTGTTACTGATCAATTTTAAGAATTATTCAGTTTTAAAAAAAACTATTAAAAAAAATTCAACTTGGTATAAAAAACTCTTTTATTTCTGAAGTTATCTTACCAAAACTCACATATTTTATATTTGCATTCGTCTTATATATTCCGACAAAGTTTGCTTAAAATCGGAGTACTATTTAAGAAAGCTGCCATAGATACATTTAGTTAGAACTTTAAGTTTAAGTTCGACTTAGACCTTACTTTTAATACACAGCCATCTTAAAATGGCACAAACAAAATTTTATAAGTTTAAATAAGGTCGTGCCTAGTTTTTGAATGGCATTTGGATGATTTTTTTCGAGTGTATCCCCTCCCCCGCAGTCCATTGCTTCTCCTCACCTGCCAGGCAATTCCCAATCGACTACGTGACAAAACAATTGTCGTAAATCAGTGGGCCAAAACGGAGGCGACGCTGACTTTTAGGTGATTGCACTTTTTGGCCAATGGAGCATTTTGGTTAACAGCCCACATTGTTGTTGTTGCTGTTGTTGTTGTTACTGTCTGTATGTTGTTTTTGCTATTTGTTGTTTTCTGTTTGTTGTTTACTTTCATTTGGCTCGTGGCCCGAGAGTTTTCTGCGCAAATAACAACAGCTGGCGGGGAGTTTAGATCATAGTGTGAATAGCGTGGGAGAAAGGGAGAGAGAGTGAGAGAAAGAGAGGCAGTGCGAGAGAGAGAGAGAGCACGTATTGGATGGAAAAAGTATGAAGCAGCGAAATTCCAAGTGCTCTTTAAAGGAATGTTCAATTAGTTGGTTTCTTTTCAAGAAGAAAATCCAAAAAGCCAAAAGATTGTTATACAATGTTAATGCCAAAAATTGTAATCTATGTTGCTACATTTTTATAATCATTTACTGTATATACTTTTAGTAATGGATAATTAATTGAATATATAAATTAAATAAAATATATTTCAAAACAAAATTCAATGTAAACTGTGCTCTGTACAATTTGCAATTTTCAAGGATAGTTTCCGTTTCAGAGTTCTAAATTATACGTATTCCATCTCTCTATTATAAATTAATCAATTCAATAATAAAGTGATACCTTAATGTTTTTTTTTAATTTATAAAAAAACAAGTAGAAAGATTATCTTAAAGATGATAATTTAGATTTATTATCTCCATTTATTTATTAATTGGTTTGGTTAAGTTTGGTATAGATAACTCTGTTATTTCTGGAGTTATCTTCACGAGACCCTCAACTGCATTTATTATCCATAAATTATAATTATATTATTATTATAAAATTTCTTAAGGCTTTGACGTTCACATTAAATTCTACACATTTTTACGTCAATATATGTATCAGCGACCCTGAATTGTATATTAAATAAAAGCTCGTAGGAATCATGTAACTAAATTTTAATTTTATATTTATGAAAAGAACTTTCAATCTAATTTCTACTCGATTTGAGTTCTTCACAAACTTGCTTTCGTTTTTTAGCGAAATTTCCACCTCCAGTTTTGCTTGTCTATATTCTGTCCCTGTCCGACTTGAAGTAGATGCTTATGTAAGTCCCAACACACACACACTTACACTGACTCACACATCACATTATCTAAGCAGCTGTCTGGAGCTGTCATGGTCATGTTCAATCATGTTGAATCAGGCAATGCAATGCAATGACTGAAACCAAGCCCAAAGGCTTCAACATCTCTTCCGTCATGGATTTGCCTACTCCCTCCACCTTTCCCCTTTCCCCTCACCATAACTCAGACTCACACATCGAGAGCTTTTCATTGCATAATTGCAAGCCCAAAGCCACGCAATGAAGCGTTGCATGCAACACCTACAAACGAATGCAGCATATAGCTAACATATTGTTCAGATAGATAATAATCCCCCCTCCAACAAACAAAATGAATCTTAAGGCAACATTTTGCCAAAACTCCACACCGTACATGTTGCAAGTACCGGCTGCCACATTTGGTATCGTCCACTTCTGCGGGCCAAAGCTGAAGCTGGAGGTTATCAATGTACAACAACAACAACAACAACAAGTGCAACCTTTTTCTTTTTCTTAGCCAGCAATTTTCACTTTCAATACAATAAATTATTGTGAAAATAATGAAAACAAGGGAACATTGTTTCCCTTTATTTTATCTTTCTTTCTCGTTTTTCTACTTGTTCCCCCATTTTTTGAGTTTGAGTAACAGTTACACAATCTTACAGATACTTGCATTTCAATGGGGCGGCAACTTTAGTGGCAACAAGTGGCTGCAGCTTTTTCTTAAGCTCCATGTGCCACGCACTGACGGAAAACGAAAATCAAATATGTGTATAATAATAAAGAAAGAGAAAAAATAAAGTCAAAGTCATTGCAAATGAAAAGAAAAATGAAATGCGTGTAATATATTTTCAGTGTTCACTTCGTTACACTTTTACCCACGATTAGTATCTCAATTTTGGTCTGGTCTTAACTGGTCTCGTATTATGGCTTGTTATCATCATTAAGTATCTTTCAAGGTTTAATTTCTTTATTTTGAAAGTTAAGGAAGTAATTAATAAGCTTATAAATCGAGATTTGGCTAAAGTTGCAGTTAGAAATCGACAAAAAATATATTATCTTAAATACTTTTTTAAATTTTATATATGTATCTAAATTAAAAAATAAACTCTACTTTAAATCGTAGCTGAATTTGCCCCATGTTCTTGCAATACGCATGTTGCAGCAACATTTGTGCCCTGAATTATGCTATAATATTTAACCTAATATATGTCAACACTTACCGAGTGAATTGCTAGATGGCGCTGCAACTCCGAATTGCTATACAAAGTTAATTCCGAAATTGTTGGTGAACTCTCCAGTTTATTTTCCATATCGCGTAGCCAACGTCGCAACTCCTTGGGATCTTCGCACAGACCTTCTTGTCGTTGGGTTTCATCCAAAATCTACAAAGCAAACATAATATTAAAATGGTTTGCAGCTTGACTAAATGTTAACCAAAGACAACTAAAAGTATGCAACGATTTTCGTATTAAACAGAAGTATTAGCTAGCGTGCGGTAGATGGCTCACAAAACTGTACTCACATGAAGTTGGCTGCCAGTAAATTTACATTCACGTGAAGTTGGTTGCGCCTCCTCAATTTCAAACCGCGCCTCTTTGCACGTATCCAGCAGGTTTGTATCCATAATATAATTGTAGTTTGTCTGTATGGCCGCCCAGAGGTCGTCTTTACCCGATGAGCCGAGACCAAGGGTGGCGCTGCTGTGCAGACTGGTGGAGCTGCTATGACTGTGGCCACTGCCCCAAGAGTAACGATGCATTTTGTTGTTGCTGCTATTGTTGCTGTTGTTGTTGCCCAAAGAGCACTTGTTGCCGCCGCTGCTCTGTGAGTTTTTCTGCGTGAATAATAAAAGAGAGAGACAGAAAGAGAGTGAGCGTCAGGGGAAACCATTAAAAGTTGTTAATAAATAAGTAATTTGAGCTGCCAAATATGGTTGCGATAATATGCTTAACCATCTTGGGGCTGCACAATACAACCAAACAGCGTCAATCCCCCAAACCGGTTCACAACGCTCCAAATTGCAAAGCGCGCGCAATTAATTAATGAACTATTATTATTTTTCTGCTTAAGAAACAATCAAACAACAGCAACTACAACTACAATTGCAACCATCGGGAAATTCCCAATTCACACAAAAAGTTGTAATGCTCAAACAATGCTCAAAATAAATACTCATTGCAATGGTATTGCAATTGTAAATTTGATCAGAAATCTTTGAATTGATTATTAAATGGCGCTGCCATGTGTGATTAAATAAATTGAATAAACAGCTCGGGGTACCAGCCCCCTGAGTGACTCGACTTTTCTGCGAAATATTTGCGCCCACTCAGCAGCGCATACAGTGGCAGCCGTAAATTTGCATACAGTTGGCATTTGGCATTAGCAACTGCAAAACTGCGAAACGGTTTAGAATGCGTAACAAATCAATAAATTATTATGACCATTAAATACTTTAATGAGGTATGTTCGGAACTGGAACGTGAGAGTTTAAGGAATTTTGCCATAATATTTTTATTTTTGTATTTAATACTTTGTTATATATATATGAATAAAATAGAAATATAGATAGATATAATTAGAATTATATTCAACTCATAATGTTGACATATTTGATGCATAACTACATATATCATATCTCCCACAACTAACTATAGTCTCTCGATTATGTAGAACCAAAAAACACAGTGGTGTCTTAAATATTGTATGTTTTTTACACAAAAAAAGAGGTTAAATAAATAATTTTAAACAAATATGCAATTTAGTACTTCAAGTTAATTAAAGAAAACGTTTGCACTTAGTAATTTAATACATAAATATCAGTTAATCAAAGCTCTCGTTTTATTTTCTAATTGATGATTAAGCGTTTGTGGAATGCAATGGAATTTGAAACATGTTGCAAATTGGATACCGTTATGTCGCCTTTAATAGCATGCTAATAATGAAAATTTATTAATAAATTATTAAAGCAATTTCCGCTGACACAGACAGAGAGAGAGAGAGAGAAGAAAAATATGCAACGAGAACAAGAACAAGCGCCAGAACATGGACAAGAATTCATATTCTAACGGCAGGCTGTCATTTAAGTCACCGCCATGAAGACATGACCATGAATAGAGCAATGTCCCCCTGTCTGCCTTCCTCCCTCCTGCTCCATACTCCCCCTTTTTAAACAAGATCAACTGCTCGTTAGCGTGTAATACAGACAACGAGAGAGAAGAGGCGAGTGAGAGATGTACACTGGAGAGAATTCAAAAATTATAGGTTAAAGTACTTGAATTTATTTTAAGACTATATGCAAACGAAAAATAATTTTGACATATTAAATTCAAGTAAAAAAAAAAAGGTTTTGAAGTGCAATATCAAATTATTAAGTGAAATACGAGCAAACATAAACAAATATGAATAATTTGGCAATTAAAATATATTTTTGATAACAAATATTATTTAGAAAACTTAATTGAAATCTAAAAACCAATTTAAATTAATATTTACCAATTAAACAAAATAAACCTATTTATATTTACATTAAACAGAAATATTTTAATTACTCTTTTTAGTTTTTAATTTATAGTTAAGTGTCGTGTAAGTAGCCTGACAATAAATAAATAAAAAGATTTTGGGGTATTCTCAAGATACCCGCGTATTTTTTCCTGTGTAATTTAATAAAATATTCAACACAGAATTACAAATTTATGCGCACACAGCCCACGGCACAGAGAGATTGGGAAAAGAGCGATCGCAGTTGCAGAAGTTACAGCAACATTGCACCAAGTGCAACACCTGCAGCATATCATGCAACACACTCACCTTGAGGCTGTTGTAGGGCCGCTCCAGATGCAACTTGGCCTGAATGACATCACGGCGCTCCTGTTGCAACTCATCCGCTGGCAGCGAGGTCATCGATTGCGAGGTTTTCATATCGTTGCCGCTGCCCTTTGGCTGCCCAACACCAGCACCACCGCCAGCATTAGCAGCACCACCGCCACCAACACCATCAACTCCGTCGATGTCCAAGCGGTGTCGCTGTTTTCTTAGAGAGCTGCTGCGACTGCTGCTTGCGGATTTGGTGGCTTTGGGCGTTATGCTCGATTTGGTGGTGCGTCTGACTGTTGTTGGTGGTGTTAGTGGTGGTGGCGGTGGTGGCATCACAAATGCAGCCACATCATCCAATCTCATAGTAGTCGTTGGTGTCTTAGTTGTAGTTGTTTTAGTTGTTGTTGTTGTTGTTTCGATGGTGTTGCCGGTGGTTGCTGTTGCAGTTGCAGTTGCAACATCACCGCACTTCATCATGGCCGCTTTTTCAGTCTCTTGGTTGCTACTAAATGACGCCGCAATCGTAATCGCCGTTTCTGTCATTGCTCTTTCTTTTACATCTACATCGACATCATCTTGAACTTCTCTTGCTACTTCGTTTACTGCACTTTCTGCATCATTTTCATGTGTCGCTTTTGTGGGTACAGCTTCCATATTGTGGGCCCTAATTGTTTTTGTTTTTGGTTCCGATTTCCATGTGTATGTTAATTTAATTAATTTGCCTTAAATCTGCTTTTTGTTGCTATTCGCGATTCGTTAGTGTTGTTATTGTTGTTGTTGCACTTAAAATGCAGAAATTTGCATGTCTGCCATCGTGTTGTTGGTTTCGTTTCATGCCACCGTTCCGCTGTGTGAGTCGCGACCTTTGTGTGGGCTCAGTTCCAGTTCCTGCCTCTTTTTCTCCTTTTTTATTATTATTATGTTGATTGTTTTCGTTTTCGTTTTCGTTTTCCCAACTTCCTTTACTTCCTTCGCTTTCCGTTCGTTTGCTTTTATGCAAAATACGCCTTTCGTTATTTTGATAAAAACAAGTTAATTGCTAATTTCACTGTAATTAAAAACAACAAAAGAAAAGCGTTTAACACGAATTAGTTTTAAGTAAAATTTTAAAATGCTTACGCTTAAGATAAACAATTATATGATGGTATTGATTGATGATGTTAGTGTGGATCTTCCCAAAAAATAACATAAATACATATATAGAGATTATAAAGTGATTTTAAAGATTGAATGAAAGAGTAAAATAACTTGAGCCGAATCCTTTATCATTTCGCATTTGTTATTCTAAAATTATATGGAAATTTAAAATTGAATTAAATAAAATTAAATTCATAGTTAAATTGAACTTATAGCTTGTATCAATTACCGTTATTGTGACTACAAAAATATGCATGAGAAAAAAAGTGTTTCATATTACAAAACATTGTTTTGCTTTCCCAAACAATTGTCATAAAAACTATAGAATTTTCTTAAAAACTCATGATAATTGATAATTGAAGTTCATGTTGAATTAAACCATTAAATCTACAGATTCCCACATTACTATATTTATAGTAAAATATACAATTGATAAATTTACACTATCTATAACTTGTTAAGATTATATGAAATTTAGTCATTTGGCAGAATTAAATATAATACATTTAATTAAAAATAATTTACTGCTTATATTTATTCCAACCTCAATTCCCGTTCTTCCTGCCTCTTTGTCTATGACTACCTGAAATATCTTGGTAGCATTTCAACATACACTTTTTTTCATTCATGTAGAAATCAGAGCACTGCTAATTGGGATTAACAAATCAGGTGTTATCTGAAAATCGGTTGACATTAGAGAACATTACAGGGGGCATTTTAAGTGCAGCGTTAGACAGTTAAGAGTTGTTAAGCCGGATCATATCTATTATCACTCCCACAACTACAAATGGCAATTAAAGCCAACTGCAAACTGACAACTACATAATTACAGGCGAAGGCCAACGACTCTGGACGCATATAAGGCGAGACAGAGACCAACAGAAAAAAAGTATTATAATCACGAGTATTACTTAATTCCAAAAGAGAACCAACATTGGCAACAACACAAACAAAGAAACCAACAAAAAACAAAAGCATACACTTTGCATTTATGCCGGGGCAGTTGCTCACGGGGCGGGGGGCGTGTCTGGGGTTGTGGTTGGGGGAAAAGAGTGTAGGGAGGGGAGTCGCTGAGTCGGCACCCAAAACAATGAACACGATTCTAATCGCGAGCAATCAAATTTTCATACGAATTAGTCGCAGAAACACTTGTGGGCCATATTTGTATGCAAATCAAGTTTGGGTCTCCAAAATTGGCTGCCAGCGTTTATTTAGCCACTTAAGATATGAGGTAGCAGCAGTTGTAATAACAACAACAATTACGCTAACTAATACAGAGTAGATAACGACTAGGTGCATACCCTGTAAGGCATTAAGAAGTGCAGGCAACATATGAATAGAAACACGATCTGGAAGAAAATCTGTTTCTAACTTAAGCCTCTTCTTTTATCAAAAAAAATTTCAGGAATTTAACTTAAGAACCAGTTTTAATTAGGATTTATTTTCTGATTTAATATCAAACAATGCCGCGTTTAAAACTAAAAGACTATAGAATCTTACAAAGTTCAACGAAATATTATGTATTTTTTTTTAATAAAGTCAGATAAAGATCGTAACAATTTCATATCATTAAATACATCATAGTTTGTTTAAATGGGGACATCTCGAACAGTTAAAAACAAATCTGTAATTAAAATAAATCCATGAAATATACCGTTTATCATAGTACAACTTCATATTCAACTGTTGAACTAATATACCCCACTTTCGACTGAAAAACACACAAGAAAAAACTGTAAAACGCCGAAAATCCGCAAAATAATCCACACAAAAGTGGGAGGGGGCGGCACAATTGTCGGCAGTTGTCGGGGAAGGCGGTAGCAAAAGGAGTTGTGAAGGGGTGGGGGAGGGGCGTGTCACGACACACAAATCGCCGCTAAAAGCAGTAAATATTGTGTTTTTTTACCTCTGTTTTTATAGCCATTATAATTGTTAGGAGTCTTGGCTGCAGGCAAATCTTGAGCCTCGGGGCAATTTCTGTCTGTCTCTTTCACACTCTCCATCTCTTTCACTCTTTCGCTAGACTTGCACTTTCCGCTGTTGTTAATTCTTGTGTTTTGGCAAAACAGCGTGATTTTGGTCAAGCGAAAGCGAAACTTTAACTTCCAACCTACACATGACCAAATGAATTTGCCAAAACACACAGACACACACTTATGCATAAAACATAAATACGTCTACGTATAAATAATGCATTTATGGCATTTACCATGTCGCCGATTATTACATTTAAGAGGAGGTGGAACTTGGCACTTCTCTGGTCGAGCCTTTCAGCCACTTTAACAAACAACTCGAGAAGCACTTTGAGTTAGTCGCTCAACAAAAGCAACAGCCATAGCAACATTAAAGAGAATTAGTTAAGAGAAACCACAGTTGCCTCGCCCAGCTACTTCCTTTTTTTCTCTCCCTCCTCTCTCTCTCTCACTCTCTGTTGTTGTCGTGCATGCAAATCGCGAGTTTTGCCACAAACCATAACCTTGTCATAGCCCTCTCCCTCTCACTCTCTTGTTGCCACTCTCCCTCTCTCTCTCTATCTCTCTCCGTCAGGCCGGTCATTCACACATGTGTCCATGACTCATTAAGAAATATTATCAATTTATGATTTTACGTGCTTCATTATTATTATGTATTTATACTTGCAAAAGTTGAATATTTAATGGTGCCTATTTAATCAATATAATTAATATGCCAGTTTAACAATCTGGGTTTTATTTATAAATGGTTTAGTTTATGGAAAAAATAATAAAAAGGAAATCAAAAGGAAATTACAAGAAGACGTTCAAATATAGTTTTAGGTATAAAAATAGATTTTATATGCTTATAGGATATTTCAATTAAGGAGTGTGAATTTTTAAAACCCAGTTTTAGCAACAGTTAACAGCTGATTTTTAAATTTGAATAGTGTAACAAACTTTCTATCTATATCACTAATGTAATTCCAATTAGGGAAGTAAAGATACATTTGAAGGCAGAAGAATTAAAATTTACGTTCGCGCTTCATTTATGTAACTAAAACCAAAATAAAAAAAAATGAATCATTGTCGTCTTAGTTGTGGCCAACTTAAATAATTTCCGGTAAAATGTTGTAATCTGCAGAAAATTACTCAGGAACCGAATGCGTTAATTAAGCAATTAATTGAACATAATTTAGTTATACAAACTTTCAGGTTATTTATAAATACTTAAATACCCGGTTGCAACTGTAGAACACAAATGCATTTCTATTTATTGTGTAACTTTCTAATACTAACATTTTATTGATATTTTATTAAACAATTAACTCTAAATGCTATTAAAGAGTTACACTCACGGCAAATCAATCATACTTTAAGCGACTTAATTAATAGAGATGCCCGATAATGTGACAAAAATATTAATAACACAAAGGAAACACTTAACAACAGATTTATGCAGATTTTTATTCATGAGCCTTTAGTAAATTAAGAGGTAAACAAATAAGTTTTAACCTTTCGTGCATAAATCAAAAATAAAACCCATTCACATTTCAGAGTGCTTCATGGTGTCAATATGTGTGTGTGTGTGTGACTTCGACTGTGAGTGTGTGTGTGTGTGTGTGAGCATGGAGAGGGGGGAGGTCGTCAGTCACCTGTCTTACGGTCGGTCGGACATTACATAAGTGACTAAGCCACTGGAACTAAAAACAGACTGAGAAAATATGCGGTAATAGACGACTTAATTCCCGGAAAAGTTATTTGGACCCAAGTTTATGCCAAACATGAACAGCACACATAAAACCATCTATAAAGCAAAATAGTACACAGAGCAAAGCAGCAAAAGCAGAAAAAAACACAAAAAAAAGAGAGATAAAGAAATAGGAGGCATAAAAATGATGACAGCAAATATTTGGATAGAGCTAAAAACCACAAACGACAAAACGACAAACAAACAAAGAGATCAACAAACAAAATTATGAACTCAAGTTCCTAAAAAGCCACAGAAAAACTTTAAAAACATTACAGAAGAGTTAAGGAAAGAAAAGACTTGAATGTGTGTTGCCCACAATGATCAGCTCGTAAATCTGCCACAACCAAATTCAAAGACATTCCAGAGTTTAGTTTTTCTTATTTATAAATACACAAATAAGATGAGTTCACAATAGAACTGAAATTGAATGAAAATGAAAACAAACTTTCGTTTTCATTTCTTTTTCTCTCGCTTTTATGTTGTTTTTTATTTAAAGCTTTTGATCTCATTTTTTTTATTATCTAATATTTGGTGTTTACTTCCTGCGGATGTTACGTTCTAGAATCTAGATGGAATATATTAATGTTCTCACGCTTAACTAAAGCAAATATCGTAGATAATTGAAAGCCATTGTGCAGCCACTTGACTTTATTTGGCATTAACAAAGTATGTGACCTTTGAGCACTCGTGTCTCTAGATTAGTTAAGAATCGCAATGAAATAAAGATAGCTAAAGGTGTTTAGGGGACCATCGATTCCAATTAACAAAAGCTAATCAATTGGTAGCAAACAATAATACAGTAGAGCTTTGCTAATTTGTAATCAAGAAAACAATTCTTGATATATTTGGAAAGGGAACTGTTTTCATTTAGAATAATGGTTAGAATATATAAAATCTTGAAACCATTACATTTGTAACGTAAATTAGAGTTAACATCTTTCAAAGAAAATTGAGCCACATCTCCAGATTATTGTTATAGAGGAGACTGATATATTTTATATTTTATAATCTTTATCGATAGTCCGCTTCACCATTTCACAGTATCAATTGAACAAGTTGATGAATTTATAAATAATTACATTTAAAAAATCCTTTTATCTTGAATAATTTGTCTTCCTTTAATCCAACTTAATGATTATACTTTATGTGCTTAAATATCTGAATTACTTAGCCAAGTCTGACTGTACATTGCCACAAGCATTGTTCTACTTATCAGCCATACGAACTTGGTCAAAATTTAGACATCTGGTTTTGTCGTAACAAACTAACAATAAGACATGACTAAGCGTCAGGTATTTGGACAAAAAACAAAAACAAACAAAAAGGAAACTAGACAAACTGTAGACCGTGTGTTGAGGTCAAACAATTATTTTTTGGAGAGACACAACAAAACAAACAGCAGCTGCTGATGACAATTTATGACAAACTGCGAAGCACAGAATCGACATTCCAGAGAGACCGTTTCAATATTATATTGCATAAATTATCAAGTTGATCTGTGTATCTGTATGTGTGTGTGTGTGTTTAAAGCCCGGTAAATTCTTCCAAGAATCGTTTGCGACGCATTTGGCGCGTTGCAAGTTGGCCAAGTTGACCACAATTGAATCAAGTTAGCTGCAAGGCACAGCATGCCATAAATTATTACTTGCCGGCCAGTAACAACAGCAACAACGGCAACGGCAACAGCAACAACCAGCAAGGCAACACCTAATGAATTGTTAACTGCCTGGCAACATGTTGCCAGAGTTGGTCACACACACGTGAAGTTGGCGCTGTTGCAGTTGCAATTGCAATTCAAGTTGCAGTTGCCGTTTGTCGTTTGCCAAATTGCCAAATTGCAGGCAATGCGCCAATGACAATAACAATAACCATATTGACTTGTACAAAACAACAACAATTGCCAATCAACAATTACAAAAAAATATGCGACAGAAATCGAAACCTTTTTGTGGCACCCTAGGGGAAAATGTTTGGTGGGTTCAAGCGGCATGTCAACCTTAACCACAAAGAAACCACAACACAACGACAACAACCACATCTTGTGGTCCAACTAGTTAACTAGAGCAACCAGCTAAAAGGGGGGGAGGGTGGAGGGGGTTAAGTTACCACCTTAAGACAATGAATTGTTAATTTATGGTCTGTGGCTGCTTGGACAACTTTTTTGCTGAGTTGAAGGATGCTGTTAGCTAGTGTGGAAAATTAAGGCTAAAACTTGGCTTAAAGTTGCCCGTATCCTACACTTTAAACTACAACTATTGTTTTATGATTATTAATGTGGATTTTTCGATGTCGAGATAAAGTCAAACATAACCCTATTTCACATCAGATTATCCGTTAGATAATATTTCATTTATCAATTAAATTTTAAAGTTATGTACTACGTTTTCAGGCAAATGGTAACAGCATTTTTGATTGTAGCTTAAAAGTGATTTTATAAATACTTTTAAATCAGTAATTAAAATACATATTTATCAATTAAATTAATCCCAAGTCCACCAAAACCAATAATGGTAAAATATGTGTGACATTTTAAGGCAAGTGACAATTACATTTTAAATTGTACTCATAACTTAGAAATAATTTGTTAAATAGTTCTTAACGAATAATTGGAAATCAACAGAAAAAATCACTGTTTTAATATATGATATTTTACATTCAACGGTTTTTATTTATCTAGCCAATATTTCCCATGTACCTGACGAAGTTTCACATTTGTCACGAATCGTTTTTATTATTATTCTTATTTATTTGATGTTACAGCAAACACATATAGTTTATTAGGACATACAAAAAATGGTCCCTTAAACTAATAAACAGTACTTAACTCACATGGGGTATTTGTATATTTTGGAACAACTCTTAAAACAGGTACGAAAATGTCAACTTAAAACGAAAACATTGCAAAATTCCAAAGGTAAAGTTAGAGATAATGGCTTATGGTAGTATTCATGTGCCACACATGCAACGCGTTGTGGCAAATATTTGCCAGTCAAAAATGGCAAGGTGCGAGCAGGGAGCTGGCGCGGCAACAACGTTTTATGGACGACATTAACATGGACACAAAACAGAGCGAGAAACGCGACAAGAAAAGGCCAATGCAGATTAGAGTGAAGGGGGGCAATAAAGCAGGGATGGAGGGAGGTGTGGGGGAGGGGGGGCTTACAATGCTTGACAAAGACAAAGGAGGTGGTGCTGTGGCAAAGCAATTAGAGAATTGCCAGCACATGAACGTGGTCCAGGCGAAACGAAAGTTATCGAGTAGTGTGGACAAATGTTGAACATGCAAACACCGTTTGTTGCCGCCCAAAAAAAAAACACAAATTAAACAGACAACGAGGCACCTGCAACGTGCAACAACAACAACCACAAGAAGTCGAGGCTCGACTCCCGCTCAACAGTGGTCGCTAATCGGCCAAAGGAGTTTTTTTTTCTTTTTTTTATTGGCCAGCAAATTTGTCCACAAGTTATAATACATTTTGGGGTCCACATCTCACATATATATACATATGTACATTGTCTATATGTTTATGTAGATGATAAATGTGTCGTGTTTTGTGACTCGAACATGTTTCCATTTGTTCTGCGCTAGATATTTAAAAATAAAAATACATAAAAATGCATCCAGAGATTCGACCACGCCCCTCATACAATCCGCCCATTTCTGTCAAAGGGAAGTCATTTGTTATGACCAAAAGACAGGTGTTTGTTCGGGTTGTAAATAACTCAAAAAAAAAAAAAAAAAAACATAAGATAATAATAAGAAAAACAAGCTACCAAATTAGCGGTTTCTATGCAACTTGGCTTAAATTATGAAATAGATACGACAGAGCTGATTAGACAACTGCTCCGGAATGTCACTCTTTCAAGACTTAAGAAATGATATATTAACATTGCTTTGAAAACTGAGTGAGTTAGGCACCAAAACAAAAACACTCTAGTTGAAGAAATGGTAACGGGAGAGAGTCCCGATGATAGGTTGGAGATTTCTGTAACCCACTTACTTCAAATATATATCAAACTACTTGGTCATTACGCTGGTGTGGCAGTTCTTTAGAAAGTAAAAAAGAGCAAAAAGCAAAGAATGTGTAGATGGAAATAGAATAATTGTTTCTGGACAAACTGAAAAGATTACACTATTGTTGCTTTTCTAATTCTGGCTTGAGCAATTGTACGTATTTCGAAAATAAGATAATATAAATCAGTTCTAAATTATTCTGTATTTTATTCATAGCCTACAATACAACTCTAAAGTGACTTAACCATTGAAAAATATTTGTACTCAGAAATTAATTTTAAAATTTTATATTAAAAAATGTGTAATATTTGCAGTGTGAATCCGATTTTAACCATTTTGCATTTTATTTATACCACAAAATGTAACTGCAATATAACTGCCTTCATTATTCATATTTTGAATTTGTTTTTAACACTTTATATTTAAAAAATTTTAATATATGTAGTTAATATTTGAATATAAATCGCATAATATATTATGAATTAAACTAAAAGTCAGACTTACTTACAATGCAAAGAATGTTTACAAATTATTACTAAAGAAATATATATTTAAAAATAATATCTAGCTCCTGCAAAATGATTACTGCTTTAACAACTTTTCACATAAGTATATTAATTATTTATCAGTCTTTACTAAATTTCCTTACGATCCGTTATAAATCCATTTAAGTTTCCTTGACCTAAACACCTATATTTGCCATTGTTGATAGGACATTTCAAATATTTTCAATGCCAAGTGCATTGTCTAATATATCAATCATCATCATCATTATGATCACCATGAAAGCATTAATAAACTAATAAACTTAATTATATTATTGCTTTGCCATTAAAATCACATTATGATGTTTACCAACTAACATAATAAATACCTTAATGTGAAAAGTGAAAAACAATGTTGATGTTGTTGTTTTGGATCCACTGCAATCCAATGTTGAGGATGTGAATGAGGTGATCGCCAGGGAGATGCCGAGGGAAGGACGCGAGGTAAACGCAGCAATTGACTTTCAATTCACTTTCTGTGCCAAAAAAAAAGTCTGTAAAGATAAAGAAAAAATGTCGAAATGCGTGTTAAAAAAATAAAAAACAAATGCAAAGATATGATGTGAAAATTGTGAGCAAAATGTGATAATCGAATGAAGCGGAAAAAACAACAAGTTGCGTTGTCTTCCACTTTTGACAAATGACAACAAATGAAAATTGTTAACTGATTTTATTAGCACTTGGCATTGCATAATGCGGCAACAGCAGGCGATTAAGGAAAGCAAAAGCCAAAAGCCACAAACAAAATCAAAAGTGTACCATAAAGAAAAACTTTTGAAAACTTTTACCTCAGCCTCCAATGGTGCTGCGTCAACATTTGTTTAGCAACATTTTTGTGGCAACCTTTCGCTCGCCACTCGAGTGATAAATCAACTTTACCTCAACCTCAACATCAGGCTCAGTTTCGGCTTCAACATCAACATCAACGTCAACTACAACTACAACCACAACTCCAATTTCAACTCCCACTATAAATGAACAAAAAGACAAAAACATAACTGTAATAAAATTAAACATAATTCGCAAAAGCTTCCCGAAAAATTCGTCGCACGACATTTGCCTACCGCCTAAAAAATAAACAAAGAAAAAAAGAAGATATTTTCCAAAATCTTTTTGTGGGCGTCTCGGAAATGCGGAGCTGGTGGGCAGCTTAACTTTATCCATGTCCATAACAATTCATTATCATTAATTATATTTGCACTCCACTCCGGCGACTAAACATGAAAAATGCAACCAAGTCGATTAAATTGAAAACAATTTGAACATAAATTTCAATATTTCGTTCGTCGGTTTTGGCCGTTAGGCGTTTGCCAAAATCCAACCAAAAAAACGACCCCAAAAATGGAAAAACGAGAAGAAGAAAAACAAAAAGACATGACTAAAAGTATGGCCCATAAAGCAACGACGGCCAGAAATCAGCAACAAATCGCCAAAAACAATTTATTGGCCGTATTAACCCCAGCGAACTCTCTCACTTGTTGGGGTCCCACCAACAAAATAAAAAAAATAAAGGAAGGGGGAGCCTACGGGGCCACCGATCGATGCGAGTTGTGAAAATATCATTTACGGGCAATTTGTAAAAGCTACAAAAAAAAATCACTAATCAAATCATCTTTGTCGCGCCGAAGTTTGAATACCCTTTACAGTCAAAAAATCTAATGAATTAAGTTGTTTTTTTATTTACCCAAAAGAATGTATTTAAAAAAGGAAAATTTATAGCTGTTTTCTAGAAAAAAATGTTTACTAGAATATTAAAACTTTGAATATAATTTTATTGTTAACTTTTAGCTGCAGTTGTACACTCAAAACTAAAAAAAAAAAAAAAACAAATTGCTTATAGCTTGGAGTTAATTACACTTTAAGGCGATTTTATTTATTAGTTTAAAACAAATTCAAAAATAGTTAAAATACCTGCACTTAAACTAGCCAATAAAACTGAAATCTCATCGAAATTTGCACGAACAACGCGATGAAAAAACAAATGAACGGCGATTTAGTTTGGCAACACAAAAAAAAAAACGAGAGATAGAGTGGAAAGAGGAAAGGGGAAATGAGGAAAACTATACCCCAGCTTTTTCACATCTCCATCTCTTTCTAGCACTCTCGCTTTGTTTAGCTATATATTTATATATTATTTGTGGTCAAGTTGAAGTCTGAAATGGGCACAATTGCGCTGCTGAGCGTCGTTCGTCGATCGTCCATTGTCGTTCGTCAGCGGTCAAGCGGATAATCGACCAAACTTGGCTTGTTGTTGTTGGCCAACTGACGACATCGACGTCAACATCTTCGGGCGATAATTGGATCCCTTTCCCAGCCACGATGCGATATGGTGGGAGGCTGTTTTGGCGGGAAATTCAATTTCAGCAACAATTCTCAGCTCTTTTTTTGTCTGTTAGCAGGTCGCTAAGCTCAAAGATTTGCTATAAAAGATTTTAAAGCATGCGGGTGAATTTTTGGCCAGCAACTTTGGCGAACAGAAAAAGAAACCTCTTCATTGCGTGTGTAAAAAAAATAAATGAGAAATACACAAATGTAAGAGATCTGTTGTAAATAACTTTCTGATATTTAAATGCCGAATAATGATCAAATATCTCATTCAAGGTAGATAAATTTTGGCAAGGTTAGAAAATAAAAGAAAATATTGAAGTTTAAAAAATAAGTAAAATTTTCAACAAATTATTGAATATTCGCAATGAATAAAATTTTGATGTAGGATCAATTTAAAGCAAAAAACATGATCAATACGACTTTTGCTTTTAAATGTGTTAAGTTTTTCTCGAGTTATGGCGGAAATATATAAATAAATAAATCTATTCTAAAACTATTCTTTTTTCTTTCTTCTTCGTTCCTTTCACACCTTTTTGTTGGAATTGCATAACAGTATGCTCAGCTTTCAAAGACATTAAGAGGCATTTCAACGAATTCTCATATCTTGAGTTTTGTTTGCGTATATTCCAAATTAAATTCAATACGTTTGTCGAGTGCAACAGAAGAACACACGGAACCAAGTCGCAAATTCTGTCAGGTGTGTAAATACAAAAGCATAAAAAAAAAAAAAATACAAAGCAAAGTACAAGTTTCTTTTTTGGCTGCCCGAGCACAAACAAAGCTGTGAGTCGAGCATGACATAAAAACTGAGAACTTGAGAGAAGCCAAAAGATGTTGATAAGTTGACAGAGCAACAGACAGTCGAGTGTTCAAGCCCATGACATGGGATATAAGACAAGTGTTAGATTCGCATGTCAAGTGGCAACGCCATGGGAATCGCAACTTGCAACTTAAAGCGAACTCCAAATGAAATGCAATGAATATGTTTTGTGTTTCATGGTCAGTTAAAAAATATGGTAAAAGGAAACGCCAAAATGCGCTAATGAAAGTGAAAAGCGTCAAGAAGAAAAGTCAAAGTTGTCGATTTCGGCCCACTTGTTGTCACAACAACATCACCAACAACAACAATATAAATAACAACAACAGTAGCTACAAAAATGCATTCGAAATGCAGTAGAAAGTGAAATGCGTTGGCAAAAGGAAAAATAAAATAAAAAATCAAACGAACAGCAAAGTAAAAACAATATAAATAGCAAAGGCAACAGACACAAACACCAAATGAGCCAAAAGATGCTGGAGATATGACCAGCACTTGGCTAGGCTAGAGGGAAGAGAGAGCGAGGTGAAGGGGAGGTAGTTACTGAGGACAGACAACGACATTGTTAGTTTGGGAGAGAGGGGTACTCTCTCACATGACCTTGTTACATTGCATTTGAAGCCGATATGCGAATTCTGTCGTTGCCTTGTTGCCTCTTGGGCGCAGCAAACGGACAGCTTGCCACAATCTCTTGGTTGCATATAATCAAGAAATATTTGAGATTCACTTTCAGGAAAGAGACGACGCGACGACGCAACTAGACGATGCCAAACGAAAGTCCAACCACAACAACAACAACAACAGTAACAAACAATGCAAAAGCCGCACACACAACTCATAGATAAAAAATTTGCGGACTTCTCATTGACGACGCTTCAAGTTGATGTTGCAGTTGCAATTGCACTTCATGTGGAAAATAAAAGAAAAACTCGCTGCAAAGACATTTGCGGCAGATGTGTGGGCTGCTGCCGAAGCAAATGAAAATGAAAATGAAATGCCACAGATTCGTTTGATCAAATGGCAGGCGACAAGTTGAGAAAGAAAAAGTGACTCAGCGTGTGCAGCTGAGGAAGAAAGATACAGATACAAAGATACAGACTACCGACTACTGACAGTAGCCAAAGAGGCGGCTCAGTCCTCCTCCCCCGATACCCCGCTCACCAACACCAACTCTTTCTCCTCTCTTGAGGCACGTTTAGTTTTGGCATTTGATGATTTTGCCTCTCTGTATGACTGTCGATGGAGTCACTGATAAATCTTTAAGTTGTCAATGCGGCGCTGGAATCTAAAGAAAACAATGCAACGGAGAGGGGGAAGGGAAAAGAGGGGAAGAAGAGCTAGAGAGCGAGAGAGACATAGCCATAATTGGGCCATGGCAAACGCATTGAAATGTCAGTAATGGATATGTTTACAGCTTTATTAACGTTCACGTTTCAAACTGCATTTTCGCTCCTTTTGCTTCAATTCAATTAAAATCATCTCATGCTGTGCGTGTATAAGTGTGCGTGCGTGTGTCACAAAATATATAGACATCCAACAATTAGATGCTCCATTTGTTTGGCCCGGCAATTCACTTTCGATTACTTTCAATAAACGAGAGACAAACTTCAATTCGAATAAGACATTAGTGAACAACTATTGGAGTCTCTTAAATATCTAAGATATGGCATCAACTTTATCAATAACATGTACTTAACTGGCATTACCCAGCTTTGTCTGTGTTTCATACTGATAAAGATATTTCCCACCCAATAAATTACCTGTCGATTCATATTTGATAAGAAATTGATAATAATCTATTTTTTAGGCAGGCAAAACAGAATAATAAAAAGTACAACCATATTGGGAATTTGCTCGAATTTGTTAGATATGTGTTAAGCTATTTTTAATATTTTGAAGTCTATAATACATTTGAAAGAGACCGGGTTGAAAATTTGTATTCGTATTTTCCATATTAAAGTTAAATCGGTAATATCAATTTATAGATCTATAAAGATAGCTGTTAAGCTGATTTTTAATATGGATCTAGAAAATTCTTTTCAAAACTATTGAACGAATTACAAATAAAGTTCATGACAAATATTTTGATATACATATAGTTGAATTACCCACTCTAGTATAAAATATTCAGTTTCCTAGGTCTTACGGCTCTTAAAACAAAACTTTTTTCCTTAGAAATTCACACAATCAAATTGGTTGATTTCTTACATTTTTTAGGTCGACTGGTTATGTAAGGTCCTCGTCCAAAGGCGTGTGAGCAATAAACTGGACACGAAAACCACAATTTTGTTTTTTTTTTTTTTACTTTGTTGACTTGACTTGGTAACTAACTGACTGAATGAGTAGTCGAGTGATTGACTGAGTCATGGGTTGGCAATTGGGTTGAGTTTAGACTCTAGACTCCAAAGTCTAGACATTTAACTTTATGACGGCGGGTGCAATAAATAATAGAAAAGTGCAACAATTAAATTGTATGCACAGAAAAAAACAAGTTTCTCAACTAAAAAGAAGGCGGAGAAGGTATCAAGTGGAGATCTAACGAGGCGGCCTTTGCAATGAAGTCAGTTGTTGGAATTTGCGAATGGTATCTGTGAAATGTCTCTAATTGTGCAACTATTGCACATTGTCGCGGCTTCTTTTTTGTTACTTTTACTTTATACACACGTTGCAAGAGACAGACGCCAAGCGTTGTTTCCTGTGCCACAGACAACAACTGCAACAGCCAACAACGAACAACCAACAACGCAACGCAAACAGCAACAGCAGCAACAACAACAGCAACAACAACAACGGTAACAAGCTCGACATGCACATGAACACAGTATTTTCTTTAATGATTAATTGACTTTTGCACTGTAGAAAACACGTTCGATCTTTGTTTTATCTGGTCGGAAAATTGCCTTTTAATTTCCCCGCCACGCTGTTTCAATATTTATTCATTTGCAAATACATCCATGTATCTGTATCCAATGGATACATTTGGTTAAATGTACATATAACTACATCTGTGTTTTTTGTGTCCATTGTTTATATGACGTTTTTATATACATATCTATATGTTCGTGTGTGCAGCTTTCGTTCGTGTGATTAATTTATTGTTCAATACAATTGCGTATTGAGATACCGGTCAGAAAATGACATGCAACAGTCGCTGCCATTGCCGACATCGCCTCAGGTGGCCGACAAACCAAAAGATCTCCTCCTCTTATTGTCGAAATATTCCCCAATTCCGTCTACATCCCATATAAAAAAGACATAATAACAAAAATAAAAAAAGACTGCACCAGAAACATGCACTTTTTGTTTCTTTCTCATTTCACAAGTACAACTATCTATCAGATACATGAACTCACCTCTATGCACACTTTCACATTGAAAACTCAATGGCAAAAGGCACTGGGCCAGGTGAAACGTGCCAATGATTTGAGGCCTAACTCTAATACGAGTAATCTTTAATAATCATAGGGGTTAAATTTCATCAGATTGCAACTGGCCCAAGAAAACACATGCAAACAGCTGGAAGTACAACAACAACAACATGGAACTTAAGACCTCAATTTCCAAGATTAATAAAGAGAAATCTTATTTAAATCGAATTAAGTGTCGACTCGGAAAGAAAAAAATCATTTAATTATTTCGCATAAGTAAGTCAATATTAAGGCAATTTAAAATGCCGAGAATAATTTTAAATTTAAGTATTCTTAGAGTTTCTTTGAATTTAATATATTTTAAATAAAATTAAGTTAAGATAGAATGGATGTAAAATTTGTACAAAACAAGTTCTACTATTTTAAAATATCAGAAAAATCAGAAATATTTAAAACATAATATTTAACTTATAATTACATAAAAATTTCAGATAGTTAGCGTAAGTGATAAAATGTTTTAAAAATATTGTAGGTATGGAATTAATATCAGATCTCTTTCTGATTCAATTCGAGTTCTATATCAATTTCAAACAGCCAAGAAAGGCTTGTTATATTTGATGTGTAAAATATTAAATAGTTTCAATTCATTTAAATCAAATTTCATATCGAATCTGTGAACAAAATAATGTAAATGTAAATATTATTTAAATATGCAGATTTTCAATATCTCGTTTACAGATTCTATGTGAAATTAAATATTAATGTGTTTCGAAGATGCTTAATTGAGATGCACTTAGACAAATGGTTGGTCATGGCTTTCAGATTAATCGACTAGATCCAGAATATACGTTTGCAGAACTATAAACTGACTATACAAACCTGGTCTAATTTTAGTTCATACTATTTGACAATCACAATTCTGGGGAAGCCTCCATGCTCAATGAGAGCAACAGCTGTCACATTGGACAGTTGCCTCCACTAGACACTCACTCACTCACACACACAAACACACAAACACAAGCAGTTGTGGCAACTGAATGTCAATGTTGGGCCCTCTCTGGACTCTTGTCAACTATGTCGTTTCATTTTTATGGTCTTCTAACATGCAAACTTTGACTTTGGCTGCGAAATTCGTGGCCATCGCGTGTCTTGAGCATGTAAAAAAAAAAACAAAAATATAAGAAATAAGCGGCGTCTATGTTGGCCTATGTTTTGTTGTTTTTGCTGTGCTTGTTGTTGTTGTAGCTACCCCTAAATTAGTTGAACTACAGTAGTAAACATTTGTTTTTGCATTTTAATTAGCAATAGTTGAGTGCGTGTGCGTGTGTGTGTGAATCAGGGATGTAGTTGAATTTGTAGGCGTTATCTGTCTTGGCTGTTACCGTAATAAATATTCGAAATATTCGAAATGCTTCACGTGAAAATTTAACACGTTATTATTACAACAACACACAAGCAACAACAGCAGCAGCGAAATGTTTATTTGTCTACATATGTTTAATATTTCTCAATGGTATTTTGGTTATTTTTTGTTTGTTGTTTTTGTTGTTGTTGTTGTTTTTGTTTGCTTGAAAATCGCGTGTCCAACTGACGTTCAACGACCGCCGCCAGGTGGCGTTTCTCTGCAATTTGCATTGTTAATTGTCAGGTAATTAATGAAAACCCAATATACATACAACAAACACATAGAAAAAGTGTCTGACAATTGTGTAGTGAAGAGAGCTAAAATGTAGGAGTCTTCAATTGAATGGAATTGAAAGTAACAATATATATTTTTAAAGCACTTGCTAATGACAATTAAACAAGACATAAACGAGATAAATGCTGTGATGGATATGCATATCGAAGCAGAAAAGTGAAACTTAAAGTGCTCAGAAAATAGATTTAATTGTGATAGGAGATTGATTAAAGTTGAATGGGCTTTAATAAAAAATAAGCAATAACAAAACAATTTTATTAAAATATTATATGTACAGTATGAACAATTTTAAACAAGTAAATTGCAATCCTCGTTGATTTAATCCTCAACCTATGTGCCAGACATAAATTTTCCACCATTTTTTAGGTATTTCTATAGTATTTTGATTCTGTATCTACTCATACAGATATTAAGCTCAAGAATGTGACGTCAAAATGGAATTAAAGAATTAAACGAGCTCACACAAGGCTTAAATGGGAGAAAGTCGTGTACTTAGAGCACAGGTCTCTTCTACACATGGTCCAGCACTTGCTACAACGAAATTTTCGCTTAAAGGAAAATCACACCACAAACATATTTGAAGTGGGAATTTGGAACTGTGCAAGTCATTTGCATAGCAACTTTAGCAACCCGCAGGCCAGGCAATGTCCATTAAGAATGCAATTTGCTAAAATCGCCGGGAGGCTGACAAATGGTTGCAACGTCAAAGCGGGAGGGGGACGGGGGAACGGGAGGAAGGGGAGAGGAGGAGCATATGTAGCAAATGTTGTTGGAGAGTTGTTGAACAGTGTGTCGTTGATGGCTTGTTTATTAATTTGTCAAGACTTTTTGGGCTATGCGCCAAAACTGATGGGAGAAATTGCAACAGGCAGCAGGTGAAAATGTGAGAATGATCAAAAGCCCGTTAGAAGCAGCAGCAGCAACAACAACAACAACAACAACAACAACAACATCGCCACTGACACTGACAACAAATTGCAGGCTGTTAGGCAGGTCGACAGGTAGGCAGTCAGGTAGGAAAGTAAGTCAACGATTTGTTTGTGTGTGAAGAACTTGATGATTTGGTGTGCCAGAAAACACATAAATAAAATAGTGAATAGTTAATAAAAGTAATAAAAAAAAAGGTAAGAGTTGTATTCGGAAGTTTCACTTGACCAGTGACTTTCCCAAAGTGGAAATGTCAATTGGTGGAACACATGGCGCCGTCGAATTACGTGGGAGACGCTGTCTACTAAATTACCTGATATAAATTTCATTTCGTAGCTAATGGAAAACAGCTCGACAAGGAGCCAAAAATTTCGCAGTCCACATTTCACATTCGTCGACTGACCATAGGGGGGACAGAGACAGCAGACAGTAGCCAAAATGACGATGCCAGATACTCCTCCTCTCTTTCATTTCCATTTCCATCTGCACCACCATCTTTGCCAGCTGTGTTCACTCCGCCTCCGCATTCCATTTTGGCCATTGCATGTTAAGTCAGTTGTTGCTTCTGTTTCAGCGCCGTGGAGACAAGTGAATGTGGACTCGGACTATGAAGACAACACCCGCATTGATTTGAGTTTAGCTTTAAAGACTCTAAAGGACAGCTCTCCTCTTTCTACTCTCCACCTCTCCACTCTCTTCTACTATCTTCCCCTTTCTCAACGCTCTTTGCATTAACTGCCTCAACATTTGACTTACAACATCTCCTCCCACTTCTGCCTCCTGAGTCATTTCTCTACGTCTCTCAACTTTAATGAGTTGATTTTTACTGTCTGTCTCGTCTGCTGT
Organism: Drosophila sp. st01m; assembly: GCA_018901795.1. Lineage (NCBI taxonomy): Eukaryota > Metazoa > Arthropoda > Insecta > Diptera > Drosophilidae > Drosophila > Drosophila sp. st01m. Next base: position 17,997,354 of record JAEIFG010001637.1, read on the forward strand.
TGCTGTTGTTTTTTGGTTGTTTAGTTGTTGCTATTATTGGAAAATTGCAGTTGGGGGGCCAAGGTGAAAAGTCCATCGTCTGGGGGTTAGCTTAATGTTAATGTTAATGACGTTTTTAAGCGACATCATGACTTGAAGCTCAAGTAGCTGTTGATTGCTGTTTCAGTTGATTCCAAATGTTGTTGCTTTCTGATTGCATTTACAGGCAATTTAATTAATTTGGCAGGTTGTCTCAGCTGTTATTTCGACAAGGTGCCCATTTTAAACAGGGCAAGTGCAACAGCCACAAATGATTAGCAGGAAATCTCAGAGGCCAAAGAGAACAATTTTAACTGTGGCAAGAGATCCAGGATTAATAAGATTGTTTATATTTAATTGCAAACGAATTTTGATGTGGCTCTTAAATAAAGTTTATAATAATAAGCATACACTCAAACAAATTCGAGCATACTAACTAAAGTATTAATCAATCAATCAAAGGATTGATATTAATCAATCAATTAAAGGATTGATTAATACTTTATTTTGTAATTAAAATTCAGGTTTTTTATGGGTTTTTTTTGCAAGTTAGAGAAATTGAAAACCAAACCAGCTAAAAGAAATTTAAATAAATGGGCAAAATGTGCGATTGATATAATTTGTCAAAGTTTATTATATCAATTTTAATTTAAAATATCAAATCAAATGAAAACTGCTACTGTAAACTGATTTTAACAACAACATTCAATATTTCTTTAGGTGTATTTAAATTTTATGATAAAAATAAAAGAAATCATTTTTATGCAATTAATTATTTTATAATACCATAAAATCTTTTTAAATGTATATTCAAATAATATTAAAAATAAAATGCCTGCTAAGAGCTTAAGTTAGTTAATGCTTAAAATTAATGCAAAGCTCTTTAACCTCCTGCCTTACATATATTTTCACCGTTATAACTGCGCTTTCCTATTTATTACCAAAAGTAATTTGTCTAAAATGACCTCAATTTCAACCCATAATAATGCACAATCGACAGTCTATTTCACTCTGGGGAATCTCTGAGATACTTTCAAAAAAATTCCCACATACTTGTAAGTACATATGCGATCTTTAAGTATATTTCTCATATTTACAAACAATCAAATTTGTGCAACAGTATAATGAAGAGCTGCCTGACATCTCTCTCTCCGTCTATGTCCCTCCCTCTCTCTCTCTCTCGCTCTCTCTGATTGCAGTCTGTCTTTCCCTAGAGGCTTAACTTGTATGTTTGGATGTTAGCTACAAATTCGAATTAAGGAAACGCCCGAGACAAACCTAAAGCCAACTGACATAATTCCCAAGGAAAATGTTAATATGCATTAAACTACAGTTATGTCTCAATTGGCTTGAAAAGAAAACCAGTTTAAAACCACAATAACAATAACATCAACGGCAAACTAAATACTCAATAAAAAACTAAAATTAAGTTAAATGTAGTTAGAGAAAAACTTGAAAAGCCTGGAAGGGGAAACCTTTCCTGATTGCCTCAACCAGTTGTAATAAATAAAAACCAAAAATAAAACAAAAAAAAAGTTGGTCAGGGAAAATGAATTTCCTTTTTGGGCTTGACGAGAAAAATAACGCAAGAAAAAAAGCTAATGTGGGAAGTGTGTAAAGGATGCAAATGCCGATTAAATCATTAAGGTTTAATGGCAAAAAAAATTTGCCAATTCCCCAGAGTAACTTAGCGCTCTCTTTCATTCTCGCTGTTACTCGCATTGTTACTCTCTTTATCTTTTTATCAAGGCATCCTCTGGTTTTGGGCCACGCATGCTCAGCCGCCTAATGGAGACTTTAACTTGAGAGCGCCGACAGCGATTCTCCGCCTCCTGCTCCATTTTGCTCTTGGTTTAATGTGGCGCTTCAATTTTATTTAATGGTCACGTTTTCCCCCCTCTCAGCTGTTGCCACTGCCACTGCACTTTCCGTTCAACTGTCGCAACTTTGTTTACTGTGCGAGTTTTATTTATTTTTTTTATTTATGTGGCCTGTCGCCATTGGGGGCCACTCCATGAGCTCATTGCGCGCACGCACGCCTTCACTTTAAAAAGAGAGTGTGACAGAGAGAGAAAGAGAGGAAGAGGGAGCTAACCCCGCTGGCTATCTGTCTCCCCTTGCCACATTCGCCTCCCTTAAGTCGTCACACACAAAGTTGCAATTAAAACGCGTGCAGTTCCCTTGTAAAATGCCAGTGGAGCGTGGAGTGGACGCCACTTCCATTTCTACTTCCAAGTCCATGGTCCACGTTATTTTAAGTTGCCTCAACAAATGCTGCAATTTGATTTACGAGTCGATTGCCAGCTGCTCTCCCCTCCCAACTTCTCCAGTTGATGTTTCTTCGACTGTTTTATTTGCTTTTTTATGTATTTATATTTGATTTGTTACTCAATATCGTTTCATATTTTCAATATATCATATGTGTGGCAACTTTGCTTTGCTGCCCTCTTCAGGGTCGATTCATTTGGCGTCCAGCGCACTTGGAACATAATTAGCATACGAATTTTGTGTGCTTATCTTAAAGGTCTTCAAATGTCGTTTGAAATTTCATTCACAGCAACGATTTTAATGGGCTTGACTTTTAAATTTCATAGCACACGCAGAAGATGGTCAAAATGAGAAGTCAAGACAAACAGAGAGAGAGAGAGAGAGAGAGGGCAGCACCTTGGCTCAAAGAGTCTTAACTCCATGCCTGACCTTAGCCTTAAACTGTGTAATGAGTTGTAGATCGTTCTCATTAACGTAAAGTGATATAGAACATAAAGGTTAAGCAACAGAACTTGTTAATTAATTCCTAAGAAACAGTGTTGAAATATCTCATGAGCATAAGTATTATGTTAAGCATATTTTTCTATATACATTTAGAGTTCTTTTCTCATAACTTTGCCCTGGTTCTCGACAGCTACAGACAATGGTTGATTTAAAGAACCAAAACTGTTTCTAGCTTTAAATGAAAAGTTAGAAAATAACACTTATTGTTGCATAAAATTTACGGAATGAGATTAATATTTTCAGTGTAAAATATTAGTAACGATTTGGTAACCTTTGCTATTAAATAAAAGTTCCAGAATAAGAATTACTTATTATTTTAATATATAAGTCATGAAATTAGAGTTATTTTAGTTTAAAATAAGTTTTATTTAAATATTTATATTAAAATTGTTTTTATTACTAATATATTCGATCTTTGATTGAAATATCTAAAAATTTTGCCCGATAAACATTATCACAACTTGAACTACTGTTTATGAACTTCTATCCCAGTTTGCAACACTAATTTCAAACTTCTTATGCCTCTATTAAATTTCTCCGGCGATCTGTAAATTTTCACTTGGAAATCACCTGTTAAAAGTCTAACTAAGAGACATCCATCAACACCTTGTGTCACAGCTCAGGTTATACGGTTACCTGTCAGCCTACAAGTCACATTTCTCAACTCGAAGCTTATGCAGATAAAATACAACCCAACTTTCCAATGACCTCATTATCCATAACACAAAGTGCGACTTCAATTCCGTATGCATCTTATCTGGTGCGAAACCTACACACATATACACCTGTTTTCTTAACCCATTTATTTCGATTGAGTGAGCCAAAAGGGGCACGCACATATTCATAAGCCCTATTCAAAGGGACTGAGAGAGCTAAAGAGAATGGAACAGAGATAGAGAGAGAGAGAAGAGAAAGAGGGTGGAGACTTGACACATAAATCTCTTTAATTGCCACACGCAACTTGAGACTCAAGAGGTGTCTTGCAAGCAGCTATTAATTAAAGCAAGCAACTCAAATTAACTTAGTGCTTTATCTTCCAATCAGAAAAGCGCTGTTGCTTCATTAGCACTTTGCCAGCTGCCACAACAGATCCAGATCTGAATATGGTCAACAATTGAGCAACTTACCCGAATATATCATAAGAGGCCGACGTATATTTATATAGATGATAAAGATAACACTCACCTGAAATAAAAGATAAAAGAACTTTAGCAAGGTGTAAATTTTTAAAACAAGTTTAAATTATTTTAGACTCTTAAACATAACTACAATTAACTTCCAACTAAGAAATAATTCAACAAAATTAAGTTTCTTTAAATTAGAAAATAAAATTTAAATATATTAGCAATTAAATTTCGTTTTAAATAACTATAAATATATAAAAATTTATTTTTAGGGTTTAATGGAAAGTTCTTAACATTCAAACACGATTTATATTGTAAATTTGAAATTGAGAAAATTACAATACAATTAAGTACATTAAGTGAAGGACTTAAATAATGTTTTACAAACATTAAATAGTCATATTAAAATAAGCAAATTTAATAACAATATTTTGAGCAGAAATTTGTCTTTAAATTTAATACAACTTTTCCGTATAGTAGTGATTATTTTAAGTTCAATTCCAGAGGAAAAGTCTGATAGATTGCAATTAATCGATTTAACAAGAATAGAAAGCTACATCGATCTAACAACACACTAATAGCACAATCAAATTGAGTAATTAAAACTGACAACTGTCACCTTTTTGATGATAAAACGCGGGTTCGAGCTCTAATTGAATGCGGGGTGTAAGGGGAATAGGGGAGAAGAAGAAAGAGGGAGGCGTGTCTCGTGTTTACCTATGACCGTTAGATAAACATTGTCAATGCAATGCATTTGCTTGGCTGTGTAAATAACAGTTAAAAGTTGTATCCATGACTGCCATCATCATGATGCACGCATTCACGCCCCAAAAAAAAAAGAGAAAAAAGACAAAAGTTGCTGAATAATGGCCACGCCCCGACAGCCGACATATTAAAGCGTGTAATTAGTTTTGGATAGACAGATATGCAGCCGACAGTTGAGGGAAGTTGTGGAGAGACAGCTAGAAGAGTCGACTAGACTCTGCATGGTGCATGCAACTATCTTGTTGATTGACTGACAGCCGACATTGTCAGTCGACGGAGCCGCCATACACAGCCGGAGGTCAAGTGCAGCAGAAGCAAATGTTTTATGGCAAATGGAAAATGGTTTCTGTTCTATTCTAGGCCTTCCCCCTCCCAATATTGTTACTAGCATTGTCATAGTGATATTCAATATATGTTGCACTTGGAAAAACATTAAGACAGCCCATGACATGGCCATGGGCCAAGTACAATGTCTAGTACTTTACCGTTTAGTCTTCCGCATATGCATACTATATTATTTATAAGTATAGTGCATGCAAAGCTGAAATCAATAACAATTAGTTGTCAGTTTAATGGAGTGCGGGGGAGTCGAAGTGAAAAGTTCAGCGATTTTAATGCACAAGTCACTCAAACGTCAGTAAAAGCGGCTTAAATGGCAAGTAATACACTTATTGGAAGTTTTAATATGACTCTTTAACTTCACATCATTATATAATCATTAGAAGTTTTAATAGAATTTTCTGAATGCTAGTTAGAATTTGACGCCAATAATTTAGCATTTATCCATTTAATAATTTAATGAATTAAGACTAATAAACAATTACATTTCGAATTATTGGAAAATCACAAGAATATTAATAACAAACATATTCGTCATTTGTAAAACTATAGAATTATCTCTTCCTAAGAAATATTTATTTGTATTTCTAAATTAACTTATTATAGTAAATTTTTTAATAGCATTCAAAATATAATCAGTTTTCTCTAATGCCTCATAAATCTGTTAACATACTGTTAACGTCTGTTAACTTCACAAAGAACAAAAAAAAAAAGACCTTTCGATTCCCCTAAGGAATGTGGCACAACTTCATTTCTTTGCTTTTCATTTATCTTAATCCCACATAAATTTTAAATATGTAGGAATTTAACAAACATATATCCATCAAGCTTAGCAATTACTTTTCATTTTCTTAATTTCTTTGTTGTTTCTATTGATTCATTTGCTTAGCAGTCTTAGAAACCATTTGCCTGACCCTTTTTCAGAATTCGTTTAATTCACACATATGACAAAGTTGAGAAACAGCATTTTCAGAGTTGAATTGAAAAAAAATTAACTGAAATTTATGCGGGTTGCGGCCGCCCCCGTATTAAATTGTTGTACAAACAACTATTGTTGTGGAATTAATATTTATTATGTATTTTCTTTATTCTTTTTCTTTTTGCATTTCGTTGACAACTAATTGAATTTCGGAAAACGATTGCAAAGTTCTTGACGCTTTTTGGCAATGACATCACTCGCTGGCTGTATATTTGTTTTTTCATCTTTTTCCTTTTTTAGTTCCCTCGAATTTGATTTTATTTTTTGATTTGATTCATTTCCACAGCAAAATTCGAGGAGTGCCTGTCGTTGTTGACTTGTAACAAAATCCTGTGTCGAGCTCAAGTCATATTAAATTGTATTAGCAAATTTATTGCATTTGTTAACAAACATGACAACATTTTCAGTTGCAACGCAACTGCAGCCAATATTCGTGAGAGTTGAGGAAGAGGGGAAACTTAAGACCACGCACTAGTAACCAGCTGGAAGCAGTCAACACACCCACAAGGCCAAGAAGGGGGAGTTAGGGAGGGAGTTAGGTAAATGGCGACAGCTTGACAGAAATGTCAAATTGGCAGGCAACAAAAAAATAGCAGAAAACTGAAAACAGTTACAAAATTTGAATGAATGACTGGCAAATGGCGGTGATTTGAATGGATGAATCAGTGTGTGAGTGAGTGAGTATGTGAGTGAGTGTGTGAGTGAGTGTGTGAGTGAGTGTGTGAGTGAGTGTGTGAGTGAGTGTGTAAGTGAGTGCCTGTCGAAGTAGTCTTCTGGCCTATGCAAATGCATTTAGTCGATTGCCAATGCAATTGGCAAACAAGGAAGCAAAACGGCTGCCTGTCAATTGAAATGAAGGAGACGCCGGCGGCAACCAAAAGGTGGAGCAACTGAGATGCTGTTGCACCTACAGACAGAGAGAGTGAGGGAGAGAAAGAGAGAGCGAGGGATAGACATGCCGCCAGGTAGACGCCACAACAACGATGGCGCAAATAATTCCACAAAACGACAACAACAACTCTTGTCTAAGCAGAAAAGTTAATGAAAATGCAAATGAATGACGGCGTTTAACAAAATAAATGCTCTAGCAAATGCAGCTTAATTGTTCAGGTGGACGGTTCCAACAACTAACTGTTAGTTGGCCATTTAACTGGTCTCCCTGTGTAGATAAATGGAGGATGAGATGATGCGTACAACCATAATTAGCGGCACTGTAAAGTGAAGACTTCCAAAAATAAAATAATACCAATAATAAACTGATGAGTGCAACAGCAACATCTACTCTAAGAGCATTAACTGCTCAAACTCCGGGGCGCGTCCCTTTAATGAGATCTCATTAGTTTGATACGAAACTATCAAATTATATTTTCGTCTGACATGATAAATGAGCTTTGACCAAAATGCGGGTCTCTCAAAAGAAAAGATAAAAGATTTAAGCGATCAAAACATTGCGAGATCAATCATGAATGAAGTTCAATGTTAATTTGCTTGTCTCTTTGAATCAAATAAAGGAACCTGCACACGAGGTAAAAGTCTTGTGACGAAAGCATATTCAAAGTCCAAAAATTGTTTATGTATCTGATTCATAATTTGACAGTTGTAAAAACGTAGGAAAATTAAATCTAAAATAAAATTGAGAAGATTAAATATAAAATCAATACAACGCGCTCTTATTTGTTAAAGCTCTACAAAATAATTAATTATATAGGTGAATCCACATTAAATTGTTATCTAAAGTTTTCAATTCGGACCTAGAAGAGGATCTAGAACTGTCCGTTTATTTCATTTGCTTTGATAATATAATATAATGTATTATACTAACTTGTGGTAATAGCTGAAATACTGAATGGCAAAGACAATAGCTACAAAGTAAATGTAGATGGTCAGGGCGCAGTGCAGCATGTCGAGCAGGACCACAAACTCCAAACGCCCATGAATATATTGGGCATGGAAAGGCATTACAAGGAGAGCACAGCAAAATAGCGATACAGCAAACAAGACGTTAAAGACATGATTCCTCATGAAGGTGATCAGTACGATACATACAAACGCTATTACACCAAAAACAAATGAAACAAAGTACACAAATAGATATCCAGGCAGCAGTTTTTGTGGGCACATTGCACCACAGGCATAAAATATTCCAACAATCGCAACGGAGAATACAATGGAGGCAAGTATGGAGAGAACGGGAAATAAGTCCATTAGACAGGCTCCGGCCAAGATTATTAAAATCTGTATACAGATCGTCATTATCCAATTGATGACAATAATGTGCCGCGTTTGTGGAAAGCAATTCAATATCATCATCAAAATGAATGCCAACAGGATCCATACGTAATACGGCACTGGAACCATGGGATAAATTGAACGTTTTGTGGCAGACAACACCAGCAGAATTATCGATGTGATCAGTATGAAAATTGTTGAATACATATAAACATGTCGCACAAATATTCGCAATGTTGCATCATCGACTATAACTACGATTTGGGCTCGTTCATTTTCCGGTTCCGGTTCAGATGTCTGTCTCTCTCTTGGGCTTCTAATCAGGTGCTCTTGAATTGTCCATGATTTTTGTTTCTGTTGTTGTTGCTGTTGTTGTTGTAGGTTAAGCCGGTTCTGTTCAAGCCGACTGGGATACATAATCTGTTAGAATATTATTCCTTCTAATTAAACTAAACGAATTTTGTGCAACGTTACTTAAATTGGCAAATTGTGTGTGTTGTTTAATGACATTTAAAACTAAGCTAATTCGGACAAAGTTTAACAATTAGTTTACCTACCAAATTGTAAGCATAATTAATATAAAATCGTATCGATATCTGTGACACGTGGCACATTTAATACCCTTGCAGAATTCTGTATACAATTTACAACTGATAGTTCCTCATGATATAATAGTGTGATTTTTCAAGATTTGTTTACAATGTAAGAGACAGGAAACGACATCGATTTTAAGGATTTCCAGTTAATGCTTTGCATATTTTCATGCACCTCCCGAAAAGTTTTTTTAATATTCAATTTCAAACCTTATTGGAAACTATAATTGTTCAGCAAGAAGTGAAAATGTAGCCAAAGAGCTCTTAGAAGTACATTTTCAAGAATATATGACACATGTATTTAAATATGTGTAAACAGAGTAAAACAAAATAAAAAAGGTTTATTAAACCAAAGACGTACCAAATATCTTAAAACGTATTTTTTCAGTAAACGAAACTTGTTTCTACAAATCTGTATTAAATGTCCAGGCGCAGCACGATTTTCTTCTAAAATTCTATATCTCTCTTCAAATGTCTAATGTTTATTATCATAAACTCAACCAAAATCTATTATTCTATTGCTGAATACCCAATTAATAAATAAAAATGGCAGTTCGTTGTTTTTTCGGATATTTTCCATTGATTTACGTTTAAGCGCATATAAGTTATAAATGTATTTATTATTTCCGCTGAATCCCTCACTTATCCAGTCCCGAATTGGGTTTCATGGCAATTACGCACTCTTCCCCACAAGCAGCCAGAACAGTGCACAACAGATCCTTTCCATCGCCGAATTCAGTGAGTAGAAAGCCACCCAATTCACCATCGGGTACCTTGAGATCCTCACGTATCTCGCCATTGTCGGACATGAGAGTAACGAAACCATCGTCGCTTATGTCGGTCAATTGGTAATCCTCGCGCTTAACGTGGGGCACATCCATGTTGTGGGTCGAGGGGCAAATATCCTCGTACTTCTTCTGTGTAAATATATCGATGCCAACGAGATGAACCTTGGCATGTCCATGTTTGCCCGTCTTCGAGGTGGACATGTCCACAATTTTACATGGACGTCCCTTGAGCATCACAAATCCATTTTTGCGCAATGCTGAGCATTGCATTGGGAATGTTTTCGATGCTCCTGAATCGACGGCATCGAATTGAACCTCATCATCGTCGGCCATCGGAAATCGAAATAAAATGACGTTTTCCTATTTGTGCTTTTGGAAAAGTAAAATTGTTATAAAAAGATAACTCCGATTCTCAGTTCTACAGTGTGAAAACTAAACTAATGCCAATTACCAAACTCTTGACAGTTAAATCAACGTCAACTTGTCTCAACCACTGCCTAGAGTTGCCAACCTATAAACATATTTCGTAAAAGTTGTCAGCTTGTGAAATTGTTGAAAACTATTTAAAACTCCCACAATATTTATATTAATATGCCGTTGCATAGCTGTGTGTAATTTAAGCTCACAATTTATATTTCCTATAGTCCAAACTTGGTCATACTCGTTAAATGACCGCTGCAATCTACATACGATTATCATACGATAGTCATACGGCACATCCGGCCTCTCTATCTCTATCTTTGTCTCTATTTATGTGGCTGTCTCATCGATTGCATTGAGTCAACGCGTGGGGCTTTCTTCTCTGATCTTTACGACAAACGTGCTCAAGACACAGAAACTCTACCTTCTTAATTGAAAGAGACTTGTGAAATATGCGAAATTCAATTTCTTTCGACTTAAAACATTATTTAAATATGTATTGTGGGTGTGATTGATAATGAGATCGAAAAGATAACATCAAATCTAAAGGAGTTTTGATTTAAATTGCTTTTCAAGGCATCCGATCGAAATTTCAGTGTTTCTGAAAATTGAGACATTTCATTTTTCAGAAAATCATATATTTAGTTAAGATTCAGTTTACTTAAATATGTTTGTATTTCACAAAATTTTAAATGAATTTACCACCTGAATATTCCAATTTAAAGGTATTTTCTTTAATTCATTAATTTAAATCCCTTAAATTGCTGAACATATAATTTTTCCATTTAAAAGTAGTTTCAAGATATTTACAGATTTGCAGACCACGCATATCGATGTTGTTTTCATAGGTTTCTATGGCTTATTTCCTAATAACATAACAGTTATAAAATACAATTAACATATAAAAATTGTTGCCAATTTGTGAAGCAATTAGCCTTTAAAAAACTATTATGAGTCGCCTTTCATATGAGACATGGAACCAGCTGCTAATATTATTTTTGGTAAGAGTTGATATAAAAAGTATGGCAGAGAAGGGGTGTAACGGCTGCAATGGTAATCAACGCAACTTGCACTTCACACACAACAACCAGATGCCGTGTGGGATATTCACAGTTACACACACACACACACATACACAGATGCTCATACACTTACGCACAGCAGCCACCAAATGTGGGCCAATGACGTTGGCCAAGTTGGTCGTCCACTTTAGCAATTAAAGCCATGGAAATCAGTGCAAGGTGTGTATAAGAAATGTGAAAAGGTGAAGAGGGAGAGAGAGAGAAGAGAGACGTGGTAAGTGGAGGAGAGAGTGCACACCAGTTGGCGCCACTTGTTGCACTGTTAATGCCACGCCTACATTTTCAGCACGTCGAGTGGAAAATCAACTTCCAGGAAGAGATTGTTTGAGGATTAACCTAACAAGGTGTGTCAGATATGGAGACCTCAAACTGACCTCAAACATGTACATTTACCCAAGTGTTCTTTGATTAATGTATGTTATGGCAACTACAGTCATAATTCTCTATATGAAAATAGATAAATCACTGAGAATGTTTTTTTTTTAAGAAATAGAAAATTTGGTATGGAAATTTAAAGATATTTAGAATTTCCAACAGTTCGAATCTAATTTCTATAAAAAGATTGTCTGCCGATAAGTACAACTGTAATTCAATACTCCTCCGACGATTTCTTACCATAATTTTTGGTTAAATTATTGCAATTTATCAAATCGATACATACCTGAAAATAATGAAATGAAATTGGTTAATATAGAAAATGCACTTTAAATAATACTCATTAAATTAATTATGAGAGAATAAATAACTTCTAGGAAGCTTAAATACTTAAACGTAGCTCAGGAATTTTAGGTCACGTTTTAAAGTTTTACTACCAACATTCTGTAGCCCCAATAAACGGGCAAAATTGAATTTGTCTCTGTGGCTGCCATAAATCATCATCAGGCCCAACCCAAAAGCCACTTAACCTCCATTGCATCTAACGTGAATTGTTTTTTTTTTCTCCATCGCGATTTTCCGAGTTATGCGCCACATGAATAAAGCCAAAATGTAAACATAAATTGAGCTTAAACATTCGCAAAACTTATTAAGCCTGACAAATGTGACAATTGACGAATTGACTGTAGAGAGGCCTCCAGTTAAAGACGAAGAGACGGCTTTTTGTGTCTGTTAGCGGTTTTAGCCTGGCCTGAAAGCATTTGCGGTTCGGTGGCTCAAATTGTATGCTTGTTGTTTGATGGCTTAAATGTTAAATTGGTTTAGTGTTGTTGCTGCTTTGCAAATGCTGCGCAGCGACATTAATTTACAGTTTGTCAATATGGCCAAAGAACATGAAAACTCATTAAAACATACTGCAGATAAGCGACAACAACTACAACAGCAACAGCAAAAGCGACAAGCAATAACAACAAGACAACAGGCAATAAGACGTGGCTATAATTCAGTTGGCAGCACACAAATACACACAAAACTGACACAGTCAACAATTTATTGACACTTTAAGACACTTGGCCAATTTGTATACCCTGTGCGAATGGGGGTGGTAAAAGGGGTATATGTAATCTAAGCAACGTAGATTATTTAATGATTATTTAATCGACAGGATATATTCATTGGATATTATGTGATCAAAATACATAAAATCGTTTGATTACGTCAACAATTTCGTTTTCTACATTCTAGATTCTTTGATAAGCACTATTGATTGACTCATAACAAATAATGTAAAAACTAAACTCTTATCAGTATAAGACATTCATATCTTATATGAGTCTGAAATATTTGCAAGTTTGCTCTTTAAATAGTTGATATAGTTCATACCTTATGGAACAACATAATATTGCTCTATGTTATGCTCTATGTCTCTTATCTTATCGATCTATCATTATATTCTCAATACTATAGAGTTCACTAGGGTACGCACTCAACGATAATCTTTCCATCTATGTCTCTGCCTGTTGTTGTTGTTACTGGTGTTGCATGTGGCAAGCAGGCGACATGTTTAAAAGTCGGCTGACGGATTGATGTGGCTTCATGTGCCCACAAAGTCCACATGTGAACGGCAAGCTGGCAAATGTTCTTCTAAAGTGAGTCACCACCAATAATGTCACACCCCTACACTTCTCCTTCTGCCCCTCCCCCCACTCCTTGCAACATTCAACACACTAAACAACAACCCAGCCCCACGATAAATACGCGCTCAGTGGCCGAATGAGCACAAAATTGAACCACATGAAGAAACAAAACTAAAACCGAAACACAGACAGGAGAAACAGATATCGAAAGAGAATAAACAAGAAAAAATGAGTCTCTTTCATACCACGAAGAATTCATACCCTATCCGAGCATGAAATTGAACATCTGACTGATCGTTTCTACTGAATCTGTGAATTTAAAAAAAAAACAGATTATATTCAAGATATCGTTTTATTGATATTTACATTTTTCAATGATCGTTTCTATAGCAGCTATATGATATTAATACGATCTTGACCAAACTCAATTTCAGATTGAGTATAAGACGATAGCAAAAATTTAAATTTTGTGTTTCTTATTAAAAAGTTAAAAAATAATTGAAAAAATGCACACTAAAGGTTGATTCACGATCCATCGTTTTTAATATGATATAGTAATCTAATCCAACCATTACCAAAATAGGCAGTATCGACATAAAAACCGACAGACACAACCTGATCAAGAATATATATATATATATACATCGATGGGCTACCACGCATATTTTGTGACAACATGTGAATACCCTTTGGTAGGGTATAACAAGCGTTAAATGGATGTGGCAACTTCAAAAGCAACAAAACAGACAGAAGCTTCGTCCCTGAAAATATATCGATTTCGCTGTTGAGGCTCTTTGGTTGTTATTGTTGTTTTTTTTGTTGTCTTTAGTTGACTCCTCTTCGTTCGTGTTCCGATTGTCGCTTTGCCACCAAGAAAATGGAAGAAGGCATTCACCTCATTTCCTGGACATGCGATAAACTGGACAAGCAGCTGCCCAGTCTGAGTTTCAGTTGTCAGTTGCCAGTTGCCAGCTGCAGTGGCAGTGGCAATGTCAGCTCCACCTAATAGCCATTATGGGTGTTGCCACATCAAGACAGCAAAAGATGAGGCAGCGCCAGATCATTGCATAATCAAGTATTATAGTATTGTATGAGGAGCTGGCATTGCTTATCTTAATACGAATCCAACTGATGACTGATGATCAGCTAGGATTGTATGCAACTTTCCATCTCGAGTTGCCACACACTTATTCACAAGCTAAACGCACCGCTTCAATTGATCTGTCGACTGTGAGTGATCTCATTACGCATGAATCAAGATAAATGGAGGTTCCTGCCAAGTCTTAAGAAAAAACTATAAATAACATAAAGAATGGAAAAAACGAGGCATAATCGTTATAAATGCGGGAAAAAGTAAAATCGTTATGAATGCAAAAGTTACAGTACAGGTTTAGCAATGTTAATTAACATTGATTAACAGCAATAATACAGATAAGTTAAAAGATAAGATCAGCTGAACTTTAAGTCAGCAAACGAAACGGTTATACCTGTAAAAGAAAATATAACATAAAATTTACCGTTGAAGTAATTTAATATGCAATTTGTTTGACATTCTTCCAATACTTTCAAGTTTAAATTAGTTTAATAAAACTTAAATTACTTCACAATTCTGCAGAAACAACGTACTTAAACTTATTTCATATCTGGTTAACAATTACAATGTTTGTAGGAGCTGCTTCCATTTTAAAAATTATTTCATACGGCTTCTACACTTGAGAACACATTTTAAGTTACTACTATCCGGTATAAGATCTTCTTCTTTTGCCCACCTTTTACTTGTTCAAATCTTCCTTTCTCAAGCTAACAACCGATCATCTCATTGATATCTTTCTAATCATCCTGTCAAGAACAACATTAACTACTTTGGAGTCAAGTCACCTGGCGGCAATGTAAACAATCCCAAATGCCATTCCGCATAACCATAGATCGGTTTAGAAGGATAATCATTATCAGTTAGCACATAATAACTGCAAAGTGGTCAAGTTGAAGAGTCATCCCCGGAGGCACTTTGGTGATTAGCGGCATCATAAATTGTCCACTTTATCTGTGCAGCATGATCTTCGCGAGACTTTTTTGCAGCGACAAAAAAAAGAAAAACAAAAACGGCAAGAGAAGAGAAAATATTGCGTAACGGTTCTTTAGCCACCCAGCTGCTGTTGTTGGACAATTTCCCAGCCAGCTTCCAGTTTTCCCAACTCACAAAAGCCATAAATGGTCAGCGCTAATTGCTTTGCTGTCCACAAAGTTGCAGCTTTTTTTTTGTAGCTGTTGTTGTTGCCTATGTTGTTTACGTTGTTATTGTTGTTGCACTTGGGCACATTATCGTTAGGCCACAATGTGCGCCTTTAGCACTTGAGGCTCACAGTTATATATATCTATCGTTGGCCAAATGCAAATATCAAGTCTCAGATATGCAATAATTCCAGTGATTGAAGCTGGCATCAAGAGTCCACTGTGTCCACAGGGGGAGGATTGGCAATCATTGATTGCTCGATTGCTCAGTCGTTCGATTGCTGGATTGCTCGATTGTTGATCGACCTGGGCTGGCCCTGGATGCCTGAGGCTCAACACTTTTGGAAAGTGCGCGATTGCATAAGTAGGACAACGAGGCGTTCCTGCAACATGCAACCTGCTTCCCAAAAATTTGGGTTATACACTTTCTCAGTGCTGTGCAGAGCCAGGAAGCAATAATAACACAGCAATCTTTATTTTTGCCTCTGTTGTTGATAGTGTTTCTCTTTCGAATAATTTATGCGCAGAACTTTTGATTTTATGTTAACAATTTGTGACCCATTTACACGCTTCATTCACACGAGTGGGCAGCCCCCTTCTCCATTTTCCGTTTAAAAATGCAATTTAAATGTCAGAAAATGTCACAGAGATCGCAGCTATGTGGCTGCTTTATGTGTCCCCTGATACATTAACCCGCCCATCGCCCACTCTCCTCCTCCCCCCTCCTAGTTCCCCTTGCCACACTTGATTAAGTTGTGAACAAATGTGTCTTATTCTCAGCTTTTTTGGAGCTGCTAAATGCAACACGCTAAAAAAAATGCCATTAAATTCTTATGTATCTCAATTTGAGTTTGTCGCTTTGTTTGTTTTGTTTATTTTTTTTTATTTTATAGTGTTGCACCCATTGCTGGTGTTTTTTCTGGGTGTGGTTTTTCTGGTAAATTGAATTGAGACATTAAAGACTTGTGGAATTGCATTTGAAAATTGAAAACAGTTGAATTGCAATTTAAAAGTGTCAAAGCTGAGACTTTTCATAAGAGGTTAAAGGGCAAAATGCATTGGATTTAATGTCAATGTGAATAAGAATCAGAATTAATTAAACAAATAAATTTGAAATAGAGTACTTATATATATATATATAAAAAAAAAAAGTGATAATAGAAGTAAAGCAAAAATAACTATTTTGGTTTCTTAACGCTGTTAAAGAATCAATGTGAAAAAGAGTCAACTGATTAAAATGTATTGATTAAGTTAAACATAAACAAAAGTAGAGATAAAATAAAGAGTTAATAGTTTTTAGGAAAACTACAAATTGATGTATAATAAAATGCGAAAGAAACGGAAAGAAAGTAGAAATTAAACCAAAAACATAGTTTGAAACTTTAATAGAGAAATTGGCAGGCAAACAATTTATAAAAACAAACATTTCCTTAAACATAAAACATACATCATAAACAGTGTAAAACAAAAGCGACAAACGGTTAGTCGTTTTGACCGTCATAATTTCCCGTCGTAATATTTTTTTTTGGAAGTGTTTATTATTTTCTTTTTAAAACCTTTACCAATTTGCATACTGAAAGAAAACATAAAACATGAGAGTTTAGTGTGGACTTGATGCAAATCCTTGGCTGTTCAACGCGTGTAACGGATAACGGATAATGGATAATCCATTTCAGTAACCCACTTGCCACAAGATTGAATGCCTCATTTAAACGATTTATGGGCTGTGAATGGCTGGTGCACATGGCTTTTGTTTTTCTTTTCTTTTGCATGTTGTTTTGTTGTCTTGCTGTCTTGTTATTATTATTATTATATTGGTTGTTTGCTGGTCAATTCGTTAAAAGGATAATCACCGCATGGTCGCAGCATGAAAAATGAATGTTGAACCCTCGCAGCGAAGTCTCCACCTGCAACAACGCGTCCTGCGCACCTCGCACCTCGCCACCCACCGCCTCCTCCCCTCCTTTCAATCCTCGATTCACACGTTTGCGCAATTTGTGGCATGCAAAACTTTCACATGGCGGACAGGCAAATTAACAGCAACAATAACAACTACAATAAAGTGCATTTACGACAAACAAAATGCCCCAAAACACCCACGAACTTCAGACGCTAAAGTTGGTCTATATCAACTGAGTCCAAATGAAAGTGAAGTGAACTGAAGTGAAGTGAAGAATTGATGGACATGGTGTGTGTATGTGTATGTGTCGGCTCCATTTTCCACTGCAACAGCATCAAAGGCAACTGCAACTGCAACTCCAACTCCTAGTTAGCTGCAGTTTAGGCCCAGTTAAGGAGGCGGGCACACATTCACATGACAAAGCTGGCAAACAAATGCGCACAAAACCCAAGTGGACTTTTAATTTATGATTCAGCTGCAGGAGCTATCGATGATTACAGTAAAGATAACTATCGAAGCGTAACGCCCCTGTAGCTGCTTCCAACATCCCCAAGTCTAGGCCGGGCTATTGATTCTCCTACGTCTCCTTCTCCTCCTACTCCTCCACTGCAACTTTTGATCACTCGATATGGCGGAGCTCATATGGCAACCAGAAGTTGAACTGCCCAGGATCGAGCCCACATTTGTTATCGCTTTGTGACTCTAATGTTGCCATCGTCGAAGCGACCGTCGTCGTCGTCGTCGCCGTCGTCTGATTTGCTTAATTGCATAAATTTTTATTTGATCGAGTCGATGGTGCATGCGATATGCAAATGCATAGCTCAAGATACCCACAAAAGCCCACGGGCAGCTGCCGAAAAAAAGCGAAAAGTCGCGCATTAAATCACACACACAGAAATTGTAGCAGGAGCTGCACAAGCAAAGTCAGACTCCGATTCCGACCTCCAGACACAGACTCCACCATGACGTTGCCTCTATGACGGTGGCAACAGCTACTTTCGCTGCCTTGGAAATGCCAAAAATAAAATGCATGCAAAGCATTGGGAAACAGATCAAATCGAGTAACTGAAAGATGAATACTCTGCAGGAATTTATTACAGAAAATTCTGTAAATATCCTAATTAAACTATTTAATAAAATTTTTAAAGTCGAATCATAAAAATGCAAAGCAGATCAAAATTATTAAAATATATCTAGAAGCTCAAGATATTAAAAAAACAAATATATATATTTTAAATACTTTTAATAGAATAAATATTGTTATATTTTTACATTTCTATTGACTTATCAGGCCATTTTAATAAATTTCACATCTACAGGGTATAAAAAAATGCAAAAAAAAAAAAAATACAACTAAATCGAAATGTTTAGGCCCGACACAAAGAAATTCTTCATAGCGTGTGAATAACAAGAAATGCCATAATCAAAAAAACAAACAATAACAACAAGAAATGCAGCTGAGCTTTAGTTTTTCATTCGACTCCAAATTTGACAGTCAGCTTTTGTTGGTCGTTGCATCCTACAAATATTCATGTGGGAATTCAGAAAATTTGCAAGTTGGACCTGAGCCAGGGCCAATGTATTGTCTAACAAAGGTCATACATGTATTTTGACTTTTACTTATATTTCGATGATTTTGTGAGTTTATGACTGATACTTTAAAGAAGTTTTATTATTCAATGCTATAATATTGCGGGTTATTTAAAATGGGAAAGGTATTGCCATAGATAAACGTTTAGCAACGATAAATCAAAGATGCCGATTATAATGATATTTATTCCGCTTTTTAATTATTACTTTTCAAGTGAAACGTATGGTCAGTAAATTAAAAAATATTTATGAGCAATTGTAAATCAAATCCCAATAATAAATAAATTAAATCATGCCGATAAATTTCCCAATCTAATCACACGCTTAGTTACAATCCAATATTCCACATCTCTCTTTACACTTACCAAACTATAAACTTCACACTTGAAATCTTATCTTTAAGTAAAAGAAACGTGAATAATTTGTGAGCTCATTAAATGAATTCTTTCTCATAAATTTAAACTCGTGCTTTTCGGCATTAACTGCAACTCATTGTCAGCATCGCCCTCTTAAATAAAATTCGAGCCCGACCGTTATGCGTTTTATCGCCAGGAATGCGCAGTAAATCATAAAACATAAATGGACTCCCCTAAATTATCTGAAACTTGACCTCATATGTGAACTTAATGCTTAAGTTTATCTGCAATTTCTTTGTCGCACTCGAAACTATTTTTAAAATGCCGCAACAAGAAAAACAACCAAGAACTTGTACAGATGAGAAGACACCGACTTATCGCTGGAGTCTTCTTAAAAGCAACAACAGCAACAAGAACAAAACAAACAATATTTGTGGTTCAGAGAGCGTTGAGAATGAAGCAGACGAGAGCAAAGAGCAGAGCAGCAATTAAAGATGAGGCCAAGAAGCAAACTGACGATTATAAGAAACAAGTCGAAAAGATAGAGAAGAAGAATGATCGTCCGTCAATTCGAGGCCCCCTCCCCGTAAATTGAGCAACTGCAACGGAGTTGATAATAAAAATGGATCACTGCGTGTTCCTATGCTATTCATAGTTGTTTCTGCTCTCTCTCTCTCTCTCTCTCTGGTGTTGTGATGGAAGGGCTTTTTGGTTTATTTTTAGCACACGCTGCAGTTTTGCTTTGAAATGTATCTACAAGATGCAGCAGAATAGCCAAATGCCAGGCCCAGACCCAGCCCTAGTCCATCCCAGTGACAGCGTGCCTAATTCAAGAAAAATGAAGACGCATATCCCCAAGAAAACACAGATACACACATAACTCACTTACACACACACACACACACACACACAATCACATGCCAGCTAGACATTCCGAGATACAAAGATACACCAAAAATAGTTGCACATTCTAAAGATAAAGCATTGAAAAATGCAAGTGTCGCCATTGGCTTGGCTTATTTCCAGTATGTGTGGCAGGCATTGAAGTGGCATTAAGTGCATTTGTGGCACGAATACTCGTATCTACTGTAAGCATCTATGTCTAAACACAAGTACTTCGCATCTTGCAGATACTCCTTAACAGCTGACGTTGAATACCACTTGAGTTTATATTAATGACGTCGATTAATGCCTCAAATTCTCCTGGTTGTTTACTCAGTCCATAAATTTTGTGGAAAAAAGAAAAACTGCAAACATTTCCACGCTAATTGCAGCTATTTTCAAACAACAAACTTAAACAAACTTTTATTTTTCGTGGTATTTTTTGCAACTTCGGCGTGTCCCAAATACTTCATCGTTTGCAGTTGACAATGGAAATGTTTGTGGGGATTATTTAAATGACTGTCCCCAATGTCAGTGTGTAGGAAAAATCTTTTGTGAACTGACCATTGAAAATTGTGTGTGTGAGACTGCATTTTCCGCTCACGTGTGTTAGCCATCTATACATATTAGTTTTTACCTAAGGTTGTCTTTCAAATAATTTTGTTTCGACTGCATTTCGTTGACAAATAATTCATAAAATGAGTCATTAAAATCTTCTTTATTTAATCCACACAAAACATGCGATAAAACTGCTTAAAATAATTTACATGTTTCATTAGTAGAAAACAAAGTTTCTGATTAGTTTTCAAAACACGTCCAATTAGCGTTTTGCAATTCTGATTCAACTGTGACAACACCTTTAAAATATGTTAAATTTTAACAACTTAAGAACCAATAAAAACATTCCAAAGCTTTTCTATCAGATTTGTCAACCTTTTAGGCTTAAATTGAAGCTTATAAACGTTTCATTTTGCAGTTAATATTTTTGGGTTTTTTAATAAAAATAATTATAAAAAACAATAATTTAATCTGCTCACAAACTGAGCCCCTTCCGAATGCGTTCGCTTACTGTTTGTGAATTATGCAAAACTATTTAGACAAAAACAACAACGAAAGCATTAACAATGCGAATGAGAGTGCTAAAAGGGAAGCAAGACCTTGTTAACCGGTTTGAA
This sequence comes from Drosophila sp. st01m, assembly GCA_018901795.1. Taxonomy (NCBI): domain Eukaryota; kingdom Metazoa; phylum Arthropoda; class Insecta; order Diptera; family Drosophilidae; genus Drosophila; species Drosophila sp. st01m. The sequence goes on from JAEIFG010001637.1 coordinate 18,018,610, forward strand.
ATTAATTTGATTTTTTATACTTTATTCATTTCAAGGTTAATTTTGTGTGCAAAAGGCAAAGTAACGTTGACAGAAACATTATAAATAGGGTCTGTCTCGGGGACCGGGTCTCCATCTGAGACTGCGAGTCTGTTTAGAAGATGAGCACTACAAAAGTAGTCTGGCAATAAATTCCAATGGCCAATTGACTTTAACCAACTATCGGCATACATAATCATCTGATAACAAACAACATTTGACACAATTCGTAGGCGTGTCAAATGTTGTTGTTGGCTTACACCTACTTCACCTCCATTTTCTCCTCCTCTATCGCCAAACACGCAATCAGTGAAATTTACAAACTCCGCCTGTAAGTCACAAGTGCAATTTCAATTTGCATTTCCACAAGTAGACTAGGCAATACTCTTTTTTTATCAAAGACAAAATACCTTATTATTATTGTACATATGTATATTGTTTGTTGCGGAAAACATATTGAAGCACAAATTTTCCGCTTAGAACAACAAAGTGCATGACAAATTAGGAGAAACTGTATGAAGAGTATAAAAAAAAGCAACATTAACAAAAACAGCAACCACAGCTGACTGTGCGTGCAGTTAAAGTAAAATAAGAAAAGCTGTAAAGCGATGCGGAAATGCAGATAAAACCTTTGGAAAATTAATGAGCTGCAAACAATGCGGACATTGTTAAGAGACTCTCGCTGAGGGAGAAGATGGAGGCGGAGTCTACACAATATTTTGACACAAAATGCCAAGGAGCAGCAGCACCTACAACAACAACAACGACAACAACAATATTAGCAACAACAAAAATAATAACTGCAGGAAAAATCCCTCAAGGAAAAATATTTTTGTTCGTTTCATCAAAGAAAAGTAAAAGTTAAACTCAGAAATTCATTTTCAAATGCAATTGGTCAGTGCAAGCGATTTAATAATGATGATTATGTTGCTGCCTCTAATGATGTTGATGTGGATAATGATGATGATGATGTTAATAATGATATCGTAGGCATCAATCAAATCGCAAAAGCAAAACGCATCAAAAGCAATCAAAACAAAACAGAAAATGTGTGAATAAAATGCATAAGGGAGAGACCAAGTGAGGGAATGAGATAGGGAGATCATTTTCAACAAAAGGTGGGTCAAATATTGCGCCACAAAAGCAATAGCAACAACAGCAACAGCAACAAGCCATAGCTAAACGGTTTGCTTTTCATTTTACACCTTCCACGAAAAACGCCAATAACAACAATAATACCCTTCTCCCCCCCTTCCCCACACAATGATTTTCCCGCAGTGCCAAACGCTGTAAACAAATCAAAAGGAGGTCAACTATATTGGCACACAGATCGGGACTACAACAACTACAGTTGCAACAACTACAGCAATAAGAAGCACAGTTTATAGTTGAGAGTTGTTGCTATTGTGATTGTTGTAAGTGCCAAAGATATTGCTGACTGGGGCTGCCAACTCTTCGATAATTGCAAAATTCTTAAGTGCTTCCATTTGCCAAACGAGAAAAAGGGGGGATGAAAAGAAGACTACCAACCCCCACCCTCCCTAGTGGGATGGAATTTACTCTAATACTCTACATACAATTTCCTCAATTGAGATTTGTTTGATGCATTCAAAATGTGTGTAAACAAAAAGCGTTTTACGCAATTGGAAGAAACAGAAAATGAAGTGACTGGGGGAAGAATGAGAAGTGCTATTCTTAGTGTTGATGGACGATTTGTATTTACTGAGGTAAATGTTGCGGAATTCATTACTGGATTTATACAGTTAGTGAGAATGTAGCAAATTTATAGGGGGAGAACTCGATGAGTCATGCATCGCTGAGATCGCCAGCCAAGCAATTGAAGCAACGGATCGAACAATTATCATGAAAATATATGTACTATATACATATTAATAAAACTGTAAATGAGAACAAATATCAAACAGCTAGAAGATGAAGAGGGGAAAAGTTTTTTCTTATATATAACTTCTAAGATGATCTCATGTTGTGCTAGAAAAAGTGAGCTTACCTAAGAAATTTATATGCAGCTAACATATCGATTAAACACTCGTACTGTTGATAAATAATTAAGTTAAGATCTGGTAATCAATCAATTTTCATTATTTATCATCATGTTAAATACATTCTGGTATTTCTAGCAATGCATTATCATGATTTCTTAGTAAAAATTTACTTTGTTTATTATTTCGTATTTTTTCGATTCAAATAAAAACAAGTAATATTAACATTTCCTTTTAACAATTCTTAAGAGAAAAATAATCTGAGAATCATTTTTCTCATGAGCATTATGAAGTGACTTTTATTTAAAGGTCTTTCATAGTTTCGATAAGAAGCATTTCATCGGAAATGGATTTTCGTAATCGTCATATTCATTTACAATTATTCCAGTCATAAGAAATAAGCTTATGGTAATCAACTCGATTCTCTGACCCAATTTTAATATTCTCAAAGTTCATTCATTGCGAGTTTTCCTCGTCATTTATTTACTTATCAAGTCATTCAGTTCATTCGTGTCATCTTTCCGCTTTCTCGACAATTAGATACATCGGCATTAACGGAATCAGATCAAACAGATTTGTTCATCCAATCAAATAACTAGTATCTTACAGAATTCCCACTTGCAATTAGAGTTGTTTTTAAGACATTACGACTTCCTGTTTCCATAAATTCAATTGATGATGTGCACTTCAGTTATGAGTCTTGAGTTTTATAGACAAGAGAAGTATCTCTAATGGCAGCTGATGAGTTCGATTGGCTTTCACATCGTGTGAGTTGGGCCAAAACAGGTGTCTCCCACGCCCGAACAAGTTAAGTGTCTGCCGCTAAACTCGTTAATATTTTTTCTAAGCAATTTTGTGTAATAGCTTTTGGCCTAAACTCTCTAAGCTAAGCGGCTAATGAGCCATTAACACGCTTATCGGCCCAATCCAAAGCAAAGTCTTCTGGGGGCGGAGAGTTGAAGCCGGCTCTCAAATTGGCCACGCACATGACATAGGCCCAAACGGAGCTGCGACTCTCATGACCAGGCAAGACCCGGCACGTGAGCGGGCATTCCTTTACCTGCAATACCCTGCACAGAAGGTGTATTAAGTTTCTCAAAAGTAAAATGCAATAAAGCATATTTTCTTGATCAACGTGATATGTTTCTTTCTCTATTTTTTTATTTACTATCCTATTCTTGCTCTCTTTGCCTCTTGAGTTCTTTACAAGATTCGTTTAGTTATCTTAATACTTTTTTAAAGCATTTAGTCTATATATTTATGTATATTTTAAAAACTATTGAGCTTATAACTATTGAAAGTATATATTTAATTTTACAATAAGTTTTAAATTATTCTAAATCCACAAATTTTTGTAAATAAAAAACTAACAATTTAATACATAAGAAAATCAGATAAAATCCATGAGTGATTTATATTACATAAAATACTATAGTATGGATATTTGCCGATTGGATAATTAACTCGAAAATTATCATAATATGCTGTTAATAAAATATTTACAGGGTACCTTTAAAAGTCTGGCACGTACGACTGTAGCCTTTCCCACTGCCTTTTTTTTAGGGTCAACGTGAAAAATATGAATTTCCTCAATTAGATTTTCCAGCCACGACCCGCAGGCTACACCAACCAAATGCAAATCGCATTAAGACGCGCTTTTAATCAGCTGCAAGGCATCACCTACAACTCTCTGACTCTCTCTCACTATCTCTCTTTATTAACTTCCTTCTCTCTGTCGCTCTCATTCGCTTGAGAGAGCAAAAGTAGCTTTATGTCTCCGTATGCAGTTTAAGCATTTGCAATTTTGCAATTGTTGTTATTGTTGTCTCGAAAACGTTAAAAGTCGAAATCGCCGTAAACGTAAACGAATCTCTTGTCTGCTGGGTCAGCGGGTCAAAAGCGAGGCGCCCATTGAAAGTTCCGTAAAGGCGAAAACAACAATAAAAAATACAGCAACAACAGCAACAATAATAACTACAGTCATTGTAACTACAGTTAAACAATGTGTGGCAATCAATGAAAAAAATATAATAAAAATATATATATGTATAAGTTAAGGGCATAAGGAATGCAAGAATCTCTGGATGGCAAGATCACGAATCCGTTGAGAAGAAGCGAAAGGCAATAAACGATTGGAACACTTAGACTCAAGTGTCACCCTCTGGCGTTTGTCAGCGGTATATAAAATGGCAAAACAAAAATAAACAAAAATCGAAGAGCAGCTGGAAAAAGAAACAATTGGAAGATTTCAATAACCTCAGCAGGATTATTTTTAAAATTAAGTCTGTGTCTTTGGTTGTATGTGTGAATTGATTTGGGTGAAAGCAAAGTGAGTGAAGTAACAGAAGTGTTTTTAAGTAAATAGCTTAATTATCATGAAGTATTTGCACTTATTCTTGTTTTGAAGGCTATTCTGTCTAATTTAATGTTGTTTTGAATTCCCCCAATTTTAGAATCAAATGCTGTAACAATCTTGTTAATATAAATACCCGTAGAACTCTCAATTTTTGTACTACAACTTTGATATATTTTAAACTTAAATTGTTTATTTTATAATTCATTTAATTAAATTTTTTGCGTGAACTGCTTACAAAATAAATTATTTAATTAATGTTGTTGTGTCGATTGCTTATAGTTAAACAATAAAATAACATAAAAATGTTATTATAGTTTAAAATGTATAAAATAATTATATTTATTATACAGACAACGAGATTTTCCATTCTAACATAATATACATATCATATTTCCTATAATCAATGCACAAATTATATAAAAATAAATATTTGCTGGTATTGTTATCATTCAATCAATAATAACCACATACATATGTATATTTATTCGAAACAAATATGTATTGAGTTTAATTTTTTATAAAAGCTTTATGTAAAACTAAAACTATAAATTCTATTATGCCGCACCTATACAACTAACTACTGTTGTATATTCCTTTGAATCACGTGTCCTTTTGCATTTCACTTTTCTCAGCGTTTTCATTAATATTTTATTACTTCAAGTTGAACATCAATCGCTTGTAGCCCACACTGCTGATAGCAATCGATAGACAGATAGATAAATAAAGTGCAGCCCACGCATAACAACAACAACAACCACAACTACAACAACATCGTCTGCTGCCATTGCACAGTAATGCACATATATAACTGCACACGGCAGGTAAGCACTTATTGGTGTTTGTTTGCTTGTGTGTGTGTGTGTGCGAGCGAGCGAACGAATATTATCGCAGTCGGCGGTCGGGCAAATTCAAAGTTATTACGAAATCGCAATCGAAACATAACGGTAGATAGCAAAAGCAGCACAAACACATACAGTATCATACATATGTATGTTTGTAAGTATGCATGTGAGGCAAAGCAAAATGAAATTGAAACAAAAATGGAGCAAACAAAAGCCAGAAATTTATTTAACGCATTCAGCAATCAATAGCTCATTGATAATACAAATATAAATAAATCTATCAACAGGTATCTGATGTGATATTTGCCAGAAAAATAATCAGTTACAGTTTGCATATTTGATTTATTTTCTTATTCGTAGCGTAACAAGAATTTCCCTTTAATTAATACACTAGCCACTAACAAATAACTCGGTTCTTTAATATAAATTTATCTTATAAAGCATTTTTATAAGTTAACATTGGATTCAGTCCTTTAAATTCGTACTAAGTTAATTATTTGTGTGTATGGTAACATGGTCAGTTCGTCTCAGGTTATAAGCTTATCTAGAAATAAATGTTACTCAAAGCTTCTTTTATTCTCTTTGGTCTGATCACTATTGTGATAGGTTGGAAAGACTAAGCTGAATGCCAGCTGAATGCGTCCATTTACGATTACGATTCAGTGCAAGCGCAGCAGCAACAGAGGCTGCAGCAGAGACAGCGCCAGTGGCAGTAGCAGAAGCAGCGACTGCCCAAGCGAATGCCAAGACAATGGCGTAAGGCACAAAACAAGCGAATAAGCGTAACTGGCAAAACAGCCAGAACAAAACTTGGTCGCAGTTTGGACGTAGCAGCAAAATAGAAAAGAAAAGCCAAAGAACCAAATGCCAGAGAAAAGAGTAGCAGACAAAACTTCACATACACATACACGCATGCACAACAAACAAGGGCGTAGGTAGAGTTGCCATACTGCCCACCCCCTACAATATCAGTTGTCTAAAACTAGTATCGTATACACATGTGAATTATCCAAAATGGAGCCATATGCAAAAGTTTATTTTGTACAGAAAAATAAAAATGTAATAATATATTATTCAAAAGCTTTTCACTTTAGGTTCTTGTAAATAATATTTCATATTTCATATTATTTGCATAGTATATTTTAATTGTAAAATTAAAAATCTCTTGTATATTAATGTAGCAACGAAAAGAAAACTTAGGCCTTGCGACTCCGATGGCAGCAAAAAGAGTAGAAGACTATTGTTATTCAAATGATATCGGTAAATGGATAAATACGGCGAACTCAATAACTTCTCAACAAAAACGAGAGCTGTGAATGGTGGTAAAAATTCTATCGGATTCCCAAGTATGTAAGAAGTATTACAAAAAGGTATACTTGTTGACTTGTTGACGCTGAAAATTGAATGTGCGGAAGAATCGTTAAGTATGTCCCACGATAAAAATGCAACGTATAGGTCTCGTAAATAATAAATGTAGTAAATATTAAAAAAAAAAATTATGAATTAAGTTGATCACATATATTGGCCCCGGCCTCCCCTTATTGAAAAGCTGCCTACGCCCTTGACAAGAAGTAAATTAATTTTTTTTTCTGCACTTAAATCGAAGAGAGTAAGAGAGAAGTAGCATTAATTTTATTGCTCTTTCTCTCAATATATACTTTTATTTAGCAAGTGTTCACGTTTATTACCTTCTTATTATTCTTGTTTGACTCGTTGAACATTGAAATAATTAATTCACAAAGAATAAACACAATTTGTTTTAACGTAGGGCAAGTGGCAACGCATGCGCAACTTGCAAATTCAAATTCAAATTGGAATTTGAACCCCGGGGACAGCGATACACATGTAATCGCAAATTCAAATGCAAAAGCAAACGCAAACGCAAAACGATGGCTTGCTGCTTCTTCTTTTCTTTTTTTCCCTCTCACACACACGCGAGCGAATTTGTCGCCCTCACACACACAGATGCACGCACTGCATTCGATGTCGGTTTTTCTGCATATGTGTGCATGTATCGATACCTGCTAGTTGCTCTTTAATCCTTTTGATTTGAGCACATTTATCAAACTTTATTCGATGTTAATTCAGACACAAGAAAAACATAAAATTTGTTTTTTTTCTCCCCTTATTTGCGGCACTTTATTTCCGTGCACATGCACTATGTCGACACTTACACACACACGCGCGCACACGAATGACTTCAACACATACAGACAGGCAGTTACGAAAACGACTTTGCATTTAACTGCTGCTTCATCAAGAATTTAAATAAATATAAAATATGACGCTGCCCAGTGGCTTGAAAACACATCAATTGTTACTCCACATAATCATTAAAACATTTAACACTTATTTTTTGACTTGAGCACACGCGTCGGCGGCCATTTGTTTGAAAATGCAATAAAACGATAACGCGAATCGTCCGCACGCGTACAACCCGCTCGATGTTGTTTTTGTTTATGGTAAAATTAGGGATGTTCTACCCGTGCTTGTATCGCGTATCGATACGAACTACATGCAATATTAGCAGTACTATCGATAACATAACACTGTTAACGCAAAGTGCTCATTATTTAACGCACTATTAAAATGATTTTTAAAAATGATTAAAAATTGTCATTAGATTACAATTTATTACGTTATTTAAAATCGAGACTTGATTAAATTAAACTTAAGATCTTTGTCTCTCAAAGAGTCATTCAATTCAATTCTTAAGTGCTAAAAGAAATTTACATTATTAACCAGTTACTTAATGAAAATAAAACGAACTAAATCATTTGAATGAGCAACTCTTCTCTGTTCTCACTCATGTGAAACCCATCCCCAAATAAGCCAGTGTGAAATAAGCCCTGTGATTTTCATCAACCAACAGCTGGTTTTTATTAATATTTAATAGTTTTAAGATGTCGCGTCGCAGTCAGGACATTCCCATACGTCCGCGCTACGGCTACACAGACGACGCAGATGGGGACGAAGCTGCCGTCAGCCACAGCAACAAAATTCAACAAAGAAACAATTGTGGAACGCCAGCGTCCTACTCGGAGATTCCTTTCCTTGCACAATACGCGGGTCCAGTGCCCGACCATGTGCTGCAGGACATTACGCCCACAGCGAGTAAAGGGCCTCCTTTGGGCAGTGGAAACGAGAGCTACGTTAATCTGGACTCTGGCGAGGATGACAACGATGATTATGAAGAGGAGGAGGAACAAAGTAACAGCAACTCCAAAGACAGCTCTGGCGAGCTGAGCAAACCGTCGAGTCGACCCAAATCACTGCAATCTAGTGAGTACCATAGAATTTCTCCTTCCCCCAAATGTTCCTCTTTAGCTTTTTAATATTTGCAGCATTTCCATATGAACTGGAAGGAGAAGGCGCCACCAGCAGCACGGGCGCTATGCATCACTTTGTGGCCCATAACCTGGAGTCTAAGCTGCGGGCTGCCACAGACTACAGCATCGCCTCGGAGCACACAACTCCGTCGACCTCGACGGCGCCGATCTCACGGTTTCTGCAATCCCGTCATGTGCCCGAAGTAGATGGAAACGTGCTCAGTGACATTGAGTTGGAGGCACAGTATCTGGCAACCTCTGTGGATAATCTCGTCGAGAATCTGGGCAATCTATTGCATTCCATCTCTTCAATAACCGCCGATAATGTGGAGGTGCACAAGAATGCGGTGAGGAAACTCACCGATGCACTGGATGCCAATATTAAGTGTCAGTATCAGCTGCTGGCCAAGACCGAGGAGATTTCCAAGTCTATGAAACCCACCGAGCAGCTGAGTCAACGCATGTGAGTTCCGAATGGAAATACTTTTCTTTCTATTTTAAATATCCCCATCATTTTCTTCCAGACGAGAGATTAAACGCCTCGTGGACATGTTGGACAGTACAATGTAGGAGGAATCCGGCAGCGAAGGCGGTGTCGGGGGCGTGGCACTTAAGCTGCAACTGGATACGTCTACGGAACTTGAAGGCTCTCCTTGTGCTTTTCTTTAGTCGTTCATTCCAATTTGCTGTACACTTCTAGTCATATTTTTATGTATATTTAATATTATTAATCAATTAGTTTGTAAAATTAAATCAAATTAACTTAAACCAATTAATATTATTAATCAATTAGTTTGTAAAATTAAATGAAATTAACTTAAACCAATGTAATTCTTTGTAGTTTAAAAATTTAATTCTAACATTATCGAATATGAATTATTGATAACTAGCTCGTCTCTTAGTAATTTCAACTACTTTTGGTATTAAAATTGGTATTTATCGATATGTTTGCTATTTATTTGAAAAATATTATTTAAATCGATTTAGTTTCGCAGAATTAAATTTCAGTTAAATTTAAAATTACAATATGCAATAGCTACGCAATGAATTAATAATCAATTGAGAAAGTTCGAGATTAGATAAAAATAATGGTAATTATTTTAATTCAGGTTTACAGTTAAAGGTACAAATTTAACTTTAACAAATATTAGGAAGTGCACCAAATTGGAACAAAAGTTTGGCAAAATTTAAATAAATTTAACCATTTAATATTAGAAAAAATGGTTAACTAATTTCTGGCTTACTATTCTTAGCATTTTGAATAAAGTTGCCAGATCGGAAATATCTTTCTGCAACCAACCTCTTGGGCCCGGTGGCAACCCCAAATAAATTGGAGTGAAAATATTTTAGTCTACTAAAACTCTCTGAACAACGCGGACGCATTAGTCGCTCGTTCTCGGGCTCGTGTTAAAAAGTGAGAAAAATTTTGATTGTGATTCATGCGTGCGTGTGTGCGTGTACGTTAGCGTGAGTGAAACAGAGCGAGCGAGCGAAACATGGCGAGTGTTTTAATAACGAAAATTCAATTACACTTTCTATAATTCAATTTTGTTTTAATTGTAATGCGGCTTAAGTGTTAACGCGCAGTGTGAATGCTTTTTTCCTTTAATTTCCACTCCTCAATATCATCAAAATAAATGAAAAGTAAGCACAAATACACTTGCATATGCCATAATAATGTCCATGTGTGTATTGAGTAACTGTGCATGTGTGTGCGTATCTGTTGAGTGGATTTCTCGTTGTTGTTGCTGCTGCAGCGCTCTATTCAAGTGGCAAGAAGAAGAAGCAGCAGCAGACCGAGAGAAACTCAAAATGAATTGAAAACGATGAACTCAAAGTAGCGCACGTAGCTGTGTGTGTGTTTGTGTGGGTGCGAGCAAGAAGGAGAACAAGAGAGAAAGAACGAGAAAGAGCATGTAAACGAGCGAATTTTTACACGTTTTCAATTACATATTTAAATTGCTTTTGGCAATAATTTTAATTATTGAATGTACATTATATCGATACAGGGTGTCTTCTTGCGTGTGTGTGTGTGTGTGTAAGGCAGCTGCACTTTAGTTGGTAATAACACACCCCTCTTATCCTCGTAGTAAACTACTACAATTTTCACTTATTCAGTTTGTTTTCCCACTCACTTCCAGAACATTTCTTCGATTTGGCTTTTGTATTTTATATTTTGCACGACATAATGTCAACTTGGCTGAGGGTTTTCCATATGCTGGCAAATGCGGGTGACGTTTTCCCGATTTTCTTCCTTTTTTTCCACCACTTTGTGGTATTTCTTGTTGTTGTTATTTCATTCTAATGAAATTCCAGACAACATTCATTCACATTTATGATGGCTGTTATGTTGTTTTTGTGCTGCTCGCAAGCCAAAAGGAAGCGTTTGTGTGTGTATTTGTGTATACATGTGTATTTAGGATCCTTCCTGCCCAGCACTGCGTCATCAACAATATTATCAAAGAAATGCCGCCATCGTCGCCGGTGCTCGCTGCTCACGAATTCACAGCGTGACTGCGAGAGAGCGCAACTTACAGGCAGACACCGTGAGAGAGAGAGATAGAGAGAGCGACAGAGAGCGTGGCCATTCATGCAAAGGATACTGAAAACAATTTGCTGCCTGCGCTGACGCTAACAGCGCTGCTTGCGTCGCTGTCTGCCTTTGGACATTACACAAATTTATGTAAAAGATTTCAATTGTTGCACAACTTTAATTTGTTTGTCAGGCTGCCTCTTATTGTGGCTTCTTCATATTATTTATTTTTTTTTTTTGCTGCTCATAAGCATAGGAAGCACCACATGAACCACCCCTGCCCCTCCCCCAACCCCAGACACTTGTCAATTAGTCGTCAAAGAAATAAAGGGGGTCAAAACAAGTTGACAACGACGCCTGTTACTTTGCCATATGTACAGTTTGTGGAGCGGCAAGTGTGGGTGGAAGGGTGGCTGGTAAGGGGGTAGGGAGTTGTTAACTCAAAGTGAATTTCAAGGAACCACAAGCTGGCAACCGACTGCCGACAGCTGTTAGAAACTGGCCAATGAGATTACAACTTGTCTTCCAGTGAGAGGTGCGTTTATTGGCCTACTAATTGACAACATTGCTTTTAACTGGTTCAAAGCGGCTACAACTCAATTTAGGCCCATAGCATGTCTAGATTTTAAATAGATAGACTTGATTTAAGACATGCTTCCTTGTAGCCTATTAGATATTTTTATTATATCTGGGAGTTTTCCTTAAAATTATTGTCATATTATTAATATTAAACCGTAGTTTTATTAAACTGTGTACCTTTGTATCCTTCCAACTATAAATATATATAAATATTACCTAAAAGATTTAAGTAACTGAGCTTTAAATATGTATAATTTTAAATTATATAAAATCAGATAATCAACTTTGAATACATCTAGGTTTTAGAAATTGTTGGAAATCTTTTGATAATTAGGTTTAATCTCTAAATCATCATAAGACTGAACTCTTAAAGTTATTTAACTTCAATAGATTACTATCCACTTGTATAAAATGTATATTTTTTTTAATAACACCAACTATTTTATGTGTCTTTAATATTTTATTTTACTAATAGATTTTATAAAGAAATCAGAAGAATAGCAGAATTTCTCCCCAAAAATCGCAGATTAACTACAACCCTTAATTATCCTTGTTCATTTTATTAGCTATTTTAAGGACTTTTCCTTTTAACAACTTTCTCCCCCATTTCGAATATTTTCTTTAGATGAGTTTTTCCAAGGAAAACAAGATACGTATATATGTATTTTAGCCTGTCTTTCTATTAGCACGATAAGCCTTAACCGCATATTAAAAAACGATTCGAAATCCTTTTGCTGGCTTTTTCAACTGTTCTTGCCGCACACACACACACACACTCACCCACACACACATATTCATGCAAATGTTAGCCATATGCTGGCTCCTTGATCCCCCTCATGATTCTGGCCACGACCTCAAACGTCTTTTAAAACTGTAACTGTGCCATTTTATAAGCTAAAAATACAATCATAAATATGCATGTGTGTGTGCTTGTTAGCCATTGTGTAATTGTGTGTGTGTGTGTACGAAATTAAGTCTGCCCACAAACCCCGACCTACCCCTACCTTTGTGGTGCCCCTACATTCATAGACCGCAACCCCCTACCCCTTTCTCTTTACTTTCGCGTTGATTGTGCAAACGAAACTATTTCTGACGCGCCCGTAATCCACTTCCCCGAACAGCGAAACTACGCAAATCCTTACGTGTCTGTTGAAATAAACAGCCAACCCATTTCTCTCACACCCCCAAAATCCCACCCCACCACACATCACACTCCTTCCTCCACTCCCCAATAGGTGGCGCGCCCACGTCAGCAAAAGCGACAATTTCGCGAGTCCCCCGGGCAGAGCCTGCCAGAGTGTGAGACAGCGAGAGAATGAGGGTGAGAGCGTGAGACTGTCGCTTGCGCAGGCGCCTGGTCAAAACACAACGGCGAAAGTCAACGTTGCGTCGCAGCTGCAGCATTGGCAGCGTGGCAGAGTCTCAGCAGACGGTGTCGTCAACGGACGCAGCACGCGGCACCAGCAAAAGAAATAAACACAAATTCAAATAACAATTCAATTAAAATAATTAAAGGAACAAGTCAAAAAAATAGATTCTAAGGTGTTAAAAAAACATATATAATATTTCAAATAATAAAAACAATAGAGAGAAAAAAAACAATAAAATACATTTTAAACCACAATTTTTGTTTGTCAACATTTTCAATGATCTTGCTCTGACTGACTGTGTGTGTGCGTGTGTATATAAATATGTATATATGTGTTTGTAACGAAAGCTTGTGTCGCAATTTGCAAACAAATCCAATTTATTTATACACGCTTATATTTGTTATTGTTGATTGCGACTCGCCCAGCAGCAGGGCGACAATAACAAAAACAAACCAAGCAACAGCAAAAACTCGTTTAAACGTCAACGACAGCGTCGACGTCGACGTTAACGTTAACGTTAACGTCGCCGCAGACATCCCGAAGCTTCGCTCTGCTACTCGCTGTCGCTTTGCCTGCTTCTGCTGCTGCTTCTTCTTGGTTTTTGCTTTGTTGACGTCTGCGCCGGTCGATGTGGCGCTGACGTTGGCGTTGCTGCCGCCCATGTGTCCATATTGGTGTGTGTGAGTGCGTGTGTGTGTATGCATTTGTTTGTTATGCCTTTTGCTTTGCGCTCAGCCTCTCTCCCTCTCATGTGTTTGTAACACAACAGCAGCTGCAACTCCTTGCTGTCGCTCTCTCTTCCCAGCAGCGACGTCGACGTCGACAGCATCTTTGCAACTTTTTCTCGCTTTTATTAATGTGCATGTGTGTGTGTGTGTGTGTGAAACAGAGAGAACCGGCTTTTTGCTTGCTTTAATTTTTGTTTTCTCACCGCACACATTCATTATACATATATGTATTATTTTTTTTGAGTGAGTGTTCCGCCTGCCCGCCCCTTCTCAATTGCCTGCCTTTTGCCCAACCCAACAAGTTGTTAATTTTGTTTTTAACACGCACACTCGCACTCATGAAAGTTGCCAATTGGCCAAATATTTTTTGCTTTCATTCCAAGCGCTTTTAAAGTTTGGTTCCAAAGAACTTTTTGTCGTTCCGTTCAGCATGAAATGCGTAGAAAAAGTTTTTACGTATCTGTGTACACGCACACACACACACACACACACACGCATGCATATCTATCTATCTTAGTGTATGTGTTGGTGCGCAATCTACAAATTTGTTATTGCTATTATGTTTCGTTGTTTTGCTTTTGGCACAACCATTTAGTTGTTCTTCTTCTTCTTCTTCTGCTTGCTGTCGAGTGCTTTTATAGTTTTTGCGTAGTTTTATATTTCACACACACGGACACAGACACGCACACGCAGTCACCCAAAAAGCCGCCCCAAAAGATATAAAAACATAAAAAAAAACCTAAAATTGGCTGCTTCGCACCGTCTGACAGCAATAATTTTGTTGTTATTGTTCTTTTTGTGGGTTTTGTTGTTTGCACAAAAGATTTCTGAATGGAAATTTTCGAATAAAAAAGTTAAAAAAAACAACAACTTTAATTAGAACTGAAAATAGTTCCGTAGTCTGAAATTAATTGAGTTTCCGTTCCCTGACCTAAACTGAATGCAAACATCAACAACAATTTGCCCCCATTTCAACGGAATTCCGTTAGAAAATTACATATCGAATAATCAATGAGAGTTTTGTTAATCAATTTATTAAATTAGCAGCCTCAATGTGCGTGTGTGTGTGTGTGTGTCACGATTTCTCCATGTCCCTCCAGATATTTGTACATGCATATGTATCTGTGTACACATTTTCAACGGAAGCATATAATTTCTTTTTAATTCCTTTTTGTTTCGCATTCTTTAATCTTTTATTGACAACAGATTTAACAATAATTATCTATATTAATTAAATTATTTGCGCTTATTTCTAAATCTTGTCATCATATTAAATTTATTAATTTCGCTTTATTTTACCGACAAAACTTTTACATTATTTATGAACTGTATCCCAATTTATACTATTGATATGCCACCTGTTTTTATATAGTTTATATTGTGCAATTTAAAAGTTTTTAAGTTATTTTAGCTTATACATATACTTATTATATATTTACATATATTCTTACAATATATATCAACAATTGTTTCGCTTTCTAATCGATTTGTATTCTTCAATTTCTTGCAGATTCTCTTTTTAATTTGACATAAATTGTTAATGTCTTTAAAAATATCTGTAAATAAATAATCCATCAATAACAATCTAAAGGCAGACCAAAGTCAACAATTTGGTCACGTTTAAATTGCAATCGTAATTTTTTTGTACAGTAAATTAAATTGTAAGAAGGCAAAATTCTGATGAATATTGAGCCAAAGCAACAACAGCAACAAGGCAACAAGCGAATCTAATCAAATCCAATTAGAAGCGAATTTTAAATTCAGCAAAATAAAAAGAGGCAACTTGCAAAAATACAAGAAAACAAGACCGAAACGAGGTTGCAACAAATTGCAAACGAAACGCGTCGATCAACAGCAACAAGCGAGAGCGAGAGAGAGAGAGAGAGATTGAGATAGAGAGAGATAGATAGAGAGCACCAGAGGATCGTTCAATTAATTCGGATGCGCCAATGAAAACGTCGCATCATTCACACGCGTCCGATTTCGTCGTCGACTACGCCGTCGTTGCTGGTTCCGGTTCCGGTTCCGGTCCGGGTCCAGAAAGAGGACTCTTTTATAGCCAGAGTCAGAGCCAGCATCAGCGTCAGAACGTCAGACAGAGCATCTATGCAGCCGCTGTGGATGTAGATGTGGATATTAAGCCAAAGATTGAGCAGGTTAGCATTGGCATCAGTTGCGATCTTAAGCCCATTGTCTACCTGGACACGGAGACACAGCAGCCGCGTCAGCGCAGTGTGATCATCAAGCAACACTCACAGGACCAACAACAACAACAGCAACAACAACAACATCATCCTCATCAACAGCAACGCCATCAACAGTCACTGAAACAACAGCAACAACAATCTCAGCTGCAAGCGTTGTCCAAGTCTGGAGCAGCGGCCAATAGCAAGCGAAAGCGCGAAACAGGTGCGTTAAGATCTATATAAATTTAAGGTTTTATACATATACATATATTATTTGCTGGAAGTTGCATTTTGTAACTCGCTTAAAAGAAAACTTGTTATTATTGACAACAGACATGTTTTCTATTAATTCCATATCCAAATTCAATTTACTACATCTAAAAATAAAATATATATATATATATATATATATCCCTATCATCTTTATGATACTTTTTTTGATGTACTCCCAACATTATTTGCTAAAAACTGATCATTAATTGCCATTTTTAAACCTCACAAAGTTGCTATGTTATCAAAAATAAGTTTAATTAATGATTAATTTATTTTTTCTGTAAATTTCATATTAAATTTCAACTGAAATTCAATTAAAACAACGTGCAAGTATTTGGCTTTCATCTCCGATTTCTGATGCTTTTTAGATTGTTTATTTCATCAGCTGGTTTATGACATTATCTTAACAAATGGCAAAAGTCAAGGGCTGTCTATGCGTTAATCTTTGAAATACATTAAAACCTTACTAAGTCATGCCTAGTCAACACTAACATTTGTATATAGAGTTGATTAGTTGAAAAGATATTATTGTATGATATGTAGTTTTTTTTCAGATATAATAAAAATGGCAGTTTTTATTACATAATTTTGACTGTTTTTTGTATACAAAACGTCATCCACTGAAACTGTGTTAATAGAACTTCTCTTCAAAATGAGGTTCATCATATAATATGAAATATTGCAATTGGCAATCGTTAGATATTTATGAATTTCCCTTTGACATTCGTACGTAGGCCGTTTATTCGGGCTGCCAACTTGATGTGTGCCAAGTCATTATCGTTATCGTTTTATCGAGCAGACACACAGCGCCTGGAGACACGAATTTATTATGATTATGGGTCTATAAACAGATACAGATACAGCTACAGACACAAAAGATACATATGTATGTATATATGTATGTACATACATGGTTTATTGTTGCTGCCATGTGCATTCCTCGTTCTTCTCTTCATTTCGACTCTTATCTCTCCCTCTCTATATGAAATGTCGACTCTATTGATAATCAAAGAAGAAAACGCCACGAGAAACCATGCGAAATTGTGATGTTTTATTCTTATTGTTGCTGTTGTCAATGGGCCTCAATTGAATGCGTTCAGAAAATGACCCAAAGCCAACGAAAATGTTTTACTCAACGGTTTTGCTTTATTTTTTTTGTTTGGGCGCGTGTGAAAACTCAAACGCTTATCTTTGTCCTCTTCTCATTTTATTCCCTTTCTCGTTGTTTTGTCTCTGATTACTTTTTTAAGTTTAAGCATGTCTGCTTGCTTTTGCCTTTTAAGTCGGCTGTTGATGTTTTTATTGCCCCTATTTTTTTTTATACTATATATATTTCTTCTTATTTTTTTGGCTATCAGTTGAAATAAACTTCCTTTTGCTTCCACTTTTGTATTGTGTGTCTTTTTATTCGCTTGCCTACGCTTTTGTTGATTATTTGTATCGCTGTTTTCGCTTTCGTTTTTTGTTAAATTATTACAAGCGTTGTTTGATACAACTCTCAACAAAACAAGATTTCATTCGCAACGAAGATAACTTGAAATGCTAAATAACGAAATTAGATCTCCATTCCGCACGTTTCAGTCACAATTCTAATCAATTATCTGAAGTATTCTTTGAAATTATTTCTTATACAAACGTTCTCTATATATGTGTTTGTGTATGTGAGAGCGAAACTTGAGAAATGTATAATTTATTATTATATAGAAATTTATTTATTTGCTATGAATAACTCTCCCATAATACACATTTCTATTATCAGTCGCATTTCTTAACTTTTAGCTTTAGAGTAAATATTTTAAAGTGTTTTGAAATAATTTCTCTCTTGTATGATATATATGCTTATTCATAGAAAATCTGAATCAGAATTACTAAAAGAAAATGTATTTGTTATTCAGTTTGATATATACACATATAGTTTTACATAATTTTTTTAAATTATGATTTTACATTTACATTTTCCAAGGTTTTTTTTTTAAATTTAACATTTAATTTTTTTGGTTGTGTTGAATATTATATATATTGTAGAAATAACTTACAATTCTTTTGGCTTCAGTTCCGTTAAGAATTTTTAGTTACATACTAGATACAATTAAGTAGAACCCTTCGAACTACATGACTGTTAGTTTCTCACATTTCTTCCGCCTTGTTTGTATTGTTTATTTCTCTTATTTATTCTCTTCTTTTCATTCCCTATTCTAGACAATTACCACCCTTAAGTAAAAATTATTTTGTTATTTTATTTCTCCAACTTAATTCTTTTGCATTTCGTTTTCATTTTATTTTTATTTATATTTGCTTACGCTTATTGCGACTTTAAAAATGTTGTTTGTATTTCGCGTTGCCATTTTTCTTGTTGTTCGACTTGTTGTTGTTGTTATTTTTGTTTTATTGCTGTTATTGTCGTCATCGGCAGCGTCGCTGGAATATTTTTATTTATTTATGGTTTTTTGCTTTTCTTTTTTTTTATTTTTTCTTTTCGTTTCGTTTCATTTTGGTTTGTTTTTGTTTTTGTGTTTGCCTGCTTTACTCGGGCCTGTTCTTGCTGGCATTTATCGTGATAATACGTTTAAATACTTTTGGAGCTGTTGTTGTATTGTGCCATGTGTGTGCGGGCTGCATAAAAATAAACTGTTTTTGTTATTTGGAAATGTTTTTCCAACGCAATGCGATAAGAGAAACCGCAAATTGTGCTAGTTTCCTTCGGTACCGCCATATTTAACCACCACCAAATAACAGCCCAATCCGAGTGCAGAATAGTTAGTCATTCCCAATTGCCTTGCGTGTTAATTAATCTGTTTTTGTTGCCATTTTCTTTTATTTTTCCTTTTTTTATTTTATGGTCACTCGTGGATTTTTCCAGCAATCATTCATAACTTGTTTTATCTACCAACTGATCGTTAATCTTTATAGACTACTCTAATCTCGCGTTTTTTGAAACCAGATGTGTCTGAAAGTCTTTTGCAAAATAACAGAAATGAAGTAAACACTTTTTCATACTCATATTGCGTTTATTTTCTATAGTTTAACTGCGTTAACAATTCTGCTGGGAAGCTACAATCGCTTCATTCTTCTCACCTTTTCATATTTTATTTGCCGTTCTCAGACTACACACAATTCTCAACTTCTCGTTTTTTTTTTTTTTTGGGCTTGCACTGCGACTTTCTCTCATAAATCTTTGTCCAACAAATTGCGAAGAAATAACACAATTTGAGATCTGCAATGGCGACGGCAACTCTGGCTTTGCCCCAACTTACAAAGCTTTTTCTCGCTGTCTTCGTTGAGTGGGTGAAAGGAGTTAGACAGCTGCGAATCCAGACACTATGTAGGCGTTGTTGTGGTTGCTGCTGCAATTTCACTCAAGACACACTCACACGTGCACACACACACACACACACACCCAAATGCATGAATATGTGTATACAGGTATAACTGGTGCTCTCTTTGCTGCTTGTCATTTTTTACAAAGTAACAAGATTCTTTGCTCTTTTGCTTCCTGTGCTCCTTCGCAGCAGTCAAGAACTTTCCAGTCGAATTGCTCGTCTGTGAGATGCCCAGTTACTGTATCTTTGTTCGATATAATCTACATAAGTAAAACTATTATTAAAAAAATAAAATAAAAACAAGGTAATAAAATAAATATAATATTGTGAGGAGAACTATATTCCTTATAATAATTCGACTAGTTCTCTGAATAAAAATCTTATGTTCTTATGTTATTTTATTCCAAAATATTTTCGTTTAATTCCCAAAAAAGCATTCAAAATTACAATATTTTTATAATATAAATAAAATATATACGTACAAATTAATTTTTTAACTGTATTTGGAATAGATTTCTGTTTAAATATCTATTGAGATCTTTAGTTCAATATTTGCAGTCTTACAAAAACTTTATGAATACTTCAAAATGTAATTATCGAAAGAAGCTGATAATTATAATACAAAATGGAGCTACATACACTTAGATCTAGTTGTTCATACGAACGGACAGACAATGTCACAAATTCAATAGCTCTGCAACATTTGACTACTGGGCTAATAATAATGTAGACAACTACGCACCTTACACGTAGCTTTGACAGCGTCAAAGAGCAAAAAGGGGGAGAGAGAGAGCGTCAGGGAGAGCAGAAGAAAGCTCTCTCATATGGCAATCAAAACGGCGACATTTTTGGTTGTCAGCAAAGTTCGATTTTGGTATTTTTGTTGTTCATATTCGTATTAAAGTGTGTGTGTGACTATGTGAGTGTGTGTGGTGTAAGAAAATTTGTAAATTCAACGAAAAATGTAAATGAAATATTCATGTAAGACATCACGTAGCTTTAAAATAGACACGACTACAAAATTCCATGACATCCAATTGAATTAAATCCCATCCGTATGGAAATTTAGTTGTTTTTTTTTTCTGTGTAAACAAAGGGAGTAAAAGAGTTAACGACCGACCCTAGTGAATATGACATTAGGCCTAGACAAGTTAATTGGTAACAAATGAAATGCAACGGGTGAAATTCCTCACATATATGTTGGTATGTAAATCAATTGAATTAAATGCCTCACCGATCGATCGATTGGCACTCTAAATGGATTGTGGATTGTTTATTTTTCTTCTTTATTTTTATTGTATTTGTGGAAGGTGTTTGTGGTAGGTGTGTGTGGCAATCAATAAACGCTGCTCGGCTCATTACAACTGTTGCCATTTGGCTATAAACACAATTTTCTCAGTCATATTTATAGTGCGAACCTTGTGAGTTAACACTGAGACCTCGGCAAACAGTTAAATTGAGTCGGTCTAAAAACAGCGCTGTGTTGAGCTTAACGTGGCTCAAACTAAGCTAAGCTAAGCTAAGGTTAAGGGAAGGCCACTTCAAGTGGGCGAGTGCGAAAGGTAACTACTCTCCATACACACACACACACACGCACACTCACACACTCTCTTGTCTCTATGCAAATGTTGCTAAACATGTAGTGCTTTGTGTATCTATGAGATACAGCAGCTGCCTGTCCCAGTAAAGATACAGATACAGATACATACACAAGTACAAGTGTGTGCAAAATTTCAATATGCCTGCGACGAGCGACAGAGACAGAACCTAATGACATATCAAAAAAAAAAAAACAACAGTATTTTGTTATATTTTCAAATAGTTAAAGCGGGTATATACAGTTCATGCATGTATTGAAGCTAAAAATAATTCAGCCATAGTTGCACTTAATTGAATATATTTTTATTATATACAAATTATCTTATCTAATGCTTAATTTTATTTATAAACAGTCCTATGAATCTTGAGGTAATAGGAATAGAAATTAACGTAAAAGGAGAATTAAATTAACTCGAAAACTACATAAATCTTCAAGTCATATACATATTATTGTATTATGATTTGCTTAATAAATTGTCATTGCCAATAAAGTAATAGTTAAATATAGCAAATAGATTTCTTTCTTTCAATACAAACACTCTATAGTTTATAGTCATTTATCATCCAATCTTTGTGTTTTTTGAACTTGCATTTTTGTCATTTTTGTAATGTGTTTTATTCCTATTTTTTTGTGAAATCCAATTGAATGATGTGCTTGTCGGCCTTAATGTCAGTTTCACTTATATTTGGGCCTAGAAATGTCTAGTTCTACACATGTATGTATGTTTATACTATATATGGAGTATATTTTGTAAACATGATTGATTGAGTTTTCTAGAGCACAAATATTACACAAATGGCAAATAGAATGTGATAAATGAGTGCGAAAACAGAAAAAATAATTTCATATTAATTATCTATTTAATTTCTTGTTCATTTTGCAATTGCAATTCTCATTAATTTTGTATCTTTTCTTGCAGGTAAGCAAATGTTCACTGTTCTTGGAATTTTCGATTAATAAGTGAGTTCACGATTATCATATATCATATCATATTTTTACATACTGTTGTGAATCTTTTTCAAAGCTATTGTAGTGTTATTAATGATAGAACCTCTCAGTTCATGGCTGATTACTTTCAAAAAGTCAAATTCGCCCCGCTCTCTCATTGTTTTTTTTTTTTTTTTTTTAATTTAAACCTTATTTTAGTTTTAAAAGATTGCCGGACCAGTTTCCGTTTGAGAACTCGTTTGCTGTCGTCGTTGTTGTTATTTCTTTTTGGTTGCACACTTGCACAACGATCGCAATTTACCTGTACATACACTGTTGCTATAAATGTGCTTTTATTTGGCAGCTTTTAATTGAGCCGGCCTCCAACTGCAACTCCAACTACATTAACGGCCCTCGGGCGGTGAAGAATAGAGGTCAACTCCAAAAAAAAAAAATAAGACGCACCAAGAAGCGTTAAAGAAAAAAATTTGCTAGCTGCGATCTCTCTCTTTCCCTGTCTCCCTCTCTCACTGCTTCTGTCTCTGTCGCACGTTTGAGCGGTAAGCCTTGAAGTTGTTATTATGGCTGCTGTTTTTTGTTGATGGCAGCGACGGCAGCGACGACGTCGACGTCTGCGTCACTTGCTTTATTATTGTTCTTGTTGCTGGAGCACGTAGCTGTCTCTCTTTTGTGTGTGTGTGTGTGTGTGTGAGTGAGTGTATGTGTGTAAATTGCTTTTGAGTGACAATGTACTGTGGGGACTTAATTCAATTTTTTTAAGGTTTTATTAACTGCTCAAGAACGAAAAGAGATTTATTGATCTAGTTTATTTAATTTTTGAAAAAATGTACAATTCGCATATGTATAAATCTATTTAAACGACATCATGTCAAACAAAAATGATTTATAAATATACATATATATATTTATTTTCTTATTTTATAACATAAAGTTATAAAAGAAATTTCGTTGTATATAAATATTACGTTTTAAGTAAGTTTTCGAACAATTGGACTTTTCCAAATAAAAAAAATTGGATATATGCCCATAGTGCAATGCAGGGCATTGCTGCCATTTTTGTGAGTCGTTCCACGTTTCCCACACACACACACACTCACACATAGACACACACGCATTCGCACACACTCAATCACAATACACTCACAACGACGTGCGACCGTCTATGGAAATTGAATCTAAATTGGGTTAACAAGTGTTAATGGACAATTCCCAAGCCCAGCAGTAGATGCATCATAGCGAGTGCAGAACGAGCGAACAAAGCAAAAGTACAGTAAACACGCAGTACCGTTATAGCTAAAAAGGGAGGCTTGAAATAAAATGGAATTGAATGGAATGATAGACGCATGAAATACGATCCATTATGAACTTTCTAGAGTGCTTTTCTTGGTATTTTCTTTACATCAATGCTGATAAACATAATTAAATCATCAGCAGCTAGTCAGTGGCGCCACCTAGCGACCTGTGTGGCATAGATTACGCAAATCAGCCAAGAGCAAAAAAAAAAAACAAAATAAGAAAAGAAGAAAATTGTGCAAAACAGCAAAACAAAACACTTACAGAGTAGATTCAAATTAAATAATATCAAAGCTGCTTAAGTTGCGTTACTGGGCAAAATGAAAATTGAGCGGGGATGTGGATGGGTGGGGGGTGAAGGAATCTTTTGTGAAAATGAAAACGCTGTGCAGTGAAATGTGCGATAAAAAGCGAGGGAAAGAGACACACACACACAAAATGAACAAAAATAGAATTACCAAGTTGCACAACAGACACAAGTGGCATAGTGGCTGGTGTGGAGTGGAGAGGAGGGTGTGGGGGTGGGGGTGTTAGGGTAATTGTCAGTGCGGCTCCGTCACAACACATTAAACGCAATTATAGAAAGTCAATTGAGAAACAACGACAGCAATGAGAAAATTGCGCGGGCGTTGAAAGGCAACAGCCGCTTGGGAGACTGTCGCTGACGCCTAGCGATGACTGACAGTTCACTCTCCCTCTCTCTTTTCCCCTCTCCCTCTGCCGATTGTGGGCGTTAATCTTTACCCCTTCTCCTAAGCTCCCCCTTTAAGAGATTTCTACTTATTTGCCTGCATCTCTATTCACACGACAAACTAATCCTTTTCCTCTCTCTAAGCAAGAGAGAGAGAGAGAGAGTGAGAGGTCATTCAAGAAGAGAGCTGAGCTTACAATTGCGTTGCTCTTTGTATTCTTATCTATTTTGCCTTTGGCAGGCTTAGCGTTCGAAGGCGCTCTGGTCTTCAATTCAAAGACAGTGATGACCCTGTCAGTCAGTGCTGCCAAATTAGCCTTTTTTCGGACAGAAATATCCTGTTTTAAAATTTAAATATTGTTAAATTTTAAATTAAAATTACTAATATTATGAAAAAAAAAACAAATATATCAATGAATAGTGTAAAAAAACTTAAAACCATTTTACATAAATATTATTATAGCTTTAAAGTGGACATCTGGTTTTTTCTCTTTTAATTTATTCTTTTTTTTTGGCGTCCTGTTTTTTCAATCGAATTGGCAGCACTGCTTACAACTATGCAACCTGCTTCCAAATATAATATATCTCTCGCTCTTCCTACTCAAGTAAATGCTTTCGTCTCGTCCTGAGCTTGCAACTGCATATTCTTTCTTATTGGATTGTTGGCGCTTTTATTGTTTGCACTTTCTACAGGTGTGCGCCGCTGCAGTCGCTGTCGACGTCGACGTCGGCGTCGCTGCAGCGATGACTAATGGCAAAATATTGTTATTGTATCTATAATTAGTTTTCTGTTTGCGGCGTCAAAACAAGTTTTCAACTGACGTTTGCTAAACCTTTATTGTTGTTTCTCTTTTCCCTCCTCGTTTTCTTGGCGATGTTGATCAAGTTTGGTGTCAATATTATTTATTTCTAGCTTTATTTGCACAAGTTGTCTGCATATTTTTAAGGTTTTCTATTGTGTTTTAATTTTGATACTTGAAAAATGCGGATATATTTATATGAACACATTTGTGGTCAAATATTTTTAACTGAAGGCTACATCGGACAATATTTAAGTTATACAATATACAAGAGTTTCTCAAGTTCTTCCTTATCAATTTTGGGTTTTTTTTTTGTGTCAAATTGCATTATGTATAAAATATGATTATATTCTCCGTTCTGTCGCATTTTTAATCTACCTATATATCTGTCTCTTTCTTGATTTATGCAATGTACGCCCAAGTTTTTCAACATTAAATCGAGCGTTACAGAATATTTGTCGCTAGTCTTTAATTTATGTTTAGTTATACCCTATAGATTATAAAATAAATGGCTGTTTACTAATGAATTTTCTATATAAAGTGGGGAATTTGCTGGGAAAAAACATAAGATAATAAAACAGCATGGAAATTTTAAAGAAAGTAACTAAATAACTCTATGTAAATTTGTAAATGTTTAAGGAAACTTCTTGGAAACGTTTTATTGTACTGTTTATAATTTTTATATAGATATTACCTATAATCAAACTTACAGGGTAACTGTAAGTTGCTTTTCTGGGAATATACAACGATTCTTTGTATTCTCAAATAGAAAAACCTGAATAATATTAAAATTAAAACACGGCAGAGTTATGCGACACAAATGTCGCACTGATTGGACCCCCATACCTCCTAAATATTTGAAATCTTCCCCTCTCCTTCTTTTTCACTCTTTCTCTCTCTCTCTTTTTGCCACCTCTGTTACGCCCCTTTTGCGTTTGTTCTGTCTGGCGACTTCGCTGCAAATTGCGATAAATTCTCGTGTTGGAACTCGTTCATAAAATGCAGCAAGCGAAATTGCAGCAGGCAACATTGTTGCAAGTCTGTTGTTGTATTGTTGTTGCTGCTTTAAATTTTCTCTCTTTACTTTGGTTTTTGTTGGCATATTAAAAATATTCTTGGCTTATTACAGAATTTCAGTTAAGTGTGTCGTTTATTTAAAAATGTTGTCGGCCCCAATAACAACACTCAATTTGGCTATGCGGTTCAAGCAACAACAATAAGATTAAAGGTGCTGCTGCTGTTGTTGTTGTTGTTTGTTTGTTTGTTGTTGTTGCTGCTGCTGTTGCTGTTGACTTCCGCGTGGCTTTTATGAATGTGGCTTTTAATGTTGATGTTGGCGTTGTTTTTGTTTGCTTTAGCATACTCGTAATTAAGCTGAAAATATTCGTTCGTTTGCTCTTCTTCACCTGTATCCCCGCCTCCCTCTATCTTTTCTCTCCCTCTGCTTTTCTCTTGTACTGCTCTTTAGCTGTGTTTTGTTGTTGTTGTGGCCATTTGCACGCGTTTTATGTTACGCGACTGCAGCGCCAGCGTCGCTGCTGACGTTTTTTCCTGTTGTTGACCGCTGAGTAGGACAGTTGCCCATTGTTGTTGTTGTTATTTGTGCTGTTGCTGCTTGTTGTTTGTCGCGGCTTATGAAAATGGAAATTGCTTTGTTACACGCCTTAGAACTTTGCCTCAGATTCTATTTTAAAACTCGTCTGATTATTATCCCATATGGAAGATGCTACAAAAGAAGACGCATTTATTTGTTATAACTTATGTGTTTGTGTATGTAGAGAAGATCGTGTGAAGAGGTTGCTTGATTGTCAAGACACCGTTCACTAATGAAGAGATCAACAAATTACAAAAAATAAACCTATTAGAACAAGATTTCTGCTTCTGCTTCTTCACCCTTTAAAAAATTACTATAAAGCCTTACACTCGGTTAGATTTTCCAGATCTGAATA
The DNA here is from genome assembly GCA_018901795.1 of Drosophila sp. st01m. NCBI lineage: Eukaryota > Metazoa > Arthropoda > Insecta > Diptera > Drosophilidae > Drosophila > Drosophila sp. st01m. The sequence goes on from JAEIFG010001637.1 coordinate 18,045,425, forward strand.
GTTGTCAATAGATTGACAGAAAAATAAGTTTAATTTATATTCAGATAAGTTAGAAAATTCCATTAAACTATAATAAACTTGATCTATAAAATACTGAAAAATACTTACATTTTTTCACAATTCATTTGAAGACTTAAATGACTACTTTAATAAATTGAAAAAGGGTAATTTTTAAATAAAATGGCTACAGTTTTTGGCGTTTAATATGCTTACCAAATATGTAGTTAAAGAAGTTGAATATTCTTATTTGGTTTTTCCTGCCAATTTATTGTATTAAGTATTTAAAAATATCTCTTGTAGTTATAATTTTCATTTAAATTAACTAACACGTTTTCTTTGAGTGTACGCTCATTTAAAAGATTAATGTGCAGCGTATTAGATATCAAGTGCGATTTCAATCATTGATAACTCTCGCTTATTAAATAGATTAATTAGTCAACGTTTCGCTTCACTTTTCACTCATTTATCTGAGAAATTCGTGCTGAAATTGGTTAAAAAGCTCGGTGATGATATTCCACAATTTATATGAATAAGAAACTTAGATTAATTAAAGTATTTTGTATAATTTGTTAAATTAATGAGTAAATATTAAAGTGAATGATGATCTTCGTGTTGTATGTGTGAGTGTTACCCCACGAAAAGTCTCCATACTTTTCCTGCTGTTGGCTGATTTTTCACTTTGTGAGATATGAAGGAATATATATATGGAGGAATCTCAAGGAGAAGGTGGTTATGGGGAGGGGGGAGAGAGAAGGGGGCCAGGATGGGCGACAGTCGTCGGTCGACGGCAACTGTCAACCCAAATTGAAAAGCCGTCGACGGCGCCAACTCTGCTCAGCTTTCAGCTCTTAGCCCACTCGACACGCCAAGTGAGTTTCACTGCGCAGCAGTTGCCAGTTTACTGCCCCTTTCCCTTCCCCCTCACTCACCCTCTCTCTCTCTCCCTCTCTCTTCCCTCTGCCCCCTGCTTTGTCTGCTTGCACGCCTCTGTACTTGAGGCACTTTACTTAGCTCCCTTGCCTGTATTCATCTGTTTCTTTCTCTTCTTCTTCTTCGTCATATGTACGTTGTTTCTTCTGACTCATACTGTTTTTTTTTTATGGTTTTTTGTTTTTATTTTTGTTTTTGCCGTTGCTTTTTCTCTTTATTTGTTTGTCTGTCGCTGCCCACTTGAAATGCTTTTGCAGCTTTAGCTTTAGTTTTATTTCTCAGCTTTGTTTTATACATTTGTTGGCCTTATTAGTCACTAGTCACTGGCAAATGTTGCAGCATTGCCTCATACATGCCCCTAGTCGCAGCCCTAATCACAGCCATAGTTGATTACGTCGTCGTCTGGCTCTGACCGCTCTGCTTAGTCATTACCTTATCCAAATGTCCTCGTGGATTTCACAAATGTTTCGTTTATTTCTTATATGTGTAACTTCAACAAACAGTTTAGCTTTTTTATATAAAGATATATGAAATTCTGAGTAAATTTTTATAGTGTATGTAACATTTTAAAAAAATTGTACTTTGATTTTAATGAGAATTAAAATTAATCTAATCTAAAAATTTTTTTATTTTTCTTTATATACATACAATATTATGGAAAGTTGTAATGTAAAAATATTACAAATTTCCAATTATTTTTAAAGCAATCTATATAGTTTCAGAGCTTAATTTTGGAGTGAGAACTTTGATTGATAATTATTTTTAAAAGAAATCTCACTCTCATAAAAACTAACATTTATAGAGTGATTTTTTTCTCCAGAAAAGATAAGAAAGCTGATGTGCAAATTGTTCAGATACATTTTCAATTGATTGGGGGGTTTCTACAGTTTTTTTTTTTGTTGTTGATGGAATAAAAGCTTGCTTATTCAGTACTTGGTTTTTCCTATGACTTTGCATCCTTGTCGCTGTCCTTGACAGGCTTTTAATGTGTTGTTTTGACTAGCTTTGAAGGAGCCACTTGCTTTTGGTTTTTCCCTACAACAAACTGCGTCACTTCTGCTGTGATTCTTCTCATTTTCCCCTTTTGTAGTTCGTTCCCTTGGTTCATTATGGGCAAGAGAGCCATTCATAAGCCTTTACCCTGTAGTTGTGTTGGAAGGGTACTTCAATGTTGCTTGTTTTTATGGAAAAATATACTGCTCTATTCGATATGGCAAAGGCAATTGCATCCCCTCACTCTACGTTTCCCTCGCTCCGGTTTCCACACTTCATTGTTTCGTGTGTTTTGGCCATGTTTCTCTATGTATTTTTGTATTTTGTTTCTTTATCGAGGCGTAAATTATGCGGCCCAAAAAAGTTGCAGTTTTCATTTCCGCTCAACTATTTGGCAGGATACATTTCGGGCAGGTGGACTTCCCCCTATAAGCCATTTTCTCGGGGTCTTTGAACTTGTTGGCGTTTTTGCGGCTCATAACTCTTAATGTTTTTGTTGCTGTTGAATTTATTCGTGATATGAAACACATTTTGTGTGTGAGTTATATTATTACTGTTTATATTATTAGTATGCAAAAATTCTACATCACAAAATCATTGAGAACTAATCATAATTTGAAAAACATCTGGAGACAGTTGAGTGAATTGGGTGTTTGGGAATATTGCCAAACGGGTCGATGAAATGCTTTAGATATGAAAGTCAAAATAGTTTTTATTTTCCATATACCCTGTGTATATGAAATGAGGAAGGAACGTGTGTGCTTTAATTTTTGGTATATATAAATGAAAATGAATTTTCTTAATACCTAAAATATATTTACGATATGCTCTGGGATAAAAGAATATGAAAGCAATAGCTATTTTCGTTAGATAACGTATTTTTGAACTCTCCAATTATGAAATATATGAACAGCTTAAATCTTAATTTTTCGATACTTTACATAAACTTTGAAGTTCACTTAGATATTAATTTGTGTGTGTTACCAATTTTAATAGTTGCCTATGTATAATTTAAGATTTATTATTGGATTCCTGTAGAAAAATGTTCTCTATTGATGAGACGTAGTATCTGCAAGTCGAGTACTTTAGTTAATAACATTTCCGTTGGTTTCTTCTTGTGCCAGTTAAATGTAAAGGCGTGCCAATTGCTTTAACTAGATTCTGGCACGCCCCTAGCCCCATCTTCTCCTCCCCCATCCTCCTCCTCCACTCTCCCCCGCTCTCCCCTTGCATCTGCCCGTTTGTCCCCACAGCAACGCCCCGTTGCATCGATCCATATTTAAACCGATTATATTTGTGTAGCAAAACGAGGCTACAAACTGAATTATTCAGCATGCCTGGGAAACTCGTAACTGTATTCGAGCCGCATGTATACATATATATATATATATATAGTTATATAGAAGATATATACATGTGAAGGCCTCAGTCAAACTCTAATCAAATATTACCATATACCATATATTTATGTACTAGACATCTCGAAGCCTAGATATATAAATATATTCTCGTCTGTGGTGAGTTAAGTAATTTCAGCCTCATTAACTTTGCGAGATTGTATTGGCTGATAATGCAGGCGGAAACTCGTGTGGTGCCACGCCCACAATTAAATAGACCTCCCTAACAGACTCTTAACAGTGTTATCTGCTGAGCATGGCAATCATTGACAGCTGTGCTCGGTCTTAATCGTCTTTGTCTTATCAACGAATTCTCACAATCATGACAATAACAATTTAAACACTACTGTAAAGAGAAAACTTATGAAAACGATTGCATTTGCATTCATTTAATGAATTAAATTTCATTTTTGAATATTTGCCTTATCGCCAGACAACAATCGTTGCTTCTCTCTCACTTCTCCGTTCATTTCTTTGACTTCTTGTCCTCGTCTTTCTTCTCCTTAAAGCACTTTAAATGTTAAGCCGAAAATTGCATTTATGCATTTTAAATATTTGCGGGCCAACAAATGGCAAAAGGCAGGAGCAAGAAACAATCAAGTTAGAAGCTAAATCTGTGGGGCCAACTGAGAAATTCCCTGTAAACAGATCAATAGAAAATCCATCAAAATAATTGTTAAAACATTATAATAATTTTGTAATTTGTTTGAATGTAATTCTCTCTTCTTGTTAAAGTTTATATAAATCAACTGGCTAACAAGTCATATACATTTAATTGCTGGACACTGAAAATAAATTATATGGTTGCACTTTTTATAGTTTCTACAATCGAATAAAGATTATACCCGCAATAATCCAATTTGGTTATAGAGTAACATAGCGCCACTGCAGTCATGCAAAATGCAACGTTGTCTAAGTTTGTTAGTCGTTGTGGTTGTTCTTTTTTTTTTTTTGTTGTTCTTGTTGTTGTTGTTGTTGTTGTATAAAGCACTCGACACGACACAAATTTCATTCGTTTACACAGTGGGCACCGCAAGCAATGAGTGAGTGCACTTTGAGTGTAGATGTGAATGTGAATGGGTAGTTATAGAGAGGGCGCTGGACGTTACGGTTTTTGAGGGTAGTGTCGACTTTAATGTCGTTGCACTCGCAACTCGTCTCAGTCATCAGAAAGCAAACAGAAAAATAGAAAAACAAACATTGGACAGGACATGCATAGATGATAAACATCATGAAATAACACATATATCATATATTTAAACCTAAACAATTTTAGAGAGAGCTATAATTTCAGTAGATACTATAGAAAGAGTTGGTCTAAAATGTTCTAGAAAAACACGGTTAGAAAAGAGTAAATTCATTATAATGAAATACAAAATAAAAGAAGTTTGACTAGCCAGCAAACGAATAAAACTATTAAAAAAAACCAAATCAAAACCGAATTAACTTTAGAGATATGAAACAGAAATAAATACAGAGATTCTATAAATATTATATTTTACAATTAAGTCCCTTTTTTCAATGTCTAATATGGTCTATTTTGATATTTTGTGGGAATATCTGTATGAATTAATTTTCAATTCTTAAATACCTTTAATGCTTTAAAATACGGTCCTATAGCTGTCAACATAAACGACCATTGGGTCATAATTTACCGCTAAACTATTCTCGTTTCTCTGCATTTTATAATAATTATAGATATTTCTGCTATAATTTGATAAATAACTGATACACAATCATAAAACTAAAACAATTTGCGTAATTTCGCATCGAATTTCAATACAACTATGATAGAGTTTTGTCTGTGGAAGGGGTGTGTCTATGAGGTGGGTTATTGTATGGTGATGTGGTCAGCCTGGCGAGGGGGTGGGGCAAGGTCCAAATCGACTCGTTGGGCTCTCGGTTTTTCCATTGCAATTTCAATTGGCAATCGTGTTGCAAGAAGAGGCAACGGCTGCAACAGCGGCAACAACAACAAAGTAAATCAATGGAATGTGAATCAATAATCTTAAAGTCGTGTTGTTGTTGCTTTTGTTAGTGTTTTTTTTCATCTGTACTGTTTTTTTTTTAACGCTTGAAATGCGATTTGCGATTTCATTTCATTTCAGTTCAGTTTATAGCTTTGTTTTACCTCCTACTCTGCTCACAGTTTCTTTCTCCTTCCTTCCTTCCTCAGCTATCCTACACCCACTCTTCCTTCCTCTTCCCGTTCTCCTTCTCAATTCACTCTTTGCGCTTTTCGCATTGATTTCGTATATGCGCCAGCATTTGGCCAATCAAATTGACACGCTTTCCCCTGCTGCCTTTCTATCTAGTTGTAGCCCTGCCACGCCTCCCCGCCCCCCTTCATTTCCATTTGGCTTAGATACTTTTATTTGCATTTAAATTACGTTGTGAAAACTGGCTTTGAATCGGTCACCTTTTTGTTGGCGTTGTTGTTGCCATGAAAATACAGTTTTCCAATGCTTTTTTTTAATGCTTTCCCTTTGGGACTCTTGGGAATTGTGTTTCTGTGTGTGGGTGGTGAGAAACAATATGAACTTTGTTACCAAGAAAATGTTGAAAGATGGGATTAACATTTAATGCGCCTTACTGTAATTAAAAGATCATATAATTTTTATCTTTAGTGGGGCATATTTATTTTATAAATAGTATAATTTTATAGAGGAGGTTCTATGATATTTTTATAGATCAGTTATAGAATTGGATGATTGAAAAAGACAGTGTAGAGATAAGGGAAATAATTGAGAAATTTAACAGGCAACAAATCGGATATCTCTATAGAGAGTTTTATTCATTTTTATGAACTTAAATCGAGAATTTTTTTCCGAAGATAATATATGTATATATTTTATTTCCATTCCTCACATCAGCCACAAAAAATGAATTTCGACTTTACTGGAACCAGTCTGATGTCAGAAAGATTTACTACAGAGAGCGAAAGAGAGAAAGGGAGAGTTGGGAGGAGAGAGATAGAGTGTGGGGCGGTGAAGGTGGTAGAGGTAGGTAGGATGTGAGAGAGAGAGTGAAGGGGAGAGAGAGTGGGTGGAACGAAAGGAAAAAGAGAGAGAGAGAGAGAGAGCAGTATTCTCGTACTTTTAACAAGTAAATGATCAACAAAATGCAGCTCGCCCAGTTGCAACTCTCTTTGTGTTCTTTTTGTTGTTGTTGTTGTTGATGATGCTCTGGTTGTTCCAGTTCTGGGATGACTTGTTTAACTTGTCGCGCTGCCTGGCAACGTCTGATGACTCCCAGCTGCTGTAGAGGCTATCTGCTTGCAACTTGGACGGCAACAGCTATGTCCGCCTCTCCCTCTCTTTCTCTTTCTCTCCCTCTGTCTCTTTCCCGATCTGTGTCTCATCAGCAGCCTCAGACGCAAGTAAAGTGTTGACCTCAATTGAAGTTGCTCGCCTACAACAACAACAGTAACAACATAGGGCAAAGAGCGATGTCAGTTATAAAAATATCAGTTGTACTATATGCAACGACAATTGGCTTGCGGCCTGAAGGAGTTGCAGCTTTGTCGGGGAGAGAGACAGAGAGAGTGTGTGTGTGTGTAGAATGAAGTGTCAAGTGTTGCTGCTGCAGTTGCAACTTGCAACCCACTTGGTTTGTTGTTTGTTTGTTTGTTCTTGTTGCCATTGTTATAACTTGAAACATCAAAGTTGCCCCCGCGTTGCCAGTTGGCAGCTTTTGCAGCTGGCAAAGAGTCGCACCAGCAACTGTGATGCCACGCCCACACTCGAAACATACTCACACTCATGGAATCGCCCATTTCCGTTGCAAAGTTGCCGTTTTAGCTGTATCGTAGCTAAACTTGTATATTTTGTAATTGCAAAAGCTTAAAAAAACGTGAATTATGCTGTAAGCTAGAAATCTTATTTGAGAGATTGCCCGATAAATTTAATATACTAATATAATAAACTATACATAGTATAAATTATAGTTAGACACACAAAAATTATAATATGGTGCTTGATTTTTAAAAATAAAAGATATATTAAACAGTTAAGATTTCGTTTCGGCAAATTTGTCTTTGTTTATTGAGAAAAAATTTCAATTATTAAAAAATTTTGCTCTGAAACTGAATATTACAGGCGATTTCGATTTATTTGGACGTTTGGAATTTTTGGTAAAAGATAACAATATGTACCTTAATTAGTATTTTCAATCTGAATTTTGGTTTAACATATAATTAATTAAATAATATATAATAATTATTTAATTAATATATAATATAATGTAAATAATTTAAGATAATTATTGAAAGTAGCTAATTTTGTGGCTAGCTTTTCCAGTCATAGTTTCTTTTTGCAATTCTGGCAATATTTTCTACATGTTCTGGCAACACTGCTCCGATGCTCTTCGTCGGTTCTCAGCCTGATACGCGCTCTTCCTCGCTCTTACACCACTTTGCCTCTCGCCATCCACATACACATGTAAGCTTGCATGTAGATATGCATGTACCTCATCCACTTGCATTGTGCAATACTCGCGCTGCTGCTGCTGCTGCTGTTGTTGTAGTTTTGTTGTTGTTGCTCGCCTTCCCATTGGGTTACTTTAGGTCATTGCAGTTGACGTCGCCGTCCAACTAACGTTCGCTTGAAGGACGCCGTCTAAAGTGTCGCTGCTGCTGCTGATACTGTTAATGTTGTTGTTGTTGCTGTTATTATTTCTGTTCTCATGCTAGTGGGCAGCAGACTGAACGCGTCGACCTCTAAGCCAGCTGCGCTGCCAGCGTCGTACGTCAACATTAGACGTTCACTGTAGAAGACCTTAGAAAAGTCGCGAATATTTGCAGCTACAAATAGTGTATTCATTATTATTATGAATACACTGAATCATTGAATACTTATTCACATGCTCTATCAGCACTCATTAGTTGCATTTACATATGTATGTATTTTGTAAAAATTTATCTATTATTAGAAACTTTCACCGCGCATTAACGAAAAACTGCAATGCAATTGAAAAATTTCCCTTTATGTTAAATTTTATGCAATGTTTTTGCATGCTTTCATTAATGTTTGTTGTAGTTGTTTTTGTCGCTGTCGTCTTGTCAACTGCATGCAACATTTAAGCGAAAACCCGAAATTCAAAAAAAAAAATAAAATAAAAAAATAAATGAGCGCAACGTTAGAAGAGCAGCAAACAAAAACAAAACCAGCGCGGCGCTTCAAAAAACAACTGCTGTCTGACGCTGCCGTCGACGTCGGCGCTGTGAAGCTTTCACATGATCCACAAAATGTCGCCCAAAATCCTCCCACATATCTGGCATGCGTTCCACACGCTCTATACATGTGTCTAAGCATGTGTGTGCATGTGTTTGTGTGCTTTTTACCTCATTTACGTTTGTTGTCGCTGCCGCTGCCGCTGCCGCTGCTGCTTCTGCTGCTGCTTTGTCGAAACTCTTGAAAATCATGCTGGCGTAAATCCGCGCAATTTAAATTTAAATTGCATTTTTGTATATTTTTCTCTAGCTGCTTTTGCTGTTGGCTGCTGGCTATATAAGTGAAAATTTCGCTGTCGCTGTTATTGTTGCTATTGTTAACAATAAAAATAAAGTAACATAACAAGAGTAAATCAGCGAAAAAGCTGCAACAGCAGCTCTTGAAATTCAATTGTCTTGTTGTTGTTCGCATTTAATTCGTAATTGATTCTGTGACTCGTTTATGTTGTTGTTGCTGTTGTTATTGTCGCAGCTGCTGTTGTTGTTGCTGTTAATGCACTCAGCAAATCACAACAATGTGAAAACAAAATACAACTTTATCGAAACAACAACCAAATCTGTCGAGAGTCGAAGTAAGCTAGCGAGCTAACTGAAAGCGACAGAGAGAGAGGGACAGAGCGCGCTGTTAATGTTGCTTTTATTGTTGTTGCTGAGCGCGAGTTTATTGGCGTCATTACCAGTCGCTGTTGCCGTCGGCGTCACAGTCGACGCAATCAACTGTGCAGTGCAATTATAATAATGAACACAGTAACTCAAAAAAATTTTTGGGTACCTTTATTGCTGATTGAGTGGAAAGTGATAGAGAGGGAGGGAAAGAGCAGCTTTAGCAACGCGTGAAGCGAACTTCCGATTGTCAGAAGACTATGTAAGTGCCTAGCAACATGTTGCCAAAAGCTCGCTACATTCCATATGGATATGAAACTCACACACTTTGATAACAAGTTGCAGTTCAGCTGCGGTTGCTTTTTTTTAATGCTTATCTTTGACTCAACAGTTGCTGCGGTTGTCGTTGTCATTTAATCGCCTTTTTGATTTTTCAAGTTTGAGCTGGTTTTGTTTTTTTTTTACTTTGCTTGTATTTATTTAGTTTTTTTTGTAGTTGTGAAAGTACATAAAAGGCAATCGCTGTTGTTGTTGTTATTAACTTCTTTTTTTTTAGAAAGGCAATTGGCGACATTTTTGCAACGCAGCTACATCAACCTCAACATGTTGCTTGTTGCCAGGCTGCCATTTTGTATGTGTGCCAGTTTTCATTTGGCATTTATTTTTTTGTAGCTTTTTATTTTGTGTGTTAACTGTTCTGCTCACTCAAGTGTGCAGCAAACAAAGCATGAGCAAAGCATATTGCTACTTGTTGTTATTGTTGTTGTGTTATGCAAATGATGCTGCGCTTGCGTCCAGTGTTAAATATGCAGCAAATCCCGTGAAATATTCATTTGTCTCAGTTGGACAACAGCAACAATAGCAGCGCATAACTCGCTAACATAACAGCAGCAACAACAACTGCAGCTCCCTCAATTATTGCTGTCTACTTTAGCTTCAACATTCGTACGTTAAACTTTCTCCCCTTGTTCTTGCATACGTTCTCTTGTTATTGCAGATGATGCTGCCATTTTGAGAGCGCGCGCTCTTTGACTCTTTGGCAAGCAGAGCAAAAAATAAACCAAAAAAATCACTCAATTATGAAGCAACATTGTTGCTCTACATGTTGCTGTCTTTATTGCTCCACTTGCTTGGAACATTTCTTGTTGTTTGGTTGTGGTTGTTTTTGTTGTCAGGTGCGTCGAGACAAGTGGAAAATGCTTGTGGGTGCATTGCTCTCATTGCAGCGACAAATATTTGCACAACTTCCAACAGACATTACACTCCACCTTTACTCTTCCCCCTCCCTCCCTTTTCTTCCACTTGCCAGCCCATTGTCTGCGTTTTTGCCCCCGTTTTTCGGTCTTGTTCTCTTGTTTATTGTTTGCGCTCATTAATCAACGCTCTAGTCGCAGTCAACAACATTGTAAGAGTATTCCCTATAACCTGTTGCTTCTGTTACATTGTTTTTTGTTTTTCATTTTTTTTTCTCACTCTTTTCTGTTTATTTCGTTTCTCTTTCCGCTTCCGTTTAAGCGACTTGAGCTGCTCACTTAAAATACATTTATCGAATTTCTTTAAAGGCAACTTCCTTCGCTTCCGCTGCATTTTCACTAAATTACAACAAGCAACATGAAATTCAATTTGCATTTTTGGCATGTGAATTAACAACTACTTTTCAGTTAACTTTCTCTCTAGTGATTTAAGCATATTAATAACCCATTCTGTATCTATTATTTGGCTAAATCGGAACAATTAAATCTCGTTGGGAAATTACCTCATTTTGTTTTGCATTCGCCACAATATGTCCATATTTTTTATATATATATACATATATATGTATATTTTTATATGAAAAGCGCATTTAATTGCACTTAATCCCATCAGCATGCGGCTTTTGTCGCTGTTATTTTTGCTTTTGTTGCTATCTACAATTATTACAATAATTATGTCAATATCATTGTATAACGGAATGCCACGCCCAGTAGAAACACATTTAGTCTCAGTTGTCGCAACAATGCAGTGACGATAACCGATAACAACAGGGCCAACGATAAGTTCAACTCGATAACCTAAGCTTTGCTGGCACAAATTGTAAAGATATTTTAGAATTTTTATTGTACTGTTTTAACAATGAAATAATAATAAGTGAAAATAATAACTAGAAAATAATATTCCAGCATTTTATCCTTAGAATTCGTATATTCTTTATTGTCTTATAACTAGATATAAATATATTTTTGCATGTTAATTTGCTTACTCAATATAATGTTTTCCAAAGGTTATTTTGATATTGTTAAATAAATTTTCATTAAAAAATAAAGAGCTCATTTTATTTACATGTCAAATATGTCAAAATATGAATTTAATATGTAGAATTAATTGACTGCACAATTGTGTACATAGAATATTAATATTCTAAGTAATCAGGTATTCAGCTTTCATCTAAAGTATTTGCTTTTAAGTCGCAACAGCAGCGTTGCCACCTTATCTTTCAATTTATTCTATTTCGCAAATTGGCTTTGTAATTCCCTGTTTTGCTGACGACGTCTCTGCCACACTTTGTGTTGCGTAATGATCAGACTTTAAGCCACAAGTCCTTGATACACAAAATGCACAAGGTCTGTTGTTGCATTTAACATTTACGGTTACGTGGAACACCCGCATAGTATACCATGTCATAGTTAGCTGAAAGTTTCCGCCTTTACAGTTGGTTGCCCCTTCGATTGTTGCTGGGTTTTTTTTGTTGTGTTTACTTCTTTATGCAACAAGCGGCTTCGTTTTGTTTGGCCAAACTGCGTCACGTTGAAACGTTTGACGTTAGTTGCGGCTGCTGCGGCTGAGATTTGCGTAAGCGAATTCATTTTATTGTGCATCGTAACAATAAATGTATGGCAAATAATGTCAAACCGTTGGAGTTACACAAGAGCAGAGGGGAGAGGTGGTGTGGCAAGTTAAGCCGAATGGCCTAGACACAGTCGTAACTTGTTGCAGGCAACGTTTTTGTGGCAAATGGCCTTTGCCATGTGAAACGACCACGTGAGGCAAGTTAAGTCCTTGTCATTGACGTTGTCCTTGTCTACACTGGCGAGGGTGGACTGATGAGTCATTGGTTTAAGTAGAAAAATTCAACTGGTTAATTAATAATTTTTTTGAATAGTGTAATCTGTGAATTAATGTATAATTAAGACACTTTATTTTCTTAACATTAACTTGTATCTATATAAAGTTTAGCTGTGTAAAAGTTCTTTGTTTTCATCAATTGAATAACATACAGAAAATTTGAATTATTTTTAATTAAAGAAAACCAATTTAATTTTCCTACTTCATCCCATAACATATCAGTCCCCCCTCGCGGTTGCAAGCCGACGAACGTACTTAAAGAAGTCCCTTAAATAAGCTGCCTTTCCAAAGCTTTGTCCGACGTTTGACCTTCCTGAATTTTCTCCTCCCCTAACTGCTTTCCCTCCCCTTTCCCACCTGAGTTTAGCTTTCAATTTCGTCGTTAGTTTTTTCGAATTTTGTGCTATTGCTCATCGGGTTTTTGCATAATTTATTGCAGTTCACGTTTTCATTCGCTTTTCGCTGTGTGCCATAAATGTCGATCCACTTCAAACGCCTTAACTGCTCATATTCCCACCCATCCTCATTGCTAGTTCTTTATTTAAGTGCCTGGTCAGGACATTGTCGTCGCGTGTGTCCTTAATTTTAGTTTTGATTACCACTGACCAAAGGCAACGTTTTGTAGCTCGGCACGCCAAGTTCTCCTTTCTTCTACCTCCTTCCCTGCGTGCCCCATGGCGACCTACAATTTCCCCTTCCATCCACCACTTCCCACTCAGCGTAGCCATATAATTTCCCAAGTAAGCGTGTGGGTTTCACTGCCTTTTTTATTTCTCCGTGTTGTTTTCTCCATATGCCATTGTCCAATGAGCTATTTTTATATCCCTTTCGCATTTGTATCGAATGTCCTCTGACGCAAATTAATTAAATTATGTAATGTGTAGGAGTTGGGAGATGGAAGAAATGAACAGCAGGCAATGCTACTTAACCAATTCTAAATTTAGCACAAGTCAACGCTTGATTAGGTGGACAAATTGATGGATATGAAGAGCCATTGAGAGACGCACTTCATTAAGAGCATTGTTCTGATTGAGAGGTTTCCATATTCCACTTCAGGACTAAGAGAGGGTAATGTAAAGAGAACTAAATTTCTTGATTGGCATTATTACGCCTTTATTATGAAAATAATTTGTGCTCAAATTGATTGTCTATACATTTTAATGCAATCTCAAAGTAATGAACATTTTATTGTTCTATCTTTTAGAATAAGAAGGAAATTTCCCTATAGTTTACGCAACTTTTCAGTCGCATAAGTAGTCTGAGTGAACGCTTTCTATATTATTATAATTCTATCAGTCTAGATCTTTTGTAACTTAAGATAGACCCATTCATAATCTAGACAATCCTAATTAACAATTTGTAATTGTATTCGAAAATACATGGACTTTTTGAGTCATCCTTGAATGTTTATACACTAAACAAAGTTGGCGTTTGCAACATATTTATATTTATTGAACTCAACCTGTAGCATTGAGGATGATGACTATCGGATATTTGCAACAATGTACCGTTATCTGTATTGGTAAATATGTAAATATTAAAAACAAAAATATAATTGTGAATTCGTTGTTTCCTCATTGCAAATTGTAATTGCATTGTTTGGTTATTGTTCGGATTGTTATTAACAATATTATAATGATAATTAATATTATTGTTGCGAGTTGTCATCCTGTTGTCGACTCTTTGAATTGGCCAAATGCGCGTTGCAATATGATTTTCGCATTTTCTTTGTCAGGGCGTTGACAAGACGACGACGACGAACACAGATACAGATACATATGTATTTGTACCTGTATCTGTATCTGTATCTATATCTATATCTATAGCTGTGTCTATATCTGTTGGAATGAGACATTCTCCGATTGCATTCGAACTGGCGTTCAGTAGCATTGCAAGCGTTCCGTCGTACATTGTGTGGAAAATTGCCCGAGTGCAGAATTCGGGAGAATTCTCTGAGAATAAAGTGGAAAAATAAATAATAAATACAAATGATGTTATCTTTAGTGATAAGGCGCTTCTTGAAGCGAGGTAGCAACTAGTTAAAGACATGAATTAATTCGAATTCTAATTCAATAAATTTCATTTTGCAATTTGACTTTTTACAGATTGCGATTGCGGCTGCGTGGACGCGTACAACGGCGGCAGCGTTGAAATTAGTCACGGCCAGGAAGCAGCGGCAGCCCAAAACGTAGTTAGCAGCAGCCTCAAGACGGCGCACGCAAAGGTTGCCACATCCGGGGGGGCATGCCAATACGCAGCCCCCCAGTAAACGCTCCAGCAGCGGCGCCGATGGCGACTATCAGCTGGTCCAGCATGAGGTGCTCTACTCGCTATCTGCTGAATATGAGGTGAGTTCTTTATCCATTCGCTTTAAATCTACACTCAATAACACTTTAAAACTCTTCTCGGTTTTTAGGTGCTCGAGTTTCTGGGACGCGGTACCTTTGGTCAGGTGGTGAAATGTTGGAAACGCGGCACTTCGGAAATCGTTGCCATTAAGATTCTTAAGAATCATCCATCGTATGCGCGACAGGGACAGATTGAGGTGTCCATATTGTCACGGCTTAGTCAGGAGAATGCGGATGAGTTTAATTTTGTGCGGGCTTTCGAGTGTTTTCAGCACAAGAATCACACCTGCCTCGTCTTTGAGATGCTCGAGCAGAATCTCTATGATTTTCTCAAGCAAAACAAATTCTCACCGCTGCCGCTCAAATATATACGTCCCATTCTGGAGCAGGTAAATTAAATTCGTTACTCTTCTATATTTACCTGTTTATATACTGCTCCCATTAAATATACGAAACGCAACCTTATATATTTATATATACCTTTGTAATAGACTTTTGAAATCAGACTTTGCAATCTTAATGTAATATTATTAGCATTTATATAAATTCTGAAGATTTCATTGCAATCGGTTTATAATAACTGAAGTTTTTTAGATAAATAATAAAGCATGAGTTTAAATAGGAATATATCAAATAAACCTAACAATTTCATACTGATCGGATATTAAACACTTAATTTTTACAAAGTTAAAAGTTAAATAATGTAGAGAGAAATAAAGAAGATACTGCATAGGCAGCTTAATAACTTGTGTGTCTGTATGAGTTGTAACATAATTTATGGAAGCATCATATAATTGTCACCACTCATCTATAAAGTACTCATTATAACTGTCTTTTGATTTATCTCGCTTAGGTGCTGACTGCCCTGTTAAAACTAAAGCAACTGGGTTTGATTCACGCCGATTTGAAGCCGGAGAATATAATGCTGGTTGATCCAGTGCGTCAGCCGTATCGTGTTAAGGTTATTGATTTTGGTAGCGCCTCGCATGTGAGCAAAACTGTATGCAACACGTATCTGCAATCTCGCTACTATCGTGCCCCAGAGATCATATTGGGTTTGCCCTTCTGCGAAGCGATCGATATGTGGTCTCTGGGCTGTGTGGTAGCTGAACTATTTCTGGGATGGCCTCTATATCCGGGCAGCTCGGAATTCGATCAGATACGTTATATATCGCAGACACAGGGTTTGCCCACAGAACATATGTTGAATAGCGCCTCAAAGACATCGAAGTTCTTTTATCGTGATGTGGATTCAACGTATCCATTTTGGCGTTTAAAAACCACCGAAGAGCATGAGGCCGAGACGAATACGAAGAGCAAAGAGGCACGCAAATATATATTCAATTGTCTCGATGATATTGGGCAGGTGAATGTGCCCACAGATCTGGAAGGTGGCCAACTGTTGGCAGAGAAAACCGATCGAAGGGAGTTTATTGATCTGTTGAAACGCATGTTGACCATCGATCAGGAAAGACGCTTAACCCCAACGGAGGCATTGAATCACAGCTTCACGAGGCTCACACATCTGGTGGATTATGTTTACTGTAACAATGTGAAGGCTTCTGTCCAAATGATGGAGGTGTGTCGTCGTGGCGACTTCCACACGTGAGTAGCAATATATGATATATATTTTTTCTAGAAATGTTCTCATTATTAATGTTTATTTTTTATTTGTTTAGAGTTCAACCCGCTCCGACGCTGGTGACCAACTTTGTGCCGAGCAGCACCGACAACATGACCTTTACCATCAACAATCAGTTGACCAGTCAGGTGCAACGTCTTGTCCGCGATGGACGTCCCACGTTGGCCTACGAGGGTCTCTATCAGATCTACGGCGGTCGCAATGTGGCACGTCAATATCCCCAGGCACGCACCGACACCTTCCAACATCAGCTGGTGTCCAATATCTTGTGTCCACCCTCGTATCAGGCGATGCCCAGTCCCACCAAGCATGTGGTTGTTGGCAGTGCCACAATGCAACCGCCGTTGCAAGTGCCACCACAGCAATATGTCAATGTGCCCGTGCCCGTATCAATGGTGGAGCCCAGCTCGGGTCAACGTATGTTGCTTACGAATCGTGTACAGGCTAGCGGCGTTGCCTGGCCACAAACTGGACGTCAGATGGCGTTGGTACCATCTTGGCCACAACAGGCGCCGGCGCATTCGTTAATTGTGGACTCGACGCCGCTGTTTAATGTGGAGGAGATCTATCCCAAGCATCATCTCAACTTGCCACGCAACGATCTCAAAAAGGAATCGCCGGCTCATCATCTAGCGTGAGTATTACAGCCGATACTCTCAACAAATTTTCATATAGCCCAATTGGAATGGAAGCCGAACATTTTTTTGTTAGAAATTTTATTTGTTGTATAGTTTGTCCAGTTAAATCGATGGCTTGTAAATATTTTATTTAAATTGTTGTCTGTATTTGTATTACATTTTTGTACATATATTATTTATTTAAGACAGTTTAACAACTTCAAGTAATAAAATGTAGTCAGTTTAAACCAGTGATGTCCAAGAGCTCACTATAAGATATGTTTATCTATCGCATGGAATAGGGAAATTCACATTTTGGACAACACTAAATTGAAATCATCAATAGAAAATTGCATTTTTGTAGGAGAATCTTTATTGTTTCAAGATCAATTGAGTATATTAAATATTACATTTATTTTTATGCATTTAAGTAATTATGATAAATTTTCTCAACTTCATTTGTAAATCATTTACTTAATATTAAACCTGTCTGTTGACTGAATGATTTACAATTAAAATTAATTGAAATATTCATCTTTTTGTACCCACAGCAAGGGCAACTCTTATCGCGTGCCGCGTCACGAGAAGAAGGAGCATCAGCAGCTGTCGCCAGTGAAGAAGCGTGTCAAGGAGAGTTCGCCGCCGCATCAGCAGCGCTATCAGCGTGCCGCCCACGTGTCGCCGCAGTACCACGCCCACCACAACTGCAACTATGGAGGCGGCTATGGCGCCGGCGCTGCTGGAACATTGGTAGCATCATCCGCCTCATCAGCGAGCAGTGAGTAGACACTTATTTAGAGCTTATAGTTATGATGGAGAAATGATAAATTAAATTGTTGTCACATTTTCAGACATTGTGAATGCGAGTGGCAGCAGCTCCTCGAGTTCGCATCATAATCATGCGCCATTGGCACATGCACCACATGGCGGCAGCAGCAGCAACAGCAGCGCTTACAACAATGCTGGCCATCACATTGTGGTTAACAATTGCAGCGGCGGTGGTTCAGCTGTTGGTGGTGGTGGCGCTTACCACAGCAGCAGCAGCAACAGCAGCAGCCAACCACCGTTGCATGCACATCAGCCGCATGTGAAGCAGCCAACAATCACCATACATGACACGCCCTCACCGACAGCTGTTGTTGGCGATGTCATCACCATATCGGACAGCGAGGATGAAGGTGCAGATGTCGCGCCAGCAACATTGGCGGTGCATCCCGTCAAGCAGCGTGCGCATGCACAATCCCAGACGAGCAGCAGCCTCATGCAACAGCAGCAGCAGCAACAACAACATCAGCAGCAGCCACATTCACAGCAGCAGCAGCAGCAGCAACACTCGGGCAACAATTCATCGCAGCATTGTCGCAGCAGCGCACAGCCGTTGCATGTGCAACAACAGCAACATCAGCAGCAGTCGCAGCCGCAGCAGGCGGTTAATTATGGTAATGCTCACAGTTCCATGTCCTCCACAACAACAACAACAAGTACAACAACAACAGGCAGCTCCAATGCCAATGCCAGCAATAATCGTAGTTCCAGCAAATGTAGTAATCAGCTGGCCGGCAGCGGAGCTAGTCATCATAGCCATCATAGTCACCATAGTCACCACAACCACCACCAAAACCACCACCACCACAACCATCAACAACAGCAACAACAACATCACGGCGGCAGCAACAGTAGCAGTAACAATAATAACAATAACAGCAACAGTAACAGCAACAGTAACAGTAATATTAACAGTAACAGTAACATTAACAATAGCAGTAATAGTAGCAGTAACAGTACAAGTAGCAGTCAACAACAGTTGCCACCGCCGCCGCCGTCGTCGTCGTCGCAGTTGATCCACAGTAGCAGTAGCAGTAACAGTAGCAATAATCATCATCATCATCATCATACGTCGTCTTCGTCCTCGTTATCGTTATCGTTATCGTCGTCGTCGTCGATGGGCGGAAGTGGAAACGGAAATGGAAATGGATTTGGTGGTGTTGCTGTCATAGACAACTGCTCGCTACAGTCACAGCAACAACAGCAGCATCAGCAACAACTACAGCAGCAGCAGCAGCAACAGCAATGCTATCAGCCGAGCTCCCATAACAACAACAACCACAACAACAACAACAACAGTCATCACACCACTTCCAATTCTGCTTCCACTTCCAACCAACAACAACCACAACAACCACCACCACCATCTCATCACCATAACCATCATAGTCTACAGCTTAATCCACCCATTTCCATATCCAGCACAACAAGCACACAATTTAGCACATCCCTTAACAATTCCTCCAGTCTCTGTCTTGCCCCTGTTCCCGTCCCCGTTCCCGTCCCCGTCCCTGTCCCCATTTCTGTCCCAGCCCCTGCCCCTGGCCCTGCCCCCGCCCAACCTCAGTCGCATCTCAGTCGTCATAAGCCAACGCAACACGTCCATCTAGTAATTCCATGCGTAACCGTAGGTGATCACGATCCGGAGGATGCACGACGACGTCAACATGCCGCCGTCTCAGCAATTGCCAGCAGTCCGAAGCATCAGCATCATCATCATCACCATCAGCAGCAGCAGCAGCAGCAGCAACAACAACAACAAGTGGTGCAACCCGCACAGCAGACACCGCATTATCAACCGCAACAGCAACCACAACAGTTGCAACAACAACAGCAGCCACCACCACCGCAACAGCAGCAGCAACAACAACAGCCGCCCAACATCAAGTATGAGCCGGGACAATCGCAAAAGAAACGCATCTTGGCCATGGCACAAAACGAGTGCAACTATCAGCCGCATCCACAACCACAGCCGCAGCAGGTGCAACAACAGCAGCAACACGCACCGCCGCCCGTTGTCAGCTTGCCGCACATTCCAACGAAACAGGAACCAGCCGAGTTCTATCCGGAATATGCACAGCAACAACAACCGCCACCACAACAACAACAGCAGCAACAACAACAACTGGACACCAAGCGCAGTAGCTGGGCAGCCAGTTCAAGTGGTTCAGCAATGCCACTGGCGCATCCAAAGCGTGAGGCACCTTCAGTGGCACCTGTCAGCTATGTGGCACCCGCTGTTGCCCCACCCTTGGCTCACTCCAAGAGCAGCTCGAGTTCGTCATCGTCATCGATAAGCGCTGCTGCTGCTGCGGCTGCGGCGGCTGCTGCTGCAGCTGCCAGTGTTGGGCCACCATCGTGGGGGCACCGCAGGTTTATCGACAGCCATCGCAACCGCCGCCGTCGAGTGTGGCGGCACCAGCACCGCAGTCAGCGGCACCACCGCATCATCATCACAGCAGTCACAGCCACAGTCACCATCATCATCATCAGGCGGGCACGCCGCTGGGCGGCTCACCGTCATCCACAGCCGCTGCGGCCATGTTGCAGACGGACATCTATGCACAGGGCGACATGTATCGCCGTCCCACGGTCTATGTGTCCCAGGCGGCGCCCACTTACGCCTATGCGAATCGAGCGGTGGTGGCACCGCCACCTGCACACAATAGCTCCAGTCGACAGGTGAGTGCAGGCACTAGAATTGGCCATAAACTATAGCATTTCAATGATTTAATTACCTGCAATTACTTAACATTTTTCTTGATAATTTGTCATGTTATTGCTATAGTTAAAAACGTTGATTTAATTAATATGTATATTATAAGTTCATAACAAATTTAATATTAGAATTATTTATTTATTTGTAACTACAATTGCTATTATAGAAAGGAGACTGAAGGTTTTACTTTTATTTTAAAATTTAAATATATATTTTTTTGATAGACTAACAGTTTTTTTAGATTGGATCGTATTTATTGATTTTATTGTCAAATTTAAGTAGTTGTCGTTCGATATATTAATGGTATTAAGATTATTTATATATTTTTTAGTTAAAATTCGTAATTAATTAGAGAAATATTAAAGTAATAACATTATTTTTAATAAGTTTTTTATTTATTTTGTTGCTGAAGACACATTAAGAAATATGTATGAACATTTACATTATTTCTATATTTATACAGCTATTAATAAAAAACCGTATTTAATTACGGATTATAATATAAAAGTAAATACATAGTTTTAAATTAGTTTAGAATGTATTTAGTTTTTTTTTTGACTTTTATTTTCATATTCATTATCTTAGTAATATTTTTTCATTTATTGCTAGAGTCCTTCTTTAAAATTTTTTATTGAATTGTCTTACTAAACATGAAAAACTGAATCTGTTTCATCATTTATAGGTTATACCATCGCATCCGTTGCCGGCGCACATACAGATCCCGACACAATATAGCCAATTTGGGCCATTGAGTCCCGCCCAGGTAGCTGCCAGCAAGCATGCGGCGCATTTTGCGCCAACTAATATATGGTATGGACCTGAGTAGCTTGCAGGGTGAACGGGTTGACGAGGAGACGAGAGGCGAGGCCAGGCAAGGGGAGCAACCACTGACAACACAACAAAAACAACAACAACAACAACAGTCTTGTTACCTATTACCACCACCATTACGATCACTCTCCACACCGCCTAGTACTTGAGCCTAGAACTGCATTGATTGATTGATTGATTGATTGACGCTCGAGTGAGTCGAAAATGCCAGATTGATGGCCTTAACAAGGCGACAATTTAAGCTGGTTTTATTTTCTGTTTTCATTTGTGTTATTTTGTTCATTCGATTTGCTAATCACATTCTTTTTTCCCGCATTGCGCTTAGATCTTTGATGGCCTCGGCTGACGGCGGCTCCGACGATAATCCTATAAGCAGCAACAACAATAACAACATCAACAACAATTGCAACACAGAGAACGATTTGCAACAGCTGCAACTCACGCATTGCTGGTGGTTTATGATGCTCATGCAACAGAGCATCATACACAGCAACAACACTATTAGTAGCAGTAGCAGCAATTTGCCAGACACAGCTGCATCAACAACAATAAACAACAACAACAGCAGCAGCAACAACATTAATGTTGCACGCAGCAGCAACAATCAAAGTCGCCGTAAACGTTAAACAACTCGTCAAACCCCCCACCCCGCTAGCCAACAAATGTTTTCTTTTAAATTTCGACAATCTACAAACGATTGTCGACTATATTCGATTATTCGAATTATAATTACGTTTTTTTTTTTTAATTATTTGAATAAATGTAAAGCATTTTGTACACGCAGTTTGAAGTGTAAAATGCGACAATTTACATGAATACACATATGTAATTAATACATACAAATAATGCTGCATATAAGCAACAACAAACACACACATACACACTCATATATGTATATGTGTAGACCTTGCAAAAGGCACTAAAAAAGCACTTTCTAAACACATGTATTTTCGAAAATTTCTAAAGAGAAAAAGGAAAACCTAAAGCGTTTCATTATGTGTGTTGTATATTTTTTATTAGAACTTCTAAGCAAATGCATACTTACATACATAGATATACATATATGATAAATATTATATGTCTAAGTACTACACGCCTACATATATATGTAAATTCTAATCCTAATACTAAAACTGAACTAATATTATACTATACTATACTATATACATATAAATATACATTATGCTAAATAATGCAACAAATTATATGATTAATGCAACATGTTTCTGTACACAACAACAAAAACAACAATAACAGCAAAAACAACAACAACAACAAAAACCAACAAATACTTAGTGCAAAAAAGGCATAGACATTTTTTAGACTCTTTTTAGCCAGTACCTCAACGAATAAAATAATAATAAATAATGAAAGAAACAACAACATGTAAAAACAACAACAACAACAAACATACAAATAATGTTATGCAAATTGCCTTTTACAACAACAAAACAAAACAAAACAAAACAATATTGTATAAATGAATAACTTAGTGAGATAATCATTAACCAAGAAATATGATATGATACCGCAAAAACCTTACTAGCAATCAAAGCATACATATAAATAATAAAAATATTGTAGGTAAACCGTAGCGATATATCTGATATAACTGATAACTGAACATGCGATATATTATAGATAATAATACAATATACATAGATATTTGTGTTTTTTTTTTATAAAAAGAAAACAGCCACACACATACGCACTCTCATAGATCTTAAACTAAGCTAAATTCCCCACAATAGAATCAATAGAATTCATGGGGCTTTGTACAAAAACAAATAGTATAGAAACAAACAATTAGATGCATTGTATTTAGCAACTATTTATCTATTAATAGTTAATAATGGATTTTAAAATCAGATCAGGTATCAGGTCAAGCGAATTACTTATAAACAAACAAAAAAAAAAAGAAAAACAAATAACAAAAATGATATAATGTATGTACTCTTAATCGCTTTACTTTTTAATTTCTGTATTTACCATTTTAAATGAAACAAAGGTCTTGGGTTTGGTTTTCTTATTAACAGACTGCGTTTAAGTCTCTGTTTCAATTAAAGAACGAAATCACATGAATTATGAGAATGTTCACTAAAAGTACAAAAATGGCAAGCAATCTAGCAGTAATTGAAGAGTAATAGGCTTTTAAAATGTTTCTAATTTCTATTTATTAGTCTTATTTCTGTATATGTGTGTGCGCGTTCATTTCAACACTCTTCTAATAAACGCAGAGATTTTATTTTATACATTTATATATGTATCACTTATTTTGTGTATATAAATAAACCCTTGCTAACTATTTTAATTGATATGCTATTCATACATAAATTATATAAAATATACTGCATACTATCTAACTAAAAATATTACGTAATGTTCTTGTTAATTAGGTTTCTTAAAGTATTTTGTAGTTAGTCGTAAAACTTTGTCGCTATTTTTCATTATTTTTGTCAATCTTTGTAAACATTTTTTTTGTGGTGTTTAGAGCTCTGGGCACTTCCTATTACAATAATACAAAAAAGAAACAGAAAACCAGAAGAAATATAATCGAAAATCCCAAAACACACGTTTCGATCTACCAGTTTGTATGGTGAACAGATCCGTTTTATTATTGTAATAAATATAATGTAAATGATTATTCGAACATAACGCATGAATATATGATAATTAATCAGCTGTGCACGAAATAATTATAACAAAAGAACTAAAATTATACATATGTATACATATATATATATATATATATTCTGCAACAACAAATGCAACCAAACCGATCTATTTGAAAGTCTAGCATATAATTATTGTGATGTAGTTTTTAAAATCGATGCAAACACAAATTGAAAGTGTCGGAATTTTTGTCCTTGTCGTAATTAGCCAGTAACGAAATTAACACAACAAATTACAAATTACAATTACAAATTAATATTAATATGTATAATGTGTAATCGATACCGTTAATAATGCGGCATATAAATATATACTAAATACTAAAATGTTAACTATTTAGTACGCAAACAAAATGACTAAACAAAAGGCAAAACAACAATTTATTTTATTTTTTATTCTGTTTATCTTTTCTTTTGGTAACTTTTATTTTATAAAATAACAATTTTTGTCGTAGAGAATAAAGTAATAAGCAGCTAAATAGACGGTAAATATGAAACGTTAGTGTTGTGACTATACGAATAATCGTACATACATGCATATATATGCGGTAATGATCTAGAGATCTAGCTATAGATGATATGATATGATATGGTATATATATATATTGTATTTTGCAGCTGCTGACATGCCCTTGTGGTAAATTTAGCTTGCTTTAGTTTCAAACTCACTTATTTTATAGTTTTTGTTGTTGGTCTTTTCATCAAGTTCTAAACGGCATTATAGAGGTGTTTTTATAGCTTTTATTTTATGGACCATTATTAAAAGAAAACATCAACAACAAATACTATACGTCGATAAGAGATTAATAAAGAAAGTCAAAACGTTTGATGTAACAGCGAAAAGTGCTTTGAAAACTTGATGTTTATTTAATTGTTTGCCTTTTTTGAAATATATATATACCTATATATACATACACATAAAGTATACACTTTATTAATTAACTAAAATAATTATAATAAAATTACTGAACAAGTTAGACGATAACAAACTTTTCAATTTCTACTCAATGTTTTTAGAGAAGCAACAAAAGAAAATTCAAGATCGCTTTAAATGTAACAAAAACGAAACGTTAATAGACTTAAAAATTAAAAAGGAAATGGAAAAAGAAAATGGAAAAGAAAGCAAAACGTAAATAAATTACATTCACTAATAAAACTATAATACACACTGACATGGACATAGACATATACATATATATCGTTTGTATTTAAGAGAATTACATTTTAAAGATCAAGAATGTTTTAACTGTGTAGCCTTAAAATCAATTTACAAAACAAACTTTGAACACTATCTATGTGTATAACTATATAACTATCATCTATTATGTATACTTAAAATATGATATGATAGCAGATCAATCGTACAATATTTCTATATATTAAATAGTTGATTTGCCTTTACTTTAACTTGTATGATTATTCTATTATGTTTAATGCTTAAATATTTAATTTGTGACTTTTAAATTGTATTTTACTTACTGACACTCACACACACACATACACACATACTATGCCCTCAAGCATAAATTTTTATATTGTATACCATATAAACATAGCCACAACATGCATGTACTACATAACTTACTATTATCATAAATGATTATATTATATTTACTTATGTATGTCCTAAATTCAAACCATAAATACATATATCTATTATTATCGAAAGCATAATTCTTTTGTTTTTTCATTATTCTCATTATTTTCATATGATTTCATTATGCTAGAGATAAATCAAGAAGCTAATCAAAAGTTTAATCGAAATCAACAACAAGAAGAACAACAACAAATCAACATATATCCCACCAAAATAATTTTAACAAATAAATAGGGGCAAAACAATTAAATAATAATACATATATTTATCAAATGAATATTGTGCAATATAAGTACTTATTATATGATATATTATTATTATTATTATTATAATTATAATTGTTTTTAGCATTTTCCTTTGATCCTTCTGTGTAGATTCCCTTAACTTGTCGAGGACCTATCAGCAGCTATACACAATACTTTAATTGAGTTAATGGTAAATCAGGTTTCTGTAGTTGCCAATAGATTGTTAAATAATAATTTCATGAAACTGAATCCCAATACTCTATGGGGAAGTTCCGAAGTCGACTTACGGATACAATCCTGAAAGTATGCTATGCTAAATTTGGATCACTTGTATCGAGCATGGATCTATCTATTTATAAGTTGTTTGACCAATTCAAAGACGAACAATTAATGAGCTTTTACAAATAATTTGTCGCTTTGGAATGTGTTTCATACGCAAGTTATGTGCATTTATCAAGCAATGAGATAACCACAGCAACAAGAACAACAACAACAAATACCAATAATAATTTATTAAATAAATGCCACGTAAAAATAATAACGATTAGTTAGTGTTTTAAAAACAAACAAGTCAAACGAAAAAGAAAACACAAATACATTTTTGGATTCGTCGTATAATGAAATGCATGGATCGAAGCGATTATAAACAATTGACGCTGACAAACAAGATTGATAAGAACCCGTCCATAATTAGATTTTGTTTGTATAACAACAACCATAAAGAAGAACCCAAATGGAAAACTGGTAAAAATCAAATTCCAGGATTCAAAACGGCGCTATAAACACATAGATAATACTTAGTCGGCGGGTAAATCTATTAGAATAAATTCAATAAAATAGTTATACACTTTAAAATATATATATTTAGAAGCTCTCTCTCTCTTCGTGTTTCTTTCGACTTCAATTCCACTTAACTAGCTGAAAAGAAAACAAAACAATTGAAATTGTGGTTCGGATTGATATTAGATGTTTTAAATACATAAAATTAAACAAGAAAAAGTAGAAAAATAAGTACGATATATTTATACATATACACAAAGAAAGAAAGCAAAATACAAATACATATTAAAAACAAAATAAATATTATAAATATATACACTATATTTTATTAAATACAAAATATTTCGAAAGATTAAACCTAACCAAAAGATAAAATGTTGATGTGTGAAATTTATAAGACTAGCATATTTCCTACCTAACAAAATAAATTAAATGAACAAAAAATAAATATTAATAAAATCGAAACAATATACGTTATATTGAGATATATATACAAATATGATAAACATTAATAACTAGCAGCTAGAGCTGAAATCATACGCATTCTCACGATTATAACTAAGATAAAAGATATTGAATTTAATCAAGCGTCTAACAAAATGATCGTACCTTTTTGCTGATTTAAATGAAAATGTTTAGAAAGTAACACGCAAATATAAATATATATAAGTGTATGTATTAAAACATTATGTTTTAAATGAGCGTACATACATATATATATATATAGAATAGACAGTAACAAATGCATATAGATGATGACACTTTAAAGGGATTTGCTTTTTATATAAAATTCAAATACATAAATGTATGTCTCACATATTGTATCTGTATGTGTATGCGCGTATGTGTGTGTGTGTGTCTTCTTTTATATAGTATTAGTGTCATCGTACGCAGTTTCAAAAGAAATAAATGATGAATTTAAATATTGTATTTTTATATGCGAACTCAAATCTACATAAAACAATAGCCAATAGACCGTATGTAACAACATCTCCTCTAGCAGGCATATTATTAATATTATTATTATTAACTAATGAAAAACAAACAAATATCGTACAGAGAAATAATACCAAAGACAGATAATCAAATCGCGCACATAAGTCTTTAGTCTTAGAATAAACAGATAATGAATAATGGATATGAGATTTCTTTGGGCACCAAGTCATATGCATAGCTACCAAACCAAATATGTGTACTATCTATACAGATCTTTTCAATATTCCATTGACCTATCAACAACATATTGATAAGTTAGTGAAATTTCGAATAGAACTGCATATCTCCCTATAGCATGTACCTAAGATTAATCCTAAATTAACCTTAAAAATACGAGACGAGTTTCGATGGAAGAATTTAGCTTTTTAAGTGCTTGGGTTAGACAACGAATTGCCGGGCAGATCGGGGCGAATCTTACATGATCGTGTACATTCCCTTAGGCTCCTACCTCCCCGCCTAAACATATAAATTAATACAATATATTGATTAATAAATTATTTCAATAAAATCACCAACGATGTTGCTGGCGATCCGTAAATACATGTAGTTTGTTGGATCGTCACCAGCTAACTCCACATACATATGAGATGATGAGAATTATTGTGCCGTGTTACACCTATTCATAAAGCTAACTAAACAATTAACTTAATTAACTAACTACACGATTAACTAATTAATTTTTGTATCTATCAATGTGTACTGAATGTTTTTACTTGGTGTCCTTTTTAAAATCAAACAAACGAGAGAGAGTCTTTATCTAAGCGTTCAAGTAAATGAAAGTGGAATAATAAGAAATGAAAAATTAAATACTTATATCAAAAACCAAGCACACCGATAAATTTAGCATTGTACATGATATGGATATGGAATATGAATACGATAAGCGTTTAGTTGTATGCAAATCAAAAAAAATCAAGAAAACACAAATAAACAAAGAACAAAAATATATATAAGAGTTATACTTAACTTATTCAGATAATATGCGTACCTTTTAAGCAACTAATTCAATGTTAAATAATAATTGTGAAATCTTTAATAGCAAAACGAAATGATAATTAATAATACTTACAACATAGAGGGTACTAAAATACTTAAACTATTTGGAAGTACACCGTCTCAAGACCAAACAAATTGTAACACAATGAGCCGCAAATTTGAAATTATATATTATATATAATTACATATGTAATTACCCGATATCCCCCCAAATAACACCCCCGAACCCAAGCGCATACCTAAAAAAACTCAAAAAAAAACCTAAAACAATCGAGTTCCGATTTCAAAGCAAACGTTAAAGTAAAGATAAAGGTAAGGATAAACCCAAACGCGTTTAGATAATTGATAATATGATT
Source organism: Drosophila sp. st01m (assembly GCA_018901795.1). Lineage (NCBI taxonomy): Eukaryota > Metazoa > Arthropoda > Insecta > Diptera > Drosophilidae > Drosophila > Drosophila sp. st01m. The sequence continues at coordinate 18,074,304 of JAEIFG010001637.1, forward strand.
AAGAACTTTTGACTTTTATGGCTGTTTAGAGATTTTATAATACATATACTAATTATATATATCTATATATATACGAATATAAACCCAACATTCTTCGTAAATTATTTATTTACATACACCTAACGATAATACACAAACAAACACACATGTGAATCTACTCATCACACACACAGAGACTCACACACAGAGAGAAACCCATTTTTGTGCCCCGTAGTAAAAGATCGAAACAGATTTGAACCTCTAAGCGGGTGCTACGGAGCAGTCCCCGACCTATCACTATATCTATCTCACTCACACACATATTCACACTTTCTTATTCTGTCTGTAACTCGTTTTCGGCAAAATTTGGCATGATAAACCCTCCGCTCCTCCTAGCTGATTGGGAGCGTTTTTTGTAGCGATTAGAGAAAAAACAAACGAAAATTGTGAAATTTAGTGTCTTTACACTTTAAAGAGTATATACAAAAAATGGAAACTTATCTAAGTATAATTGAATGTAGATGGCGCAAATGCCAATAATCGTATAAGCAAACCTCACACACACATACACGGAGAGAAACTATGCATATACATTCACAATTACAAAGATACAAAATACGTTTACATACAAATACAAAATTATGATACATGATACTCGTACATATGCCTAAAAGGATAAACGTGTAGTAATCTACGACAACAAGAACAACAAACATTATAAATAAATGTCTATATATATTATGTATATGGAAAATATAAAATACAAAAGAAATTAAACAAAAAAAAATCTAAAACCAAAAAACCAAATATAAAAAAAACCAAATTATAAAAGGATAATCAAATTGTGTTTTTTATTGTAAGAGGGAAAAATTGTTGGAGGTGGACTAACTGAGAGTAGCATACTTTCGGGAGTATATTTAGTAATATTTCTTCGAATTTATTTTTATAAAATGCCTTTGGAAATTTCAGAAATTATGGTAAGAAATTCAATGCGTATTGTTCTTTGAACGATATGATAACTGGATAAGCACTGAATTTGAGAAAAAATCTTTATAGATTAGTAGACGCTGTGATTGGTCATGGATTTGTTAAACAGAATTCAAATCTTTTTAGTTTCCATAGATTTGAGTCAAGTAGGAAAATCAAAATATTTATTGAGAAAATTTTTACTAACGATATTTTTACCATTAATTGCCTTAAGTGAGTAACTTCCAGCGGTTTTATTGTAGTCATCGTGTTCTTTAGTTTGTATAAGAAATCATATATACGTATACGTCTGCAGATATTTGAACCATGGGACAAACACTATCGGAACCAATTACACAAAAGGATACGGCACGCTGTGAGAACTCCTCCTATTTGGTTGGCAGCAGCTGCATGCAGGGATGGCGCATCGACATGGAGGATGCCCATACTCATATACTCTCCTTGCCCGACGATCCGAGTGCATCCTTCTTTGGGGTCTATGACGGACATGGTGGTGCTGCGGTGGCCAAGTTTGCGGGCAAACATTTGCACAAGTTTATCACACAGCGACCAGAATATTTTGGCAGCTCTGTGGAGTTGGCCATGAAGCGTGCATTTCTGGACTTTGATCGCGAGATGCTTCACAATGGCAGCTGGGGCGAACAGATGGCCGGCTCTACGGCCAATGTGGTGCTAATTAAGGACCGGCGACTGTATTGTGCCAATGCGGGAGATTCCCGTGCCATTGCCAGCATTGGTGGCATGATGAAGCCCCTCTCCGTTGACCACAAGCCGAGCAACGAGAGTGAGGTGAAGCGTATTTTGGCCGGCGGTGGACACGTGCAGAACAATCGCGTCAATGGCAATTTGGCTTTATCTCGGGCACTGGGTGATTTTATGTATAAGCGGAACACTAACAAGAAGCCAGAGGATCAGATTGTCACCGCCGATCCGGATGTGGTGGCCTGTGACATTACCGAGGATTGGGAGTTTGTTGTGATTGCCTGTGATGGCATCTGGGATGTGATGACCAGCAGCGAAGTCGCTGATTTTGTCCGTGAACGCATCGCCTCTGGAATGCAACCGGATGTCATTTGTGAGCAGATGATGAACTGTTGCCTGGCCCCCAATGCCTACAATTATGGTCTTGGTGGTGACAATATGACCGTCATTCTCATCTGTTTCCTACACAACAAATCCTATGATGATCTGGTCGTGCGCATGGGTGGAACTAAAAACATACATCTTGAGTCTGGCGTTGGTGACATTGCCACCGTCTGTAAGGTATGTAAACGAGGCTCGAAATTAGCTTATTAATTATAATCCTGATCCTCCAATGACTCGTCCTCTCAGAAGAAGCTGAACAAACCCAATGCCAGCAACTGCAACCTGGAGAATGTCTGATAGAATATGCCTACTTTGTTTATTTGTTTATCGTTTCTTATTTTTGGAACACTGTCTTTCTATACCTAGTTTAATCTCATACCGACATTCGTATACACTAAAAAACAATCCTTTGACTAAATTCTCTCGCAGTAGATCTTAAATTGTAAGTCTGATCTTGTACTGCTTTTTAGCTCGTTTGACAATTGATATCAAATTTGATTTAAATATATGCTTATTCATTTATTTAATGTCTGATTTATTGTTATCGTTGTGAAAACTAATTGAGAAAATTAATTTTTATTTTATACATTTACAAAAATATAAACTAATTTACTTCCAGCAATATATAAATAATACTTACGTTTTTAAGTTTCCTACAAATTGTATGTAGTACAATAGTACAATAGAACAATAGTTCAATAAATAATAGTTAAATTATTTTCAGGGATCGGTGGATCTCTCGTTTAATTTCAATAAAAGTGCAATTTATAATACGTTATTTTCTCTCTATACATATACAAATGTATGTATCTATGTAACTATATAAGTACATATATATATTCAATATCTTTGGTCTGTTTAGCTGTAGGTGCCGTTGAGTCTACAAAATGCAGTGAGCTTCTACAACAACGTGATTGAAAAATGAAAAATAAATGAAAAATCAAAACAATATATAATAATATTAAGTGCTACAAAAATGTACAAAGTATCGTAGTAGATATAGATAGATATGACAAATATACAATATATAAATATATATTTATATATTCATTAAAACAAATATATAATTATGTGCGTGAGTGTGTGTAGTGTCTAAATAATGTTATATTTATGTCAATTCGTATTGCACCACATGCGGCCGTAATGTGCTTAAAATATCGCGACACATGCACAGGGAATTCCCCTTTCGCCACCGCAGGAGTGAGCGAGAGAGGGAGAGGGGAAAAGAATCCCGCAATGCTGCCGGTTTATAAAATAAAGAAAGACTAGAGATTCGCTCGTTGGACTTCCGTGCCGAAGCAGGAAATCGCAATGCCTTAAAACAAAAGAATTATAAACGTAATGATATTTGGTAAGTAACACAAATGTAAGTGTAAATATTAATATAAATATATATGTATATATATACATATGTATGTAGATGTATATGTATATGTAAGTGTGTATGTGTGTAAATTCTAAAAATCTGTGAAGATCTGTCGGATCATCGTTTGGTGTATAAAATTCATATTCATATTCGTATAGAGTATAGAACTATGATATATGTATGTATATAATGTGGTTAAAGTAGTGCTAAAAAAATACTGGTTACATTTTTTGCAAGTCTCTAAATCCTCGTTACAACTAAGTGAAGATCGTGCTCGTTTTGCGATCGTATTTCTGTTAATGTTCAATCAGATTATTCATTATGTTTTTGTTTCTCTTTCATTATTTGTGGAATCGACTACTACTCCCTAACGGTACTTTAGCTCTTTTTTTCATATTTATCACATATTTGTTTACTACAATAAGCTCCTAAATTCGAATGCAAAATGGGTTTTTCTTTATGGTTTTTTGGTTTCATTTTTTTTTTTTTGTTTGGTGCTGTCATCTCAATAAATCAAGAATTCTCAAGTTCTCTCTCTCAGTTGTCTTTTTAGAGTCAGACTGGGCTGGTTAGCTAAGCGACCATTGCATAATTGCCGGTCAACTCGAATGGACTCGTTTTGGCCGAGTGTGTGAAATTGTTTTTGGGCGAGAAGTCCACGGGCTGCTCCTGATCCTGTGCCTCGACATTGGACTGTGTTGTTGTTGTTGCTGCTGCTGCTGATACTGCTGCTGCTGTGGCATGTGCATAATGCTGATAGGGCAACCCCAGTGGCAGTGACAGTGGCAGTGGCAGAGGCAGCAAGTGCTCCTGATAGACAGCACTCGGATGCTGCAACACCTTGGGCTGAATGACGCCTTTACGCTTGAAGTTCTCATAGATCTCCTGGCTGCCCAGGCAACCAAAGGAATCCGGATGAGACGCTGGATAGGCATAAGACAGCACAGCCTGCGCTTTCGCCTCCGCCAATCTGCGATTACTCTCCTTCTGCAGCAGCTTGTGGGCCAACGTGGATTTGGCTGAGTCCGGAGATGCAGACGTCGCTAATGTTGCAGTTGTTGTCGATGTTGATGTTGCGGCTGCCGCTGTTGTTGCTGCTGTGACTGGTTCCAGCTCTGTTTGCTGCTTGCCACGTGCCGTTGCCTCACTGCGATTCTTCATGCAAGAGGACTCCTCGTGCTTGTATAGATACGACTTGAGGGCAAAGGCCTTGCCACAGCGGGCGCAGGTGTGAGGCTTCGTATTCGAGTGCGTCTGAATGTGAGCGCGCAGATTGGACTTGTCCGCAAAGGCTTTGCTGCAGACATTGCACTTAAACGGCTTCTCGCCGGTGTGTGTCCTGATGTGACCTTGCAGCAACCAGGGGCGGGAGAAACACTTGCCACAGTACTGACACTCGCAGCCCTGGTTGTGAGTGCGCACGTGCATCGAGAAGGCGGGCATGGACACGTAAACCTTCTCACAGTAGGGACAGTGGCGAGCCTTCTTGTCCATAATTGACCTGAGAAGTAAATATCGAAAAATCAGTAAAAACTGCTTCCAAAGATATAGATACCAACTTAAGGAATAGCAGTTAAATGCATTCAGGAGCGTTTATTTCTTTAAAAATGTTGCCTATTTATTATTAGCATGATCTCAACTTATATTTGATCCTTCTATGCAATTTTGAAAGACCTCTTCCTAGCAAGAGTATTACTATTCTTCTCATATGATAAGCTAATTATAATATGCTTAAAATTTCACAAATAAATACATTTTTCAACCCAAAATGCGGGGAATAGAAATTAATTTCAAAGCTACAGTTTCTTCGAGAAAACATCTTAGTATATTAAGAATTTTGGTTACCATTTTTTACATACAAATCGATGCAACCTTTTGTAAATACTGTATATGATTGGAGATGCCTCCGTCTAATTCCAATTTATACAATATATCCCTTTACATATGTGTTTCGCTAACAGCTTACATAAAATTCAACATAATCTCAATAGATTCCCTAGAAAAGCTGCTCACCTGTGGGTTTGTCTATGGCGTGCAAGATTCGAGGATGTGGAATACTTTTTGCCGCACTCGGGACAGGTGTGTTCATCATCCAACAAACTGGAGCTGTTGCTGTTGCTGTTGCTGTTGCTGTTACTGGTGCCGGCCTGAACTGGTGACAACTCCTCACTACTGCTGAGCGACTTGACACTGGACTGGCTGCTGGTGTTGCTGTTGAGACTGGCGCAGGAATTGGTATCGGAAATGGTGCAACGACGCAGTTTCCTGCGATCAAACACCTTGTGGCTGTACGAGTTGTAAGTGGAGTCATCATCCGAGGAGGCATAACAGATGCTGCTGTTGTTGCTGTTGTTGGCAGACATTGGTTTGCTGTATGAGTCGCCGATGGCTGCAGTGTTTAAAGGTCCTGCTGCCAGGGTTACATCCGCCAGCTGGGTGAGATTGTAGAGCTCCTCGGGTATGGGAGTTGCCAGCTGATCCTTCGTCATCTTTTGGTCTGCAATGGAGAAATATAATTAATAGAGTTGTTGATATTAAATTATAAAATTATATATAAATTATGTAATAAGGAATTTTGACATAAAGAGTATCATTTATTAAAATAATTAGATATATAATTTAATGGAATCATGGAATCTCAGCACTGGTGAGAAATATTTGCAATAGTTTAAGTTTTGTAATACCAACCCTGGAAAAACTGATTAAAATGATGATAGTTAAATAAATAGGAAAATAAATAAATAAATAAATGATTTATTTATATACCACACTTGGTAAGAAAGTAAACAATTTTATTAAGTCCAAAATTAAATGACCCAAGTATAAAAATAACCACATTATAAATGCCAATAGCTTAGACAGCTAAAGTCTACAATATACCCTTGCTGGTGCACAGATTAAATTTGAATTTATTAAATATAACAAGTTAATTAATTTATAAACAAAATAAATAACAAAGATCCGTCAGATGACGTATGGGACAGCGAGGTTAAGCAACCTGCTAAATGCGGCGCAGATGCGTCACGAATAACACCAAGAATCAACAAAAATTTTAAAGATTATAAATATTTTTTGCTGTCGCAGACAAAACTAAGACATAATTTAATGAGCTGCAGCTACCCTACCACACATTAGGCATATTATTAGCAGCACCAGACGTTCATATATGGAAAAGTGTAGCGTATTTTCTATTCGGTGTGCTGCTGTCGATATCATTTATTTATTTATGTGAAATATTCATCAATTTTATAATTAAGGACGAGCCGAGAGGCCAACTACGTTAAGCCAAAGTCGTCTGCATCATAGTCGTCACCTTGCTGACTACTTGAGGTTGCCGCCTGCCACACGGGGCGTATGATTAACGTCAGCAACAGCAACGGCAACAGACACAGCAACAGCAACAGCAACGATAGAACCGGCATCAACATCAACATCGGCATCGGCAATCGCACTTGTTGGCTGTTGTTCTCATTCGCGTTATTAGAAATAAATTCACGTCAAAATGCGCATAATTTGTGCATGTTGTCTTGGCATTGATTAATCTCACACTTAATTGCCTCCCCTGGCAACACAATCGCACCCTTCTATGCTCTCATCTAAGCTGCAGACACCTAGGCAGGTGGATCATCATCTAATGTTCAAAGGTAATCTATAATATATACTTTTGTAATATATATATTTATTATGCTTTGATTTTATTACTCACAACTGATTACTTGCCGATAAAATCAAACAGATTATACTTCACAACTATGTTAATATATTCTATTTTTCAATGCAAAATTACTTAACTCTCAGAAATAATAGCCAAACTCTCTTATAAGAAAAATGATAAAATCAATTATGAACACGAATAATCTTAAAGCTAGTTTTGTTTTATCTTCAAGAAAAAAAACTATAGAAATGAAAGCGAATAATCGAGCAACTTGTGAGAATATGCGAAATTTATTTTTGATCTCCGCAAATAATTAACCAAACTATTAGAAAATAGAACCATATTTTAATAAATGATCAAGTGAAGTTTTACTTTTCTAGCATACTTTTCATTCTATGTTTGGTAAAAATATTTTCAAACAAGTGTTTATGTCACTTAATTAAATTTTTTTAAACTGAGCTCTAAATAAGTTGCCAAGTTTACTTGAAATATTTTTCCCCTTTTGTAAACTTCAATATTTTGTTGAAATATTTTCGAGCAATTTTCCATATAATCTGATAGTTTTGTAGAATAGGGCAGTTTCAATATGAATGCCGTAATCTAAGCGATCAGATAAGCCATTAAACTTTTCCAGGCAATCAAATTTTATATTTCCGATCTCACTTTTGCCTTGTTTATTGTTGCTGAAACTTTTTTTCTCTTGTATTCTTTTTATTTTTCTTAATTGTCTAAATAATCGATTAATTCTTATTGTCCCAATGAGAGCGGCGGCAGGGAAAGAAAATGAGGCAAAGACAGTGGCAGTGTGGTAAACAGTGTGTGTGTGTGTGTGTGTGGCAGGAGGTAGAGTGTAGGGGGCATGTGTGCGTTGCGGAGGTCATGTGCACAGTGTGCGGCAACGTTGGCATCGCTTCTTCACTTTTGTTTGTTTTCCTTTCTTCTCTGTGCAGCGGCTGGCGTTTCTCCCGTTTGAGGCCAGCCGCGTGATTGCGGCGCCGTGCCGTTGCTGTGGGTGTTGGTGTGGGCGTGGCACCGCCCCCAAAACAAAATCAAATCAAACAAAGACGAGGGGCAACAGTTTTCGCCTAAACACACAGCAACTTTTGCAACCTGTTGCGTCTGCTTGGCGGCCAAATTGTTATTCTAATTTTCATTTCTGATGGTTGCCGAAAATAATGAAAATGAATTAATTCCGAAGAGTACATAAAAATGTTTGTGGTCATAAAACTGGCTGGATGAGAGCGACAAAGACGGAGAATGTGTGTGGGGAAAAAGAAGAGAAAGCTGCTTTAACTACAGCCAAATCGGACCATTAATATTGTCTGCGGTGAACGGACATATGTTTTTGACTATACTACATGTAGATATATAATTTGTGTCTAAGCATTATTTATACTTAACAAGTGAGCAATTCCTTGTTTCGCTCTCTCTCCCCCCGTCCCCCTCTCTCTCTCTCTTTTTCTTTCGTTCGTATACACAACCACCTGGTAAATTTTCCCAATATGCGTACCTGTTCCACAGAAAGTCAGCCATTATAAGTATAAATATGTCTATATCTATTATTTAAGCAGAAATTCGTAGCACTGTTGCCAACATTTTTCTTGGACTCAAGAGAGCTGACAAGTGGGAAAATTGTGTCTGCCGCATTGGGAGGAGGAGATCTCCGAGGGACATTCAAATATCTATGCAATATTTTCGATGTCAGAAGCACCAAAGTCCGAAGAGTCGCATGTTTCTCTGACAGGCCGTTAATTAATTATTCGTTGGCCCGTGGCAATACGACGATTGCGAATCGCAGATCGGTAATCGCAGATGACATCTCAAAGAGCGGGGGAATGGGGAATATATGGGCAGCCAAAAACTGCAAATGTTAATTGGTGCAGGCCCCAAAACCCGAGGAGGTCGACGGTGGGGCATGTGGCATGCAGCATTCAGCACATGTTGCTGCCTGCAAATCGAATTACATTAATTTGGTTAAAGCAACTTAAATATGATTATGAGTGATACAAACATAAGTGTATTCAAATTAAAATCTACATATATCATGAAAATTTCACTTGATAATTTATACAAATATTTCTATTCATTTGAATATAATAATTGATTATAATTACTATGCATCTACAAATGTTGATTAAATGATTTGAAACAGTCTCGTTTTCTTTTCGATGTTCCTGGAAACAATCATAATAATTTTCATTGTCGCTCGAAAATGTTGGAAACTTTGAAATAAGTGCTTGAAATTAATCGGGTATAAATTTAACTATCAGCTACACATTAACCACCCAGGGATTGTGAAATCTTCTGTCTATTCACTTTGGTATATCATTTTGAAAATCGTTTTCAAAACATAAAAAATTTTACTTTGACTTAAATGGAATTTTGGTTATGTGCTAATTGCCAATCAATCAATCAGTTAGCCAGTCAACGAGTTGTATATATAGACTGCATTGAGGTAAAGTAATTTCAAATTATAGATTTATATATTAATTAAACAAATATTTAAAATTTATACTAAATTTCTGCCAAATGCCAGCTGTGATCATCTCGAAAGTCAGCAGTGAATCAATTCAATGTTGCCCCACGCTTCCTATACACGTCTGACCCATGGCAAAGTGTTCCGAGTGCATTCTGTAAACGCAACGTACAACGCACAATGGACATGAAAATGCTTTTTGTATATTTACGGTAGAAATCTGCGCAAAATAAGCGGCCCGAAGAAAGTTCAAAGTCCTGTTAATGTACACAAAGCGCAGAAATGTTAATGGCTTTGGCAGAGGCAGAGATGGAGATGGAGGCAGAGACGTCGGTGGCCTTAACAACGGTCGGTGGTGGCTGCGTGCAGGGATTGAATGCTCACTTGGACTATTTATAAACCGCAGTTCAGGGCGGAGAAATGTGCATAGTTTACATTTTAGTTCAAACTTGAAAACGCAAGATAGAACAATAAACAAATCTGTGGACTGCGGCGCTTGTAGTGCAACATGGGGCAAGTGTCAATGCCACATAAGGCTGCAGCAAACAGGACATGCCTCCAATCGTTGTAGCTCTGACTCCCCGACACCATGGAACGGGCTCTTCAGTTGTCCAACATCTATGCTCATCTGGCAGCTTCCCTCAGAGTTTCGATTGATTTGTTTGGATTCGATAATATCTCTTCCTTTTTGGTATATTTTTATTTTCATTTTCAATTGTTTACCGTACGGTTAGCCCTGCTCAATCGTCGCTGGACTCATTGCAGTCGCATCGGGAGCATGTTTACGACAACCAATTATAAACAATGTCGGGGACACACAAAGGATCTCAGCTATTTATATATGGTATATATACATATACATATGTTTAATCGGTAAACTCACATCATTTTGCTTCTGGTCTTCTTCTGCGTTGCACCTGCAAATCATTTGTGCCTAATTATGAGCTTGACACATTGCCATTGATCATAGTTAGCGATATATCCTCTATATAATAATTTAAAGATTTTGTGCGTTTTGTTTTTAGTCAAATCTACGCAGTTTATTCAGTTATAACGACGCATTTTGCACGCTGCATGACAGAGTCAAAAATATATTAGCTATTTTGTAATATGCATATACTATTTGTAGTATATACCAACTAAATATTTACGCAACAAACTAGACAGAGAAATATAAAGAGAGGAAGAATAAGCTGTCAACAGATCTTTACGTATATGTTCGACTATATTGTAGGGCATCCATCTGTTTGGCCGATCATTGCCAATGCAAATACATTTCTCACGTAAATGTCAAAATATCAAAGAAATAATAATATTAATTTAACAAGTGTGGCCCGTTACGATCTCTCTTGCTGGGTCTGCGAGCCGATAATTTTGAACAAAAAATAAAATAATAACAAAAGAAGAAAAGAAAAACAAAATCTGTTGCTCATCATTCCATTTTGCATTTATGCCACTCTGTCGTCTCCGATATAGGTATATGTTATATATAGAATGAGATGGGGAGCAATTTTAAAGGGTTGTGTATTGGAATAATTGTGTAATTCATAGTGAAAGTAAAAGTTTGAGTGCACCATAGATATACCCTACATATGCATCATAATTAACGTCATTTATTCTATTAATGTTATAAAATATCACTCACCACGCCGTGGATGAGATAGCGAATCCGTAAGACTCGTGGGGAAGCTTAACTGAAGCGTGTCTCTTGGAATCGAAATCGGGATCGGAATCGGAATCTCAATCGGTTTCTGTTGCCAGTTGCCACTTCCCAGTTGTCTGTTGCTTGGCACTCAATATAGACTGGTGATTCAGTCGAATGTTGGTGTCGATGCGGAATCAATAATATATCACCACGCACTACCACAACCCCAAGACGCAGAGGTTCCCGCCCTCACGTTCCTCACCCTCGACTGACGCTGACGGAAAGTTCTTTTTTATTTTCTTTTCGTTGGATTTTTTCGTTCTTCTGGCTACGCAATTTTCACGAATTTCATCACAAGCAGTAGAGTAACAAGTAATGTTCGTTGCTGATACAGTTTAATATGCAGATATAGATACGAGTAATGCACAAGTGTTTTGTTCCGACTGTTGAACCGATCCTCACTAATTGCTATGGATCGCAGGCGATATCAGTATCGACAATTTCTTCGGCTGCACGTGGCGCGCGCTCTCGAAATACCGAACGCAGCGAGATCTCAGGAAGAACTGAACTTTCCTCAACATACCACTTACAGTTTTTACATCTTGAGACACCGAGGAGGTGACGATGCCGCCAACAACCAAACAACCGAACAACGAAACAACCGAGCAGCGATACAACCGAAAACCGACAACCGACAACCGACAGCAAGCAGCTGTTTACCGAGGATCGGTCGAGAGCACCGATTTCGTTGGTGCTCGAAGAGATCGCGATCGACGCATTGGAACAAGTGTGTGCGGTTTATAAATACATTTTCGAAAATAATGTTTTCATTATTTTTCTCTCTCTCTCTCTGTGTGTGTCTATCTCCCGCTGCCACTGACGCTCGGTTTTCCAAAAGAGAAAAAAATACACACGGACAAGGACCACTGCGCAGAATTTTCTAACGGCAGCCAGTGTCAAAAACCTCACAGAGTGTGCTGTTATGTGCCCCCATGCCGCTCCTAGCCTTAACAGAACCGTAAAATACAGACTGACAGAGAGAGAGAGAGAGAGAGAGGGGGTGCTGAGTGCGAGCGAGAGATATGCAGCGTGGTTGGAAGCATTTGCCGGTTGAATTCGGCTACGGACACAGCAGATTCGAGTACATTTGGACGGTGTGGATGGTGACGCAGTCGCGCAATTTGGCATTTTGAAATAGCTGTTTGTACTTTTAGCGGATCCCATCCAAAATAGACTCACGCGCTCACCTGACGAACCCCCTTCCATCCATTCGTTTAGCCGATCCCTTTTTATTTTCAAACGAATGGATTTATCACAGGTGTTGTCGGCAGCTCTCAACGTTCGACTTTTTCACAGCGTAATGAACTTGCCTCGTGCAACTATAAAGCGGTAAGGGGCGATGGGAGCGAAGTGCCGATGTTGTTAGAGATATAGTGAGAGATTGGGGCATGCTTCTACGTATGCAACTATTTTATATATATTTTATATGATTTATATATTGTCGCCTTGATTCTGTTTCTGGTTCTAAGTGGATTTTGTTGTTGCCTAGAGATGCTGTTGCTGTTGCAGTGGCAGTTGCATGCATCGAAAATGACATGACATAGTTGTTTAACCTTAGAGGGAAGATATTTCAAGTAAATAGTTAAACTATTAAATAACTTATAGATAGCATTAAAGTAATATTTACTGTCAACTTGGATATCTTTCTAACTGCAGTTCCATCAAACAGTCTTCCTAGTTCTTCTTCTTTAGAAAAATTGAATTTATTTTAAAATAATTCGACTAATTATAGTTCAGTAGTTTCTTTAATTTTATTATAATAATTTAACTGGTATGCAAGCAAGGATTTATAAGAAAAATTAAATCAAAACAGAATATTTGATATTTTTAATTATTTTCGATAAATTCCTTTAAAAATTAGAACTTTGACTATTTTTATATATTATACAAACAAAAGATAATATTGTAAATACTTGCCAAATTAAATTAGACTATTTTTGCGGAAAAGAATATTTTCGACGAAATAATGATATTGAATGGAACTACAAGTTATTGAAAATTACTATATTATTACTAATTTTCTAATGAAGAATAATTTTAAAAACATGTAAAATTAATATTTTTAAGTTGTTTAAATGAATAAAGTGTTTATAATATTTAACTTTACAAATCAAAAATACGCTGACTTAGGGGAATTTTCCAGTATTATGAATATATGATTATTTAAAACAAAGTCAGTTCATGGAAACCATTTTGAATTCTGTTTGCTTATTCGCAAGAATTAAATTAATGTGTTAAATAGTATTAATTGTTATAGCCTAATGACTTGTCAGCTATTCCTTCTTCTCTCTGTTGGCCATTTACGCTTGCTCACTTTGTTGGCCTCGACCCACGCATTGGGAACAAAGAAATCACAATGGACGAAGATTAAGATGTACGAGAAGAGTGCAGTTGTTGTGGCCTGATGATGATGATGGTGTTGTCTGGCGCCAACATGGAAATGTAATTTGAATGCTAGGGTCAAGTTGGGCCAGCGTCATGCATCACGTTCAACAGCTGAGTTTGGACCAAGAAAATGTCGAGAGAAGCGACAAAAGTGCTCATGGATGTGTGTACTTCTGTAGGTGGAGACACAGTGGTTGCCAGGGATTTGGGGGAGGAGATGTCTGAGCATGGACGCTTTGTATAGGGGTAAACAATGTGACATGTGCTAAAGACATTCGTGGCAGCCACGTCGACTTTAATCACAGCAATTAATATGAGAGAGAGGGAGAGAGCGACAGCGAGAGCGAGACTGAGAGGGAGAGCTGTGACTGCCACTGGCCATGGCCTGTGGCACAAAGGAAGGAAGTGTCTGCCATATAGTCCAATAAGCTAACGCGAGAAGAATCATCACCCAGAGCGCTGCAGTTCTGGAAACTGACGCGACTGGCGGCCATAAATCTATTTTGGTCCTGATTCTCCAGCCAATCTTCCAACCGCTCTCCTGCTCAGTAGAATGGGGGCCTCACTTGCTGCGCAATTGCAGTGTTCTTTTCATTTTCTTGCCTCTTCTGTTTTTTACTTGTATTGTATTTGTTCTTGTTCTTTTGCTGTTGCTTTTGCTGTTGCAGATGCTGGATGCTACATGCTGATGTTGCATTATTGAGTGCCACAGACTCTTTATTTTTAACTGCTGCAACGCGGCGGCGGCGACGAACAACGGTTCTTTGCGTAGGTAAAATGCAGTTGGAGATGCGGCCATAAATTCCAGACAACTGCCAAGCTCCGTTGCTCCGACGCTTTTCCAATTATTTACACAGAGATCAAGATGCGAAAATCTTCTTAATGTGAAATTCAACAGGCAGAAAATACAATAAAGAAATTATCGTAAGTAAGCAAAATATTTCGCTTTGCGCTTTTTGTGTAAATAATTTTATAATCGATTTCAAATGAATGTCTTTAGCTCGCGGTTTCCATAAATTATCTGTTAATCTTTTTCGAATTGTTCAGAGTTCGTTTGCATCGAATTGCGATTTCATTGGCAGCATTTTATTCTCGTAATTATTCCTTTTCCGCAACACTTTCTCCTCGCCACGGATTCGGTCTGAGTTCCTACCACATGATGGCCAAGTATATTCAAGTACTTCTTCTTGGCAGATTTCGTCACCCAATTTTGAAGCAACATCCTGTTTACAGGAGCCAAGAAAACATGGCCACAATTCATTGGACTATAACTCAAAACATTGTTTAGATCGTCGGATTGGAAGAACTCAAGTCTAGCTGTAAAGTGGTCGCTCTTGAGTGAATCCCCGGGCCGGATATGCTTGTAATTCCTGCGCCAAATCGGAGATAGAGATGGAGATGGAGTCAAAGTCAAAAGAGGCGAAAACATCATAAAGTTCTATTTTTAATGCCGCTGAAAACTCAAGACATGCAATGCACTCCACACTCGACTCTGGCCACGTTTTGATACGGTGGCAGATTCCAATTGGGGGAGTTGTCGAGAGACAAGGGGAGAGCACAGGGCTCAAACTGAAATTTGAATTTGAAGTGCAAGTGATGCGGCCAACGATTCCATAGGTGGCAGCCACTTTGCGCTGGGCGGGACACGGATGCGGGGGGCAGGTGGAGAGTGCGGGTTACGGATGGTGGGTTGACTCTTCTTGGCATGTGCCGCCACTTGAAGTTGCTCGCGGGAGGAAGCGAGAGGGATGAATAGTGCAGCACGCGTCAGGAAAGAGTGCAATGCATCTGCATCTGCGAGCAACCTGCAACATAATGAAGATCCGAATGTATGGCATGCTTGTAAATAATTACAAATATACATACTATATGTATGTGGATGTATGTTATTTGTGTTTGTATGCATTTGTATATCTCCACAACTACCGTGTCAAAATTCAAAGAAACAAAAGCGGAAATGTTGTTGTTTTCTTTATTTTTAACAGCAACAAGGGAAAAACTAAAACAAAAACATCATTCTCATCATCGCTGCTGGATCTTTTGGTATGGCAATTGAAATGTTTTGGTCATTGAACTTTTGTCTTTTATTACTTTTAGCTTTATCAACGGAATATTAAACTTTGTTCTCGAAATTGAATTTATTTTATTTAACTTTCTTTTGATAATTTGGTACCTCAATAAATTTGTCCAACATTTTTGATTTCTAACGGACATAACACTTGGATAGTTGTTTGATCTCAGAGCCCTCCGCATTACCAATGGTAATGAAAACAACCCTGTAAGTCACATACAAATGGTCCCATTTTTTTTTAGAACAATCACAGGAACTCTAAATTAATAGCTATTAGATTTAATAATATACAGTTTGCGACCATCAAGTTTGCTCATTACGTGCGGTATGTCATTTGCATCGGCTATACCATTTATCACCTCAAAATTAAATCCCTTTGATATACAAAAAGAAAGAGCCGTGTCATCAGCAATCAATTTATCGATTTCAGCACAATATATAACAGGTTCTGCATCGTAATTGTAATTGGATCGTTTTCCAACATCCTTTGCTGCGTATTTATAAAAATGTTATTTAATGCTGAGAACCATATATTATATACTATCTTACCAAGTTCGATGACATCAGCAATGCTTGCTGAACTTAAATTCTTACATCCTATGGCAAATTTGTGGTCAATCTCCGGTAATTTAACAAAATATGTATAGGCTCTTTCGTCGTTTTGTTCAAAATGCATAGCCATAATTTTTTTTGAAACTGGAATATTGTTCAAATGACTGTTTGATGTGAGAAAATTTTTAAATAACAACTGTGAATATTGTTACTCATTGCTATTATAAGAGTTTAACATCAGTATTATTCAATAAAATGAGTCTTAGATTTGCTATAACCTAAAGTTGTGGCGTATATAATTCGAGCATCATTTTTCAAGTCTTTCGCTTCGTTTATACCATTTATGACTTGGAAGGAATATCCTTTTGAAATACAGAAGGATAACGATGTATCATCAGATATTATTTTACAGATGTCCACACAAAATACTACAGGTTCATCAGTATACACATAGCCCGACTTTTGACTCACATCTTTAGCTAAAATTTACGCATAAGTAATACACAAATATTGATTTTACAAATATTGAATTTTATCTTACCGAGGTCTATAAGATATCCAATGCTTGCTGAACGCAAATTCTTACATCCTACGGCAAATTTCTGATTAATGAGAGGTAATTTGACAAAATAAATATACGATTTTTCATCGCTAGGATCATAATACATTATTAAATAAGAATTTGTATTATTTTGTGAGTTATAAATACTATTGAAATGACAGTTAAAGATGAGCTAAATTTTAGAACATAAGTTTGAACTTCAAATAGTGTCTTTCCTGAGTACAACATCTCGTTGTAGTTTAACAAATATAAA
Organism: Drosophila sp. st01m; assembly: GCA_018901795.1. Classification (NCBI taxonomy): domain Eukaryota; kingdom Metazoa; phylum Arthropoda; class Insecta; order Diptera; family Drosophilidae; genus Drosophila; species Drosophila sp. st01m. The sequence goes on from JAEIFG010001637.1 coordinate 18,091,381, forward strand.
TTTTTATTGAGTAATAACAAAGTAAAATAATTTTTATGAACCAAAATATTAAATTCCAAATGTATATTTGCCCGTTGGAATTTAGAACAAATTCAAGATCAACCCTTTGTTCTGACTTCCACACTTCCTGTTTTGCGAAACACAAATACGCCACCTATGGTTTAGTTTTAAAATTACGTCAGCACATTTATGGATACAAGGCTGCCACACATTACAAGCGTTTTGTCTGATTACATTTTTTTTATTTATTTTGTTCGACTGAAAAGATAAGATTGCATTGCATTCTTAACAGATTTGAGAAAATTCTAACCAGAAATCAAAAGACAAAAGCATAACAATTTTTAAATTTATATATTACATAGAAGATATATTTTGGAAAATGGCAGTAAGATCTAGTTCAGTTGTTAAGGTTGCCAGACATTCGAATAAAATGTAATATCATTTCTGCCAGGTGGCAATGTCTGGAAAATAGTTTTACAGCGAGTTTTGGTTTAGCAAAAACATTAAGAAAATTGCAGAAATTGTCGCGAAAACAATAGGCAAAGTGCGGAAAAACTATGAGCTGGATATTAAAAGGTTAAAGGGAACTTGAAAAACTCAACGCAAGTTGCATGCGAACATATTTTGCAGTGAATTGCAAGCTCTAGAAAGTGACAGCAAAAAACATGGCGCCTACGCCGCTGCCACTAGAGCAGATGCCCGGTGCAAGTGCTGGCTATTTGCCCGCTGGCCAGGAGGGAGGACCACGAATTAATACCATGTCCATGTCAGTGCTGATCGATTTCATTATTCAGCGCACATACCACGAACTGATGGTTTTGGCAGAATTGTAAGTTAACCAGGTCAGAGTGGGACAAAATGACTTAGTTTATTGTTTCCTAGGTTGCCACGCAAGACGGATATGGAGCGTAAGGTAGAAATCTATGCGTATGCGGCACGCACTCGGCATTTATTTACACGCCTCAACGCTCTGGTCAAGTGGGGCAACTCGGTGTCCAAGGTGGACAAAAGCTCACAGATAATGAGCTTCCTGGATAAACAGAACATGCTGTTCGTGGAGACAGCCGATATGCTGGCACGTATGTCGCGGGAGACCGCTAGTGCGGGCACGACTGCCCAACTTTCACATTCCAGCTGCTGTTGAGGTATTGACCACGGGCACCTACAATAGGCTACCCACGTGTATTCGAGAACGCATTGTGCCTCCGGATGCAATTACTCCAGCGGAGAAGAAGCAGACTCTGTTGCGCCTTAACCAAGTTATACAACACCGCTTGGTTACTGGGAAATTGCTGCCGCAGATGCGGGAATTTCGCATACGCAATGGTCGAGTAACATTTGAGGTAAAGCACGAGTTTAGCGTGGCACTTACCGTTATGGGAGATAGTCCGAATGTACCCTGGCGTCTGCTGGACATTGATATACTCGTAGAGGACAAGGAGACAGGCGGTAAATCACTTCATCTACAATTAACCAACTGAATAACTAATTCGTTATACTCTTCTGACAGATGGCAAATCGTTGGTGCATTCGCTGCAGGTCAACTACATACACCAACTGATCCAGGCACGTCTTGTCGAGAATACCAATGCATTAAGTGAGGTGTACAATTGTCTGCACTATTTCTGCCAATCTCTGCAGTTGGAAGTGCTTTACACGCAAACATTGCGTCTTAACTACGAGCGTTTGGACGACAACAATATCACTGTGGAGGAGTATGTGCCAGGAGTTAAACTAACTGTATCCTATTGGCGGGATCTTAAATCGGAGCTGGGTTACCGTCTCACAGTTCAATCGGATCCCAGTGAAATCGGACGTCCTCTGGCCGTAGTTCACGTGCCTTCACTTGGCGCCAAGGAGTCCGCCGAGGTGGCTGATCGTGCTGTGCGCTCCGATCATCTGTCAATGGAACGCTTGATTGTGCACACCGTATATATACGATCTGTGTCTCGATTAAGTGATCTTAAGCTTGAGTTCCAGGCCTTCCTCAAAGACGTTGACTGTGAGTGTAAATGTTATCATCATCTGAACTACGAAAACAAAGTTGATCTATTCAATCCTCATGTTATACGATGAAATTACTGATGTAATTTTCTCTTTTAGTTAATCTGCAAGGTACACCAGCTATTTTAACTGTGCCCGTCTTGTCACCTTGCTTACGTGCCGAACAAATTCATATAACCATTGATACACACACTGGCATGTTCCGATGTCATGTGCCGAAGCACTTGGATTGCCCAATTACGGATGACATGCAGGATTGCCTGAATGGCGATCGCAGCAAGCTGCCAGCCTTGTTATCAGAACTGCGCTATTGGATTACGCACAGGCGGTGTGAGAAAACGCTACAACATCTGCCTGCGACAGCCACGGAGACGCTGCCCTTTCTCACGCTGCCGGAACAGGAACTATTGCAGACCGGTCGCCATAAGATTTACGTAAAACTTCATCGCCATCCCAACATTATCTTGGTAAGTAAATTAAATTAATTATCCCTTCATAAAGCAGTTTTGCTGTAACGCTTGTCTTTATTTCCAGGTGGTTCAGCTGAAAGAGAAATCTGCGATGCCCAATGAGATGGAGTACACCTTCCATCTGGGCTTTGTGGTCTTTCAAAAGGATGAGAGCGACGTTGTGGATGATTCAGCAAAGCAGCTGGTCTCAATTGTGACACAGCCGCCCTCGGAGATTCCCAAATTGTACACAAAACTAATGCGTCTCATTGAGTTTGACACTTTTGTGGCTACACATGGTCCTGGCACTGAGGTTGATGGTGAGTTAGTTGACTTTTACAAATGATCTGTATTTGAAACATATAATTTCAGCAGAAATATCGCCTCATAAGCGGAAATCGAATGGAGACATTCTCGCACCGCCTGCCAAGCAACAAAAGACGATCTTTCCCGCATACTTTATACCAGAATTGGCGCACGTCGTTGCTATGTGCGATGAGAAGATACCGTTCCTCAATTTGGCTCAAACGCTTTCCAAGCATCGCATACCGCATAGCGGCCTGCAAGTGGAGGCAAATGCCACATCGCTGGTGTTGAAGATATTAGCGTTGCCGAAACCAGGTTCCAATCAGACAGCGGGGGGAGCTGGAGACTCTAAGCCAGCGGCAGCACCATCTGGCAGCTTATCGACAGCCATGCCCAAAATAGAGTCACACGTTTGGGATGACTTAATGCGACGTGTGCTCTCCATATCGGTGCGCTCGCAAACCAACAAGAACAGCCAGGTGCGCATCTGGGTCGTGGAGTTTGTATTCTATAGCACACCGTTGCAGAGCACCCACCAAAAGGAACAAGGAAATCGCCGCACTGTCTATCTGACCTATGAGCAGGCAAACCATGACTTCTCCAAGACTGTCGAGGATCTGCTCAGCGATTGGTCAAAGATTGTATACCTTTATACGCTCGTACACGACTTTTCCGAGCAGCTGCGAAACAGTAAGTCCAATCCCTGAGCTCAGCAAAGTATATGTAATTTCATTTCACTACTTTACAGAGCGTCTAAGTCTTGGCGATATGCTGGTGGTCAAGTCCTACAGCTATGTGAATCTGTTGCTTGGTTATGGGCCTAAGAAGGAAGTCACCTGCAACATTTACTGGTCGGTGCAATCACATGGCTTTCGTCTTACCTTTGTTGGTGGGATTTCAGCGGTGAATGCACACTCCATGATGCGGGATCAGCTTGCCCAGCATCTCAATCAACAACATAGCCTCACTAGCATTGCTCACATACTCCATGAGACCTATAATCCCATGAGCTCAATTGCCAAGCTGCCTGTGTTACCGCTGCTGGGCATTCCTGTAAGTTTCCTGATGAAATTCAATCATTGCTATCCTTATCACATCTCTTCGTTTCTCTTCATAGCGACCCCAAGTTCCCGTGCTGTCGTTCTGCATGTTGCCACAGTCGCCCTGCCTGATGCGGTTGACATACCAGGCGGTTTATTGTTTGGAGTTGCGATTCCGTGCCAATCGCCTTGTCTCCATACGTGATGGCGCCAGCAGTCGCTTTGAGCGCAACGTTATCGAGGAGTTCACGCCCATCCAAGGACTCAAGGCCTTCTTGTCCAAGTATGTGGATGAATCCGCTGTTTATAGAGGACGCGCCCCGCATGATGATGACAATCCGTTGTCACCAATGGGAATGGAGGATAACTTCGGCGGTCCAAGTAGCGTGGCAGGTGTGGGCGCTGGAGGCTCATCACCATTTTTGGGTGCCGGGATGCGTGGTCCACAGTCACCACGAGATAGTGGTTTACGGTTTCCAGCACCACACACGCCACCTTCCAGCTCCAATCCTCATACACCGGCCAGTCCACATCCTAGCGCTGGTGGCGGAGGTGGAAGTGGTGCCCAGAGTCATGCCAACTTTAATTTGACATCGCCACCAGCACCGCACATGCCACATCAGTCGCCTGGTGGATTGATGCCCTCATCTCCGCTGAATCCACAGCCCAGTCCGCACATGGTGCACAGTCCGGGACCCAACACACTTTACATGCAAAGCCATCAGGATTCACCATTCACAGCCATGTCGCCGGCGAACAACAACTGGCCAGGATCACCTAGCATGCCCCGTCCTTCACCCCGACCTGGTCAGAGTCCAGAGCACAAGAGTACGGGGGGAGGAGGCCAGGGCGTAGGTGGCGCTGATCGTGGAACGCGTGGGACTCTAAACCGGCCTTGGGCAGGTGCTGTTCCCACGCTCCTCACCCACGAGGCACTTGAGACGCTGTGTCGTCCCAGTCCGCATCCCAATAAGGACATTAATGTGGCAGACATGAGTCCGTTGGAAAGATTCCTTGGCTGCGTTTACATGCGTCGCCAGCTGCATCGCAATATCCAGAGCGAGGAGACACTAACAGCTCTAAATTCAACGGAGCCGGGAGTGGTACTATTCAAGGTGGATGGATTGCAGTGTCAGGTTATGCTCAATCCGCTACACATGCAATCCCTACACCTAAAGGTTACTCAATTGCCGCCTATGCCGGACAAACCCACTTTCCAATTGAGTCCAGATGATCTTCTTGTCATCGAGCAATATTTCGATACCCGCGTCGCTGCCCCGCCGTATCGCCCCAATGCGTTGCACAGCATTTGTCGACTGTTGAACCAACCTGGACATGTGCTCAAGGATTTCGTACAAATTATGCGATTGGAAATGAAGCCAGAACTAGGTGGAGATCAGCTCAAGTGGACTGTCCAGATGTGCATGCGAATGCCGCCCTCGGCATTGCCTATTGTGCCTATTGGAAATGCCTGTGTGGTGCTGGGGCGCATGAAGATACTCTTCTTCCTGCAAATTACAAGAATACCCTACAATGGCAAGGATTGGAAGGACAGTCCGTCGCTGGTGCTGCCCATTGTTCATGATATTGGCTCAAATGTCACCCAGGTGGCCGAGAGACGGGAACAAATTGCACCATCTCCAATGATGGCTGCGGCCAGCCAATTGTTGCGTCGCTTCACCGACTTTGGAGTACAACAGAATCAATGCTCGCTCTTCCCGGCTATCACGGATCTGCTGACCAATTTGCAGCTCACCACAGATCTGCCACCACCGCCACCAAATCAGGCCATTGGTCCTGGTGGAGTTGGCGTCGGTGTGGGAGTTGGAGTTGGTGTGGGTGTCGGTGTCGGTGTCGTGGGCTCAAGTCCAAATCCAATGATGCCGATGCAGCAGCTGCAGCCACAGGTGGGACATGGTCCGCAACTGGGTCCAAATCCTGGTGGTCCGCAGTGATGAAGGCGCAAGCGCCGCGCCTCCTCGCAGCAGCCATGAGGCGGCGTTCTGGCGCAATTGCGACCAACATACAATACATAAGACTATTCCCAATTCATTATACATTTATTTATTGATTTACAAGTTTGCCTCAAATTTGCAATAACAAGAAAAGTCAGATGACAAAATCAAGAACGAAAACAAGATCCCGATATCTAAATCCAGAATATACATTACAATAAACAACTATTGTACAAAAGATAGATACACATAATAAAGCACTAATTAACTGTAAAGATAACTACTGTAAACGATTTCCTTTTCATTCCCTTTTCATTTACATATATCACAAAGTTTATATGCTACTCTGACTACTTGCACCGAGGTTAGTTTATAAGGTTGTGCTTATGGTTTATACCCTTGCTCAGATATGGATTATGAAGGTGTAGAAGATATAATAGATATAGTTACATATATATATATATATATAATTGTGACAGAAATATTTAGACCAATCTTTTTGCAAGGGTATTTCAATAACTCCTCAATCTGAATTTTTTTGGCTTTGTTGGCGCTGCATCTTTAATCAACTTTCAATTATTGTTTGCCCACAATTTCCGTGCTATCCATTTGAGCAGTCAGCTCGCTGATGCCCTCTTCCTCCTCGGTGATGAGATCAACCCAGTAACGTAGCTTCTTGGATTTCAAATAGCTAGCGGAGTTGTCAAAGACAACGGTGTCTGTGGGAAATGAAGGAAAACATTAAGTAATACAGCTTCACTGTATATATAGAACAAGTAATCCCTTACAGGTTGTATTGGGTCGCGTAGAAATGAAACCAGCTTCGTCCATTTCATTGGAGTACACTGTTCCCAATGGAACCTCGCTGCGTTTTTCGCCCGTCTTCTCATCGACACTGTAGATGCCAAACTTAATGTCATAGTCGAGGGTGCGGAAGTTCCAGGACAATAACTGCTGCTGAGACTGTTGATCATTATCCATTTGGTTGTTCACTTTAAAATTTAGTTTCAGTTTATCGCCCTTGGAAATCTGAACTTCAGTAAAGTTCTTGTCACTTTGCTGATTGCTCTGATCAATATACAAATCCTCGGGCAATTTGCCACCCCAGATCATTAGAGATTTGCACTGTGGATCACCTAGTTTGTCCACCATTTCACCACCCCAGCATTTGGGGAAATTCTTTGGATCCACATGGGAGAAGAGCTGTTGCTGCCACTTGTCCACACCCGATTTGTAGATGTGAATCTTGCTGGTTGTGTTCTCATCGAGGAACTTCTTTACAATATTAAATGCCACCGAAAACAACTTGGGTGCATTGATAATATAACACATTTTGAGCAACTCTGGAAAATTGGCCTCGTACTGCTTAATGGAAGAGATTACACATTCCGCAGCTGGACGCCAGGCGTATTGTTTGAGGTTCAGCGATTCGCAGTCGAAGAATACGACGAGCTGACGCGCCTTCCATCCATGCTCGAGACTCTGTTGATAGGCCATCTTCATGAATTTCTCCAGCAGCAGAACGAGATATTTTTGGAACTCAAAGCGCGTGACGCAGTGCATCATTCCCCAGATGTCGAAATTGTAGAAGGGACAAACAATCACTGTCGACAAAGCAGCAAGAGAAAAAGAAAGAGACATGGCAATGAGACTAAAAAAGGGTTGACTGAGTGATTTGCTTTACCTGGTGAGCCTTCCTTGTCATATCCCATTAGTCCGTAGGGCAGATATTCCTGCAATGCCCGTGGAGCATCCCATTTCTCTATGTTATCCACATTCCACATGGCGCGAGTTTTGAGACTCTTTAAAAAATACAAACCAGCAAGTAACGAAATATTTCTATGATTATCTATAATAATTATCACTAACCGCTGAGAGCATTTTCCCTGCCGCATCCAAGTTCCATTTGCGAGCTAAAGTTGTTAATTAAAATAAGGATTAATATAGTGCACTGTTGCATCTGTACAGGTGACTCACCTCGTAGCCAGCGCAGCAGAAAGTAATCATCATGTGTGTCATTCAGCTCGCTGTCCATCTGCTTGCGGAACTACAAGACGTCATTTAAATACGATAAGAACAGAGATAACACATTTATTATAAAAAATGTATAAAGAAAATAATTCATTTCGAAACCAATTGTCTGAATAATTCTTCGAGTAGTTGGATTTTAGATGTTAAAATTGCGTTATTTTCATTTACCTCCTAAAGATGTCTTATTATTAAAAACATACTTGGGACAATATTCTTGCTTTTAGACGTTTATCTCAAGTGGAATTATAAAAAAAACATTTGAGTACAACTAATCGCTCAATAAACCGTTCTAATCTTGGCTAATTTTATTAAGTGATAATCATGAAACTTAAAGCTTTCGTCAGTTAATAATTAACTCGACTTCAATCGACAATCGCAGTCTGGAAACTTGTTGAGTTTGTGGTCGAATACTTGTTTGCCTTAATAACTGTTAATTTGGCCTTGATTCAATGCCAATTCAAATACCCTGCAGCAAAGCAAAGTGGGGTATATTGCATTGGTGTTGACATTAATATAATATACGTAGCATAAAGCCAATAAATAAAATTTGATAGCGCTTAGCAGGGTATCTCATCGAGAAAACTTGTATGTAAAAAATACAATTTCCGCTGCATTTGAAGGTTTTTCTTGTTTCTACTTGATGACTCAGCAAATTGTGTTCGAGACAGAATAGATTAAATCTTAAAACGATCAGAAAAAACTCAAGTTTATAGATAATTTTAGCAACGACTAAGTGGACAGTCGACACTTAGGTTATTTACGGATGTATATGAATGTACTTATCATTAATGTCAATACAATGAACATTTAAATTCGTGTTTTGACTTAACGATTGTTTTATTGGGGTCAAAGTTGGGAAGGGAGAAGGGAACTCAACTTGAGTTCGAGTCATGTCCATGGTTTGTTTATCCACCATAATATATTATACTTGGCAATCAGTTGGCTTAAATCTGCTAAGCCAACTGCTCAGCATGGCTTAGTTAAGACCACACAAAGCACTTGAAATTCAATAGCGAGGCTAAGACCAGCTGTCAAATGCCAGCCGACACTTAGTTGGCAGCTTGGAGTTGTGTTTTTTTGACTTGAGCTGCAGGCCAAGTCATTGTTTTCAGTTTTCAAATTATTGGAGTGGTTGTTAGACAGTTTATTGGAGCAGGGGTGGAGTGGGAGGCAAGTTCCCGTGTTGCATTTTTTGGATTACTAACTTTTAACTCATTCGAGCTAGCGAACAGCTGCCCGTTAACAATTTTGCATCGTTCTTCGCATTGCATGCTATTTGACCAAGTTTTTTTTATAAACAATAAACAACTTAAAAATATAAAAAATAATTAGGAGAGGTGTAAATATGTGGCAAGCACACATACATACTTAAACTATTATTCTACAGTTTGCAGCTTTTTGCTCGATTCTCGTTAAGTTTGCGAAAGCGTGCAAATTTTGGCCTTTTAACCACTTTTTAGACCCTTAGTCTTAATCAAATATTGATTTCTCGCCATTGGGTCTTTCCGTAGCAAGAAACCAGTTGGCAAAAAAAAAAAAAAAAGAGACAGAACTCATTAGCATTTTTACCATATACATAGCTAAACTATCTCAACATATGTTAAGTTTTGTGTTGACTGAATGACTTTTTGACTGATGTGGAAGCTGATTTAACAGTTGGTATGTTAAATACTTCGCCTTTCAAAGGGAAAAATACTTATTACACTTTAGCAAAAAGCTTGTTGTCAAATATAAAAATTCTCAAATGATAATCATCTTGACAAACATATTACATAAATATATTTAATGACATTATTCATTTTGGTTGTAAACCTAAATTTGCGTATTTTCTGTTAAAATGTATTTTGAAATACAATTTCTAACAATTAATGCTAACGTTTCTTGAAAAGGTCGAACGCAAAGTATTTTTTTCAAATAATTTTCAAAGATGTTTATGCTTGTGTTTATGTACAGTTCAAAAGTTGTAATTATTGTCATATCTCGAATCTAGTAAAAAGGCCACAATTATAAATCGTTAAGGGCCTGTTTTATAAAGAAGTTTAATTACATACTTTTATAATAATTGCGACAGCCCGATCATTGTAACTCTAATGTTCACTAAAAGCCTTTTAAGCAATTCATAATGCCCCCGTCTGGGGGCAAATGGAGATAACAGCTAAAAGCATCTGCCAAGAATGCAGCCAAGGCAACAAGTGAAAAAGTGTGCCACGTTTGAGGCATTAACCGGTTCGGTTTTAATTTCGATTTTAGCTTCAACTTAATTTTTTTTCATCATTTGATTATTTGGCCAATTTTGTGGGTCGTTGGCACTGTGTTAATGTTGTTGTTGTTGTAGGTGTGCCGGAGGCGTGTAAAATGCTATGCTGATTTATTCGCTGACTACGTCAATTATTCAGAATTGCGTAGAACAACGTCAACAAAGCGAAACAGCTGCACGAAGAGCAATATCCAGAATAAGTTGTTGTGGTTGCTCTTTTTCTGTCGTTGTTGTTGTCGTTGTTGTTGTTTATTGGTTAAAGTTTCTTTACATATGCGGCACAGTGTCACAGTTGCATGCAAATCGAAACGAATGAGATTGAAAGCAAAGCAATCGCAATATGCGTTAGTCATGCTTAAATGGTCGTCTCTCATTGCTCCATCGATTTGTTTTCTCAACTCTTTGAGCGATTTTTGATGCGCAATTAATCATTTTTTTATCACAAGGCCAAAGAAACCGTTGAACGACGCAAGTTTACATGTTAAATTGAGCAAGTACACAACTTAACAACTGTTGATATGAAATTGTTAAGATCAATCGGTAATTATAGTAATTTCCTAGTTATAATAAATAATGTTCTAATAATATTTAATTAAAATATTTGCATACAAGGCAAACTACTTTATTTGTACCAAGGTTCAAGGTATTGCCTTACAATAAATAAATTAAATTCCCTTTTATCCCATTACCAGGAATTGTTTATAATCATATTAATCAGTGCACTTCTAAGTTATTTTATCATTTAATGAATGCCAATTATTTATGGATTGGTTAATTAAAATTCTATGTACTGGTTGTTCAAGTAGTATATAACTGATGTGAGCATATATTATATATTTATTATATTATATAAATATTATAAAATCCATAACCAAGTATCTCATTTTATTAACATATTTGCATTCAAGGCAAATTACATTATTTGTACCAAGGTGCAAGTTATTTTCTTACAATAAACGAATTAAATTTCCGTTTATCACATTACTAGAAATTGTTTATAATCATATTTATTGGTGCACTTCTCAGTTATTTTTACATTTGTTGTTGTTCAAGTAATATATATAATATATATGTGACCATTTATATATACATAATAAAATCAATAACCAAGTTACTCATATTTAAAACATAAAATTTGTAAAATTATAATTATAAAACATCTTCCTTCAGCATATGTTTATCAAAAAATATCAGTTATTATTTCTTATTTAAATCAAATTTAAATATAAATATTTTTTATCAATGTGCAAGCCTTGCTCTCAATTGTGTGAGCGAGAGCGAAATAAGCATAAAGCTCAATGAGCAGCTTTAGCTTTCCCTCTCCCTCTTACTCCGTTGCGGCTTCTCACCTGTTCCAATATTTTATGCTGCTCAGCGCTGATTTCGGGCAGTGGACCAGACATTATATTTTATTTATTTATTTTAAACAAAGTGGTTAAAATGTTGCCAATTTAGTAAGTTATGCACACTCTCTCACACACACACAAACATAAATTTCTTTTTCGTCGGTTTATTTGTTGTTGTTTCACACGCAAAAAAAACTTTAGTTGATGATTCGGTTTTGTTTTTCTTTTCAGTTTTTGGCTTTGACTTTAGCGTTTGTTGGCTTAATGGGGGGAGGTGTCTTCAAATAATAACAATAAAAACTTTCTACAGTTGCGTATAGTTGTTGTTGTTGTTGTTGATTTGGTCAGCCTGTTGCATATCTTGAGTGTAATTATTTTCAATTTGATGCTTTAACTTTTTCAACCCAAAAAGAGTCGCGTCTGACCAAGCCAAGCACTCGTACCGTGGTCGTAATAACAATAATTATAATTGTTCAAATCACGCACTTAAAACAACACAACAAAGTTGCAATTTAATTGTCACTGGTTGTTTGTTATTTGTTTTTGGCTAACTACGTCAGAACATTTGTTGTTTGATAAACCGTGAAGCCGGGACCGAAGCGAAACGGAAGCTCTCCAAGCAATGCTATTCGTTTGGCGAGCGGCGTCGAACTGAGGCATAAACAGGCGCCACATTGCTACTTAAAATGCCGCAGTCGCCTCTCCCAACAGCAATGCAATGATTGGTCCCACGAGAGAGAAGAGAGAGAGACAGACCGGAGAGTTCTTAATTTTCTCCGGCTCTTGAGCTTTGATGTAGTCTTCTCTCGGAACGTTGTTCACCCTGCTTATTTTGTATCTTTTTGTGAACGAACGGCGCACAATTCAAATGTGAACTTACTTAGCAATAATTTATTTAGTGATTGTCACTAATCGGGGCTAATTAAAATATTAAAAATTCGACAACTTACTAACAAATATTCTGCACAAAAATATCAAAATTACAGCGTTAAAATTAACACACTCTCAACGATGACTTTTAATTGATATAGATCTAGAACAAGTTTACAGTTTCTTAGTTGTTTTAATAACGTCTTATTTATTAGCGTATTTTGCTGTATTGGAATCTTACCACAATTAAACACTTGAACAATTATGACATATGTTTATTCCATGCATATTCTTTCTAATCGTTCTTTCAGTTTGTTTCTCTGTTATCAGCAAAGCGACGATTGCAGTTTTTTTTAGATGTAGATATCATTATTGTTGGGCTCAACGGCGACTTGAAGTTGACTACCTATCTTTTGCTATATATGTTGTTTTTTTTTCGCATTGGAATCAATTTTTGCTAATTTGATAAGATATATATTTGAGTTCATTTAAACGCAATTCCAGTATCACAAGGTCACAGTTGCAGGTTTAAGTACAAATGTTCTTCATAATTTCATGTCATTTAAGAGTTGTAATATTAATTAATTGCTTGTTTATAGCTTAATAAACTAAAAAACATTTTGACTATTTTTATAAACGGAACCATTGTTTAAATCATTAGGATTAAGTTCATTTGAACTAAATATCTGATTGTAGCTGAAATGCTCTTAAAAGTTTTTTTCATGCAATTGTTAAGTCGACAGCCTAGAAGAAGGCAATATTTCGTGGAGAGAAGTGCTAGAGGTGAACATTAGGTGGCGCCAATAAAAAGTTGACTGAACTGGTGAGTAGACACCGTCAACCTTAGATGGCGCCAAGTTATGAAATCAATTAAATGAGTTTTGCATAAACTGAATCATAGATGGCAATAAAGTGCTATAGAAGAATAAAAGCAGTAAGTGCTTCCTCTATTATAAATTCTGAAAAAATAATATAACTGATTATAATACTTGTTAATGATAAACTAATTACGTAATTTACTTCATTTGGTAATCTAGCTTTTCTCGAATTTTTCTGCAAATATTTTTATGGAAATGGTATTAATATTAATATTGCGTACGTTTAATTAACTTGTTTGTGACCCCAATACATTCAGTAGATTCTACAACTATCTGCGTCTATTATTGTATTTTAAAAATCATTAAGAGAGGTGCGAAAATCTGCTCGACTATTTGGGCAATGATTTATAATTTTGTTAAAGGAATTAAATTGATTAGTGTCGATGCAGACGCTGCAATTGACGCTGACGCCGACGCAGGCAACGACGTCAACGCCAACGCAAATCAGCTGATGGAGGCCGCCATCATGGAGATTTCCCTGGTAACATCCAAAATGTATCTCAAGCTGATGGCGCCGCTGCGTTTGCATATGGAATCGTTTATTCGCACTTGAAAATTGAGAATTTACTACTTTGCGTCACAGAAATGCCAAAACTTAATAATTCAAAAAGTACATATTGAATAATAGGTTTATAAAAACAAACAATGGTCAGATAGTCAGAGGGTCGAACGAACGGACGGACAAAGATATCGACACATGATAGCCGTTAAATTTTATGAAATTGTTGAAATTTTCAACTGGCAATTAACGAGATTGCAAATTCAATTTGTTTGGCAAGGATGTGGAGAGGGGGGACATTATTGTTGGCCATGCTTCAATGGTCAATGCTGCTGCTAGCCAAATTATGACAGCATTTCGCATTGTTTAGCCGATTATAAAAGATTACTTGTTATTGATTAAACATAATCGAAAATTCTATTATGAATTTACATATGAATTTCAATTTTCATCTAATTCCCAAGCAGCTCGTATACATTTCGGCAGCTTGTTGTTTTTGCCAATGGCATCAATGAAATTGAAAACAAAAACATACGTAAAATAATAAATTCGAGTATATTCTATAAGAAGATACATTATTGCCAGATTATTAAAATCACAACGGGTGATGGGTCAGAGGTGAGCACTGATAGGGCGTTGAGATCGCATGTCAACACTAGGACCACATAGAAACCACAACTAACCGTGCTCAAATTATTCGATAATCTCTATATTTTTCATTCGGGATTTTCCAGCTGATTTGACATAAACTATTGGCAATTTGTTTGTGGAATGCCACGTATCAAACGATCGATTAATTTACTGCAAGGCGGGGAATTACATTGTCGATCTTCTTGGATTTGGATTTAGTTGGTCAGTTTTCAGTTTCTAGTTTATAGTTTTCCGCTGATTTTCTCTGTTTCGCAGTTTCCCAGATACTCAGTTTGGTGCGGCGTGGGTTGCGTTGGAAAAACAAGGCGCAATTCACGCTAAATTCGCGTACTCGAACATGCAAATAAATAAGCTGCCAGACAAAAGACATAAAGTTGCCCAAATGGCACCACTCCCCTCCATACCGCCTTTTACCAAGACCTTTAGAGAACAGCCTAGTCAGTCACCCCTCGCCGCTTGACGTGATTTTGCGGTTTCTTTCGCCACTTTGCACTGGAAATGGCCAAAAAGAAAAGTGTCGACCACCCGCGGATAGAAGAATACTGACCCAGCGAAAGAGATAGAGAAAGTGAGATGAAATACACAGAAGGATCGACGTCATGATCCTCTTGATGATGCAGTCAGCTAAATTCAACAATTGAAAACTTGATGACGTTAGCAGCAGACAAACCACAAACCACAACCTACGACTGCCGCCTGTGACGTCACATCGACAGCATCCACAGCAGCAACAACTACAAGTACAACATAGCGTGTGCCCCACGTGTGTATATAGGTGTGTGTGTGTATGTATGACGATCTTGTGGATAACCAATTATTTGCATATCGGAAAACATTTTCGCAACTTATGTTGTGTCTATTTTTGGGCGATTGCACGAGTTCACTTCGGGGAGGGAAGATAAACAGATACGAACTACAAAAATATTTACTCAAATCATCAATAAACAGAATACAACTGAATTGAACTCAACTAAATCCAAACAGAAACCGCTCACTTAATAATAATCTATTGTTGATACCATGACGAGGATCCTCCATCCGTTTATAAAAAGTACTATATAGTATATACAATGGGATGAGTACATTCCCATATCTATATACATATATTACAGGGGTTTCTCTGCTGGGTATTCCCGATTCGACTTAATTTACTTTATGCATGCTACAGATTAATCAGCATCGTTAAGTGATTTTCAATTTATTAAATGTGATTCGAACTTCTGCCGAATTAGTATATGAGTTCATGTATTTTGAATTTTATGAAATCAAACTGCAAATTGATCAATTCCCAGAAATTAAGGCTTATCGAGAATTAAAAGCATATGTATTTGAAAAATGATTTTAGTGAAATCTTCTGCTTTCCCGTTTGTATGTTGAAATTTCAAAAGGTGATCTACAGTTTCACGAATGAAATAATACAGAAAGTCCCATATTCTTTGGAAAGTTCAGTTTGAACTTTGAACGAGCGTAATTTGCATTGTTTAAGATATAAAATATCAACTAATGCTGAACCAAATTTTAGTACAATCTTAAAATTTCCGGTCAGGTGTATTTAGATTAGAATTTTGCAGAAAATTATATAGGTTCATCCATGAATCACTTAGAAATTACAATTAGTTATAAGTTAAATGAAGCATTAGATTTTTATATGCTGTTATAAAGTTTTAAAATTAATATAAGACGAAACCCGTGTAATAAGTAAATAAGAATCAATGAAGACTTAAAAATTGCAAATTTGTGATTTATTATATTTTTTAGAACTGGTTGAGAACAGAATTTTATATTGCTTATATAAAGAAATATCCATAAATTTAATTTATTTCGTAATCGTTAATTTATATATTGATGGCATTTAACTAATTTACAACAAAGCGGTTGAATTTTGAAAATCAGACATCTTTGGAGCTGTTTTTATATAAATATTGCTAGTCAAAATCGATTATAATTATGATAAGAAAAATAAAGAAACTGCAGTTCGTGAAGTTTTCCTGAATAACTCATGACTGACTTTAGTCTGTTTTGGATTTGGAAATGACTCTGTCCGCATTTCTCAAATTAATTCTAAATTTGTCAAATTTCCTATTTCGCTTTGATGAAGTGCGTCCACGGTTTTGTGCCGTGTCAGTCGGACGGACGTGTCCATGCATGCATGTGCAGGATCTAAACAAATGTTGCCTGCACTTGGCCACATTTCTATTCCCATTTCCATTTCCATTTTTATTCTCACTTTCAATCCCATTTCCAATTTCCCCCCTATTTACATTCCTCTCTGGATTGAACTTGCTACCTCATGATGTGCGTGCAGTTTGGCCTAATCCGCGTTTTAGCCGCCTTCGTTTGTCATTTAATAGCCGGCACATTATCCTTGGCAGACAGGGGAGACTCTGACTCGGATCGAGTCGGAAACTGTTGCGCCCATTAACATGGCAATGGCAATGAGGCACGAGGCAATGAGGCGGCGGATTTCTGCTTCCTTCCTGCTCTGACAAACAAATTAATAACAAAACGAGGGCAGTTCTGGCTAAGGGATAAACTCAAACCCCAACGTACAAACTCCAATCCCCGCAACCCCCAACATTAGACCGTCCCTGATTCCTCACTGTCCTCTTGTCTGCTTATAATACGAGTAATTTTCTATTGTAAGCAAATGGAAGACAAGCTGATTCCCGTTCGCTGCTGTTGGCGGGCAGCACGTCCAGGATCAAGTCGAACCCTAAGCTGGAGTCTGAGAGTCCTGTGCGTTGTCCTTGATGCCAATGCTCGACATAATGACTTTTGATTACAGCGCCATTAAGCGCTGCCCAAAAGGTTGTGGCTGCTTCTTGTGCATCTGTTTGATTTTCTTTTGTAGTTGTAATTGTGGTAGTTGTTGTTGTAGTTGTTGCTGTGGTGCTTGCTCTGCAGGATGTCGCCGGGTTCGTAAATATCACCCACTGTGCCATGGATAAGCCGCATTAGACGCAATCCAATTCAATCCATTCAAAATGGCAAATTACCGTCTCTCTCACACACTCACATACGCACTCACACACACTTACGCATGGAGTGTACAGTGTACAGTGTACACACTTCAATTACCGTAATGTTGCTCGTACATTTCTCCTCTTAAATGTTTCCCCTGCTCTCCTGCCCTCTCACTCTCTATCACTCTTTCACTTTCCCTCCCTCTCTCGTTTAAATGAAACTGAATTGCGCTTTAAGTGTCCTTCGCATTCGTCTTCATTTCTTGACTGCGTCGCAGTTCATTTTCCAAGGAATTGTTTATTGGCATTTGCGGCGCATTCTTTGCATAAATTGATTGCCCTGTCATGTGGGTCACCGAGTGGGGGTTGAGTGGGGGCAGAGTGCTGTGTTGGGAGGCGGGAGACATAAATTAAGCAAGTTTTTTTCAATAAACTGCACACGTTGCGCATACGCCGCGTTGTCGCGTTGCAAGAGAAATGGCCAAGAAACTGTGTCCAAGCCGTTGTCTGAGTTAACGTAGTCACATGCCTCACGTGGCACATTCCACATGCCACATACCACATGCTGTGTCCATCAATACGAACTGACATCTATTTAGTACATTAATTTCAAAGTGCATGCCGCATGTTGCACAGGTCGCGACCATTTGGCACAGTTAGCATAGTTATGGAAATGGAAATAGAGGGAGGGGAAAGGGGTCAGCTGGTAACCTTTGACCAATGCTTTCAATGCTCGCATTATGCCCCACGGGCTTCGTCTGCCACTTGGACTTGGAAATGCGCATGTAAAGTGTACAAAAAGTTTAGCGTTTCATGTTTTCTTCTTTTTGGGGTGTGTCTACACTTGATGCGCCCATCCTCCTCCCCCTCCCCATTTCTGCTCACAGCTCACTCTTCACTCTTCTTCTTATTCCCTCTGACGTCAGTTTTAGTTACATTTGCAAGTTTTTTAGGTTTAATGTTGCGTCTGTTATTTGTTGTGCATTTCCATTTTCATTTCCATTTCCATTGCCTTGTAATAGCCTCCGTTTGTCGAGTTTTCCACTGAGTTTTCCACTCAGTTTTCCTTGCGCAAAAGTTGCGCAAAACTTTTCGCCAGTTTTACAAAAGTTTTCTGGTGTCAAAATCAATTTTCGAGAGCAGCCAAAAAGCTGCAAAGCGTTGTACTTGCAACAATTACAACAAGTCCTACTTACGAGTACGATACGATAAACACACCTCACTGAACAATGTTAATTAGCAACGGTGAAATGAGTTGCCTAATGGAAAACGATTAGCAGCCAACTTTGGAATGTGATTAGACAACTCGAAAAGAAGTTGAGTAGTCGACTCCACCGAACAAAATAAAGCAACTACTTTATTTACATATTTACATAATGTTTGCTCCACGCGCCAAATATTGATTGACGTTTTTAGCTCAACTTAAATTCTACAAGCTGCAAAATGTCAATTAGTTAAATATGTATTTATGCCTGCATCTGCAATTTCTGTTAATGGGGTGGATTAGTTAAATTCACAGTTGGAGAATGAAACTTTCTGTGGGGAAACTGAAGTATCTATTATTAAATATTTATGTCATTAAAATCGGAATAAACTAGATGAAAATTAAAACTCATAAATTTTGTATAGATTCAATTTTTAAATAATTTTCGATTTATCGATAGATAATAATACAAATTAATAATGAGCAAAAACTTCTTCATTTTCAGTCCTCAATACTTCCTGCTTAAAGTAAAGAAATTATATAAAAGACTTCAGCTGAATAAATGTCTGTTAAAAGGAAGCTGTAAAATAAATACATATATGTTTTCAATTGAGTTGCAATACAATTTAAAGAGAAACTCAAACTAAATGTCTCTCTAAAGGATAATATAATATTCGGTTGCAACTTGCTACAAAGTAAATGCCGCAAGTTGTTGCTAAAATGAATTTATATTGCGAGACGATTGCAAGTTGCAACTTGCAACAAGATACAGATACCGCGAGAGTCAACAGCTGTGTTATGTTGACACTTGCAAATCGAAATGCTGTTTGTGCATAAATATAAATTGAAATGCAATTATATAATATAGAATATTTGCATAGCATAGAGTGGAATTTGTGTAGATAAAAATAAATAAATAGCTCAAATGCAATTCAATCTCTGACGATTTATTGCCTTTTTTAAATTCTCTTTTGAATTTAAAAATATGCTAGATAAAGTTTAAAATTGCTTAATTGTGGATTGCTATTATTTTATTTAAAGAAATGTTTATGCACCATTAATGAAGTTTTCATCAACTCTTTGTTTGTATAATAAAAAGAACAATCACGTATAAAATGTGGTCAACAAACAGCTGAAATTACCAAATTGTACTGTATAATTCCTAAACATATTAGTTTCTAGATAATCTACTATCCCATTTATAGATTAATGTTTTGGTTATGATATCTAGTTCGTTGTGTTTGCTTTTGAAATGTCATTATGCATATTTGCATTTCATTCTTATGTTCGAACAAAGGTAACATTTAATTAAATTAATGCAGCACATCATCAATCACTTTATCAAACAATAATCAATATGGCATTCAATTACAACAATTTGTGCAAATTTAAATTTAGCTATTGATGAGCTGTCTATTAGATATCATTATTACTACACTAAACAATTATGTCAAGTTAATTAATATGCAATTTATTGATTGGAAACTGAACTCTTTAGAGTGCAACAAACTCATGCCTACATGTGGCAGACACAAACACACAAACACACTTACACACACACATGTTCAGACGGATGCCAACCACCTGCCCGCATTTGAAACCGAGTGGCACAAAGAAAACCACCAGGAATGAGGCAACTACAAAATCACACCTTGCGTCCTGTTGTCGCTGCTTCTGCCCCTGAATCCAGTTGTGGCAAATGTCTCTGCCCCTTGGCGGCCTCAGGCGGCTGACAGCTTGGCAAACAAAGTCCTTGGGCACAGATACAGATCAGATACAGAGGCAGAGGCAGAGTTACACACACATATGATAGGGATTCATCTAGGTCCTATCAACTCGATCGCAATCGGAATTGGAATCTATCTTCTGTTTGTGAACTACTCAAATTACCATTTCGATTCAGTTCCTAATGAGATTTGCTCGATTTCATCTGCCACTGCCACTGCAACAGGAGGAAGGCAGCAGAAGGCAGCAGGCAGGAACGTGCTTGCTTCCACAATCTGTTGCAGGATTCCCGACGACTCTGTTTTTTTCCGTTTGTAGCACGAGTTATCGCATGTGCTTATAATACTTACGATTTTCCGCCGGTTATCATGTCTATGTTTTCACGGCAGCTGCATCTTTTCTACTTGCAACATGTAATATGCAACTGCAACGTTGACTATCGACTCAAATGCAAATGCGCTTTATTGTGCAGCTTACGAGTCTTCTCTTCTCTTCTCTTTACTCTTTCTCTCTCTCTAATTATCTCTCGTTCTATATGTGGTCGACAGGTTAAACAGGAACAACACGTCCTTAATCCTGTTGCTGTTGTTGTGTTGTTTTTTTTTTAAGATCTCATTGTTGCCGGTTGGTCGTATAAAATCAGTGAACCAATTAATTCCACGCATCGATTCCTGCTCTGTCCCCCTCTCTTCTTTCCCGCCTCTCATCCATCTCTGCTCTGCCAGGATGTCGAGCTCACTGTGCATTGTCCTGGCTCCTGTTCTCCTTGTTCCTGTTCCTGCGCGTGCCTGACCCGTTAATGCCGCCAAATGTCTTTTAAACACATTTATCCACGCAGCAAAGACAAGGACAACAACGGAAAAGGGGAGGGGGCAGGTGGAGTTGGAGTTGGAGTAGGTGGGAGGGAAGGGGAAGAAGGCATTGCTGCTTCATTTGGCCAGCACAAAGTGTACACCACAACAACAACAACGGCAGCAACAACAATGGGAAGAGTGCACGTGGTGGCCATGGCCCTGCCCCCGTTCCCCTCTGCACCTTCCACGACTCAGGCTGCCACTTGTTCCGGTGTCGAGTTGCACGCCACGGCGGCCTCAATTCCTCACTCCCTGCCCCCTTTGCTCGACAATCTCTGTTATTTCCTTAAAACCAGCTGCTCATGTGACTGTGTGTGTGTGTGTGTGTAAGAGTATGTGTGTGCGTGTGTGAAATGAATTGTGTTGAAAATGTTGGTTTATTGATTTGTAAGTTGAAATATAATTGAAACTCATACCCTGCCGCTTTGTCCTGCCCCTGACATGACCTGCCATTCTGGTCAGGATTTATGAGGTCAACTTGGTTAGCTGGCAGCTTGTAATGTGCCTGATAACAGATTGACCAGGCTCATATTTTGCGTTGCACTAATTAGAAATTGTGCTGGCCAAAAAGATGAAATCTGTTCACCTGGTCAAGTCGTGTGGAGCAGCCGAAAAGCTGGAAAAAGTGCAGAGTTTGCCACTAAAAACTAATTACGTGAGCTTACTGTAAACTTATCTATATGTTCACAGTTCACTGGACAAAAGCTCAGCGAAAATGTGAAATTATTTGGGAAGTAGTACAGTGTAAAATTCTTGAAGAGCCGTTTTTGTCATCTGTTGTTTATTTATTGATTGCATTTTTTGACAGAAAGTAATTATATAAAGGCAAGTCAGTAAAATAATTATAAAAAGTTTCCAGTGGAAAGATTCCATCTATTTATTGAATGCAAGAGCTGGAATAAAATTACAATATATTTAAACAGAACATGAGTCGAGTTACAAAATAGTAAGTAACTAAAATTAGACAGACCTACACTTTCAAGATTGGCTTAGAACATCTGAAAATAATATTTAAATACTTTATAATAAGGACTCTGACCCTCGGTTTTTATATATTGACTATTCAAATAATTAAATGAAAATTTTTGAATTCCAATGTATTTAATTATTGTTTAAGAAAACATCAAAAATTATTAAAATATGTCGATAAAATTATATCAATTATATATTTACCATTTATATATATATAGATAAAATATAATTTAAACCTTTTACCGAAATAACTTTTCTATTTTGCTGTACAATTTGCATCAGTCCTTACTGATAATTAAGGTTAAGCTGTTGGCATTCCAAATATGCCACATGCCTCGCCCGGGATCTCGGGTCCCGGGGTCTGCCACTTGTCAGGGTTGTCATTCGTTTGATATAAAGCAACGATCGTATTCCCGAGGCAGTTTTGAGCCTGAACAATAAATCAGTGAACCTGAAGCCAAAGAAATTCCTTGGCATTTTAACCTCAGCAATAACAATTGTCGCTTGCTCCTCCGCCTCCCTCTCCCTCTCCATCTCCCTTACGCTCTGCCCCATTGTGTGGCACTTCCGATGTGTGGCAGACTTCCTACGCCGGCGCACGCGCCTCTGTTGCACGATTCGCAGACAAGGACCTCAATGAATCCAAGCGGCTGTTTAATGTGGAAAACATCTGTCCCGGCTACGAGTGATTGCTCCTCAATCAGTGCGCTTCCTGCCCCGAGCAGGGCAACATGTGTGCCACACACACACACACACACACACGTAGATATAGATATGTAGATATGTAGAAGTAGTATGTATGTATGTAGGGGTGTTTAGTACGTATATGATTGAATCGATGAATCGTGCATATTGGGGGGCCGCAATATTTTTAGAATATTTTTCTCTCTGGAAAAAAAAAAAAAAAAAAAAAAAAATTAAGAGAAACGGCTATTGTTTGTGTGTTTGCACAAAGGATGCGCGTGCTGCTAAAAGCAGATGCCTTCAACAAAAAATCCTGAATATGCATGCACCATGCGGCAGCTAGAAAAGGTGAAGTTGATGCGGCAGGGGCACGAGATGCGGAGGGGAAGGGGGGGGCAGGTACAGCATTAAAATGATCAAATTTGCACGTGAATTTGATTCGTGTCCGAATGTAATTGTGGGATTGATGAGAAGGGATTACTTTATGGCAATTAAGATACATTTCAACAGCTGCTGGACGAGATGGAGGAAAAGGAGTAGAAAGAGAAGGTCAAACAGTAGTTTAGACAGAAGGAGAAAGTGGAGTAGTAAGGGGAGTGGAAAGAGCATAGAAAGAAGTACAAAGTAGATTTAAAATAGGAGTTGCAGACGGAGTATAAAGTGCAGTAAAAATAGGAGTAGAATAGAAACGAAGAGAGTAATGAGAACATGAGTATATAAAGTAGAAAGTGTAGTGGAAACTTGAAATGAAAATGGAGCATAAAGCCATCAAAATTTGAAGTAGCGAAATGAGTGTAAAGTGCAATGGGATTTTAAATGGAAAAGGAGTAAAAATATGAGTAGATAGTAAAGAACTGAGGAAAAAGAACCGAGTAAAAAAATGAGTAGAATCTCTGGTAATAAAATGAGTTAAGAGTGAAATGGAAAAGGAGTAGAAAATTGTTTACAAACTTAACTAGAAATAGAAGTGAACAGTGGAGTGAAAAAATTGAGTTGAAAAAAGGAGCAGGAGCTACTTGTGGGGCCATTTTGACTTTTGTCAACGCCTGTCTGATTAACTGATTAACTGTTGCCACGTGTGGTTGCTGTTGTTGCTGTGGTTGCTGTTGTTGCTGTTGTTGTCGTTGTCTCATTTAAGCAGCTTACTGTCAAAGTTGCACTCAATCAGCGTTGTTAACACGACCCGCTGACAAAGTGCTGGCAAACAGCTTGAGCTGTACGTGCCACACGTGCAACGTGTAAGTGGCAAGCTGGAGCCTCAGCTACAACAACAGTTATTAGCACAAGAAACAAAGCATCTTAAAAGTCGGAGATGAGACAACATGGTAAGCACTTAAGGGGAGAGGGAGAGGAAGGAGAGAAGGTGGATTCATACAGAACTAGGGTAGAAGTAATTCGAGTCTCTTTTTGGATATCCTGCGATGTAAGGCTGTCAGGACTCAGCTTAATTCAGCAAGTCTCACCTGATTACCCAGCTCTCACCTCAACTTTCCCTTTCTCCTCCCCAATCGTTTGTTTCATCTACTTCGTAATTTACTCCTCATAATCTGCTCATTTTCCTGCATATGTTTCTCCTTCCTCTGCTGCTCCTGCTGCTTCACAACTTGCAACCCATCCTCCTCCGACTTTAGCTCTTCCCCATCTTGCTCCTCCTTTTCCTCTCTTCCTCTCTTTCTCCACAATCTCCTCCTGCGGCTCTCTATCCCTTTGTTGCGACAGAAACTTGAACTGCAACTCGTTATCGCATCGTATATCGCTTTATACCCGCTTCTAAGTGCATTCCCCTCTTCCTCTCCATCTCCTTCCCTTACTCTTCCATTTCCAACTTCAACACTTTCCCTCTCTGCACTTGGTCTCTGTCTCTTTTGCCGGATATGGCTGAGGAGATGATGAGCTCCTTAGCGTCTTCTTGTGCTGTTTCCTATCAGATTCCAGCTGCATGTCGCGTCCTTTACATTTTAATGCCCTGCGTATTTCTTCCGGTCGCCTCCTTGCACTGCTTTGTGCTTGTCCTCCTCTTCAACCTCATCCTCATCCTCACTCTCATTCTTATTGTCGGCTATCGGTTTCAGTTTCTTCTATGGCTCGTCCACTGCACAGCTTCATTCCTCATCCCTCTCTCCAAGTTCCTCGCTGAACTTCGCTTTGGCACGAGCGGTGTTCTTTGGCTGCCTCTTTCCTCTTCCCTTCCAGTCACTTTCTCCTCCTCCTTAATCTCCTGGCCGTCATTCACTTGGTTCTGGCGTTGACAAAACCATTTAGTTATCCATCTCTTGCATTGTTGTTTCAAGCACCGGTTAAGTTATATTAATATCTCCTGCTCTTTCAACTCTCAACTCTCAAATGGAGCGATAACGAAACAACAAAAGTGTTCAAAGATTTAATTTAATATCGAGAATGCTTAATGAGAGATTTAAGGCAGGGAACCTCACGTTTTAAATCCTTATTAATTATCTTTTACTTGCTTACAAGTTTTCCAAATTGAGGCAACTTCAAATTGTGTAGATCTAAGATTTAATCTTTTCCTATTTCTACTTTTATCTATTTTAATATTATTTACAGATATGTGTACTATAATATAAAAAGAAGCAGAAACCAATAAATAATTCTCTAAACGCTTTAAAAAATCTTTCATATAATACTTTTTTTTACCTCTAAGTGTTGTCATTGTTTCGACTTAAGCTTATATAGAAATAAGTAAAAAAGTTCAAAGTACGACTTAAACGTATGTAGAAATAAGTTTAAAATGGGTTTCCTTCAGTTATGTCAAAAACTAAGCACTTCTAGGGATAATTACTCGTAAGTTCCCAAATGAAACCTTTTTCAATGAGGTTTGAAAAGAGTTCCTTGGAATTTGATAATACCTTAAAAGACAGACGACAAAGTGGAAGAAGTTAATGAAGTATGTGAAATGTTTGCCTCGCGTGTTGTGGCAACGAAAACGAACTGCAAATTGAAATGAAAAACGGTGAATTTCCCCTCTTTTCACCTCTTTCGCAATTTTCCTTTGCATTTGAACCTGGTGAATGCAAAGACGACTGAAACCGGACGTCCTTTGGCTATTTAATCACGCTAATGCATCATTTTTGCACATTTGCATGTCTTGCATTAGTCACTCATTCATTCACACAGTCATTCACTTATTCACTTATTCAGTCATTCATTTGACTTGTTCAGACAGCGATGCTTTGTTGTTGTTTTGAAATACTCGCGCTACTATCTGAATAATTGCACAAGGAAACCAAACAATGTGTGTGTGTGTGTGTGTGTGTGTGTGTGTGGCACAACAAGCCAAGAGAGTGAAGGGGGGAGGCAATAAATGGGGGTGGGACTGATAGGGATGCATTAATAGCGCATTTAGTTAAATGCCGCGGAAGCCCCACACATTTCCAGAATTCTGCCACACACTCTTGCCCCATCCATTAACTTCCCCCTGCCTCCGCCTCCACCTCTGCCCTCGCCACACTGCTCCACTCTGTTGCAAGAGCAGGGGGAAGGGGACTCAGCACTTTTCAGCTGTCCCTGGCCACGATTTCTATTCAGTTTTTCACTGTTGCTGTTCTTGTTGCGTGTGTTGCAATAGACAACTAATCCAATTGAATTAAAATGGTGCTTTAATGCCAGAGTGTAGCACGGAAAAGGGAAGGGAGGGAATTCAGCGGCGTGTTGCAGGTGTTGTTGTGCACAATTCGGCATTAAAATTTCGTATTCCTTCTTTTACGCTATCGCCTTTTGTTTTTTACTTTGCCTTGGCTCGATTCTATTCAATTTGATTTGATTTGATTTGATTCTTTTTCTTATTTTCCCATTATTTTATTTTTGTCGATTTCACTTTTATTTCAGTTTAGCTGCTGTTTCGACAGCCGGAACATCCACATTAAAAAAGTTTCGTTTATTCGAGCGGAAATCAAAAAGTTTTATTGACCAGGAAAGAAGTGGGAGGGGGATGGATGGAGGGGGGAGGGAATGTCCTTAGACAAACTTGAAATGGGAAAAATATTTTGTTGTAGGAAAATAACAAGAAACATATTGCAGAACAAGCGAGGCAACTGCAACTGGCGATGCGTTTTATTGCCCCATCCTGTGGCACAAAGCGACAGGAGACAGCAGGATAAGTCTTGTCCCTCCCTTTCCATCCTGATCTGTCAGTTGGGACGACACATGCGAGGGGAGAGAGAGAAAACACATTTCCGATTTCACACTCAAATTGGTTGCCTTAAAGCGATGAGCCAAATTTCCAATGTTTATTTACAATTTGCAATTGAATTCATTCAGAAATGTTAGCCCAACGGATAGCGTGAGGGCACGGGGAAAGCGAGGGGACAGTGCTAAACAGTCTGAGTACACGTACAATAAGTATACGGCCCGTTGAACGCAAGTAAAGCTGATTAATTGCATGTAATTAATAATGAGAAGTGGCAAATGGCAGGTAATAAATTGCTCAGTCACACCACTACAATTGCATCCATACAACCCGCCCCCCTCATCCCTCCCACAGCCACAGCCACACACACATACATTGAGAAGTACGATGCAGGTCATGAATGAAAAGTGAAAAGTGAAAAGCGGAAGATTCTTTTTAGAACATCATCATCTGTTGTTGTTGAACACATTTGTTTATGCATTTATCAAAATTGAGCGCATGTTTCGTCTGTTGATTCAATTAGACGACAGATCTGAATGCAATAGATGAGAGGAATTTATGTACTTAATACAGACTCATATTTAGCTTTCTACTGAAAGAGAAATGAAGTAATGTGAATGAGAGTCTAATGCTTCCAATAAAATCACAAATGGATTGCGTATTGTTAACTAACATAAATACTGGATTTGTTAAATGTTAAAATTATAAGAAATAATGATTATAATAATGATAATGACAATGTAATGATAGTGCTAGTAAAATTGACTTGTATAGAAAAATATTTAGTACAATAAAGAATCTAATAAAATTATTTCTTACAAAATTAATGATATTGAAATAGATGACATTGGAAAATGAAGCTGATGATTAAACTGATAGTAGTTTTTAACGATTTATTAATACCAAACTGAACGATATTCCAATAGATAATTGTGATGATGTTGATTATGAAAATGTAGCTTATCATTTTTCATTATTGTTCCTGATATTTCATTCAACTCACTGTTTCCGCACTTACAAATTCTATTTTTAGACAGAACCATCCATTTACACACTTAAACTAAGGTCTTCCTGCTTCAGGATATCATAACTCAACTTTAGCAGCTCCCAAAGTTCCCATAATAAGATCACATTATCGAGACCTCCAACAGGACGTAATTATAGCACTTCCATTTCAGTTTCCACTTCGATTTCCATAATAGATCATTTGAATGCAACTTCGGGGGCGACTTTTAAATTTCCCCTTAGCGCATTTCGAGTCAATTATGGATCTATGATTTATGATCTCAACACGTTGCATGTTGCACGTTGAACGTTGCCTCCCACAAGGCGAGTTATCCATGTTGGCGCCGCCTGCCACAACTGTTGCAATGATCTATGGCCAAATTATTTGGTGGCACGTTGCATGCTGCAGCACTAAGAGGTTGCCCCTTGGGGTAGTTCCGCTTCCACTTTCAGGTTCCGGGTTACGTCGGCGCACTCTAATTTTTATTGTGCTGCTGTGGAGAAAACTGCGGGGTTGATTTGAGTTCAAGACTCGGGCTAATGTATGTAAATTTTTATGAATTGCCTCGAGTTGTTTTCCCTCCGCTTTTCCTCTTCACTTTTCTATTTTTTTTTTTTTATTTTGGTACGCGCCATTAGCATAAGTTGTTGTTGTTGTTGTTGCAGTTGCAGTTGTTGCTGCCGCTCGACAAGTGTTTTTTCCAGTCGAGTTCAATTTTATCAACTCGCAACGATTACGTTAAGTATGTTTTGAAAGTGAACTCCAGAGTTTTTATTTTGATTTGGTTTTTGTGTTTTTTGTGTTTTCTTTTTGCCGGCACTTTGAAGTTGCTCTTGCCGCGATTTCTGGGCAGAGGCAGCGTCAGCAGGTGCAATTGGAAATTCGAAATATTGGAAAAGTAATGTGGAAAATGCAAATGGAAAAATGTCGAATAAAATCGGCAAATTTATGCGCCGCCCTGTGGCTGACAGACCTTAAACAGAAGGTGAGAAAGTCGAGAAACAGGGCAACTTTTAAAAGCCGCTTAGTAGGGGGATAGTTGAGGGAGAGGGGGGGGAGGGGGAGGGGCAGGGGACAGAAGTAACAGAATGGGGGATAAGCGTAATGAATAGACAGCTGTCTGCGAAACAAAGAAACAAACAAACAAATGATCAAGTATAATGTATGTTTCTATTCGGAACTGACCCTTCTCTATAAAGCAGCGACTTTCCCACAAATTAATCAGACAACGTTGAAGGCAGGGGATGCGAAGGGAGGGGGTTGAAGCTGCACTCAGTTGCGGCTCATTAGCGCGGTCGTGTTGCACATTAGGAAAGAGTCACAGGATAATGTGGAAGCCTTCATTTCACTCCTTATTAATGATGTTGCGGTTGACTTCTTACTCCTTACTCCTTACTCCCTTTTGGACTCTCCTCTGCTGGCTGTTGAGTCCAGCGCTGAGCCTATTGCCACAGCAGGTAGCAGGTAGCAAGCAGCGTGTTGCATCTTCCAATCACAGTCGAGCTGAGAGTCGAGTCTTTAAACCAGTTGGTAGAAGGAAGTCCAACTCAAAACGGGTTTCGTAACTTGACCCAAAAGAACGTTTTGGTCAGTTGTGGCAGCTGCTGACGCCATTGCCTTCGACTGTGGCATGCCACGCCCACAACGCATTTGTGCTATTTATATGCAATTAAACTGGAGAGAGAGAGAAAATAAAATCTGAGCATTTGCAATTGGCAACTTGAGGCAGACTGTGTGTCGCCACCATGTGTGGCATGTAGCATGTGGCATGCGGCAGCTAAATTGAGTTTTTAATCAAATGCACAAATACTTTGAGTACTCGAAATACTCATTCAAGGCAACGTGCAACGCTCCGTTGCACTTGCCCCACGCATTGAGGAAGTGCCTCCAGCGTCGACACCTTTAGACCGCCGACTGCTGCTCAGCCAATAACTCAACGCGAATTGGCAGCGGTCAGGTGCACAAAGCTCTAAGCAAACGTCAGTTCGTCAGAGCGTCCGAGCGTCAGAAGCGTCAGAAAGAAGGCAACACGCTGTGCCACCTTGTGTGGCTGCAACAGCAGCAACAACAACACTGCTGCTGCAGGGAATCAAAGCACAGGACAAACTATTTTCATACAATTAGGCAAAGGTTTAGGCACAACAACTCGAGGGGTCAAAGGGCAAGCTAGAAACTCAAATATGAACTCCGCTTTTCTCACAAACTTGCAGCGAAACTTGGGCGAAAGAATGAGAGAAGGAGGAAAAGCGGAAGGTGGAAGGTGCGGTTATTTTAGCTATTTTGTTGCATTTTATTTGGTTATGATGAGCGAGGGAGACAGCGAACGAGGAGTAGAGGGAGGGAATCTTAAGCAAAATATTTTCAAGCTTTAAAAAGAGAGAGAGAGAGGGAGTGTGTGTGTGTGCTGTGGCGGCTTTAAATTGAAGCTGGCGCTCTTGGCCAAAACGTGTGTTGGCTCCAAACGTTTTATGGCCGAAATATAAAGTCTAATGGATTTCATTTGAATGCTTTATATTGAAAATTACTGGACAGAATGGCACATGAAAGCTAGATTACTACAGAGAAAGAGGTGAAAGAAAGAAAGAGACAGCATGAACCGAACAGATTTATTGAACTGCAGAAAGGGAAGTGAAAGAAAAACAGGGGGAGAAATTAAGGTAAGAGAGCCAGCGAGTTCAAAGTTAATTCAGATTTGTATTGATTGAGTTTCTTCAATTAATTAAATTAAATGCACTTTCGCACAATTGAACATTTGCAGCAACAACAAATTATTGTTTACAGTTTTAATTGTAAAGCACCTTCATCTCATGCTTCCCCTTCTTCCATTCCTCTTTCCTTCACATCGCCTTTCCTCAGCAAATTATTGACTGCGATCATGAAATTCCATCAAACATTTTGTTATACTCTTCTACGCAACTTGTCTGTCACTCTTCTATTCGCACTCTCTCTCTTACTCTTTTCTCTTATATACAGCAGCAACATGTTCGCTGTGTGATGTTCGAACAGCTGTTCGCACAGCGTTGCGTATAAGAGCGTCAGCGAACATGTTCGAACAGATGTTGTTTGAGAGAGTCGTGTTGTTGCCTGACAAGGTGTTAGCTCATTTTTGAACAACAACAACATTTGTTTTGACCAGGCCAATTTTGTGGCAACTGCAACTGCAACGACAACGACAACTGTCGCTGCCCACTGTGCAGAGTAAAGAGCAGAGAGAGAGAGAGAGAGAGGGGCTTGGCGTATTTCACTCGTACATTGGGGCAGATCACATTGTTATGCAGCAGGCGTCGCATTCCTTGGTCAGCCAAGGCAGCCAGTCTCTGTGTTCCCCTCCCAGTCCTCTCACCTCGTCAGTCTCATCCGTTGCATACTTCTGACTTGGGCCGTAGAATGAAGGAAACGTCTTCGTCTTCAGTTGCCGGTTTTTGTGGTTTTAGCCGCTTCTGTCTGTGGATTTCTCAATAAAACTACTACGAGCACTTTCCGTTTTTCGTTCTTGCCACTGCCACTGTCACTGCCACTGCCACTGGGGCTGCTTTGTATGCCCAACGTGCAACACAGTGCACACAGTGCACACAGTGCACACAGTGCACAGTGGTTGCAACTTGGCTTAAATCGCGCATTGACATTGGTGCATTTGCAACTGAGTCGTCCTGTGGCTGCATGTTGCACAGTGCCACATTCAGCTCTGTTGTCGGGGTCGTGGTCGGTTCTCCTCTCTCTCTCTCTCTCTCTCTCTCTCTCTTTCTTTCTGTTATTCTTCCTCTTGCAGCGGAAGCAGACAACGTCGTGGCATCATAATTATTATAAGCAGAAATGGAAAAAATCGAAGGAAGCGTAATTTGAGTCATGCGGCATGTGGCAGGGGCAACATTCGGCAGGTGAGCAACGCACTTCTTGGCCAACCAGTCAGCCAGTCAACCAGTCAGCCAGCTTTGTGTGTTTTGCCAAAAATCCTTGCACAATTCCCGTTTCTGTCGCTTCATTCCATCTTTCCACCTTTCCGCTGTCAGGATATGCGGCCGTGTGGCACAGTTACTTAACTTGCCTCCTGTGGCACGAGCAAATACAAAATAACAAGCTGTCGAGGCAGACCTTGCCTCGTATCCCATTTCTCTTCTCTCGTATCTTGTATCTTGTATCTTTTTACCTTATATTTTGTATCTGCTGCAAAGTTTGCCATTGTTGTTGCTGCTCTTGTTGCAGTTGTTGTTGCTGCCGTGTCGCACATCTGTTTTGATTCGCCCCTGCCCCTCGCTGCCTCCCTATCTCATCACTCAATACTCCTCACCATTTTCGTAGCCATCACGTAATTCACTTTTATTGGTTCTTCTATTGTGCGTCAAATCGTTTAATCGCCTTTCCTCCCCCACGTATTTCCCCTCTTTCTACTCCTCTCTCCCTCTTATCTCTTGGATTTGCATAAATCACTTTTTGGCTTAGCCTTTCTTGTTCTGTTTCTTGTGGCTTTCACCTTTTTTTCGTTTTTGCAGATTCGATTTTCAGCTTTTGCGGCTAAAACAACAATTAAAAGTAAGAATAAAATTTGTGGGAATACAAATTGTTAATTCTCTTTGTTTCATCTGCTATTTTTCTTTATTGTCTTTGATTTAATGGCCAAATGTTTGTGACACTCAATGAAAAAGACTTTCATTGAAAGAGATTTAAATCTGAGTATTGTCTCTATTTGTGCAAAAGTTTATTAGTTATTTTGTTTATGTTTTGCAATTATCAGCTGATTTTTAAAAGGATCTAACTAACAAACAAATAATAATTTTAAAACGATATTTACGAAATTACGAAAGATAAATATAAATATTTTACAATTGTCTTCGGGGCTAATAGACGTGTTTTTCAGAAGAAAATCTAATTTGTTAAGCAAAAAGTTTGACTTGACTTTGTTATTATTTCATAGATTCTTAGATCTAAATCGAAAATTAACATATATGAAATATGTTATAATTTTTAGTTGATAATCATGGTTTAACAAAATAAATTGGAGGCATGGAGTTTCAGTTATTGTTAATGGATAAATGTTAACGTATTTAAAGTTTTTCCTAAATTACACAAAAGTCTCCAGGCTGAAATTGGAATAATATAATAATAAAAATATTTTATGTTCTAAGTATATTTTATTTATTCTCGTAATTCTTTATAAGGAATACATGTTTGTAACTATTGTATATTTTAGAGATCTCTTCGTCATGTTTTATATTAAAATTGATTGAATTTCTCATCCTCCAATTGCTTTTCAATCAATAGATTTCCCTTGCAATCAACTGTTATTTCCCGCTCAAAATTATATCTTTAAGTCGTATCTACATCAACTTTGACGTTGACCTTGTCAGCGACACTCTAGCAAAAAGTATCTGCTCAAAATTAAGCCGATTTACATGTACATATGTACATATGTGTCGTGTGTGTGTGTGTTCGCTATTGCAAACTTATTTAGGAGTATGTGGGCTATCAAATGAAAATCTCTAGACTTGTTAACATATCGAACACAATTTGATATGTTGCCTGCCTCTGACTTGCCGCAAGCCGAAAACAACAAATCCATCAGGCAAATAACAAACAGCAGCAACAGAACAACAACAACAACAGCCACATTAACATGAACATCATCGAAGATGACGTTGCTGCTGCTGCCGCTGACAGATGATGAGGGCCCCGAGGGGCGCCCAACAAAACGGAGGCACCACCGACGCGACGTCCAACCACAGTTACTGTTGTTGTCTGTTGTTGATTGTTGTTGCTGTTGTTGTTCCTGCTGAAATTGCAAAATCGGCTTCAATAGATTTGATTTAAAATGTTTTTGAGTGCAGAATTAAGTGGCAGTTTGCTGGAAATTATCGAGAGATGGATGGGAAAAGAGGGAGTAGGGGAAAGAGAGCGAAAGCGAGAGAGAGGGATAGACAGAGGGAGAGGGAAGAAAGAGAGGGATGTCATGCGCTTTATTAGCTCGTTGCGATGCTGGCGGTGGCAGCAGACTCAAAATTTCTATCTCAGATCCCAATGCAAAACCACATATCGTTATTAATTCTTCAATTCAATTGAATATTTTCATGGTGGCGCTTGGACAATTTAATGTTGCTGTTGTTGTTGTTCTAGTTGTTGTTGCCAGCTGCTAACTAGCCTGGGAAAGCGGCAGCCGTCACAGATTTTCTTTTATACTTCTTCAAATCGGATAATGTTGCTGATTATTGTTATTAATCGTCAAATGAGTGACCCCAATGCATGCAAACTGTGAGTGTGTATGAGAGAGAGGGAGGAGGGGAGGGGGAGAGGGAAAGGGGCAATACAGGCGTCAGCTGCACGCTTCTGAGTAATGAGACTCGTTAATTGTCAGACTGCGTCGCATCGGCTCAGCTGTCCTCAAAAGCTGGACACAAAAGCTGCACCTGCCACCGAAACCGGCTTCTGTCTCAACAGCAGCTCCTGACTGACTGACTGACTGACTAACTAACTGACTGTCTGATCCTCTCTCTCCCTCTGTCCCTCTCTCTCTCTCTCTTGAGTGCTTTATATGCCCTTACAGAGGATGTTTTAAGAATGTCAGAAAGTGTGTCTAAGAATTGTATATTCTTTGTAAGATAATTAGATTAGTTTCGATTAGGTTGGTTAAATCAGCATTTTTATTTTAAATTTTTATATTTCAATTAATCTTAAATACGTTGTCGAACATATTCTGTCCAAATTTTGTTTTAGTCAGTCGATATATTCTAATATTTCTGGCTCGTCGAGAGAGAACATAAATAAATATTGCCCATGAAAGTCTATGAGGATGTGAGCAAAAATATCTGATTTATTTTAAATAAATTTAATGAACATATTATCATTTCATGAATCCCACAGATATTCTTTAGAGGTTGCCTTTTTAATGCTTAGTAAATAAGGCTAAAATCCGTTCACAATATGTGATCATAAAGCTGCCTTAGGAGAAGCAGTTGATAATTTAATTAAAGACTTTGGAAGAGTAGCAGGCATTCGGCGTGCCGATGATAATCTTCTCTTATTGTTCTCTATATTCTTCCTTTTCCTTGTGTCTCTTACTTTTACCGTCTCCTTGCATTTACCGTTTTGTTTTGTCTGTTGGCCAAAACAACTGAAGACTTGGCAACGTGCTTCGAACCTCATCGAACAAGTTCGTCGGCAGGTGGACGGACAGAGTCATTGTTGCCACAGCGGATGGGGACGGGGACGGGGACAGGGAGGGACCGTTGCGCTGCGTTGTGGCATGTAGCATGTGGCATGTGAATTTTGGGTGGTTGGTTGCCGGCCGGCTAAAAAGGGGTGCAGAAAGCGGCAAGAAATAAAGAGCTAGCGCTACCCTTCGCTAGCGGCCTTATTCCCCCCCGGCACTTGGCTAACACTCCCCCTCCCTGTGCCATCACCCGGGGGCCAGACCTCGAGGCACATTGCGAATCTATAAAAGTATCGAGGCGCATAAAAAACGAGCTCAGTAGTGAACGGCACTTTGCAACGGGCGAACAGCTAACGGCGAACGACAAACGGGCTAACGGCTAACGGCAAAACGTAACAGTTAACGGCTAAACCTAAACAAAGGACGACAAGTGCTTTCGAGTGTTGGCCAAGCTCTGCAGGCCATGAATGCCGGCAATCCACAAGATACATTGCGCAGTTGAAACTTGGCCATAAACTGCACTAATTTAACGGACAACTGTGTGAACAGTAACTTGTCATCACCATTGGTGAGTAAACACATTCACACACACAGAGAGATGCACACAAATCTATCAGCTGCTCATGTATCTACGAGATGCAACATGAGATAAAAATGTCAACAAGGCGGTCCCAAAAAATATGTCTGCTATAACTTGCAACTCTCATCCGCATCCTGAGTTTCCATTTGCCACATTGCGTATACGCAATGTTAGTCGTTTTCTCTGCGCAACTGTTGTGTTTTTTTTTTTTTAAATAAGTGAAATTCGCATTTAGCAACAACTTCATTCACCCCTCGTTTCTTAACACGCGAATTGATTGGAGCATGGAAACTAAATCCATGCCAGTTGATTCGATTTCGATTGTGTTTCTTATGTGGGTTGCTCTAATTTCGATAAACAGTTTGGTATCTTGGCTCTTGTATCTTGTATCTGGGCAAGAGACCAAGTGCTACTTGCCAGGCCTCAGCTTCAGTTTCAGCTTCTGCTTCTGCTCGACTGCGTGTATTTTTGCTGATTTCTTTTGTTTTCACACATTGAACTCGAAGGCAGCCGAAATTTGAATTCAAAAAGCTGTTAACCGCACAACTATTTTCTGTGTAGGAAGGACTGACAACGATGACGACGACGACGACGACGAAGACGAAGACGACGCCGGCGGAGGCTGCCTCTGAATGTGGCTTTGAATAGTCAATTTCTTGAATTTCTTGAATGATGTGTGTGGGCCGCCGCACGCAGCGGTGTCCAAATATGTTGCAAGCTCTCGCAGATAACATCGAAACTACTTAAACACAATCCCTTGGCCGAGCTGCGGCGTTGCGATCATTCACAGCAAATATAATCTATTTGCATTTAAAATATATTTTAATAAAATGTAATTTAATAATATTATTTAGGATAAATTGAAAGTAAACTACATTTATTAAGCTATTCAAGTTTCAATAGCAATTTGATTATTTTCTACATCTATTCTTGTTTAAAAATATCCAGTCTTTCGAAAATTCAGCTTGACTAGCTTATCGATAAAAAGCTCACAAACTTTAACTAAAAAATATCTTTACACTTTATTTTTAATTTCATTTTGCTGAAATTTTCTTATATATATTGATTTAATATATTTAATTCTTACATTTATTTTCAAAATCAACAACTAACAACCTTTATCCTCTTCTTCTTAGTTATTTCGAATACTAACAATTTTTGCGAATCTTTTTCCAAGTTTTATATAAATAAAATCAATTTAAATATAAAACAGATTTAAATACTTTTATATTAAAAATATAAATGATATCTATGATATAATATTTAACTGTAAATGATAATAATTTATATGTTTGCTCAGCATTTATTTGAAATTCAAATAAATATATGTTTTAAATTTATTTTCTTCGAGTGTGCTGTCGCTGATGTTGTTTCTGTTGTTGCTGTTGTTGTGCTTTTGTCTCACTGCTTAATTTGTTTACATTTTGGTTTATTGATTTATTTATTCATTCACTAAAGTATTTTATTTACTCGCTGCCGTTTAACGTGTTTCATGAAAAGCCAACTTCAATGTTGTTAATATTATTATTGATGTTGTTGCTGTTGTTATTGATGTATTCGTTGCTGTTATTGTTGCTGTTGCTGCTGATTGTTGTAAGTATCTTTTATTAATCGCTCGATTCATTCATTGACAAGGTTTACTACCTTCCAGTACGTGGGCGTGTCCGCTGCCTGTGTATCACAGCTTTTTAGCGGTTTTTTGTGATTGTTGTTGATGTTGCTGTTGTTGTTGAGTTGAATTGTCTGCTAAAACTGCATGCAAATTTTGCGTGCGACGGCAGCTGAAACATCTACAACTACACAAGTCCATATATCATGCTTATAAGCACCCATGACATCAGAGTGCGACAGACAGACGATCAGACAACTAGCGACAGAGACAGAAAGAGAGACAGAAAGAGAGAGAGAGAGAGAGAGTGCGAGCGACACGGAGACGCCACACAACGATGATCGACGTTGCCTTGAATTTCCACGGCCTGGCTACAACATTGTGGCATGGTCGAAAGGGGAGGCAGGCAGCAGCAATGAGGGGTGAGGGGCTGTGATCTCTGGGGGTCTCAGCTGCTGCTTTTGTTGTTGCCGAATGCGAAAACAAAAAACAAGAAGACAAAACGCATAAAAATTATAGCGTTTGCTACTTTTTTAAAAATTGTACGCACTGCATTTTAATTTTATACACAGATTTTCGTAAATATTTTTTTTGTAATTGTGTCAAGTTTGCTTTTTTTTGTATATTGCGAACTGTTTCTGTTTTTTCTTATTTTTATTTATATTTTTTTCTTACATTGAGGTGTGAAAAGAAAAACCGTTTAAAGAGTCGAAATTAGAGCTGAATAAATTGCCCAACTGCAACACAGAGACCTGA
Organism: Drosophila sp. st01m; assembly: GCA_018901795.1. Taxonomy (NCBI): domain Eukaryota; kingdom Metazoa; phylum Arthropoda; class Insecta; order Diptera; family Drosophilidae; genus Drosophila; species Drosophila sp. st01m. The sequence continues at coordinate 18,129,305 of JAEIFG010001637.1, forward strand.
ATATTTAATGGGTTAGTTTAATTCGTTTTTCCGTTAATTAATTAAGTACATAAATCTATTTAGATAGTTAACGTTGAATGTGGTATGCGGAAAGTCTTTTTCGTTGTGTTTATCGAGCTCATTTCCATAGTTAAACACTTCAAGATACATAATTCAACTTCAAGATACTTTTTATCAGCAAACATTCTTCGGCGACTTTGTTTCTCCCACTCTGCTTTATTCAACTTTGAACTTTGTTTGTGTGTGTGCGTGTGTGTGTGTGTGTGTGTGTGTGTTGCAAGCATTTAGAGAGACAATGGGACTTTGCGAGTTGCAGATAGTTACAGTGGCCGCGTCTAGACGTCTATGAAAAGCTAATAAATTAGCGCACTTTATGCTCGAAGAAAATTTAATAAATTTTCCAGGCTCTTGCATAAGATGTCTGCCTGGAGTCGCCTCTATTAGCAGCAACAACAACAACAACAGTAACAACAAAAGCGCGTTGCACAAAACAAAATCAGAGACAAAAACAAAGGAAGATGAAGAGGCGAAGCTGAAGGTAACGCGAAAAGAGCCGCAAAAATGAAGAAGAGGAACGATGTGAAAAGTTGAATGCCTAACAAGTTGAAACACGTTGAAACACGTTGCAAATGCGAGGAAAAACGAAACAAAAGAGCGTTGAAGCAGAAGAAGAAGCAGCTGAGCTCAAGGCAACAATGGCAGCTTGGAAAATGTGGAAATGTCTTGGGAAGCTTTCGAAATAGTTCAAGCTGCTCTTGTTGTTGTTCTTGTTGTTGCTGTTGCAGCTACAGTTTGTTGAATTAGATAAAAGTTTAGGAAATGTTTATGCCAAAAGTAAAGCGATGAAAGCAACAGCGAAAGCAGAACAAAATGAAATAGAACCAAACCGAACCGAACGGTAACCAGTTACCATTTTACCTGCTTATCGCAGGTGAGAGGGGGTGTAAGTGGTAGGGGAGGGGGTGGGGTTGCAGGGTCAACTCGACAGTCGGCGGAAATGCAACGAAAATAAATGTGGGTAAAAATGCCAAGCAGGAAAGTGTTTTTCTTGCAGCGCCAACAGTTCAGATACAAGTAACACACACTTAGCCAAGTAAATATTTTGACAAAACTTAAAACAATCTGAAGGGATTTTTAATTTAAAAAGTTCTGAAACCCAATGAATTTCATTATTTTTATTTGACACTAGCAAAAATAATAAATTACAAAACTGGTTTATAATTGTAAAATAATGCATGAACTCTGTCGATATACTTAATAAAGTAAAAATGTGATTGTTCCCCAAAATTAATTACTTTGTCGAAATAAATAATATTTAAAACGGACAATCTTGTACAATCCTTAATAATATAAAATGTGATGTTGTTTTCAAAATACATTATAATCATTATAAATAAATAATACAATATCTCTTGTAAAATATAATATGAATATTGTCAATTGAAAAAGCCGACATCATCCGCAATTTGGAATAGTTCAACTTTTTACTTTGACCAATAAATTTCTTGAGTAACTGTTTATATTGTATCTAAAGTTGCAATCCAAGACGCCGACGTCTGCACGTGAATATTTCACACAAAACACAAAGCGAGTGGCAAATTACGACACCAATCGCAACTGCGACGGCGGCGTCGACTGCGGCAGAGGCAGAGGCAGCGACTGAGGTTGAGGCTGAGGCAGAAGAATGCCTAACCAGCGCAATTCGCAAATGCGAAATGTGAATGCGACTGTGTGTGTGTGTGTGTGTGTGTGTGAATACTATGAATCACAAGAATCAACAGCAAAGAACTAACACCACAAGAAGCCAAGGGAACTCCGCACACTCATCGCTTATCTGTAAACCCCCTTTTGCACCACCTCCCTCTCCCCCCTGCTCCCCGTCACCACCACAGTTGCAGCGTTCATTCATCGATAGCACGGTGAAAATTTCGTGCGCGAGACTAAAAACAAAAGAGCAGTCAAATGAGTCGAAACTCAAGTCTAAAGACGAGATAAACAAACCAAGTGGCTAACAAGCGAAACAAACAAACGGACAGAGGAAGACAGACAGACAGACAGAGAGACAGATAAGCAGACAGACAGACAGATAAACAGACAGACAGTGCAGTGCAGTGCAATAGAGATGCAGCTGGCTAGGCACAGATACATTTGTATCTACGCATCTACGTGTGAAACGACACTAAACTGCATAGTTGAAATATCTGAGGCCAATACACGCACCACACACACACACACACACACACACACACGTACACACGCCTAGTCAAAACAAACAAAACGGCAAATTAGCAAAGCTGTCGAAAACTTTTGAAAAGTGAAACGGAACCCAAGTCAGGGTCAGTTGCCTATATCTCTATTTTTCTGTCTATCTAGCTATCTGTCTATAACTATATCGATAGCAATATCTATGGCAAGCAAACATACAATAGATATTGTATATTGTATATGGGTATATAAAGATATAGAGATATGTATGTAGAACTGGAACGGGTGAGTCAGGCCCACGCAATGCGCCGTCGCACCGGCCAAACTGAAATCCGCATCCGACTTATGATCGACCCAAAAAAACGAGTTTTTCCCACGGCACACACGGAGAAGAGAGAGGGAGACGCGTGGGCAAAACGCTGATTGGAACGCACCCAGGGCAGGCAACATGCACAGTCCAAGTCCAAGTCCATATCTACTAAACATATCGAAGTCCAACTCGAGTTGTACTTCTTTGACGTCAGACATTCATTAGTTGGCAAGATTCATTTGGAAAACTTGACATTATATATATACTATATTTATATATGCGTTATGACACTGCCAATTTGTTTATAACTTGTCAGCAGATCATAATTCACATTGAGGTAGCCCAACTCTGGTCGCTGTCTCGTGAACAGTTTCTATTTATTTGATTATTATCTAATTTCCATCATGTGACAACAGTTTGCACACAAATCACAAGCCACAATTGTGAATCGTGAATTGATTTTATATGATAAAATACAATATATTAGCACTTCCACTTTTCCAACCAGCAAACTCAGCGTTGATTATCTCAATAAATATCATTAAATTCCATTGCCAATTGATAGTAAGAAAATGCAGCTACTTTGACGTGCCGAAGATACGATATGATATAAATATCTTATTTAACTAATTAAAGATACGCATATCTATTGTAAACTATTTATGTATTGTAACTGGGCTTCACACAATTTAATATTATTCATAAAGACGGTCGGCAATAAAATAAAAATGAATAAAATCAATTAACTTGAATATCTTTTTTGAGCTTTGGTGAGAAATATAGAACCATAAAGAGACTCGATCACATGCATAATCATATAAATATATTTATGTCAACATATTTACGACACGGAATAGAAATAAAGAACCATAAAGAGACTCATTCGACATAAGCTTATTAAATTTAACAGCTGCTTTTATATGCATATATTTTAGCATAACTAGAAGTCCATAACTGTAATCAAAACTCAATCAGCTTTTCCAAAAATAACAAATTCAATTTTTATTAAACTATGCAATGGTTTCAAAAAATATTATAAGTGGTAAATTGTTGGTAATTTCGTGAGTTAGATGGGGAAATTTTAGAGGCTATTATCCACCAAATTGTTGCGAATATTAAAACTAAACACACATAGGTAGAGATAAAAAACCATTTGGGGAATGCAAAAAGAAGTGTTCATCCAAATTAAATGTGTGCATGTGCAAAAATGTGAAATGTAATGAAATGAAATATTCTGGCAATTAAAACGACAAACACAATTTTGTACTCATTTCCGTTTTTCTGTGCATCTTTTTGTTCTCTGTGTGTTTTTGGCAGAATTATTCGCTTTGCACCGCAGCATCAACAAACAAACCATTTAAATTTTGAACAATGCAAATATTTGCAAAATATTTGTATAATTAAACATGCCAATGACAAACCACAGAGAGAAAGGAGAAGATGGGTTTTTGAAGAGTTTAGATATACAAACATATGTTTGGTGATAATACTTATTTCCAAGCGACTCTTGCAACTGCCCATTCGCGGATACAATTGCATCTTATAGATAGATTTGCGATCACATCGCTGATATTCATCAAATTTGCATTAGCAAATGAGCGCAGCAAAGTCAGCAGAGGAGGTGAAGAAACAAGAGAGGAGAAGCGAGTGAAAAAACTAAAGCAAAGTCAGCGGTGACGTCGGCAGCGATTCACAGTTAACTCAATTAACTCATAAAATGTAAACTATGCGAGCGCCGACACCAACAACAACAACAACAGAGACAGAAACAAAAACAACAACGACAACAACAATAATAATAATAATAACAACAACAGCTAAACGGCAACGGTGATTAACTCTTGGCCACAGTGGGGCATCATCCACATCCACTGGGCCTGGCTTTCACACACACACACACACACACACATACATACACATATGTAGATGCGTGCCTTGAGATACAGATACGTGGATGTATCTGCAAGTTACAAGTTACGCTTTGCAGACTCGCGCAGTCAGCTGAGCGCGAATAATTACCACGCCATATCTTCTAAACAGACCAGGGAGAGGCGGCTAAGGGGAGGGGGACCAGTTGGATGGGGGGGGGAGGGTTAAGGCGCCGTGCAAGAGGCGGATTCAGTCAAACTCAACTAAAAATAGTCGGCGCGGTGAATGCTTAGCTCCAAATGAATGTAGATCGCACGCTGACCATGGATAGAGGTTGAGTTGTCCATAGTAGTCTGCTATTGCATATGGACAGTGGACAGTGGGACAGTGGGCAGTGGAGTCTGGACGGTGAACGGTGGTTGCTGGTTGGCTCGTCGGCTCGTCGGCTAGTCGGTGGGTCGACGTCGAGCGCCAGCGGTGCTAATGTGCTTATGAACGCCAGTTGCTGCCACAGGTCGCTCGCTGGTTCGAAATGTGATAATCGGACGAGGCGACTTCAATATCGGTTCAATGTGCGCGAATGTCGAGTAGTCCGACTGATCGACAGACGGACACATTTGCACATTTTGCAGGTATTGAACCCATTAATGGGCAGTTGGCTTTCAGCCGCGATTTTTCCCACCAAATGAAAGTTCGTTCAAGCCCAGCAAATCAACCAATTCACATTTTGCCCAATTGACTACCAGCTAAACTTACTCACTTATTAACGAGCATTAGTAATTAGGTGATATAGTAGTACTTTCCATATGATGTCATAATGAAAGTTGAATACCTACATCCAAGCAAAATAATTATTAGTATTAAATAATTTGTGCAAATCTCTGAAAGAAGTTCAGAAGTTAACGTTAAGATTTTTATTAAATATACTTAAGTAGAATCTTATTAGTTTACGGATACTTTCTACAAGTATTTATATAACATTGATCTAGTTATATCTATTCCTACATTAAGAGATTTCTGAAGTGTTAAATTTTACTCTATACTTACTTCTAGTTTTCCTAAATTTATCTGCTTTTAAAGCCTTATGTACATATTTCTGCATGGTTTAAAATAATGTGTAATCTAGAGATGCCTGTTAAATAATTCTAATTAATAAGGTAACTAATTTAAATGATAAATCTCTCAAGCTAAACTAATCCCGAGTGTTTTGTTAATATCTCTAGATCCCTTAAGACTCTTAAGGCTTAGTAATTCGCACTATTTTAATTCCAAATGCATTCTCAAGTTGTTTCTTGCCCTCTGCTCTCTCCAATTCGACCAGGTTAAAGTTCTTTTATGGCTTTCTTGTCTCTTAATGCTTCTTGCTGCCTCTGAGCCAAGAGTTAATAACACAAAAGCCTTTTCATGCCATTTTCATTTCCATTTTCATTATCGTGCGAATTTTTCTAGCTGCTTGCATTGCGATTTCCCCTTTACTTTGTACCAATCTCCCTCTCTCTTCCCTCACCCTATTACTCTTTCTTCTGTTACTCTTTGTCCACGCAATATTCTTGTTGTTTCCTTATTAACATTAATTCTGTTGTTTTTTTTGTAACTGCTGTTGTTTCTTTGCCGCCCACTCTTGGCGCATAATTGTCTTTAGATGTTGATGTTGTTGTTATTGTTTCAAGAGTCGCCGCTGGCCATGTTCATGTCGCCGCAGCTCCTGCCCTGGAGTTCCACTCCCCCTGAGGTTGTTGTGCATTTAAAGCAACATTAATTGTTATGATTTACAATGAGAAAAATCATAAATTAATTAAAATTATTCATGGCGCAGAGGGAAACCAAATTGACCATTGGTCAGAGAGTTTCCTTCTTATTTCCGTCAAGTGGTTCCGAGAATCACCTGCGAGAGAGCGAGAGGGAGTGAGAGGGAGAGGGAAGTTGGCAGTAGTTATAGACCAATTAGCTAACGGAACTACGTGCAAATCGTTGCATCTTGTTGATGGCTGCTTAACCGTTCAATGCTGCGGTTCATTTGTGGACTCATCAGAGATAGTTTTTGCATCTGCTGCTGCCACCGCTGCTTGCCACTTGGAAAGCGGGTTAATTGATGGCTTTAGCATTAAATTGGTGCACTCGCTGTCTGTGTCTACGAGTACATACGTATCTGTATCTGTCAATCTGTATCTGTGTATCTGTATATCTGTGCTGCGCCTTGCATTTGTATCTTTTGCTTGCAGTCGCGTTTTAAAGTTAATTATCGAGTTCATGTTCGTGCCGCAATTTCTTAAGCTCTATTAGATCAGAGAAATTCACAGCATAGAGACGAGTGGGGGAGATCAGAGCGGAAAGTGGAGAGAGCAGAGGGAAAGGGACAGGCAGACTCTTTACTGTGTTCAGCAAACATAAATCAAGTGTGCCAACATTATGATTTTAGTGCCATCTGCGATCCAGCCCCAAAACTAAAACTATTTATTTGAACACACTTGCCACAAGTTCACGCCACACACACTCACACAGAGCAACGTCGTCGTTGTCGTCATCGTTATTGCCTCAAAAAAGTCTAGACATTGCCCAGTCGCATCTTCTATGTTGGATTCCATCTCTCCCCATAGACCAACCACGCACATTAATCGGATGCGTGCTAAATTTATTGATATGTCAATGCTGTCTACCCCCCTCTCTGCCCCCCACTCCCCTCATACACTCTTATCATCTTCTCCGCCTCCTCATTGCCACTCTAAGTGGTCCGAGAGTTGTCTCCTTGAGTAGATGCCACAAATGTTTTTTCGCCTTGTGGCTTCATGCCAAATGTTAGTTGACGTTATCTCGTGCTCGCTTCTTCCCCCTTTTTCTCTCTTACTATATCTCTATCTCACTCTCCTCCAATATTCCCCAAATATTTCTCTTTATTCTGATTCAATTTCGTCGTATACCGAATGTTCGTTTTACCATCGATCCATGTTAGATTCCAATTATTTAATTTCAACTCAGACAAAACTAAAACTAAACTTCCATTTGCATTTCCTCTTTTGCTTTGCGTGATTCATTTTCATATTTGTTGTTATTTTTATTATAAACATAATGTTTGTCTATTCCCATTTTTTCTTGTTGTTTTTGGCTTTTATTTATTTATTTTTATCGAGGGGTGCTGTTTTCGTTTCGTTTCGTTTTATTACATTTTATTTCTTTCGTTTTTTCCTATATATTTCCGTGTGAACTTCCGTTTTTTGTTGCCTGCTTCAGCTTCTCCCTTGGCCAGGCTGAAAGAGGCAAAAGTTTGGAACGTGTTTGAAATATTGATAGCGAGTGCAGAGACCACAACAACCAACAACATTCAGTAACGCAGCGGTGGTTGCAACAACAGCAACAGCAACAACAATCTACTAACACCTCGCATTGGTCGACGGTCTGACTCTGTCTCTATTCCCTCTCTCTCTCTCTCTCTCTCTCTCTATGTTTCACCCACAGTCCGTCGCTTTTGGCGATTTTGCTTTGCCTCTGGCTGCACGACAACTCGTCTCCCTCTCTGCCTCTTCCGACCCCCTTTGGTGTCAGCCTCTGGTGGTGTCCCCCTTTACGGTGCCATTAGACAATAACTGGTAATAATCGTTGAACCGTAAAATAAACATGGATACGCGCTGCACTTGTTTAGGTAACACCAACCAACACCCAACAACCAACAACCCAACAATCCAACAACAACCCAACAACCCGCCACATGGTCAGGTGTCGATGTCGCTGTCGTTGTCGTTGTCGTTGTTGTCTGTGTTCCCCTCTGTCTCTATCTATCTCTGTGCCCCGTTGCCCCTTGCCCCTTCTGCCCCTTTGGCTCTGGTTCTGTTGCTGCTGGTTATTACGTCTATAACTGACAACTGCCTTCTGCCGTGTTTTTGCCGGACGTTAACTGATTTGTGCATTGACGCGAAGTCGTAGAAATATTCAGCATAAATACTCGTTGTGGACTTAAGCCAAGTTGTGGTGCACCTCTTGTGGCTGTGGTTGCCTCCGAATGACTTGAAATGGTTTTAATACTTGCCACAAAGACATTAGCTTTCTAAAGATTATATATTTAGTTTTTGTTTTTCTATGAAATGTGGCAAATAATTTAAGTTTAACATTTTCCAATAACTAATTCACATTTTACGATTCAAATTTAAGCAAATGAAAAGAAATCAATCTGCTGAACTTTTCAAAAGGTGGCAACCTTCATAAAATTAAGCAACATTTTTAACAAATCCGCTTGGTCAATGCAAATTTCTTGTATCAATGAAAATTATCTCTTGAAAATCAAATTTTGATTTTTGTATATATTTTATTTTTAAATCTTTATATATTTTTAATTCTGAATAGAAAGAATAATTTTGTCTATCGCTTTTTGTCAACGTTGAATAGTTAAATAAATAAAAAATTTATTGATTTTGGGTCAAAAGATATATAAATAATAAGTTGATTATTGCAAGCTGCGTTTTGTAATTGAAAGTCCGTTAAAACATCAGTTCCAAGTCACTAAGAATTAAATTAAAAATAACCGCAGTTGACAAATGGTTAACTGAAAGCCACTTGAGCAAAGCAGGTCGAGATTTGCATCTGAATTGCAGCGCAATTTGACCGTCAGTTGGTTGACTGAACGAGTCCAGATTCCATTCATGATATGGGCAGCTTGAATATCTTTTCTTATTATTATTGTTCGTCTTTAATTTCTAAGCATTTAATTATTTGATTGCTCAATCTGTGAAATGTGAATATGTAAACCGGCAATTGGGGTAAGTGGTTCCGTTTGCCTGTTCTAAATGTGAGTATCTTAAGTTCATCAGCAAGAGCAGCTTCTGTTGAAATCGCTGGCACAGATACAGACAGAAAGATTCACAGATACACATATAAAGATACAGCTACAGCTACAAATACAAGTTACAAGCAGTTGCTTGTAGTTTAAGTTTTATGTCCAAAATTTTACGGCTAGCGCGCAGTGTGGCCTCCGGAGTGTGGACTCTTCCGGATAGGAAGAGGGGGAGGGTATGGGAAGAGGGGGAGGACAAGTGCTTCACACAGTAAACTTGAAGTTAACGAAATTAAAACGTAAGCAGCAGGCATATACGCAATAAACACAAAAGAAATTACAATTAAATTAAAAGCAGACAGTGAAAAGATTCAGTTGACTTTCCACCCGTTCCCCGTTCCCCGCTCCCCTGCCCCTGCGCCCTGCAACTACCTTCTACGTTGGCGTGGCATGCAACCCAAATGGAAGTGAACTCTCTGCAACTGCGGCAGCTGCCAAGAGAGTCGCGTGGGCCGTTGCTGCTGTTGCTGCAGTTGCTCCTCACATCCGTCCCTCTTCCATTAGTGTCCGTTGTTGGTGGCGAGCGTTATCGCGATGCTCCACTTGCCTCCCTTTCACCCCCCCCTTTCCCTGCTGTCTACCCCTCCAGCTTCACTTGTTTCCCTCGCATGACGTGCGTCTTTTAATCGCATTCGTTTCAATTGCCGGAATTTGATTGTGAAATGAGCGACGACTTTGGGCGTTGCGACCCCACCAAGTACCCTCCCCTCCCACCTCTCCATTTCTGCCTCTCTCTACGACTTTCTTTGTTCAGCCAAGTGAGGCCCTGCACTTCTTTCATAACTATTTGAACTTTAAGTGCAAAAAGTGCAAATTTAATGTTAATGTTATTGTTTATACTCGTACTCATCGTATGTGAGTATTACGAACTTATAGTTTGGCTTTGTAAAAGTGAAACCTGAAGCAGCATTCTCAGTCTTCTCCTCTCTCCCTCTTCTTCTCTCCTTCTCTCCATCTTTCGCTTCAACTCCGTCTCTTTCTGTTGCGTGTTGCGCATGTTTTTCAATTACAGTTTTTAAACAATTTTCTCGTCATTGTTGTTAATGTTTGTTTGCAGTTGTTAATGAAACTTTCTATGTGCATTATTTATAGTCGTCTTAGTTCTTTCACTTTAATATCCACCAACCACCCACACATACGAAAATCCATCCACCCACACTCACCCAAGGCCATGCAGAAGTGCTGCCAACTTGTTTTTCTACCGTGCTTTATTTATATTTTTCACTTTTCCCAAGTTTCACATAACTGACGGCATCAACATTTAAGCCCAGTCATAATTATTATGCACATTTCGCTTTCTCACTCTCACAACATTTCCTTTTGTTTTTCCTTTTACACCGCCGCTCCCCTTCTCCCCTTTCCTCTCCCTCGCATCACCCGTGGCGTCAGTAATTAAAATTTTACTTTGCACATTTCACTTGACTTTGCTGTCAGTCGCAATGTATTCCGCTTTTTGCCAACTGCATTTTTATTTTCCGTCTATGCAACTTGTAAAAGTCATTCACAATTGCAAGTTTTAAGCTGATTTTCCCGGAACTGTCAACGGTTCAAATACTTTTGGCACACACTGTGTGTATGAGGAGTAACAGAAGGTGTTGGTGCTCTAATAGAATTTTATTGAGTTGCAGCTGCTTAGCATAAATAAGAAATGTTAATTCTTGAGTAACATTTCATGGAAATGTAAGTAAGCTCATTCTGTTAGACAACATTATGTTATTTACAAACTTACAAAGAACAACAGCTGTATAACAGCACTCAAAAATGTAAGACAGATCAATGTTAACTAGCATTGGAAATATGTATTCATAAAAACACTTTACAGCAGCTTGCTTTTTTACAGTGTACTCCCGTAGTTATAATTTTCGAATTTTTTTATTCCTATTTAATATATTACAGTTTTTATACATTCATTAATAAATCAGATAACATTTGATATCTCTGATGCAATGTTTGCTTAATAATTTACGTTTTAATTGATTTACATTTATATTTTTTACATAGAATACCTAGCGAATAAATAAATTGATTAACTCGTTGTATATGTGTTCTTTTATTGAAATCATTTTAATTATTCAACTATTGAAACGAGTGAATTAATAAAAAAGAAATTGAAAGAAAAAAAAGTAAATGGGACGCCACAAACGTATTTGTTAAATACAAATGCAAATAATGTAAATACAAATAGCCAACAATATGCAAATTAAATATTGGCGAATGCAAGCCAAATACAAACTCAAAGCAGAAACAAGTGTAGCGAGAAATACATAGAGTGGCATGTGGCAAGTGGCAAGTGGCAATTGAATAGGACAGTTAGTATCTCAAGGAGCTTCAATTGCTTGCATAATACAAATACATACACACGTGTGCAGTGCACAGTGTACACATACAGATGCAAACATCAATCGTGTACTTGAAAGTTTAACTCTTGGCTCAGTTGGCTGAACGTAAAGCTTGTTCAAGGATATGTGCGTGTCCTGAATAGGTCCTTTCAACTTGCGTGTGAAGGCCAACAACCCAAACAACGACAACAATATCGACAACGACAACGACAACTAACGAACGAAACAGCAGCAAAAGCTGAACCTTAACGAAACAAGAAGGATATTTAAGGACATTAAGGACATACCCACACCTGTCGATATTTGTACAGTTTGGCGTGCGCTCTGTTTCTGTTCATTAAAACGAGAACAACTCCCCTCAGCTCCTATCTTGCCCCTTCCCCGGAGCCTACTCAAAACCGGTTACCACAACGGTTTTACTGCATCCTCACAAAGGATCGATGAAGATGGAAGCGCAGCATTTCCGTTCGCAAAACTCGTTTGCCACAAAGTGTCCTGCCTGGCAGTTGGTCGAGGCGCCCCTGAAACTTACCGTTCGACATGTGACTGCATCCCCTACTCCTCACCCCCTACCCTCTACCTTAAACCTGCTCGCATGTTGCCCCCATTCGATTTGCGTCCTTTTGTTTGGACAGAACGAAAGCAGCTCCAAAAGGTAATCACCATTAAAACTCATTACCAAGGGTAACTGCCAAATGCCGAAATACAAAGCCAAGTTAACACAGGCACGCCATGGTCAATATTCCCCAGGATACTAAAACTAGCACTGGTCATATAAAGTAACTTGGCCAGTTCCACGATTAATCCCTACAATGTATCCAAACCAAACAGAAACAAGTTGTAACAACAACAGCAACAAAAACAGAAACTACTACTACTGCCTTTGTTGATTTTATGGGAGCAGACAAACTTAAAAGTACGATATATACAAATGTTTTCATTATTAAGCTAAATTGAAGACAGCTCTTGCATTATTTACTTAGCGTTCCTTTTATTTAACATTTTTATCAAAAAATTGCCCAAAATGTCGCCAATATTACGGATATTAAAATGGAAATCGAATTTCCATACATGATTATGTTTTATTATTTTCTTCCAGTTTCAGTTCCAGTTCTTTCATTTTATTAAAAACTCAAACTAATTGCTGCATTGAAGTTAACTCATTTATTGATATTGACTTAAAATACATGGGCACCTTCAATTTAATACACATCAAGACAAATTTAATAAATTTAATGATGCAAGTTAAAAGAGAGATACAAAGATTCTCTGTATATAATGCTGTTCAAGTTAAATATATATCAAATAAGTAAATCTAATACCAACAATGACAGCCAACAATTGATACGTTTGGCAGGTTACATCCCATAATTTTTTTAAATTATACTAACATAAAATGAGCTTGCAGCTGCTAAGGGTTGTGGAAGCTCCCAGTATTGTGTCTGGCGGCGGAAATAAATTTGTTTGTCAAAAAATGCGCTAGCCAGAGAAATAAATTGCGACTGTTTTATGGCTGTCTGGTGACATTACAAGAGGCATTTTATAAACATGGACAAGGGGTTGTGTGCAGTGGGTTGGGGTGGGGTGGTAGGTGTGGTGCATATTGACTTGGCTGGCTGAATGGCTGGTTGGTTGGATGGCGCCGTCGAAGACGACGACGACGACAACGACTGCCAAATAGAGTCGAGAATAATTGCGCTGCAGTTGTCGCAATGGCAGCAGGAACGTGGAAATTGTTGGACAGACAACCTTGAGCTAATTTGGCAAGAAAAAGCTATCAGAATCCCCTACTCCCTCCTCTCTCTCTCTCTCTCTCTCTCTCTCTGTCTGCCTGTCCCTCTCTCACTCACTCACTCACTGATGTTGTTGTTTGTCTCTTTGCAGGGGCCAACTGTGGGCCAGACAGAATTCCTCGCACAGCGCCGTCGGCAACATCATGACAGCCGCTAAGTGGGGCACCGTCACAAGGCAGACGCCCCAAAAATAGACGTGGCAACGCCAAAGGGGCAACGGCAACAAATCGGAAATGCTCTCAGCGACTGTGTTGCAGATGCCGCCGTCTCAATCCCGCAAGAGCGGCCTGGTGCTGGGCATCTGCCTCGACCAGCTGATGCAGCAGCCAACAGAGTCTGCCACAATGGCAGCCAAGTTGCCACCAGGCGAGCCACACAAGGAAAAACAGTTGACAGCCAGGTCAATACGTTGCTGGCCACCGCCCTGTTTCATTGTGCTCGTCTCACTGCTCGAGGTAGGTGACCAAGTAAATGCGAGTGTACTTACTGACCATCTACTCCCTTCATTCCCCCATCTACTGGGTTTACCTCCGACTCAGAGGGGTGGCTTGGGTTGTGGGCCACGTTGCCATGACATCGACCAAGTTGCACAACAGTTCACGTGCTCATTTCGGGGGCAATTTAATTGCTACCAACTCAACTGAAATAAAAATAAAAAGCAGCTCATTCTAAAATTAATTTTAAGACTTGTAATTTTAAATGGGAGTGTCGAGTGATATTTGACCATTCTATCAATTACTTTAGTTGGAAATTAAGCTGCAGTCGAATTGAGCATTTATTTACATTATATAATATTATTATGCGGGGAAATTATAAATTATTTGAAATATTAGTATCATTATTTTTGGATTTATTTACTTTCTAACGATAATGTTTGATTTCACGTTAAATAAAACAGTTTTCTTTAAATGCTTTGAAACTTTTACCTCTAAGTTCATATTTTCTTAGCTTATTGATTATTACTTATTAATCAGATTGAAAATTTGTGTTGTTTATTAAAATAGCATTATTCAATGTCACTAATATTTTTGAATTTTTTTACCATTCAGTTTCAAGATACATTTTAATCAAGTTATATTTAAAGTTTACAATATTTTAAAAGTTTAAATACATACAAAATTTTTATGAAAATTGTTGTATTCTTCTTCAGCTGATAACACTAACTTTTATATGCAAAACGGTTCCATTTCTGTTAAAGTAACTACATCATAAAATATCTCATCTGTTTATGACTGCAAATATTTTGGATGGTTTTTATAACTTCCACCCTTAATAACTTCGCGATGTTTAATAGTTGAAATTACAATCATCAAATGCAATATAACTTTGAAAGCATCTCTTATAGCTTTCTCTATTTAATATGCTTTATATTTGCCACATTCCCCCTGTCGGTTTGTTGCATGAATGGCGACCCTCCGTTACAGCTGCCACAGACTCCCCGTAACAGCTGTTGCTTGAAATGCTCCCCCTTTTTTATTTTGTGGCGAACTTCTTGAACTTCTTTCGCTGGACCCTTTTGTAGAGTCATCTTTTGGCGTGGCATGAACTGAAGTTGCTGCTGTAGTTATTGATGATGTTGATGTTGATGGCAAGGGTGGTTTTGATTTGGGGTCTCTGTGGGTGTCCCCAGTCAGGCAATAATGCAACCTGATCATATTTCACACAGGCCACGCTGAACTTGCCTCAACTTGTGGGGCACACACTCGTAAATTGCCAACTGGCCATTAAGCGAGTTGCGGGCAAAAGCATTTGCAAATGCCATTTGGCTTCCGGGTAAAGGATATACGAGTGCGAGTATCAACAGAACGCGAAACAGGAGACGACTCCGATGTGGGAGAGAGTGCGTGCGAAAATCCAACACTTCGTACTGTCTGTCTGTCCGACTGTCTGTCTGTCCGACTGACTGACTGACTGACTGTCTGACTGTCTGGACTTGTGTCTGCCACTTGCAGACTGGACGCCGCCAGCCACAGAAGGGGGCAATTGCAATATGGATACGGATTGGAATTGGGATTGGAATATTGCTATTGGGTTCGGAATGTGGAATGTGGCAAGGCGCATGAAATTTGCCAAAGTCGTCTCGCCACTGTCTGCTGCCAGTCTCGTTGTGTGTTCAACTCAACAGTCTAAGCCCGAGGGGTTGTTCTGGCTTTGCTTGGATTGTGTTTTTGTTTTGGTTTTGTTTTTCCATTTTCATTTTCTTTTTCTTTGCTTTGCTTTTGCCTTGCCTTGCCTTTCCTGTCAGAACAACGGCGCCGTTGTGGGTCTGAAAAATAGCTTACATTGTGATGGCTTTATTGCCGACCCCATCTTTAAATCGCTTTTCTAAGGAGTCCGAAAGACAGACCAAGAGAGAGAGAGAGAGAGAGAGAGAGAGAGAGAGCGAAAAAGGTCGACAAAGTGTACAATGGATAGAGTTAAAAGTACACATAAAAACAATCATTATAATATTCAAGTTAAACATTTCTGTTATTTACATATCATTTTTAAAATGTTTGTGCAAATTTCTTTAACATATCATTGCTAAATTAATTAAATATAAATATATTTAATATTGAAACAAGTAGAAAGTTTATATATGAATTTCAATTAATGAAATTAAAGATCATTTTCTTCTGTGTACTGCTCTTTTACGTCAGTTAAGGACCCAAAGCTTTGAGAATTACTTCCTAAGTCTGGCAACCATAAATCAAATGCGCCATGAAGCAATAACAATTTGATTGCTCACATCTTCTCCTTCACTTCCAGATCATTGTCTTTGTATACGTGGGTTCAGCTCCGCCGGAGGATTCGCTGCTCATCTATCGCCCGGATCGTCGGTTGCAGCTTTGGCGCTTTGTGTCTTACGCCTTGTTGCACGCCAGTTGGTTGCACCTCGGATTCAATGTGGTCACCCAGCTGCTCTATGGCCTGCCACTGGAGTTGCTCCACGGATCGGGACGAACGGCTGTCGTGTATCTGGCGGGTGTCTTGGCCGGCTCTTTGGGCACCAGCGTTGTGGACTCCACGGTGTATCTGGTGGGTGCCAGTGGTGGAGTCTACGCTCTGCTGGCGGCCCAATTGGCCAATGTTCTGCTTAACTTTGGCCACATGCGACACGGACTCGCCCAACTGCTGGCTGTCATTATTTTTGGTGAGTTTATTCCATTCTCCTCACTGTCATCTCTAATTGTTAATCCTTTAGTGTCGTGCGATCTGGGCTACACGTTGTACTGCAGACAAATGGCCATGGTGGAGTATCAGCCATCGGCTGGACCTGCGATCTCAGTTTCCTACATAGCCCACATGACGGGCGCCTTGGCGGGATTAAGCTTGGGTCTCTTTCTGCTCCGGCAGCTGGATGGCAGCCTGCGTCCACGTCTGCTGCGTTGGCTGGCCTTAGGAGTTTGGGCCACCTTCAGTGGATTTGCCTTTGCCTTCAATCTGGTCAACACGGTTACCGCCCAACTGTTGGCCGAGCAGGGGGGGGAGGTGATCAAGCAGCATCTGCTGCACGATCTGGGCATGGAGCGTTGAGAGCTGCAGATCAAAGACTGAACCCAGTCACACCCTGAAACTATACTCATCTTATATCTGGATATCTGAATATCTGAATAATAGACTAGTCATTAGCTCGTAATGCATTCCAGGACAATGTGCTCAAAAGTTTAACTCTAAGAACCTGAAGAGAAGGGAAAGGAAATATGAAAACTTTCTCCTTACAGTCAGGTGCGCTCAAAGGAAATCATATGCTACCAATTATCTTATGTGAATGCCAAAAGAAATGGAGTCAAAGAGGTCTAATCAACTGCTAACTGAGCGAGGCTCAATCTACAGACTTTGATAACCCTTTCAAACTATGCCGCTTAAGATACCAGACTTCATTGACCGGTAAACTCTAATTAGTGCTATGCATTCTATTTTATAAACTCGTAGGATGCAACTGAAATCATCCCATGTATTTATGAAATTATATTATGCGCTGTCAAATCAGTTTTAGCTAGGCTACAAATAACTCAATTCCCGAGAAATGGAAACTATATAAGCAATAAAATATCTACAAAAGAAATAATAACATTCGATATTATTTAACGGAAAATGTTGGTAAGTATATTCGTTTCAATCATTTCAAATTATGTGAAATTTAAGATTGGTTTGGTACTTTTGAATTAAACTAAAAGTCTCTATAAATATTCTTTAGAAATATGTTGGATAGAAAATGTTTAAAGCACTATTTCAACAACTGCATATCTTATATAAATTATTGCGCATCATGAAAATATAAAATAGATTCGTTCTCATTCGCCATTAATTTAATTATATCTTTATGCATTTCCAAGTAAAATAAATGGAAATAATAACCGAAAACTACACGACTTGTGGCTGAATTTATTCTGTGTTTTATGAAGCAATTTATGGATATAATATGTATAAATATACAAGTGCTTAGGAAGGTAGTACACGTGAAAAAAACAACGATAAGTTAACGATTCACAACAATAACAAAAACAAGAACAATAACAACAGCAGCAAGAAACAAATGCAATTGGCAATTGGCGAAACGAAAAGCAAATAACAAACATAAAATTAGCCGGTCGATTTTGTTTGTTGGCATTGCCTCATCGAGAATTGGCCTAATTAGACACTAGGGCCCCCTTCCCCCAACCCCCTTCCCAGCCTAAAAGTGGTGCTGGGCAGAGGAGCTGAGTGGGGCAAATGCGACAGTGGTTGGTTTTTGTTTTGGTTTTCGGTTTCGTGTCGCCTTTTGCAAAGTCAAATGAGCAATAAGAAAGACAGACACAGAGATACTCTTTAAAAAGTTCTACTAAAAATGATAAGATATATATTTCAAATATTTGTATATATTAATTTAAGAGATATAAGTTAAATTAACTCAAGAGATTCCAACTCAGACTGCATATAACCCACAGCGAACTTAGTTTAGAGGGTATCCAAAGCAGATAAACCGAAATTGTAAGCGATTCTGACCGAATTTGTACTGAAATTTAATAACTCGTCGCTGCATTTTGTTGCGGCATTCGATTTCTGCTGCTGCACAAACAACAACACAATAACAACAGCAACCACAACAACAACAATGGCCCCACCTCGTCGCCCTCCCTGGGCCGCACAAGGAGCCACAACTTTTGACGAGACATTGATGGTTCAATCCCCCAATCGACCCACCAGCAAGTCGAGCCAATTTAGCAAACCGAATGCAATTTTTATACACACAACTTGTGCAACTGATGTGTGTGCAACAACACGACTGGCCAGCGGTTGCAAGTTGCCAGCAACTTCTTGACTCAGCGAGACGCTTAAATCCTCGTTAAGTCATCACCAGAGTCAGGTGAGCTGGTTCTACAGAACGTTTGCAGAACCAGAAACCGGGCGACATTTGACAACAAATATTTGTGACATTAAATGCCGTGGCAAGTCTTATCCTCAGCCTCAGCCTCTGCCTCATCCGCAGCCCCAGTCAGATCCAGAGTCAGATCCGCAGCTACGTGCTCATTTCACTAATTTAATGAAGACCTTTGCGGTGGCTCGTCCTGGTCCATTGTCTCGACGACGCGTCGTCTTCAGATTGATGGGCTTCAAGTTCGAGCCCGAGTTGGAGTTGGAGTTCGAGTTCGGGTTCGAGCTCTGTGGTTGAGTAGACCACATATGAATGTATGCCCAGGCCTTGGGCCATCTCTACTGCTGCTCATCCTTCTCCTTCTCCGTCTCCTCCTTTGAGTCGCTTTCACTGGCAGCGGGAACTGACTGCATCAATAATTTGTGTTCGCCGTTGAAAATAATTGACCAAGTTTGTCTGTTTGCGGTTCTCTGGGGCCAGACGTAAAGCGTTGTGGCATTTAATCTACTTGCAGCCGTCCAAGTCGAGGAAACTTCAATTGAGTCTGAGACTCAGGCTGAGGCTGAGCCTGGTCTTGAACCTGGAACCACTCTAGATGACAACGACAACTGAAACGGCGGCAACAGCTGCCAAAGACAACAAAACAAAAAAAGCAGAAAAACTTAAAAAACAGCAACAGTCCTTGTCTTTCTATCTTTGTCTTTGTCTCGGCCTCGAACTCACTGCACTTCGCGTAATTGAAATAATTTTAAGTGAAAAATCTGCATTCAAAAAATATTTCAGTGCACATAAATGTGAAGAGCAGCAAAAACTAAGTAAGTAGTAAACCAGAAGCAGGAGCTGCCAGCCAACAGGTTGACCAGCAGATGCCCTACAGATGAACAAGGAGAATTCAAAGACAATTCTAAAAGCCAACTTGGTCTATTTAAAATATGAAATAAATAGAAATTATTTTAAAAATCGAATCTCTTTAGAATACAACAAGGAATAAATTTTATTTTTATTTACACGTATGTTAACAGACAGTTAAAAAATGATAGCTAATTTCTGGATTTTAAATCCCCAAAGAATCTGCTTCTATATACCCGAAAAGTCTTACCTTTAACTTTTCATTTATTGTTATCTCGTTTACTAAACGCATTTCTCCTCTTAAAATCCATATGCTCTAAAAAATTGACGGCTCTTTTATGGAGCAGCAGAGTGGACGATATTTACATGCACAAATTTTCAAGATTCGCCGGGTGGACACGAAAAAAGAGTCAACAGTTTGCAAGTTTGGCATCCGGCCCGGTTGGAGCCATCTTAATCCTTGGCATTAAGGCAAATTGCACCACTAACAGCAGCTGCCCGGGCAAAATTCTCATTTCTCAGTGAAGCAATGCATTTTGGAGGCAACGATCATCGAGCACCGTAATTTGGTTAATTCGACGCTCAGCCAAAAGTCGTTGGACCGCTGCCGCCTTCATCGACAAGGCCCTGAGTCCACGGATCGGAATCGGTTGGGGATAGGACCACGTAATGGGCGATCAGCACGCGGCTGCCACTCGTCAATTTCAATGAAAGGTTTGTATGCTTTTTTATTTCTCTCTTTTTTGTTTTTGTTGTTGACGATCGACACGTTCACGTTCACGTCCACGTCTGCGGGTCTGACAAGGATGATCCTGCTGGCTGCCTACTTGCTTCATACTTGTCGGCTTCTTCAGCAGCAGCAGCAGCAGCAGCCTCAATTTAGTTTCTTTCTGGCCCTCGGGCAACTTCAACTCAAGTTAAGTTTTTATCACATGCTGCACTTGCCGCATTTTTCGGTGGCTGTAATTTTGCTTCAGACATTATGAGTGCCCACCTCTCCCAGACTCAGATCCAGCCCCGAAAAACCAGACCCACATTCATCAGATGTCGATAACTTTGGATAGTCTCCGCAGTGACAGCGATTGCAAAATGTTTTCGATGTGAAATAAAACAGAGATTCAAAATAAAAAATCTGAGATATAACAACATATGGCTTAATTTTAAGCAATTCAATAAACATTATGTCAATAAATCGTGTTGACAAATATAACAATTTTATATAATTGCTTTTAGTTTTTATCAATTTCTCATATATCATCATATTTTTCCAACTTTGTCTAAGAACTATTAGCAATTAAAAAGACAGAAAAACAATATTATAAACTAAGATAAGATTTATTACATTGTGCTGTGAGTTGTCAACTGCCAAGTACTTTCCTAATTATCCCTGTTAAATGAACGGCTAATTTCATTGATCGTTAGCAATCCATGCATCTCATTAAAGCTGCCAGTGAGTCTCGTTTTCGTCTGGAATCTTTCTTCATATTTTGTTGGCCTCATAACTCAGTTCAATATAAATCTGTTAACAAAACGCTTAAGCCGCTTTGTGCGTTTTATTTATGACCATTTGATGGCGCATTATCGGATCAGGCACATGGCACTCGCCAAGTGGCAACTACCAACTCACAACTGGAAACCTACATCGGGCAACGGGGTATGGGGCATGGAGCATGGGGCACGGGACACATGGCTCATTGGACAGTTGGCAGCTGGCGCGCCTCATAATTGGATTCGTCACAGGCACTCTTTCGGTCCTGGTCATAAATCGCAGGCTGCTTGAAATGCAAATTTCGGTGGTGATGTTGCCCCCAGACGTGGCGGTTGCATGTCGATGTGAAGGTGAATTGTGGAGTGCGAGTATCATCGGCAAGGCATCAAAGTGCCTGGGTGCAAATGTTCGCCAGCCCAATTAACGCGAAGAGCAGCAATCAGACTTCACTTGAACAGCAAACTGTTTGCAATTAAGCGTCGATTTTCGGCAAAGTGCGTGGCTCTTACTCAGCACAGATACAACAACAGCAGCAGCAACAAGACTTACAACAACAGCAACATCACGAACTCAACATGCTGCAGAAGGAGCAGGAACAACAACAAGAAGCGTCTCATGTTCCTGGCTGGCTGCTTGTCGATGCGTAACAAAGGATAATCCACAAACTGACTCGTTTCAGACTCTTTTTGCTGCTGCTGCTGCTGCTGCTGGTGCTGCACCCACTAAAAAAGTCAGACAACGTCAGCAGCAACAACTACAACCCACGCCAAGAGCAAGAGGCGAGACTTCCACCTGGATTCAATGAATTTCTAGATACCCTTATATTTCATATTACATAATTTAGTGAAAACAAGCTAGTAATTATTGGAACTAAACATTTTTAATTATATGTCTTAATTTTGAATGCTTATTCATTATTACTTATGTCTTAATTTTTAATGCTTATTCAATATAATGCGTTTATTATTGGCTGCCAGGAAAAGTTCAGTGTTGCAAACTTTAACATAATATAAGCGTACCAAAATGAGTATAACAGTGCTCTAACATAAAAGGCGCAATATTAACAGATTTGAATATAAAAAATCTACGTTACATTTTCCTTTCCTTTCTGATGCTCTCAGTTGTTATATATTCATTTAAAGTATTTTAAACACAATTACTTGCAGTGAGCATAACATCATACTGAAAGTCTGCAAATTAACAATTGGCAGCACTCTCAACCATTACCAGTCAACTTGTCTTATTGCAATAAATCAAACTTTTACAAAAATACTGAGACAGCAGTTTATTTCTCCCTATATTAATGAATTTCAGCGTATAAATCTATATATTACAAACAACTTCAGATAGCCAAAACACTCTTACGTTACATATACTCTCCAGTAGAAACAACAACTGCAACTCGTGTCCACACCCAAGAGGCAAAGCCAAAGGCGAGAATTGCACAACATTTGACAGGGTCCAAATCGCACCCACCCATCCTGGCTGGCTGGCTGACTGACTGGCTGGCTGGCTGGTCGTCCATTTGTCCGATTGTCTCACATGTTCTTGGCCACGTTGCAGATTAAGTGGTTTTCGGCCTGTGAGAGTCTGAGGAGTCTGCCAAAGGGGTCTATGTCTATGGCCCACGGGAAGCGCATCTAATGCGCAAAGTGCTCGAGGATCGCCTCGAGTTATTTCAGTTTGCATTAATTAAACATTTGGGCAAGTACCTGACTTTTGGGTGTGAGCATCTATATCTGCTTAGCTGTCTGATGGTCTGGGCCAATTAACTTTCGCCCATCAGTTTCGCCCATTCAGCCATCAATTTGTTCCGCTCGAGAGCTGTTATCCCAGTTCCATTCTCCGTCTCATTCTCAGACTGAGTATCGCTTGGCCCATTGCCCATTTCATCTGGCAGTCAACTTCAAAACAAGTCAGTTTGAGAGATAACAAAAACATCAATGCGAAAAATGAAAATCGATGCGAAAAGTGGCTATAAATTATGTCTGCGGTGGCGTCGATGGCGATGGCGTCGACTGCCCGCCAAGTTGATTGAAATCGCGTCTCTGATAAAACAGAATTAAGTTCTGTTACCCAACAAAACAACAACAGAAACAGAAACAACAACAACGGCAACAATAAGTTGAAGAAAAGTTTTACTGGCAGCGGGTGATGTGTCAGTTGCATCAGGTATGCAAAAGAGCAATATTTCTGAAATGATGAGTTACAGATGCGTCTGGAGACCGAAGCAGCTCTGGCTGCGGCTGCGGCTGCGGCTGTCTCTGTGGCAGTGGCATCAACAGATGCAAAATATGCAGCTCCGCTTGCTGAAATAAGCAACAAATTCACAACTTCCAACAGCCATCAGAGCAGTTCCCTTTTCCCATCACACCAGCGTCGGTGTCTCTTCAATAGTTACATCTTTTAGACAATGCACAGTGGTGCAGGCGTTATACAATAATATAACATGAGCTTGACAAATTAACAAAAAACAGACACCTTAAAGTAATAGGGATATCGAACTTACTTCAATTATTCCAATAAAAAATTTGATTTTTTATGGGCAAGATTGCATTATAAAATACTACTTAATACATACATTAATTTTTACAAAGAGGTCAGTTGTTGATCTACTTTTTAAACATTTAAATATGTTTTAAGTTATACATATAAATTGTATATCAATATTTACTTGTTGAAATTAATATGTATGCAAAAATGAGTGAATTTCAATCGCAGTTTAATTAATTAAATAACATTGATATCAAAGTTTGGACAATTCCATTTGTAGAATTGAAGTATATTTAAAATATTTCCTTCAGGTAAATATAGTTGTACAACTTTAATGAACCTCTTCTTACTCATTTAATGGGTACAACAATAATGCATTGTGTGCTCTGAGTTTTTAAAATTAGAGACTCTATTTTTCTTCTGCTTATGTTCCAAATGCTCACCACTGTGCACTGTGAATCATTATCATATTGCATCTGCTGTTGGCTGCTGCTGCTGCTGCTGCTGTTGTTGTTATTGTTGCATTGTTTACTCAGCACAGACCAAAACAAAAATGCAGTCAGTTGGAGTCCGGAGCCCAGACATCGCCAGTGAAGCGTCTGCCTTACGACGACCACCGAGCAGCAGAGGCAGCAGAAGGAGCTGATGAATGGGTTGCAGCAGAGATGGAGCAGAAGTTGGAGAAAGAACGGGGCATGACCATTCGCCATTGCTGCTGCGGTGACTGCGGTGACTGCGGCAGAGGCAGAGGCCAGCACAGCCTCCATGACTGCGGTTTAGACACACTGCAGGAATCCTTCTATAGATCTTGTTGTTCTTGCTGTTGTTGTGGTGAAAACGCTGGCAAGTAAATTTTATGGATTTATTGAAAATTGAACGCACTTGAAGGCTGAAGCTGGTTGGCAGTATAACCGAGGGGGGGGGGGAGAGAGAGAGAGGGAAAACTGCCCGCCTCTCAGTCTGGGGGCCCCATTGCAAAGAGTCTTGTTTGGAAAACAAATAGCAAAAGCTGGAAGATGCTGCAGACCAGGTCGTGCCATGGATGTGGCTGTAGCTGTGGATGCCACGCTTTTGTTTGTTGCCGAGTTTTTGTATTTGTTTGTTTACAGAAACGCGTGCGGCCAACAACAACAGCAATAACAATAATAACCACAACAACAGCAACAACAACAACAACAACATCGAAAGCAACATAAAATCGAGTGCAAAACGATGACTAAATTTGAACTCAATTAATTTTCGTCTTCAACTCAAATGGCAGTCAAACAAAAAATCCCAGCTTTTAGCCCTATGATCTGGATATGCAACAAAAGTCATTATTGGTGGCGCCTCAGAACGAGTTGAGCGAGTCGAGGCCGGTTCTCAATTTGATTTACTCTTACTAAGTTTTCACTGCGACTCTAGCAACTCTAGCAACTCTTGCAACTCTCAATTGTGACTACGCCCACTCATTTTCCCAGGATGTCGACGGTGGAATTCGCTTTCAATGCCCAGCCACGTGGGCAGGAATCGGATCAGAGACGCCACACAGTCAGACAGTCCAACAGATAGTCCGACAGTCAGACTGTCGCTGAATCAGGATCATGTAGTCACTGTGTAGACAGTGCCAAACACCTAGAAATCGGACAAATCTGTGCGAATCTATTCGCTCTCGGCCATGAATAAAAATAAAGAAATGTATTAACAATTTTTCCAAGAAACGTGCAACAATCGTTGTTCTCTCTAACACACAGCTTGAATATGCACACAGCACTCATAAATATATATAAAAAATATATATGTATATATATGTTTATACTTGACAAAAGCAAATCGAATATGTTGTCGTTGGGTCGCCCACGCCCGTGAGGATCGCCTGAGGAAGGGGACTGACGCGGGGTGGGGGAATGCTGCGGCGCCTGGCGACATTTGAAACATTTGAAACAATTTAAGCAGCGACAAAGTGGCCAGACAGGTGGCTGCCAGGTCGCTGAGTTTGGGAAGGGGGCGGGGAGAGGCGTGATTGTCACATAAATTCATTAATTTGTCGCACTTTGCGAATTGCCTTAAAATATTGTCAGCTTTATGGCGACTTTAATTATAGCGACGACGCATTAAAAACTAATGCAAGAAAATTAATAAAATCTCACAAATTTTCACATCTTCAAACGAAATTGAGAAGACACTTTCTGAGGCGGGGGTGTATAGCATTGTTGCCGGACTGGGGGCAGTGAAAACAAAGTGAATGTCGTTATGAATGTTTGGGCATTTAAATTTAGCAAATTGAGATACGACAAGACGGCGATCAGACCACTGAGGCGACAGAGATCCCAAAATAGATGTAGCACCAGTTGGCGTTATTTATAATGAGAATACCTAGACATCCAAGGGGTATTCACACTTTCGATATTCATTTTGAGGTTGATGGCAACTTTTCAGTAACGCTTCTAAGCCGAAGAATAGTTAAAGACTTTTTGATTTCTTCAATTTGCTTATAGTTTATAAGTGTACAATTTATTGGTAACAAATGGCAATGTTGTCATTTAATAATGTGTTATTAAATCAGGATAAATTACTGCCAATTTATGCATTGTTATATCATTTATTCTCCTTTACAAACAGTATTTAACATTTGAAATAAAATGGTGAATTCCAGGGGATTTAAAAGTCAGGGGAAATTTAAAAAGAATTATTCAATGATTTTATTAACTGAATTATACGCCTGTATATTGTGTCTACGAATTAATTTTTTTAATTATATATTTTATTTTCAAGGGTATTAAAGCTTCGTCATGTTGCACTTGACTCTGCTATCTTGTTTTATATATACAAAATCGTACGATGTTTCAGGCAGTGTGATCTGTCATGTATTTTTAGTTGGCCCGCGCGACAGAAGCGAAATGAAATCAAACGAGACAATTTGCAAATGTTTGCTGCAATCTGTGGACCAAGTTGGCCACGTCTTACACATGTATAGTACAATGTGCGGACACATGTATAGTATGTGTGTCTATAGGTGGCCCTATTTGGCCTATCGATGGTTGTCAATCAACCAGGCCAACCCACGCTGACCCTCCCCCTCCTCTCCTCTCCCTCTCTTCCCTCTCTATCATTGTCCCTCTCTCTCTGTGTCTCTGTCTGCTCAATCAGTTAGTCACTTAGTTAGTTTGTCAATCGGCTGTCCCATTAGCCGCGACACTTGCCACTCGGCTAACGGCCCATAACGGCCGCCAGCTTAAGACTTTTGTGGCCTAAGGGGAGCTGTAGATGAGGGGGAGAGGAAGGAATAAAATTCAACTGAGGCTGCTGCCTAATCCCACCTTATAAGCAGCTGCGTTTTGGTCGACCTGTAAAAATGTATGCAAATTGCTTATTGAATTGGAATTCTTGTGCCCGGTTCTGGCCATATTTGCGACACGGCTTGCCTACGAAATGAATCGGAATAGCAAAGATCTGAGAGGGTAGAGTGGAGTAAAGTGAAGGGGACGAAAGGGAACGGGCTGAGGTGTGCGCAGTGAGAGCACAGACGCCATGAATCAAAAATTGTATAAATCGTATCAAGATATCCAAAGAGTCAAGGTCTCTTCAGCCAGCTTGGACGCGGCCCACATCCGACAGTTGCCCGACGGAGTGGGCGGGACAAGGGAGAGGGGACAGGGGACAGGGCTGGGCACCTGGGCATACATAGGTAAGTTCGCAGTCGCATAATTAACATGCGCCAGTGTTGCCAGCGCGAACAACAAGAAGAAGAATTATCAAAGAAAAATAAGTCAATAAAGCAGCAAGAACGAAATAAAACCAAACACAAAAGACAAAAGACAAACTCTCGTGGGTGTCGAGATTTAATTTTGTTTTCGAGTTTAATGCCGGTTTATAGTTGGGTTTTGTTTTCAGCATTAAGTTCCATTGCACTCTGTTGGCAGGGGAGTATTTGTTGGTGGGTAAGGGGATAGCGAAAAGGGAAAAGGGAAAAGAGGGACCCCCCTCAACCACAGAAAATGTGTGTGAGTTTTTAATGATTTGTGCAGTTTTATGTTCAGCAACTAAGTTCGGCTTTATACATAGCATAAGCAAGTACATATCTAGTTATGTATTAATGTATGCACATAAATAAGTGTGATTACAGTTTGTTTACCTCATAAATGATACAAGGCAAGTGAAAGGTCTACAATTTGAAAGCTCATAAATTTGTATGAATACATATTCTTTCTAATGAGAAAACAGACAATCAATAGTCAACAGTCAATATTTAGAATAGAATATATTGAAAAAACTGTATAAATTTTAATAAATTCGGTGTTGGAATTTTATTTCTTGTTAACTGTAAGTAAAAATAAGAAAAATAATTAATATTAGGACGTGTTGAAGCTGTCTTAATAAAATAAGTTTATAAGTTCAGTCAAATATTAAAATTATTCAATTTATTAAAAGATGAAGAAAAGAACACATCATAAATGAAATAAAGATAATTTGTATTCCTAACACTTATATTTTTTTTAAAGTCCAAATATTTATATACATATATCATTTAATAAATATGAAATTTTACAATGTACTTAGCTTAGTTTTTATTTGCGACTTTATTTCGACTAGACATATTCTTCTGATGCCTGAAACCAGATTTGAGCTTTAATAACTAGATGGACATTTTCTCATAATTGTTAAACTTGTCTTCTTATATTCCCGCTTAATTTATTTGGGCTTACCCCTCGCCCCCTGCCTACAATTAATGTGGGCCACACGCACAAAGAACCAAAAAAAAAAAAAAATAAACTGAGAAAAAGCAGAGAATCTAAAAACTTTTGCATTTTTCATCATTAATAAAAGTCGACGATTCACAATGAGCTTTTCGACAGAGAGTGTGTAACACAGTAACACAATTTATGGAAGAGGGGGCAGGGACGGGAGAGGGAGAGGGAGGGGACAGTAATTAACTGGTAGTACATGAGAAAGATATGAGAACATTAATGCGACGTTGTTGGCGGCAATAACCAGTTACATTTTATGACTTTAGTCGAACAGACCCCATAGATGGAGAGCGGCTAATGAAAAGAAATGAAGTCCGAAAGTAAATGAAACAAGTTGCAATACGACGGACCATTTGACCCCGCTTTAGTGGCCCTAGTCAGTGGGGGAAGTAGAGGGGAAGGGGCTATGGTAACTACATAAATGATACGTCGAATTAGAAATGCCATAGAAATGAAAACGTTAGACAGCATTTCAGATTTTTAACGGCTGAAAATTTGGAGGAAATGCAACGGAGTCAACACCGATAACCCCATGAATGGTCGTCACTTTGTCGGTGACAACTAAATTAAGCCCGGCACGTCACTTTACACCTCTCTTTACCTCTCTCTAGCGCGATTTTCTCACCGTCTAGAGTCTAGACCCAAACGGAGATGACCCGGGTGGAACCCGCAACAAATTCGGACACCCAAGCAGCGAAAATGGCTCTAAACGGTGATTATGCCGCCGAAGACAGACAACAGCGAAAACAACCAGATGATGAACAACAACTTCGACTTCAACTCAACAACAACAACAACAACAGCAACAGCAACAACTATGACGACGTGGCCAGAGCGACTGTGATGACATTGCCAGGCGAAACAAATAACGTTGTTTTATGGGTCGTACATGTAACATAGAGATGACTCCCCACCCGCCCTCCCCCCCCCTCTCTCAAACCCATCTATCGTGTCGATGGTGTCAGCAACCAAGAACAGACCAACAACAATGTCTACAGAATGTACCGTAAAATTTATGTTGAAATAAAACATGACACCAATAGAACAGACCCAGTACCAGACCCTTACACAAGACCCCAGATCCATGGACGGACCCCAAGTCCCTACACAGCGAAAACGAACATCAGACCACAATACAAATTTAAAACTTCTGATTTTATCTTTACATCGTTTATGGATATACATAAATATTAAGTAAGCAATATTTGCGAGTCAAATAACAATTACTTAGCATTAATATAGACAAATGATTTAAGTACATATTACTTATTTAGAGCCTCGATGATTAAGTTATTTGCTGAGAATAATGTTACGAAATTGTGTTCAGTGTATGTTTAGTCACAAGGCTGGAGCTTTCGTGCGCTTTATTAATTATGATGGAACTGCGGAGCTGTGAGGCTCTGTCTATGGATGTTATGCTATGCCTAATCCCAGAAAATTGATGATGGCGCCAATGTGGCTAACCACACAGATAATCACAAGAAGAATCCGCAGCTTCCGCTTGCGAGAGAGGGAACAAAGAAACAAAGAAACAACGAGAAAACCGAAACAAATGTCGCCACAATTTTGACAATCGAACTAAAGATGTGTCACCTTAACTGAATGTGATTTATGATCTCTCGATATCACACAACTATAAATACAAATGCGTATAGTACTCGTATAACTTAACTGTAGCTGAGAGAAACGTTTGAGGATTAACAATTTATGAATGCAAGGCACAATTTCAGCTTTTTCGGTGGGAGTTCCGTTTCCGCCCTTGTGAGTTCAAAAGCTTTGCCGACAGCTCTCCTTTCCTCTCCTCTCTCTCATTTGCACACTCTCCCTTTATTTTCGTGGCCGATAGAGGCAGTGACAATTGTGAGGGTCGCATCCCACGAGGCCTGCCAAAAATAGCTGATTCCTCTCACAGCAGCACGGCCAATAAACCTCAAATTATATGTGTCTACTTTGCACGCAACGAGCGACATTCAAACAAATTGAAATTACCAAATGCATCTATGAAATTTATCGCCTGACTGTCGCATGGAACGGACAACGGACAACGGAACGGGAGTGTGTGGCGACATGGACGATCAGCTCTTCGCTCGACGACAACAGAGAATTAATTTATGAACATCAATCTCAATCTCCACAGCATTGGATACGAGAATCCAAGTATCTGAGTATCCAAGTTCGTCTGCCCGTCATTGTGTTCAAAATTTGTGTGTTTGTTATTTTGGTTGAAATTTATTTTTAATATTTTCGTAGCGCTGTGGTCTCAGTGGTGTCTGCACTCGGCTAACCCCTCCTGCCACCAGTTCCACCCCGCATTTCCATTTCCCAATCCAAATCCAATTCTGTTGCCGTTGCCGATGCCTTCATTGTGGGCGGTTGCCGAGCTTGATACGAAAAACACAATAAATTAAGAATATTTATTTGTTTGCGGTAATTGTGCGAATAATTGATGATTATGTGCTTTATATCCACATCCCAAAAATTGCAACTAACTGCCAAGCGAGTGTTGAATGATTTTTAATTAATTTTCAAAGAGGTTATATCAAGTTGACCCCTGACACCAGCAGTAATTCAATGTTCTTGACGTCAACAAATGTCAGCTGAAATATAGTGATTTAATATATTCATCTCTGTATCTCTTTGATAGATTCCAGCTATAATTAAAAGGCTTCTTGTTTGACTGCCCTTCATGTTCTACTAACTAAATCAACTTTTGTTTAAATAAGTTTGAAGCTAAAGTCTTTTTCAATAAGAAACTCGTGTAAGTATTTCATGCTGAAATACTGCGATTTTGTTTTAATTAATGTAGAAATTATTGAATAAAATCTCATATTGTTTATTGCTTTTTTATCCCCCTCTTATATAACATATATGCTTCTTCCTTATATGCTGTCATTTAGTTGGGAAAACAAATATTCAGTTTATTTTAACATTTATATAGTTTTATGCAATCTAAGCACAAAATAAAAATGTAATTTTCTACCCAATTTCCGAAGTTTCGCAAAGAAAAACCGCGCTTATCTATGGAATCGTTTAATCCCACATAACTTTTGAGATAATTTTCTAATTCAATTGAGGCAACTGCCTTAACTTTTTCTCAAAAAAGAATAATGACAAAAGCAACAACAACAAATGGATCGGCAAGTTGGTTGATGGGAAAAGTCGACCCCAAAGCGTCTGAATAACGAGCCACATACAAAATGGTCACAATTCAGGCACAAAACCGAAGCGAATCGAAACGAAACGAAACGGACAGATTTTACGAGTCTGCCAACTGAAAGAAAACTACAAATGTTTACACAACTTGGCCTAAAGCTACACCACCTACGTTAAGGATATTCCATATAGAGAAGGAGAAGGAGCAGGAACAGGAGCAGGAAAAGCGACAGGAGCTGGTGAAAAGTTGGTACAAAAATTGAAAAACTTTTGCCGTTGTCTTCTTTCTTTATGATGATGACGAGCGACGGCAGCAGGTTTGAGAAACTGCCACGCCCACCAATGCCAGTCCAATGCCGCCCACATAGGCAATTTGGAGCAGATAAATATAAAATTTTGGCGAGAACTTTCTCGCACATCGACTTCAAGTTTCTCCCTCTCCCAATAGAATTGGATTTTTATCTTCGAGTGGCAGTGAGGCACAGTCGAGTCACTTAAGCTATAGATACAAATGTATCTCAGGCTGCCTGCCTCCCAACTTTGACTGCATTTGACTCAACCAGAGTCTTGAGATATATTCTACTTATCCACTTGCCGAAAAACATCAAAAAAAATGTAGCAAGTGAATTGCATGTGTGATGAGAAACTCAAAAGTTCTGATTGTCAGAGATAAAGAGACGAGCTCTCAGGGATTCTCGATTCCAAGTCTAATTGTCCGAAAAATTGCATGGGAATAATTCGCCAAATGAGAGCATGCCATATGCAAATCTCAAAGAAAGAGAAATTTCAGAGAGACTGCCACTTGAATAAATATTTAAGCAATTCAAATTTTCTCTTCAATTGAAAGGAAGGAAGGAAAACTTTTGCTGCCAAACTGTGCATTGTGACTTTGTGGTTAGCTTAACTTAATCAGAAGTCGCATATCAGACCAAGTATCACATTACATTATCCCCTCTCTTCGCTCCTCACCTGCTTGTAGTTTGTAGCTGCGGTTTGGCAATTTTGTTAAAGATACGTAGCGCCGATATGAGTGAAATGTGTGCGCCAAGGTGAGAACAAAACGCTACAACGAACCGCACATTTTGAGCGCGTGAGTGAACCGCGCTCTAGATAGACTAAAAAGATAGCGGGAGGGAGAGAGGAGATAGAGAGAGAGAGAGAGATGCATAACATCATTGCCTACATATGCACAATGTAATTTTGGGTTGAAATTAAATTCCAGAGTTAAATCATTGCATTAACTGATAGTTTCGCACCAGCAAATAAGATTCGAAATTTATACGAAAGAGGGAATTGAAATGGGGGAAGTAATCACCTGTGGAACAAATTGCTTAGAATATCGAAATAAAATTAAATTTATAGTCTAGCGATATTTTAACAAAGATACTCTTATGAGCTTAACATTTTACATAAAAAATTTCTTCTAAATTAAAAATATATAAAGTATTAAATAATTATAAAGTAATTAAAGTAAATTAAACTCTACATATTTTATAATTTAAAGAACACAGATCAAAAATATATATTATGTTGGTCAAACATTATCTGATTTCAACAAATAGGTAACATTAATGACGCTTACCAATTATGCATATATATGCTAACATAACATTTTTACTCTACATAATTTAATATCAGCGCCATAACATTATGTCAAGTTGCTGTTTGTCCGTTAACATGCTGTTAGTTCTTTCTTTCTTAGTATCAGATCCATAACATTATGTAAAGTTGCTGTTTGTACTTTTAACATGCTGTTAGTTCTTTCCTTCTTAATATCAGATCCATAACATTATGTCAAGTTGCTGTTTGTACTTTAACATGCTGCTAGTTCTCTCTAATGGAGTATGCCTTATTACCAGCATTGTTCTATTGTGTTTGCACAATGTTAATGGTTGCCAAAAGGCACGTTTCACCTCATCCGTCTCAGCACTATGCCCGCTCGACAAAACCATTGCGAAATAAACCGCAGCAGAGCAAATGCTGAAGACGCGGCTTTTAAACCGCACTCATCTCGGACGGACCAACATTTCATAGAGCGGACCGCATGCCAACAAGGCCTAATTGCATTGCAACTGTGTGCACTGTGCACTGGCCACGCCCACTCTTTACAGAGTGTGAGTCTGAGTGTCAGTGTGAATGTTAATGTTAATGTTAGCTTGTGGGTGGATGGGAGTTTCTGGGTGGCAAAGATGCATGCAACAGAGCTGCTCCTTAATTACAGAGTTGAATGTAAACACGAGGGAGTGTAACTGAATAAGTAAATGGATAGCTTTGGAGTTACACTTACTCAACGTGTGTATCATTGTGTCCATTAACTGCACTTGATCACCAAATCGCGTGTCGATGACATTTCCGTTGGCTATTTGTTCCATTCTTCGCCCCCTCCTTTAAATCCACCAGCTAATGAATAGAGTAAAGTGCGATTTAATTAAGCGAAATGCATAAGCAAATTTAACTCGACATTTCTTCAGGATGTCCATACAACTGCAGTTGAAGTCGCGTGTGTACGAAATGCCATACCACACAAAATGGCGTCGATTACCGTTGCCACATGCAAGGAAACAATATGGCGAAATGTGTTTAAGCTTTAAAGTTCTCCCTGAAGACAAATGCGATTTTGCTGTGAAAATTGATTCAACTGACAGTTGGCAAATACGGAATTCCCATTAAGATTAATGATATGTAGATAAGCATATGCAATTTGTAAATATGTCGCTATTAAAACGGATTGAAATGGGGTTAGGGTCGATAGATTTTGATATTAAAAAGAAATTCATGTTTATTTAATTGACAATATAATATCTGTCTTTTCTACTTTTCTATTTATGCATTTTACACTGCTGCTTGTCATTGAATAAACATAACTAAAACAATATATTAAAACTACAGGTGAATAGTGAGTATAGATTTTCTACATTCTCCATCCAACTGAAAGTTTAATTATAAAATAAAACCATTTAAAATGTTCTCTAAGCTCCAACAACCAACTGTGAATCAAATTGAGAACAAAAGTAAGAAGATAAAAAGTGAGGTTAGCTCGCACACACAAACACACAAAAAAACACAGAAGTTCCAGGGATTCCCTGAAGTCTGTAAATCAAAACATATCAACAACAAAGGCGAAAATCAGGTAAGACAATGAAGAGATTACATTTACTTACGAGTATTCTATCCGTTAGACCATAAACAAGTTCCTCTCTGGTTGATGTTGATTCTGATGCTACAGAGATAAAGAGATAAAGATAACCAAGAGCAGTGGCGCTAACAGGATCATAAATTTAACGATATAAATCTGTGAGTCGGAGCACTCTCTTTCCCATGTGTGTGTGTGTGTGTGTGTGTGTGTCCCTTGTGTGTCCCGGGGGCGTGAGTTGTAACAATTTAGAATCCTCACACACACGCAGATTTTGAATTACTTTCATTTTTATCACCTGCATTTTGTTGTTGCATGTATGAGTTTTGTTTTTAATATAATTTACACGCGAGTTGCGTAGACGAGGACAAAGCCGAGGCTGACGACTCACTTCATCATAAATTCACCTGTCGTTGCTGAGTTCATCCTGGACCGGACCTGCTTCCGTTGCCCAACCTGTGATGGTGGGAAAAGCGTTTGGAAATTTCTGAATTTCGACTGTGTGGCAAGTGCGCGAATATTTCGTGGAATTCCTCATAGCCCCGGTTGCCTCCGACTTGGGCAGGACAGGACCGGGACTGGGTCCGGGGACAGGGTGCGGTCTGGCCAGGCTGGCGCGTCACTCGAATTGAAATTTCATTAGTTTTACGATACGCGACCATAAAGAAATATCGAGAGAATGGGCACGCACCTTAACGTTAACGTTAACGTTATCGTCAACGTCAACGTCAGGGACAACGACTTGGACATCGTCGCCGATTTACGACCCTTTGCTAGAAGGCCAGAGTCAGCAGAGAAAGAGAGAAAGAGAAAGAGAGATACATAGAGAGAGGGAAAGAGGAAGAGAGACGGACTGAGAGGCGAGTACAGCTCGATGAATTATGGAAAGCGATTTACATTCTCCCACTCATATTTTATATGTTGTTCTTCATGTTTTCATTGGTTTTTTTCTTCTCCTATCATCTTTTTAATATTTTTTATTTGCGAATGCATGAATTATGGATATTTCCTTATGGAATGCGCCTGGCATGCATACAAAGAACTAAAAACCGAACCCAGAATCGAACACCATAGAGAATGATGCTAGAAAATTTGTTATTGTGGAATTTCCTGAAATTTATGGAACCAACTCAGAGGGTGTAACGAAAAAACATCATATATTACTAAAATAGCATTGAATTGTGTAATAGAATTCGATTTGCAAGTTATACAAAGATAAGAAGTGATATATTTGTGGGGAAAACAATTTGTAAAAAAGTTAGCGTAAGGAAAAAATTGAATAAGCCATAAAGTATATATTAAGAAAGATTTCAACTATAATTGTATGGATTAAATAAAAAACTGTTCAATACAAAATCTGTGTTAATCAATTCAGTATTGAATTATTTAATGCTACTAAATTTTATTTAATAAATTGTTATTTCAACTTTAAGTTATTGTAGAAAAGTACGACTGTTAAGAACCGTTATCACTCAATATGTATAGCAATGACATCAATTTAATCACAACAATATGTCAAATATGATGGACAATTAAATAAAGGGGAAGCATATGCCGTCTGGAATTTTCTTCCACTGGAAAATCCCCAACTGTTAACTGGACATGCAAATGACCAACGCTAGAGGGCGTGATGTATATTTGTAGCTGCGTTGGCAGCTTTTGGAAATCTATAAAAACACAGTACAATAAAATATGTTTGAGGAGCGAGACACAGGCAGACAATGAGAGACAGAGGGGTAACAGGGGAAGGTAGAGAGTAATTGTTATATTCTTAACAATATTTCGGATATTTATGACCTATGCTGAGC
The DNA here is from genome assembly GCA_018901795.1 of Drosophila sp. st01m. NCBI lineage: Eukaryota > Metazoa > Arthropoda > Insecta > Diptera > Drosophilidae > Drosophila > Drosophila sp. st01m. The sequence goes on from JAEIFG010001637.1 coordinate 18,165,633, forward strand.
TCTGCTGCATGCTCGCTTCTCCTCTAGTTGGGTATATTCTTCTCTGGTGTGGGGAGGGGAGGGCATAGTAAAGTGTGTTTCGGTTCCAGAGTCGCCATTTTGCTGAAATCGTGAAAAATGTTGCGAAAAATTATAATGTGCTCGCTGCGGGCGCCAAATGGAAATGGAAATGGAAAATGGAAAATGGAATGGAAAGATGACAAATGATTATGGAGCATAATAAATTTCAGTGCTGATTGAGCGAAATACGAGCAGCGCCGCCAGTGGAGAAACAGATGGAAGAAGAAACAATGCAATAATATGCATAATGCAAAAAGAAATGCAAAATATGAATGAGAAATTGAGGATTTTGCGTAACAATGCAAACCCTGGAAAAAGTAAGTCAGTCAGTCCTGTAGATATATTCCTTACTACTCATTAATGAAGCTAATTTGCTGTAAAATCTCTGCAGCCTGCAGGTTCCTCAAACTCACTTCAGATTCAATTGTAGCAAAAAGCTTCGAGCGCAAACAAAGCCAGGAAAATAGAAAGAAAGAGACAGAAACTGAAACTGAGATAGAGATAAAAAAAGTTGATCCTTGTGCTTATGCCGGGCGAGCGACACGAGTGTCATCCACTGCTATCATATCTCAATCCCAAACAAGTCCTTACTATTATCCTTGTCCGAATAAATAACAGGAACTTGCTGAGAAAGCAATTTTATTGTCTCTTGCGCATAGAATCACACTCTGTCTCCCTCTTCCTCCCTCCCTCTGCCAACTCTGGCCCCGCTCTTTGCACACATGCGAACCGTGTCCTTACTGTCCTGTCAGCGTCAAATATAGGAAGTCGTTGCCCAAGAAGTTTAGTTTGAATTTATTTTGGTTCGAGTGACTCAGTTACAAGTGCAACTTGTCCTTGCGCATTTCTTTCTCCCTGAAGTTTCTCTATCGTTACTCAAACGCTTCTCTCTCTTTTTATCTCCGTGCAATTGACATGAGCCAAGCAATAAACGGTCAAGTGACACTTTCTATTGAGTTATCAGAATAACATTGTACGTACATAAGCTTAAAGGTTACTCACACAAAAATAGTTAACAAATTACGCAATTTGTGAGAAAGTTACGATTTATTGAATAAAACTGAGTTATTCCTATGACTATATATTTAATTTAAAAATGAAGTATATTAAAATGGAAAATCAACATGATTTCATTCATAAATTAAGGAACACTATTTGAAACTTTACAGTAAAATGTTGCCTGTTTATTTCTTAACAATCAACAATTGCTTAAATATTTATTGATAATCATTTTATGCTATTCACAAGATTCGAGCACAATTCCTGGCCAAGTTTCAGGTCGACACTTTCAAGTAAAAAGCCGTCGAGTCATCGACAATGCAAGTGACTGTCAATCGTAGCGGTAATGCTGCCACACACACGCACACACACACAACAAATACACACATCATTTTGAAACAATGACAACGAAAATGCGGCACCCACAACAATGAGACAGCAGCAACTGTTGCCGTTGCTCGAGCAAGCAGTTGGTGGATAAAAGAAGAAAGGGGCAGACGAGGGGGAACCCTGTAGACCAAGTCAACAGCAATAAAATATTTAAAAATAATACTAAAGAAAATGAAGTCATCTTGTGCAAATATGAAAACAAAGTCAAGTGTTAATTTGCGTGGGAAAACAATTTCATATTGTGGCTCATGAGGCCCAGAGGCTTCAATGAGGCGGCTAAAAGTTCTTTTGATAAGGTCTTGGGGTTTGTCCGACACGACGCGGAGACGGACAGCGACAGACGGACGGACGGACTGACAGACAAAGTCATCGTTGTTGATGTACCCTGAAAGCAAAAGTGTGTAGCACTTAATTGTATAATTTCCACACGCAAAATGTTGATCTGAAATACAAAAACAAAAGGGAAACTGGAACTGAAACTGGAACTGAAAACGGTAGCTTAAAGTACTTCGAGCGTGTGAAAAGGTTAAAGGGCAATACGCACCGGATTCCGTGGCGGCTATTAACTTAATCACAAGTGCTTGCGATTAGCCAAAAGGGTCAAAGCCACGTAATGTGTTCAGCCAAATAAGCGAAAAAGCTGGTGGAAAACATTGCCAAACCAAGAGTCGACTACCAAATTGACCCGACGAAACATTAAGTTTGAAGTACATCAAACATTTTGTTGTCTGTTATCTCAAACTAACAAAACAACAGCCACAACAACTTCCACAAAAGGTGCCACCAACTTGGCACCAACTATGTCATTAAGTGTGTGAGCGGCAGGTGGGAGGGGTGTGGCAAGGGGGGGTAGTAGATGGGGGGGCAAGTGAGAGCCCAGAGAAGATTGAAACTTTTGTGCGTCGTTACGTTGTTGTCACCATCATTGTTTGTTTACCTCTCCTTGTTGTTGTTGTTGTTGTTGTCTTTGCTTATGTTATGCGAATGACATTTTCATGTACTACAAAAGTTTCTCGACCGCTTCTCGTTTTCATCATACCCTGCAATCAAAGTCGCTACACGGGGTATATAAGTGCCGCTAAAAGAAATAGTTTATTTTACAACCAACATTAGTTTATTTTTTAATAACAATTATGTAATAATATAAATGTAATTAATTAATATACTTAAAATGATGTTGCAAAATCTTTGACTAGTTTGAACAACATAATGATTAAACTATAAAAGAAAATCTTTCTATTTAAAATATTTTATTCTCTAAACTATTATTGCACAATTGCACAATTTGGTAAATAATAGAATCCAAAACAACTTTCAGCTCTCTTAAAATTCAGATCCCAAAAAATCTTTGCAAAATTGTTATTCTTAAACTAACGCGTTAAGTCTAGTAAACATATTAAAGGGCATCAACTAGTCTATCATAGCGGTATCTACTAATGGTTTCTTGATTTCTGTATGTGCTGCTCTGTGGGAAAATGTATTTATGATTCTTTAATGCTAGATTTTCCAGGTATTTTGTTGGCCCCGTTAAGTTGTAGCTGTTGTCAAAACTTACGCACTTTTGTTTCACTTATGTGGTGTCTGAATTTATTATGGTCAGAGCGCTTTCCAATTCATTGAAAGTTAAAGGTAAAGTTAGTGTGAGCAAGCGAATGCATTTATACGATTTAATTAGATTGAGAGAAGCCTATCAACACTTCAACAATTCCAGACATGCAACCCATTCATACCAAAAGTAAATTCGAATTAATCAAATCATCATGGCAGCTGAGCTCTTCTAACTTCAACTCGGACCAGTTGAGAATGCTCTTTGATCTGGGATCGCCAACACAGAAAACATATTTCAATTATCGGGCCATGACCGATCGCTGCTGTGGTTGCTGCTGCTGCTTTTGACCATGGCCCTGATGGTTTTGAACTCGACTGACGGCGTCTGGGGCGTGGGGGCATCAATCAAAGCCGCAACGGCAACGGCAACGCAACGGCAACGGCAACCAAATAACAAAACAGTTAATAACAACTACCAAAATGTGGACCAGAGTTGGGCGCGAGTGCAATGCATCATCGACAGCTCCATCAACGTCATCACCAGACTGCAACACAGCAAAGAGAGCCAGGAGGATGGCAGCAGAGAGGCAGTGGAGAAGGGGAGGCGCCCCCTTTTGCTTGTGTGGTCGCTTGTGTGGTTGATTTTCAATTTCATACGCACCGTTGGACGCCGCCCAATATCGATGAGAGCGGCATTTTATTGATTAACTCGCTGCCACCCAGATCCCAGATCCCAGGCCAAGACTCAGTTATAGACTCAATCCCTAACCCATGCTCTGACCCAGTCACCATCTCAATTCCCATCTCAATCGCAGCGTCCAGCAGCGATTTTCATCACTTGCGTGGTAATTAAAATGTATTTTCTTTTGATAGTGCCTAATGGGTTCAGTACGCTGGGTGGTCAATCAGCTAACTCTCTCTGTCTCTCTCTCTCTCGCTTTCTCTCTCACTCTCTTTCTCTCTGACATTCTCTGCAGCGACAATACGCTTTGTGGCAGCTGTCGCAGCTGAGTTCAGGCCATAATTCAACGTCCTCGTCGACGTTGACGTGGACGTCGTCGGCGTCATTGCCAACATCATCAATTTTCTGAGTGAGCCAAAAAAACACCACACACACACACACACAAAAAAGTGTTAAAGCGCGAAAAGCAACAGCAACAACAACAAGAACAACAAGAACAACAAGAACAACAGGAACAACATTGAGCAATTTGTTTCGCTTTGTCTCTCCACTGTTTTTCCCAGCGAACAAACAATGCGCAGTCGCACCAGGTGAATTCTCCCCCCTCAGCCCAGCCACCCTCTCCCCCTGCTGCTGCCCCTACCCGTGTGCTGTGTAGGTGGAGGGAGGGAGGGAGAGAGGGCACATTATGTGTTGCACTTTTATTTCGACACTCATTTGCAACTTTTTGCTAATGCACCTCATCGCCGATGGTTTCTTTGTGGCCACTGATAAGCGACGCCGCCGTTTGTTGCCCTGCCACAGTAATAACACAATGCAATAATTACAATTTATATCTTGCAGATACAAATCGCACATTAAGCGGCTTGCCACTTGCAACTTGCGACAGACAACAGACAACAGCCAACAACCAACAACGAATGACGAACAACTGCCGTCACTTACAAAAAGCTGTCAACGTGTGCGTTTTAACGCTCCGTCGGCTCTGCCAACGCCAGCGGCTTCTCGACCTGCCCAAATGAGTCGCCAGTGGGCGAAGCTGTTGCCAAGCAGCAGCTGCTGCATTCAGTTCAACAGCAGCAACAACAACAGCAACAACAACAGCAACAACAGCAGCTGCCCAACAATTTCTGGCTGCTGACCGGGGTCATTGCCAAAATTTCAATCAACTTTGGTGGTCAACGCAAAAAATACTTAGCAACGGTCCGCAGAGCGACTTTTGAATACACTTCCCTGCTTCTGTACTTATATTATTATAGTTTTATTTGCAAACATTGTACTGATATATAATGTAAATATTATAAATATTAACATAGAAATTAAAACCCATTTTAGATCAATTAATCTCATATTTTCTGACATAATATAATTTTTTCACCACTTTCCATTTCTTTCGTGTAGTATTCTGAAACGTATTATTATTAGTAATATTACTTTATCATATTACTTGTTTCACGTTTCTATTTTATGCGGCATATTCTTTACCTTTTTCTATGAGTAATGACTAACTCACTAAAATGTTTACAATTGAGAGTAGATATAAAAGGATAAATGAAATACCATTGGCCTCATAAACTCATAAATAATTGATATGTATCTTAAAATCAGATAGTATCTTATGCATCACAAAATAAAATGGATAAACAAGACAATAATTTAAGACAAATTTACCAAAATAATGAAATACTCATAGGATTTTATGTTTTATTTTGAGATAATTTAACAGTGCAGTGCCAAAGTCTTTTCACACAGTTAACATGGCTTCTGTCTGTTAGAGTATCAATTGAGGGCAGACAAAGTTGGCTCAGAGGCAACAGCAGCCGTTTAGTCAATTGGTGGTCCTACTTTGCATACGACTCTGGACCCAAAAGGACTCGTTGCAAGATCCAGTTACAGTTTGATCGACACATATCACACCTGGTCCCCCGACAAGTCCTGATGCCGATGAAGCGAGAAAAGAAAACAGCAAAGATCACAGCCGTTGGCCCGACAAATTGCAGGACTTGGACCTGGACACGCGTGCGCAGGATCAAATTACGAGGCGCATGCGATGTTGCCCCACATGCAACATTCTGTATTTGGTGCGAAACTGGAGACGGGTCAGATTAAAAAAGTCATACGTAACAGACAGACAGCATCAGGTCGCTCTCTCGATTTCTGACTGGGAGGTCTGCCGATGACGTTGTCGATGACGATATCGATGACGATGACGTTGACGATGATGCCGCTGCTATCGCTGGCAGAGAGGCGCGACCGTGTGGCATGCTACCTCCTTCGCAGTCGGTGTTTTTGGGTCGTAAATCTTAAGGCCAAGGACACTTCAATTAGACTAAGCGCCGCTGTCTCGTGTCGTCGTCCTGTTGTTAATATTGTTTGGACTTCTGTGTCACAGCTCTTGGGCTGAGTTTCAATTGCAATTAGCACAACATTAGAGCGGCTGACCTTTGACCTCGCTGCCACTCCCGCTGTGCCGCCTATTGTCCTGACCTCGACACTGTCCTTGCGCCTCAGTGTGTCCTCTGTTTTCATGCCACTCAATGTGTTTTATTTCTCTCCCAATGTTTTCCTCGTTCTGTCGTTTTGTCACGCATCCATTCGCCAAATGGACGGCATTAATTGCGGTTGTTCCATTGTCCTCGGCTCGGAAGAGGCGCCTCCGCATATTTACATAATTGTCCCTGTCTCGACGTCACGGTAGCGAATTGCCGTCCCAACAGACAGAAAGAGATGGAGAGGAGAGAGAGAGAGAGAGAGAGCACGCCTGGAAGGTGGAAGCTATGTTTAAGAATAAAACAAAAGCGAACGAAACGAGCAGAAATAAAAAATGAGACTCTATGTTAAATAAATGCGAGTAGTGGAAAATAGCTAGAGACTTAGCTAAAGTATTTGCACAGGAAGCAAGTAATAAAATAATTATGAAGCGCAAAAATGGAAAACTGAATAATAGGTACACAAAGAAAGCTTGAGAAGAGCACGGAGAAGAAAATGCATCAAAGACAATGAAGGAAATTTATTATAGTTTGCGAAAATAAAAAGGAATATTCTTTATGAATTTCACAAGAACTTCATTGTTTACTCTATGACATTCTTAAACTGAGCTTGCTTAAATTTAATAAACAAAAAAATTTACTACGGTAGAGATATAATCAAGTCGGTCAAATTAACACAGTATTTAGATAATATATTCTTTACTTCAATTGTAAATTCTGCGTTTTAAACTAACAATCAATAAATATACTTACTGCTTTTTCTGAGCAAATAGTTTGATTATTTTAAGCTCGATAAATTTGGTTGATTATTATCTAAAAATAGGTGAAATCTCTGATTGCTACCATTTTTCCATCGAAAATCAAAGAAGTGAATCAAAGATAAAGAACGGATGATTTTTTTTAGGAAAAACAAAATTAAATTTGCTGTAAAATTCTCAAGAATTTTGAGAAAATTACAACCGGAATTTCTGGTTTACATAATTTTCCGTATGTCATTATCAACATGAAAAGCGCATCAATCAGCGGACAGCAAGTGCCTGCTTCCGGGCAACGGTGGCAGCCATGTGTCATCGTTGCCACAGCCACACGCTGCACGCTGCACGTTCCACATCCCCCCCCGCTGGATTGCCACTTTGAGGAGCTTTAAATTTTCGCTGATCGTGACAATAAAGCGAACAGCAATTGCCCAACGGGGCCAAACTTTTGTTGATTGCCATCATCAAACTGTTTACGCGGCGGATGACAGACAACAATGACAGCAATAACAATGACAACAACAACAACAACAACAACAGCAACACCAACACCAACGAAAGCAACTTGTGGAGGCGCGCAAAAGATTTGCAGGAAATGTGTGTGTGGGGGGGGAGAAGTGGACAATGTTTGGTACCGGGCAGTGATAATCACTGAGCTACTCAGATTTGATTGCCCGATGAATGAGTGGAGGTTTGTGGGTCAGCATTGAGTGGCATGTGAATACTTTCGAGTGGCGCCATGACTCAACTTGTTGTAAGAACGCAGGAGATTGAATACGCGTGTGTCCAGGAAATACCATTTCTTTCTCAGCGAGTGAAAGTGAGCAAAAGAGGGGAAGAGGGGAGTATCAATTCCAACTGAACTGCAGTTCAGGTCGGCACATCAATAACCCCGCACGGACGGTTAACCCAATAATAATCGGAACGCGTAGATAGCACCTAATTAGGGTGCCGATTCGACTGACAACTTTAGCGCCACTAGTGCGGGTGGTCGACGACTTCGGAAGGATCGAAGCATCCACGGATCGACTTCGGCCTAAGACGATTTCGGATCAGACGGACGGAGGGACACACCCAGGCAACATGAAGTGGCAGCTGCGTAGACCTTGCCACGTTGCCGGTGGTAACAAGACGGAGTTTGTTTTTGCTTTGGGTGTCGCCGACGATTCGTTGCGTTTCATTTGTGGTGCAGACCAAGCTGAGATAATTACATGTTAATTCGTGTCCCCCTCTCTCTCTCTGTGTCCCTCCGATTCCAATTGTGTGTCCGGCGATTCCCTAATCCGAAGACAGCGCAATCAAGTCCAATTTGAACGGCGCGGCGTCTTTCAGAGGTGGCGACTTTGCCGCCGGCGTCCTTTATTCTTGCGTTCGCTCGAATCGATAATTAAGCAGTTGCCACAGTTGCCAACAGTTGCCAATGTGTGTGTGTGTGTGTGTGTGGCACACATTTAATTGAGGCTAAGGACACCTCAAACTGAATAACCAACTAGCCAACTAAATGGTCATCTTGTCTGGCCGAAAAAGGAACACAAATAGCAGGTAAATCACATAGAGATGAGACACTCAATCTCAACCTTTGGCAGGCCTATTAATAACTTTAATTAAAATTGTGACTTTGGTAGCCGCCATCAACATCATCATGATCATTATCATCGTGAACATCATCATCATCGTTATTGGCTCGAGCTTGAGGTTGCACATTTAGAGCTGAGTGTGGGAACCAAATTATTCAAATCTACAGCCAGAGTCATAATTCTCCGCGCTCTCTCATATGCATATTTATTGCATTTTTCGACGTGGCAACGCCCCCAAAATTCACAATGGAATTTCAATTCCATTCCCTGACTTTGACTTTGACTTCGACTTGAACTTGGACTTGGACCAGAGCAGAGCAACTGGCAAAAAGGAGCAACAATACGGACTCCAACTCCAACTCTGACTCCTTGAAATGCAATCGTATTGCCGTCTTTTGTCTTTCGACTCTGTCTCTCTCTCTCCCTCTCTCTCTCTCTCTGCATTTGTTGGTCGTTTTGGATTCGCAGGAATAATTAAAATTTATATGTGTTTCGTTGTTTGCAGACTGTTTCTTTTCTTATTTTTAGTTGAGCTGCGTTTCTCCCGCACTTCTAATGTGATCTGCTCGCTGCAGTGGCTCCACCTTTACCTCCCTCTCTTTCCAACTACTATCTCTTTCTCTCTCTCTCTCGCTGTCTGCCTGCAACTGTTGCCAGTTTTCAATAACATTGCCAGTCCTGTTCCCGTCTGGCACATTGGCAATTCCATTTCACTTTCGCACATAAACAGCACATTATTTATAAAACAGACGCTGGCAAATTTGCATGGCAACTGTTGCTACGTGCCATTGCGAATCCTCTCCAGACTCATCTCCTTCTCATTTAAGCCTCATTTCACTTCATCTTACTCTTTGCATTAAAACGCTTCTCAATTGGAAAATTGCAAAGCTTTTGCCCTTTCTTATTTCATTTTATTTTTCTTATTTGCACCTATTGGATGAATGGCCACGATACTCGAGACGCAGACGGAGACAAAGACGGAGTCAGATTCCGATTCCGATTCCGATTCAGAGCCATCAGCACGTTTACTATCCAATTCTCCCTACAATCCCAGCTGGTTCGCGACATCCTTGGCAAGTTTGCGTATCGCATTTAAAATGAGCAGCGTGGCAAAAGTTGGTAAAATGAATATTCCGAAATAGCAGTGATATATCACCGATGGATTGAGCATGCCATGTTTTCTGTTTCCTCTCCACGCTTCTCCTCTTTCTGCTTTTTCTCCACTTCCTCCCACTTCCGCTGACGGTGAGAATTACGCAAAATTTTCTGTCGGATTGTCATGTTTCTGATGGTTTGGCAAAATGATTGATTACTCTGTCTCTGTTTCGATTCCCGCCTGAATAAATCCCTGACATGGCATGGAGAAAATTCATTGGTTTCACATATGAGGTAAGGATATAATACTTTTCAATCCGGAACAGCAAATTGCGAATTTGGAGACAATTTCACTAATGTATTCATTTGATGATGGATTGTTGTGTGATATGAAATATCTTCGTAGATCTTCAGGGTTCAGTAAATGGACTGATATATATCTTTTTATGATATTTTCTGTTTTGTTTCGTTCAGTTATGGTTGGCGTTGTTACTTACAATTTTATATACATTTACATTTAATTTACAACCATTTCCACTAGAATAGTAAACAATACTCATACACAAACTATAAATGGAGCAGAAAGTGGAGACGCCGCCAAGTCGGAGAACTGAAATTAATTCGGAGTCAGATATTGATGCCGATTTGGCAATATATCCTCGACCACATCGCTCAGCTGGACCTCGAAATCTTCTGAGCAGTCGTGGATTGATTGTCCTGAAATGGATTTTCTGTCTGTGTGTTATTATATTGCTAATTTATCTGATGCCACGCGATCGAAAAACTCAAAACATGAAACAGATTGGTAAATCTGTCATATTGCTTTGGAACGAAGAGACTCCAAGACGTCGATGGAACCATTATCAGTGTCCTTGTATTGTGACTGGCATACAAAATTATGCCACCTCAATGATAGATGCTGTCATCGTCAATGCGGATCGACCTTATTCTCTGCAGGGACTTGAGAAGATTTCTCATACGCCAAACTTTCTACTCGTCTATGCTGCCAAAAATCCACTGACTCTAGCCCAGAATCCACTGATGGAGTATAGTGATTATTATTTTAACTTTACGATGAGCTATCGCTTGGATTCGGATTTAGTTTGGTCGGATTACTATTTCTCAACTCTGCTCACGCTGCATCAACCGGTTAAGAAATTTGATCAACCAGATAGAAACTTTATGAAGAATATGACAGTACCTTTAGCATCCACGATTCGCAATCGACTGAAGTTGAAGCACCTTCTGGCGACCTACATGTCCTACGAGATCAACGATTACACAGAGTCCCAAGGCATCTACTTGGAGGAGCTGCGTAAACACATGGATCTTAACATCATTAAGACCTGCCACGAACTCGATGAGTAACTATATTTTTCTTAATCTTGAAGTCTTTATTCCGCTTATATTTATCCTTATTTTCTAGATGCGTGCCCTACCATTTTCTGTTGATATTTGAGCCCAGTTCCTGTCCGGACTTTGTGCATTCACAGATCTACATGGCATTGGCCAACTTTGTGGTGCCCGTGGTAATTGGTAGCGGTGATATAAGCCAACTTTTGCCACCTGGCTCGTATATCAGCGGCAATGACTTCTTTATACCCGAAAGACTGGCACAGTATTTAATCAAGGTTGGCTCTCAGTCACATCTATATGAACAATTCTATTGGTGGCACTCCAAGTATCAGCTCCACCAAATCAGGCAGCCCTATTGCCAACTCTGTGGGGAGCTGGTGAAGCCGAGACGGGAACGTAAGCCAGAAGAGTTCCAGAAATGGTGGACTCAATACAAGTGCCCCCCTCCCAGCGAACGTCTAACCTGGACCATTTAAAATATATATTATTTCAATGCTGCCAACTGAATCAACTGATTTTAAGTTGTTTTCTTTCTGAAGAAAGTACTACATTTTAAATAAAATAAATTATAAATTAGCAGCTACAATTAACTACATTAAAGTTTTAATTTATATTGAAGATTTCATACATAACAGGAATATATTATCACACAACTCTGCGTTGTATCTTGAAGTTGATAAACTCATTTGTAAGTTAAACTTGAATTATTTAATATCTTAGCTGGCTCCGACCTGTTTTATTATTTCCATTTCGTTTACACAATTCAAAACTGTAAGCTTTCTTAAAATAAAATGTCAATCGATTGTTAATCGATTTCAGTTTCAATTTCAAGATGCCAACGGACAAAATTCGTAGCAATCGGCTAAATTTCCCACCGTGTAAAGTGCAGGCCAAGCAAAAGGTAGATGAATCCACCTACAATGAAGACTGCGATGAGGTTGGATACTATGAACTATCGATTCTTCCGCCGCCACATTCCCACTCAGCTGGCTCCTTCTTTGTCATACCTTGTCCCTGTATTGGCATTCAACTAAACCACATCATCTTAAGGTGTGTTCTGTCCATTTGTGTAGTTTTCGTTATACTGCATTTGGTTCAGCACTCAAAAGTAATTCAATCAAATCAGAAATCAAGTGGTAATACTATACTTATTTGGAATGAAGATGAAGTTCTTGCTGGTTGGAATCATTTGCAATGCGGCTGTATGGTGACCAGTAATCGTGATTATAACAAGGGATCCATAGATGCTGTGGTCGTCTATTCGCATCGTCCTTATTCCCTGCTGGGACTGGAGACAATTAGACATACACCCGATTATCTAGTGGTATTTGCTGCCACAAATCCTCTGAGTCTTGCCCAGAATCCACTGTATGCCCATGGTGATTCGTTCTTTAACTTTACGATGAGCTATCGCCTGGACTCGGATCTGATCTGGACAAATTATTATTTCTCAAAACACAGTCGGGAAGGTAAACGGGTGCAGATGTTTGATCCAGAAGAGCAGATCAGCATGGATGAGCTGCCGATAAAGGTCCAGTTCAAATTGCGACAACAGCTAATGAAGAAACAATTCCAAGTACTCTACATGATGTATGAGGTGAATGATTATACACTCCCCGAAAGCCTCTACCTGGAGGAGTTGCGTAAATATATCGATATCGATGCCTATGTCAGCTGCTATGGATACCAAGAGTAACTAAAGAAATCAACTTGAATCTAGCATATATAATCTTGTGTAATTCTCCCCCTTTTCAGCTGCTCACACTACAAGTTTATGCTGATCTTCGATCCCAGCTCCTGTCCGGACTTTGTGCATCCACAGTTCTACATGGCACTGGAGAACTTTGTAGTACCTGTCCTGATTGGTGGCAGCAATCTGACCAACCTTGCACCACCTGGATCCTACATAAGCAGCTCAGCATTCAATTCACCCAAAACTCTGGCCCAGCAGCTGAATAAGTTGACAAAGGAGCCGCGGCTGTATGAGCAATTCTTCTGGTGGCATGCCAAGTATCAGCTTCAGAAGATCAAGCATCCTTTCTGCAGACTCTGTCAGCAGTTGCGGCAGACGCGACGACATCGCCAGTCTGACATGTTCCGACGTTGGTGGACTCAATACCAGTGCTCGAATCGGACCAACCGGCTGGACTGGACCCCCAAATAATGTTGAGCCTGATTCCAACACAATCATAATTATCGCTTGCCAAATTGGCCAAGTTAAATGTTTTTATTCCACGGAATTTTGGCGGCACTTCATTGACCTCGTCGTCAGCTTTGGAGCTAATAATTATACCCTTGCGAATCGGTCTCTTATAACTTTGTCATTAAGCCTGACTTTCAAACAAAATTTTAGGATCTTGTCTTTCTTAAAAATATACAGGCCCAATTTAGTTTAAAAACAATGGAATTTTCAATATATAAATTTGATATTCAGGGATAAATCAAACACATATGTATGTAGTTTATTGCTCGGAACAGAACATATGGAGTTTCTCCCAAAATATTCTTTATTAATTTTTGGCTTAACTTCATATTTATATCTTACTATTTTAATCCATCAACTTTGTTTGTGTGAAATCAAATCTGTTAACATTTTATGTCAACTGTTAACGAAATGTTATACTCATTTTGGCACGTTTATGTTATGCAGAACATTTCAACACTTCATTTATTTTATTTGGATGGCAATAAGTGCATAATAAATTGAATTTGAACGTGTTTTCAATTGAAACTATAAATATAGAGACATATTGATGTGCTCTTTGAGAGTTTCATAAAGATTTAAATGGAATGAACGAGATAATGTGAGTCAATTGTGGTTACTCAGTATAGTAGATAATTGGCATACAGGGTGTCCCCTAGTCGACCACCTATCACTAAAACTCGTAATTCTGTTTATATATGTGTTCGCAACTGGTTCTTGGAATGTTCAAGATACCAACTCGTGCTGGACGGCTGCCGAAATGCCGAAATGTGGCCATGGTTGGGTTGGGGGTCCATTGGGGTGACCATTTAGTGAGGCAATGCTCTCTGGGTTCATTGTGACTCAAGGGCTTAAAAGAAGTCTGTATGTTGCCTGGGAAATTAAGCGCAGGGACGTCAACACAGAGCATAGATAAAGCAAATAGAGAGTACTCTGTGCATTGCGGAGTCCAACCAGGCCAACTGTGGAACTCTAAGCTGAGAAATGTGAGCTTGAGAGCTCTAGTATCTGGACAAACGAGTGGGCGACGATGTGAACGACAACGATGGTGAGGTGCCAAGACCATCAGAGGCGACGCAGACAATACACGAAAAACAAACAGAATTGTCATGGGAAATATTTCACAGCATTGCGTCCCGTTTCTCCTTCTTCTTCCCGACATCTTCTCTCTTTTTCCCTTTTCCGTCTCCTTCCCACTTCGTCGTCGTCGTCATCGTCATCGTCGTCTGTTGCTGGCACATTTCAAAACGGTATCGCATACACAAAACACTTTTCTTCTTGCCACACACAATATTTATAAGTTAAATGCTTCACTAAACAATAAGCCAAGGCAACTTGGCCAAGAAGAACATGAAGTGTTGGATGGGGCCAGTCCAAGCCAAAGTTGAAGGCAAAGGCGATAATGAAACCGACGGGCGTCAAGCACATCGAAGTCCCAGAGTCCCAGCCTTTTGGGTTGACAGGTTGTTTCTTGTGTTCTCGGTTTCTCAGTTCTCAGCTCTCAGCTCTCGATTCTCGGTTTCTTGGGAAGTTCTCATCACGGCATCTGCCTCCACAATGTTTCTCTGTTTGCCCATTCTGTTATCAGCTATTACAATATTTTTGTTTAATTGACAAACAGGTTTATCATTTGACGCTCCAACTGTTTTCCCACAGTCATTTTCGACCAGGTTGACTATTAAACAGAAACCATCATACAATTGGATCATGCAAATCACTCAGGAATTGTGCAAAAGAATATTTGCAAATATGAAAATTCAGCAGTTCATTTAAAAACCTAACATATTTAAATAATTCATTCATTTTATAATGATTTTGGACCACTGTAAAGCTGTGATGGTCAATCGTTGGATTGATTGCATTGTGTCACATTTATGCCACATTAGTCACAGCCTCATTTCGGGCAATTAAAGTGAACTTAACTATTTGGTCACGACTTGGAGACTTCAGAAGTTGGAAATAAGCTCTACCTATTTAATGTCTTAATTCAATTTGATATCTACTCAGACATTTCATAAACTCGGAAAGTAAGAAAGTGCCTTTAAATGTTTTTTCTTCGAGATTAAAGAGCTTCTGATGATGCTTCTGTCTTTTACTCTGTTTGTGTTTGTTTTGGGGCGCTTCCCAGAGGCATCCAACGAGCAGCGATGCCGCACCCGATTTCTCACCTGGAGCCACCGCATCATTGAGCCTTACCAAAGAGATGGCAACGTCGCAACGTCGACGACAGCGCTGCTGCGACTGCGACTGCGACTGCGACGCCGACTGCCGTTCTACTCGTTTTAATTTGTTTGTTTACATTTTCCAGGCAAGAGAGCTGCTCGGCTTTTTCCATTCCCAGCATGTCTAGGGCTGGGCGATATGTTGGAAATGTTTGGAAATAGAAGCGTATAGTAAAGTGGGGGGCAGTGGCAGTGGCTGTAGCAGTGGCATGTAGCAAGTTTCTGTATGTGTTGTACCGCTTGTGTTTTGGTGTTAACAACTCGACACTTCATTAATTGAAGTTGAAAAAGTGCAGCTATAAAAAGACTATTAAGTTCCACAGAGCCGCAATCAAAGCGAAATCTTTGGGGCATTTAACAAAACTGAAGTTTTGGGGCAGCAAGTGGCAAGTGGAGGAGGCACATGCAACTGACTGGTGGCAGCATCCATTAGAAGCAAATTTGATTGCCTTTTCAAAAGTTCAATGGTTCATCAATTGACTGTGCAAGAGCTTTTCATATTTTCAATTTTCATTTCTTTTTTTCTTCTTCTTTTTGTTTACTCGAGGCGACCCTTAGTGTGGCATGTGAAGCCACTTTGATTGCTGATGCGAGAACATCACAATTAAAGATTTGCCAAGTGAGCTAGAAATATTTCATAATTTTAAATCTTATAATTAAGTGTTGAGATTAGCAAGAGATTAGCTAAAGAATTAAAAGAGTAAACAAGTTTCAGGTTGAGAAAATCTATACCTATTTTATTCTTTTATATTTTCCCCAGGTTCTTTCGAAATGTTCTCGAGCTCACACATAAATTCTGAGAGACTTGAACGTCGCCAATCCATTGTGATGGTCATAAAAATAAATCGATATGTGTATGCAAATGGAAGGCACAAAGGAACAAGAGACAAAACTGGCAGACTAGAGATACGAGTGGAGACTGCACCTAAACGACAATGTTTGGAAACTCGCAGTCTGCCAAAAATAGTCTAGGTGACACTCAAGGACTTGGCCATGGCCAATACCATTGCCATTACCATTACCATTACCATTGGCGCAGAGGCGTCTCCAACTCGACGACGCTTACAAAATGTGACAAGTTGCGGAATTATTTTTCGCAGAAGATGTTCTGTTTCCTCACAGACTGCGTGCAGATGAGCTGAGATTGATAAGCAGGCAGCGGCGACGACGAGTTTCCCCTGCAAGCGACTGTAAGCGAGATCGAAACCCGTGCCATACTCGCAATGTTGCTACACTACTTCCCATTGCCATTCCCAATCCCAATCCCAAGCCATGACTGCAGCGATGCAAGTGCGCAGATAATGCGAGCGATTTATGTGGAAGCTCTGCTGCAGGGGCAAGTGGGGCAAGCTGTTGACAACAGTAGCTGAGGCAGCAATTTAACAGCGATTACAACTGGCAATGGCATTTAAGTGGCCATTGTCAGTCCGCGATCTTTGGGTGCCAACTCCCCGATAAACCCAATGTCTCCACTGCCTCCAATTCGCATGTGGGCGATTCCACAATTGCCTCCTGCTGTGTTACTGTCTTATGCTACATATTGATACGAGTTTCAGAGGTGGCAACTAGGTATCTACTCTGAGGTCTGATCTCATATGAAGTCAAATGTGGCGCTAAAAATATTAAATAATGTTGGGGGAGTATATAAACCTATAATTTGTCAATTCTTATTGTTGAAAAGTTTTTAATTTTCTTCCAAAAGATATAATACTCAATTTATCGAATCTGCCTAATAAAGCCACAACATCGGATAAAAATTTCTACTTTAGAAGCAGGAGCATCGCAGGGATTATTAAATACTATAGTATAAGTGGGATATAGAGCTAAAACTCTTATCCTGGAGATGTGAATGCACAAAGAGAAACGTGGCTCAACTAAATTAAAATTTAAAGTACATATCTGGATTAATAAAAAATTACCTCAGCTCAAAAACATTGTGAAAAATCGAAATTAAATTGAAATAATTTCAGGCAATTCTACATAGCTCTAAATAAAAATTAAATTAATTAATTGTTTGGTTTTATAATAAAATTCAAGCTATAAACTACGAATAAGATAGTGTATATTTATGTGCAAAATAAGCTAGATGCCAAAACAAAGTGAAAGGGAAATTCGTAATACGTAATTCACTTTCGATTACAAGGCTCGCATGGCGTTTGAGGTGGAAACACAGTTTTGGGTAAATAGGAATTGGGATTCCTTTGGGAGGCAACATCTTCGGCCCACAGTTTGTTGAGATACTTCTCCAACTTATCGACAACATTCAAACTGCCCGTTTCCGAGCAGCTGGTAAAAGAGGAGCCACTCTCATCCGCCGTTGAGCTGGAGAGTTGATCCGAATGACACACATTTGAGGATTCACTGTTGCTGTCAGGCACACAGTCGATGGGACAATGGTGATTCTCCCAATCAATTGTGGGCTCCAGTGCATCCTCGTAGCTCGTATCATCTTGTTCCTTGCCTTGTTTCTTGAGATGCTCCGGCTCGTCCTCCAATCGATACCACTTGACCTTGTAGGAGTCCTGACCGCACTCCCCGTACAACTCCCCGGTCAGCTGGTCAATGTTGCACTCACAGATGAGCAGCGGCGAGTTGCATGTTGTGCAACGTGGCAATTTAATCTCGTGGTTGATGATGGGACGAGGTCGCTTATTTCTTGCTTCTGGCAGAATCTTGGGCATCTGGAGACCACATAGGATGCACTCCTTGGGCAGATCAGCGCAGTCTGCCAGTTTGAATTTCTCGTGCACCTTGTCGCCAGGCTTGGGATGTCCTGGCACCACCTTCTTAGAGCAATTGCGACAGGAACAAGTGGGTGCCATCAGAGGATTCGATCTGGCAGTCATGCGGTCGTATAGTCCGCGATATACAAGATTTATCTGTTTCTCGTAGGACTTGTGGGCCCAGAAGAATGCCGTCTTGTAGTTGTCAAAGATCCTGGCCGTTTTGTATGAGGCATGCAACCAAGCCGACTTCTGTTTATGGATTGTCATGGCATCCACAAAGGGATTGCTGATCGTCCTGTCCGGTTTCCCATGAAAGAAGGCCTTAAAGGCTCGCTTAATAATCGAGTACGTTAACATCGCCTCAACACTCTCCATTTCACATTTGATTCGCAGTGCCTGCAACATATCATCCCGGTGCAGATGTGTATTCTCTGGAGGATGTGTCGGGCAGCGTGTTCTCATCTTCTCGTGATAGACAAACGCTCGCTTTATTATCGATCTGGCATTGCAGGATTTGATCGTATTAATGCCACAAATAACCATTATCTGTGCCAGACTCTTTGCGATGTCCTCGATGTTCTCCTCAAATATCTGATAGGGATCGAGCTTCCTCTTGCAGTTGCAACAGCATCTCCACTCCAAGTCTACGTCTTTATTCGCCACTTGCTGCGGCTTGTCCATTTTTCAATATTCTCAATGTGTTTTTTATGTTTACATACAATTTTGTGACTATGCTCAATTGCAAAGGTAATCGACACTTTTGTCGAAGGCAAATGCGATTTTTCAATCCATTCCTAATGCTTACAGTGGGCAACTAGATTAGAAATGAAATTTAAAGCTAATTTTTTCAATGAAAAAATTATGTATTTCCTGAGCATTGACAGCAGAAACCGAGAGACAGATTTAAATGTGAAAGTTCTTCAGTTTATTCTTCATTGAAAATAAGGGAAGGGATCTTTAATATCTGGCATTGGTATTAAATATTTTTTATCTTAATTAGACAGCTTTTATTGAAAGTGGTTATTAAATAATATTTGAATTAAATGACAGCAGAATACAGTGAACTGATTTTAAGATCAAATTTCGCGTATTTACTCTTCGTTGATTAAAAATTACAAAATACGTGTACATAGAAATAATCCTTAATTAAAAAACATTGAAGCATTGTTTCATTCCATAACTAAGATTTATCAATAAAATGATATATATTCAATATTATATAATAAATAAAAGTAAATCATTTCTTAATGAGATAACCAGTAATAATAGGTTTAACTTGAACAACGTTATTGTACGAGTATTTTAACAATCTATGTGTGCTTTTTATTCAATCTATTCCACTGTAGACTGTGGGTAGACCACCACGAGCCACGGGCAGAACAATCGTCTATGGCTGGCCTGCAATTATGCTAAACAGATAGCTTTGATAGCTTCATTGGGCAGGGCCATCGGTATAAATAAGAACAAGACAAGCCAAATGGGTCTGTTTGGATTCTGGGACTGTTGTGTCAGACTAAATTGTTCAAATAAATTAAGTTGTAGCTTTCGAAAACGCGACGTGACAGACACCAAAGATGCGAGGGATAGTGCCACATTTGTCTGGGTGTGGGGATTGGGGCAAGCAAACAAGTTGCCCCGGCCACACATATGTATATATATATATATATAGAGAGAGAGAGATATATACATATGTATGTAGTTGTATATAGATGGATAGATAGATAGATAGATCGGGGCCGCTGCCTCACAGAGGCCGCCGTCGCATTGTCATTTGATAAATTATGATATTTGATCAATTGTTGAACAGTCGGAAGACTCAGATGGAGACGTTGACTGTCTGTGTCTGTGTCTGTATCTGTGTCTGCCTAATGAAATGGCTTTCTACGTGTGCTATAAGCCCCCCGTCACCCCCTCTTGTGGGGCTGGTCCCATATGCAACTGAGACCCGCATCAAGTTGCCGATTGAACTTTTCTTGTATTTACATTGTAATGGCATCTGGCGAGCAAACACATCTCCTAGGCGAACCCATTCCAAGCAGCCCATTCATCTGCATAGAGCAGCATAATAGAATTGGGACTCGAGACGATGCAACGACGACGACGACGACGACGACGAAGATGCCTCTTTATTGTGGCTAATAGGCTCTTGTGGCTTTGTTGTTGTGCCGCCGTTTGCACACACCAAGGCGGTGGCATGGACAGAGCTCAGGTGGTGCTTTAGCCGCCTTCCCATTGGCATTTCAAAATGGGATGTGGATTAATGAATGGATGACACGCTGGACATGGTTGGTAACGTGTTGCTGCTCGCTGTTTACCATTCATATCCATTCATTGTCGGCGCAGTCAACAGGCCCCTAATTATGTGTAAAGGTGTGTGCTCCACTTCCCCTCCCGACAACTTTACCTTCCCTGCTCCGACAATCTCTACCTGTCTTTCTTTTCCATCCCATCCCATCTGTACAAGGGTTAATTAGTGTTGTACGCAGGATTTCACTGACGATAAATGTGTCGGTTGCTACTGACAAATCCCTGACTTGGACACTGCCACCGACGTCAGCTACTGTGTGGGAAGCAATCCGCTTATGGCCGTCTTATTCGTCGTAGTTACATAAACATTTCTTTGATTTCCAGATATTATACCTTTATCAGCTTTGACATAAATATTATTTTGATTTGCTAGAAAATGTAGAAAAGCACACATATAAATTATATAATGAATATAAATCTAAAAAAGGAAACCGAGTCCAACATCCAACATCTTCTGCTCAGTTTCATTTGATACGAGTATCTGTCGAATACAGCTGCTGTCGTGGCCTGAAGTTCAAAGACCCAATCCAAGAAAGATGACAGCTGATGCTGCTCCTGTGCCAAGGACCATTTGCACTTTTATTGCCCTCAAATCGAACGCCTTGAATTGTTTGTACATATAAACAGTATATAGAAAATGAAAGAGAACGCGCCAAGTCATCAAAAAATGCCAATGTAATGAAATAAATTCCACACAACATTTGTTCTCAAGTCTCCCTTGGTTGGATGTTTGTTTGTCTCTCTCCGGTTCGGTCCGGTTCGGTCTCGTCCTGTCATAACAAAGCGCGGGATGAGGAAGATGGTTGAGGTGGAGTTTGAGAAGCAACACAAACCCATAACAATCAAAGGGCACAAATATTTTCAATAATAAATCTATTTGATTGTCTTCCCGAGGCACATTTATCAGGGCGCATCCCAATTTTATGAGGCGGCAAACGCCTCTGGGACATGAAACCACTTCGAAGGATGCGTTGACAGCCGGCGAAGTCGTTAAAAATCACAAAATGACGCTACACATGATTAATTGTTGAGGGAGGCTTTTGGATACCCCAAATGAAAAGCAAATAAAAGGGGGAAACAAGTGAAAGTCAGCTGTCGTCCCAAAACACTTGTCACTCGCCAAGAAACCATAACTCCAACATTTTATGCATCTTTATTCCAGGCTGGACATGTCCGGCATTCGGATTGTAATTAATTTCGGTTCATTTTTCTGGCCCTGCATCTGTTGCACTTGAACGCACCTCAGAAAAAGAGACTGACACTTGGGGTCAGACCTTGTGACACCCTCACTTTATCTTCTCTATCCTCATGTGACCATCTGTCCAACCTGGTTCACTTGTGGTCACTTGCTGTCGAAACTAATTGTCCACTTTGTGATCCGTGTCAATTGATATAAATATCGCATTTAATTGATCTGTCTAAATGTCGCATGCTTGACCTACACAATATATCTGACCAGAACGACCTTCATATATTGCGATCTAAATGATCCTTAGAAGTATCTTTAGTGCAGCGTGAAATTGGAAATAGATCGCGAAATTTTATGTAAAAATGAGAATAGAATATTTATGACTAGACAAATTAAACACACAAAGTAAATTATAATAAAATCATATAATTTTAACTCTTAAAGGAATTTAAAAGATAGCGTTTAACTTGATAAATCTTCGATGAAATCAAAGGAGAAATATATAGTATCAGCTATAAAATTGTTTAAGGTATTCCTATTAATAACCATAACAAGATCAAAGTAAAGCTTCTTGATTCTAAGAGGTTGCATTCAAGCGACAATTCTTCACTCTCTTCCAATTCGAATCTGAGCATATGTTTCTCTATCAATTTCTATATCTCATTCGTTCTGAGCATCTGTAAATAAATCAGCACCCGACTAAAATACTTACAACGAAAAGAAAACCCTTGTAATTGCTTAATTAAATTGCCACTAAAGTTATAATTTGAGAGCAGAGAACAGAGCAGAGAGCAGACAAAGGGAGTGGAGAAATGCAGGGATTTCAGATGGTGCATCTGCTGTTGGGACGCACCAGTAAATCAGATTTGCTGACAGGGCTTGACTAATTTTAACCCGGCCTCAATTCCTTAATTCCGGCTGCACTTGAGCTGCTGTGGCAGAGTTTGTGCAGCTTGCAACCGTGTTGTGGCACCGTCTACTCCATATTCATATATCCTTTCAAGTGGATGCTGCGCGTGCGTCCCAAGTGGACGCGTGCTAATGGGGAGCAAAGGTGCAGGCAGTCAACCAACTTCCAGACAGGGATCAGCGCAATCAGCGCAACGGATTCGAAAGGAAAGAAACAAATCCTGCGTGTTAATTTATGCCTCACATGCGTGTCCTGCCGCTGTCTCAGCTGCACTTTTTGTTACACTCTTTCTCTCTCTCTCTTTGTCTCTATCTTTTCTCGATGTGTGTCAAAGGACACGACATATGCACACGGCGACATGCCGACACATGACTTTGTTGACACACAGGGTCGAGCTGCTTCCTTAGGGAGTCGGGGGCGAGTCCTTAGCTGCATCTAAGTGGTATTTATTGGTTTGCCAAGCGGCGACGGCTGCCGGAATGCATCCTGCGCTCAAGGATTGAATTACACGATGGCGACACATTTGTAAACAGCCGAGTGATTTACTCTACCTCGACTCGAACTCGAACTCGGACTCGGACTCGGACTACCGGTCTAGGAGCCATACACCCACACACACACACACACGCACAGTGACATTAGGAAACAGCAGTGCAACAATAACAATAACAACAGTAATAACAACAGCAGCAGCAAACAGATTGTGTTCTTGCCACACGGTTGTTTGTTTGTTGTCTATCAGTCAGTCAGTCCGTCAGTCTGTCAGTCCGTCAGTCTGTCGAGGATCATCGTCCTGATTGACAATCTACAAATTTGTGCATTTATCAATGAAAATCGCCGCTTGTCAGAGAACAACACCGCGACGTCAGGAAATCAGGAGAAGATTCTACTCCACCCTTGATGGATCGTGCGATTCATGTTTTTACACGCAACTACGCGCCTCAAACAAGCGCATGCATGTTTAAAAGTGTTTGAACATGTCTACGAACTGAGATTAATGATCAACAAGTAGCGTATTTATTTTGTAAATGCAAAATGGAAATACGTTTGTTTAATCAATTTACAAGCATACAAACAACTTTAAATTCTATTGTCTGCCGAATCTTAATTTATTTACAAAACTATTTATTTGTTTTTACATTTAAAGGATAAAGAATAGAATAATGTTTCCAATCTGTTATTATTATTTATTTCATTTAAATGGGGAAAAATTGAACACAATAAAATTATTTGATTTTCTAACAATAAATTCGACAATTTCTTAAGTTTTAAAATAATATACTTGACTTGCTGCTTATCTTTAGGTAACTGTCAAAAGCTATTAAATGACTTAGTGTCTAGAATTCTTCCCACTACAAAAGATCTTTGGTTTTTTGAATTGAACAGGTGCTTGACACACATACATACATATTTATTTCCATTACCACATAGATAGAAATTCACTTGCGAAACGAAGATTCAACGACCGCCCGCTGCGAAAAAAAACAACAACAAGCAATTTACGCGTCGACTGACAAACACAGCAACAACAAAAATTACACAATTACAATTGTTGCAAAACGCCAGCAAATTGAACAGATTCTCCAAACATATTTACAGTGGCTAACATATACATAGAACAACTCTGAATCAGTTATAAGAACTACACAAAAATTTACATAAAAATGATTTAAGCCAACACATTTACATTTTATTGAGGGACTAACAATCCCCAAAATAAATGGAAAAACAGGGACAAATTAAAATATTCAATATGCACATAAAATTGGACACTTTTTTTAAGTTTTAATATAAGCATCTATGTATAGATCTGTAAGGTTATCAAAACTTTGAAGCTGTCAATTTAACTACCTATCGAAGGCAGATGAAGCAAAAATTATGAGAATAAAATATTTTTGTTTTTAATAATTGGCATAAGAAATACATTTTAACTGTTGTTCAAACAAAATTCATTGAAGGCAAGCAATAAAATGTACCATTATCGACTATTCAACGAGAATTTGCAACTTCTGCAATTTTGTACGCGTTTTGCACGCGTTTTTTAAACGCCAGCCGACAATATTCCATTTGCCGTTGCGTATTTTTTTACCAAAAAAAAATAAAAATAAAGACAAAAAAATAAATAAAACGAGAGCTATAAATTTTGGTTAATAACAGTTGCAACCTCCCCCTCTAACTGGATGCCTGGATGCCTGCAGGCAACTGGCCATAAATATGCTCAAATGGGTTGACAGTTGGCAGAGCAGAGTCCAAAAAAAAAAAAAAATTAAAAGGAGTAGAAGAAATAAGCAATAAAACAGGACGAGGAAACCCTTCCTCAAGTAAAGTGAAAACGAAATGTGAACTCCCAAATAGTTGCGCATTGTGTGTAATACAATTTGTGGCCAGAAATTTGATATGAATCAAGTGCCACGTGTCGCGCGTTGCAAAAATTCGGTAAATTGTAGGGACGGAGGAGAGAACGGGTGCGACCTGGTGCTCGATGCCTGGTGCCCCTTTCTGTGGCAGGACGACAGATGCGCGTGTCGGACATGGGCCCGAAATGGTGTTACACTTTCGTTTAAACTCGGCCAAAATGAGGAAACTAATCGGCGAAGCGAGGAGCGTTTATCGCACACAGACATCGCAGCCCAAAAAAACTGAGGGAAGCAAGGTGAAGATGGCGATGCAGATGAGGTGAGGTGGAGGCAGTGGCAGGAGTGGCAGAGCCGTAGGCGGAGGCGTGTGTCGGAGGCGGTAACGCATCTCGTTAAACCGCAACCGCAGTGTTGTTGTCCTTTCGCTGATTCGAATCGCATCAGCACAGATGTGCCGCTGGCTTGTTGCCACAGCAATTCCCGTTGTTCCCCGGCGGACACAGAGAGTGTGTGTGTGAGAGGGAGCTACAATTGTGGCAGGACTCTAGCGGTTGCACGATGTGTCCGTTACGCGAAATTGATGGCCCCTACCTGCCACAGATCTGAAGATCTGTAGATGGGCCAATTTAGATCCCAGATGTTGCCGTGGCTAACGACCTCATGGCATTGGTAATAACGCAGCAACTCCAACTCGCACAGCTGTGATCCAAATCTCAACTCGATCCCGACTGCTTGCAACATTTTGTGACAAACGCTGCATCCACATTGTGGAGACGCGTTTGCCAGTTTTATGGCCAGTTTTATGACGTCAGCTGATCGGGAATGGGACACTTGAACGTCTTCGTAATCGGACACCCAAAACGGACACTTGGCATGTGCCAAGGAAATGGACAGGAACATCGATATGTACACGTTTACCCAAAACCAAAAACAGAAGTGTTCCTGTGTCCACTTGAATTACAAATTTCCAAAAAATAATATTTGGCGCGCACTTACAGTTTGTATGGCATACGTGTATATACTTACTATATATCGTACACCTTGACCCTCTTAATGGGGGTCGAGCCATCGACCGGGTGTCAAAGGCCGTGTTAGCTCGTGTGCATCCTTTGACAGCCGCTGAACGCCTTTTGAGCGAGGTCCTTTCGCTCCCAGTCCCATTCCCATTGAACCCCGCCAAGTTGCAAGTCAATTTGTCAGCACCCGGCATTGGCCATTGAAATTGAAATTGAATTTGAAAATTGAGAAATGGTTGAGCAGACAGCTCCGAATCGTTGCATTGAATGCAACATGGAAATTTGATACATTTTAGCTGCCATCACAGCTGCCTCTTGCCTGCCTCTCGCTCACCCCTCACCTCGCCCTGCTCCTCACCTCACCCCTCGCCCTTTCGTTTCTGATTGAATGCAGGGTGGCCCCTGTAAATGCATCCGATACACATACAAACTACTCACATATGTATGTGTATCCTGAGCATATTATGCAACCTACTGAAAGGCAGTCTTCAAATTGTGCGACACATTGCAGATATGTTAGCTTTTAGCTGCAAATGTCAATAGCAATCGCTATACAAAGGTCATAAAGGTAGGAATGCCACAGGGACATTTTCTATGTGGCAATCCCAGAGAGAGCATATTCTGAAATATTCAGTTAATATGGTTGACACTAGCATAGCAATGTTTGCAATTGCATACAATCTCGAATGGAGAATGAATATGGAAATTTCAGATAGAATTAACAACGTATTCAATCAGTTTTGAAGATAACGCCAGTGAGAATTCTAATTGCATATTTATGAAATGGGAAAAGCAACTGGATATTGTTGCTCACTTGCATAAAACTCTTAAAATAATGAAATACTTACTGGAAAGTAGCTAGCTACTAAAAAATTGGATTAAATCCCTACTTATGAGTAAAACTTGTCTTATTGAAAGACAACTGACTACTTATTAAAGAGTTCCGAATATTTGAAATATAAAATGTAATTATAATAACAGAAGTAATGCGAACATATATTAAATAAGTACTATATATTTAATAAAATATGTCAAAGAAATTAAATATAAATATATAATGTATAGAATAATGAAGAATATATAAATTTTTAATCTAAATTAATAAAAAGGATTGCAATAATATAATCAAATATAAATTGAAAATGTTTAAGATAGGATTACAATGATATAATCAAATACAAATATTGCAAATATTAAATCGAAAAGGTTTTAAAAATTTAGAAAAGAATTGCACAGGTTGATTACAGATATCTTGTTCTCTGGTTCCTATTGTGCAGTGTAGTTGGGCATATCATTAAGATCCTCACCTGTAATGAAAAATCCATTACAGAAGTTGTCGAACTTAATTTCATTGTGAAACCTACGACGACAACTCTGTCTGAGTGCAATCTCAAGGGAGTTTCGATAGGAGAACAAGGGTTGCCATTCATCTGCTCGACTGGGCAACGTGGCCTGATCGATGAACTTCAGGAAATGGAAGACATCCAGCATATCCTGGGCGAGTAGCTGTGGCACAAACTGTTGAATGACACTCAAATACATGAGATCCTTGGGTGCAGCAGAAGGATCATCGAGAGTCAATTCCACGGCGAATCTAATTCCGGCTCGATGCAATATGAGGATACCCTGACGCACCTCCAGCTGCTTGATGTGAAACAGCTCCGCCAGTAGATTCGCCAGCTTCAAAAGCTTGGCGAATTCTGTGGATGCTGCCGCCTGAGAGGAACCCGCATAGACCTCCCTGATCCGCTTGTACACCAAGAGGCAAGTGTGCATCACGGTCATGCCAAAGTTGGTGGGATTCAAGGCAAGACTTCGCTCCATTGTGGAACGCATGAGGTCTCCGAAAACTGGATGATACTGGCCAAGAAAAAAAGGAGGGAATATGTTACGTCTAATCTCAGTCCGTTACTTACCTGCTCGTAATACTGATAGACAACGCAAGCTCTCATCATGGGCATCACATTGTGGAACACCAGTTTCAGGTAACTGGACAGCACACGTCGCTTGCTCTGCA
The DNA here is from genome assembly GCA_018901795.1 of Drosophila sp. st01m. Classification (NCBI taxonomy): domain Eukaryota; kingdom Metazoa; phylum Arthropoda; class Insecta; order Diptera; family Drosophilidae; genus Drosophila; species Drosophila sp. st01m. The sequence goes on from JAEIFG010001637.1 coordinate 18,193,531, forward strand.
ACATGGAGAACTGCTGCGGCTCAAGCAACTGGAGGGCAGCTCCATCAGCTGCTCCGGCAAACACATATCGCTGCAGATACATCTCAAGCAACTCATAGTCCAGTTGTTTGGATTTGTACTCCAAAGCCTGGATGGATGGACAGCAACTCTTCCGCAAAGGGATCCGAAAACAGCACAAACAGATCGCAGGTGTAGACAAAAGCCTGAAAGCAGCCAAGGATTAAAGCTAATAAGAATAAATCTCTTGGAGAAACTCCTGTCTTACATCGCAGGCCACATTGGAGTCATTTGAGGTCTGGATAAGACTAAAGTTTACAACTAAGAAATCCTTGAAGCGGTTTCGCAGTGAATGGCATTCTTCAGCCACATTGTTGCCAACTTTGACCAAGTCCTGCACTCTTTTGAGATCCCAGGAAAGTGCCACATAGAATATGGACAAATAGAGAGCAGTTGCCTCATCAGGTAGACTCTTCTCCATTGACTCGGAACCTTTCCTAACCACCTGCTTGAGGTGGAACAACAAGTGATCACTCAGTTGCCAATTGTGCAGATCAAAGCGCGCATAGAGCGCCGAAAGCAGACGCAGTGTAACCAGTAGACGTTCAGGATTATCCTTTGACTCATCCCAGGCACTATAGGCACTCTGGTAGTTGCCCACCACACTGCTAAGCAGCTCCTTGCGATGCTCCTCATGTCTATCATTTAATCCGTAAAGATGCTCGAGAGTTGCGGCGCCCATTTGCAACACTGACTCATCTTCCTGCTCGAACATAATGTCCTTAATCTGCTCCAGCAATGCCAGATTCTGTGTCTCCACTAAGACCATGTATTGAGGCAGCTCGAGGAGGTTTCTCAAATCCTGACTGCAAGTCCGATATTGATGCATCAACCTGGGCAGATGGGGTAAGAGAATTTTGGTGGCCTTCTTTCTGGCATGGGGTTGGGGGTGACGCAGCAGCTCTTTCGTGTAGCGTCCAACTGGAATCTCTCCCGTGACCGCCTGCTTGACGGCACGCGTCATGATCTCCATGAGCACAGAAGTCTCCTGGGAAGTTAAGGACATCGGCTGGAGCAGCATGGACACCATGGAACTCCAATCCATAATGATGTCATTGCAACCGTAGAAGGCATCCACAAAGTAGGCGGCATGTTCGTGTTGTCCAAACTGAATGAAGAACTGCACCAGGATTCGAATACGCTCCTCATTGCTGGTTGCACAATGATAACGAAATGGGATTAAGTCCGCCGCCGCTTGGGCGACTCCACGATGGGCGGCAAAGAGAAGCTGCTCAACCACCTGGATCATGGACTCGTCGAGTATTTGTGGTGCTAACCTGTAGAACATGATCAGCAGCTGTATGGACATCTGTCCCAGTTCACTCTCCTCACTCATCGTTAAACCCAGCAGCGTCATGCGAAACTTGATGCCCTGCTCCAGGCAAACGGGACGTAGCTTTGGGTTATGATAGAGCCGCAACAGTGCCTGCAGACTGGCTTCGCACACCTTCGAGCAGCTATCGTGGAGTGCCTGGTACAGATGCTGCACCTGTTGTTGATCCACAAAGCTTTCCGGATACTTGTCCAGCCATAGCCCGCACTCGGCTATGCTCAGGTGTCGAATATCCTCGACGACGTCGTTGGAACGCTCCAAAAAGACTTTGGCAAACATTTGCAGCCAGATCTCTTTCAGATCCGCCTGCTCCCAGGCCACCAGACCATTTAACAAGGTCATAAGCTTAAGAGCTGCCAAGGAAATAAAAAATAAATATTAAGAGCAAGTCTTTTTAAGAGATTCCTTCACCTTACCGATCAGCGTGCTCGTGTGCCTAAAGGAGCGCACCTTCGAGTCGGAGCAGACCATGAGAAAGTCGGAGATGGTCCTCAAAAAACAATCATCCGTAATTATGGACGTAGCACTCAAAAGACGCAACAGTTGCTCCACAAAGTTGCAAATATCCTGGATAAATTGATCTGCCGTTTTCATAATCAACGGATACGCTTGACTTTTCTGCACATCAAATACATTTTCACTTGAAACTATACTCGATTTGAGGTTGGGTTGAACTTACATTACCAAATTGTGCTGTGGCCGTTATTAGAATTTCCATATAATCAAAAGGTGTCTTCAGATCTTTGGGTAACTTATATTGACTTCCGCTGGCCTCCAAAATGAACTCCATCAATTTAAGCAGCGCTGCTTCTGAATTCAGCCCATAGAGTCTGATCCAATCCTTACAGATGTCCTATAAAGGCAATGCTAATATATGTACAGAAAAATGAGGATAAATTAAAGCACACCACCTTTGAATTCAGCCTCTTATTGCGTACAAGCTGCAGCAAAGTGTCTTCATTTGAACTGCTGGAGTTGCAGCTGAATTGCGGAGAATTATGCTGCTGCAATTCTTCATTTTCCTTATTCTCACCACTGTCATTGTAATTATAAATTCTTTACAAAGACGTTAATAAAATGCAGCTTCACAAATTTGACGGACTTTCACCTGGATTGAACTTCGACCACCTCCATTTCAATAGACTCATCTTCTGCCTCAACGTCACTTGAAATATTGCTCATTTTGTTGATATATTGAAAAAAAAAACAATTTGTTAAAAGTCAATAAATTGCTATTATATGTTAATAATTTATTTCCACGTGCAAAGCTCAAAATAAGGAGATGGTGCTGCCAACTTGAATCAATTACTTTACAGCATTTGCAAAACCGCTGTACAACACTTGGAAATTACTGCGATGACAGCACTTTTAACTTATTAAATGACACGGACTGCTGTCGTCCTTTCGAAAGTTGCTTTAGACATTTGATGGTTTATTATTAGTTTCAATAGTTATGCCAAGATTTATTCCGTATTCCTGGGAATTCAACTGTTGACCTGTTAAATCAATAGTTAAATTTCAAGCCCAGACGATACTTGCATTTACCACCGCCGCGTCAAACCAACGTGGTAAACATGATGTGTGGACGTGATCTTTGCGGTATGCCCATGATAGTTCAATCCAAAGACCAAAGAGGCCCAATTACGTAGCCAGTGTCATTCCCACAGGTCGAGAGGTTCGCAGAGGTACAAGTTATGGGTCAGGTAGCATGCACACGGAGAGGAACAACAACAAACAATTAGCCAGGTCGCTGCCGCTGCCGCTGTCGCTGCCTCCGCTTGCTCCCACAATGATACACAAACAGAGCGCAAATTGGGCAGCCACTTGTCGGTCGACGGGTAAGAGATCTGAGGAGACCGCCGCCATCGGGGTCGAGGCTAACAAGGACCAAATAATCGGCCTCTGCTCCCAAAGCGAAACACAAATATTGACGTTGCTTATCGCACGCGATCGTCGATGCCACGAAAACACACAGATCAGAGTGCCGCCACCGCCAACCACTAACTACTAACCACTAGCGAGTTACCACTGCCAAACAACAACAGTCCACCATCATCCGCTGACCACTTGAATGACTTGGCAAGTTGCGAGTTCAACAACGTCGAATTATTTCAATCTGCGCTGATGACTTCGCTCATTTCGCGATGATAAAAAGCTGGCGATAACATTTTGGGCATTCCTGGAATTCCGCTGACACGCCCCTTCCCCCCTTCCCCGCTCCCCCTCGTAACTCCACAAGAAATTGGCGCATGCAGCGGGCAACGGGCAGCTGCCACAGCTCCTGTGATTGAAAGATCAATCGAGAAATCTCAGCTGCCCCTTGTGGTAATTGGACTCGAGCGTCCAGTCTGCAGTCCGATCATATTCAAAATTCAGAATTCTTTGTCCATTGTTTTCATTGATGCCAAATTCAATATTTGCCAAGAAATCTGACCTTCTGCCTTTTGGCCTTGTTGCTGCTGCTTTGTTGCCATTTCAAGTCGGGAATTAGCCAGCTGCATGTGGCGCTCATATATGCGCACGTGGACTCGGATGCAGATGAGCAGCCGGAGAAGTGTAACCTAATTGCAGCCTGTCCAGCAGCTGTATGATTGACAGCTCGATTGCTGCCCCTAAGCTGACCTTGTCCTCTTTCAGTTCATTAACAATGGCTAAGAATTTGACTTGGCTTGGAGCGGCTTAATTGACAAGCGACTTGGCCTCCACAGAGCGACGGGGGTGGAGACCTAGTGGCGCCTCCTTGCGGCAATTTGAGGCGCCAACTTTGTTGCACTCTTGCTTGCAACTTTCAATTCAATTTGCTTGCAACAATAAATAAACCAACAGAATGGAAAGAGGAGGCACAGAGGGGAGGAAGGAGGAAACCGCAAGAAATCAAGGCAAAAGTTAAGAATGAAAGGATAAAGTTAGTTGTTTGTCCTGCCCAAAAGCTCTTTTGGAAAAGTTATGTGGAAATTTGGCCTCAAGCAGTTAACAATGTTTCAGTCTACGTCTCAGTTCCGTAAAATCTACTAAGGGTGACTATAAACGAGCAACCAAATGAGATAATTTGTTTTCCAACATTTTGGAGTGTTGAGGGTATCTCTTATTTTTCTTTCAGTGTGACAACAAATATATATAAAGTTAGTCAGCCAGTTGAATCTAACATGATTTCAATTGTTTAATAAGGTAAAAGCTACTCATCAGGATATAGAAATCCGACGTGAGCAGAGCCAAACTAGGAACTGGTATAAACTATTTTAGTTTGGGGAATATATTTAAGTTACATTTCTTAAAGCGTTCTTAAAAACAACAATCAAGAAAACAATAAATTTAAGGAAAACTAATTGTGATGTCAAATCAAACAACGAATCTTTTTTAAATACAAAAAAAAAAGTGGAAAGAGTTGCATAAAAGTTTTCCAAAATTCTAACAACCCTTTTAGGTCACTTTCAACAAGCACAGAATATCATAAATAAACTGTGCAAATATTAAATTAAATAAGGATTTATTAAATATTTAGGAAACTACTTGTATTTAATACCATGACGTGCTTCAGGTGTTTTAATTCCCTTGGCTGTCACAGAGTGTCGATTATTTGACGTCCAAAGCAATTACCGAGCAATCGTAGCCAAGTTAATAACCTCCCCTGAGGGGGAGTAGGCGAATCAGACATGAAAATCAACTTGCCATGTCCAGTGATGTCCTATTTGGGTCAAATGCAGCAGCAACTGAACCAGATGGTAATGAGAACGACAGTGGTAACCAATAAGTTAACACTCGGTTTACCTTATGTCCAATTGTTGTTGCTGCAATTGAACAACATTTGAGTAGTTGTATGTACATATATGAGTAGATAAGTCTTGTTGCAGGCAGCTGGGGGCGTTGCATAATTAATCAAAGCGGCACGCGGCGGTGGGCGCCACAAAGGGAGCCGCCGATCAAATCCCCAAACCCAAACCTAATCCCGGACTGAGTAGAGAGTAAGAGAGCGGGAGTTGGAATAGACCTGCATACAAATGATGCAAGCAAAACGCCTTCTTCCGCATTTAATGACAACGTCTATGGAGCACAGTGCATAACAGCGGATGTGAACATGTATGTGGACAGCCGTCCGCCTGCACAATCAGACAGCCATTCAGTCAGTCAGTTAGCCACGTGTGGGTGCTGCCTCTTGTAGGCAATATTGCCAGGAAGCCAGCCAGCCAAACCAGTTAACGACTCTGGAGCTTCATTCATGAATTGGCAATGGATCAATGATGAGTCACTCTGCGTCTGCAGCACAATTCGTAGTAGGACGATGGCTTTCGCTTCGACTTCAGCATCGACTTTGGTTTGTGGCTTCAACGTAGCCCCAAGTTGCCTGCCACAACTGTCTGCTAATTGACACACCTCGACGACGCATAGTGGAAATCAATGCACAAACTCATTTAAAAATAAATGTAAAACACTATACTTAATATGTACATTTGTATAATAGATAGATCCAAAAACATTCAAGGCATGCATTATTTTGAAATTGAGTTAGCCATACTTGTTGAATTAAATAAAATTTACATTCGAAATGTGCAACAAAATATGTCTCATCAATGAAAAACAACTTTATTTCTTATTAAATATTAACTATTATTTCTTATTGCAAATATTATTTTAACATATTAATGAAAATAATCACAAGATAGTAATCTATTATTAATAAATTAGTAATTTAAAACATGTAAGGTATGCACATATTTTAATTTCTAATACTTCATTAACATGAACAAGAAATTCATTAATACTATTTCGAGTATTTATTTATGCCATCTATAGTATATATTTAAAAATTTCAATTCGATATCATTCTGATTTGCCACCTGCTTGAGCCAAACGAACCACTGTCCAACGTTGTTGCCGTTGGTGACGTTCGCTGGCATCACGTGCTCATAAGCTGCGGGCGCACACTCGGATGATGAATCATCCAGTCGCCATCAGACCGGCCTCAACATGTGCCAAAACCCGCCCAACCGCCCCGCTCAGCCCCTTGGACTAGCAATCGCCTTTTATGAATGAAAACGATCCACACAAATGTCTGCAAGCTCGAGGCGCGACTCCAGACGGAGCTACCACTGGCTTCCCTTCCCCCCTTCTTCCCGCTGCCTCCTAACTGCCCACATCATTCCATGTTTCTATGCGGTCTTCGTTGTCTACAACTTTTGCCTTTATAGTAAATCGTGTTTTGCATGCGCGAGTAGGTTGAAAACAAACCTCCTCCTGCCCCGCCTCGTCGCTGCTCTTGCCACGCTTTGTGGCATGGTAGGAGTTGTGGCTGAAAATGGATTTGAAATTTCATTCATAAAAAATAAGAAAACGTTGCCAGTCGTTTGGCAAGTTTTGTACTTTGGAACCTGACAAGTCTTAAGCTTCGGATACTGCTCATAGAACTGCCTGCATTACGACACGTTCTTCAGGTTTATGTTTAAATGGTCAAAAAGGTTTGCGACACGTTAATTGACAGATATTAGAGAAAATTTAATTTACTAACGAAATGTGCTAGAGTTGACTTTTGAATTTGAAACCAGATTAGCAGACAGTTTTCATACCATAGTATGTTTTACATTTATTTCTCCTTAACACATTTCCATTTGTGTCAATCTAATTATGAATATTGTTCAGAAATATTCACAGTACATTTCATAAGTTGAGAACCCAAATAGATTCTGCATTATATTCTTGTCACTATCTCTCTAAATTATATTCAATTCTATATAAAAATGTACGTCACAAATTTCCGGCATTAACTAATTATAGAAACATTTGTTTCCAGCAGATTTGAATTGTCTGCTGAACATTCGATCATTTTCTTGATTCCATTCCATTTTTATAAGTATTTTATTCCATTCAATTTTCGCTTTATTTTTCAACTCTGAATGCTTATAAGTGATTCTTAAATACAAATTCTTATACTGAAATCATATAATTTAAGCCCAAATTTGTTATGCCTTGTGTGAGATTTCTCGCATATGATGTGGTTCTGTATATGTTGCAGTTGCAAGGTGGCACAGTGGCTGCCTAATCGGTTTATATGCTGAAGAAATCTAGAGTAGTAAGCTGTTGATTGTTGGCTGGCAGTGAGCTTTAATTTTCGTTGGTGTTCCCCACAAATCTCTTTGGATCGCACAAAACTCGCAATAAAGAAAACATAATTCCTGAAATTGGGAGCGTGTAGCACACACAGCTGCACTCACTGTATGGTTGACCCCACAAGAAGGTTGTCAACACTTGACGGCAGCTGATTCTTTGGAACTTGTTGCCCAATCTCTGACAATGCGCCCACCAAAAACTGCATGGTAGCAGCTAAACATTTCCCCCGACCACCCCAATCCCAAGAGCTCGGCTCGGTCCGTTGGTAGCGCCGGGAAAGACTCTTCTACGGCTCTGGTTAATGATTGTTTATGACTTACTGGCCAAGTCAAGACCATTTCTCAGGCTCATAACTCGCCGCCTGCCTGCGCTGGGTTGACAATTTTAGATGGGTTCTCTTTTTATTTTCGTAGTTTTGTAGAGGGTCAGTCGACGGAGAACACACAAAGATTGATTGCAAGTGAAATGAGAAGGGAAGAAAAAAAGTGTTAAGCCGCCACGGTGCCTGTCCACGGTGGTCCACAATAAATCGGAGCTAACGTGGCCAAAACATGACGGCACTTTTAATGTCTTTATTTATAAAAAACAAAATCAAGCCGAGTGACAAGCGAGGCGACTCCGATAAGAGGGAGAGACAGAGAGAAACAGAGAACACTTTATGAGGCACAACGTTGAAAACGAGACCTTAATTGAAACACAGCATCTGGGCTAACAGGCTAACTGACCAACTGACCAAATGGCTAACTCACCAACTGACTGAATTTCTGGTTACCCGTTGAAGTTGTCACGACATCAGCTACGGGATATAGGGAAATACAGACGGGGTAAAGTCTCGTTGCCATTAAGGCGATAAAATGCAACGCGCCCCGCGGCCAGAGCGTGCACTTTAAACTTGGCTCAAAGCAGAGGACGCTAACTGGGCTTAATCGGCGCGTTGCGTGCGACACTTGGAGGCCCCTCATTAATAAGGGTTTAGGCATTGCGACTCTGACTTTGGGGCACGGTCACTGATCGCTGTGAATAAATTAGATGACGGCTGCGGTGGTCCCAACTCCAGCTCCAGCTTCAACTCCAGCTTCAACTCTTGCCTCTTGCTGATCATTATGAGTCTTTGTTCAGAACTGCGGCTTGTTAGCCAACGCTGCATTCAGACTGTTCTCTCAATTTGACTGCAACTTGAATTCTTCGTCGCAGTCTCTGTCTCTGTCGCAGTCTCCGTCTCCGTCTCAGTTTCAAACGCAGTCTGAGCGTTGTTCTTTGATGTCTTCTTATTTTCGGGTTATCATTTTTTATTCGGTTATTAAGCGTGTGTGCTGCAGACCACCAGCATGGCATGGTCCAGACCCCAGACCACAGACCCCAAGACAGACCCCAGACATGTTCGGACCCCCAATGAATCCATAACAGATGTGTGAAGCGCGCTCGTTTGGTTTGCACTGCCAACCTGAATTCTTAACAGGATTTTGTGTGATAAACATGAGCATATGGTGTCATATATATGGCCAAGAGCATAGTGATAAGCAATTAAGCTGCAAAGGGTTTCGGATCATCACTTGCACAATTGTTTCATACGTTTTTCTCGATAACCATCAGCTCGGACTTTACTTGAAATCTGCCGCCTGAGGAGCATTTTCGAATTGATCTCAGATTTTGCTAGACAAAAGTATTAAATATCCATATCCGCCCATCGAACAATCGAATTCAGTTAATGCTTTTCCGCATTTTTCCGCCTTACTGTGCTTCCTGTGATCCTCTGGACGGACTCCTTTTACGGTTTACGGCAAAAACAAAAATTAGAAGAATCAGCAACAATGGGAACAAGCCAAAGAGTTATTAAAAAATCTCTTTCTTTTGGGTAAAATTTGAAAATGGTTTGTCGGAGGCTGGTGAAAACTGAAATGATGTTGGACAGTGGCAAACAAAAGGATTATGTCCACTTTGGGATTATTATGAGGCTCACGCACATAAATTGTATCTTTTGTGTGTGTGCAACACACAAAAAGACTGTGAGAGCAAAAGAAATTAGCAGAAAATATGGTTAATACCAGGGCCAGAAGCAGAAAACTGCACTGCGATTAAAGGATTAAACAGCATAATGTTTCCAAAATAGTAGGCACTGTAGAGATGACCAGATAGAGAGAGAGCCAAGAGAGAGAGAGAGGGAGATGACGGCAGTGACAGTGTAGAGTGACAACAAAGTTGCTGACGACTTTAAAGGAGCCGAAAGTGTTGCTTCATTGGCTCAAACTTTTGCGGTTACCAAGAGACGAAGGAGCAGCGAGAGAGCGAAGGAAGGAAGGAAGAAAGGAAGGGAGGGAGGGAGGCGGAGGTAACTCCAACAGACTTCTGCGGTCGACGGCGACAATTTAATGCACGAATGAACCAAACGAATCACGGACCAGTTCCAAGTGGAAGCCCAGGAATTTATGCAAATCAGATGCGGCAAACGCACGAATCGAAATCCAAGTGATTGTCATGTCACCAAGCAAACAAAAGGGCCAAGTCAGTGGAGACCTGGCCAGGTCAATGTCGCAATCGCAATCGTAGTCGTAGTCGATGTCGTTGTGGTTCCCACGTCAGCTGCAAATCAAAAGTCACTACGATCCACTTGCTGCAAGTGCCACTAATCCGGCAAGTGCAACACGGAGCACAACCCACTTCAGAGTGCGATGGGAAGAAGTGTCTTCGCTTTTTACACATGTACACTGTATATGTCTCAATATCGTGTGGGCGCTGAAAAGATCGCTTTCAGGTGTCATGAGGCTCAGGCTTTAAGCTGACCGACAAACGCGACTTTTCCCGAACAACTGCAGACAATGAAAATCGGTTTTGTTATTTCTTTTTTGATCAACAATTCTTTTTCAAAGCTCTGTGGGAATAAACCAAAAACTCGCTCGACTTTCCATAACAACAGAAGCTGCAACACAACAATCTCTCAATGGAACAGTTATGGGACATTGCTTAATTTTGTGTAAATATTGAGACATTTATTCGACATTTTGTAACAATTTATTGTGCATCAGTTTTGTGGGAATTTTCAATCTGTGGAATTTCTTAGATTTTCCATTGAGGAATCGCTGCTATTAAGCCAACAAATTTGTAGTTCATTGTCTAAAGATTGTTAGTCTAAAGAATATGATTTAAGAATAAGCCCCAATTCAATGGAACTGTCAAAATATCACATGGAAATGGAAAAAGAAATGTGAAAGATCTTTGACCATCAGAAGATAACTTTTGTAGATCTGCTTAAGTAATTAAGACGCGTCAGTTAACTTAACTATCTATTATAGATATATATCTCTTCTTCTTGATCTTATTTATTATGTTAATCTCTTGAAATACTTTATGCGATCTACGATCATTATCTTGTACTTGTAAATATCTTCTTAAGAAATTAACACGCATTATCTGAACCTTTCTGTAAGTATGTGTTTTGTTCAATTTCTCTACTACACTTTTCAATCTCTCTTAGTCCCGTTCTTTGTCTATCTCATTATGTAGATCATCGCTAAATACTTTGCTAAATATGCGGCGCCTTAAGAAGAGTTAGAGCTTCTATTGTCGTCTCGCTAGTTTCCTCCTGAGTTGCTTAGACGATCATCCTTTGTTTCAGTCGGGAGTTAAACTTCCAAAACCCACTAAATAATGTTATTGTGTTCGTTTCGGTGCAGATCAAAGGACAACAAATGCAGAGGATCTGGGACAATTTTGCGGTTAAAGCGGCTCGAAGTAATTGCCATTAAATTGGGCCGAATCTGTATGCATCTCTTGGTTTGCTGCACGCAAAGGACTCAACAGCTTATGTATGTGTATGTGTATGTTGTGTGTGTGTGTAGAGACACGCTAGAACAATTAGAGCACGAAACGGTTAATTGTCCTTTGTTCGCATCGCATGCGCCGACTGGATTATCCTGCCAACGACAATGGAATCACGCCCGAGTCCATGACCCAAAATAACGCCAAGAGGAAAACAGCAGAGTGGCAATCCTCAACTTAGAGACCAGCCGATAATCAAAACGAAGCAAATCTAATCTACTTAAAGGACATTTGCAGCGCCATTAATTCAATTGTTGCAGCTGAGGCCACAGCAGGATTAGAACTCATCCTGCGTCCACTGTTCAACTGATTTCAGCTGATTTGCATAATTAGTTTGGCCTGAATGGAGATGCAATTTCAGTTTCCTCTCGGGCTGTCCACGTGTCTTGGGTTGACATTTCCCCTGCTTCTCATCCAGCTTTCCTACTCCTCATCTTCAGTTTACCCCCAATCCTTAAACTATTTTCTCTCTGGTCTTTGAACTAACCAAGTTATGGGAAGGAAATTATTCTGAATCTTAAATTCTTTTATATTTTCTTCCCCCTCTCTTCTTGTCACCTGTCATTCCGTTTGTTCCTACTCGTTCCATTCTCTTAATTTCATCTATCTCTATTTCTCCTCTCTGCATCTCTCTCTTCGATTTCTCCGCCTCTTCTCCTTCTTTTTATCTACTCCCCATTTGGACGACTTCGTTGTTTCCTCCTACGATCTTCCACCCCCATCCGCCCATCCTATATTTATTCTATTCTGCTCTCTTTCCTTCTCAACTTCTCCTTCCCTTTTAACTTATTTTTTCTTCCTCATCTATATCTATGCTTTCTTCCTCCTCCTGTCTTCTTTTCCTTCCCTTTCTGTGCTTTTCTTCCTCTCTTTTGCTTCAATTCCCCCTTTTCCACTTCTCCTCTCACATACCTCTTTCCTTCTCCTCTCTTCGTTGACTCCTCTCCATCACCCCTCCCCCTTTACATGCATCTTCCCTTCTTCTCCTCCATCACCTCTCTAATTGTGCCCATCAATGTCTGCTGCGATCAGCGGCGATTGCTTTGATCGAATCCTAACAACATAATTGAAGTTTCTGCCCGCCGCTCAATCAAATTGACTGACAAAATGATGCGACGACGGCGCCTGATCGCCCCATGTGATCCGGCCAAGTGATCGACCAATTGGCCAACAACTAAGCAAAACCTAAGCTAATTGTTTTGCCCCCAGTCGCTGCCTCTGCCTGTAATTACATGCCACCAGCAGTTGCAACTACTCAGCGCGAGGATCTGACGATGACGACGCTGATGACGATGATGTATTGCCCTTTGAGCGTCGAGGATCGAGGACCGAGGACCGAGGATCGAGAATCGTTGCCGGTTAACGCCCCAGACACAACGCCAACGCCAACGCCCGCGCCTCAAAATGGGCGTTTTGACGGGTCTCCCTCGGCCTCCCTCGCTCGCTCCTACTCGCTCTTCCCTCCTCTCTCTCTGTCTCCCTCTCTCTCGATGAGCTGATCATGAGCCCTTCTGCTGCTGAGGATCATTCACAGGCGGCGCCTTTGCCTGTTTCGCTGGCAAACTGTGATAATTACACATTAATTGTTTAATTCTGAGTCGAATCTCGACTCGAGTCTGTGGTAGGTTCCAGATTCAGGACGCGCCCATTGCATGTTGAGGGAGTGCTTGGGGATTGGTTAATAACTAATTAAGCACTCTGGGAAATTTACTTGCGAGACGCATAAATCAGCCAAGAAGCTGCCTCTTGGTGGTCTCCCCAACGTCGACCGCCCACGCCACATCCTTTTGTGACTTCATCCATACAAAGAGTCCAACGCAGTGGTTTTTTATACCCTGTATCTTTATGTGACGCATGTGAATGGAATGTGCAACCGTTCTTCTTCTGCCACTCGCTCTGTGGAGTTATCTAAGGACTAAAGTGTCCTGCAGGTAGGTATTGTGGCAATCTGTGGCAGGTAACAACACTTAAGAGGCTCAGAGTTGGCCTGGAAAAACATTTTGAATTTGTTTTAAAATTGGTAGCCGCAGTCGCTGCGGTTGGTGGCATGCAACAGACCAGCCGCAATTGCAACCGCAGAATTCTATTTGAAATGCTGCTGACCACGATAAACTATGTGCTGCAATTTGCCTCATAATTGGGCGTGGTCAAACGCCCTTAAAAGTTTCAAAGTTGCAACTGCAACATGGAAAATGAAAAATATTTTCGTCATTTTGTTTTTGCCACTTTTACACAGTAGTATTTTGTGATACTTAATTAAGTTATTCCCAACTGTCCACCTGCTGACAGAGTGGGCGTGGCATTAAGAACTATTTAATTGCGCGATTCATTTTTTGACCTGCCTCCCAAGTGAGAAAGGAGAAAAGTTGCACAACAAGTTTTAATTTCTCACTTGTCTCTTTGTCTCTTGGCACTTGGCACTTGCCAAGGCGCTGACCCAGGTGTAAAATATGGTAAGTATGGGAAACTGAGAGGGGATAATGAGATAGGAAAGAGTCTCCTCGAAGTCAGTGAGATGTCGAAAGAAATTGAGGAAGTCTTGGCTTGACAAAATAATTAATTGCAATGTCAGTTTCACATTTGCCTGCAATTTGTCTCTGATTCGCAATTGTCTCCCCCTCACTTGCATTTTAATTGCACTTTGAGAATAAAAGAACTCGCTCGGAGAAGAATCGGATAAAAACAAAACTCAACTCGTCACTAAACTACTTAAATGAATGGCTAAAGTTCTCAAAACAAATCTTAATTGCAATTTCGTTGCACTTCCGAAATGCTCTGGCCCATAAAATCAATATCCAATAGAGTCATAAAAAAGAGAATAAAATAGAGGAAGATAAAGGGGAAGAGTGGCAGATCAGGTAACCATAAACCCAACTGAGGGTCCAACAAACACCATTGTCTATTTACCTGTTGTTGGCTGTACACTTTCTGTATCTGGTTCTTCAACTCATAATTGTGTTTTGATCATATTTCACGGCTCAGTGGCGCTGCAAGAAAGAGACGGAGACAGAGACAGAGAGAGAGAGAGGCTGCTTGATTCTGGCCTGCTCACTTGGTTTTATCGTTGGCCATCTCTGCATGGCAAGCTATAACTGTTCTTGTCTCAAATTCTCACACTTTCTATCGTAAATCTACGGGTTAGCACCGTTTTGCATCATCTCTCTTCCCCTCTTCCTCTCTCTCTCTCTTTCTATTTCTTTATTGGACATATTAATGAGAACTTATCGGTGTTTGCTCATCGACCTAATCCGTTGTTAGCATCAGTTGACATCTCCATTTACTTCCACGAATGACAATCGAACTGACTGTTTCTTCTAACAGTAGCATTAACATTGTTGAGGTTAGGTTTGAGGATGAGCAAGGGTAGCAAGTACCGTTATGGGGAATTACAAGGAATAGTCATAAAAAATACACAGTTGAAGAATTTTTAATATAAGAAGTAAATTGTAATTACTATTACGCTATTAAATATATATATATACATAAATATTTCTTAAAAAAACAGAAATTTCAGAAATGTAATAATTTCATCAGCAAACTTTATTCTGTACAAGTTAATTTTTTAATAAAATTGTTGCATTCTTTTATAAATGAATATTGAAATATTATATAGATTGTTAAAGAAATCTTTCATGGATTTAAATAATCCTTATAAAAAGTTATACAATATGGTTGCAGTTCAGAAATTAAAACTGGCCTTTTTACTTGCGTATTTGATGAGCGTGAAATTGGCTAAAGTTGCTGGAGTAAACATTTAATTGCAATTCAAAATAATTATATTTAAAACAGGAGAAACCTTATGAGCAGGGTTATCTAGTTCTTCGGAACTGTGGCATGATTTAAGGCAATTGCAGGGAATTGAAGCGTGCCCCTAATAGATGTTTTATGCAACATCCCACATTGATAGAATTGCTGTTTGAAAGCAGAGCTAATTAACTGCAGGTGGCAACAGGTGAGTGTTGGCAACTGGTCGCGCATGCGCCGAGGTGTGACCAGGTGTGACCAGAACATGGCCAGCTTCTCTCTTGGCCCGATCTCCGGCCGGGACGGCGAGTAACAAGCGAGTGCGCCAAATGATTATATAGTCGAAGCCGCTCTCGTTCCGGATTGAGAACGAGAACTGAGCGCATGTTATGCCTATCAATATGGTTACCAACTTTGAGTCTGTACCTTGTACCTTCTGCCTTGGATCGCTAATGATGATTATGCTCTGCTCTGGGTGGATGTTGTTTTAGCAATTGTTGTTTGTTGTTTGTTTGCTTGTAGCTGCTGTGTTGTTTTAAGCGTGTTCGTTACGCTTCGCAGTTGCATCAGCAACAATAACAAACAACTAAAGTTAACATGAACTTAATGTTAATGTCTGCAATGCGCGTTCTAGAAATGATAATGACTAGAAAGATGAACCAACAAAGTGCAGCGTCATCGCTTGGCTGGAACGATGTCAGAGCCATGTGACAAAGCCACCAACGCCGTTGGATCTGCTCCACAAAACAGAACAGGGTAGATGATAGAGAGCGAGAGGGAGAGCGCGAGAGCGAGAGAGAGAGAGAACTATGTACAACTGAAAAACTACTTGTATAAAGTTATTACAATTTCGTATTTATTTTAAAAGTCACTCTACGCTCTCGCTCTAGCACACTTCTCCTCTCTTTCTCACTCTTTCTCACTGCTTAATTGGAAACATTTTCCCAGCGCAAGCAAAAGACTTTTGCGACCTCCTCCGTTTAAGCCAACAACTCGAGCACGCCAAGAAGTCTAATTACCAAAAGTCACCCCATCCCCTCTCCCTCTCCCTCTCCCTTCCCCCACTCCTTCCAAACGAATTCAAATTTCTGACAGCAACTTGTGTTCAACTAAAATGAAGCCAACAGCAACTTCGACTCACAAGAAACATTAAAAATATGTCTCTCAAAAAAAAAAAAACGAAAATTTGAAAAATAGCAAAGTCATTTAATTGCGAAAACGCGTTTTAATTGCTTTGGGCCAGGCCAAGTTCCCGGGCTCAGGGCTTCTAGAATACATGGTTAAAAGGCCAGCTCTTTTGCTAGTTTTAAGTTGGCTACTCGGTTCTTTAACTTGGCCTGTGAGCTTTCCCAGCGTTAATTTTGCCACGCCATGTGAGCCACCTTCTTGGCCGAAACAGTGACACATCATTTGGTTCTTGGCCCAAAACTCGGGTCAGTCAGCGAGTTACACGCGACTGACGCCAAAACCACTTGGCCAAGTGTCACAGAATTAAATTCATTTCAGTTGCTTCATGTTGGCCAATTTAACGCTTAGTTTGCTTTTGAATTGGAATGGATTAAATATGGAAAAGGCCACGTTAAATGGATTAAGCTGTTGTTGGCCAGGATTGGCTGCAACAATTTGTTAAGCACTTCTTGTTAGCCACATAAAATCCTAATTTTATTTGACGTTCACCTGGGGATCAGCCCACCTGAGCTCTATAAATTGAAATCAATTATTGCCACACAGAGATCTATGCCATGTGAAACTGCAACAACAGGCTGCCACCAGTGCCACCAGTGCGACCAGTGCCACCAATGCCACAACAGTGCAACACTGCACCACTGCCCCCTCCCCCTGCACCACCATTGAACTGACAGTACTCATAAATTGAGCCCGATTGTCAGGGCCGGCGGCGTTATTATGGACATTGATTGCCAGCTTCTACATATTTTCCCACAGTGCGGCGGAGCCCAAAAAGTGAAAGAACCTCCGAGGAATTGAACCAGTTAGTAACGTTTCCATATACAAAACAATGAGTTGATCGAACAGCCAAACACCCAGTGCTGAGTGTAAAATGTGAGGATAATTTCACAAGATTAAATTAATTATACAGTTGAGTTTTCTGTACTAAATCTGATTTGTAGTAGAAAATAAAAGATCCTCTGCAATGGGAAACTATCTAGTTATGTTATTAGCTTCAAATGCAATGATTGAACAACTCTTAACTTAACCCTACGATGTATGAAAATTATAATGATCTCAGCTACAATTGAAACCGACGAAGTTTAATCTAAATAAGCATCCTTAAAGCTGAAAAACAAAGTAATTTTCCAGAAATTTCACATTGATGGACACTGTAAGTTTTGAGCTATAGCAAACTATAGAAGATATTTCACATCTATAAACGCTATATTAATTTGAAAATCATGCAATTGCCTCAAAATTAGGAATTATTAAAATAGCTATTTCAATATCAATTGCAAGCAAGTAAATATTGTGTGATGGGTACAAATAATATGCCATGTAATGACGATTACAGGGTATGCCACAAAAAGTTATTAAATACCGGCAATTGGCGGGGCTGGGGGACGTGTGGCAGGCGTTGTGACATGAAATGAAGCATGGCGTTGGGGCATATTTGTGGCATGGCGTGGCATGGTGTGGCATGGCTTAGGCGCATGCCGCAGCGCCAATTACGCGTCTCTAAACAGCTGAGCTGTGGCTGCAACACACACACACACACACACACACACACACGCACACACTCAGATGCTCATCCCTGGCACTGGGCACAAATTAAAATTACACCCGCGGGCCAAGAAGGCAGTGCAACTTGCAACTGGCATAGAGTCAAGAATAGGGATTGGGAATTCAGTTCTAAAATGATAAACACTGCAATGGACGGACATTTGGACAGTCACTAGCTGGAGTTGAAGCTGGAGTCCATGTTGGAGCTGCAGTCGAAGAGGGATCCATGGGAATTACACTAATTTAAAGTAATTGGCTATAGTTTTTCACTTGGCATTTAAATATGTGTCCCGGCATCGTCATCGTCATCGGTATGGGCAACATCGGGTGCTACATGGTGCATGCGGCTCCACAATTTTAATCGATTTGCGTATATGGCGAATGGCGGACTATTAAAAGGCCCCAAGCCCAAAATGAACTGGACGAGCGTACCCAAAAGTGGGCGTTACCCGAAACTGAATGGAAAATGAGTGAGTTGTGCGCGAATGCGAATTGCAAGCGAAATTCCCCGAACTCCCCAATGCCCCCTGCTCTCTGCAATGTATTCCCGATCCCTATCCCGATCCCGATCCCGATCTTGACGCATTCCAAGTAGCGCATATGCTGCACAAATTGGCTCAGGAGCCGAAGTCAGGAGCTGGTCCGAGGTAGACAACGCAGCGGGCTCAAAGCAAAACTAATTAAAATTGGCCCAAAACACGGAGAGTGACGAAGAGAGAGAGAGAGAGAGCGCGTGTGAGATAGGGAGAGAACATAAGTTGAGTTACCTGTGCCCATTGGGATTGCCAGCAACCTTTTGCCCATCTGCATGCCTCATGCCCCATGCCGCATGCCTCATGCCTCATCTGCGGCATTTGCCTGCGGCGGCAGTTGCCGAACGGAACGGGGACGGGAACGGGGACGGGGATGCAACGGCTGGGACAACACCACGCTCCCATTTTCTTAACCACTAAAATTAATAATAAGTGATCTGGATCTGGTTTCGGGATCCACAAAAAAATATACTGGCCACAAGCTGAAGTCGAACGTTCAGCGCATAAATAAATGTTATGTGTTTTTTGCCAGCCACCACAGGAGCAGCAGCAGCAGCAGGAGCAGGAGCAGGAGCAGGAACAACAACAAACCCTTTGCCAGCTCCTCTTCAAAAGGAAAAAAATAACAGCAGCAGAAAAAGATCGGCAAATCCATAATGCGCCTTCTTCTTCTTCTGATTGTTCTTGTCGTTGTCTTTGTCTTGTTGTTGTTGTTGTTGTTGTTGTTGTTGTTGTTGGCACCTTTGTGGCCCGCGGCGAGACAACAAAATCATTTTTACCGCCGCCTGTTTGGACAGTGGAGCACTTGGCCGACTGAAGCGGGATGTTGTAGTTGAAATTGTGGTGGGGCGGGGGCAAAGCGGAATATCTACAGCGCCCATTATTGATTGGCTAATCAAATCATTTGAAGGCAAAGCGAAGAGCAAAGGCATCGACAACAACTATGTACAGCACAAGAACATTCAACGACAGCCGCAATTATCATTCCAAAGTCGCGACGCGATGGCTAATTAATAATCCCGGCGATTAGCAGCAGCTGAGACAAAGCCCAAAAGCCTCAAAACCAAAGTCTCAAATCTCAAATAGCCTCCTTTATTCGCAGTTCCCTGCGCTCGTCTCCTGCGGTTTGCAGTCGTCGTTTATTAATTAAAAGTCCCTCAGCATTTTGAGGGCTACAACTGGTGGCTGGGACCATCAGACATATGGATCTCCGTCTGCTCATCTCAACACCTATATCCATAGCAACAACTTCAGCTGCATCTGCTGCTCTGTGCCCAGTCTCAGTAACTCATCATTATACTCTTTAATGTTCCGAGGTGCATTAGTTGTCTCGAATAGTTTAAAAAGAGTATAGATATTTTAATGCTAAACTCAATACGAAATACAAAAATAATAATGCTTTACTATTATTTTACAGGCAATGTCAATGCTAATGTTAATATTAATGCATAGAATAATGCTAAAAGAAACGCTACTAAAATTGCCAGACAGATTGCTAATGATTATACTAATGCTAATGATGGGAACAATAATAATGCTAATAATATTTATAACACCAATGCGAACGCTACTGTAATTGAAAATAACAATGCAAATGATAATGCTCATGATATGCTAATGATACCGCTAATGATAATGTCAATGATGCCTCTGCTAATAAAAATGCAAAAATAATAATGCTAATTATCTCCAAAGCAAATGGCGAGTGATTTGTTAAAGATAATGCTAATTGAATTTCTACTACTGCCAAAGATAAAACTAATGGCAATTCATTTAATAAAATCAGTAATAGTAGTGGAAAGAATTCAGCAAGATCTCTCTCTCTCTCTCCCCCTGTTCTCTCCCAAGAAAGATCGGTTAAAAGTGTATTTAAAATTCGTTGTGCTTCTTAAATGCTGCCAACTTTTCCCTGTTGTATTCATTTGTTTGTTTCCCGGTTTTTCGGCATTAATTAGTCGCTTTCGCGTGGCCATTTAAGGGCCGCCCTGGAGTCTGGGTAGGTGTTCCCTAATGAGTTGAGGCGGAGGTGAGGGCGACCCCGCCCAGTACACGGCCGGTAGGTGTACTTGATGGGCCGTCCCAGTGTTTGCACAAGTTAGCGAAACAAATAAGTTTATTAGCTCGATTGGAGGCGGATCCTATTCGCCCCTTCCACAGTGAAGCCAACTGCGAGGAACGAGTTCTGCATAAAGCATCGATATCTCTATACATTTAATGCGTTTGTGCACATTAAAGTACAATTTCTTTTTTAATAAAGTGTATGAGTTTTATAATGGTAAATTACGATTTTAATAATCGAAGGTTTTCATTAAGCCGATTTTCAGACAGACCTGGACAGGAATTAACAGAAATTGCATGTTGCACTTATGAATCATTATGTGCAGCGAGTAAATATGGCAGAAATGAGGCTAAAGAGAATACTCGAAGTTGAGGTGTCCTGTAAAAAGAATATGTACTCTTAATGCTTTTGAAGGAAAACAAATATAAATATTATCAATTTTACAGATGTTTATTAAACAAAAACACAAAATAAGTCCACAGATTTACAAATAAAAAGTGTTAACTTTACTCTGTTATACTGAGATCTTCGCTTAAATAATTTTAAAACATTTTAAGTTATGAAAAATAGTAAGCCTTTCACACAAATACAGGGTATTAAAATTTGTAAATTCAGATTTAATCGATGTTGAAGTCCGAAGTGAAATGTTTGCCTGTCCGACAGTTTTCCGAAAGCGGATACACTGTCAGAAATGCTTGACATACTCGAACAACACATACATGGAGAGGGGAAAGAGGAGTGTCAAACGTTGTCCAGCCCATTGACTGTCCGCTCTCCCAGCAGCATCTCATTAAATAGCGTCATCTGCATCTTACTTTGGCTTTCAGTGAAATTAATGAACTCATGTCATGTTTTACGTGATATTTAAGCAGAGGATGTAACCAGGACGTAACCCAGTCATTTGGAAGAGAGAAACATTTAAAGCGTCTACAGAATAAATTCAGATTAAAGCCCGGAGCGTGGAATGTGGATAAAACAGTGGTTGGACAGTGGAACTAATGATGGCCGATTGACACAACCTATCGCCAATTGAATTAATTTTAAATGAATAGCTCGAAATTGCCGAAAATTGAATTTTGGTGCGCCAATTTGGCAATTCGACACTGTGGATAAAAATCAGGATTTCATTTCCATAATCAACCCAATGAGCACGTAAAAGTTAAATGACAATTAAATTGAATGCCGGTATGTCCAACTGTTAACTAATTTGGGGACTAATCAGTAGTGGAAATGTTACAGTAATTATAAAAGATTAGAATGGGGACCTATACAATAGATTTTGAATTTAATATTTTAAGATTTAAGTTTTAGAAACATAAAAAAAGAGAAGTGCAAAATTGACGATGATTGGCAGACATTTCAGAATTTTGCTAAGTAGCGAAAGAAGTAAAGTTTGCAGAGAGAACCTTTTCTTCCTCTAGAAACAAATCAACCTAAAATCTATACGGATCAACTGCTGTGTAAGCGAGGAACACGTTATCTTTCTTACTTCCTTTATCATCTTTCTAAGCCACGTTCTACACAAGCTGTCCTTTTGCTGCTTGACAGATCCAAATTACGAATTTTATGTTTTTCCATCTTCTGCCTCATTTCTAGGCTTGTCTCGTCAGAGAATCGACCTTTTCCTTTCATAAACATGAATGTTTATTGCAAATTGTTGAGTCGAAGAGGCAAGATTCTGACTTGTCACCCATCACATGTTGCATCAGAGATGATGATGATGGTACTCGTAGCATATGGCGCGCTCTTGTGGCATGCAACAAGAGCTAGCGGTAAACAGCTGTTGCACTGCTCGCCACAGTCGCGTGGCAAGGAAAGTAAAGTTGAAGGAGCGAAAGTGAGTCTAGGACGCCCCAAGGAGCGTGCTTATCACAATTTGTTATGAAACACGCAGAAACAGGCAGAGAGAGTGCGAGCAAGAGAAAGAGAGAGAGGGAGAGACAGAGAGAGAGTAAGATACTGAGCTCCTGCGTTGTGTCAGTTGTCAGTCAGTAGCAGAAGGACGCTGTCTAATGATGATGCTGTCAGATTTGCATCGCTTCCCCGGTCACCGAAGGACAACAACAGTTGGTTGAGTGGCCCCCGCTTTTTGCTTTTCACTTTTCCGAAATGAAAAGTGTTTATTCAATAATTTTTGTACATTTCATTTGGCTGCCGCAGCAGATGCTAAACCCAAACCAGGAGTCGTCTTATCCTTACATATTTCCTTGTTCTTTTTTCGCTTATCGAATAATGAAAATTAGTTTTTGACGCTGTTATGACGGCTGCTGTTGATCCTTCCGAGAGGGAGAGTGAGAGTGAGAGGACGGGACAACATTGTTACCTTGATTGAGGTCCGTCCCTGACTGCTTTCCTAATTTGACTGCTGCCCCGCCGCTTGACCGCTGCCCTTGCAGGACTCCAGACTGACCATATGGCCAGGATCTTGGAGCGTGCCGAACACACGATTTCCAGGAACTTAAAGCAAAACCAATCACAAACTATAGTTTATTATTAAGTCCGAATATTTAGGGGGAACTGTTGTTGCTAATGATGTTTAGTCTTTGTATGGACATGTGGTTGAGAGATTCTATAGATCTCTTCAATAAATCCAACTTTATATTAACATTTAGCATTTCTTATGTAAAAATAGTATTTTTTATTGTAAAATAGACTTCATGAGTTAATTTGTGCTTATTCTTAAGCTTTTCAATTATTCTAAGAAAAATCGTTGATACTGTTTGCATATGACATATCAAAATAAATATGCAATATTTCAAATAATTAGGTTGAATTTCTGATAAGTGTTTTTAAACTAAATAATAATGATTTAAGTCGGTTTTAGGATCAGCTTCATTTTTTATATATTAGATTCAGTTTTTAGCCCAGTCCTAGTTTCGACAAGATTTTCGGACTAAATAGAAGATTTCCATATCTTTTTAATTAATTTCTCTTAGATAATTTAAAGCATCAGTGCATGTTAGAGTAAGACTTTCATAGTATTTCAATTTATGTCAGTTCATGTCACTACTTGGCAGCTCTTTTAACTTAAATGCCATCTGAAATCTAGCAATTTTTAATTTGAAAATGCGCAGTTGAATTCTTTTTGTCAATTCTTTTAGTCTCTGATGATTTTCACATTCGAATGCGAAGCGTAACCCAAATTTTCTTATTGCTTCGCCACAGGATACTCGATACTCGTTGAATGAGAATTCTTAAATAACCGGGCCAATTTCCATTTGTTGATGACACGTTTGCACACACACTCGCACACACACACACACCGCCACACACACACTCGCACACTATTTCTGTGAGCATGCATTATGCATGAACGTGTCCTTTGCCAGCGTCGCTAATTCCACAGATACGGAGAAGAGAGAAAAAGACACAGAGACAGTCCCAAAAAAAATTAATGCGAATTAATTTCCATTTTCATAAACGTGACCGGGTGCCCGGGTCTCCAGGAGAGAGGCAAAGGAGAGAGAGAGAGAATATGTGTGTCACGGTCAGGCCATGACAAATCGCAGCGCGTGAGCCAAAGAATCGCTCAGTGAAAATACACAGAGATTTTCCACTGAGCCAGCCACAAACAATGGCACAGCGTGAGGTCTTTCAATCCCAATCCCGATTCCAAACCCAGTCCTGAAAATGGGAAATGCATTTAAACCGATTTTGTGAAATTATTACGCAAAATTGAGCTGACACAATTGCCCAACCAATAGCCAATAGCCGATTGCCGATTGTCGATATCCGATTAAGCCACAACAAAAAAGAAAAAGAGATCAACGCGGGTTCAAATCCTTCGACTTGGGAGTGAAATCTCGCGACGCTTTAAAACCAAATAAATTCCCATTAGCCGGCGCTGAGGAGACGCGTTCAGTTGGAAGTTGTTAGTTGGTAGTTGGGAAATTAACAGCACGCGATTGAGGCAACGGCCTGTTACTAATTACCCCCGCTCCCTGACACAACCCCCACGCCCCTTTTGGCCCTATGCAATTGCAGGCAGGTGCAACGCAATTGCAGCCGCCTGCCTGATTGAGTTGCACTCTCTGCCTCTCCCTCCCTCTGTCTCTCACTCCGTCTCTCTCTCTTGCTCTGACTCTGTCCACAGCAGCATAACGCTACGGTCAATGGCTTGGACTGGCAGTCGACGCCAACGTCGCCGTCGACGTCGCCGTCGGGAGCGGCGCGTGCTTTACTTGGCGTCGTCTCGGGATTCGTGAGCGTCGCGTTGCTGCTGCCGCTTCCGCTTTGCGGCTCATTGCAGCGGCGGCCACAAAAAGGGCAGCCGGAACGTCCATAGCTCGAAAAACAAAAAAAAATGTGAATACAATTTAAGAAAAACAACAACACTTACATATAAAGCGAAATAAGTCGAATTTGAAATGCACTTACATACGAAACTGAATTATCTTTCACTCAAAATCAAATAAATAATACATATAGATGCGGATTTAAATTAATAATATTTATGTTCTTAATAAAAATGTAGAACAAATTAAATTAAACAGCTAATATCAAATTAAAGTATCGCTAATTAGTAGAATATCTGTAAGTATATTTATTGTGTAAAAATTCAACAACAAAAATAGTGGCATAAATCAGTTAATAATATGGTTTCATATTTCCTTAGTTAAAGTTGAGCAATGATTAATTATGCACAGCATATTTCAACCATCAAATAATTGTGTAAATCTGATCATAATTAAAAACGAATTAATTGAAATGTGATACATTTGCAGTTTAAATGTTACTTGCAATCAATCCAGCTGTATATTTTTATTAAATTATACGAAAATTAATTAAAAACGAGCTCAGATTTATCGACTGAATGCATTAAATTGTTACAACGACTCGACACGAATGTCGCACACTTCACTGAATAGTCATAATGCCCGGCGGAGAAGGTTTTATGTGCATTTTGATACAATTTGATGTGAATAAAAACGAGAGGCAGCATTTAAAAGACCAAGCGAGGCGTTTTACCGGCAATTATCGCGCTGATAGGTAAGGGAGACTTTCTGTATGTTGCGGAGGGGGGAGGGGCAGGAACTGTGCTCGACTCTCGGACCGATTCGAGGTTCATTATTGACCACAACATACAAAAATTATAATAAACGGATGAAAACAAAAACAGTTGAAATATACGAAAATCGACGAAAAACATAAGCGCAAAAACCAAAAATAAAAAATGTATATAAAAAAAGGCCGAAATCGAGGCTCCAATTTTGGTCTCGGTTTCGATTTCGATTTCGGTTTCGGTTGATGCCCCGTTTTCAACCTGTTGTCTGGCTCGCGTGTTGTAATTGCCACATACAGACGCAGCATCTGGCGGCGCAGTTTATCGATGGTTGCCCCATTCAGCTTCCCCTCCGCTGCCTCCGCTGTCTCCTCCCCCTCCTGCTACTTCTCACTGCTTCCTTTTGATTCTGCTTTACTGCAACCGCAGTGTCAATAATCGACAGCTGCCTCGGCTTTTATTTTTGGGGGTCCATTCCGTTTGCGACTCCCCCCTTTTTACATAACTTGCCTCACGGCCAGCTTTCAGGCAGCCAGCTGCTGTCAGCTCCCCTTTTCCCCTCCCCCAACCCCCCTTGATACTTCAGCTTACCACTTGTTGGCCGTCGAACGTTTTTCACATTTTACCGCCGTCAATTTTTTGAATGCAGCTTTCAATTAGCCGCCTGCTCCTTGTAATGAATGCCGACAACGCTGCAGCTTCAAGTGACGACTTGTCGAGGCTTCAGTCCACTCCGCTCCACTCCACGCGGTGGGGAGACAGGGATCGTTACGTTGCAAGCACGTGCCACATGGTTGGGGCAACGTGCGCCATTTGGCTTTAAGCCGAGCAATTTACCAGAGATTGACAGCATAATCCATCATTGGCAGCCGAGACGGGAGTTGGTTCCTCGCCTCCATCTCCATCTCCTTCTCCGCTTCTCTTCTCCTCTCCCCTCCACTCATCTCGTTCCTTTGGTAATCTTGTAACTGGTAGCTGCGTTTTTCACGACAGCCCAACAGGTGTATATGATATTTATGGCAGGTAGTCGGTTGCCCTACGAGGAGCCCACACAAAAAAGGGCTCTTCATTGAGCTGATGGAACCAGGACTGAAACAGGAGAAACGTTATCCTTGAGCTATAAATAAGGAAGCAGAATGAAAACAGTAAAAGCTGCTGGCCCTAAGAAAGTTGTAATTTAAGAGGAAATTAATTAATACTTGTAAATTTATTTATTTATTTCCAGGCTATAAGCAGCCGACATTTAAAACTATTTTCATTAAATTAATATTAAATAAAAATATAAAATATTATATTATATTCTGGGGATATATAAAAAATTAAAAATGATAAATTAATTTAAAATGATTATTATTTCAATTAGCATTATCATTATCAATCATATTAGCAAATAATAGAGTTATATTTAGCAATTACTATTCTCATTATAATTGTATCATCATTTTCATTACAATTTCAACTGTTGATAGTATTATCATTAGCATTATTTATAGCATAAACATTGTAATTGTCTGACCATAGATTTATCTTAAATTTTGTTTTGATTAATATTATCTAAATAATTACTATTTTCATCAATGTCTCTATAATTTCATTACATTATAAGCATTGTCACAAACTTTACGTCCATTTATTAGATTACAACTCCGCCGAATATCCCTATAATTACTTTCCATTTAATAACCGAATGCATTTAATTTTAATACCAAGAAAAAAGATGTTGCAAGCAATTAAAACTTGCGTAATTGGAAACTTGAAACCCGAACCCTTTTAAGCTCGCAATAAAAACTCGATTGCGCCCACAAACTTTCACAATTTCCATCCAAATGAAACTAAATACGATGACGACTGGAGTTTTCCTGCTCTCGCTTAAATGGGAAACTATTTGATAATGTTTTAAAATGAAAATTTCCTGCAATGTTTGCGTAAATCCGTAATTAAAATTGTCGATAGCCAACCGAAAGTCAAGCTGCAGTTCATAAGCAAACAAGGTCAGCGGGGTGAGGGGTGAGTTGTTGAGGGGTGAAGGATGAGGGGTAAGGGGTAAGGGGTGAGGGATACCAACAGGATATCCATTTCCCTGGTCAGCGTGTCGCACAGTTCACGCCGTGGGTGCAAATTAAAATGAAATTACAGAGCTGACTGGGGTAGAGAAAAGGAGGAATCCAAGTATGAGTATTTACCCAGTGAGCATTGTGGACATTGCTTGACGGATTGGGTTACAAGTGGCCTTCCTGGTCTGTCTGGAGTGTCCACTAGACACTCGCCAGACGAACTCGGCACTGGGGGTTGCCAATGACTTGAAAATGGGGTGCAAGGGAGGCCACAAAAGTGCAGAGAACTCCACGGATTTGGCTTAAGCAGCTAAAGGATTTCATTACGTTAATTTACGTTCCGAGTGTGGTTCGAGAAGCACTTGGTTCTCTCAGGCGACCACTTGGAATAACAATATTTCAAATTGGCCAGACAGCTTCCGTGGGCAAATTCTGGAGCAACTGCAGCAATATGAAATGCAATAAAATACATGACTGGAGAAGCACCAAAAGTTTCGCTACATGGCGTTTTCTCCCTCTCTGTCTCTATCTCTCTCTGTCTCTCTCTCTCTCTCTGTCGCCATCTCTCTCTTCTGAGTTGAAGTGAACTTTTGTAATAAAATGTTCATTAGTGCGCCAGCTCCTGCTGAGCTGCATCCTCCCAATCCTAGTGCCATTCCCTCAATCCCTTTGCCATTCCCTCAATCCTTTGCTTTCCCTTCCCCCCCCCCTTTGCCCCCCTGGCCTGTGTGGCCATTGCGGCAACGGATGAATTGCAGTTTTAATGTGTTGGCAGCACTTTTAACTAACTGAAAATCAGTTGAAGAGTTGACCCACAGTTGCCTCACAGCTGCTGAGTGGATGCAACTGATGCGGCAGCTGTGGCAGATGCGGCTGATGTTGCTGACCAGCAGCAAGCAGCGAAACCATCAAGGAACGCGGCTTTCACACTGCGGTCAAACTTTTGCCGCGTAATTAAAACCAAAGCATCGCAAAGTGGACATGTGCCCCACAAACGGATTAATGCAACGAGTGCAAAACTTCCCCACTGTGCACTGTGGGGTCAACACCGAGTTGACCCAACCGCATACTTCTGCACATAACTAAACTGAAAACTGACCAGCGACCGCATTATGAATATGTTTTTGGTCTTGTCAACATTGTCGCTAAAGTGGAAGAAGGACTAGGAGAGGAGGGAAATGGGATTGCGGGGGAGTTTTAAGCCTTATCAGCGATTAAAATAAGTTATGTTTAAATGCCTTTCATTCGGTGCATGAAATATTATTGAGGGTTTAATACATCAGGTTTGCGGATAAATTTAATTACATTTCATTCACATTGCACATTATGTTGATGGCAAAAAACCAATTTTACAAACCGATCTTATAAGAAGAGTTGCTTATCAAAATTGTACATAAATAAATAGACTAAACTATGCAAGAAATGAGTCTAATGTTTTCTTGAATGTATCTTTAATTTTATCCACTATAAGTTGTTTTCTCTTTTAATTATTATATTAAATTGTTATTTTTATTACGTTGAATTTACTGCTAAAGTTATGTCAAGATAATGTAAATAAAATAAATAAAATAAACAAATAAGTTAATTTATTTTTGGTGTTATATTTGTAGTTTGCAAAGTATCTGCAATGGAAATTAAGTAAATTAAGGCAAAAATACTAATGACTTTATGCATGAACACTAATAGCCTTAATAGATATAAATAACAAAAAGATAAACAAATTAATTAATAAATAAATAAAAAAAATAGAACAATAGAACAATGTGCAAAAGCAAATGTCCAGTAAAATTCAAATAATAAACAGTAATATAATATATATTACCTTAAATCGAAAGTTAGTAAAATAATCACATCACTTAGTTTTCAAACGTTGATGACTAGGATAATGCATTCTGAATCTTAACGATTATTTCAATGCCAGTTACTGGACTTTTGAGGCAACACACCTGACCGAACACTGCTCCAATTTGCACTCAAACTGAATTAATTTGGAAATTGCAATCAAAATGTTGTAAACTTTGACCAAAACGCACACGGTAGACAAATAATGGAAAGTAAATTTCAAAAAAAACATATTGAATTGGGAAAATAGAAAACATGTCAGAAATGTAAACAAACCATGTCCTCTTGCCATGGCTGACATCGAAGTGCAGTTGAAACTAATTCAATGCACAAATTACAGAAAAGTAAATTTCCATTTGAGAGCAGAAGTTGTTGCAATGAGAGGAATGATAGTGTAAAGGGGATGGAAGGGGATGATGGCCAACTTCAGCTGGTAAATGCAAATTTCTTGTGGCACAGCAACCACACAATTGAAAGGAGGACCGCGTGGGCGTGGCAGTCAATTGTATAGAATTGAAAATCAAATTGGAAAATTGATTGAGAATGAAGGCCATAATAATGTGGAAGTAATGAGACTGTCCGCAGCATAACAGCGACAACTGATGACAATGACGTCTTCTGTCTTTCTCTCTCTCTCTCTCTCACTCTCTCGCTTACTCTTTCCTTGTTGTGGCTTCAATTCAAGACGGAGTCTCGAATTTATCTATTGGATTAAGGTCCTTTGTGAACGTCATTATGGTCAATGCCAAAGACAAATTGAAAAAGTATTGTTATATAGACAGAGATAACTAGAGAAGCTGAGAGAGGGAGGGAGCACGGAAGGATGTAAGCAAAGGATACTTGGCGTAAAGGTTCAGAGTTTGTTCCACTGAATATGCATAATAAAAATGTCAATCAATGAGCTGCAACGAACTGAACTGTATCAAGGGAATGGAAGTCCTGCGAGAGTCCTGCGACTGTCCGTTGTGCCT
The DNA here is from genome assembly GCA_018901795.1 of Drosophila sp. st01m. Lineage (NCBI taxonomy): Eukaryota > Metazoa > Arthropoda > Insecta > Diptera > Drosophilidae > Drosophila > Drosophila sp. st01m. Next base: position 18,223,777 of record JAEIFG010001637.1, read on the forward strand.
TCGGGTCAGTTTCGACAATAATTGAACATAAACATTGCATTCAAGTAGTAATTGTACAAATTATTGTGCATCCTAATCCCCAAGTGAACCAAAACCAAAACCAAAACTAAAGTGAACCCACAACTGGCCACAGGACGAACGTTAAAAAGGACATTTGTATGTTGAACAGAGCGAATATAGTTTGGCATAGTTTTTCCCAGGCAACGGGACTAAGCCGACTTCCATTTGGCCGGAACAACGCTTTGTTTCAGTTTGTTGATTCAAGGACTTTGTCCGAATCTTCCTTACACACACAAAACGGAGAAATTGGGAGCAAGGAAGTTAATGAAACATCCAAATGGCAAAATTTGAATTGGCTGCAACTTGGCAAATGGAAAACTCAGTACTCGGAGTACTCAATGCGTAAATAAACAGACTTTAAGTGAAAAGTGTAGCAAAAGGAAGATCAAGATAAGTCAAAAGGGAGCAGTTAAAAAAGGATGTGATTAAGGGAATTATTGTGAGGCATGATAACATATATATATATTTATTTATACTTCTATATATCACTTAAAAGTTTATGCATATTTTCCGCATTTTGCACTTGTTCTCTTTGTTGTTAAAACTATCTAAATTTTCTGTCAGCGGGTTTTATCACTTTTAGATTCTTGAAACTATTAAGTCACAATACAACCTGTATTTTTAATAGTGAAAAGTTTTTTATTTAAACGCAGAAATAATAAATAAGCTATATGCTAATTTTGATCGGAAATAAATAAAATAAATAAATACATATAAATAAATATTTTCACTGTATATTTATATACTAATTGTGCATTTTTAGTAATGTCAATTACCAAAAAACATAAACAACTTTCCAAAATATAAAGTCTACATTTAAAAATTGAAAATGTGTATCTGTAAATATTTTTAAATATTTATTTTAAAATTCAAACTGTTGTCTGTACTTTACAATTTCATTTTCATTTACATCTGTTCAATAAAATTTGTTGATTTTAAATGAATTAATATTAAGCATACGCCTAGTTGTTATTACTTGTAAATAATACATCGAATGCAGTTGAAACCTCAAGGAGTCATGCATCTTCAAGACATCTGCAACACATTAGTTGCACGTTCGGGGAAACTGCTCGACAGTCGCGCCCATGTCCATGATTAGAAACAGGACAACAGAAGGACACTAGAGATCGAGATGCGTGGACAGCTCAAAGGACGGCAAGTGGTGGGAAAAACACAGATTCAGATGAGCAACAACAAATGAACAACACGTACTTTGGCGAAACTTTGACGTGTTGGCAAGTGCAACAAAAGTCGGAGTCGCGAATGCGTTAAGCAGTTCGACTGAAAATCCGCAATGGGATGGAAGGGAGCAAGGACATGTTTCCTGTGGGAAACAAGTGCGGAATTTCCTGATGCACATGCCACATGTGGCACGCACATGTTTTGCTGTGCGGGGAAAAAACGAGTGGCGAAAAACCTAAGGAATTTCCCAACTGAAGATGATACGAGATCGAGGATGAGGATGAGGACGAGAACGAGAACGAGGTCGAGGAAAGCCCGCCCACGCCCACAGGCTGCAATTATGAGTACCTGCGACAGAGAGAGACGGGGAGAGAGAGAGAGATAGCATTGTGACTGTGCATTGTGGAGTTGAACGTGCCTCCCAGAGGCAGAGAGCTGAGGGAACGTGGGAAAAAGGATTTACGATGCTTATTTGGGCTATTGCCGTGTCTCAATACTGAGGCAGCGACTGCGACTGCGACAGCGACTGCGACTGAGGTTGATGACGTGCCTGGTCACGGTCACGGTCATGGTCACAGTTTTGTGAGATTCCTGTGCGGCTTTACCTGTTGCATGCACATGTTAAAAAGTCATCATAAATCTCAGAGGAATGGCAGAAACTCTGCGTCGAAATGTGTGTGAGACGTTTTCACTTTTCACGTGAGTGCAACACACAGAGAGTGAGCGAGAGCGATAGAGAAAGACAGAGCGAGATATTTTACTCCCTCAGCGTGTTTATCTTATCTATCAAATCTGTGTAAATTCCCGGCTTATCATGCAAAACACGTACCCACGTCTGATCCTGAGCCCAGCGGCTCTCAACTCCTTTTGTGCAACATTTCGTGGCACAGCCTTTCCCGCGAACTACCAAAATCTATTCCCTTTTTTGGGCTTAGGTTTCGTCTAATAATTTGTATAAATATTTATTTTTGCTACCGATTTTTATCTAGTCTTCCCACTTTTACTAACTCGCTCTCGCTTGCTCTCTCTCTCTCTCTTGCTCTCTTCTCTCTCGCTCTCCCTTGTCTTTAGAGGTGTGAAATTTAAAACCACTTGGCTACTGGGAAGTCGTGATCTCTGAGGGAAAGATTGGCAGATTGAAGGAACAACAGAAAGGCAAAGATATTTTTTATTGATTTGCATTCCACTTTGATTTTGTAATACGAATTGAAAAATCTAACACCTGCTTTAGATATATACATAAATTTCCCTTGTCCTTGTTGTTGCCACTCAATGTGGCACGCTCCAAGGGATAACAGCACGTTGAAAGCTCGCCTCAATGTGTGGCATATTGTTAAACTTGCTTTTAAAACTTTTTCTGACAATATATTACTATTATAAATACTTTTTAATATTTTGTCTACTTTCTTTCAGATTTTTATTTATTTATAATCTTGGTTCTTCATTAAATTTTTTTTATCTGCTTTTAGTTGATGTGAAATAAATAAAATAATTTAATAAATAACTTTAACTATATATAAATTGAGAATCTCATTAAATTAAATAAGATACAGCGTTCTATTAAGTTTTTCATTGCCTAATGTGTCACATAACTAACTAAAAATTATTTCAACCTACAGCTACTTAAAATTAATATATCATTTAAACAGTAAAAAGTCGGGCCTTATAAAAATTTCAAATAAAATTTTTCTGATAATATTATTAATGTTCTTTTTTAAACAAAATTTATAGCGCAATGGTAAAAATAAGTTTTTTCAATTTCCAATTAGAATATGGAAAAATACAATGCAACAAAGTCTAATCTTAAGTTCAATTCAATAAAATATATATCTGAAATTATGAAGAACTATAGATGACGATTTCAGCATGAGTTTTCAGTAAAGTGAAGAGCATTGAAGTTCCCCTAGAACAATGAAAGACACTGAAACTGAAGGCAACTCGAAGATTTCGTCACAAAGAGATCTTTGCGGTAGGTTTAGTCAGCTATATGTTTGTATATATTTGTATATTGGCAATATCGATGAGTCATTCAGTTAAACACGTTGTTTCAGGGCATTACCAAAGCTGATTGACTAATCGCAAATTACGCATATTTAAAAGGGGGACTCAAGCCAAGCGACAACTAACTGTATTCAAATGTTGCAGTTGCCAAGTTGTAAGTTATTTATATACATGCATTCGCGTGGCATGAATACTTTGAATGGAATGCGCAAGAAACTTTTTGTTTAACTATGAACGTTTCCTTAATGAATACGAGTTTCGAGTACCGGATTTGCTGTTTCATGCATGTTGCAGGCTGCAACAACAATGCGCCAGGTTATGCGCACTCTTATACTCGCTTCGATCTCGAGTCAGAAAATGAAAACACAACATGTTTGACGTCAGCTCGAACAAGTGCGCTCTTTCAATTTGAATAAGTTATTTGTTGAAAATAGTATTCAAATTGCTCACGTTGTTTTAAATTAAAATATTTTATTTCAATTAAAAACTAATTAACAAGCACTACGTCGAATTATTTTCCTTTAATACAATATATTAAGTGGCAATTGTCTGTTTTAAAAGTGCAGCGCGAATTGATTACAACCGATTAGAATCGAACATGTTGTAAGGCTGGCGTTCTCTTTCTCTCAATGTTGTACTCACCGTTGACACTCGCCTCACCTGCCGGTATGATGGCAACCCACCACCATGCGAGTGTAAGAAGTTGCGTGGCCAGCTATTTAAAGAGCACATTTGCTTGGAGCTGCTTTAGTTGCGTGCGAGACGCGAATGCGAGAGCATCGTGAAAGAAATAAAAAAAGGAAAAGATATAAATAAGTAGCGTTAGCGTGAGACTCGAATTCAGTTAACGGATAAACAAAAATTCGTATTAACGAGAAAAACAAAAAAAATCGCTCAAAGTGTGTGTGTGTTTGTTTGAAGAAATAAGAAAAGCAACAAAAATTTCGCTTTATGCTCAAAATGAATTTTATGAGCATTAAAACAAAGTTCAAAATTATCAACAACTGTGGCAAGCAACAGCAACAAAAACCAAAACAAAGTGAAAAGCAGCAACAACAAATCTAATAGAACTTGGATTTAACGCATTTTGGATAACAATACGAAGGCGATACCAAAAAATACATATTAAAAAACAAATAACTGAAAAATATCAAGAAGACAAATAAAAGGTAAGAATGCAACTTTGACCCTAATGAGAATAAAAAACAACTCAACAACTGGCAAATTGCAATAGAAATTGTCGCAAACTGGCAACACAAAAAAAAAAAAAAAAGAAATATAAGAAAATGAGTGCAACACACGGACTGCAACAAGGGGCAGAGAGGCAACAACGCTTAATGAGTTTGTTCAACTCAGCAATTGCTGTTGTTGTTGCTTGTTGTAAGTTCGCTTCTTTTTTTAAGGGTGGCAAGTCGCTAGTTGCAAGTGTGTGGCAGGGTCATGTGAAACAATGCGACGGCAGTTGCAATTGTCGATCGAGTTAATTCCATTTATTGCACTTTGACGTGAAAATCATATGCAACTTCTCTTAATTGGCAAACGTGCAACACGCGAGCGGCAACAACAATAAGACTTCATGCTCTTTGCTTATTTGGTGCAACTTGCGCAAAATGTAAATTCCATCAAACATTAATAATGAATTAATTAATAAGCAGCGGCTGCGATTTCGTGCCATATTGAAATGCCCCCCACACAAAAACAACAACAGGAAAAACTCAAAAAACCAAAATAAAACTCGCTTGCTGCTAAGCAACCAAGCAAGACAACAACACATACATAAATACATATAAAGGCACAGTTAGAAGTGCGCTTCGAGCTTTACTTCGAATCTCTCGCTCCCACACAAAAAACTCAGTGCTAAACATAATTACAGCAACAGAAATATGAGTGAGTGCGTGCAGCACTCGCAGAGACAGTAGACAGCAGACAGCAGCAGAGCGTAGCTTTTGAGTGTGACTTTAAGTCGAAGCGAACTTTTAGTGTGGGCGGGGGAGGAAGTGAGCGCGTCACACAGCTTTTTAATATGCTTATGAATGTGAGTACAAGTGTATGTGTGTGTGAGTGCTTTGTGTTGTGCAAGGCGTGTGCAATGAAACTTTTGCCTATTGTTGAGCGACTTAAAACAGAATTTAAGTCAATTTAGGCGTGCAAATGTGTGCACAATGAGTGAGATCAAAACCGAACAGAGAGGCGAAGCTAGAGAGAGAAAAGAAGAGATTTGAATTGATTTCTTTTTTATTTTGCGGCATCAGCAGCAGCCGGAGTAACAACAAAAATGTCATTAGTGTTGGTAATTGAAACGAATGCGATTAACATAATTTGAAGACACTGTAATTGTAGTTTGAAGAAAAAATTACAATAATTTCGGTTATTAGCTGATTGGTTGGCCATTAGTGACTGGCCTTCTCCACATGCTTTTTGTTGTTTTTGCCGTTGCAGTAAATCTAAAAGCCATTTAGTTATGTCAGCCTCTTGGACAGGCGAAAACTTTAAGCATTAAACGAAAATTACATGAACATCATTACATAAAAATAGCTCAAACTTCCCCACTCCAGAAGCAACCCACACAACACTTAAGAAATGCGAAGAGAGGGGGGAAGAGACATGGTATCTTCAACTTCAACTATTTTCCAATGTGCGCCTTTGGCTAATTTTAGTAGGCAAACCCGCCCTTAAGAGAGGGAGAACCAACTTGCAAGCATATGAAAGAGAGACCATCAAATTTTATGAGCCTCGAGACGGAAGATGTTACTGCTGACCTACATACAAACAAAACTTACATACACGTATATACAGACCAGCAGACACGTTGGGGTGTGTGGGATGGAGAGGGAAGAGAGAGAGAGAGAGAGAGAGGGGGAGACTTGCTGCAAGCGGAAGGAGACAGGCTAGGAATGCAAGTCACAGAGATTCTCTTACTATAAACAAACTGCTCAAGTTTTGTAATTGCTCTGTTTTTTGTTGTTGTTATTTTGTGCTTGTTTTTATGAATAATTTATGCACTTAATTGATTTTTTGTTTATTGTTTGCTACAGTTAATTAATTATAAACTTTTTGCTTCGTTTCTTTCCCGTTGCAGTTGTACCACGTAAAAGACTTTTGTAAAAACAGGGAAAAATGGAAGCAACAGCAACACACACAAAGCTGCAGCTGGAGGAGGATGAGGAGGAGCCTCAAACGACAGCAAAAACAACAACAACAACAGAAACCACACAGACGACGACGTCGACAGCGTCGATCATCATTGACATTCCAGCGACTCCTGCAACGTGCAACATCTCCTCCTTATCCTATGACACGGATTGCAGCACGGCAAGCAGCACCTGCTGCACCCGCCAAGGGGAGCACATTTACATGCAACATGCCCCAATGGTCACATCTGCAACAGCAACAACAACATCAGCGGCAGCAGCAGCAGCAACAACAACACTTGCATCCACATCCGGCGTCTGTAATCTGCAGACTTTGGACTCGGATGAGTTGACAATGCTCAAGTTCGAGCATCGCAAGCATTGGCCATGGTTCATACTGTTGATCTCCGTCATTGAGGTGAGTAATCGCTTACATTCCAGTCTCCCAAGTTTCCAAAGTTTCACTTGGCAACAGTCAACAATCAACAGTTTCTACCATTTAGTGTTTTAATTCCACTTGTTCCCAATCTTCATTATTCCATTTTCATTAAATTTGCACTTCCAATAAGATTTCCTTTCTCCTTTAAAACACTGCTGAATTTTTTTTGTTTCATTTCCGCCTGTTTCCGCAATTTGTTTTGAAAAGAAGTATCAGCTCTCATAGCTAATGCCAGTATACTATATTGTAGTTGTTGCAGTTGATAATTTATTATTATTATTGAATCAAAGAACCGCAAAATGCAATAAAATTTGTTGAAGAACTTTACAAATTCTTAACTTCCAACTAAAAGCGATAAAATTAATGCTTTCTTTTGCGCATTCTTATACTCACGCACACGTACTCACACACAGGCAGGCAGACACACACATACACATGCATACATACATACATACATATACACGCAGACAGCGTAAGAAGTTTTCCGTCTCTGGCTGCCTTCCTGGCGCCCCCAAAATCGATTGTAAACAAGCAGGAACAGCAACAACAAACATAAAGCATAACAAAAACTAAACGAAGACACTGAGTGAGAGAGTGGAGAGAGACTGAGAGCGGGAGAGCGAGTTAAGTTTCGACGAATGCCAAAATAAAGTTGGCAGGACTAAACAACACTTACAAATGTATATGAGTATTTGTGCGTGTGACTCAGTGTGTGTGTGTGTGTCAGCTTGTCGTTTATTTGGGACACGAGAATTCAACGTCGCGTGCTCAGCAGCGACAACAACAAAACTAAACTACACTACTATAAATCAGAACAACCCCATTTGGAACTTCAACTAATCTCCCAACTGTTTCTTTCTTTTTGCCCTTTGCAGATTGCAATCTTTGCCTATGACCGTTACACAATGCCCGCCCAGAACTTTGGCCTCCCAGTGCCCATTCCGAGTGATTCGGTGCTCGTCTATCGACCCGATCGTCGTCTGCAAGTCTGGCGTTTCTTCAGCTACATGTTCCTGCATGCGAACTGGTTCCATTTGGGATTCAATATCATCATCCAGCTGTTCTTTGGCATCCCTCTAGAGGTGATGCACGGCACGGCGAGAATTGGTGTCATCTATTTGGCTGGCGTCTTTGCGGGCTCCCTGGGCACCAGCGTCGTGGACTCCGAGGTGTTCCTCGTGGGCGCCAGTGGCGGTGTTTATGCCCTGTTGGCCGCACATTTGGCCAACATCACACTCAACTATGCGCACATGAAGTCCGCATCCACGCAGCTGGGCTCCGTGGTCATATTTGGTAAGTAATCAAACAGATTTTGACTTGAAATAACAGAAAATAAAAAAATGGTTCGAGAAATATTTGATTTAATAAAACAGATTTTTGATATATTATTTTAATAAAAATTTAAATTTATCAACAATTTTTGTTTTAAGAAAATATTTTTAGTTTATTTAAATTTTTTGATTACTAAAAAAGAGACTGTAACTGAAAAAAAGGTTGAAAATCAAGCTAAAATTAAATGATAGATAGTAAAACATAATTTTAAATAAAATATTAAACATATATGACTTTTTTCGAATCGAACCATTGCCAACTCTGAATCCGACTCCCTTTGAGAACGTTTAACTAACATTACCTTTCTTTATTTTGCTCTCTCTTTATAGTATCTTGCGATCTGGGCTATGCTCTCTACACGCAATATTTTGATGGAGGAGCCAACGCGCCGTCATTCGCCAAGGGTCCCCAGGTATCGTATATTGCGCATCTGACGGGCGCCTTGGCCGGATTGACCATTGGCTTCCTGGTGCTCAAGAATTTTGGACATCGCGAGTACGAACAGCTGATCTGGTGGCTGGCGCTGGGCGTCTATTGTGCATTCACCGTGTTCGCGATTGCCTTCAATCTGATCAACACGGTCACCGCACAGCTGATGGAGGAGCAGGGCGAGGTGATCACACAACATTTGCTGCACGACTTGGGCGTGTCCTAAGCAACAAAGCAGTGCATAGTAGAATCAATGAACTAATCAATAGTTTAACCAGGAGAGAAACACAGACAGATAATAAGAGAAAGAAAAAGATAAAGAGAAGAAGTTAAAAAGAAAAGAGATATAAAACGAAAATAGAGTTACAAAAAGTTCACTCGAATGTTTTTAGTTCAAAACTAAATTCGAAATTCGTTCGGCTTCAGTTTTCGTTCCGTTCCGTTCTGTTCTGTTCTGTTCCGTTATCGTAAGCGCGTTTCATTTTCAGCATTTCACGCAAACCAAACAGAACAACAACAGCAAAGTAAACTACTCAAAAAAGAACGGGCCGAAACGTGTAAACAAATGTTGTGATAGAACCAAAGACTGAATTTATTTTGCGTGTAAATCCCCAACCTCCCCTCCCCCAATCCAATCGCATCCCCTGACCCTACTCCCATCCCCCACCCCCTCCAGTCTATAAAAAGGAAAATGTAAACTATATATAATCGCCTCTCGCTATAATTTCCTATACCATTGTTTATAATTTTTATGTTTTTCGTTTAAATTATGTATTTATTGGCACCGTTTAGTTTGTCCATTTAACTTATTGATAGGATTTGCGATTAAAGCCTAATGAATTTGATCCGACGACCTTTGTTTATAATATATAGTCTATTTAATTATTTAAATGAATAAACTGTAGACACACATATACAATACATATGTAAAACTAGCGTATAACAAATTGTTTGAAATTGTAAATATTATTAAGTCGCACACTAGTCAAAAACAAAACTAAACAAAAGAAGAAAAAACCACAGCAAACAATAATTAAATTACATTAAATTAATACCACTTAATGCGTTCAAAATTACAACAAAGCAACAAATGCACACACAAATGCATGCATATTTATTAATCCTAATAAACTAGAAAGAAAAAAAACAAACAAACAAAAAACAAAACCGAAAAGCCAAAGAACATAATTATCAAAAAAATTGTAAAAAAAATGCAAGCATTTTTTCAACAACCAATTTAAATCCATAAATCAATTAAACATTTACGAGTAGTTAGTTAGTTCTTGACATTCTGACAAATTGACATATATTGATCCATAAATACGATTCCTCGAACATATTTTCACTTGCATACTTGAAATAAAACTATAACAAAAATCAAACTAATCTAGCGTAAAACTCAGCAAAGCGTAAGCCAAAAAATCCCAACAACAAACAATTAAGCTAAGCTAAAGAAACAGTTGTAACCACGCCCCAAATCATCCCCCTCCCTCCCACAATTCTCCCTACAATATATAATAAATGTATTCGATGTGCATGTCAAGAACAAGTCACGAAAATAGCAATGAAAAACAAAAACAAGAAAATTAAAACAAAAACAAATAGAAATTTGAACAAAATAAATGTCTAAATTATGAAAACAATTTCCTAAAATGTTTCTATTTATTTTTCAATGGTTGGGATTCAAGCCAGCACAAAGAAGTTTTTCTGGAGCGATATTAGATAATTTGGCAAATAATACGAGTATCATCGGATGTAAGTATAATATTTCGGAGTTGTTATAGGAAAATAAACTGAGAAAACAAAGTAAACCAAATCAATGGCACAAACTGACCAATATTATAATCGATTAATATTTAAAACTAAACTCCTTTTATTGGAGGTGAAAACTGGTCGAAGCAGATTATTTCCAACGAAATGCTGTCAAAATATTCTATTGATTAAGAATTCATAATCCATAATCAGAAACGCTTGACTGCATCTGCTAATTAATTATGAATTTGCAGCAGATCTAAGTAAATTGCATAATCCTGAGAGATGGGAAGAGATGGAGAGATGGAGAGACGGAGAGGAGCAGATAGTGGAAGTCAAAAGTCAAGTGCAGATGGTTTGGGAATTTGTGGAATTGTTGTCAGTCTCGTATACAACATTTTGGAAGGGCGAACTTAATATAGTTTCTTGCCTCCTTGCAACCTGATAAGCAAACAGAGCAGAGATTTATGTGTAACAGCCGCAGGATGGTGGATGAGTCAAATTGAAATTCAGGCAAATGTCAACGACAGACGACGACATCGAGAGCGAGACAGACATAGAGAGAGAGGGGGAGAGAGGAGACACCAGGCAAGTTGCAAGTGAGCCGAAAAAAAGAGAAAAAAATCCACATAAATAACGCGACCATCGAGCAACGAGCAAACGGGCGTCGGTCATCAAGTAGCTGCTTGCCCCATGCACCATGCCCCATGCTCCACACTTGTGGCACCGTCACAGTTGTGTCAGTTGTGTATCGAGTCCGAGACAGGGTCGAAGTCGAAGCTGGAGCCAACTCCAAGTTGGAGTCAGAGCCCGTTCGGCTTGTTTTCTGCGAATGGCAGGTGCAACTCAATCAACGCCGCCGCGAGGCAGCATCTGGCGAGTCAGCGGGCAGTCGGTAGCTTAACGTTCAACTCGAACTCTTGCAACGGGCAAGCAGCGCCAACGCCACCTGCCACCTGCCCAAAATGTTGCCACAGCTTTGACTTTGACTTTGACTTTTTATTCGGTCCAAAGGTGAAGTCCTCCTCTTCTCTCGCTCTCGCTCTCGCTCTCAAGTGCCGCTAACTGAGGAAGCTGCATGGAAGCTTCATACTTTCAAGTGGGTATCAAAGATCAACGATCGTAAGAGGGCAAACCCAAGAGCTCGAACCCTCCTCCTCCTCCCCCCTCTGCAGCATCCCTTCTCAAGTGTTGCCATTTCTTTAGCAATATTATTACAACAGCTCTAATGGTAACAAATAAACACGTTGGCGAACAGAACGATGATTTTAAAGCTGCATCTTCACGCAATTCTGGGACTATATGAGGTCAGAAAATCACAACTGTAAAGCTACTCAGATTTATTTTATGATTCCTAGTTTTATGATTCTTCTTGTTTGAGCCAATTTTTAAATCTTTTATATGTAATTTTCATAAGGAAGTAGAACTTTCCAAAGTTGCCCAACATAAACAAATTAAAATATTTAATTGGTCTCATTTTGTTTTAATCTGTTAGATAATCACATCTCTATAGATACCTGGGGACTTGATCTTTGGAACATAGTTAAGCGATTCATTGTAGAATATTTAAGACAATTTTTAACACTTTTGAAGTTTCCTAGAGCAAAAGACAATAATAATAAAAGAATACACCTTAAAAATTAATGTATTTTAATGACATTTTAGCAAGACTGGACTTATTTAACTATGTTAAAGTACTTAAAAGTGACAGGTAAAACTTTCAAAGCACCTTTCAACTCAATTATACTCCTTAAACTCACTGCCAGCTGTTATTGTCCTCAGGAAATCAAAGTTCACGCTTTCAAAATATTAAGTAGCAAACGTTCTCTTGGATTACTCTTGCCACCATTCCGCTGAGCACTCAGCAGACAAAGGACCACCTCTTAGCATGGCTATCAAAGCGTATCCTTATCAGAAGAGTCCTGAATCTCACATAACAACTCCATAACCCAAAAAGTCATTTGATGTGACCCTGAATGGCAATTATTCCTTCAAGAGTAGCTGGCAAGGGCAATGAAAGGTAATGTGTTCCAAGCATGAGGTTCCATCACATGAAGTTCCTTCTCGACCAACAATTGCACTCAATTAGGTGGCTATCAAACTGTTTTGCCTCTTTACCTGCGGCCCAAAGAGCTCATTGAGACAAGAGACAAGAGTCAAGCGTCGGCTTCTGAAGAAGATGAGGCGAAGAAGAACAATCAAGTAGTCGCTCCATGGGGCGCTAATTGACAGAGGGAACTGCCAAAAAATAAAGAGAGAGCGAGAGAGAGAGAGAGAGTGAGAGCAAAACACAGACTTCATCATCAAATCGTAAGATTAAAAACCGAAAAAATATAATAATTAAAACAAACAGTAAGAACTCGATAATTTGGCAGCTTAGGAGAGCTGCTCGAGGGAATGACGCCAAGGCAGCAGCAGCTTGAGACGCAGTGCATCCACTCCGTTCATATAATAACGCACCAGGCGCTTCTCTCGTATAAATCCCAGACTATCATATAGACACAATGCAGCCTTGTTGGTAAATTCCGTTTCCAAAACGATCTCATCGGCATTCTCTTGAATCATCACATCAATGGCCTTCTCCACCAGAGTTGTGCCGATCTTTAGTAGACGATACATGGGATCCACAGCCAACATGGCAATATATCCTTGCAACATGCAACCAAAGGATTCCATCTTGCAGACAATCACACCCACATAGCGATCTCCATGTCTGGCAAAGATGCAGAGTTGTGGCCAATTGTAGACAAAGTAGCGATAGGTATAAATGGAATAAGGTTCCGAGAGTTCCTTATCGATCAGGCCTTGAATGTCCTTCAACTCGCTTTCCTTGCTGAAGATTGTGTAGCTGATCTCGGGTGGCAATTGCTTGAAATCTGGCTGTGTTTCCTTTGATTCGCTCATTGTTGCATCAACACATTTTTAAATAATTAACACAATTGGGAGAATTTCGAAACAGTCTGTCAAATCAACTGGAGAGAAAACGACCTTGTAGTTTGCTCTCCAGTTGGGGTTGTAGAGGAGTTGGAAGCGGATTACATATCCTGTAACCCGTGAGCTGTGGCAATTAAGTGGCACACCCAAAGAGGCACGGCGTTGACAACTCCCACACTACGCACACACCCGCACACACGCACGCCTGCGGGATTTGAGCATGTGAGAATTATGAAAATGTCTGACAGGTGCCTCCACCTCGAAAGCAAATCCTTTGTTGTCTGCAACAGCCACATGGGGAAGTCAGCAGCTAAATTGCCATGAAACACGCACAACAAAAGGTGCCAAAAGTGCCAAAAGAGGGAGACATGGGTGTCGCCAGCTTTTCGAAAAAAGGGGTTATCTAATTAATAGTTTTTATCATTTCAAATTATATGTTTGTATTATTACTATGAATATTAGTCTTCGTGGAATTTTTTGTGGATGCAATTGGTTTTTCACTCGTCAACTCGTTTTGAAAGACAGATTTTTTTTTAAAATCATATTCGTTTTTTACTGAAATCAGGTCCAGCGATTGAAGTTCTCAATAATGTATTCTGGCTTGATGGATTGATTATTGTTGAATTAGTTTAAATTGTATTCAAAGTCTGGGAAACTTCTTTATATTTATAATACCATATGAATTCGATTTTATTTTGAATACTGATAATGGTTTAAATTTGTTAAAAAAGTATCTCTTAGCTAAGGTATAAGTCTTGTTTTATTTGCTGTATATTTTTTTAAATGAAAATTACTTTAAATTAATTAAAATTCTGTTGAAAAGTCCATATATAATAGAAGGATTTCGGAACCTAAAACTAATTGAACTATAATTGTAAGGGAAGAGGGAACGTGACCCCCTTTGCCCACGCCCTTGGCGAGAGGTGAAGAACTGAAGGCGGGGTCAAGCGGCGCCTGCTGCATAAATGAAAACTAATGACGTCTATAACATGCCGTTGATTGTCCTGCGAGTCGTGTGTCCTGTATCCTGTCAGCTCAAAGTCACAATCTAAGCTTTGATGAAGCCACAATGACCTCATATATGGCTAATTCGACTTGTTCGGCTAGTCGACTGTCGATTGCAACTAAGGCAATTAACCTAAAAGGCAACATTAAAGGGCCACAACCCATTTCCTTGCGCCTTGCCATGAAATTCAATATGTCACTGCTGGTGACACATTTCGGCAGGAAGGAGGACTCTACGAATAGATTAGACTTAGCAGAGCCCGCAGCTCGTGTGACGCCTCTTTGATTTTAGCAGTGGAAATGGGTTGAGGTGTTACCAAATATTATTCCACCTGCGGGTAAGTCAGCGCATTTTTGTGTGGCACGTTTGCTACATTCATTTGTTTGCCATGTCCTTGCCGGGTAAATGAAATCCTTGCAGATTCCGTGCTGATATTATTTCCCCATTTTCGTTGCATGAAACCATTTTTCACTATTTTTTCCGCATTTTGATAATTACTTAACGTTTAACTTCTTCTAGCATTTTCTCCCTCTGTACGTAATATATTCAGGCCACAGAAATTAATTATAGCACTATAAGGACACTCGAAAGCCAGGACACTCCTGCAAAGGCTCAAGTGTTTAATGAAGCAGTTAGTTGCAAAAAAAAAAAAGAAAATCTAAGTGCACAAAAAAAGGGCGTCCAACAAATTTCCATATTTGCCGGTCGTCGAGTGAGATAAATGGCGAGATCCTGGCAAAGGACGTGCTTACCTGGACAGTCGAGAGGGGAGAGCCAGGGGAGTAGGTGGCTGCAGTTTATTAAAAGTTAACTGCAAATGGCCGCCAGTGCCACACCACGTATTCAAACAGTCTCCACTTGTTTCGGGTTGAGTTTAGTGCTGACTTTACACATTCCTGTTCACAATAATTCAGTGGGCCTTATGACAGGTACAAGAAAGAGAGACCCCTTTGATAAGCATACTTTGGACATGGACAGGCATCCCCAGACAGTCACAGATAAAGACTCGGACTCGGACTCCGTCTCTGAGATACGTTTCCACATCGTCGTCGTTGCTGTCAACAGAGTCAAAACAAAACAAAACAAAACAAAACAAAACAAAAGCTAAAGTAAGAGCCACAAAACGCAGGTTGATCCTCGGCGTCGCGTGGGACGCAACGTTCGTCGTTTACATGGTCACCTGGATAGCATCCCGCTCCTCTGTCCATCTGCTTTCTGTTCCTACATTCGCATTGTTCGCCTCTTCAGTGGAATTCCTGGACAGCAGTTGCAGCCACAACGTTGCAGTTGCATGAAGCGTGTGTGCATGAATATGTCAATGTAATGATCTGCTCGTTGTACTTTGTATCTGCTGAATTACATAAATATTAACTTGTACTTTTTATAAACATGTTTGCGGCTCTGCCACAGACAACGAAGGACAAGCTGCCACAGTTTCTGTGTGCGTTGCGTATCTGTGTGTGTGTTGCGTATGTATGCGTTGCGTTTCGAGCTCCTTTTTATTGATATGATTTATTTACTGGCTCACCATAAGCTCTGTCAATGTTCGAGTTGTTCGTATTAAACTCAATTTAATTGCTATGTTAACTTTTAGTTAAGTTTAATTTTCAACTACGATTCACAAAAAGTCTGCTAAAATCCTGTGATTAAAAATAAAAGATATTTGTATTATAAGAAGTAATTCTATCTCGAATTCTTTGTCTAATATAATACAAATCAAAACATATTTTACTACTATTTATAGACTTTACAGAACATAAACAAATTATACTTACCTTCGCCTTACCTGCGTTATATCAGACTGATTTAATGCCAACTTATTAGATAACAAGTTGTTTTGCTTTCTAACAAAGAGAGTTTAAGCAATGTATAAAAAGCTTCATCAATTTCCAGCTCAAAGAAATCTAACAAAATAGCACGTCCGGATTTAATCGGAGTCAATTGAATCCTTTGTCCAATCAGCAGTTTTTGATTCTATTCTTTCCTCAATCCAACTTCATGTACAGTTGGGAAAGGTAGCAGTTGGTCAAACAGTTTATTTGCTTATATCATAATAGCCAACAACATTTTTTAACCCCCAATTTCCATTGGATTTGTCGCCCTTTTTTGCATGACAGCGACAGACGAATGACTAACGGTGAAATATGCTCAAACAAACATAAATTCGTGTCCGTTGGGATTTGTTAGCTGAAGAAAAAGTACGTCACTGGAAACTGGTCCGATGCCGTGGGGCGGCTTTTGGAATGGAATGGGAGACTTTTGGCAACAGTGAGTGTGAGTGAGATGTTGACACTTGCCTATTCGTCAGGTACATGAATACAAATACATTACGAGTACGAGTACGAGTAAAAAGCCAAGGTGCAACGCATTGTTGACAGCGACGTGGCACTGGGAGCCAGAAGGATGTGTACATGGAAACTGACAGGCAGGTTGCCTTGTCCCAGGTGCGTGCACGTAACTGTCATGAAAATTCTACAGTTTTTCGCATTTCACTGTCAAAGCACTGCCGTCCCGGTTAGTCACGCCAAGAAATAAAGCAACTGCTCTGATAATGATGGATACACGCTAAAAGATCTTTTATCGCATCTAAAAAATGTTTAGAAACGTTTGCGTGTATGTTGTTGAAATCAAATATTTAAACGTTTTTACAACTTACTCTACATAACTTGCCTTTCGAAGCTTCACGCTTATGTAATCGGCCAACGTACATATATAAATATGTAATTATTCATTTTATTAAACATTTACAACCGCCGACAAAATTAGAATTTTATGGTCAGTGTTTTCACACACACTGCACAAAGAAATATTACCTGTAAAGCTTAATAAGCGCAGGTGGCAACGCCGACCTTTTCACGAATTATAGAAAAAACAGAATCCTAAATGTAAACAATAAAAAGTCAGTTCGTTTTTCGCTTTATTTATACTATTTCTTCTTGTGATTATCCAATTATGTACAAACATGTACAAAGTACAAATATATATTTATTATATTTAATTGGTGCTCTTGGCTTAACTTAAGCTGGCAGTGATGATTTTTTCATAAGGGCAGTTGAGAAATGCTAATTATTAATTTGAAACCGATATTTAGTAATATTCAAGCTAATCTACTCGCCCGATCTGAGGTAGTCTTAAGATTATCGTTACTCAATGTATATGAAAGGCCTGCAGTGGGATAGTTCTGAAAATTTAGAATAAACTTTTGGGTTTTACAATTTCGGTTTCAATATAGCATTTTATTATTTTACAGCTTTTAAAGGATCAATCTTTTTATTTTCCTTATGCTTAATTCTAAGAAAGTCTTTAATTTGTGATTTGCAAATTTCGAATTCCTTGAGCATCAAGTTTTACGCATGTATCCTAATCAGTTCCGATTTCTTGTAAATACATAATTTTCTTTTAATCAATTTCCATTTTATCATATTTTGTACTTTAAAACGAAGCGTACAATTCGAATTTCTTATAGTCGAACAAATTGCGTTGATTCCATATAGAAGACTATTGTCTATATTGTACAATACAAATACATATACATATCGCGACTGTACATATATTGCACGCAGTAAATGAACTTAACAAAACAATAAACTATAAACTTATTCACTGTCCAGTTGAGAAACAATAAACTAAATAACAAAAACTTCAACGTATCAAAAAAAAATAGAAAACAAAAATTCATATTCTTGATATCTTAGGGGAATCAACAAAAAGTCTAACGCGGCAGCTTCTTGTTACACTTGGAAGTCATTGTAGAAAGTCTCGGTGATGCGAATCTTTTCCACGCGCATGTTCAACAGTGTCACACCGTTGAGTATATTGAAGGCAACGGCAAAGACGACGAGAGCCATGTAGGTGCCCAGGGCAATCCACCAGAGAAGCTGCTCGTGCAGCTTTTGCTCGAAGTTTTTCAGCACAAGCAGACCGATGGTGAGACCTGCCACAGCCCCAGCCAAATGTGCTACATATGAGACAGACGCTGAATTGGCGCCTACCTGTGCAGGCAACGCATCTTCTCCAGCGTAACGTGCGTAGATGGCGAACCCAAAATCAAATGAGGCTGCAATCAAAGAAGTTAAACGACGAACGGCAACAGTTAATGTAAAAGACAAAACCTACCAAAGATGAGTATAAATGCCAGGCGAATAACGCCGTAACGCATCTGGTGGTAATTGAGCACCACATTGGCCAGATGCGCTGCCAGCAAGGCGTAAACGCCGCCACTGGCGCCCACGAGAAACACCTCCGGATCAAAGATGCTGGTGCCGAGTGAGCCGGCCAATACGCCAGAGAAATAAATGCAGGCGATGCGCGATGATCCGTGTACCATCTCTAGGGGCAATCCAAAAAGCAGCTGCACGGCCACATTGAATCCCAGATGAAACCAGCCAGCATGCAGCACCATATATAGCACAAATCGCCAGATTTCATGACGCTTATCAGGTCGATAAATAAACATGGAGTCGGTGGGTATTGGACCTGTTGGTGCCGCTTCTCCCGAGGCCAGTGTATGATACACAAAGAAGCCCAGCTAAAGGTTGAAAATGTAATCACGATTAAAGGACAATTATTTTGATAAGTTACACACCTCTAATATTGTGATCAGTATTATAAATAATGGCGGCGGGCAGCACGTATAACGATCTGCGTAGTATTTGCGATCACGCTCCTCCGGTAGCACCTCTAGCGCAACCGCGTGCACCATCTTTCTGAAGAGCGGCGGCTCACTGAGCACCAATTGAAAGTCGTTCTCGGAGCACACTTCACGGTCCCGCTGGTGTACGGCGCATTTGAAGCTACGCGTTCGCTTGCCGCTCATCTGTAAAGTCAGAAATGTCATGGATAATGTGCAGTTTGCAACTTGAAGTAATTTGAATGTAAGCCGTTAACAATGTACCAAGAACTCGACGAGTTGAAATGCAGCCTCGGGGCAAAGCGTAACGAATCTGATTTTCGAACCTTATAGTTAAAATAATGGTTAACAAAAAGTTGCAAATTTATTTTCAACTCGGATATAAAAGATAGTTTGTCTTCCAAAGATTTAATACTCTTGCAGAGCTTTAAAACTGGAAGTTCCATTGACAGCTATATGATGTGATAGTCCGACTTAAAAATAAGATCGTGGAATGTATACTTTGTTTGTGTTATTGGTTGGAACTATCGAAATAAACAAAAATTTACTTATTTTTTATCAAAGTCGCATGGTTTTTAATCCATTGACCATTCGGACCTGTACCAAAGTTTATCAAGATGTCTTTTAAACTGAGAGACTTGTCTGAATCTTATAAAAATCTGTGTGAAATCGAAATATATCGAAAGCAGGATTCATACAGGAAAGCCATGGAAAATGTCTGGTATTACTCCACGCTCTAATTGGTTATGCTTATGTATTATCTCTAAGTAAAATCTGCGAACATAAATCTTTAACCCCAAAACTAAACGAGCCATAAAATGATGAAAACAAAGCCTGTTACGAATGATGACTATGTAGATGAGTTTAGGATTGGACTGTCTTTGCTTGGACTGTGGGACTGTGAGACTAAATAATTTTTATTATGTAATTAAGATGTTCACAAAAGATGCAAACGGGGCGGGCAATTAAGGCGCTCATAAAAACTAACAGCAACTAAAAGTGGAGAGCAGCAACAACACGAAAATCTGCAAAAGCAGAAAATGTATATTGTGTTTAATTAAAACTGAGACAGCAAGAAAATCTAAATGAAGCCTACGCGCAATTAAAATTCACGATTACGAAACGCAAAAAAAAAGATGATAATACCAGGACAAGTATATGATATACCCTGTGAAATTGTATACCTTACTTCAAAATAATCTTTAAAATATTTTAATAACGGTCTTTTCAAATGTTAATAAGTATTCATATTGCTGATTTAGTTTTATAAAATAAGCCTATTTTGTTTATACATCCATCTGGCAATAACATTTCCGTGCAGGGTATTTTCATAAAAGCAATCTGCAAATTAAGCTTGCAAAAGGGAAGGCGAACAAAATAGTTACTTCCGCTAGTAACCGCAACATTGCGGGGCCGTGGGAGTTAACAAGTGTCGCTTCCAGTTAACAGCACGACTGTTTAATATTAGTAATTATCAAATTTGTTTAATTGATAAATCGCCTGCGGACCTATTAATTGTCGTCTTCATATCTCACACCTACACAACCAATAAAAAGTGGCAACGTCGCAGCAACACACACTTACATACATATGTGCTATGCATAATCGTACGACACACAATTATAACGGCATTAATTTACTAGATAAGCGCTCATTAAATATTCAATTGACAAATGGAGAAAAAAGAACAACCTGATAAAATGCAATAGTAAATTTAATATGTATGTATTGTATTTTACATCGTACTTACGCAACGTATTTTTTAACTTGGCGCGCTTTTAATATGTAAACGCTGACACAAAACCCTGCGGTAATAATTATCTTATCGATGTGTACAGCTTACTAACATAATGCTTATTATTGCATTAAACAATATTTAACACACAATATGTACATAAAACACTTAATTTTTAATTTGCGTAGAATTTAACGGCGTCGTTGCTTTTGTTCTTTTTCGCACTGTGCAAAGTTTCCGATCTTTGCTTTCCTTTCGCCTTCATGCTAGGGCTACCCACTCGCTGCAATTGCTGTCGATGCCCGCCCAGGGTTGCACTAGTATTGTCATCATATCTGTTGTCTCTCTACTTCCTTAATGCAAAGATTCAAATAGGCATATTTACTTCCGATTTGTCACTTCCACGTATTAAATTGTTAGCTGTTGACAATAGTCAAGAACAATTGGAACACCCAAATGCATTGTGAGGCGGTGATAAATCTGGTTTGGCCAACATAACAACAGATCAAACGATGAGCCGGCAAAAATAGGGCCAATAGTCGCTGCCGGAACATTTCTAACAAATAATTGTTTATCATTTGTTTTGTGACGTGCACGACGGGTGTGCGAATTACATTCAAGCCTGCACACTGGACGCTATCCTTGCGGCCGTGCCTGATAATGACATTACCCAGCGGCCCAGCAACGTCACCGCATGACGTCACTCATGCCGCAGCCAGGTAAATTGCTGGATTTCCGATCCATTTTCAGTTAACTGAGTTAAATACACATAAGTGTACGTTCATACATTCTATTTGTGCCTTCCATTCACAAGGACGATGAGTTTGCGAGTGTGTGTTTCGATTTTCGATGTGGCAACGTTTTTAGGTCACTAACATAAAGCGACAAATTGACGCAAAACATTTAACACACTCCCCCGACCAACACATCCACGACATGGTCAACATTGGGACAGAAGGGCGCTCACAGGCGGCGGCGACAATGTCGGCGTCTCTTTTTTATAAGGAACACCTAGGAAAAAATTCCTTTGAATTACGTGCCAGTGTGTGTGTGGCTGTGTGTTTTTGTTACCCATAGGCTATGCGCAAAAAAGGACATCTCTTGGTTGCCCACGTTGTGAACATTGTGCACTCCATTATGCATTTTATGTGCCCTTATTCACTGTGTTGACATTTTTATTCCAAGCAGTTGAGCAAAATATTTACAAACTGCCCCCAGCCGACTGATGAACTCGTATTCCCAGATCGCAGCTCAATAATCTATTTATGCATTCATCTTTTTACATGTACAGTGGCTCACAACTTTGTTGACCCACTATATTTTAAACTATGATAGCTGAGTGTTGCTATAATTTACATAACAAAAATTTATTGCTTAAATTCTGACCATTTTTAGAAATCGGCTCCTTTATATTTTAATTATATATGTTTCTCATTAAAGAATATACATATATCAAAAGATTATATAAGCTTCTCACAAAGAAGTCGTAGAAAGAATCAGTTGAAAATTTAATATAAGTCTCTTTAAAGCTATAATATCTTTGTCATGTCTAAGATAAGAGTATCTTCCTGTTGTTTATTGTCTTTGGCCGCGGAGACTCAGCAAGCTTCGTTCGTGAATCAACAGCTTGAAGAAGCAGCTCAATCACCCCATCTTCTAATTTAAGAACAATATTTTTGCAAGAAGCACTTCAATTTGCATTGTTTGCCCACTTCAAGTGAAGGCCGCAGGTGACAATGTTAGGTGAAAGTAGTAGCTGAAAATGGTATCTCAGCCATTTTGTATTGTTTGCTAAAAGCTGAAGGCACTTGTTGTTGGTTGGTTCTAGTTGAATCGTTGAGGCCGCCCAGTGTGCAATTTGCCGTCCAAATTGTTTCTCAGTGTAATTACCAACAGTTCTCTCAACATTTTTTCTGTTGCGCTGTCTTTGTCGGTCCCTTGGCGTCTACTAATTATCACATTTTTACTCATTAAAGTCACATTTGCCTTGCAGGATCCGACGCTTAGCTACAGCTACCGTTGGCTAATTATAGGCCAAAAGGATGATGGACATGGCAACGACGATTACTGCTCATTGTCCTTTGTGAATGTAATCAACCTTTCAACCGTTTTGCTACTGCAAAGACTGAGCATGATGATTGATTAACGCTGCGCAAACCAATCCAATGAGCTTCTTACTTTTTAGTGCCGGCTGCAAGATCCGAGCGCGTGCCAGATAAAAAAAAAAAAACAAACAGCACACAAAATGATAGAACAGCTGAAGACGAAGCTGAATTTGAATTCGAAGCAGCAGTTAAACAACAAATCGAAAACTGATTTGGAGCGGAAGTTCGTTTGCACCTTTCTGCAGTTTCCTGTGTGACGAATAACAACATCACCAAGAAGAACATAAACTACTCAATGCTGTGTGCATACACATATGCATATAAAGCTATAAAGACTGTAAAGACTTTATTTGCGATTGCTTCAAGATTCGTCGCTTTGACGTTTGGCCTTTGACGCTGCATCTATTGTCTTGAGTTTGGCTTTGTGTATTTGCTGCAAATCAAAAGCTATGGCAGCTATATTGATTAAGATTGCCCTGCCCCTTACTACATAATGTAGGAGCAACAAGGATATATGTACATACATATATGCACATATGCAAAGCCAAGGAGCAGCTGTCGACGTCGCGTCGTTTGTGTTTGATTTGCGATTCGAGGCTGGCGGAAATGGAATGACACGCAAGGCACAAAAGGCAGCACAGGCCATGCCACTCTACGTCATTGTTTGGCATAAGATTGGCAAAATGAAATTGAAAATGGAAATGGAAATAAAATAAGACTTCATTCCACTTAGCGCACGCATTGTTGGACCAACTAAAGCAGCCAAGGGGCGTGCCTGCCCAGAACTAGAACTAGAAGTAGGCATATGTGTGTTGTAATCGGATATCAAAAATTTCTTATGTTTGAACTTTACAATGTTTGTTTTTTCTTCTTCTTTTTTTTTTTTTTGTTGCAGAGTTTTCCGGTCGACTGCGCGTACGCACACAATCAGCGCCGGCAGCTGCCGCCTTGCAACAAGGTGCAAACATGAATAGCGCGTGTCTGCATCCTAGGCAAAGAGACATTTCTAAATGCTCTGCACTTGATTTCTAATTACCAACGAATTGTAGCTTTATTTTGTGAGTGAGGGTTCATAGGTTAATGATGCGCACACCGTGCCCAAAGAGAAGCGCGCTTCCGCCAACACATTGGTGTCACAATTATGCGAGGCACTTGAGCTTGAAGCACAGTGCAGGGCCAGCGACAGTGGCACCTTTAGCTCAACGACGCAACTTGGGCAGTTTCATTGACCTCTACTCAAAAAAAGTACCCAAAAAGTGGAAACAGGGGAACAATTGAGGGCTGGATGTAGTGTTTTATGCCGTCATAAATGTCAGGTGCGCTGCCCATTTAAATTTATTCAACATAATTAGTTGTGGCCATTACAGAAGCAAACTGTGAGGCAACTAATTTCATTTGAAATCCGGGCAATGCCAACATGACTAATGAGCACAGCAAGGACACATCGCAGTGGCCAAAACTAATGTTTTTTAAAGTTAAAACAATGGGGCAATTTAGTCATTTATAACTGCAAATCAAAAAAATGCAGAAACGTTTATTTTTGCCACTGGACATCGATTGGCGACACCCACAGCATCCTGAATAAAATGGTTTAGGACTCGTTATCAGCACATTTCGTGACTAGGGCAAAAAAATATGGCAGAGAGCAAAGTACACACACAAACTCGGAAAGAGTGTGTGGAGATATGGACAGTTGCAGTTTGTGCTGTGCCATTTCATGTTCACATCGTTATCCTTGCCCCGGATGCACAACAATCAAAATAAACTGCTGCCAAATTGACCATTGACCAAACATCGTCAGCAACAGCATCTCTGACTTTTCTCTTGCCCCTCACCCTCTCTCCCCTTCCCATCCTTGGCATTGTCACGTCCTTGGCATCGGCCACAAGTCAAAACGAAGCAGGAGCAAAAACATGAATTTTTACTTCACTTGCTCTGAATTTTCCCAACATTTTGTGTGTGTGTGTGTGTGTGGATGAAAAGCAACAGCAAAAGCGGCAGTGACAATAGGAAACTTATCTATCGAAGGATATGAAGGACTTTGAAAAACCAAAACTAGCATCGATTGGCTTTTAAGCAATTCCGAATACGTTTTACTATTATGGTGGCGAAATTGAATTAGGAATCTTCTCCAAGGAAACTAAGAAAGACTTTCCAAAGAAAGAAAAGCTTATATGAAAATAGAGAAGATTGGAATTGACATTTTTAGGAATACTAACTTATCTCGAAAACTAGATGTTAATAAATATTATACTGGGTTTTGCAAGTATATATTGAATAAATCGAAGATCCTATTCGTTGGGATTCAAAAGAAAGTGTTAATTTTAATAAATGATATCTTAAATTTGAAAGAAATACCATCATATGTAAAATATCTTCAGGATTTAAT
This sequence comes from Drosophila sp. st01m, assembly GCA_018901795.1. NCBI lineage: Eukaryota > Metazoa > Arthropoda > Insecta > Diptera > Drosophilidae > Drosophila > Drosophila sp. st01m. Next base: position 18,248,902 of record JAEIFG010001637.1, read on the forward strand.
TAAATGGAGCCGAGGCATCCAATGTGTGGATGAACTCGTAGCTTAGATGTGAACTCAAATTAACTATTATGGAGCCTATTCACACCTTAATGCCGACTGTGGAAGTCGTTGGCGTATTTATCTGGAAAATGGCACAAAGCCAAAGCCTGTTGGCGATTGGAGTTCCTTTAAGTTGCCGGGTTCTTTTTTATTTGTCTTTCAATCGATTTGCGATATTATTGTGGAATAATGAAATCGCTAAGAGATTCCAATTGAATCTGCGCGTCGCATAGACCATTTATGGATTGGCATTGATTTAATACCGCGTCGAGAGCGGTTGCAGCCAACCGTCTGATGACTCGCGTCCCCCGAGGCCAAGGCGCAAGGCATTTTGCACCTTCCAATGCAACGGTGGCTCCAAAGTCCGCAGCTGATCTGATTCCGCCGCCTATCAGCGCTGAAAATCAGCAGAGAGCAGACGCCACCAGGCTGTGGGGACTGTGACCGAAGCCTGAAGACTCGAGGACGACAGAAGGCGGAGGCATCGACTGGCAATGTTTATTCAATAAACCCGAACGCAGACGTCGCCAGCTGGCCAGGCAAACATTCCACTCCGTTGCTGGCCAGAAGCAACCTGGCAACCTGGCCACAGAAATTCCCCATTCAATACAAGCCGCAGGAATTTCTTGGTGCGTGCTCGGCACAGGTTCAGCTGGTTGGAGCATCATCTTTGGCTTCGGCATCGGCTTCAGCTACAGCATCAGCTTGAGCTTTGGCGTCTGCCAGCTGCGCCGTCGTCCACTGATTATGATAATGGAGGCGACTTCTGACTTGTCAGTTGAGAGTCTCTGCCAATTGCTTTCGTTTACGAGTAAATATGATGATGATCGAAGATCGAAGATCGAAGCGCTTGGCAGCTCCGTTGACTTTCTGATTAATGCAAGAATTCTCTCCACGGCGTTCCTCAACTTTTTTTTTTTTTGAGTGTGTTGCTGTTGATCGGGCTGCAATTAAAAGCAATGTACCCTTTGGATTGGGGGTCTAAATGGCAAGTGTGCAAATCATTATAAATACGATCATGCAAGAAATGTTGAGGAGCTCACAAGCCACAAGAGAAGAGCAGAAAAAAACAGAGTATCAATGCTTCGTTGTTTATTGAGAAGATTCTCGCTGTTTGGATTCTCTTTAGGCTCAGCTGCAGCTTCTACTGGTCGCCTGCTGTGCCTGACCAGATGCTCCGCTCAACTCTGCTCTGCTCTGACGATCTCGACGGCCGACAGCCGACAGTCGACAGCCTCGTGCCTGCAGTTGTCATAACGTTCAACACGTTTGCCCCTCTTCGTTGAGGCTCGTTGCATAGCGGCGCCGTCATCGCCAGCCTCGTCCACTTCCACGTCCGCGTCCCTGACTATTGGCTGAGAAGAAGATTCTGCTTCTGCGCTTCCATAAAAGGATTTGTCACGTGCGAGCTTTTGTTAAAAATTCAGCAATCATCGGGCAATCTCCATTGTATCGATGTCGGCATAGGAATCGCCTCCACGCTGTTTGCATTATGCATGTCGATTTCTTGACTGCTCCTCTCCGATCTCTAGCGGCATTCCTGCTTTAATTCAAGCAGCGAACCAAACAAGGACACATTAGCTGGCCCATATGGCCGAACGAAGTCAGTTCGTCCTCTTCTTGATCTCTCGATCATTGAAATTTATAATTAAGTGGAAATATGTTGTGTAGTACGATCCCGACTTAATGATAAGGATTGCAGTTTTTTGCTGCTGTGACACCTTCAATTGGAACAACGACAAGGATCTTTCCAAAGCCGATGCCAAAGATAGAACTACCTTTTTCGATAGGACAAAAATATATATTTTACAGAAGAACGAACTGCGAAAATCTACTTTCGGAAAAATATAACTATACCCTGTTTAGTATACAGTCAACAATATATTTACGTTAAAAATAAAGAATATATTTATTAAACTATTATAGACTTAGATATCGAACTCGAATGAGAATACACTTTGGTGTGAAAGTAGATTAAAAAGATTTCGAAAAACAAATGGTAGGATTTAGAACTATTATAATTTAAATGTAGCGTTTTAAAAATCGAAGTGAAAATCAAAGGGGAAATCAAATCTACTTAAAAAGGAATTACATTGGAAAGAATTCAATATATTTAGATAAACTAGATTGGGAAATACTTGAAAATCGCTCAACTTGATTGAAATGTTTTCGAAAGACAAAAGGATGATGTTGGGATTCATTAGCAGTCGATTAACAGAAGCTAAATGCTAAGCATGTCATCAACAGAGCATTGTGTGGTCAGACGAATGAACTCTGTCATTCACAATTACCGTTAGACAGATACACCCAAGAACACTCACAACCCAACCATTCAAACAAAACAATACACAGAGAGAAGAGGGTAAATAGACACACACTTTGTGATGGTCTGGCTAATTCATGACTTGTGAGAAGGACGCTTAGCCGAACGAAAGTAAGAGAGCAACACAAGAAGTATACCTACAATTGACTCATTCATTATGCATGTCTGTGTGTGTGGGTGTGTGTATGCGTGTTTGCTCCAATCAAGCGAAGAATCAATCGAATTGAAATAGGATTGACAATGGGGAAATCCTTTTAAATCGGTTTTATGTCTGTTACGAAATTCTTGCAGAAAGAACTTCAAACTTAATTTGTGAATTCCCTTAGTCCACAAGAGATCCCTCTGTTGCTGTGGCAACGCGTTGCACAAACAGAGAGGCCAACAAGAGCCCTGGGAGTTCTGGTAAACAATCCAACAGGGCAGCGAGGCGTGTCTCTTTCGGTGCCCAAGGTGCATTTATTTTGCGAGTGGACGTAAGGACTTTTTGCATTTGCCACAACACACAACCAACAGAAAAACAACACGGATGTGGATGTTGCCATTGCCGTGCAGAATTTGTTTCTTCCTGACTGCGCTTTGTATTTGAACACGAGCCTACACTTTAGTCACTCCAACATGAACATGTGCAACTGCCACATGCAGCTGTGTTTGCACTCAAATCCTGCCACATCGAATCTGTGTGAATCTGTATGTGTCAGTGCCTCGTGTGGCACAAGGAACTTCGATTTAGATGCACTTACCACGTTTACAAAGTCCTGAAACGTCACATAGCCCGGCCCATTCGGCAGTTGAGCCTTCTTCGCACGCTCCAGCAACAGTTCCCGCTTGTTCATAGGCACTTGGGATAGAAATTCTGGAGATCTCAATGCCACCAAAAATTCTGTTACAGATATTTCTCCAAAACCCTCCGGATCAAACTAAAGTGGAACCAAAATCAGCACACGAATCTATATTAAGGTCTTGGGAACTCTTCTACTTACCATATCAAATAAGAGTTTCCATTTCTGCAATAGTTTAGAATATGAATTTAAATTTATATAATAGTTTCCCATGTTTATATTACTCAGACTTACATCTCTCAACAATTCTCTGCGCAGCTCAGCCTCATCAAAGTCCGAGTTTAGTGAGGTATGCTCTGTATCATAGCCAGCATCATTTGTGCACTAGAAATAAAAATAAGTACGGTAATGGTTTGGAAATATTAAATTAGAGTCGATTTCAATACTTACATATCGCATCTGTGTGTGCGACAGTGAACCAATGGAGGCCAATGATCCAGCTATTGTCGATATGTGTTCAATGTCCGCCAGTGTCTCCTGCTGGCTACTACCACCAGCATTCTGTTGACTGGTCGGTATCTCCAATGCTCGCGAGCTGCCTCGCTCGGAGCCGGGCCACATGTCGCGTCCTTACCTCCGTGTTGCGTTCTATGCAGGCCAGGATTGGTATGAATGTTGTGTAAATAATGCTCCAACTGAATCTGACAGTGATAATGATGACTCTATGCTACTGTGGAACAAGATATATACATAGGTGAAATAGATGTCAACGTTTTAAACGTCAATAAGGAATTGTCTTAATATATTATCTTAACAATTTAAGTTTAATATACTTTAAAATAACTTAACCGATAACCACACAAAAACCTATAATTTTTGGTTGGCGTACATAACTCTAACATCCCAGTATAATCAATATTATAATGTTTTCTTTTTTAGAAACACCGTACACTTTTACCCCGTATCACCAAAAAAAAGAAATATTTTCTTAAATTTTTAAAGCATGCTTTTTGTAAAAGAAAATATTCAACATTTCTAATTGTTCCTAAAAGTATGCCGTATATATGTCGCATTCCATATCAACTAAACTGTAAACTAACGTAACCTAAGTGTTTTTGCTACGTATAAACGTATTATTCACTTAAAAATGCTAAACGTTTTTAAGTATGCACACTAATAAATATTTAATTACTGTTACTATACATCATTTATATTTGTCTTTCAATATTAATATTTAATTATAAATCTTAAATATTAATTTTATTTTGATAATAAATATTACATTTATAATTAAATGCAGTGCACTGTGCGAGCTTTAAGCAACGAGCTTTTCTCCGTTACGCACGTTCCAAGAGCTTTCGTTCAACTGTCGAACTATCATCGGCCGATTAGGCATAGGTTTGGTCGAGTGCGTTAAGTTGCATTCTTGGAGACCATTTTGTCTGAGGTTCGTGGTTCGAATCCCACCATCCGCGAGCGTTATAAAAGTTTTATACATGGCATTTTAAAAAATGTATTTCGCCCTGTGAAACTAACTTTGTTGCAATTTGTCGTGTTTGGAATTGCTGCAACACTTTACTTGGGCCAGAGAAAATGATATTTCCGGTTAATCATAGGCTAAAAATTGGTAATCAATACCTTAGTCTATTTCATGCCCGGAATACAGATCTTTTATTGCAACGCATAAGTTGATTTGTTTGCTTTACGATTGTTATTGTTGTCATGGCAACAGCTCCTTGAGGGTTTGTCCCTAGCTTCGATAAGGTTATTGATCTTCCTCTGGCAAGATGTGGAGCGGAAGCGAATGAACTTAGAACCGGAAAATACAAAATTCAACCTGACAACCGACAAATGCATTTTCATGTTGATGTTATTTTCTACCTTAGCTCCTTATCCGCTCAAAACTCACACTCTTCGTTGTTGTTTCCATGCGAAGTGCGCAGAATCCGTTTTGAACTGTTGTTTTGTCTTTGTTTTCACTGGCTTTTAATATGAAACTAGTTAATTATTGTGATAGAGTTTAATGACGATGTGTAGAGTAGACTGGCGAGAAAACGTTCAATAAAATAAACCGTTTATATTTAAAGTTTTTGGCATCAACATCTTGATGACATCCACCGTTGTTTTTCAAACCACGCAACAACAAACAAACACACGTTCGACCGGGCGGTAAAATGACAACTGACAAGTGAGAGAGTGCCGTTAACATCTTGGACTTGGAGAGCAGAGAAAAAGAGAGCTAAACTTCAAATGGGGTTGCTGTTGATGACGCAGTGAGAGGGGTACAGGGGAGTTTGGGTCAGAGTTCATTTTGCTACTGCACATGCGTCACACGTTTGTGCGCTTTTCAACTCGTTGGCATTTCACATTTCACATGCAATCCCTCAAACTCCTTGCGACTTCCCACTTGCCATCACAACCCCATCCATCCACCCACAAGACCAACCCCATGACGCAACTGCCACCAGACTGCCGTAATTTGCTACAGACACATACATACATAGCTTTATTGAAATATGCATACACTCACACACACGCACACACATGAAGAAGAAGTAGTGGAGTGCGTTTACGCTGTTGTGGATTCCAAGGACTGTGAACTGTGGACTGTAAGATACAGATGTGAGCTGTTTATCGTTAATAACCTCTTTCCACTATGAAAATGTATAATGTTATTTCCAGATTTTACACCTTTCTTGAAGAATTATATTTGTGTGGAATGTATGTACAATGTATATAATTTCAAATATCAAAATTGTTGTAAAACATCGTTAATACATTTTTTAGTGTAAAGAGGGTATTATGCTGTGAATAATGCAAAGAATATCTACAAATTGCACACAAAAATAAACGGTTATCTGGGTAATATATATATATATATATGTGTAAGTATATACAATTGCTTAGCCTAAGCTCTAAGAACTAAATGTTAAGAACAATCTTGCAGAGACAAGGTTGAACATGCAGTAAACAAAATAAGAAAGGAACTAACCGAAATTTTTGCATTGAACACAAAGCGGACAAAAAACGTAAGGTCATAATTCGACTTAACCTTAGCATTAAATTCTATAAACAAATCGAGCAGACATATACACATACGCTAAATACCCATACATATTTAAGAATATAATATAGTTTATATATATTGTGTACATATAGAAAAGACATCATTGGGTTGCATAAAGTTATTTAATTAATTTAATCTGTAGCTATTTTTCATTTGCCTTTTCTTTTCTTTTCTTTCTTTTTTTACTTTTTTTGTTAACAATATTTACAGTTCTGACAGGGCCTTAATCTCGACTTAAAAAAAATCGCTTGCTTGCTTACAACATGATATATATGAACATATATAGATACACAAATATATATCGTTATATATAATCTAGTAATTATAATAATATATAGATATTTAGCATTATTTTTCTAATTTTTTGCTGTTAAACGCGCAATTACTTTCACATTGTTTTTTTTTTTTTATATATCTCATTTTGAAATTTTTCAGTTAAACATAAAAAATCGAGGAAGAATCTGAACGATAACACTTGCTGTTGCCTTAAAAACAAACATTACAACAAACTCGAATATTAAACCTAGACACTCGCTTGGGTTTCACTTTAGTTCAACCCTCCACCATGCGGTCCATACCCAAGTCACACTGTTCAATGACCAGGCGAGCAATGCGCTTAATCTCACAATAGGGACTTTCATGCTCGATCAGCTCGGTCAGTATCTGTATCCCATTCTCTTGTTCCACCAGCTGACAATATTTATCCGGATAGACCTGGAAAACAGGAATTGACAAGTGTGCAATGATTATAACAATCGTGCAATGATTCTAACAGATGTGTGCCGTACCTGTGTGAGATTGGCCAGTGCCCAAACAGCCCAATGTTGACATTGAGGTGTTTCATAGCAGCGTACTAAGCTGAGTATGGGCTCAAAACTGCGGTAGTTGATGTTACGCTCACTCTTGATGTTCCAGCGCTGTATGGCGGCCACCATGCGCTCAAGGACGTGATGTCGGGTGGGCGTTTTAATGGTCCATGCGTCGGCGCCATCGGAGGCAATGTGTGCCAGCACTCCAGCCGCATTGTAGCTGACCTGGAAGCGCAGATGGTTAGCATTGTCATTGGCTAGTCTTCCACCTTGACCCACCTCGATGCCATCGCTCAACGAATCCAATAGACGCGCAAAGACCTCAATAAACTCCTGCGTCATCAGTTTGGGTCGTAGCCATTTGACCTCGGCCACATTGCCCAACAGTCCCATCATGTTTCTCAAGAGCTCGTCACGATCGGGAAATGTCTGTTAGCAGAATAAGAAATAGTATTAAACTTCAACATATTTGATTTCGAATCCTTGAGCTCACATTTAAACACTTAAGGAAATACTCCATGCCGCGTCCATCTAGAAATCTCTTACAATTAATAGCAGTCTCATCGGTTACATTCCACATGGTCGACCACGCCACCTCCATCACATCGTCAAACACTGAGCGCGTCAGCCGATCTTTGATCAGCGTCAGCATCGTCTGTAAAATACAGTTTGCCTCAAAATTAAAAGAATAACTATAGATGTATTGATTGCTACGCTTACGCTAACCACACCCAGCTCCCCCAGAAAGAGCTTTTGTCTGCCATCCACCTGGCAGGCCAATGTGTTGAGCAGATAGATGGCAATGCGCTGGACAAATCCCTCCTGCTCCGTCTTAGACACGCCATGCAGCAGTATCTTGATAAGCCGTTCATATTCAAATAGCTGCCAAAAGAACGCAATAAGTTATTTGAGGATATTGCCGATTTTAACTTTTGTTTACGCCTTACCACATCGACTGGCATGTGGAACTGTGTCAGTGTCAAATAACCATTGCGTAGCATCGTATCGTCCGTCAGATGCATCTCCATGCCATTTAAAAGAGTCCTTATTATGTGATTGCGCAGTAGTGTGCCAAACTTGGAACGATCGCGACCTTTTACAATGTAGAACAGTGTTGCGCTGGTGGAAAACGAGAGTTAAATTTAAGTTAGAATGTAAAATAACTGTTACTCAATTTAAATAAAGATTAATTATTAAAACAGTTTTAATTACCCCTACATTTGTTCGATGTAAAATTTTTTTATTCTACGAGTTATTATTTACGGTAACTTACCTGCCCGATATTTGCATGTGTTTGAATTTCAAATGTCTGTCCATGGCACAGAGCACAACATCCAGCGCTGTGTGTATATCCTTGCAGTTCTCAAAGCGAAAAAGATGATACAGATCGTTGAGCACCTACAGGAGGAAAAAAATTGCATTTATATGTGATCATAATTCAGTTATGCTAAGATTGTCTACTCACTCTTGTCAGTAGAACGGGTCTGTCGTGATAGTATCGAGCTGCTGTAAGTATCTGTTGCTCATTGGCATCGCCGGCTACCTCCAGAGCTGGTATATCGTGTCGTTTGCACGCCCAATGCGCCGTGTGGTAAAGACCGAGGAACTGCAATGGTCGTTGGGTACGGGACGCAAGACCGGGTATATCCGTGGGTCCAAAGTGCTGCTCTGTCTTTGTATTGGCATTGGTGGACTCCTTGGTGGCCACGCCGTTGCCGGCTAAATTCGTGCCCGAGATATCCAAATGCGTTAGATGACGCAGGTTGTCCATGAGCATTTCGAGTGTTTGATCGGGCAGATCATAGGTGCCATGACCGTTACCCGAGCTCGATATTGAAATGTCCAAAGTGCAGAGACGTCGCAGACAGCAGATCGCATGGAGCTGATTGGCAATGGGCCACACATTAAAAAGTATGAGTGTATGCAGGTTGGGCAGCATGACCAATGCCTCCAGACTGAAGTTGGCCAGCACGCAGGATGTGAGATCCAAATGACTCAAGTCCTGCAAGTGAGCAAACTGCAGTCGATGATGCATGACGACGCCATTGAGCACTAGACGCCGCAAATGTGGGCAGGTCAGCTGAAAATCCACTGGCTCCTTCTCATTGGGCTCGGCATTTTGCAGCAGATGCGAACTGATGCCCAGCTCCAAGGAGCGTAAGCTATCGCCATAGTGTGCCAGCAGGTGATGTGAATTTACTGTGATGCTATCGCAATACCACATGGACAGTGCAAAAAGTTTATGACGCATAAGCGTCTCCAAACCTACAAAATAAAGATAGTAGAAGTTATACCATGTTCAAAAGCGATAACGATTTGACCCACCTAAGCTGCTCAGTGTGCTGTAGCGCAGATTCACAATCTTAAGGGATGTGCGACGTGTATCGCTAAATAGATTTATAACCCTATCGTGAAGTGGCCGATGGAAGCGCTGATAGTTTTCCAGAAATGCATCGCAGATTTCATTGGTCAGCACAATGCCCGGGTTTAATGTGCGTTGTCCGCTCTCCGTGTAGCCACTGATAATGTCCAGATTGTTGCAAAGCTTCTGATAAGCGATTTCCTTCAGTGTTAGCGGCTCCTCGTCCAGTGACCCATCCTCCATAAGCCGCACCTTGCAGCTCATCTTGTGTGTCGTCTCCTCCTGAGTTGTGCTTGACTCTATGACTGAATGTGTTTCCCCCTCCCTTTTCTTTAATTCCCTCAAGCAGTGTTAATGTCTGTTTGTCCGGGGAACTGTAATGGTATAATGTGGGGATGAGTCAGCTTTGTTGTAGTATGAGACAAAAACTAGAATTTTTGAATTGATCGAATCAAACATTAAATACAGCGACGGCATGATGGAAATTCCATTATTAGAGATTTGTCATTTTGTTCAAAATCTGTTCAGTTATCCATGAATTATTGTTCAGTTGGTCAGTTTAAATATAATTTTCATTAATATGCTTCTAACTTTCTTAAGGCATATCATAATAAGTTTACAATCAAAAAACATCCTTTATTGCAATAAATTAAAATTTACTTTCAATTTGTGATTGAAATTTATTCGGTATTTTTTGTTTGCTGGTTTATCAACAATTTAACGGCTGAACTCAATCCGTAATTTGACAACTACAACAATTAACAAAAATAGAAAAGAAGATGGAGCAATATCAACTATCAGGTTTCTATGTAAAAATCGAATTTATTAACTAATATTACCATAAATTATCAACCAAGATAACTGCCAAGATACTCCCTAGTATAGTTAGTTATAGTTAAGCTGGTCCTAGGATTGGTCAGCTGTAAATCAACATACACATACGAGAATCCGATCTTATCAAATTAATATAGTTTGGAATAAAATGCTGAAATCATTCTACGCGTGATTGTAACATAGCTTATTGTTTTTAAGGGGTGTTGCTCGAGACAAATTACGTAAGATGTCGAAACTATCATATGCACAAGTGTGTGTGCGACCCACTATGCGTGTGAGTTGGGGGCAAGACGCGGCTAAGGACAAAGTCCCAGTTTAAAGCTGAACGCCGCTTAAAGCGTCATCAGTAACATTGACAATAAGCTGACAATGCCAAAGTTAAATGAAAATTTCACTTAAGTAAACGGAAGTAACTGTAACCTATTGCTGGAGATTTGATATACATACATATATGTAAACGCAAACAATTATAAGTATATGAACATATCTGTATTGGTGCGTAGTTATTGTGTGTGCGTGTGCGACAGACAGACAGTCTGCGCTTATCAAGGCAATGCCAGCGAGAAATTTGTCTTTTGGCGCTGCCATCAGCTGTGTGACAAGTGCAAGAGCAGGGTAGCAGGTGTAGAACCAACAAAGATTCAAAACTTTCAATATGATTTGACATAAACAAAAGGAGCTACGTTGCTTTTAAAACTTTTTTCTGTTTCCGTTTTATGTGTACCTTTTTTTCCTAACAGCTCGCGCGAGTCGCGACTAAGCGACCAGTAATCGCTGTGGTCGATGATTGTTGCTGCTTCTGCTGCTGCTGCTACTGGTGATGTCTTTGTCTTAAATTGATTTCAGCTGGTTTTATATTCAATTAATTGGAGACGCAGCACTATTTGGAACGCGTTAACATCCCATGTGCGCGACACAAACAGAATTTATTGTTTTTTCGTCTGCAAATCACTTTATTATTCACTTTTTGGCATCATATTTTCAATTTTCCTAAGTGCTAGTGTTGAGTTGCTCATGAGTGAGTGAACAAAATAGAGTTGATCAATGAACTGAGCAAGTGAACATATTATTTCCAAATTGTTCTTTATAGCTCACTTGATTCAGTGGTTCTGTTTTGTTCACTAATGCTCGGTTGGTTCTTTTGCTCATTTTTGAGCACTTTGTTCCAGTTTTTAAAGATTCTGTTAACCTTCCTTTCTCGGCATTCCAACAAACTACTAACACGATTATTTTAATTTTGTAATTTTCGTTGAACGTATGTATCATATGGGAGTAGTCCAAAGAATTAGACATTATTTGAAATGTAATTTATATAACTTTTATTTAGTTGCGTGAAGCTGACCAATAAGAGTGAACAACTGAGCAATCTAAGTGAGTTGACTCACCTCAAAAAAAAACAAGTGAACTTGTTCACCTAAGGAGCAGGGCCTATCCAACACTAGAGTTTTAACTCTTCAGTGCTACCCATCTACGTTATGAGAAGGCGCCTTTATTGAAATCGCAGCAATAGACGGCCTAGTAGGATTTGCGGACTTTACGCCATTTTCATATTGTAATCAATTCCAAAATGTATCAAAATCTGAATCATTTGTAATTTTATATTTTGTGAAATCTTTGTATTGATTGAAATAAATTTATATAGCATTAGAAACTTCCTCTTTTTTCAATAAATTAATTTCGATGTATAATTCAGATACCTCCAGTTTTTATCTCTTTCACTTTTTGGAAATACAAATAAAACGAATTGGTATATATTTTACTTTATGGGAAACTATATTTTATTGTAAGTTTTAAGCACTGAAATGAATAAAATGTACAATTTGTTAGTTGTGTGTTTGCGACAGAAACAAACTTGAAAGTGCTGTTAGTTCACACGCACTTGCTTCGTTTATACAGAATTGGCGACAATAGCTAATTGGGCTTGTTAATATCTAAATCACTCAATCATACTTCAATTGCCGATTAGACGTAATATTAATTATAATAGATACTGTGTGCTCAATCATAGATGCTGCTCAAATTTACAATCTCTCGCTTGTGGCTTGTGACATCGCGCCAAAAGTTTAATAAATAATTGTTTGTTTAAGATCTACGTAAAAAATGGCGTTTGCTGCCAGATAAAGGTCCAAATCAGTATGTCTAAAGATGCAATCGCAATCCTTAATCTATCGCTCTGTCTCGCTTTACCCGGACAGATCGCCCTGATCGAAAAGCGATTGATCATAGAGCTCAGCGACAACGCGTCGCCCGCCAAAGAAACGTCCATGGAGTGCATCCTTGCCACGAATTGCTTCGACGCCCGCAGAAAATTCAACAAAGATTTTTACAATAATTTCGGCTTCGTCATCGTCCTCGTTTTCAGTTTGTTTCTCATTGAAAATAATAACACGACTGACGGTGCCAAACTTTCTACATTCTTCTTGAATCTCTTCCTGCAGAGTCTCGTCGACATCATCGGGTCCAACCATATTCCTCAAGATGATGACACGCGAATCCTGTGGCCGCATTAGCCTTTGCATGACCAATTGTCGTGCACTCTGGCCCTTGATTGACATATTCTCCTGTTGCTGCAGCGTCTGCACATCGCCTTCGTCCATCAGTTTCTTTTGGAGTTCCTCCTGCTGTTTCTCCTGTGCCTTTTTGATATTCTCCGAAAGATTCGCTGCAGTGGCTGCTGCATTGTTGGCAGCTGCAGATAATACTGCTGGTGCTCCATTACTAGTCTCCACTGCGCCCACAGAAACTGTTGCGGGAACTGCTGCTGCCAAAGCGACAGTTGGCGGTGTTGCAAGTAGCGCAGGTGGTGGCAGTGTGGGTGCTACACTTTGCAGAGTGGGTAAGCCAACTGGCATGCCCAACAGACTCGGACCTCCAAGGCCAGGGGCCTGAAATATTCCCGGTGGCAACAGTCCCGATGTTGGTGCAGTGGGCACAACAAGTGCAGGATGCAAGGCAGCTGCTGTGGTCGCTGCTGTGACCACTGGCATTGCGTTAACTTTGGCGGCAATGCCCAGTCCGGGTGTGTTTTGCGACAATCCTAATACCGCATTGCTGGCAACAGCATCCAGAGCCTGGATCTTTGCTGTGGCTGCGGCGGCGGCAACTGCAGCTGCCGTTGGCATTGTCGAATTTGTTGCGGGACAGGACAGCACATTCGGTGGCGTGATGGATCGTCCAACTCTATGAATTTTGATAACAATTAACCAAATTATTAAATATGTAACAATAAATTGACCTCACCTCAAGAGCTGTCCACCTAAATCGAAGAGATTCATGCTGGCAATGGCCTCGTCCATTGCCTGTTTGTTTGCGTACTCAATGAAGCCGTAGCCCTTGTGCGAGTGCACAGATGTACCCTGAGCCAACTTGCAGTACAGAATGGGACCAAAGGCCTCAAACACGCTTTTGATGTCATCCTCCGACAGGTCGGGATGGATAGAGGCCACGTATATGCGATTGAAGCTCTTGGCCTCCTCCTGTACCTCATCGATGACCTGTTGAGCCTGTGGCATATTGCTCGGCCTACCCACTTTGATGTTCCTGCCACCCATAAGAGCGCCATTCATTTGCTCCAATGCTAACTGTGCTCCCTCTGGTATTTCGTACTCAACAAATGCAAATCCCTTGTGCTTCTGTGTTATGGGATCCCACGACATGTTGATCGATTTGATGGGTCCAAATGGGGTAAATGCGGCGCGTATGGTGTCCTCCTTGAGCTCAAACGAGATGCTGCCCACATATACCCTGTAAAAAGTGACATAGGTGAGTGAAAATTGTATGCAAAGGAAACTTTAAAAAGCGAAATTGGCAGTGCGCTCAGATCTTATCAGCTAAGTTGCACAGACAACGACAACTAAACATACCAACTCCAATAACGCGGAGTAGTGGCAAGTCTGTGACATTATTCACTTTAAATTTTGTATGTTTTGCATCATAACGCAGCAGCAGATTAAGGCGAACAATTGAGCATTAAATTCGTAGTTACCTGCACATTAGGGCGAGTGCCTGTTGACGCTGGACTTGAGTCCGTTGGGTGGCCAACTGTTGTTGCTGATGGGCAAGTGTTTGTTTCATGAGAACCATCTTGATGCTCTGCTCCATGGCATATTTCTTGGCCTTGCTGACGAGATCATGCTGCTCGGATGTTAACTTGGGCAATGCACCGCCCAAAAGTCCAAGCAATGCAGATCGTGTGCCGGGTCCAAATTTCACATCGCCCGTCTGTTTCAAATCATACAGTGGCTGCGAAAGGTATGGAATTTTGGAATCCGCTGACTTGCCTAGAATTGGGAGGACAGATTAGTGCATCTCATACGATTTGACACGTTTATGGGTGGGCTCATCATCAAATCGATCAACTAGTCGAACGATCGTTTAAAGCAATTTTTGGGTTGAATACGACTTGTTTTCTTTTTAGTTTGATTTGGTTTTGGTATTGGTTTGATATCATTTTTTGTTTGGTTTTCATTAGTTTTTTGTCGACTCCAAAGGCAACTCGAGGCAAGAATTGACAGCCCACTCATATGTAGGGCAGGGACAACAATTAGCCATGGCAATAAGTGCATTTGAAGCGACTAAAACAAAAATCGTTGCCTGCAAGAAAGATAAAGACAAAAAGGAAAAAATAAAAAAAAAAAAATCATTAATCAGAAAAAGTTTGCTGGCCGGCGAACAAGTACATTATTTGGTATCTGTGTGTTTGTGTGTTCCGGAGAAGATCTGGAACTGCTTGCACGGGCCAATTGTCAACTTGGAAGATGATTCAGTCATTGAGTTCGAGAGGCTACAACGCAATGGCATTTAAAAGCTATCGATGTTACTCTCAAATACAGTATTTAAACCGTCTGTAGCTTCGCGGCTTTCTTTTTGTCTTGAATTACGAATGTGTATTCGATTTTATATAAATAATATTTAGTATTTATTAATTTTATTAGTCTGACCCTGACTGCAAGGCATTTGATTTATCATTCTCGAAAAGGCTGGAAAATGCAAGAATAAAAAGAAAGCACCCATAAAAATAAATCATAAATATTCCTATTATTTTGTTGTAGTGTGTGTAGTTAAGATTTTAAATACGTATTTGTTGTGCTAGTAATAGTAAATAGTACGACTGTGTGTGTGTGTGTTTGTTGATTATAGACATAAAATGCATTTAACGAGTATTTCGATCGAATTTAAATAAAGCTCTTCCAACGGACATCCAGTCGGCAAATCGTCGCCGCACAAATCGAAACCAAAGAAGAAATTACCAAAGAACTGTGCACACTGAAGAGTGCCAACATATTCCAAAAATACATCAAATAAACTTCATTTCAATTCATTAAATATAGAGAGATGTGATTTGGTGAGGGACTTTAAACGATGTGCACAGTTCCTGTAAATGTATTGTAAAAATAGAAATTATAAGCGACCTTATGTGCGTTTCGATTCGGTTTTCCATGAGTTGGGGGCGTGGTATATTGACTTGAAGGGTCACACATTACATTGCTCAGAGATAAAAAAGAGAAAAATAAAAAGAAAACAAGACGCTGAAACGATAATAAGAGCAACAATATGTTTTAAGTTGGTTAAGTTTTCCGCCGTACCTTAATCTTTGTTCATGTTGTGTGTATTTCTCATAAATCTACTACTTTGTGTATATCATTTATTTTTACATTTCGTTATTTTTAATTTCAGGCTATAAACGCTAATTGAATAATACTAAACTACACATGATGATATCGTTAAGATCCGAGCGCATCGCATAGCTCTTTCCGTTACATTTTCTAATTATTGAGTATATTTAAATATATATATGTATATCGGACAACTCTTCGGATCACATGTGATTAAGGAATCTTTCAAAAAGTTCTGATCTGGCGAATAACAAGCTATAGTTATGTGTTGATGAAATCATTATAATATCGGAACTTTAATGGATTCTTGTCGGATCAGTCCAAGGCACTGGCGCAGCACATATTACGAAGATACGACGGCGATGACACATCTCGAGGGCAGGGCGGGATGTTGTTAGAAGCGAGAATTATATACATGTCGTTCGCGTTGGTTGATTGGTTGATCTTTCTTAGTTGATTGGTAGCTAGCAGTGGTAGTAGTAGTAGTGGTAATAGTTAACTCTAAAGTTGGCATCTCTTTATCGATGTCGATGCTTGTGATAGTCGAGAAATCGACCAAGTCGTTTTGGGCAGAACAAACAAAGATAAAACGCTTACAAAATAAATATATATAAAAAGAGAATATAGAAGAAAGAGAGAGAGAGAGAGAGAATAGTTATATGCTTTTTGGATTAGTTTGCGCTGCGTTGCGGTTCAGTGTAGATGCGGCGAGGATTCACTGATTCTGTTTTCATATTGATATTGATACATACACTCTGGCTGAGACCCTAGTTACAGTAGGTATCTAATTCGTTATTGAATTAATCAAGCCAATGCTTCGAGTTTGGTAGATCTTTTGTGTAAGTATAAATTATATATTAAAATATGGATTTGTTATTTTAGTTTTTCTTTGCATAATGACGATAGATTTGTATGGACACTTGAGTCGAGTCGCAAATTGCTTTGGGATCGCGTGTGGATTTGACTGACTTGACTTGTTTGATACTGTTTCGTATTGGTTTTCGTTTTCATTTTCGTATTCGATATTGTTTGACTCTCACCTCACCTCACTTGAGATCATCGTGCGATTATGAAGTCTGCAATTACTTAAGCAGAACAGAAAGAAAAACCGATTATTTAATAGCGTCTGTGCTTGCCCTTTAAAATGCAACGAAGTAGAAGTAGTTGAAGAGACATGTGTATGCAATGTTTATGTTTATAGAGATTAAAAAAAAAACAACAACAATAATAATAATATTGATATATTTGTATATATATATATTCCTTTTGTTTGATTTGATGCCTTGCGATTCTTTCTTTAACCTACATACATATCTTTTAGTTCTATTTTTTTTTTATGAACTTACATATATATAAATATATACTTGAATCGTTTTCATTCAAACATACATACATATGTACATTAATTATATGCATAGTATAAATATCCCCGACCAAACAAAACACTTACCCGAGTCAGAACGCGATCGCTTTGTCGCTGGCATCTCGTTAATATCGCGCTGGTCGTCCGAACGTGGCGATCTGGAGGCTCTGTCGTTGCTGCCCTGTAAAATGGATATCGAAGGTCACCGGGTTAGTACGTACTACGTAGTGAGTGCAACAAAACGGGAGTTTGTTGGGGTGGTTATCGCGTATAGATACACACGGATTTGTTTTTTAATAATGGCTAGCACACGGTTTAATTTTCACAAAGTGCTATAAAATATGGTTTTCATTAAATGTGTGTCCAAATTCAAGTGAAGTCGCAGTTAAATGAAACGAAACAAAAGAAAATGCAAAAAAAAGTTTGCTAGTGTGCTATACATGCGTTGAGACTGCCGTATGCCGTAGGCCACGCCAAATACAAAAGACCACAACACGCTAAATAAAAGCGGGAAGTGTTAATTTTACTTATTCAAACGTACCATCGTCTCTGCTCGTAATAATTAACCTTAGTTGTGTATATTTATCTTAAATATATTGTTGAATTAAAGAGTAAAACGTTTTGCGAAAATTCGTGTGACGTCAAGAAAAATGGATACGAGCGAAAAGCACTTGCGTTGTGTCGATATTTGTATCGCCGATTACAATCGATACTTTCAGATAGTGTTGAAAAATCTATTCTGGGAACCAGGGCTGCCAAACATTTTTGTTGCAACATGACTGGAAAACTGATCTGTTCTTGCGGTACAAAGTCGGATTCAAAACTGGTTCTTCGAATCGGAAATGTTTTATTTGTAGCAGGTCAGCTACTCGACGCGATGACTGAGTAAGACAGTCAATGAAATAACGTCTCAAATAAATGGTGATAACAAATTCATTTTATTGTTTAAACTGCAAGGTACGTACTCAACCGATGTGTCTTACATCTAAACCTAAAATCTAATTTAGACCTATTTACAAATTTCATTCGCTGTAGCTTTTATTAAAACCGTTTCTTTTCTTGCCGGTAAACAAAAAAAAAAATTGTATTTTAAGTACAAAGGCAATGCTGGTGCGAACTAGTTGTAGTTGTAGGTTTGGCAGTGTCATATGTCATGACATATTTAGTGTTCAACAAAAAGGATCAGTTAAAATATATATTATTCAAGCATTTGCATATATACAAAATCAGTTACAAATTAAAGGAACTATGCGAACAGACACGTAGATTTTACCATCGGTTTCGTTGTTATCTTTTTTTATACAATTCATTTTTATCTATTTACAACAGTTTAACCGTTATATGAATCACAATTTCGGCCTTGTTTGTGCATTAGGCGATCTTTCATGAATTTATCTGTGTATGGGCTTGTATGTATCTTAAACTTATATGTGTAATTTAAAGCTAACGTCAGTCGTTTGACATTTCTTTGAATTACATAATTTTGCCAAATGCCGTAACAATATACATTTTAAGCTTCTACAAGAATGATATGTACATTAAGAAAAAAATGTAAAATGAAAATTGTTATGCGGCTATAAAAGTTCTCTAAATAAATTAATGAGACCAAACAAATCAAAAGATTGCTAAGTACACTATTGCATTAAGTATGTGAGTGTGTGTCTTTCTCTTTCTCTCAGCATGTGTGGGTGTATGTAAGTGTGGTTTGAATTCTTCTATATCTTTGTATGAGCTTTGGTAAAGCACCCGATCATCGAGCCGGGGCGGCAGCAGCTTTTAAAGCTCGCTTGCCTCCTATCCGTGCTCGACAATGACGATGTATTCATAATGGCAGACAGGCGCCTAGGACATGAGATCGTCATCCATATTATGTATCAGTATCTTTTTATCCTCCTTTTTATCCTTCGACGATTTTTTATCCCGCGCAGAGAATGTTTGCTCCACCAATTTGGGATCAAAGCATGGCTGTAATGGAAATATCAGTTAGTTTTGAACAGATTCCAAACTAATGCAGTTTGACCAACCGTTTCACAGATATTCATGTTGCAGCAGTTCTCAATCGTTATCTCGCATTGCTCGGTGGCTAATGGACGGTTTGTTAGTGGCGTGTCACTGGATGAATTGTGTCGCGCCTGTTTACGCACCACAAAGGTCTTCTTAATGTGGGGTCGCTTCGGTTTGTACATGAGACGCAGCCCATGAACAATTAAAGCCACCAGCGACAAACTTGCCACGACTCCGACAACCAGCACAATGATCACAGTGCTTGTAAAGACACGGGGAGAGCCACAAAGAGCAGCAGGGCGCTGGTATACGGCTATACTGGTGCCATTGCTGTTCATTTCCTCGCAGCTATTGGAAAAGGAAAAAAAACATTAACAAAAGTTTCAAGGGAACTAGTAGAATAATATCAATGAATTTTAACTTCTGCTAATTAAAAGCTCTGAATCTTTGGCGTGGAAGACTTATTAACGGTTCTAAGGGCAGAGGAAAGAGTAATACAAATAAAATAAAGTCAATGTTCTCTGTGAATGTGTAAGCATACAAAACTAGCTCGACTGTTGTTGCTAATCAACACTATTAGACAAATAGAATATACTCTAGTACTTCACTTTAATGAGTATAAAATTGGTAAGCTACTTACATATCATAACAATTATCGGGTACTGCAGTCTCCGGCTGTTGCTTTAACAGTTGACAGTAACCGATGCAGGTCTCCGTTGTATTGAATTCACAACGTGATCCACTGAAATCATCATGGCACTTGCATCCAAGATCTCCGCTGTCCCTGTCCAAAGTGCAGTGACCATTATTGAGGCAATAACCGTTGCATTTGTAGTACTCGCAACGTTCACCATAAAAGTTCGGATGGCAATAGCATTTGGGGAATCCCTTCTCAGAAATTTCGCATGTGCCATGAACACAGAAATTGTGGCACTCGGATATCTCACAACGGGCACCCTTGAATCCCACCTGACAGATGCAGAAGTTACGTTTCCTCTCAAAGCTGCCACCATTTAGACAATGCTCCTTTTCCAATTTATCTTCCTGCTCAGAGACCTGATTACGTGCCATGTTTATATTCATATCCAGGCTCTGCTTAATCTTCTTAACGACGCCCGCGCAATGTGCATCCTTCTGGAGTCGCTGATAGAATCCCGTACGGGCAACAATGCCATATATATCCTCTTTCCAGCTAGCCAGCTTTTTGACTGCGGGCTGAGGTTGCGTGTCATCGACGATATGTGTGGCGTTTCAAAGTTGTTGTGTAACTTGGCTTGGGATAACTGTAGACTGCTTTGTCCGACTTGTCTGTCCAGTAGATGTCGTTATCATTGATTGCCAACTGAATGGGCTCCTGATGTTTATCCTTAACCACCAGCTGGCGATCACTGCCATCGAGACGTGAGCTCTCCACGGTAAAGAAGATGCCCACCTTGTCGTCGATCCAGAAAAGGCGATCCGTTATCTGATCCACCACAATGCCACGTGGCATATGAATATCATCCTTGACAATTGTCACACGCCTCGTGCCATCCAATTCGATGCGCTCCACGCTGGCATTATTAATTTTGCAGTTAGTCCAGTACAGTTGGCGGCGGCAAATGTCCACGGCAACTCCATCAGGGCGCCCTCCCTCCGCACTGAGATCCACCAGCACCTTGGGTGGCTCCGAATACAACGTATCGATGCTTGCAAAGAAGATCTTGCTTTGACCCATGTCCGCCCAGAAGAGATTTCGATTGAGTGGATCATAGGCTAATCCGGCAACCGATTCGTTTCCCGTACGCTGTACGGCCTGTTCCACAATGTGAGAGGCAGCCGTCGCATCGCGTCTCAGCGAGAAAATGCTGCCATTCTGATGCTGTTGATCGTTAAAGTAGATCATCTCCTCGGCCTCGTCGAATGCTAATGCCGATAGTTCATCGTATTCGTGGGCTGCCGAGGCAACTGTCTGCATATTCTTGTCCAGAAACAGGATCTTGCTCTTTAGCGTAACAGCAAAATCTGCAATGAAAAAGTGCAATTGTTGCATTAGTCGACACTTGTGATAACTGCGAATCGATAGATAAGATAAAAATCAAAGATTAATTCTCATATGTGAGAGCAGTGTTACCGTTTCCATTTCCCATTTGAAAAACCCACCAAACTTTTTTTATTCAATTTATAGCTCTCAACTTCCATGTTAAGTTAGGGCCATTTTAAGTATTACTTAAGTCCCATTCAGCTTACTAAAACTCCACTTGAAACGATTATAAGGATCAAAGTTTAAGTTTAAAAAAAGAACTGTTAGAAAGATAACTAGACTTTAAACAACAACAAAATTTTAGTAGAGAACCCACCAAAACGACAACACTGTGAGCGAGATTAAATAAAGAAAATAAATATACTGGAAATTTAGTTCAATCAGCGTTCAATTGAGTTACCCTGCATCGTCTCATTTATTTAGACTTTTTTTTATATAAAAACCAAAATCGTCTCAAATTTTGTTCAATATTTGCATTTTGCGAATATGGCGCCGTTTTGAGAATTTAGAAGTTAATTTATAAATATTACTCAATTGCGCAACAGTTATATTTATTAATAAATTAATACATCAATAACAATCTGTTGCACAACTTTTTCCACCAAAAACATATTTACAATTTCTAGAGTCTGCCTGATAAGATGGGTGTAAACTGGGGTCTCCTAGGAAAACCCCACGTAAAATTATCATGGAGGTCAATAGTTAAGACGTAATTTGAATTAAGGAAAAATAAAACGCAGCCACGCCTCTGTCTTTATAATTGTGTACATCCCCAGGTACAAGTCAGACCTGCTATAATCAATTGAAAGCAGATTTTTGTGATCATCGTTGTCGAACCGGTTGCCAAAAGGCGCGTCTAATTTTGGCCAATACACGTATGACAGTTGTTAATCAGACACTTAATGGAATTCATTATAATTAACCAAATATAAAGCAAATAAAACAATCAGCATTCCTGACGGCACGGAAATTGTAGTTAAACTACCTGACGGAACAACAGGTGACCCGGCGGTTCAGCAGTTCCGTAACGGATATAGAACCGAAGGCTGAATGTGGCTTTCACTTTCCTCCTATATCATGACAATATCATAAGTTTTAACGACAACTATTGGTCAATTAACAAAATATAAGCGATTACAATCAATCAATTTAAATTCTTAATTTCGGCCATTGGCCCTAATGCTGGAGTCCAAATTTTGTGGGTCACTGTCGTGTGCAAAGCATCGCGTGGCCAACTTGCCGGGCTGGTTAAAAAAAGATATATAGCTAAAATATGCCAAATAACTTCATAAAAATACATGCATATAGATGTGGTAATTCATTAGCTTGTATATTTGTTTATTGTGGCTTTAGACGTCAGTGGCTAATTGTTTATTGTAAAAAACAAACTTCAAAAAGAAGAAAAAAACGTATTGGCGAACCTTTCCAAAGCTCAGACCTGGTGAGGGTCTTGAGCCAAACAAACGTCATTAACCTTCGCACTTGAGGCTTGAGGTCAACGATTTATCGATGCAGAAATCGTTGAATTGAAAAATACACGACGTTTATTTTATAGAACACTCGAATTAAGTCAAGTTTTATCTGTTTTATGGGTTCAAATAATGGTGTTTTATCATAGTATTACTATGGATTATTATCAATATAATCGGATGACTCATTAACAATTAAGCAATCACATTTAACTATTAATTATTGGGTATTGAGAACTCTGATTCATTAACTGGAAATTATGAAAGAGTAACAACCAGAAAAGTAATAAAATAATAGTATTTTGAATATTGTTTGATTTTTTGCGTTGCAAGTTTGAATATGTGAATTTGGTGATATTTGATTATTAATTCAGTGATCAATGACATTGACCTTCAAGTCCTTTAGATAAGGCACAACTTGAACTTAGTCTGCTCGCATTTAATTTGTTTTGAAATTCGAATAGACTGATCTCCAGGCGCAAATTTCTTTATCAATACATATTTGAATGGAATTTGAGTTATAAGATAACGTTTTCAAGTGTAATATATATTACAAATCTATTGCTGATAATGATAATAAATTTGATAACAGAGTAAGCCCTTTGAAATGCATTCTTCTGTTAAGCAATTGAGTGGATGAATTAAAGAATTGGAAAATCAATTGGGAAATACATATATTAAAATTTGTTCAAGGTATCAAGATATCTTCTATACTTAATACATATTTAATTTGGAATATATTAGCATATTGAATATCTTTTTAAAATTCACTTTCTTTAGATGCAGGTGCATTTATCTAACTGAATGTATTGAAATGTGTTAGCAACGTGTTTTACCAGCATTGAGGGAATGTAAGTATTTATCGAATTCCATAAACAATTGATGCCAGTTTTTATCAGTTCCAGCAAGGCAACATGTGGTTTGGATTATAACTATTACTTCAGAGTGGGTTAACACGTGGAAATGAGAATCGTAATGGGGAATTCGGTATCGGAGCTGTAACTGGAATATATGTATATACATGCATTTATGTATATGTTTCAGAAGTTGTTTAAATTCTACGAATTCAGTACAAGACGAAGAAGAATAAGAAACCGTAAACTGAAAACTGAAAATTTACGCGTTGTCAGCGGACTTCAGCTCTCGGTAAACAAAGTTGTCTTAGAGTTTTTTGTTTTTTGGAAAGCGAAGCTGAGTGAAACACGAAACTGTGAAACATTAAGAAGAGAAAAACAATCAAATCAGCGAAAACAAAACCGGCACATGTAAAAATGGCATACGTGACGATAGAGCAAGTGCTTATGGCGGTCTCTCTCTCCCTCAAGCATTGCCGCTTTTGCTTTGCACTCTGCAAATGGCTATTTGGGGTGAAAGTGCGTGTAATAGTTGATTGCAGAAATTAACCATATTGCATGGCAGAGAGAGAGAGGGAAAGAGCCAATAAAAGATTTGTGTTGTGTATTATGAAATTCATAAAGTGCTGAATTTTAAATGATAGAAGTCATTGATAACTGAAATGCGAAACAAACATAGACGGAAAAAATAATGATATGAAATGGAAGAAGTGGTATAATCAGCTGATAGACGACGCTCACGTATAACGACACGTTGAAACGCACGACATGGCCAAAAATATTCACACAGTCACATATACATACATATATCCACATGTATATATTTGCTCAACAGTAGAATGTTTTGCGTTTTGCAATAATTAAATGTCAACCTACAAACGATTACATAAGCAAGCATAAAAAAATAAAATAGCAAGCACTGTCTGCCAATTGGATTGCATCTATTGACATCTATTACTGAGTAATGTGACCAAGAAGAGCACAACGTTGCCATGGAGATGAAAAGCTTTCCAAACATGTTGCTAATTTTCGCACCAATTGTATAATCTACTGTATCTGTTGGATTAATGGAAACACTTACCCCATCCGATTGGAGATGCATGTAATGGAGCGAATACGCTGACTGCTATTATTAAGACAGCTAGAACAATTTGGGACGATGAACACAAATTCATTTTATGTTTTCAAATTCTGTTGCACAACTAAAAATTGTTGCAAAAGGATTTTTTTAATGTTGGCAATAGCAAATTGAAATTGAAGTCAGAGTCACAATGTGTTGCAGTTTAGCGGGAAGCATGTGGTGCTATTCTTACGTGAACATGCACGGAGTTTTTTTAAGTACTACCGACCAAAGAAACCATACGACCGAATAACTAATCATGTACTGAAAGTTGAATCTTTTTAATGTGTGTTATTTGATAAGGTGAGTTTACCAAGATGGAAAGGAATTCAATATTCCCCACACACCCAATATTGGAGTGCTGCAAACTTGCTTTAAAACCGGGTTGGCAGGCTTGATTTCGAAATGTATCGAAATAGGCTATTTTTGTAATTATTTTAAAAATACAAATGTTTAAAACTCAATATAAATGGTCTTGAGCTATCTGAAATTAAAAATGATATCGATTTGTCCAACATTTGTTGCATGGATTGGGGTAAAACACAATCAGATAAATTTAGAGATTTGGTTGTTAGGTATATTAGCAAGAAATAATGTAGAGGCCTAAAATAACCCTACAAAAAAAAAAAAAAAAAACACACCCAGGTAATTGTGTTGTAATGCTGAAGATACAAAGGAGTAAGGTTATGAGTTAATCTAAAAGGTTTGCTGAAATGTATTTCGTTCAACAAACTAACTGAGCCTACTTGACCCAGTTATAATTCATGGATGAAAATTACTCCAAGCATAATTCTACGATATGTAAGAGAGAAAGCATACTAAAAAATCGGACGAACAAAATATGTATATAAAAGTCTACTAAAATAAGGATAATCAAATTCCTTACTCCAATGCTTAACAAACCCAAGAACACCTATTGGTTTAATGACAACAGCAATATCTTTATCATGATCTAGAATTATACCCAAATCATTAACAGAGCTTTCGGTATCATTTAAGCATTCGAAAATAATACCATTAACTGAATTCAGTTACACAACTTCAGGATCAACGAGCTCACAAAAGTATCCGAAATCGTGCATGCTGCCAGATCGAAACATTTTGCAGGGTGGCATCCTTTATGCCCAAAACAGTGTTTCCACATCAGTGTTGGTTTTGGTGAAAAAATGAGCTAACTTGCAAACAGTGCTTCTTACAATCGTTTTCATTAAAAATAATTATAGTGTTTAATGCAATGTACAAACATGCGTTAAAGGGAGGTATTCGAACAGCAAAGCAGGCCTGGAAATTTAGAAACGGTGATTACACACATATTCATTCATAAAAAAATTTTAAAAGCAATAAATTTGGCTGCATAACAAACACGTCTCTAGTGCGCCGATCAGCTGTTGTGGCCCATTTCCAAAACGTACCACGCACAAGTGGGTCACAATAAAAGCGTGTTGTTTTTTCGCCAGCAGAAGCCGCCAGCAGTTTGCCCGCAGTATTCTTCCTAAATTTCTGCTATAAATTTACAAAAATAAGTCTTTAAAATTCATCATAATACTTGCAGAAATTGGCAAACTCAATTTGGATTTAGCTAAAGCGAATTCCGATTTTGAGCAGCATTTGTGTGAAGGTGAGAGAAACAAACTGCAACCCTCAATTACCCCCGCCTCTTGCCAATACACTTCCAACCAATCGTATTATAACAAATAAACCGATTGTAATCGCATTTAACATGCATACTTAATTAATCCATTTGTGCTAGCTTTTCTCCACTTTTAGTTTCGGTAATAACTACAGTTCAAAACTGTAGCTGTTCCTGTTCCCCCGCAACCAGCAAGCAACAACAACAACAACAGTTACTAAACAAACCCAACGCCAGTTACTCGTATTATCGTAGCAACCAATACCAATACGAATATAAATATCAACACCAATCATCTCCAACGTTAAAACTGGCTTTTAAGAGCTTTCAGTATTGTGTTTGTGCTTTTACTAACAACGCCCCGACGTTGCGACTTCGTCTCCGCCCTAACGTCAACTGTCTTGATAAGCGTTTTACGTATCTACGTGCAGAGTCGTGCCACCTCAATACTCTGGTATCATCGAAGCAGTTCGTCAAAGTGCAAAAACAGTTTTATCGCGACTACTCGAGCGTATCGTTGGGCGCTCCATTGAAATCGAGCGACGCGCCACTTTTGGGCGATCTTTGCAGCCGTTATCGTGCCATTTTAGCACATACCTCGGCAGACGTCGGAGCGAAATCTAGATCTGGATCAAAAACTGGCAATTGCAATTTAATTCACAACTGTTGTACACATCGCCATCAGGAGGGAAAAGGACGCAATATGGAAAAGGCCGAAACTGAATTTACACGCTTGCCGACCAATGTAGTTCCAACGCATTATGAACTTATGCTGCAGCCAGATCTGACGGCTTTCAGTTTTACGGGAAAGACAATCGTGCAAATCAAAGTAAGTACCGTTCGTTTGTTTCCGTTCCTTTTTTCTTATTTTTGTCTGACTCGCAACTTTCGCTTTCACTTCTACATCAAATCATAAATATGTATGTTGTAGTTTGTTTGTGTGAGTGTGTGCTTGTAAACTTATTTCTGACGTGTGCAAAAACTCGGACCCTCTCCCGCACACAAACATATATAAACATCTGTGTATGTGCTTGTGTAATTTTCTCTTTATGCTGCAATTTGCATTCAGGCAACGTTTACACATACATCTATAGACTACATCACGACTAGGAAACGTTTCTTTGTTGTGGCACTTACCGCTTGACACCAGCAATGACTGGCACTTATCGCAAATTTATTTAAAATGCGCTACGACTCGACAATCCACCCCCATAAACCCCTCATTCACTGACGTATCTTGTGGTTGGCGACGCCTCTGCTGATCTCATAACGGTATATGTTTACGTTCAGAAGACAACGGGTTATTTTATTATTATTATTTCTTTTTTTTTTTTTTTTTGTGAATTTGATTTGGTCTTTTACGTCGCTCATCGAATACACTATCAAAATTATAACGTTTCCTACGTTAAGAAGATACGACAGCAGCGTTTTTTTTATTATTGCTGTACAACTTTTTGACCCCTCATCAAATATACTATTATAATAGAATTTTACGTTCAAAACACAGAACAGAACAAAACGACTTCTGCATTTTGAAAGCTCATCAAAATACACAATCAGAATTTATAAGTATTGAATCAAATAAAAATACAAACGCTGTTGGCCAAAACGGGTTTGCTGGTTTGTGGCTTAAAGCCGGAAACCTGGTTCTCAAAATATTCGCATACAGTAAACATGCAGTATGAAGAACACTGCTTTAGAATTTTAGCTGTTGCATAGCTTTGTTGAAAGTGTATATTATATTTATTTTTAAAAATAAACTTAATTTTATGTCTTTCCACTAAGAGGAGTCGATACAAGTCATATTCAATTCGAAATCAAATTGGATATAACGAAATAAAGCTAACGATTAAAATAAATAATATTTCAGACAAATTGAGATGCAGATATTAAAATTCAATAAAAGGTGTGTGCACTGTACATCTGTCGCGACCTTGAAATAACTGTTCATAACGAAACTTCTTTATCTTTATAATCGCTTTACTCGCTCTTTCGCTTTGCTTACTTTTTGTTTTATGTATCTTTTTGTGGTAGTCTAACGGATAATGACAGTATTCTGACGTACGATCATTGACTTAGTGCCCCTTTGTTGAAAAAACACACATGCACACACTCACTCGCATCTGTAGTTCTTCGAAGAGTGTTTATAATTGTCTGTAATTATTATCATTGCAGGTCAAGGAGCCAACGTCTCGGATCACCCTCAATGCCCTGGATATTACGATTGACAGTGCAGAGCTTCAGTACGAGTGCGAGAAGTTGAAGCCGAATTGCATCAACTATTCCAAGGAAAATGAGACGGCTACACTGCAATTTGCCGAGGAGATACCAGCTGGCACTTCCGGTGTACTCTACATGACCTTTACCGGCGAGCTAAATGATAAGATGAAGGGCTTCTATCGCAGCAAATATTTCAGTGCCTCCGGTGACGAGCGTTATGCTGGCGTCACCCAATTTGAAGCAACGGATGCCCGTCGTTGTTTTCCCTGTTGGGATGAGCCGGCTATTAAGGCCACCTTTGATATTACTCTTGTGGTGCCCAAGGATCGGGTCGCTCTATCCAACATGCCAGTGATGAAAGAAGACGATATGCCCGGTGAAATGCGACGTGTTCGCTTCGATCGTACGCCCATCATGTCCACCTACCTGGTGGCCGTCGTTGTCGGTGAATACGACTTTGTGGAGGGCAAATCAGAAGATGGTGTCATTGTGCGCGTCTTTACACCCGTGGGTAAAAAGGAACAGGGTCAGTTCGCCCTCGAGGTGGCCACCAAGGTGCTACCCTATTACAAAAGCTATTTCAACATTGCTTATCCACTGCCCAAGATGGATCTCATTGCCATTTCGGATTTCTCTGCCGGCGCCATGGAGAACTGGGGTTTAGTCACTTATCGCGAGACTTTTGTCCTGGTGGATCCCAAGAACACGTCCCTGATGCGCAAGCAATCGATTGCTCTAACTGTCGGACACGAGATTGCTCATCAATGGTTCGGTAAGCAACCAGCTTCATGATCAATTGTACAATTAACTAATCCTTGGTGTTGTAAATTTAACTAGGTAACCTGGTCACTATGGAGTGGTGGACTCATCTTTGGCTCAACGAAGGCTACGCTTCCTTTGTGGAATTCCTCTGCGTGCATCATCTGTTCCCGGAGTACGATATTTGGACACAGTTCGTCACGGACATGTACACACGTGCTCTGGAACTGGATTCGTTGAAGAACTCGCATCCTATTGAGGTGCCTGTAGGCCATCCATCGGAGATTGACGAGATCTTCGATGAGATCAGCTACAACAAGGGCGCCTCTGTAATCCGCATGCTACACGATTACATTGGCGAGGATGATTTTCGTAAGGGAATGCATCTTTATCTGACACGACATCAGTACAGCAATACCTGCACTGAGGATCTGTGGGAGGCATTGCAAGAGGCGAGCTCAAAGAATGTGGGCGCTGTCATGTCCAGCTGGACAAAGTACAAGGGCTTCCCCGTTGTCAGCGTGGAATCTGATCAAAAGAACGATAAACAGCGGGTGCTTCGCCTAACGCAGAGCAAATTTACCGCCGATGGATCAAAGGCCGATGAAGACTGCCTCTGGGTGATCCCTATTTCGGTGTCCACATCGCGCAATCCCAATCAAGTCGCCAAAACTTTCCTTCTTGATAAGGCCTCCATGGAAGTGGTATTGGACGATGTCAGCGCTGACGACTGGATCAAAATCAATCCCGGCACCGTCGGTTATTACCGCACACGCTACTCATATGAAATGTTACAGCAGTTGCTGCCCGCTGTTGAGAACATGGAATTACCGCCACTAGATCGTCTTGGTTTAATTGATGACATGTTCGCCATGGTGCAGGCTGGCCAGGCTAGCACCGTCGAAGTTCTCCAGCTCGTTGGCTCTTATCGTAATGAGACCAACTACACGGTTTGGACAGCCATCACCAATTCACTTGCCAATCTACACGTACTGATCTCCCACACAGACCTCATGAATGATTTTAACAAGTTTGGACGCAGTCTTTACGAGCCGGTTGCCTCCCGTCTTGGATGGGAACCTCGTGAGAACGAGAATCATCTGGATACGCTGCTGCGCAGCCTGGTGTTGACACGCCTCGTCTCCTTCCGTAGTCCCGAGATCACCGAGGAGGCACGCAAACGATTCCGCAGTCATGTCAATGGCACTAAGCCATTGCCTGCAGACCTACGCAGTACCTGTTACAAGGCAGTTCTACAGGATGGCAATGAAGAAATCTTCCAGGAGATGCTCACGCTGTATCGTTCGACAGATCTGCATGAGGAACAGGATCGTATTTCCCGTGCTCTCGGCAGTATTGGCGATGTGAATCTGCTGCGTCGCGTCATTGATTTTGCAATGTCGGTAAGTAGCTACAACTTTTGTAATTCAATATTGTGATCTCTTGATAATCAATGGCTTTATCATTTAGGGAGAGGTGCGTGCACAGGACTCGGTATTTGTCATTGTAGCCGTTGCTGTTAATCCCAAAGGCCGCGACATGTCGTGGGAGTTCTTCAAGGAAAACAACAAAAAGCTGCTGGAGCAGTATCAGGTAACTCTCATTCTTTAGTTTTGTTTCTGGCTCATCAAGAAAATCTTTTACAGGGTGGTTTTCTGCTGACGCGACTCATCAAATATTTGATTGAGAACTTTGCCTCCGAGGAGAAGGCGCGCGAAGTGGAGGAGTTCTTCAAGATCAACATAATTCCGGGCTGTGACCGTACCGTCTCCCAAGCTGTCGAGACAATACGTCTTAATGCCGCCTGGCTGGATCGTGATCTGGAGAAGTTGTCCAAGTATCTCAAAGGAGAATAGGCGAGTCGGTTACATGACGCATACCAAAGCATTTAGCAACAACAACTATAACAACAAGAACCCGACCAAAGCTGTCACAACAAACACCTTTTAAGTGAGCCAAAATAGGTTAGCATTATTAAGCAGCAACTAAATACAAAATGACATCTCTCGGCATCTCTCACGGCTGGCCCACATCTAGAGCCCTGCGGCATTTATAACCGAGTTCAATAAATCAAGGTGCCCATTCTATATATAATGTGCACTTTTATATTATACTTCTATAACAAATATTATGTTGAGTTTATGACTATAAATAAATGCAATTAAATTACCAATTAATTCAATATCATAATCTTTAATCTACAAAACCAAAAATCAACTTTAAACTTATGTATTTTTAGGATCATCGTTGTTGTTATTATTGTATTCAAGTTTCAGAGATTTACGTTTCAGCTCCTGACAATTTGCCCAGAAGTTAGCCAAACGTTGATCACTGTTTGAGCAAAACTCGCGGAAATCCTTAAGCATTTTAAGCTGAAAAAGTTCGCCATCCACAGAATTGTTAATGGTCAACGCTTTCCACTTTTTGTTGGGTATCATGTGGTTCCATGCCCACAAGAAACCCACTTTCTTGGGCACATTCGTGTTGTTTGTGTGCCCATAAACGCAACGTGTTACGTTCGCTTCCTGTCGACTTGGTGACTCCATATGATAATTGTGGCTGGCACATCTAAATTACAGATCATTTGATAATCAAGAATTTGAGTGTCTAGCTCTTGTTACTTACCGTATGAGGGCGAACATGTTGCCAGTGCAATGCACATACTGGTACTCCTTGGGCAGCTAAAGGATAAAGGGTTTAATAAGTTGATAGATCAATTACTAAGGTAAGCCTCACGTCTTTGTTTGTTTCCTCCAGTACGCACGGTAAGAAACCAAATCTGGCCAAGATGGCCTCCTGCAGAAAGAGCATACGATCCGACCTGGTGTCCTCGGGAAATTCTGTAAATAAAAAAAGTAATATGTAGTTTAAGTCGGTTGGATGCAACTAAGAAAAGGAATACCTTTAAAGAGCGCGACACCATCGGGCAAGAATGTAACGCACAATGGAATGAAAATGGGACCACGCAATGGATCCGACTTCTTTGTAAATGGTTCAGCCATAGGATCCGCCGGCACAGACACCAGCTGATGGCAGCAATGATTTGCCTTACGCATCCAGCCAGAGATCTGCAATAAAAATGACAATATTAGAAAATTCGTAAAAACAACAAGTATAAAATTATTACCAAATCGGAAACAATAGGTCCGGACGACGTAACCCACTCGACGACAAGCTCAAATGCAAATCCTGGTTGCATGACCGTGTGATGCTTCACATGTCCCCATTCCATTCGATCGCTCTTCTGGTTCACGTCAATTTCCAAGTGCGACTGACGATAGACACGCTCTGCAAGAAATTAAATGAGCTTAAACCTTAAGTCTGACATCAGAGAACTCACTGTTCTTGCAGTAATCTGTCCAGGATTGTGGTGCAGTTGTGTCGCGCAGAAAATTCGGCACTTGCGAGGGTGCCGGCTCGTCGTGCCATAGGAAACTACAACCCTGAAATTCAATCTCCAGCCACTCGTTGACAAATGCGCTGTAATCGTTCAGAGGCGGTGCGTAATCTGTGAAAATGCATATTAGTTCACTCTTTTAAAGGAGTGACACCTTAAGATTTACCTTTGGCATTCTTATCCTGCTGTACCACATAGTAAAAAACAAAACCTGGCACAACGGGCTGATTCCAGTCACCGGAAGCGTGGCAAATCATTCGCTCCCTAGACAATAACACAACTTTAAAAGTAGACATCAACTAGATTAGATTAGATTGCGAAGCTCACTTGCGCATGGCTTCCAAAAGATCCAAAGGATGACGTCCGTTTGGTAAGACGTGCCTTTAACCACATTAAAGCATCGTAGGACACAAAGGTGCAGGAGGGCAAAGACTGAGTCTGTGAAAAGTAACCCACTCCGGTCAAAGGATGCTTCATTGCCTCAAAGATCTCCGCCAGCGTTATGGTTGCGCTAAACTTGATATCCATAGGAAAACTAAAACAGAGAATACAAATAAATATAATTATATATTTGGGAAGCATAAATAAGTAATCAAATTGATGTGTGAAAAATTGATAAATCTGATCGTACTCAAAAAATGAGATAGATAATTAATAGATTTATTAGACAGAAAATTGTTTAGATTAAAAAAAATTAGAAAATAAATGTTTAAATGGTGATATTTTTAAAAGTATTGAATTTAAAATTAAAAGATTAAAAAAATAAATCTAACAGATTGTAATAACTCAACAAATGTTTTGCAAGTATTGGGAATTCCAAATAACCTAACCAGATCAATAAGAAGATTATAATTAGATAGTAAATAGTGGATAAAGGGCATCTTAGTAATATATTTATTAAACGGATGTAGTCTATTATTGGTCACTTGCCCATCGTCCTGGTCATCCCGAGGCACAACTGCAACAGCTGTTGCAGCCGCAGCTGCATCCGTGCCGGGAAAGATGCGTGAAATGCGACTTGCCTCGAGCTTGGAGCGCACATTAATGCTGTGAAGATAAAAAGCGGATGAGTCGATTGCAACCAAATCATTTACTGAGGAAATTGGGTAAGCTGTGTGTGTGTTGTGTTGTGTAGTGCAAGTGCCAAATTCATTTTTTTATATTTAAAAGTGTAACTAACTTTTTCTCTCTTTTCACTTATAATTTAGCCAACCAATTTGTTACAGTGTGTTGAGGGAATTTTGTGGGGGATCAGGATGCAATTGGGTTTTATATATGATAGATTTTTGCGCCCAGAGCTGAATGCACCCAGAGAGATTCGAATTCTGCTCTGAATGCACTCGCCGCCTGGACGCTGGCGTGGCACAAACCTTTGCTGCGGTGCGTTTAATAGATTATGATTCTTTTCAGTGATTCTAGGTGTGGGTGTGTCATGCTGCTGAAAGCCAAATACCAAATTAAAGTATAATAAAAAAAAATTTACAAAAAAAAAAAGAGTATGTATAATAGCCGAGGCATTAAAATTACTAGAAATAATCAGTTGTGCTCTACAAATCTCTTGAGAATTTTACGGAAACCGTTTTGGAAATGTCTTAATTTTGCGGACATATTTTCCAAGGGAAAAACAATGTCTTGCATTTGAAATTTAAATAAAATTTAAAAATTCATTTAGTTTATACTTTAGATATTAGAGATTTGTAGAACATGACTGCACATAAAATACAATAAATTGACTACAAACTAAGTGCACAATCAAATAAAAACAATAAACAGAATAAGGAAGAACTACAAACTCAGTCACCAAAATAAGACGAGGGAAGTGAGACGATATAAAGAATCTCAGAAGCAGGCGCATTGAAACATATACAGATGCAATTTATAGTGTACGTGTGTGTGTGTATGTGTGTTTGTGTGCGTTGTTTATGTATTATGTATTTTGGATACGATATAAAAACCTTGGTCTTTTCTCGGGCAGCCGATTGCTGCCGACACGTTCACGAAACGGGGAATTTGTGAGTCCCTGTAGACACAGACAGGAAATTGGCGTTGGAAGACAGTGAAAACATTAGAAATTGGACACATTTTCAGCTTAAACGTAATCGAATCGAATTGTGAAAATAATAGCGTGCGCAATTGAAAGCAACAGTTGATAGAAAATTACAAACAAGAAATTTAAACAAAATGTGCGCAATTCGAAAAAAAAGAGATTTCTTGGTTCGTATGTCGTTAGATTGGTAAAGTTGATAGTTAACCTGGTTAGGAGGCCTGGATATAATGCTCGTACTGTGTCGCCGCTTGGTTAGGCTGTGGGTGGTGGGGCTGTCCTGTAATTGTACATTAAGGTAAGCGGTAAGCACTACATTAACATATAACAATTTCTTGGTAAGTTACACAATTAATAAACAAACAAAAACATGAATAAAAACACTTCTACTCTGACAAAACTAACGCATCGCTATTTTTTAAACTGCTGTGGCAACAGTGTTGATAAGTACTAAAACTGCTGTGGCAACAGTGTTGATAAGTACTACGCAGAACTGGAAATTTCAATAACGATTAAGGATTAACACTTAACGAAACGTTCAAATTCAATATCGATAACAAGCTAAATAAATCATTTTGCAGCTTACGCGAGCTTTTCGTCCAATTTGTCGCTTCAATTTGCTGACATTCTCGATAAGTCGCACAAAGTCCTCGATTTGTTCCCTCGTATTGTCCACAACGGGTTCCGTAAAGATATCACAGCGTGGACTGCCAAAGCTAACGATCTTATTAACCATACTCTCCCGTGGCAACAGATACATGCGAAATCGCCAGTACTTCAGGCTCTGTAATGAAATTATTTAAGATTGTTAAACAACTCCCAGCTCAGAAGAGCAATTTCTGTTCAAAATATTCACCTCCATTAGCGGATAGTCAACATCACCGCGCGTACAAATGTACAAATCCATGTGATTCCAGTTAAAATTCTCCAACTTCTCTGTGGTAAAGTTAACACCTGAAATCTCGTAGGTTTCATGCTGTGGCGCATGAAAACGATAGCGATAATCCACATTGATGGGCGGATAGGGATGCCTAAAACGAGAGTGAATATATAG
Organism: Drosophila sp. st01m; assembly: GCA_018901795.1. Taxonomy (NCBI): domain Eukaryota; kingdom Metazoa; phylum Arthropoda; class Insecta; order Diptera; family Drosophilidae; genus Drosophila; species Drosophila sp. st01m. The sequence goes on from JAEIFG010001637.1 coordinate 18,284,667, forward strand.
ATTATACTAGAGGGCCCGCTTTTGCGTTCTCGCTTTGCTTGGACGTAGACCCACGTTTTCAATGCTTGCTTAACGAACTTGAATTTAATGCAATTTAAATAATGTTTTTATTTTTTTAAAATAGGTTGCAGATGGAAATAAGAAATAAAAATACCCATACGAATCTATTAAAAATCTCTCTAAAAGTCTTTAGGACATGTGGTTTAGCTATTGCTGTGATATATCAGTCAGTGAGGATAAAGCATTTTATATATATAGATTTAGGTGTTCGAGGCGTTACTTTCGAATTAAACTCACCTTGGCCTATACCCTGTAACAGTGATTACTGAACCGCTCAGCGAGATCTTGTGAAAAATGCGACCAATCGAGAGCAGATACTCCTTCTTCGTTTCGGAGGACGGCGGCAGCACTGCAGATGAGGATTGATTACTTGTAATGGCACAACCGGAGCCGCTTGCCGAGCAGCAACTAGTTGTGTTGGTTGATTTCTCCTCAACTACAATCAGCTGAAATCCCTGCGCTAAGCGCTGTGAGACAATCTCCTTGCAGACCTCTTCCGTGGACAGGGGCTTTCGATAGACAGCCCGACTTCTGGCATAGTCCAGATTCACATCATCCGGTAGCAATGTGTAGTCGGAGATAACGTAGTCGTTGTGCAGCGAACGCTTGTCCGGAAAGTAATCCGTAGTGATGGGCAGGCATGCGGGTATGGACAGAGACTTCCAGTCGACGCCTGAAAGTGGTAGCAGTGGTAAGAAGGATACAAGGCAGCGGACGCCGCAGCGTGCAATGGGCAAGAAGTGTTCAAGAAGGTACGCAAATAGAAAAAGCCAACGCCGATACAAGATACAATTACATAAGTAAAAGTCAATATTATTAAATAATAGTATTTATAAGTATATATAAATAGTTATACAATTTTTTAGAACGCTCAAGCTAAATAAGACCAGGTTCTCCAAGTATACAGAAATCAACACCAGCTTGAAATATTGGGGATTCTCTATTTTTTTAAAGTGTTTGTGGTCAATTAAAATTAGCAGGTGCATGCGTGCAGTGCAGGTGGGCGTGACTAAAAAGCATGCAAACATTAAAAGGTTACAAAGAGTGCTGACAACACAACACATGCTTGTGAGAATTAACCTTACACCCGAGACCGTCACCACGGTCAAATGTCGTGGCAAGTTATGTGCATAGGAATGTTCAAAAACAACTGCTGGAGTACTAATCTACATGGATACGGGGTAAATGATAGTAACTAATTACAAGCATCTATTTCAAAATGGTACCGGTGTAAAATTTGCGCTCATGACGAATATCTACAGGGCTTAAATCCCATAGTCTATTGATATTATGCTAAATAATTTAAAATAGTTTCAGTAGTGAAATTTCAAACATGTTACAAATTGCAATTATTTCAAGAAAATTAATAATTTAATATCATTAAATACATTATCTTTTCTGTCTACTAAATTTCTACCAAATTTTCGTGAACTATTTCCAAAATACTATGTAAATTTTTTATAATTGAAACAAATGTGAAAAAACGGATTTTATGAAATGAGTTATTATATTAACAGAACTATTACATATGATTATTATTATTATTAATTGTGCCGAGTTCTATCTGTTGTTATATTGGCTTTACTTCAGATTAAAAGTGACAACATAAAATTATAAAAGGCATTTGGGTGTGCTTTAGTCAAAGGTGGGTGCAAATTCTACATAACGATAAGGATAACTACATATATTCTTTTCTAAAGACTACATTGTTTATGGTAGGTTTGTGTGTGTGTGTGAGAATGTGTGAGCGTGTGTGTTTATGTGTGTTGGATGCATGGCTTTGTACAAAATTGTGAATTGTTTTTTTTTTTTTTGCCAAACCTATGATGATCTTTCCTTTGCCGACCGCCTCTGTTGTAGCATCAAGCGGCGAGCTTCCAAAATTACTATGGTCACTTTCGATAATTGGTTTCATATGTTTTCCCGTTGCATTCCCATTTTCTAACGTTCACCGTTATGCCGATGATTTGTTTCGATGTCAATAAAATCGATTGTTATTAGGAATTTTGAATTTGTGGTTATCAGTTTGAGCATCCAATTGGGTTTTGTTGTCGATTGGTATTGTTGTAGTTGCCGCAGCGTTTTGATGTGTTGGTGGAGTAGCGGGATTTGTGAATTGGCCATTAAATACATATAGTATACATTTATATATATTCAGTTAATAAAATTTCAAAATTTTGTTTTTAATTCAATTCAAGTCGATTTTTGTCAATAGTAAAATAATGTGTTTAGAATGAGATCCAAAAGTAATAAATACAAAAGTTAATTAGTTGAATATTTATATTTTTAAATCCAAAAATTACTGAATGCCTTAAAACAAAAGTGCGGTTAGTAATAGCTACGTTTACAGGACAATCTGTGGCACAATCTCGCCCAGAAATGCACCCAGACTCACGATCAGACCAAATAGATACAGATAAAAAACGGACGCCAGGAGACTCAAATTCAAGGGACGCACTTCATGTAACCGCTCAAAATACTCGATGCTCGCAAAATCATGTATAAGTCCGAAGTGCAAAGCACGATTATAAGTGTCACTGCTCCAATAATCACCCAATCCCGCCTCATTCATGTGCAGCTCAAAGTTATGCAGAGGATTCTTGAAATGCGATTCAATGCGCAGTTGGAACTGAACAGGAAATGTTCCAAAGCATAGCTGGGATAACCAGAATCGCTTGTGCCTTAGATAACGCTGCTGTTGGCTCAGAAATTTCCAGCGTGTGGTGCTGATCGGATAGATATACCCTGCACTCATCAACGCACGATGATCATAGAAAGCGCTGGCGTTCACATATCTAAATTGTCGCAGAAACTGCTCCTCGTGACCAAACGCATCCAAAATGGCGTCCACGTCGTTGGACTGCACCTCTATTGGGTTCGGTAGTTGGAAAAGCTCCAGCAGTGTGATCGAAGGTTTGGTTGTGAGAATCACCGACAGAAGAGCAGTCAATCTGGTGGCATAGAACTGCACGATGACAGCGGTGCTGAAGACGAAAAGGCAGCAGATAAACAATACAATAGGAAATCTCTGCCAGCATTTCGCTTCGGGAACCCGTGCAGCACGACATCCCGGTACTCCAAGAAGTGCCCAAAGCCGCATTAGCGACTCAAATGGTCTAACAAATTTTGCTAGACGATGCACAAGTGTCACAAGAGTCACCTGGAGCAATATACAAAGCCACAATTGCAACTTGAAGGGTAGAAAGATGTATAAGCCACGTGGGAATTGGATCACTCAATGGCAACATAAAACATCTTTGCACCACTCTATAAGGATAAGAGTAATCCACCTTCGTGGAACGCTTCAGTGTCGTAAAGTGATGCGGACTGAGCTCAAAACGCTCCTCTGCTATGAGCTTCACTAGAGCAGGCATATTCATATTGTTAGATTCGTTGATGTATAGTGGATACAACTCCAAGGACACGTTTAAATGTCGCATCAATTCCCTTATCAAGATGCCACCATAGCCATCCAATTGCAGCTTGCCATGCTGTCGATACCAAAAGGTAGCCGGAACATCCAGCTGTACGGGCACACGGAGCTTGTAGCCCTTGAAATTGAATCGAATGGGCTGCGGAAAGAGCGAGCGTTCATCATGACTTGAACTGAGCTGCAGCACACGAAGAGTGGGATAGGGATCTATGTGATAGAGTCGCAGTTGAGCTACCATGATTAAGGCAGCACGAAATCCATTTAGCCACAAGTACTCAAAAAAGGATCTTAAACTTGAACGTGACTCGTCACGTTCCAACAGAAACAAGCTGAGACAATAGCGACGTCCACGTGCCCTTTTCGTCTGCATCTTGATCACGGGATCCCTTGAATGTCTTGCAAAGATCACAAAGAGCGTTGCTTCATCAGTGAATGTGTTAAACGGTCCTGCTTGCTGTTCCGTGGATGTGATTTTGGGAAGCCAACGAAAGTAGTGGCTGTCATTCGCAAACAATGATTGATGCAGTGCATCCTGAAAGCCTGGATTCGTGGCTCCAGCGCTGTGTATTATGCTTATTGCCTCCACTTTGTATTCGCGTCCAATCCGATCCAGCAACTGAATCACGTCTGTTGGCCACGCTGCTGTTATCACGACTGCTGTTACCAGCTGCAGCAGAAGATGCCTCATGTTGCTCTGAGATTCAGGACGCGACTGACACTAACTTGTGTCTAGTCTTCGTACCCGCCCTCGATAAGATCTCACACTGTTCCAAATTAGTAACTAATAAAAGAATAGCAAACATACCTGTTGTAATTGCCGGTGTCCATTCCTGCTCCCCCGTGGCACCCCACAGATAAGATTTCGCCTGGGTGGCCGTCAAATTGGGCACATTGGCAGCAGAAGCCGTTGCAGTTAACAGGGAGTTTGTGCGTCGTTTGAAAACTATAATAAAAAATATTCATTTATAGTTCTAAAATTTGTTAAAATTATAATAATTATTACTTAATATAAATTTAACTTTACAAATATAAATATGATTGCGCTACAGTAAAAAAATTAATAAATAAAAATACATAATTGTGATCTACTTACAATCAGATTTTTCCTCGCCCATTACAAAATTTTGTGAAGCGATGGATTTGCTAAGACTCATCAATGAGTGTGTGGACACTTGGTTATATTGATCTCCAGCAGCTGAATTGTAATCACTATCATTGTTGTTATTTGCGTTGTTATTTGTACTATTTGAGTGCTGTAATTGCCTATGGTAGTTGACAGCGAGCGATGTCTTGGCAGGCACGGCTTGGTAATGATGCTGCTGAATCAGCACACCTGTGGGTCCTTTCGGAAATATATGTGTCCAGCGGCGTCGATTGGATGTTAACTTAATCGTCACATGCGACGGATCAAATGGATTTATAAGCGCTCGTCCAGGACGCACAATTGGAGCAATGCTAACAATGGCACGTCTGGCATTTTTCTCTGAGGCTAAGGACTCGGATAAGTTGGTGCCGTCTGTCAAGGCAGCTAGCATGCCTGACGTACCATGGTGGATGTCCGGATCTGACATTTTACGTCGCAAACTGGGTATCTTTGTAGGCGTCAGGTTCTCCCAATCATTGTTACGATAAGCATACGTCTCAAAACTGGGCACCGATGTCTTCTTTGCACGCACCACGCGCTGCAGGGAGCTGGAGAATAAAGCTAGTACAAATAATCTTAAATCACCTTAATATGTAGCTTCTTACCAGGTGCTTTGCGCTGGAAGTGGCTGAAAAATTTGCTCATCATATGCATCATAGTCAAAGAGCGAATTATGTATGTATTCCGACTGATTACAGCTGAGGAAATTACGCTCATTCTCCTCCACATCGGACTCATCAATAGACGAAAGTATGGGCAACTTTATACGAGGTATAAAACTGGAATACGCAATCTTCTTATTGGTTGAGTAGAAGCTTAGGTTAATCCAATGGGGCAGAGAGTAGTCATCGGCTGAGGTTAAAGTAGTGTCCTTGTTGTGGAACTTGAGCAGCGGCACCGCATGAAGTGGCTGCTCACCGACACAGACCAGATCACTGCCGACTCCATTGTCAATGATACGTTGTTTAGTTATGTTAGTTAGTTCTCGGTCCACAGAAAATACGCCGACACCAGGGGTAATCACAACAGACAGCTGTCCAGTGCGATCAAAGGTGCGATCCAGGTAATGCTTTTCGAACGTATTCAACGATATGTTCAACACTTCTAGGAAGTTGCCCTGCGTGGCCGTTGAGTTAGTTGCATGTGGAATGCTCATATTCTGACGCTCATGATATCGTAGAACAGTTTCCTGGTAGGAGGTAAAAAGCTTACGCAGCTGTGCCAACACGGTACACCAATCATCATTACGCTCGTTTTGAATAGCGACGCGGTAAAAGTCCTCGTAGAAGCGTCCCTTATAGTCCTGTTGCAGGCAGTCACGCATGTGGGCGGGAAACTCATCCAAACTCTTTGCAGCATAGAAGGTGCGTGAGAAGAGCACAATGGTAACTTCGTGGTTGCAGCCAAGCTTCTTCCACTTCTGAAAGAGTTCTGTGAGAAAACCGTTGACAGCCTTCTCAAAATATAGATCGCCGTGTATATCAAAATCCCACATTTCCGATGACATCTGCAGAAATAGATAGACCATCGATGTGCTGCTGCGAAATACAATCTTTGTATCATCTGTGATAACTCCACTGGCTACGCGCTCGCCCTGGGACCACATCTCATACACTTGGCAGCGTATCTGCATGTCGTTGTAGTCAATCTTTTTGTTCACATACACGCATGTATTGGTCTGTTATCAATAAATGCAGATGTTATTACTCAAATTCTGTTTGCGACACACTACATACCAGATACGTCTTCAGGCGCCACATCTCTGATCGGCCCATGTACTGATCCTTAAATGTTATTTCTATAGAATCAAGTGCTACATCAGCGGGATTCACAATTTGCATTACAACATTGGAATAGGAGCGCATTTTAAATGCTGTCGCAATGCAAGATTCAATGCTTATCACATTACGACCGGTTTTGCTCTGTTCATTCAACTCCGTTATCTGGAGCAGCAGATGAGTACCGTTCTCATCCTCGGGAGCATAGATTTCCACCACATTGCCAACCTTGGCTGTGGGATGATCCTGTGGATTTAATACCAAATCGGCATCTGTCCATGCAAATACACATAGATATATAAAACATTAGAGGAATACATTTTTGACTTTTCTCACCGTATGACTTATTGCAACCCCTCGTGTGTGTGTTCAATTTGTAAAGCTTCATTTTATTTGTTAGTCTTACGGCTCCATCTGCATTAAAATATGCTTTTCGTCCTGCTTGTTGTTTTTTTACTTTTGTTTTGGTGTATTAGACTTGTGTAAACATTGCTCAATTTGGCGAACATGTTCATTTGTTCTTTTTTTCGAAGTGAGTCAACTCTATTAGTTCGCTCATTTGTTCACTTAGTTTAAATGGTTCTGTTCCTTTACTGATCATGAACTGTACAACATTGTAGAAATGACAGCAATATTCATTAGTTTACAAAAAAAATTAAATATAATGGTTATTTATAAAAATTAATAAATCATAAGTTATTATTAAGAATTATTTATTTAACTTTATTTTTTAACTTAATAAATAAGACTTAATAATAAATGACGCCCCTGCATAAGCTTAGAAGTACACAGACCCATGGTGAACAGATGAGCAACAATTATTATATTCACTCACTCATTTCAAAGAACAACTCTTTTTGTTCACTCACACATTAGCAACCAAAATCTAGTATGCATGTAGTGTTTGTTGACAAGTTTCGAGTCAGCTGGAAATATCCAACCGTTTTAATTATAACCAGATATTTGTACATATATGAACTTTGTACTCTATTTAGCTACTTGCATGCGATGCAAAATATAATAATTTAAGAAAGCAGATAAAAATACACAATTGTATTAATTTTTCAATGAATATTTTTTTTTATTAAATCGCAATATCAGTGAGTACATTTGACTAACAGTTTGTAAGACAGTCGCCTGGATAAATCCTCAGTTCAATAATTACAATACATAGCATAGCGATTGCAATTCAACTTTTTAAATTGTTTTGGTTAGTTTAGGGGATGTTGTGCATATATGTATGTATGTATGTAGTTTGCATTGCACATTACATAGTATTATTGTTGATTAGAACTCGTACGCGTTGTCATTGACAGCGATCATTTCGGCTGATAATTTCGTTTTGAAAGCACTTCTACTTATACATATAATATATAGTTCAAGGCATTGCATTCGCTTAAAATGATTTCGCTTTGCTTTGGACTTTGCATATTTAATTAATGTCGCTCACCAGGATGCGTCGATAAGTAAGAGAGTATATGGGTATGAAAAGTGGGTGTGGTTTTGGTTGTGTGTATGTAACTAACAATCAATCAATGTTTCGTTCTCAATCTCAACATGCAGCTTAAACTTAGACAAAACTACCGAACAAACTCATTCCTAAAACCTAAACGAGTACAAGCTACATTTAATTACATTTAAAAACTAGGCATAAGGACTATCGACTAACGACCAGTTTCACATGGTCACGGTCGCGAGCACCACAGTTATGTCGTCAGGCTTGCCGCCTCGCGCCTGGATATTGTTGCGACGAGCGCTGATGGCGAAGGGCGAAAGGAACTCGCTGTTTAGCGATAAAGTGCGGGCCATAAGTGCCAGAGTGTTTGCTGTCATTTGCAGTTTGACGGGATCGTGTTCACCCTCTACGTCGCGCAACACCTGCAGCATTAAATCTTCGGGCACGTTATCGAAGACACCGTCGGTAGCAATGAGAATGACATCACCTTCTTGAACGGGAAAACTCATAGTATCTGCCGACTCGGGACTATCGCTAAGCACATTGGGCCCATGCCCAGGTGGCGGTAACGACAGCTGAAATGGGGTATTGAAATAGTGCTGTTGCTCCTCCGATTTGTGGACAATTTCGCCTTCTCGGACCACCATGAAACCACTGTCACCTATATTCGCAGTGTGCACCGTGCTCGTCTCCCTATTCAGTATGAGCACACAGGCTGTACTACTGCCCAGAATTGGCTTCTTTTGCTCCATCAGTTCACAGTAGCTGTAGGCAAGTAGGTTGACAGGTCGTTGCGGGTTGAAATGGGTGCATCGCACTAAGCGTTCGCATGTGCGCATAAGGAACGATGAAAACTCCCCTGGATCGATGCCATAGCTGCGCCAGCCACCAACGCCATCAGCCACGCCCATCACATCCGCTGTTTCTGTGGAAGTCTTAAACCACGAGTCCTCGCCGTACTTGCCAGGCTTATATTTGTGTCGCAGATTGTCCTTGGCAAAGCCACAAACCACTGATACAAATCGTGGCCGAGATCGATTTGTGGATGACTTCGAAGCACCTTTGGTTGTTGTACCCGTTGTCGAGTCGAGCAGTGTCGAAAAGCTGCTACGTAACGCCCGGGATATAAGACGCGATGTCCAATTAAGTGATTGCATCTTGGCGACGCAAATACCCAACGAAACGCGTGCACTCGCAATTATCGGATGCTCGTTACATGTACATATAGATATCGATTTTACAATGTGTCGGTGTGTTCGCGAACTATAACGTAGTAAGTGGCATCAACAACCACTTTTAACTATTTGCAAGCTAAAAGTTTAACGAATATACGTTTCAATTAAATTAAAAAAAAATACAACTACGACAGAGTTATGTGATACATTTTTTCCCTACGTCAAAGTCGCACATACGTCCAGTGCTGCCAACTTTAATTAATAGTCATGTTGCAAAAAAAAAAGGTTGGCAGACCTAGTTCGCGGATTTTAGTCCATTTTTTATATTTCCAAAAGTTATCAATAATTCTATAATTTCAAAGCTTGAATTTTAACAATATTAGCAGAAATTTTATAGAATTTTGTCGATATTCGGAGATATATACACTTAATGACAGCTCTCAGACCATGTGACTTTGACAGATCAGCAAGCAATGGATCGATAATTTAATTAGAGACAGTGACATTGCAAGTTATTTGGAGGTAAATTTAAATTGGAATCCTCATATGCAATATTTATTCAATAAGCAACTTATGGCGAAAACTCTTAAGAACATTTGATTAACTGCTATATCTAAGTTTGCTGCAATTCCTTTTCCTTTTTCGTTTGAAATTATTTTACAATAATGGATATTAATTGATAAATTCTAATCTACATTTAACTTCCGGAAAGAACCCTCAGTTCCGTAGAGACTATCAAAATCAATGGGCTTTCCAGGCCGAAGTTTTTCATTGGTACCATAATTAACATTATCCTTAAAGAAATCTCTGTATTCATCGAACTTTTTACCCCATTCTGCAACGGATTCTTCAATGGATCCATTTTCGCCACCATACTCTTTGGGCAGGTATTTGAGAGGTATATGTTCCGCCAGCGATTCCATTTTGCCGTGAACAAATAGTCTTCCCTGTTGTTTCTTTGACATCATGGGCTTAAACATGTTGAAAATGGTTTCAAACCCAGCAATCGTGTTAATAAAGTGTTGTCCCTTGGGTCTCATCGGTAATGCCTCTTCGTTAAATGAAGTCATCTTTTTCGCCAGTCCTGGTGTCATTTGGAGAAAGTGACCTGGAGTAGCGCCCTTCAAATCCATAATGAAAATCACACCATTGATTATAGCATGATCATCCTCCATAAGGGCAATTTCCTGCATAACGTGACCGACATGCATTACCTCCACCATCGTGTATTTATCAGCAGAACAAACGCCCATTCGAAATATGCCCAAACGACATCCATTTAGTAGGTTTGGTAGGAAGATTATTGGTCTGTTTTATTGTAGATTCAAAATTATCAATCGACCTTTGGCATTTCAGTTTTTTAGCTTACCCTAATCGTTGAATTTCACGCAGCTTGGCATTATCCACATCAGATACAACGAATAATTCTGGGTACTTGGTGCGCAATGTATAGAACTTGTCCAACTTGCCCTTGGTTTTCTCGAGACTGTACTTGCAGCCACGAAGAAAGGCAATCAATAATTGATCATCTGTGCGAGGATTAAGATGGGGCTGTTGCTTAATCCATGTCTTCAATGCCTCAAGGTCAGACTCAATGCGTTCAGGGTCTTCGTTAAGGAACTTCTTGGCATTCGCCTGCAGTTCTGCAGAGATTGGACGTATTTGTGGTGGCATTTCTCGATTTTCGAATGCTCGTTTCTTGACTACTGAACTTGGACTATTCGAACGTACTATCTTATTAGTAACTGCAAAGTTATAACTGATTTGATTATGTCGCTTTATCAATTTTCGATAACATTAATTGTATGCCATATACCTAATAAAGACAAACATTGGCATATAGCTTGATAAAGTTAATATATCATCGAAGTTGTTCGTAATACGAAATAAATTGCGGGCACTAATATTAGTTAACCTAATACAGAATTCACTAAAGTATTTAAAAGCTCATTACATTTACAGTGGAGTCCGGTTATAACGAATCCGCTTATAGCGTCAGTCCGATTATGGCGACGTATACTCGATGGCTTTGTTGGTCCCCATACAAAGTTATTTAATTTGATTTATGTTAAAACATATAACGAACATGGCAACCATAAAATATATTTAAAAAATTGGTTTTCCACCTTTCCGTCAGTGAGTCTTCCGGGTATAACGACCCTCCCTTGAAAGTCGCTATAATCGGACTCTACTGTATTTCCTTTATTTGTTATACTACTTTTGGAAGGGATAATAGTCGAGTCCTGAATTATAATTGTATTTGGGCTTTTGTTTCCTTTTCGCGATATCAATTATCTCCTGCACATCCTTGCGATAAGCCGGTGGCAACATTTCATCATGTAGCGTGCACTTGAATTCGACAGCTTCTTCAACTTTATAAATGTTTTTACGAATAATGTCGATGTCTCGACTAAACTCTTCCTTGAGATCTAAAATCTTTGTGGGCGCCGTATCAAACATAATGGTGAAGTGAGTTCCCTCGCGGTGAACCACGCCGTGCTCACTCACTTTGTGGGGCAGCGGACGTGATCCCAGGTTTTCTAGCTTCCTGATAATGCCTCCTTTGTTGAAAATAGACTCAGCTGTTCGTTTAATGACAGAAATCAATTCCGGCTAAAAGAAAACCCACATTTTACTACATATTTACTTTACATAACATTATTTTCTATACAGACCCGTGGAAGTTGCCGCATCACCAACGATAATTCATAGGAAGGCATAATGGCTGGTGTTAACTTATTTTAATGATATATTTCTGAGCAATGGTTATTTTATTATTATTTATTAATTATAAATCAAAAATTGGCAGAAATTCTGTAATTTGTTTTGGTTAATTTAGACAGTGTGACCAACTTAGTGTATGAATAATGTACCAATTTATGAGAACAAAATTCTGTTGCGTACTTTTTGGAGCGAAATAAAAATGCAGTTAAATTTCAAAAATACATAAACAGCCAACATTAAAAATCCAGTTTTTCACAGGATTAGTGATTTAAATTTAAGATGAACGTTTATTAATGACACACAGAATTTATGATATAGGACAATGAGTAATTCTTAAAACATAACTATATTATAACATTATTTAAATGAAAATACACAATAAGTTGAATAAAAACTTAAACTTTAAAACTAACGGGTACATTGATCCGTTCATTTTCCATGGACACCTCGATGAAGGTTTGAAAGTCTTTTTTAATATTTTCCCGACGCAGAGACCGCAAGGGTCGCACTGTAACGTCGACATGTCCACCGTCTGGTGCAATATAAGATTCTCTGGGAGAAATATGCAGCAAATCTGGTACATTACAATTAATTTCAATAAATTGGCGTGATCTGAAATTATTCCTTATAAAAATCTTCTTTACGTCTAAAGCGTTGGTTCCTCCAGACAAATCAAAGATAATCGCATCAGGTTGCACTGACCAGTTGCGCTCAGGAGGCTGCTGATCAATTGCAGTAGTCGTATCTGCTTCATGCATCTCATCAACTGGTTCCAGCATATTGCTTGGCGTAGGTGAATTGGCAGCACAAACTGTACGAAACAGGACTGTTTCCTCCGCGTCGGGCAAACAGAGATGCGAAGTCTCAGCAGATTCATCAAAATCGCGGTTTAGAGTCAGTGCCACATCTACAATCCGGACTCCCGTTACCAGATCCAGTATAAGCTCCGGCGGTTCGTTTAACATGCCAATGCTGCGTATGGACTGCTCCCCTGGAAAACTGCACCAAATGTTGTCCAGCATTGATGAGGTCAACTGCTCCCGTTGCTCGCCGGTCATGCGCTGCACTAAGGCACGCATGCGTTGCCTGTTGGGTTCATCTCCGCAAAAGATTCGCATATTCGCCAACGTCAGAACCTGCGATGTCTTTTTCAGTATGTTCTTGATATCCTCACGATTGGGTCGAAATACAATCTGCACCACGGCCTCACTGTGTGGTGGCAGAATAATCTTGCTGGGACGCACCTCAAATGCTGCATTCAGTCGTGGCTTCAGCAACACCGTTGAATCAACTGTGATTCCAGCAAAGGCTGTCAACAGTCCCTTATTATAGAACTTGAAGGAGGCAGTCAGTGGACAGGATGCCAATTCACATACATTGCCAACGGTAAGAAAGCTTGCGCCCACCGGACCCTTAAGCAAACCTTGTATGGTAACAGATGCATTGCCACCGTAGCCGTACAAGGGTATTTCCATGCCAGGATGCTGGCAGTTATTGGCGCCATATGGAGCATAGAAAGAGAGTGCTCCAATGGCTGCTCCACTGACAGTCGGACAGAAGTTGATGCATATGCTACGGCATTCCATTGACTGCAAAGTAATGGTGTTGCTGTCGCCGCCAACCAACTGAAAACCTGGTCCCTGTATGCACAAACGTACCATCAAACGCTTGTCGGATGTATTTTTGATTTGCATGGATTTCCGCACATCTGTGCGTAGCTTGGTACTGCCCCAGCCTAAGCTGGTGTGAGTTACCTTTAAGGGCAGTATTTTACCATCGCGATGGCTAAACTCGCTGGAGTTTGAGCAGCGCGACATGCTGCGTGGAGCTCCACTTGATTGAGTTCCGTTAGCACCTTTGCGCAATGTGGTAAATCCACTCATAGAACTAGCTTCGCTTCCAGCTGGTGAAGAATTGACCCTTCGTGTAACAGTGGAACCATTACAAGCGCCTGAAAGGAGCATACGACGCTCGGAATTTGTTGTACTGTCCAATAAGGGAGATGACAGGCAACTACGTGGAGAGGATAATGGTGACACATTACGCACACTTTTGACCAGGTTTGGTGATATTCCAAAGTCACATTCCGTAGACGATGGCACAGCATCGCAGCCATCCAACCGTGTCGAACAGAAGGAATTTTGATTGCGTGCGGTTGACACAGAAGTGTGTTTCTTGTTAACCGGAGTCTTGTCTTCGTCTTCATCTTCATCCGTAGTCGGTAATGGGTGGATTCCATCACTGCTTGTTGGACTAACGACTCTATGTGAGTTTGGAGATTTGGTGTGACGCACACGGCGTCCAGGCGACTTTACTGGAGTCGAAGGCCATTCATCAATGTCGGCATCGTGACCATCGCAGGGCGTCACAAGAATATTAGGATTGTTGAATTCCGCCAGCGGACTCAGAGGTTGACGTTTTGTTGGCACTACAATACTGTGCTGCATTTCCTTAAATTCAGTCGTATTCAACAAGGAATCCGTGAAGCTCATTGTATCCATGAGTTTAGACTTGGATTTACATAGTGTGTTGTCAGCAATTTCATTCTCTTTGTTTTCGTTATCGTTGTCGTGATCATCTCCATGGTGACGAAGCCTCTCGACTACATCACTGACAGAAGTGTCTGAATACAAATCCAGATTTCCTGTAGAAGGAATATGTGATATTTGATTGAATATGCTGCTTTTATATATGGTACTTACGTAAGGCTTCATCTATCGCTGACAGACTAAGCAGTTCTGAACTAGTTGGTAACTTCTTCTTTGCTTCGATTTGCACTGCTTTGTTATACTTATCCTGTTGCATTTTCTTCATGAGATTGCGCTCGATCCTGGCGCTTTCGACCTTTGTGTATGTTTTATTTTCGATATGTGGCGTAGATTCCACTTCATTATTTGTCACTGTTTGTGGTTGTACAAGACCATCTCCTGGTTGTTTTCTGTCGCGATTATCGTTGCTAACAAACATCGAAATGCTTTCCGAACGCATTTGAAAGTAATTACCCAATGAAAAGTTCGGATCGCCTGCAATAATTGAGCTGCAAGACTCATTACAATTTATAACTAAATTATAAAGATCATTATCCAACTCACTTTGATACTGAGGTCTCTATTTCTGGCGTTTGAGAAGGTGCTGCAATCTTCTGCAATGCCTGTTTGCTCAGCGTTGCCGTGGGTACGGCTGCAAATTCTTGTGCCCAAGAGATTTCTCCCATCACCAGCTTTGACTGCATCATTTCAGCGGGAGCGAAGCTTTCATCAAAACCTTGTCCTGGTGCCGAATCAAAGGAGAATCCACAGCCGCCATTAAGGCTCATGTTGCTCAAGTCCGCAGTACGCGGTAAACTGCGGGAATAACTAAAAGAATCACTTATGGTGCTGGTGTTTGTATTCTCATTGCTAGGCACGTTCTCCAGCCGCTTGGCAAATTGTACCCTCGCCTTTTCGACAAAGGATGACTTTAGTATGTCTGCTACAGAAATTTGACTGCCCTGCTTGGACGATCGCGTTTCATTCTTGCAGAGTGTTGATCGGCCAGTAATCTCGCCTGGCTCAAAGAATACGTTTGTGCCCACTGGCGCTGGAGTTGCCATTAAAAGGGAACCGCTCGAGTTTAAGTCAATTGTTTCCTCAGTGATCAGATCAGATATATTGGTGTAATTTCCGACACAACTTGGCGCGGCACTAGCACGACTACCGGCTAAAAGAAAAGCAGAGACAATATTACATGCCTCTAATTTTAAACTTATTCGACCTACGCTTGACGTTCCCGTGAGTATTTCGCTCCATTGATCCTACCTGGTAACTGAGACGTGTACGGGGTTTTTCCAATGTCTCCAATGCCTTTTGTCGTCCCGCCTGAAATTTCAAAGCGCGCCTTTTTATAAACTCTATATAATATAATAATATTATAGTTACCTTGAGTCGTTCATGAACATCTGAATTTTCTCTACTCTTACTACCACTGCCATTCTTTGATAAATTAGACAAATCACCAAAAACTGCAGATACCATAGTATTAGAAATGCAGTTAGATTGTAAGGCAGGTTTCTTTTCACACTTACCTCTAAGATTGTCCATGCTTAGAATTCCTAACGAATTTTGATCCATTTGGTTGCTGCTACTACGGCTGCTCGAAGTTGTATCCATATCGCACGAGTTTAGCAAAACAATTACACTACAAAAAACAAAAATAAATTACAGATTAATTAAGGCGACGCGCGACGTTTGCGTTCAAAATGGTGCTTCTGCGTGACTCACGACTCGTGAGTCACGAGTAGAGTTATGTCCGAGTCGCTCAAAATAAATTTGAACTATTCACGAAAATGAACGAACAAAATAAATCTCCTACAGTGGTCAATTATTTTAGTTAATCATTTGATTCGGGATTTTTTTGCTTCGAGCGAACGTTCAATATTATTAATTATAATCTTATCAAGATTAACATATGGCATTAAGAATTAATATTTTTGATTTTTATTGTGAGCTCACACTATTTTTAGTTCTGACCACTAAGCTTGCTTAGTGTTCTGACTGCCGAATATATTGTATGTAACCTGGTTACACTTGTCGATATATTATCGAAGTTGTGTTGAAATTTTTGTAAATAGAAGTTGGGAACGAAATTATTTTATTCGAACCATACATTAGTTATTTTAAGAGATTTGTACGACAAACTGGAACGCCATCAAATTTTATAAAATATTTTATACAAAATACATAAATTTGCTGTAGCCCTTAAAGTTTCAAAAACGTGGTTATAATTACTTTTCAACCCTAGCCACCGCACTTGCATTTGCAAATTTGTCAAAGTCGTTTCGCGTTCGTGCTTTCGCGGCATATTAAATATATTTGCACCTTCAATTGTGTTTGCTACTAATTACAATGGAGGCTGTCCTAGATCAAATCATCTCAGAATTGCTGTGCTCGGATAATTCACGGATTACCCAGGTAAGAAACCGGCATTGTGCATATTGTAGAAATGTCCTTCAGTACCTATTGGCGGAGACTGCCGACGCCTTATTTACCGCGCCCATTTGACATGCACTTTTTATGACACCATTTTGTGAATACATTTGCGTGAGTGTCACAATAAGATTGCCAAAATTTTAAATTTTTCTGTAATGACAAACACTTGCATATACACATGCATATGTATATACAAATTATAGAAAATCTTTATACACAGTTGTACAGTTATAAACATGTGCGATTTGCGATACATTTGAACAAGAAATTGTTTTGACAAACAAAAAAATATAAAAACTAAAACTAAAAAACTAAAAATTCTTTTTTTTTTTATTATAGTTGATTAATTTTTTAGAACAAAATAATATAGTAAAATGTATTAAGTGTATCTATTTGAAAAATAAAAGATATGAATACATATTTATTTCAAAAAGTTAATTGACTAACTCTATGTGGGGTAATTTTTTTATATGTAATTGAAACCACGTTGTTGGCACACTCACACGTTTGCCGGGTATTAATTAGTTTATGTATAATTTAAAATTCATATGTATTGTATCTTGTTGCTAGGCCACCAACGAGCTGAATAAAGCTCATGAGAATCCAGAGACACTTCCGGCTCTATGTCGAATTGTGGTTTCAGATCGGGAGACGCAAATACGTCAATTTGCTGCCGTTTTGCTGAATAAGCGGCTTCAGAAGCTACGACACTGGCAGATGGTGTCAGCTGAGCAGAAGGAAAGGTATGTTTCAAATGGAGAAATTTGCAACTAGGAGGTATTCAGAACCTTGATTATATTTACAGCATCAAGACGGGCATGCTTCAAGCATTAATCACTGAAAATGAGAAATCCGTCAAAAACGCGATTGCTATGCTCATTGGTTCATTAGTACGCCACGAGCAGGAAAAGAAGGATTCATGGATGACAGATTTGTTGAACTTCATATACAGCCACTGCAATGCTGAAGATCCCAAGGAGAGTGAGCTGGGCTCCTCAATATTCGCCACACTTACCGATTCTGCTCCCGATCAGTTTGTCTGTCATATGGACTCCGTTTGCCAGATGTTTGCCACTGTGCTCCTTGCCGCCGAAGCAAAGGGTAATTTGGTAACACCCACAATCGTGAATATCACAATGGGCATGTGCTCTCTGATGCCTTTTGTGAATGGGCACACAAGTGCGGAGCAAACCGTGCTGAAGGTCCTCCCCCTTATTATTAAAATGGTCTATGCATTTGCCCACAATGGTGATGAAGACCAGTTTTCAGTTGTTTTCGACGTTATTGACAGTATTGCAGAGTATGTGCCCAAATTGTTGAATAACAATGTAAAGCCTTTAATGGAGTTCTGCCTCGCTACGGCTGGCAACAAGCAAATTGATGAATCTATTCGGGTGCAGGTGGTAACCTTTATTGGACGCATTGTGCGTATTAAGAAGAAGGTCCTGGTCAAGCAAAAGCTACTCGAACCCATCCTGGTCGTCATCTTTGAGATGATGTGCTGTGAAACCGATTTGGATGATGGTAAGTCGACGATTCTTTCCCTTCCTTTTTTTTTTTTTTTTTAAATATTAACTTTCTTATCAGCTGATGAGATCTTTTTGGGTGAGAACACCAACAACCCAGTGTCCGCTGCTACTCAGACACTCGACTTGATGGCACTTAATATATCACCTGAGAAGCTAATTCCACCATTGCTTCAATTACTCGAGCCAGCATTGCAAAGTGCTGATCATTTGCGACGTCGCGCCGCTTTCCTCTGCATCGCGGTGATTGCTGAAGGCTGCTCGGAGGCAATCTGCAGCAAATACATGCAAGTGATGCTGAATATCATTAAGGGCGGCATTGTCGATGCTTCGCCCATGGTGCGCATTGCTGCATTCTTTGCTCTTGGCCAGTTTTCTGAGCATTTACAGCCCGATATATCCAAGTACGCTTCAGAGATATTGCCAGTGCTGTTCGATTTCCTTCACCAGTTGGTGGTCGAGCTAAAGGTAAGATTATCGTATATATGAGTTGATCTCGCACATATTTTTCTACATGATAACTCTTATTTTGATTGTGCTGCGTCTATAAGGCTGAGAAAAACAGCAACGAGGCGATTCCCGTACCTGGCAAAGATACTATTCTATACATAAATCAGCTGCAAATCAAACGCAAATCAGTTCTCACCAAGTACAGGGTGCTTTTCTTATTTCGAATTACTAGCTCTAATCAAACAATTTTTGCACTTCATCTTACTGTCATTGTGTTGCCTTTGGGATCATTGTTATAGATTTAAAGTTAGCGAATTGTAAAAAAATCTAGTTCAAATTGATCGCTGATGCTTGGTATATTTTCTATAAAAATAAATCAAGTATCGGGGGTCCGGGATTGTAGTAAGACATATGTTTTAAAGCATGCTCACTCGGCACAAACGTTCTGTTGTCATGTTTATTTAACTAAGTTTAAAAATGAAAAATTTGCAGATGGGAAAACCGGAACCCAAGCACACCGATCGCATGTTCTACGCCCTGGAGACGTACTGCCAGAATCTGGAAGAGAACATTGTGCCCCATTTGCCTTTGCTGATGGAACGGTAATAATCCATTCATCACGCTGAATTATATTGCTCACTTCCCATCCTTGCAGTCTATTCGAAACATTAGAACCCCAGAATTCGCCACATCTACGTGTAATGGCCCTATCTACCATATCAGCAGCGGCTGTTGCCGCCAAGGAGCATTTGATGCCATACTTTTCCAAAATAGTTGAGATATTGCAGGTTTATCTCGTTAAGGATTGCTCCGAAGATATGATGGAACTGCGTAACGAGGCAATTGAAACTCTGGCCTCCATTACACGCGTCGTTGGCAAAGACAACTTTATACCGTTGGCAAATGATACGATGGCTTATTGCCTTATGATGTTGAGCGAAGGTCCTGATGATCCCGACTTTAGACGCTGCATCTATAACCTGATGGGCGCTTTATCCATTGTAGTAAATGAGAGAATGTCGACCGTGTTTCCAAAGATCATGGATCGCATTATTGAATCAGTCATCTCAACGGATGACATACTTCCCATCTCAAAAGCTTCTCCCACACCCGGAGACGCTGGCACTGAACAGGATATTGACCTGGATAATACAGATGGTGAGGATGACGAAGAAGATGATGGTTACCACGTGGAAAACGACTTTGTTTATGAAAAAGAAGAAGCTATTAGTACACTTAAAGAATTTGCAACTAATACGGGAACTGCATTTGCTCCATATCTGCAGACGTCCTTTGAAAACGTCTACAAAATTATTGAGCATACGCATGATAACATCCGCAAAATTGCAATTGAAGCTCTCTGTGCCTTTGTGACTGCTCTCCATAAAATGGGAGACAGCGAAGGCGTGAAGCGTGCCAGTTTGATTATCATGCCCAAGTTTGCGGAAATCATTCGCAATGATGACGAACAGACGGTTGTTATTCATTTGCTTGATGTAGTTGGCCTCATGTTCAACGATGTGAAACATCCCGCAGTTCCCACTCAGGAAATTGCGGACCTGATCTTTGCTTGCATTAAGGATGTGCTAAATAACAAAATAGCATGTCAGTTCAATGAGCCAGGTGGTGCCGGCGATGAAGAAGATATTGAAGACAGTGAGTTTGATGAACTGCTTGTTGAAAATGCCGGCAATCTATTGCCTCAGTTTGGCAAGGCATTGAACCCGGAAGTATTCTCCATGTACTTTGGCCGCCTCTTCCAGTACTTCTTAAATAAGCTGGTAATTCACTAACATTCTTTTCGAATTTTTAACATATTAACGAGATTTCAATTGCAGCAAAAAGGCAGGAAAAGCGAATCATCTGACCATCGCATATTTGCTTATGGCGTTTTGGCCGAATCTTTCCAATCACTGGGAAGCTGTGTACCCACATATTTTGATACTCTATGTCCCATCTTTATTGGCGGTGTAAACGACCCTGAGGCAAAGGCTCGTCAGAATTGTTACTTTGGATTGGGCGAGCTTGTTTTGCATGGAGAGCAAAAATCCTTTGAGTGAGTAATCAATCCTAAATTTATGTGTGGAGATATTAATAATTATGTTTATGCAGATCCTTCGCTGTAATTTTACAAGCTCTATCCGGTGCCATTGCCTCGGAGAGTAATCCCCCGGCACTGGACAACATTTGCGGAGCTGTGGCCCGCATGATTGTAATTAATCATAATTTGGTGCCTTTAGCCCAGGTGCTTCCCGTTTTCCTCTCGCATTTGCCCCTACGCGAAGACGTTGATGAGAACGATATGATCATTAAGGCTTTCGAAGTTCTATACATGCAGGCACGTCCTGCTATTTTGGATCACCTCGAACAGATCCTGGCCATCATTATACACTCATTACACAAAAATCAAATGCCTGAACAAGAAAGCAAACTTCGAGCGGTTGCCTTCCTCAAGGAAATAAGTACACAATATGCAGATAAATACAACAACGTTGCTAATTCTAGCCCCGAAGTCAACAATTTTCTGCAAACCCTATAAACTTCCGCGACGACAATTTATACATATTTTTACCCACACATCATTTAAAACCATCCAAAAGCAGCCGCTAGCTGCGGGAGCAGCTTAATTTATTGAACGACTTTGGCAAAGCAAGCGAAGCTTGAAGAATTCCAATGTTTTAATAGAAAACCACAACCCAAATGGTTTCCTACTGAAATTACATTTTCATAAATTGTTATTACCCAAAACTGGGCATTATACGAATAGTGAATAGTCTGAAATAAATAAATACGAAACATGACTGTGACTTCGATTGTTTTATTAAAATATACAAGTAATGGCATATTCGATTACCAATGAGCATTTCTTTTGAGAACCACCTCCTTAACGATATCAGCATGATTGGCGTGCAATTTAAGAATCGCATCCATATCAGTCCAGCGGACATTTGAAGCATCATCGCCGGCTTCAAGTTGGAGCTTGCCAACTTTGGTGCCCTCTTCGTCATGGAAATTCAAAGCAGTTGTCTCCATCCAAGCGTTGTCAGTGTTACGAAAATCGTCCACATAGCCACTGTAAACAGGCACGCCATCTTTAAAGAATTCATCTACCATGTTGCTTTTATCGGTGAAATTCAACGCTTCTTCGGTAAACTCTCGCTTGAGCGTAGCGCTCACATTCTCGCCGGGATCCACCATGCCGCCAGGTATGGCCCACAATTTATTGTCAGAGCGTTGTATGGCCACCATCTGCAAAATGTTTCTAAGAAAAACTTAAAGATATTCTAGATGCTGTGCATTGGTTATTACGTACTTGCCACTAATATGATTGCGAAGAATCTCTCCATGTTCATCACGTTTCCAGCGTGTTACGATTGGATCAGCTGCATGGTTGGGACCCCAGCGACCGAGTAAACCACGGCCAGTTAGTCCAGTGCGTCCAATTGGATTTTGAGGCAGGCCGTCCTTTAGTTTATATTCACCATGGAAAGAGACGCGATTTACGATTCCATCATTGTGGTTCCACTTTGGCTGAACAGTTTCACTGGGCAAAGGGACATCCGCCCAGCTCTGGCCTCCTATGTGTGGCGCTGTGTAAGACGGCGGACAATACCCATCATAGGGGTCTTTCCAAAAAACAACATCATCCGGAACTGGATAACGTGTTACGTTACTTCGGGGATATACATTGTTTCGGCACGTAATGTGTCGGAAGATTCCAGGTTTTACAATTGATGCCAGCATTCCTGTATGAACGAAGACGTAAAGTCTATTATTTACAATCAGCAGAAACACTGATATAAATAATGTATTGTACATTAGAATTAACTGTGTCCAACTAGACGCTCGAAACAAAAATCAGCTGATAGGGTTGACAAGTTACAGATAACTTTCAATAGTGACACCTAATATCCGAGGGTCTCCTATAAAATTCTTTTTAGCAGCTATTACTTTTTGATGTTGAACCCTAAGCCAAGCGCTTTCGTTCTTTATTATCTTTTAGATATTTTTATTTATATAGTTACAATTTTAAGTCGAACATTTGTTGTATTAGAATGAAAAAAATTGTACCCTTTGACCTCAGCATAATTAATCCTTGCGCAATTGCAGCGTTCTTTCCTCAATACCATCCTTAGTAATAATGTTTATCAGTACTGAATCACCGGTGTATATATCACGCTCAGCGGCTGAAATAAAGGTATCGGATGCGACTGCTACAGCACGTTCCTTGGTCAATGGAGGCAACTGATCAGCAGACAAGTTTTGATTTTTGTAACCAATCTGATTGTCAAGCACTGGTTGCAACAAAGCTCCAGCAGTTCCGCCAGCACGATAAGTGGCACGTTCGCAATGACCGATTGGATCATAAGAGTAAACGACGCCCTTGCCGTCCTTGTCTAGACCAGCCAAAATGTTTGACACATAGTAGGGAAAGAATCGTCGGTTATACATGATGATTGACAGCATTTGGGCAACAGCATCAGTGGTCATTGTCTTCAAATGAGTGTGCTCATACATCTGCATGCGCAATTTAACCAGACCAGTTAGCGACAGAGTATCGCACCAACATCCAGTCGATCCCAAAACTGTTTGCGACGACATTGGAAAAAGTTTGCTTTGGTCGCGCGAATGTATGGTATATCCACTGCTCAATCGTGTATCGGCAGCAATAACCACAAAGTCATCTCCAGCGATGGCCACAACAGATCTACAACGCGAATTGAATTAAATTTAATAATCTTTGAACATAAATTAGCAAACTCACCCGCCATTTGACTCGTATGGATTAAAGTCTACATGCTGTACTCCAGGAACTTTGTAATCCGGAAACTGCTCAACGCCAAGAGTATTCATATTTTTGATTTAATATTAAATTTCTGAAACAAGAAAACCAATTCCAAATGATTTGCACTTTTCTACTGTCAGCGAGCGGCGTTTCACACAATTTGTGAATGCTGCCACCTCACAGAAAAATTAAAATTAATTCGAACGTGTGGCATCCTTGAAACAAATATTCATAAAGATATTAACCTTTATTTCCTTAATTAAATAAATTAAATTTTTTAATTGCGCGTAGTTTACATTCATGAACCGCACGGCTTGGTCGATTTTGTTGTCTGACCGGTTAGCAACCTTAATGCATATACTTATAATAGCCAGATCTTTGTCAAAAATTGACGGAGCTTGTAAAATAGCACAAGTAAAAATAGCTAAGATGGCAACATTGCCGATTATATTGCGAATCGATTTAACCCGATTTTTAATCACGTTAAATCAATTCTTAGAGAAAATTTAAATAATTAAATTTTTTTCTTAAAATAATTCATAGAAATACACCTCACTATTTATTGCATTTAATTAAATTCTATTTTTCTTTCATTTTTTGCATATTTTCCTTTATTTAAAATTTTAAAAGCAATCGTTTTGCTTTCACATATACTAATGCAGTAAACTGCAGCCAGCAACTCTTTTGCTTGAGCCGTTGACGTAGTAACCCACATAGAGACACAAGTATACATGTGATTACTCTGGATATTTTACATCATTGCCTTCTCTCTAAATTAATAATTTATTATAATCACGGTGGTTATTTATAGTGTAACTTAAAAAAAGATAAGCGTTTATTAAAGATTTGTAAGCAATATGTAGTTGCGAGTGACTTGATTATTGCTATTCTTTGTTCTAATCTTTTGGTGCCACTCCTACTATGCGCTCTCTTTGAAGTTGACCTCGGTTTTGTTCAACAAGCTCCTTGACATCGTAAAACCATTTTCCTAAAATGCTAAATTGTTAATATACATATTTACTTGTTAAGTAGTTGCCCTGTTACCTATGTTAGTATTTTGTAAGCAGTCTTTGAATGTTTGACATCCTTCCATGCTGCTTAAGACACCGAAGACGGAGAGATCTGACAAACCGGGCTGTTTACCACCCATAAATTTGGTGTTTCGTTTTTTTAGCTCTGTATTCCATTTCTCAAGTGCATCATATATATGGGCTCTGACATCATCAGTGAGATCGTGACGACGCTTTAATAACTTGGCTATGGCCCACATGGCCGCTGCACCACAGTACACCATCATATTACGCTCCCACTTGGGGAAGTAGACATCCCACTCGCCCGCCTTGGAGAACCATTCAAATGTTTCCAGTGACTCGCCAAGGGTTTGGTAACAGTTGGGCGATATTAGATGCACTAAATGATTGTCAGCCCAGGTTCTCCACTTGCGCTCATTTCTAAAAAAGAGTATGAGAATTATGCATAAAAAGTAGGAAGAGAACAGCTCTCTAGAGGGCGACAGCTCTTTCACTTACTCTTCCAAATCTTTAGTCATATTTTTTGGCGTGCGATCCTGGTACATGAGGAAGTACTTGTTCATAATATCATGTCGTTTCTTGCCGTCATCGTCAAAGAACGAGATTTGAGGGTAGAATTGTGCTAAATCGCCGACATCTAAGCGCTTATCGTTCAAAGTGGTGGCGACAAGCGAAATTATGGCACTGGAGTCTGTCATCTGTACATATTGACCATTCTGTTGGCGGATTAATACCATTGGAACTTTTTTAACCGACGACCATCTGATGTCTTGTCTTAGAACTGCGTCCACCTCAACCACTGAATATGATACGCCCATATAGTCTAGATAGGCACGCACCTTACAGCAAAATGGACATGTCTGAAATTGGAACAGCAAAATGTCTAGACCGGAGGTGTCTTTGGGATTTATATAACGTTTCGTTATCCGCAGGCCGGCAGGCAGAGCATCGATAACTTGTGGCGGAGTACGCTCGTGCTCCTTGTGTGCATTTTTGTCGGTAAAGTTTGAGTAGAACGTGTAACCTGATCCAGCGACGGCTCCAATACTTGCTCCAAGCAGCGCCAGCTTTAATGTGCCAGTGGATTTCTTCTTATGACTGCTTTCTTCCAATGCCTTCGAGAATTGCCGGCGCGTGAATATTTCCTGGTTTCTTTTGGGCAATAGCCGAAGACCCTGCCTGTTTAATGGCAACGGCCGTGTGGCATTAACTGCAATAGCTAATCGAATACACGACATATTTTTCGCAAATCTAATAAAATAAATTAAAAAACTAATTATGCAAAACCGATTATTGGAGTCATCAATAGAGCTGGCAAACCACCGAAAAAAGACTATGTTGAAAAGATCCATTTTGCAAAAATTACCTTTTTCTGAGAACCAAGGGTGCCACAGCGATTTATGTACGACTTCAACTCTGAAAATCGCCAAAATAGCTATATAATGGCTAAGTTGGCAACAGTGATGCCAGCACTGCGCCGCATACATAAAACTGTAAACAAAATTTATTTTCTAGTTAACTGAAGTGAATAACATGTCAACCGATAATTTGGGTGTTGCGGCTTCTTTGGATAAATATGGCGAAGAAGACCTTTTTAGTATGCTTGTACGGTATGGGCTCTTCGTGGGCGCAATATTTCAGTTTGTCTGTATATCAGCGGCAGTTTTAATGAGTGGCAACGAATCCCACGACACCAGTGAGGATGAGGGCAGGCTTATCGATGAGCCTGCTCCAGCCAATGCCAATGCTCGACGTTTGCACAAAATACGGAAACTGGAGAAGAAAAAAGCGACGCTAGCAACTTTTTTTAATGTCTGGAATGTATTTACAAATTATTTTCCAAGTAATTTTAAGTGTGTGTACTCGTCCCTATAATAAAACTAATTTATTTGGTTGAATATAAACGAGCTGCTTGTTTGGCAATTGCAGCGCCGCTTCCACAGTCAAGTCAAAGTATAGGTCTAGATTGGAGCCTACAATGATCTTGGGTGCCATGCTGGGAGTCACTATAACGTTGAAAATTGGTTCATTCGTGTTTACGGTCTGTACTCGAGCCATATAGACGCCGAAAGATTCATATATGCCCAGCACAATTACTCTTTTCACTGGGCTGATGCCTAAACGTTGATTATGGTTAATACTACGCCGATTCATGCGTTCCTTCTGCATGAGACGCTTGTATTCCTGTAAATAGCCTCCTTTAACGCATCGCTGTTTCTTTCGAAGTAAAGCATTCATCCTGTCACTATTTGGTAACTGCTGCTTGTCAACCAATGTCCTCAAGTTAGCTTCAATAGACGCGGCAGACAAGGAGCATTCAATGAACGTATCATCCAATGCCTCCCGCAGCACACTTCGACGGTCACGCTTAATCGTTGAAAGAGTTTTCCTCAAACTGTTCCAAGCTGTACGACATGACGATGTCGGAGTTTCGGCAATGGACATAGCCAGTTTAGATGCATCCAATCTAGTATTTAATGGAGTCGGCGACGGCGTTGATGACATCTTGCCACTTAAGGTTATTGACAATGGTTGGAATTTACTTGTGGGCGTCGTTAGCAACGCTCTGGAGTTGTCTCTGTCTCTGTATCTGCTTGTGTTTAAAAGACATTTGCAGTTCTCTTGGTTTAGGTTTTTGCTGTTGATCTCATCGCTGCTTGTGTCCGAAATGTCAGCATTATCGAGAGTTTTCACACGTTGAATGCGCACATATTTCTGCATATTTGCAGGACGCCTGCGAACAAGAACTCTGCTCATTTCAACAATATCTGCACTGTCGTCATCACTGCTGCTGTTTTCCCCTATAACTATTTGATCTTTAGCTTTTCGGTATCGTTTATACATTTTTCTTATAAATACTTTTTTTTCGACACCTTTTTTAGTTACTGAACTGTGGGCGCCGAAATTCGAAGACAGCTGTTCGGTATCAGGGCTGGACACAAGGCCGCCATGATACATTGTTGCTTTTAGACCCTGTTATTTGAGTATTAAATTTATTTCGATTACTAAATCTATAAACATAATTTTTCATGGTTTACGTTGATATTACTTTTAGTTAATACAAATAGCTTAAAGCATTACATGCATTTCTCAAAAGAATATGTCTTTAATTATAGGTATTTTGCTATTCTAACTAAACTTGCATGCATTTATTTGCGCAGCCCTGTAAGTTTCACATGACTCAGGAGCTTAAGCGTTTTAACAGTATCTCCCCGAAACAGCCCCATTTTCCAATCAGAATGACACAATGAAATTTTGTTTGGCTGTTATCTTTAATTTTGGGAATAATATAAATTATAATTATCAGATATTTTATTATGCTGCTCGTAATGTTGTTGTTTTAACTTCCCTTTTTTTTTTACTATGTACGTATGGATGTTTGTGTGTGTGGAGTGTGTTTGTTGAATGCTTTCTCTTCACAATTATAACTATATATATATATAATTATTATGCAGTATTTTGAATGAACATTTTCCGTGCAATTACATTGGTTTTCATACATACAATACATATTTAATAATAATAATTTACCGTAATTGTTAATTTCGGCGCACATTTGAAATGTTTAATGTCTAAATTGTAAGTCAAAACTCATATTATCTTCATGTTCATTGTCCTGGGGATTTTCGTTTCAAAAACGCTAAATTTCATTACAACAACTATTTAAATAGGCAAAAGAAGAATTATAAAAAACTTTTACGAAAAGTAGTAGTAACAGGAAGGTGTACATACATACATAGGTCTATGTGTCTGTCTACAAGCGAACTGGGATCTCGATCTGGAACCACAACAACAACAAGTCGAACTCTTGAACATTTTTTAAAAGCGAACTAGACGAAGCTGGATCAAAATAGGAAACAAGTAAATTAACATGAGTGACTGTGATATTTCGTTTTCGTTTTCATTTTGTTCAGATTTTATAGTTAAATTCGCAATATATTTTGCGTCTGCAATTTTTCCTTTACGCTATTATTACATACATTATAATATATGTGTACTCATAATATGTGTACTTGTTGTTGTTACTACTTATGTATTTTGCTTTATCGTTATTTATCGTTATCATTTTGTTGTTTGCTTTGTCTAAATTATTGTTTAGTTACTCACAAGTGCCTGTCGTCGTCGTCGTCGTCGTCATCGTCTGTTGTTGTTATTAAATATGTGTGTTATGTCCTGCAATTGTTTAACCCACTCCCTGCCAACACATATTATTGTATTGTATCCATTTCCATTGTCCTTTATCCATCGTCTTGCTTTCGTCTTCGCTATCGTCATCCATCCATACAGCCAAGTTCGTCTTCGTTTATGTGTTCTTGTTCCTGCTTTCGTTATCGCCCTCGACATTGCCAGCCCTGTCGCCGACGTTGACACCGCTGCCCACTAAGCCTCGGGCAGCGGTTTCAGCTCCCTTATCTGCTTGATCAGATAGGCCTTCTCATCGTTGAACTGCTCATCCTCGGATCGATCCGTATGGAAACTGGTGAGAAAGTCAACAAGTTTCGTTTGGTTGCGCAGCAGGATGTCCAAGATCGGTTTCGGTTTGTTGGGATTTGCCACAAACACTTTGAAGACATGAAACGCCTCGAATTGTATGTTGCGTGATCGCTCTTTGAGCATGTTCATCATTAGTTTTAGGTTATCCGGCTCTGATATATATCGTGTCATTACGGTAAAGTTGTGCCTGTCCAGTAGCAGTTCGCCGAGCAGCTTCAGACTTTGACGTCGTGTCACATAGTTTTCCGAGTTCAATAGTCGCTGGTAATGCTGCGAGAAGAACTTGTCGTAGTTGGCGTCCAGGAATTCGGCGCATAACAGCTTATGGCGTGTCAGTAGCTCCTTAAAGGTGGAGAAGGCATCCGAGGCGATGTCAAAGGTGGACACTTCCACGTAGCGGAAGAACTTGAAGAACTCATCCGAATGCAACATAATCTTTGCCAGCGCTTCATACCGTGCACACTCGCGCAGCATTGTGCCCGAGTTGAGGGCAATCTCCGGATGTGCATCCTCATAGCCGGCCATCAGTGTAAACAAGATTTCCGGTTTCGTGCATATGTATTCCACTGTGGGCGATCGTGTGCCAATCTGTCGTCGCAGCACATTGTTAAATATGAGCGCCACATGCTTCTTACCCTCAAAGTCAATGCGATGCAAATTCTGTATCAGTAGCAGCAGAAGATTGCTGTTATACAGTTCCTGCGACAGTTGGGCAACCACATAGTCCGCTGGTGGTTCCGCATCGCTGCTCCCGTACAGCATGTTCTTGATTGACACTAGATTTTTGCTGACATCCTCCTGAGCCTTCTCCACCTTCCGATCGCCCGCCTCCAATGCGTTTATCGCCTCCTTTAGCGACTTTACCAATTCGACTGGCGTCTTCTGTGATTTACCAAAGAGTGGCATTGTAATGAATGCTGCTTCTGCTTTCGGCTGCTGACTTCGCTGCTGCTGCTGCTGATGTTGTTGTGTATTGCAATTAGCTTTGTTTCCTTCTTCGTTCTCTTTTGCGTTAACTGTTGCTTTGTTTGCTCAATTTACTTGTTTGCAGACACAAAACAATGCTTGGCTATATATCACAGTATAAATAATATTCTATTATTATATATTATTTCGTCTTTTTTCCTCTTTCTCTTCTTCTTATTTTCTTTATAAAAAAAGAACGAATGCCAAACAGAAATGTTATTTAACATAGTAGCAAAATAACATTACCATTTGTTCAACTGTTATTAACAGCGAGTGATTTCTAGAGATACTGCCATAAATCGGTACTTGATTAAAGCAATAAATTGAAAAAAATATATAATTTTCAATGCAAAAATGTGTAAAACTTTGAATATTAATTGAAGTAGACTGGTAATATGAAATTCGAATTTGAATTAAAAAGCAGCAAAACTATCTCGTTAGAGACGTGCAAGGGATGGAAAATAATGGTTATCGCCCGACCGCCACAATCTTTCTGACCGAACGAAGCTGAATATTATCGGGGCGCTCAATTTAAATAAAAAATATTTAGGTTTAAAACAATTGACTATTATTGCAATATAACTGTATAATAGACTGAAATGAACTCAATTTATTAATATTTATAATAGGAATAGGAAACACAATAAAACGAAACAATTTCCCCGTCTCTGCAAAATCTTATACAACTTCGTTTTGTTTTTAATATTATTTTATTTCTCCTTGAAGTATTTTGATCCGTTTTCTTTTAAATACTATATATGCTCTAAGCGCATTCAAACGCACAGATATTATAGAAGTTACAGAAATATATTTATATTTGTGTATATTTATATATCTATTGCATATTATTTGGGGTAGATAATTTTGATAAAGGTGAAGTATGTATATGGTTATGCACGTCCATATTTATATGTAAGTTTACCAGTTTGGTTTACATACGACCCGCCCCAATGTTGATTCGCTTGCATTCCACAGTTGTTGCATATATGAAATGAATATTTATTTGGTTTTTGTTTTTCGTGTGAGTGTGTGTTTTTTTTTTTTACGTATAAAAGTAGTTTTAAAATCCATAATATATCAGATAATAATTACAAATGGTTGTGTATAATAAGTATGTCTAAAAAGCGTTTGCCACTAATTTTTATTTCTTTTGCATTATCAACATAAAACTAAAAAATAAGTCTGTTTAGTCTTTGCAACTAACATATACATATATATCTTTTCGAGTAGTCGTTTATAATAATATCTTTGGGCTTTGCTACTGTTTATAATTTATGCCAAGTAGTACACATAGATCATATTTATGTTTGTTTTTGTTTGCTTTAATTTATTGTAGGTATTACAAGTACTAAAACACGAAGAAAAGTCTAAACATTGTAGATTGAGTTTTCGATTTGCATTTAACGGGCATCATATTATATTAACGCACGTGTAAATATATATATATTTTATATATGTGTTATAAGTAGATATACTAAAAACACTTTTACCGACTAGTATATATGTATGTAAATAAATGTATGTTTGTTTGTATATTTATATATATATATATATAGATATTTGCATTGTGTGTGAGTGCAAGTAATTATATTTATGTATAATTTCTAATTTATTGAGATATTCTATGAATATATATTTTATTCATCATGCACTCTCTCTTTCTTTCTCTATCGTATTGCCTTTCATACTCGTCGTCAGTATGTATATGTATGTCTTTCAATATATGTAAGTATGTACGTATGTTTAAAAAACGAAGCTCTAGCTTAATCTGCAAAATATATGTTTTTTAATCAAAAAAGTAAATAGATGGGAGAAAGGAATTTAGAAAGGAGAGAAACGTGAGAAATGTCTATATAGAAAATATATGTTTTGTTTTTTTTTTGCTTTGCAACTCAGTTAGAAGCCTTGTTTCCCGCCCCAATCTCTCTATCGACTTTTAGCGGATGCATCAGATATATATGACTAGATGTATGTATGTATAATCGCTACGGCTACTAAAGATAGATACTACTCATGATGGTATTACTGTACGATGATTTTTTTAATTTATTTATATATATATATATACGTGCATATATATATATAGTTCAGAGTTAATAATTAAAAATAGTTGTAGGTTGCTGTTGTTCTCCTTTCTTTCTTTGTTGTCTGTTCTTCGCTTCTTCGCTGGGCTTGAAGTTATACGTTCTAATTTCGTCTCAGTTGCGTATCTGTGTCGTCATCTGTAAATGTATCTGTATCTGTGTTTCTATCTCTATCTCTATCTGTATCTGTTCGTTCGTTGTGTATGCGCCAGTTGAGGGGCAGGGGGGGCGCGTTCTGGGGGATGGTGGGAGCGATGTTCTCTATGTTGTTATTATCACTGTGGATGCTTTCGCTTGATAAAATTGCCCTCGGCGTCCAGCCAAATGCCGGCGCCATTGTTGTCCGGTTCACCGCTCCTCTGCTGATCCATCCCCGTTCTTATCATTTACCTATGCAACGCATTCGAAATCTGCTTGAGCGATTGACCAACCTCACCTACCAATCGCTCATTGTCCTGGACATTCTTGCTGCCAGCGGTGCGTAGATTCTGCGATTGCGTCTCCACCCTTGTGACCAGCTCACGAAAATGGAATTTCGAATGCGGCGGCATCGATTCATTCTCCGCAAATACCACACACGAATTTTGCAATATATTCAACTTGTCGCTCAGTTGCAACCATTGAGATGCGGATATGGCATTCACCGGATGCTTCAGGGAACCCTCTAGCAGTGTCACCAGCTCCAGAATGCTCTCCCTGGAGATTTGCGTTGAATTGATGTTGTCACCGCCCACACCAACGCCAGCGATTTTGGCAATAGGCGTGGCATAAATGGTCAGCTTAGTCGGCTTATGGGGCACGGCGGGCTTATTCTGGCTGTTGCTCGTCACGATGCTGGAGGTGCTCAGCTTGCTGTTGATGTTGCTCTGATTCTGGTGATGATTTGAGTTGTTTAACTGTTGCTGCTGCTGCTTCTCGTTGCCATAAAGCGACTGCGTCATTATCTCCATTTGTGCTCCCTCGGATATTGGATGTGGCTGCTCCTCGTTGCATCCGCTGCTGTTGATCTCGGCATCTGTGAAGAGTTGCGTTGAAAGAGATGTTTTTATTGCTGTTGTTGCTGTTGTAGTTAATTTAGATGTTGCTGCTGCTAATAATTTCTGCTGCTGTTGTTGTTGTTGTTGGTTTAGCTGCTGCTGCTGTTGCTGCTGCTTTGGTTGTTGCTGTTGCTGTAATTGCTGTGCTTTGGGTTGTGCTGACGGACATGATGTGCTTAGTGTGGTGCTAATAGGGGGCGGTGGTGGCGGTGCCGCTGGTGGCGGTTTATTACCAAACAGCTTCGTCGTGGCCATTGGCAGTGACGCCTTCAATCCATACTTAGGCGACAATTGCGATGCAACAACAACATTTGCACCACCATTGCTGCTGCTGGCCACGCTGGAGGCTTGTGGTATTGTGGTGCTGGCATAATCCACCCCAGCCGGCGGTTGCTCCCAAAGTTTCTTTAAGCTATTAATACTACCTGTGCTGCGTCGCTTGCCCGCCGCATCTTGGCCCATCTCCATGTTGGTTGTGCTTTGGTGTTGGTGTTGGTGCTGTTGCTGGTGGATTCCGCATCAGCATTCGAATTGCAAACATCGATTTTTATTTCAGTCTTTTGATTTGCGGCTGCTGCTGCTGTTGCGCTGCTAAACTTGTTGGCATTTGGATTTGGATTGCTCTGAGATTGTTGCTGCTGTTGTTGCTGCTGCTGCTGCTGCTGCTGTGGAGCTTGCTGCTCCTTGTCCACTTTGCGCAAGTGCGCTTTAAAGTCAATTATATTTGAGGGCTGCTCCGCCTTTGGCATCGGCGCATTCAGTTTCTTTGGCTCCACCTTCTTCAGCTGCGCCTTGAAGTTGTTGTTGCTGGCGCTGCTGTTGATGTTGCTGCTGCCATTGGTCAGCTTCGTGGCCAGCTGCTTCGGCAGATTCATGCTCTCCGCCAACTCTGTCACCAGCTGCGACACTGGATCCACAACGGCAGGTGGAGCAACAGCTGCTGATGCACTTCCATTGGCATAGCCGGAATTGGACGACTCGGTTTGCTTGCTGGCGGACTTGATCTCGGTGATGAGCTTCTCCTTGAGATGGAGACTCTTCTCGGGCAGTGGCGCTGGTGTGACTTCCGGTGGCGAACCCAGCGAGCTGCACGAATCCGTTGAAGGTTCACGTTTGCGCAGTGAGACACCAAAACGGGAGCTGGCCTCCTCAACGCTGGGCGCCGTATTGCTGACATCGTTGCTGCTGCTGTGCTGAGCATGCAGATGTTGTTGTATGGCCTGGACGGCACTTTCCGGCGCCGGCGGTGGTGGTGGTGGCGGCAATGCTTCAAACTCCTCCAACGGCGGCGGCGGGAACTCCAGATTGGCCAATGCCGGCTGGGTAACACTACCACCACCACCACCACCACCACCACGTTTGGGCGAACTGCTGCTGCCGGCGGCTCGGAACGAGGAGAAGGTCATCATGGTGCCCTCCGTGGTGGTGCGATGTCGTTGCAGCTTATTGAGACTGGCGGCTGCATTGTTTTGCATTGTCACGCCGCCGGAAGAGTTGCTTCGTATCATCTGCTGTGGCTGCTGCACCTTTGAGGCTACCGTTGGCAATGCGGGTGGCAAAGCAGGTGGGGCACGTGCTGGTGGCGTGGCATGTCCATTGGCTGCCTCACCGCTGCTACTGCTGCTGTCCTCCAAGCTGTCCAGGAAGGCACCAATACGTGCCACCTTCGGCAATGTGCCATAGCGATTGACCACACGCTTCACATTCATAACCTCCAAGGCGCCTACAGTGATGGGATGGACCGGCAGTACAGGTGTTCCTCCATTGGTGGTCACATTCCCATTGCCAGGTTGCTCCCTAGCTGGATGTTGTTGCGAGCGCTTGCTCTGGCGTGTCTCCAGCCCCCGATTGCCCATCACAGGACGCTTGAAGGAGCTATGCTGCTGCGAGGAACGCGGTCCAATGCCCACCGAGATGCCAGGGACGCCGCCATGCAGCGAATGCTGCATCTTGTTTGGCGGTGTAGCCGTCAGGCTCTGCTCCAGACTGTCGCCAGTGGCATCTGTATCGGGATCAGCAGCCGGATCCGTTTCCGAGTCATAACGCTGCGTCAAATTGTTGATATCCCTGGAGAGACCTGAAAGCAGAGAAGGATTCAGTTAAGTGCCACTGCCGTTTGCTGCAATTCCATGCTCGTGCTGGGAACTGGGTAATTTATTTATTTAATTATTTTTTTGGATTAGCGGGAGCTGAGAGTCGTGTTTATGGCGACAAAACCCAATTTGCTCAATATTTGTCAACACCAAACAAAAGTTAAAAGCACTACAAAAGAAAACCAAAATAAACAAACACAAAGCAATTTAACAAACTAAATAAATTAATAACTAAAAAAAACAATTTTAATACTAAATCATACACCAAAAAAGCTACACAGCGAAGGAAAATTGAAACAGATAAATGCATTTTCGGAACTTTCACCGTGGAATCTATGATTGTCAAGCTATTTGTATAATAATACATACTAATAATTGTTTTAAAGTACACAAAGACAGCTTTGATAGTTGTAATAAATTAAAAGTTGATTTTACCCATCAATTTAAAATTAAATTAACTTATGATCAACTTCTGTTAATTTAAATATGCTTTAAAATGTTAATACATTTAACAGCGGCTCATTTAACATTTTATTTAACATAATAGACAAGAATATTACAAGACTGTTAACATTACCATATGACAACATTTTTAATAAAAAGCAAATATTTGTTAGGCTTAACAGCTTAACTGGCTAGCATATAATTTTTCAATTAGTTTGAATTAATATATAGATTCCACTAGAGAATGCCCCGAATTTAAAGTAGATATAATCAAAATAAAGTTACTTAAACACATCAAAAGCGATGGATATTCATATTTAAATTCATAAGCAAATCAATTAAATTAGTGATGCAAAAATAAATTGACAATTCGATTGCAAACTCGATTCACAGTTTGGATTTACATCACTAATTAAAATTATATTGCACATACGCTTTAAATTGGAAATCTACCACAAACGTAACAAATATAAATATACCAATAACTAATAGTAAAGTATAAATAAGTACAGAAAGAAAGGAAAGTTCCTTTTCTCTGGTTGAGTGCATTACAAACCAATAAAAACGAAACATAAATTGTAAATAGGAATTCTTACTCCATTGACAAATACCTCGAAATAGGATGTCGTAAAGGAAACTACTGCAGGAGGATGATTTCTTAATAGAATACGTTTGTTGTTGTTGTTTCTGTGTTTGATGTTGTTGTTGTTGCTGTACTGGTTGTAATAATTGTTGTTTTTGTTGTTGTGTACGTATTTGTGTCTGGGTTGGAATTTGGGTTTTAAAATTTCTACATAGGGTTTGGCTAAAAATGTTGTTGGAGTTGGACTTGAAGTGGAAGTTGCTACTACTACCATTCGTATTGAGTTCATCGATATAGTTGCGTGCTGCATCCTCCTCCCGATATGTTGAGTCCCGGCTGCTGGAGAGCAGGCTACATTAAAGGGGTAAAAAGATGATAGTTAATAAATTATAGATATACATACAAGTTGTTAAAATTAAACGTTGGTGAAATTACGAGTATTGAATGGTGTTGAAAGCGACAACCTACAAAAATTTACAATTTAGTGATAATAAAAATCGCAACTAAAAATTAAGTGGTGGTAAAATGTCGAGTTAAATTAAAGAGGCAGTGTAAATTGCAGCTAAACATTTTGTGCAGGAAGTAGTCCAAATAAACATCTACCAAGATAGTTTAGTGAATGCTGCTTTTCGACTATTTCTGAAATGTTGCAGAGAAATGCAACTAAATATTAATATTCTTATCACAATCTGAAATGCAATTAAAAAAGGCAACTAAATGTCAATTGATACAATATAAATGATGATAGAATTGGATCTAGTGATAGTGATAGTTAACTGCCAAGTTGTATAGTTAAATAAAGACGAATCATAATCATTTTAATTATATCACTCATTGAGAGGATTGGAATTACCTTGTGCGCTTGGGTGGAGCTGGCGCCTGTTTTCCCTGTTTGTTGGTGGTGCGACGCATTTGCACATTGCCCTTGCCCTGGCTGGAGAAGGTGCTCAGCTTAGTTGAACTGGAGCCGGTTTCTAGGATCATTTAATGAATCAGCAATGTGTCTAACCAATTGAAATGCAAATGGAAACACTTAACTCACCTGACATGGGTGTGCTGGCCAATTGTTGTTGTTGCTGTTGCTGTTGTTGCTGCTGGGGATCGAGGCTGGGCAAACCTTTCTTGACCATTTGTGGCGTCAGACTGAGCGATGCGGATGCCGATGAGGACGCACTGGCCGTGGTCACGGCTGCTGTCGCCGTCAACGTCGCTGTTACGGCTGCAACTCCGGATGCTGCCGCTGTCGGTACTGTGGAGCCGGCGCTGGCTGTGGCATTAAGCTGTTTCTCGACCGCTTCGGTGATGGACGATTCCTGCGGAGCGAAGAAGGAGAGACGTGCAGCACGTGGATCATTATTGCTATCACTACGGATGATTGTGAGACTATCACATTTGGTGCGTTGGCATTCCATGAGCGGCGACGACGCCAATTGAAATCAAAGCTCAATGCCATTGTCGTCGTCATTATCGTCATTGTCGCCATCATAATCATCATCGACATTATCGACGTCATCATCATCATCATCATCATCATCATCATCATCCCACACCTCGACCTCGAAATCGATGTCACCGTCACCCACCTGAAACATGTGCTCCAGCGCATGGTGTATGCTCTTGAATGTGGGCCGATCCGCGGCATCCCATTGCCAGCACTGTCGCATTAGATCGTAGACCTCCAGTGGACAACCAGGTGGTCGCTCCATCCGATAACCCTTCTCAAGCTTGTGATACACATCGGTGAGATCAATTCCCGGATATGGCGACATCCCGTACGTTGCTATCTCCCAGAGTAGCACACCAAAGGCCCACACATCGGACTTGGTGCTAAACTTGTTGTATGCCAATCCCTCGGGGGCGGTCCATTTGATCGGGAACTTGGCACCCGCATGCGCCGTATACGTGTCATCACGCATCAGACGCGCCAGCCCGAAGTCGGCGACCTTCACAAGCTTATTGTCACCGACCAGGCAATTGCGGGCCGCCAAATCCCGATGGATGTAGTTCCTCGACTCGAGATAGCTCATGCCCGACGCTATCTGCGTGGCCATATACAACAGAGCCACCGCATCCAGCGTCTCTCTGCCCGCTGATCTCAGAAAGTCGAGCAGATTGCCGTGGGACATAAACTCGGTAATAATATAAAAGGGCGGCTCACGTGTGCAGACACCTAGAAGAACATGGAATAGGTTACATATAAATGTGATAAACTTGTGTTTAATCGACTAATCCCACCGATAAGCTGCACCAGATTCGGATGCTTCATCTCTTTCATGATGGCCGCTTCCTCCAGAAAGTCTTTCAGCGCCATGGTGTCCTCTTTGAGTGTTTTGACGGCCACAGTGTTGCCATAACGCTTCCACACCGCCTCGTACACCTCGCCATACTGACCACCACCCAGTTTGTGCTTCATCATAATATCTGTGCGGCAAATCTCCCACTCATCGGGCTCTGGACTCAATGGAAAGACTGTGGGTTTGTTCTGTTTGGGTGCCGGATAGAGCAGTGGAGTGATCAGACCATGACCCTCGTGTGGCACACTATGATGATGCACCAGCTCGGCCAGCGTATTGAACTTCGCCTCCTGCGTGACAAAGACTTTGCCATCTGGATCCTCCGATATGCGATAGTGGTAAACGCGACCCTCGTACCTAGAGAAGATTTGTAAATATTTCTTAAAATGTACATTTCAATTTCATTTCAAGTAAAATAATACGAGTATATATTTTAATGGAAAATAAAGATGAGATCGTTAAGATTTCTAAAAGTAAAACTATTTTATGGAATTTAAATAGTAAATATTAAAGAAATTTTATTTACCGCACTAAATTAAAATGAAAAAAGTTGTAAATAAAAATAATTCAATAACTTTTATTTTCCATTTTATATCTAAATACTATTAGGAATTTAAAATGAAAAAGTAAATCTTTTTGATGGAGTGAAATATTTTAATTTCTATTGATATATCAAATCTTCAAATGTTGGCATACCAATAAAGAAATGTTTTCTGTTGTGTAATAAGCTATTATTGGCGAATCTTTGGGTTACCTGAGACTTATGCTGCGCTGACCAGGAGAACTTTCACTCTCACGCACCAGGAAGCTGCCGTTGATGCCCGAGCTGAGCAGATACTCGGCGGCATTGCGGGAGATGGGTCCATGGTACCAGGAGTGCTTCTCCAGCGAATTCAACGGCGTCACATAGTTGGAGGGCACCCAACCCACATTGCCAGAGTCGGAATGAGCCTCGCACCACTCGCCGGATTTGTTGTAACTAAGGATGCGCACCTGTTCGCCCTTCTTCAGGCTCAGCTGATTCTCGCCGCCTGCCTGAAAGTCATACAAAGCCACAAATAGCTGTGGATCATCCTCCTCGGGTCCAGGTGCCAGCAGATTCTCTTTGGAGGTCCAACGATGCGCTGACTCAAATACAGATGTTGCGGAACTGTGTCCACCAAGCGATGCGAGCACGTTGGCCACATTTGACTCTTGACTTTGGAGTTCAGCGGCATCCGCCAGCAATGTGGCCGCTGTGCTCCCGGCCGGAATGTGTGGCAATGGACGTGACTGGAGCAGTGCCTCTGCAAAGATGCACAAGAATGACATGGGAGAGAGCAAGGTGAGTGAACGTTGTACGTTATGTTAACTTCAATCTGCCTGGTCACGAAACAATGCACAACTCTTTGGCGCTCTCAAGGTAAACCCGTTTCTCTCACATCAGGAATGCGGGCAATTGGTTGCTGGCCCGAAGCAATGAAAAGGGGAGCGAATAGAGAGAGGGGAGAACCTCAACTCTCTTTCATTGAAAAAAATAAATTATGCATAAAACGGCATAAAATTACACAAAACGTTGCCCAGGAACAACGACCACGACAACGACAACGTCAACAGCAGCGTCGCAGTCCGCATTGCATTTGTTGTGGGAAGTTCTAACAGATTTTAGTGAACGGGTATCGCAATGTGTAGCTATGTATCTGGGTATCTGTCTATCTGTATCTATGTCTGTTGCTGTATAATCTATCTGTCGGATGCACGACACCACAGCGGTGCGTTGGTTTGTGCGGCACTTTGCTTTACTCTTGTTAAAAGTATTTCTACTTCATCAAATGCTTGACGATTTTCTTTAAGTTACACTTACTATATTAGTGCATATATTGTGTGGATCAGAGACATTAGCAATACTTTTATTTATGTTATCAATATCCCATAGTTTGAAATTTATATATATGTATATTTAATGACATATAAAACTTGTTCTTCATAGCGCAATCTGTCAGTATAACTGCTAATATTGTTGTATTCTATTTGCTTAACCACTTGACAGTTCTCCAATTTCAAGGCAATCTTTTAATTGAGATCTCAATCAAAAATAAAAAGTATCTCGTTTCACTGTCTAGAGTATTTCAACTTCAGCTAGCGTCAACTTGCGGCATTTTTCATGCCACATTTGGTGGCATCACAAATAATTGAGAAAATTTATATTTACTATACGTTTGTGTGTGCAACGGTTTTTATTTTTTTTTTCTTCCATTAAGCAGCCACTTCCGCTTTGGCACCCAGATTCTGGGCGAGCACACACACACATCGACCGGACACCGCACTTTTCTCCTCCCCACTGTATTCACTTAAAGCAGACGTTGGGTTTTTCCATTTCCATGTCTTGTCTCTCGCTCTGTCTGACACTTTGGAAAGCCGCCTCAAATTAGACTTCAATGTGGGTGCGCTGCGATTCCGAAAGTCATAAAACCCAAAATAATAAAGCATAATGAATGATTTGAGAAGGGTTCCCTTTGGAATATTCCCATTCCCATTCCCATACCCGATCCCATTCTAGTTTCCAGCAACATTTGCTATTCGATTCAATTGCCTTGTTAATTTATGCGCGCGAGGCAGGAAATATTAATGGCAATAGATTCTGGAACAAATAGGAGACGAGAGGAGTGTAGGAGCGGAAGCTTAGAGCTCTCTCCACTCGAGCTTATCATGGTGGTCTGTCCGCAATCCAAATCTCAGTGATGTCTGGCCAATGCATTTGCGATTAACCTGGGATGTCAGAACTCCCCGACCATATGTTCAATTATAACTCGAATAAGCCAAGTTGATGACTCATACTATGAATCCATAATAAGAACAGAGTCGCCGCATTTATTTATGCGTTTAAACATAACGTATATTCAAAACATTTCTAGCGAGTTGACTCAGGAATCTTACACTGAACAGAGAATAAAAGTTTCAAAAACAATGAGTAAGCGCAATAATGCAATAATTCTCAGAAGGATTTATCGATTATTATATTGATTAGGTGAGGAATTGTGGAATCTTTCAGTGAAAAGCTATATAAAGTATTTATTTATACTCTTTCAGGCTTTGTTTTTAACTCTCCTTATATATTAGAAGAATGTTTAAAATCTTCATGACAAGCCTTAATATTTAATTATTATATTCATTATAAAACCAAACAAATGTTAAAAATAATCATAGATTATTCTTCACTGATTCTATGATTGCTTTAAGAATCTCGCCATTTATTATGAAACGAAACTAACATAAAATCATGACTATACATTGTGAGGGTATATATATGCTAGTAATACCCCAGTTTTTATTACTTAACCCCTTGAATATTCTTGATTATCATGCATTACTTATGTATATCAAACAGATTTCATTCTATAATTATTATCAATGACACTACGTTTAAATTTTGTTACCTAAATTCATGTGATATTTGCCGGGATGGCCGCGAAAAGAGCTGTGCTTGGTACCTGTAGAAAGAGAGAGAGTGAGAAAAAAGAAAGAAAGAGCAATACATTGTGTTCATCGTCATCAAACGAGAAAATAAAGAAACAAAACATCATTGCTTGTTTCCAATTATTATTCGTTATTCTTTATATTTCTATTATATTTTTATTTTAGAGATTGAAATGCAATGGCTGAAATACTTTGTACAATGACTTGTGCGTGATAATGATGGGATCTCAGATATAAAAAAAAAATTATTTATACAATATCTAAATATATACAAATATATAGAAACTATTTTATATATACATATATCTATTTACAGTTAGTTGAATGATGTAAAAGCGGCTTCGCATAATAAAAATGCTTAGTTATTCGCTCTAAAAGAACTGAAAGCCAAAGCCAGAGGCCCATTAGAGCCTCGACAAACTCAGAAATCACATGGAGCTTAGGAAAAGAAGAAAACAACAACAAAAACCACACAACAACAACAACAACAACAAGACCGACAACAAGAATAATAACAAAGTCATGTTAAATGCTGTAATCTTGAGTGGGGTAAGAAAATAAGAAAAGTATCTGACGGATGCCAAGCAATTTTTACATCGCAACCGTTAGTTGGGAAGAAGGAAAAATAAATGTAATAATAACAACAACAAATAGAGAGTAGTTGACACGCCTCCCACCCCGCCTTTAGACATTTGACAAAATGCTGGTTTTTCGGTCGCCCTCATCAAATGCGATTTAGTAAAGTTGGCAGTTGGAATTGAGGCCAACGAACTTTAAAGTCTCGTCTCCCGAACAGAACAGAAATCCGGACATAACTAGACTCTCGGATACTTGGATACACATGCGTCAGCTACTTGTGAGAGTGTTATTAACGGCGAATTGGAGCAAACTACGCTGAGATTTAAGATGAAATGAGGCACAGCTAATCATAGAAGTAGCAGCAAGTGAGTAAAGCTGAAAACAGGGCTGAATCTCGAGTGCAACAACAACAACAACAACATCAACAACGACAACAAAGCTAGCTTATCTCTCTCATCAGCAGCATTGTGAGGAAAAAATATGCAAACTGCAGCGTAAAAATGTGCAGGCTAAATATGCATAAAGTATGTATAATATACTAAGATAGATACCATATAGTTAGCTATCAATCGACCTCCAATCGATGGGCTCTTGAGAACTGTTAACAAAACCAATCAGAAAATAATAAAAATACTTGTACTATGCGTTGGCCAAAACATTTGATGACTCTTCAGTACAGTGGCTTGAGTCTTTGCTATTGTCTCTGTCTTCTGACTTGTCCTTGCAGTAAACTTGATGTGCCTGCTATTTATTATTACCTCCCCTTATCTTTTTTACCTTCCATTCTCCCCCCTCTTTAAAGGGCTGTCAACTGAATGCGCTTGAATGTGTGATTTATTGTTAAGAAAAGTCTTTAAGCACCACAAAACTTCATTCATTGCACTGCGTTTTATTCAATAATTCACTCAACGCTAGTGACTATCTCACTCCCTCTCACTCTGTCTGCCTGTCAGTTAGTCGTTTTGTCATTCATTCATTAGCCGCTTCACAGTTCATTCATTCATTTATTTCATTTCATTTCATTTGGTTTGGTTTGTCTTTTGGCCCTTAGCTCTCAGCTCGTTTGTATTTGTATCTTTTTGCATTTGAGCACGTCTCGTTTTAGTTGCTTCATTTTCTCTTGACTTGTTCTTCTCTTCTTCTTGCTGTATGTACATATATATTATATTTATTTTTTTTTTTTTGCCACTTTTGCAGCTTTTTCCTTGAGCTGAAGGGCTTTTGTGTCGTGCCCTCCATTGAATTTGGATTTGGGTTCGAGTTCGGGTCTAGGTTCTCTTCTGTGCCTTTGGCTGGCTTCGCCTTCGCTTGTCGGATTTCATTCACAACGACGCCTTTGGCAAAAACATAAAAAAAAAAGAACGCAGTTCATGTCCAGTCAGCAGTCACCCATCGTCAGGTAGTCAGTCAGTTAGTCCGCCAGTTAGCCACGTCAACAGTCAATGGTAATAAACTTTGTACGGGTTAAATTTAATTAGACATTTCTCTGGCTTCCGTTGCAAATATGAAAACAAATTGGACGATTTGCAAGTGCCGTTGGGTTTGATTTCTTCTCAAGGCAAACTGCCCATCAACTGAACAAGTTTGGGCAAAGTACACAACTTATTTATGACCAAATTAGTAGCATTTCTGAGCATATTTTAATCTTTTGGTTTGCAGCAAGACGCTGTCGATCAATAAAATAGCTTGAATATAAATCGGATTATTATCCAATTAAATTGTGCAGCTTTCCTTTCGCTTAAAATAAATAAACAAGCCAGGAGTTAAAGTTTAAGTGGGAACTATATTATAGAAATAATTAAAATACCTATATAATATTGTTACTGAATATTATCTTACAGTAAATTTAAGCAACATTGGATTGACTTACTTATCGCATTTATATAGTTTAAAGAGATTCTAAGAAAATGTACAGATCTTCAAAGAGATTTAACATACATTCTTACATTTTTAGCCATATTTTTGTGCTTTTATAAAAATTGTGAGTTTTGAATGGAAAACGTATCCTAATACTGCAATTGAAAAATCTTGTATACGTAAACCTATTTTCCCTATCAACAAACTTCTCGTTTTTTAAAATAATATCATAGGTTCTCAGTGCGCAATAGCGAGTAATATAAAAGCAAAAAGAAACATATGGTCTATCTAGGCAACAAATCAGAAGAGTTTCCCATATTTTATGTACATACTCCCCTTATTCATTTTTCAATTTGACATCGCATGTTAAGTAACTGACACTTGGACATAATGTTGAGGATGTAAAAGAATTTAATTTTGCCGGTAAAAATTTACATATGTATGCATGTACTTGAGTACATAAAGGTGAGAAAATGAAGGGAACCTCCTGTGGAGGACCCTCGGTGTGTTTCAGTTCCAGTTACTTT
Organism: Drosophila sp. st01m; assembly: GCA_018901795.1. NCBI lineage: Eukaryota > Metazoa > Arthropoda > Insecta > Diptera > Drosophilidae > Drosophila > Drosophila sp. st01m. The sequence goes on from JAEIFG010001637.1 coordinate 18,329,611, forward strand.
GCCGCAAAAAACAAAGTGCGAAAAACGTGTGAAGAAAAACTACAGAGAGCGAGAAATGCGAAACATACAAACAAATGACAACAACAACAAAAAATAATGGAAATAAAAATGAGAGAAGATGCAAAGAAACAAAGGAACATATTTCTATGAGAGTGGGGAGCTGGAGAGTTGAGCTCAGCACAGTTCAGTTTAGTTGAGCTGCGAGACAGAAAGAGAGGGAGAGGCGGAGAGAGCGAGAAAGAGAGATGAGGCGCAGTCTGTCCCTGCACTTGGCAAATCCACCCTTGGCTGACTCGGCGACTTTGGTATGCCACTGGCAATTTTTACCACTTTTGTAAGGATTCCACTCAAGGCTAGTCCTCAGTTCTCAGTCCCAGTCTCATTCCCATTCCTCAGTCCCAGATCGCGGCCGTGGTTCGTGTCCCCGTCGTTAAATACGCATATCATGAAGGGCATGGCGAGTACTGGAAACATTTTCACTGCGACGCAGCGCTGCAGGCGTGTGTCAAGCCCCTGCCACGCCCCTCACGTACACACACGCATACAAATACAGAGACAGACTTCCAGACTGGCCATATGTTGTAGAGAAGATGAAAATCAAGTGAGTGCAATAAATACATATTAAAAGCGTCAGGCACACACAAAAAAAAAAAAAAACGAAGTAAAATCAATAATGGAAAAAACTTCAAGACTGAGTGCACTTTGGTTGACAAGACCATTATTATCCCAACCATTCATATCATTGTGAGAAAATTAATTAAACAGACAGAAATGAGGGATAGTCGTTGGATGCCTTAGAAAATGTATAGAAAAGAATTTTTTACTATCGATTTCTGTTGGCATTCATACTGGTCTGCATCTGTTAGAGGCTGTATCTGTATCTTTCTGGCTGCCACTTGTGACTGCAACTATAGAATTGAAGTGTGTCCTTGCAACAACATTGTTGGCATTGAAATTTTAGCTGAATAGATTCCACAACGATCCTAATTACACTTTCATGATGCTTACATGACCAGAAACCCATTGAATCAACGTCACAAGGGACCTTGGCATCATCATTCTATGTTTGTATCTGAATGTGCATGCACCAGATGCATTAACTATTTATATGCAAGTACTTTAAAGGTCAACCCATGAGCGCATGTGACCCGAAAGCAATTGGATCGATGTGTACAATAGAGTCGGATTATGTTAAGCTTTAATAATGCTCACAAATAGTTGGCACTATGTAAAATGTGTGGATTGTATTGTGTATTCTACGGGGAAGCTGGAAAATGTTCTTTGAAAAATATAAAAGCTATTTAATCCCTTTGAAAACTATTCAGAAGTTGAAGAATTATCGAAGGCATGGAATTCTGGATGGATGTACAGATAACATCCCATAACACAGAATTGCATATTATATATATTTTTTTAATTCCTCTGATTGTTTATCTCTCAGCTATCACAAGTTAATCACATTATAAAATACTTTAGCAAGTCAGATTAAAAAGAAAAACAGAAATAGTTATGCAGAGTTAAACGGAGATTTCTAATACAAAAAGCTTTTATATCACAAGATGCTCTAAGTATAAAAATAATTATATATAAAATTATTTTCTTTTAAGTTGTAAAATACAATAGATTTTAGTTTACAACACTTATCTCATTATATCTGAAAATAACTTCTGTTGTTTTATAATTTTCCTCATTCTAATAAATGTTCTTTATTAAATGATATTTGTTTTGCTTAAGCATAATATTTGTATACAATTAGAATTTCTGTATATTGTGAAATACAATATATATTCGTTTTCAAATCTAACCCTCGACGTAAATTCCTTTGTTTTATAGTTTTCCTCCGTCTGATAAAGTTCTACTTCAAATGATGTTTGTTTAGTGTCGAGTGTCTGACTCAACCGCTTATCAATTACTTGCCACAGGTCCAGGTGTTCGGTCAAGGCTACCCGAGTACACAAGGGCCTGCTGCACTCAATGGCAATCCTCTTGGCAGTCGTCACGTGTCCGATGGTCAATCCCATTGTTCATAGTCCTCATTTATTTGTGAATGAAATTGGCTTTTAATTGTTGACTTGACAAACGTCGACGGCCAAAACAGAAAAGCCAAAAACAACAACAAATAGCAATGGTATGCACATTTATTTTTCCTCTTCTTTTTTTTTTTTTTTGTTTTTGCCTTTTGTTTTATTTATGTTATTGTCTGTCTGTAGCCTGGCATGCAAATATGATTCAGAATTTGCATATAGAAAAAGTAAGAGAGTGAGAGAGGAAAAGAACAAGTTCGCCACGTTGGTCAAACGCAATTCTCGCAACACTTTCAACTAAATGACTCAGTCTGCACACTGTAAAAGAACGTTGTCAACAAATTAAATAAACTTCAATACCGATTTTATTTAATATGTAAAAGAAAATTTTCAATTCTATATATTTGTTTGCAATGTTTGGTCTTTCAATAATTTGTCTAACAACAAAATTGCTGATAATTAGCATTATAGACCGACTACCAAGTTATATTGTACTCGCACCACGGTACATTTATCCTATGTTCTATGTTTATTGTGTGTCTGTGGGCATATTTCTGGTTTCGCTCTATCTCAGTCTCTTTCTCTCCTGTCGTTTGTTTTGTTTATGTTTTTTACGACTTATTGTTTATGCAGGCAACGAGTGCGTGGAATTTGTCAAGTATTTTTCAGTATTTTTACATTTTGCTTTTCTTTTTTTTGTTATTGCTTATTCATTTGCATTTGTTTGTGTTCGCCCTGTCTGACTGTCAGTCTGTTCGTGACTGTCTGTCTGGTGAATGAATGAAAACACTCATAGCATTCACATTCTCACCGAATCGCGTGGGCGTATTTTACAGATAATAATTTTAAGATGCGATAAAAAGCATTTGACCATAAAATATATTTTTTTTTAGATAAGCAAATATGAAAAGAAAAGCTTAAACAAGAGATGTGAGAAGAATCAAATAAGAAGCAATAGATACCAGCATAACAATGGGTATTTCAGATTTTTTGTTGTGTTCTTCCTCATTCAAATCATGGGAAAAGATAACAAAACAAATCCGTGGGTTCTTTTTTTTTATATAAGAAAATAATAAAAAGCTGACACTGAGCTGAATTGTGACAGTTGTGAATTGTTTGAAATTGTTGTCTTGAGGTTGCTTTTTAATAATTTTATGCACATTTTCAGCGTAATTTACAAGGCTGCGATTATGTGGCTGAGATAAAGATAATTTGTGGGTCTTTTGTTGGGAATGTTAAAATCTTGTTATCGTAAAGATATCATTTTATTTATGTGTTATCATATTATCATAACAATATACATACAGCCAGTTAATTAATCCTCATTTCATTAACTAAGTATCTTATTAACCTTCACGCTCTCCACTCATCACATTCACTCTATAAATAACACTCAGTTTTCAATGGAGACCTGTAGCCAAATGAAGTTCATTCAACTTATTTATATTTTATGAACAGGTGCAAAACTGTTAAACAAAATACAAAAATTAAAAAAAAAGGTGGGGAAAATGTGCTAAACTTTCTCCTTGAGCTGATTTCGTTTTTCACAATTTCAACAATTTTGTACAATGCCAAACGACTGAATATATTCAATCAGTCAGTTAATTTGTACAACAAATAGAAATCAAAAGTTGCCTTTTTAAAAAGAAGCTCAGCTTAAATTTCGAAAAGCTTTTCTTTTCGCCACGCTCGACTGAAGCTGAAAGCCAAACACATAAAACGAAATGAAACTGAAAACTGCAAAAGCAAAAGCAACAACGAAAATAGCGAATAATCGAAATGTGAATAGTCAGAAAATCACTTAACGCGAAAATGAATAATAATTGAGAATATAAGAGAACGACAAGTGTGCGTAATATTAATTGCAGAAAATTGTAAATTATTCAATTGCAGTTATCCGTTGATAACTTAATTATGTAAGCTGAGAATGTTTCTTCCTATAAGTAATACTTATGTAAGACTAGAAGATACCCTAAAAATTGAGATTTGCATTTGCATCAATATTACTTGACAGATAATAAAGATCAAGTATTTATATATTTCGTCTAGCTGAAGGAAGCCAAGTAATGTTAAATATTTTAACTCTAAACCAGCTATTTATAAAGACATTTAATTCATGACATTTCCTTCAATGCTTTTTTATAACTCCCAGTTCCACAAATTATAAATAAATAATGCTTGTAAAAATGGAAAAACGCGCAGTTGGAAAAGCTACAAAAAAGTTTCAAAGTTCTATCGCAGTTTTTTATTTTTATTTGTTTTACATTCTTGACGTGTTTGTAATTTTGAGGCAATTAACCAAATAAATGGCCGTTAGATTCGACAGACTGGAACATGGCTGGATCCGGTTTTTGTGATTTTGCTTTACTCTGCTTTCAATTTATTTCGACATTTTCCCGGCATCCCGAAATATGGTTTCCACTTTGACGATTATATAAAAACGAAAACGAAAAAATAAAAGAAAAAAAACGAGTGAAAAATGAAAAAAGCGCTGGCGCCGCCATTGACAGTGACAGACAATAAAATGGGGAAAAGCAAAATATAATTGCGGCAAGTGGGCAGGTAATGGATGAAGGAGGCGGGACTGAGCCATGTTTCTATATGTATATACAGATATAAAAAGCTTTTTACTTGACAATCCCCAAAAGAGATAATCAAATTTTATTTTACACTTTGCAATAATGTGAATGAATACGGGTATTTCAAAATATGATGCGAGTGCATAGATTAAATTGATTGCTAGTTGAGTGTGAGTGTGTGTGCGTATCTGAGTGTGCGTATCTTATTGCCGCACTTTATGACAATCTGTAATTATACGCTCGAGTAAAGTGAATACACACACACACACACACTTATTCACATGTATTCACCGCACACAAAGTGAAACTTTGATCTCTAAACTCAACATCAACATCGGCAGCAGCAATTTCATTTATTAATATTACGAAAAATGGTTTGAGAGGCTTGAAAATGCGCAGATGGGAGTTCGTTATATGAATACTTATTGAGTTATTAAAATGGAAAAGCCGTAAAGAAGCATTAGAAACTAACTGAACTTGGGCAATAATAAACTAATTAATTAAAGCAAATATTCTGCAAGTTGATGACATATGACAGAAATCAATACTGTAATTGTTAAGTATCTCAACCTCATTTAAAACTATTTTATTTAAACTTCCATTATAGTTCCTGATTGTTTCTTGAATGTATACCAAAGATGCAAACTTACGTTATATTTCCTGATTGTTTCTTAATAGTTTTACTCAAATGTATCTCAAAGCATCAAACACTTTCGCACTTTCCTCAACTTTTTACAAACTGTTAAACGAATTTCTTGCAACCTTTTCGAACGTTTTATAATAATTTCTTCAAAGTTTTATAGTAATTTATGTCCAACCATGTCCTCTGCTCACTTTTCTCCCAACTTTTGTACTTTTCCAACAAAGTTGTCGGAGTTTCTTATCACAACTGACAGTGCCAGACAAGGTGCGGTCGTGTCGACTTCAAAGAACTGGCCCGTCCGTATCTAGATTGTGGTTTACGGAATACAAAACACGCTGCACGGTATACACACTACAAGGAAAAGTTGTGCAAATTTCTTCTTTTTCGCAGAATGTGGCTAAAAAGATGTCGGTCTGGCAACTGGCAGATGCAAATGAAAATTCAAATAGAAACTACAATTCTGGCGAATTTTTAATGCTCTTTTATGTCGGATTATTGAAGAATTTTCTATTTTTTAAAAACAATTCGTTAACAATTTACAGATCACAATGGACATATTAACGCAGATCTTCAACGAATGCCTCATATATGCACTTAATGAGCTTAAGAGGGTATTACTGAGAGTATCTGCAGCCAGATACAGTATCTATTACTCTGACTCGTTGCCTGTTGTAAACATTATATATGTATACGTATAATATCATCTCTTTGGTGATTCAACGTCGACTGTTCGAGCTATGCGATTCCGGGAATCAAGTGCAATATCCAGGATGGATAAGGAGAGGCCGACAGAGACCACAGCCACAGAGAGACACTGCGGATGTGGGATGTCGTTTAAAAATTGCCAGACGGCGTAAAAATTGACAGACGTCGCATATCCACAAAAAAATATCAAGAAACACAAGCATACAAAAGACAAACTTCTGAATGGCCTGGTGAAAATCATAATAAAAGTGCACATAAAAAGAATAAAACAAAAAACAATCAGAAAAGAGACAAAAAAAAAAATAAACGAAAGTGGCGACAACTTCAACTGGAACTTCAATTCCAAATTCGGTGTTGGACAGAAAAGCCGGCAGTTCAACCATTAGGCAGCAATTAAATGAATTAAATTTCACATTAATTATTTAAAAATACTTTAGCAGACAGACACATGGATACAGATACACAAAGAGCTGTTTATGAAGTTAAAATTAACTGCTGTTGCTTTTTGGTGCTCTTTCTTCATTGCTGTAGAGTCTATACTCTGTACATGTCAAGTGGCAGGAGTATTATACACAAGATTGTGAAATTGAAGGAGCTAGTTTTATCCCTAAAGAGTCATCATATTTTGTAAGGTAATAAAATGTATTAAATAATTTACTGAATACTATTATTTGCCTATGAATTAATGGAAATGCAATTGTATTAGTATTCATTGTTTTAAAACATACATTAGGTATGTAAGTATCCTTTACATAGTATCTATTTGTCGAGTACACTCCACTAGAGCTTCATTTGTTATTACACATTTTACTTATATTTTGGACACAATTTTGATTTCATGTTTCCACACTGACGGTTCACTGACCATGTTGAAACACCAACAAACACCGGACGCCGGTCAGCTGGGAGCTTGAGTGTTAACAAAGGGAGATAGACAGAAGAGAAGAGCGAGAAAGAGAGTGATGCTCTCCCATCATCATCATCAATGTTGGAGAACTGGTTTTGGCACTGTTCAATGGCTCATTTGTTATGCTTTTTCTTTACTTTATTTTTGGAACTTGCTTTTACAACAAATGCTTGCCAATTTTCTTAATACGCTTTGGCAAATATTGTTGTTTTTTTTTTCAGAATATTTGGTTTTTTTGGAGGGAGAAATCAAGTGAAATTTAAACAAATTAAGCCATAGTTGTAAGACTTTTACTAATATGATTAAATTGATATTGACCCAGACATTTATGGAATTAGGAATGTAAATAGTTATGGACATGACAAGCTACAGTAACAAGTAACTTTCGATGACTGTTTAACGACTTTTGCCATTTTGGGAATTCATTTAACACATTCCATAAAGATAATAGTTGCTTTAAGGCATTAAAAGCTGTTTTTTTTCATGTTGGTAAATGTTATTTTACTGCTGTTTAGCTCTGATTGAGTTCATATCGATGGAAAATATACCTTTCCGCTGCATATCCGTATTTTTAGATAAAATTTTAATAAAGTTATTTGCATTCACAGAATTCATATTTTAATGCCATGAATTTATGACATTTAAATTGAAGAACTTTTATGGCTTTTGGGCCCAGTTTTTGCAGATTGAACACTTTACTTTGATTGCGGCCTTATGTCTGGTTGTCTCTTTATAGTTGGAATATAATCAGCCTTATAATTCTATAGCCAGTTAAAATCCAACTCGACATCTGAAATTCAATCAGTGGCCGCTGGCATTGAGGCTCAAGGCGCTCAATTTCTCAGTCCCCAATCCGCAATCCCCATGTCCCATTCTTAGTTGAGAGAGCGAGAGATTGTGGCACATGTGAGAGGTGTTTGTATCTGTAGCTCGTATCTAGCTACAGGTAAATTGCAGATACACACAAACACACACAGATACAGCTGGTACGTGCTGTGGCAAGCGAGAAATCTCAATTCTCATTACAGTTACAATTACGAACGTGATTTGTGCTGCAGTCTCATATCGAGACTGGAGGCAGGTTGCCTCATTGATGGATTTGACGCCGCCTCAAAATGCAGCTCTTTTCCCCTCCCCCTCCCTCTTAAGCACACAATGTGGCCCCGTAATCTCCTCCTTGCTACCTCCACAACTGAACGTGGAAGAACAGGTTTCCCTGGTTCTGTTTGGATTGTCGTGAAAGCGATTCTTATGGCATTTGAAACGTATTGCAGAATTTTTATATATATTTTTATATTTGTTGATGTTTAATATTAAATATATGTATATTAGCTGTGTATGTATGTAAGTGTGTTTAAATAAGATATAGCATATCATGTATACCTTATAATCAAAAGTGAAACATTTGTTGTTTTGCTGTTGATTTTTGCACAAGCTTAATGTATTTGACCTTGTGTGCTTGTTAACGGCCAATGCTGATCCAGAGGGGGCGGGTGTTAGGGAGGTAGTAAGTGGTTAAACCTAATAAACACATCAATTGCAACAAATGTGCAGGCAGATTGTACAGGGGGATCTTACGTTCCCATTTGTTTGTTTGGGGAATATAATTCAATGATTGCGTCCCCTTCAAACAAACACCTATGTACATAAATAAATGTGCACTATAAATATACTCGCATACATACAAATATGTAAATATTTCTGTGTCAATCAATCAAGTGGTGTCAAAAATTTATGACCTCAAACATAATCACAACAACAGAAAGAAAATGTTGAATATGGAAGCGTTTCATGCGCTTATAATTAGTTGACGCATTATCTCCATACTTCCCTCCCTGAGGAAAATAAATATTGCGTTCTCTCAATTTCTGCTGTTTACAAATTATGTTTGTTTTTCCTACTATTGGCTGTCTCGCTTTCTTTCTTTCGCTTTTCGTCAGCTAATTTATGCAAACAGTTTTCAATGAGGCGCATCTCTAAAGGGGACGGCATTGTGGAAATGCGGTATGCGCTTTTTTTTTTTGGGGCAAGCAGAGTGAGATGCGGGTGCTGTGTGGGCGGCTGCAACGCTCCACTGGGAATGCAAAAATAAATGTAGAAAGATTGAATGAAAATGGACAAGAAATTACATAAATATGAATGCATGAAAATGTCAACGACAAAGTTGAGAAATCGTTATGACTTACACTCTTTAAAAACATTAATATAGAAGAATATTGAAAGAGAGAGTAACAATAAATGAGTGACCATTGGAAAAACAGCTGATTCAGCTAATTCTTTGATAACTGTCTTAGATTTGACAAAGAAAACATTTTAACATATTTTGTTTTTTTTTAATTTTAATTTTAATGTAGTTTAACTATTTTTAAAAATATAGTATCATAATATTTTTGTTAAGTAAATGTTTTGACAAATTAAAAAGTTTACACTTTTTATATTTCAGAAATATTCCAATCATATCTTTCAATCGTTTGATTTTCTATTTTTATTATAGTTACAAATGGCAATAATGAAATATGTTGTCTTCGTCACAACAATTACTTAACTAGCAGTATCTTTATTAGCTGCCATTGTTTTTCTGTTGTTTGTTTAATTGGAACATTTCATATTGGTCCAATTGTCAACATGACTATTACTATTTGAATATTTACAACTGTTCGACAACTAATTTGAATTCGTATTAACAGCTGTTGTTTGGAGTTGATGTTCTTATTGGTTGGCATCGTATACAATAAGAAATATGCTGAGCAGGAGGAACTGGCATTGCTGTTGTTGATTTTGGTTTTGGTTTTGGATTTTGTGTGTTGTGTGTTGGAGTCTAAAAATAACATCAAAGTGCATTGCAATGCACGAAATGCGAAGCACGAAAGGATTTACGAGCTTGATCGAAAACAGCCCTTTGGCCCCAAAAGCAAAACATGCAAAGTAACAACAACAACAGCAGCAGCAACTGTAGCAACTGCAGCAACAATAATAATGATGACGATGAGTGGCATTTTGGAGCTGGCAAATGCCAGGAAACAGGCGACGCGACGTTGCAACGTTGCAACTACAATTCCAACCAAGTAAAAGTAAAGAAAATTATAAAAAGCAACGACATAATGAAGAAGAAACACAAAGATATGGCCAGGCTAATAATAGAAAATCCATGATGGGTACACAAGAAGAAGAAGCAAAAGAAGACATTGAGGAAAAACTACAAAGTGGCTAAGTGGAGACAACGCCTTCAACTCTCTCTTCTCTCTCTCTCTCTCTCGCTCTCGCTTTCTTCTTCACACTCAGTCAGCAATTATGTTAAAGCGCATAAAATGATTGTAGAAATAATATTTTTATATTTACATAATCATATGCGAGTGGGAAAGCTGTAAATGTAAACACACTACAGTGCAATCTTTGCAACATACATTTTCCTATTACACACATCACCTGTTTGTCGTGTGTCCACAAGACAACACAACACAACACAACTCAGTGTATCTAGTCTGGTCATGTGTGTGTGCGTGTGACGTCCATTAGCCATGTGAAAAGTTCATTTGCCCCGTCTCATAATTTGCCGCTTGCATGTTAGCAAATAAACGTCCAGCCAACGGCCATTGACGCCTCCCTCTGCTTCCTTCCGCTTCTATTCCAGGCTACTCAAATTACAAAGAGTATTTGCAAGAGAAAGAGAGAGACAGAGACAGAGAGAGGCGTAGAAAGTGAGAAACACTCCACATGCCAAAAGGAGTTCCAACACTCACTTGAGGCTATTTTGAGACATTTGCAGTGGCCCATGTAGAAGACTCAATTTCCATTCCCATGCCCATTTTCCATCTCTCTTGCCTCTCCTCTCATTGTCAGATGAGTGCGATCTTTTTTATGTTTCTGCAATTGGCAGCTCCACTGAAGCAGCAACATTCCCAGCGCGACACACAACCCAAATCCTATGAAATGTAGTTTCTATCGTTGCCCCCAAAGTATCTAATTACATCGTGTCGTATAACGACTCTGAATATAGTCAAATTCCGCAATGCCAGAGGCAACGCCTACAACTGCAACCTAACGGTGGCACAGTGGGCAGAAGATCCAACAAAAAGTTACTAACATTACATATAGAATCGTACATAGACAGAAAAACTTATGCCAGCTTAAATTCCATGAAATTATCATTTAGTTTTATGAACTACAAATTGGACTGTATCTAAGCGTAGGCAATTCAAGAGATGCTATAAAAATTAATATACCAATAATTTAGCTGAAATTATAGTCAATGTTGTGAAGGGAATTCAAATATTTACATAAAAAATCAGCAAAAACTATTTCTTTTAAGTGAAAAATACCTAAAATATTTACAAAGTTTATAATAATAAAACTTTTATAGCGATTAGTTATGGGTTCTCTATAATTATTATTATAAATAAAGTGAGAAAATAAAATCTAAAATTCTCAAGCACCGTTGTTGTTTCAATTATGACGTCTGTTTGTATAAAATGAATAAATTATGTGCTCAAATTGAAGAAAAATATTTAGTTTACGAACAGAAGCGAGTCTGAATATGGTTAAACTTATTTTGGCGAGGACTGTTTACTTTATGAAGGTTGACACTGTGTGATTTTTCGTTGCTTTCTAAATTTATATTTGAAACTGAAGGTTTCCGATTGTTCCGACTCTGAATAATAAATAAATATTTCGAATTTGGAGTTTACTATCCCGTGTATTTACTATAAGAAGTCGCAACTGTAGCTAGAATTTGTTAGTCATTTATATTTGTGTTTACTGTGCAACCCTTTTGAGTTTCGATTAGAATGGCTCTCGTCCCACTGTTCTGTGTCGTCAATTGCCATGTTAGTTGTTTGCTAGTCTCTTGTCGCATTTATTTGGCTTGTGTGTGACTGTGATTTTTTAGCTTCAGAGTTTGCGGCTGCCAGTCGGTCTGGCTCTGGTCTGTGATCGACCTGATGGCGACTGGCGAATGGTGAGTAGTGACTGTCGACTGCGGTTGGTGGCTTGTAATCTGTACCCAGACACAGTTGTACAATGTAATTTTGTAATTACAACAACAACTGCGAACACAAAATACAAAAATCTAAAGGAAAACGAAAACCTAAACAACAAAGACAATTGCATCTTCTGAGTTGCCTTTATTCGTTTGAAATTTGGTTGAATAATTTTGTGTGGGAAATTTACACGAAATGCAGCGGGGAACAAATGTATTATTTGATTGCTGATGAGCTTTCAGCTCTAATGACAAGTATGCTGATCATTTGTTATATAAATATACCTACATTTCCAGCAAGTCACTAAGGCCTCAATAGTCACGTATTTATATTTAAGCTTTTGGCCTGTTGGGTTGGTTTCTATTTATCGGTTGGTGGCTGTTTTCATTTATTGGGTTTAAATACCAGAATATAAAAAATAATCACAAGAAATTTTAAAAGACTGATTTGTTTTGTACATTTCAGAACTTATGTTTTGATTTATGTTCAAATATAACACTTTTAAGCTTAGTATATAAGAAATTTAATTGTATCTACTGCCGTTGACTAAAATATCATTTATTGATGTAGAAGCTACCAAACAATATGTCTAATAGTTAATTACTATCAATATATTTGCACTTAATATTAGAACAAAAGAAAATCCCAAACAAACCGAAAGAATGGAGAATGGAAAATACTGGAATTCTGTTAAACAATGCACTTGCAACTCATCCATTATCGAAATTGCTTGAATTCTACTTAGATAAGTGGTCACTTTGTTGTTTGATAAATACTTGAATTCGCTTTTGCCTTTCGATGGCAACCAATGCAATGCGCTGTGTACTCAGCTCAAAGTGCAGCGCAATCTGTGACTCAATGCGGTCACACACATATGTATGTGCACATGTATTTAAGGGCTTATCACAGAACAGTTAGAGAGCTCGTAATACTCTTAAAGCAAAATATAAATAACAATAATTGCAAACTAATTGCAGTGCAGCAGCAACACCAATAACAACAACAATGAGTAAGCGAATAAAATGCAATAATTTTGATATAATCTCGAAAAACTCTAAAGTGGATGTGGAAAGGGGAAGGGGAATATGAAGTGCCAGAATCAAAGGAGATGAAGAAGAAGAGAATTCCAATTGGAACGAGTGGCAATTAGACTCTGACTGATATAATTTCTGCCATTTGTGCAACTCTTGAGACATTTAATGAGTTATGAGCTGGAAGGTGTACAGTAATATGCAATTTCCCGAGTACATGCTGATTGGCTGATAATAAATCTAATCATACGCCCCGGAGTGTCTCCCACTCTCGTTGCGGTAGGACAACAACTGAGAGAAGAGTCGACTAAAAGAGGATAAGAAACAACGACAAGGACATAAAAAAGCTATTAAAAAATTGCCATGAAGAGGGGAAATGTTGCAACTTGCCAAGGCAAACTAATAACAAATATGTAATAGAAAAGAGCGAAATGCGGAAAAGGCAAAAGGCTGGAAAATGCGTGAGGAAAAACGCAGGAAATGCCCGTCAACTGTTTTTCTCATTTTCCTTCAGTGAGGGGGTGGCTGCTGTTATTGCTGTTGCTGCTGCTGCGTACATAGGTCACAAGCGCCATTTCAACCACTGTTAAGAAGCATAAGAGTAAGGGGAAGGCAAGTGAGGGAGTGTGTGCGGGGGCGGGTGTGTATTAAAAGGAGCAGCAACAGCCGAAACCGCCCTGTCAGCGTCAACAGCAACAACAAGAAAATTCCAAATTTAATACATATCTTTGACGCGTGTCTCGTTGTGTTGCTCTTGTAAACAAAAGCGAACAGCAAAAACTACAATAATAACAACAAAAGCAACAACAACAGTATGTAGAACTATATGTGCATAGGCGATGCCGGCAACAATAGCAACAACAACAACGCACATTCCGCTTCTATGATAATCGGAAGCAATGAAAGAAAGAAATTGGCTCAATTGGAGAGCGGCCGCCCACAGAGTGCAGGGGAAGAGAGTAGGCAAGCAAAAGAGAAATAGAGTGAGAGAGTATGAGCTGTCAAGCTAAATGTTAACTCTATGTACACTTTATATGTATGTGTGATTGAATGAGTGTATACACCAGTGATGCCAACTATACGCCATAGAAACAGAACAAACCGATCAGGATAAAGAGTTCTTTCGTAAAAATTCAGATTTTCAATGGATTTTATTATTCGAATCTTATTAATGTATATTTGTCTTTTTACTATAACTAAGTTCAGTTAGACCATTTTTTTTAATTATTAAATTTAATGTTTGTTTTTTTGTAGCGATTGTAGTATTTACAAAAAGGACAGATATGTCTAAAAAAAACTCTAAAGCAGCAACACTGGTATACACACTGTCAGTGCATTTGTATGCTGCGGGTGGCTTATGTACATACACACATTCAAATACACACACACGCACAGACGTATATAAACGCATACTCACCATTGTGTTCGGTAAATATGTTTAGGCCGACGGTTGGATTGCAACGATTATCCTTATGGGAGGTATTGGAGCCACCCCGATGTGATGACAATCCACTGGAGCCGCTTGAACCGATGCTAATGCCACTGCTACCATGACCCGCAGATTGATGTGATTTCATACGCGATCCACGTAATGTTGAGCCAGCGCTTAAGGCGCCCCCAGAGCTGCCCACGCTAATGCAATGTGGTGATCCAGATGCTACCGGACTGCTGCTGCTTGAGACAACGATGCAGCTAACAGTGCCGCCATGTCCACCGCCCCCGCTTGAATGCGAGCCCCGCTCCTTGCCCTGCTGAGCCCCCATCTTCAATCACATGCACCCACAAATGGAGCTGCTGCTGCTACTGGTGGTGGGTGGGTGGTTGAGTGACTGTTGCTACTGTTGCTGATACGCTCTTGCGCAGCAATAACAATTTATACACTATTTTTCTTAGATATATTATTTTTGCTCAATTTTGTATAATTTGCAGTTGCGTTTTATTTTTAATTATTATTTTTTTCTTTATTCTCTTGCGATAAATATTTGTATGCACTTTTCTTTTTTTAATTTTATCGCATTCGCGTTTGCTTTATTTTAATTCGCTGCTCTACACATTTTCTTTCGTGCGTCGTCGTCGTCTCTTTTCTTTCTTTCACGAGATACGCTCTTTTCTGCTCCCGCTCCACACACCGTTCCGATTTGCTACTCCACTTTGCAATTTGAGAGTAGACAAAATTCAAGGATGTTGCGAAATTGCCAAGTGATTTTTGCACACCAATTTTTTGTGGGCGACAACAACTAAATTTGTTTGTATTTGGCTTGTGCCTGTGCTTGGCTTTTTTCTACATTTGTTGAGTGCCAGCCTTGGGGGGGAGAAGGGGTCTGGCTGGCTACAAACACGCCCTAAAATGCACTTTGTCTGCCCGTTACGTCTTTTTGCTGCATCTGCGTCTCGTCCGGTGGGTTTCTTACATATTTCGCATTTTATACATTGTTTAGATATTGAGTTATACTGTTGTTATAACTGCAGCTTTGAAGTTATCTGTAGCTTTGCATTTTTTCTATTACACACACACAAAAATTATCACCCGCACAAAACAGCGACACCGACCGACTTTATTAAAATTTTCAATAGGACTAACTGCTAATGTGACCGTTTGCAGTTACCCCGAGAATAACTAAAGCTCATTTTATGCACCCAACTTCACCTGAGTTGATTATTGCGTGCAGCCAACTTAACGATAGGTTCATTGCTCGAACTAGCTATTCAATTTTTGATTAGCGAATGAATCGGTTGTTGTTAAATTTCTTATCGGACGACCGCCACAATATTTTAACCGTTCGGAGCTAAAATGGTCAAATATACCAAAATTTCAGCGATATTTAACCGAAATTTAATAAATATATTTTTTGTGAGTTATATAAAATAAAGGGTGACTATTTGTTTCGATGTTAAAAGTTTGCTGTGCCTCAGAGGGCAAAGGTAATTTATTTTGTTTATTAAAAATCAAATCAGACGACAACATTTTAAGCTAAACTTTACAAACATTTTTAATTGGAAATTACACGACTATTTCAACAGCTGGCAGCGCTGCTGCTATATTTGACAGTAACTGCTGCTAACTAAGCTGTTTTATAAGTATTGTTGGGTTTGATCAATTATTAGCTATTTTATATCGAAGTTTCATCTGTTTTACGAATGTTATTTAGCTAGAAAAAGCTATATCCACCTACAAAATTGTGATAAAGTATGACCGCATTGACAGAAAATATACAATAAGTAACGTAAATCGATTTAATCGACTAAAAATCGAATCGGGTCAGAGCTCTACTGAACGATTCCGATACAACCTCTAATAAATAGATAGTTCTGGAATTCCTAGATTTAATTACAAAATAGTCATATATTCTATTAAGTAAAGCATTAACAAAGCACCCAAAGTAAGCATATTGAAGTTATAAAAGGTTGCCAGCAGCGTTGCTTCATATTTTGTGTTTATTTCATATTTTCGCTACAAAAAAAATAAGATGTCGGACTGGGATACGGTAACCGTGCTAAGAAAAAAGGCACCAAAGTCTAGCCAACTGAAGACCGAATCAGCTGTTAATCAAGCACGCCGTCAGGGAGTTGCAGTCGATACACAGCAAAAATGTAAGTAAAATGTTGGCGGATCCTCTATTTTAACCTAATTTGACACGGACAGCGGCAAGTGGTGGGAGGCGGCATGTTGACAAGCGGGGCAGTTGCAAGGAAAGCTACGGATTGCGTGGCGTTTGTTGTTGTTTTCTTCGGCTTAAATATATGATGAGCTAGTATGTGTGCACGTGTGTGTGTGCTTGTTAATTTCGCAACGCTTTTGCATTTCTGCACAATGCGAAATCAAAAGCTTTCCTCCCTTTGAAAAGCGTCAGCCATATTGGCTACAATTTGTTGCTGACCTACAAATACAATGTTGTCTCTTGTTTTTAATTGATTTCATTTTTTGGGTTATTTTTATTTTTGCTTTAGATGGTGCTGGCACCAACAAGCAGCATGTGACTACCAAGAACACTGCCAAGCTGGACCGTGAGACTGAAGAACTGCGTCATGACAAGATTCCGCTCGATGTGGGCAAAATAATTCAGCAGGGGCGCCAGAACAAGGGTCTCAGCCAGAAGGACTTGGCCACGGTAACTTAAATGCAATAAAAATAAATGTATAAAACCATAATATTGAATACATTTTCAACTTTTAGAAAATCTGTGAGAAGCAGCAGGTTGTGACTGACTATGAAGCCGGACGCGGCATTCCAAACAACTTGATATTGGGAAAAATGGAGCGTGTGCTTGGCATAAAATTACGTGGCAAGGAGCGCGGCCAACCAATGGCGCCTCCCGGTAAAAAGTGAGATGATGCTGCTGCGTCCACTGCATCAGGTGGCGCTCCAACGCACAGAAATGCCAGACAACAACAGCAACAACAAAATGAGTTTGGTTGGAGCACTGTGAGCAGCAGACGCAAATGAAGCACTATCGGGAGGCTGTAGAACCAAACAAAATCGGGTCAAACAAATGCAGCAGCAAAACGAGGAGAAAGAACGAGTTAAAAAAAAAAAGAAAAATACAGAAATACAACAACAACCAATCGAAGCATGCAACAATGAAAGACGCACCAACTATGAGCGCAACTTGTCAATATCGAATCAAACGATACATAAACATTTCCCACAATTTTTTTTCTCTTTTATTACTTTCTGACAAAAATTCGACCATTGTAATTCAATATCAATAATATCATCAAGCATAGACACACTCATATAACAAGCAACTAAACAATAATTAAAGAACATGAAGAAATTAATGATATTAAAAACCATGGCTAAAATCCCTTGCATTTTGTGCTCATGGCTGGAACAAACGCTTTGTTCATTTGGCATTTTACTATAAAATATTGTTTTGTTACATCAAAAATTGAGTTTATTTTTGAAACTTAATTTAATTTATGGATATACTATTTATGCATTAAATATGGCATTGAATACACATACAAAAACCAACAAATACAGATTTCTTTCAATTCAGCTTAAATTCCTTTCCTCCCCATTTATTCCTTTTCCAACTCACGCATGGCTCATCTAGTGGTTGTTCTCATAAATCTATATAAATATTCAACACTCATTCATATATATATTCATACATTAAATGAAATAATAATTCATGCATACATAGGTAAAAAAAATATGTGTATTTAGCGCTTAGTCGGTTTTTTGTAATCTATCGTATATATATAATAATATATATAATAATATATATAATAATACGCCTACGATCAAGGGCCTTGAAACGTGGATATATTTAAATATATATACAAGAATACATTAAACATATTATACAAATTATGTGAAATGTATTTTAACAACTTTTTCTAGTCTAGTATTTAAATATTAGCGATAGACTTTTCAATATTTTCCTATCGCATCTTTGGAAAATTAACTTCCTTGCGTAAAATTTATGCAACTTAAACAATTTAACAAAAAGAAAAAGAAAACCAGTAAAATATAAAATTATATACATACAAACATATTAATGTACATCAATGTGTAGTGAAACATTTTCCAAAAGCCAAAAGAAATAAATGTTTTTTCCCCATCTTTGATGTAAACTTGAATGACTTAATTATCAGATACATTCGATTAAGCTTGGCGAAAGAAATAAAACTTATTAACTATGCATGTCGATTAAATTGCTTTATAATAAGCTCTTAAGGTTGGTAAATATATTATATGTCGAATCCAAATGCCTAATATACTTACAGCGATTTGGAAGAGCAGGCAGTTCATCTTTAAAGTCTTCACTTTGTGTTCCTGGTGAATCCTGTAATATTTTTAATAAAATCGAAAGAAATAAAAATACAATTTTCAGTTCCTTTTCCTTTGTTACATTTTATTAATCCGTTGTTTGTCATCTTTTTGTTTTAATTACCCGACAAAAAATCCAAATTGTTAGCTTACTCTTGCATTTAGTTACAAATTTGACTGGCTCAAAGGATCCAATGGGAATCGCTCTCCCTTCAGCTTTCTTTTTCTCTCTCTCTTAATCTCTTTCTCTCGCTTTCGCCCTTTCTGTTTCTAGTCATTCGTTCTGCTTCGTTTATACTAAATTAACTTTTCAAGTAGGACTTCTTTGCTTATTTAAATTACGCATTTTTTTTCTTGGTTTTTCTTAGAAATATAAATATAATTTAAACATTTATTTTGTTCTTTATCTGTTGTTTATGTTTTGTTTTTTATTTGTTACGTTCATATCAAGGACCTAATCGTTCCTTCATTCCTGCTTGCTTGCGGTGTAGAAACTTTGATTTCGAAGAAAAGTTTCGAAACAAAAGGAAACTAAATGCACGCCCCTGTTATTCTCTTGCTATACGGTTATGAAATTAAATATTGTATACAATTTATTACTTTACAATAACAATTTGCGCTTAAATCGTCGTCATTATCATGTTGAACAAGTTTGAAAGGACTAACTTATTTAAGCATATTCGTTTTCTTTCTTAGCATTTGGTTGTTTTTTTGTTGTTGTTTTAACTGGCTGGTTATATAAATATACATAAAATACAAGTATATCTCGAGACTTAAAGTACAATTCGGTTCCAGCTACAAAAGACATTTGCTACGTCCCAACACAATAATTATAGAGATACATAAAGAGATATATTTATATATTGTATATAGGGATATATCATATACGTATTCATGGATAACTGAGCGGCGGTCTGAACCCATTAAGAAATTAAGAATTGAAATTAAATGAATTTTAAATTATGTAATGTTATGTTAATTTATTTATGTTTATCTCTGAGGTTCGCCTCGGGTCTTATATATGTAGCTCCCCATAAAATATGTAGATATTATCCGATACTACGCGGGGCGCGGGGGAGCTGCACTCTACGAGTATACAAGCATTCGATAAGTTGATCATCCATTGCTAACTTTTTACAAAACACAAGTCGGAGAGACAGAAATTTGCTCTTTTGCTTCAAAATTTGTTTGTTTTTTTTTTTTTTTGTTTTTCATTATATACATGACATTATATAAACATATATATCTATCTAGATATATATTGGTTTATTGGTATGTGTATAAGCCAGCCGCCTGGTAAAACTCTATGCTTATAATTAAATATTTCAAACGCCCCCCGTGTGCGTCCCCGTGTTGGTGTATTGGTTGTGTCTGTTAAATTGTGTATGTGTGTGTGTGTTTGTGAATGTCCGTTAAAATTAAAAAACAACTTTTATACCGGTACTGCATCGGAAAATGTCCTTAGCCTTAAGAGGGAGGAGGGAGGAAGGGGCGCTTGCCAGTAGAAGTAGAAATAGTGGGGAAAATAGGGGGAGTGGTTGTTGCATGCGGCATGTGGCATGTGGCAACACCTTACTGCGCCTTGGCCTTGCGCAGATAGGCATTTTGGGCATCATCAATGCCGCCAGCATATTTACTGGAATGCGGCTCGGCGGTTGACGGACTGGAGAGCTTGGCGGTATTCTGGGCAACCAATGAAGCGGCCATCCGGCGGCTCTTGTGTCCGCCCGGCGACAGGTATGCCTTGTAGAAGAATCGCGCGAACAACACAAAGTAACTGAAGTACATTGCAATCGATAGATTGATATTGCGCTGCGATATGTTGCATGATGATGTGCCATGAGTCTTGAGGAAACCATTCGCCCACACATTGATCGCACATCCAATGATCATTTGCGTCAGCTGCAGCGACGTGATAATCATCGATATAAATCTTGGTGGATTAAAGCGTGCCGCCTTCAGTGCATAATAGCTGTACATCACCGAGTGGACGCAATAGTTCATCACAATGAACCAACGGGCGGAGCTTGTGTATTCCGTATAGCTGAACCACGAGTAGATCAAGACTGTGATGTGATGATACCAATGCAGGAAGATCAATGGTTGCTTGCGCAACACGATAAATATCGTATCGCCCAATTCCGGTAATTTACTCAGTACAAACAACCAGGTCCAGAAGCCGCAAACGCGATCTTGTTCAATATAGCTGCAGTGGACAGAAATAAAGATAGTGCACGGTTAGTAAACACAGTGGAAAATCAGGTTACAACACTCGATGACCTTGACTGTTGTTGTTATTGTGTGGAAAACTTACCTGGGTACACAGACCGAGTGGAAAAGTCCATAATGACGCAGCACGTGCAACAGTTCAGGTGCCGTGCGAGCAGCTCCCATAATGCTGAACATCGCCAACAGTGTGTTCCATATGATGAGCGGGCCTCGTAGTTGAAATCTATAAAGAAATATCATTTAATTAGTTACTACACTTCAATTACGCTTAATTCTTGAGTGCTCTCGACTGGAGAATACTTTGTAATCTATAGTACATACACAGATTTCTTATAATTAGTTGCTGTAGTTTTAGAAGTCTATAACCTTAAGTATTAAGATAATATGAATTAAAATACATTCCAAAGGAGCGGAAATAATCTTATTCTGAATTAACTTCTGCAACTTGTAGGCGTTTGTATTGAAATATTTCCGAAAATATTCAAATATTAAATCCAAATTAAACTGCAATATTTGGACTATAAATATAAAAAAGTACATTCTTTCAAGTATTAAGTTCATTTTCAAACATTACAGGGTATACAAGTAAACTGTAATTTGAATTCTTTAGAGTTGGCATAGAGGTTTCTTAATAGTTTTGAGATACACTCAATTGTCACCTATGTGGAATGAGTTTGTCATTTAATTATGTAAATTTGCATTGCATAAAACAAAGATCAATAACTTTTCAACTGGTTTTAGCCTCATGCGGGAGGGGGAAAATATCAAGTACTGTGTGCCAAAACAATGACTTGAAAAAAGGTCGTCACTCGAAAATCGCATTGAGAATTCATTAGCTATCTAACAAAATGATTTAAGTTTATATCCTTAAGCACTTAACTTAATGGCATTTCAATTCGATTGGTTCATTAGATGCCATTATGTAAGTAAACCTATTCAATTTTATAAAATAAGGTGATGCCAGTGTTATGATTTTAGAATTGAGTTATCAGATCTTACGCTGTAATCGTACGATCGTCTGAGACTGACATTAAAACAAATTAATGAATGACACGATTTAAATATACCCTTCAGGAAGGACAAGCAAATTTTATTATGAGCATCTAAAGATATTATCAATTATATGATCAATTTCCAAAAGAAAAAAATAAACTCGTATTTCTTCAAAGAGAAATTAAAGTTTTCTCTATAATAAAATATAAATTACTTAGTATTTTTACATAAATTCAGCACGTGCTAGAATTCCCTTTTATACCCAATAATTTTTATCACATTTAATTTAATTTAATGTCTTTAATAATAAACTTGCTCTGTTCAAACATGTTTTGCATTTTGAATAAGTTTTTGGGCGTCTCATGTCAGATTTAATGGGTCTTTAAACCACCGGCGAATTACAGCTCTTCTCAAATGTGAGTAAGTTTGTCGGCACACGAACATGACTCAAGGGCGTGCCCGGTGAGTAAAAATAAAGAATTGAAAAAAATAATCGACTTATGGAAATGAAATCAGTCAACGACTCAGCCACTTGACAAGCTGATAATCATTTCCGATTAAATGGCAATTCAATAATAGTTTTTTTGTTTGTTGCACATATTTGTCTGCCTTTACGCAAAAAAATCAACCCAATAGGTCCCTGTCTATTAGTCATAGTGAAATCTAAATCACAGAGTAATAAAAAAAAAGTGATTCGACTCTTATCAGGGAATGTGGCGTGTTTTTAATTCTATTCCACAATAAGCACATTTCAATTTCATGGACAATGTTTTGGGCAACTGCATTTAATGGTTTCAAATCAAATTCAGAAAACAAGGAAGTGATTTTGAGAAATCGCTAATCGCTTTAATTCGAAAACTGCGCAATCTTATAATGCTTGTAGAAACGAAAGCAAATGGAGGGAATATATAAAATATTTCGTAGGATAGATTAGCTTAGATTACTTAGTTGTCCAATATATCGCATAATCAAAACGATACTGATTTTTTCCATTATGTTTTAACTGTTAAAGCTCAGTATTTTTAAAACTAAACAGGTGTTCACATCATTACCTTTCTTGCTGTATGTCTGAACTATCATAGTTAAAATTTCCTAAAATTAAACAGGTGTTCATAGAATTTACGACTTGTAGTCGAAACTTTTATCAATTTCATTACTAATTACAGAGTACAAAGTTTATCGATAGAGTTTATGATTATTCACCGTTATGATAAAGATACGTTGTGTCTTAACGAATCCTACGTACAATCTTAATTAATGGAATCATAAAATTTGATTTCGTTTAAAAGAACAACTTGAGAATCTTTGCTTTCAAGAGAGAAGACACAATTTCCATATGCAATTTTTAACTACAAAATTGTCAGAGATAAGAAACGAGGGGCATAAATTTGACAATTAAGCTGCGTATATGCTGGTCACTTAAATAGTACATACATCTACAACAATATGTATATGTGTGTATATCTTGATTCTAATTCATTTTATTAACCCGCATTAAGTCAGACGCAGACGGGCTGTGCTGTAAGCAAACCGCATTTAACGTCCGAACACAATTTGCGTTACTTTTTCTGTTGCGCTTGGTTGTGAATTTCTACATATTGCTACCTTAAAAATTCGCAAGCTGTTAAGGCAACGCGCGCAACAGCTTCGCATTGGTGACGCAGAGTAATTTGTGCCAAAACATAATGAGTAAGGAAAACCAATTTTGCCTTGCTGATAGCTTGGCAGTTTGGCTTCTAGGCAGAGGGACATAACCGCGCGACCTTGTGTCGTCGGCGTTCCTTGAAGCTCAATTTTTGTCAGGGCACAGGTCGTCCCCGTTTGAATGCATCCATTCGGCGGACCGGCGCCTACTTTGTGTCCGGGCTGCTCTTTGGTCATTTTGGGTGAAGCGATCTGCCCGCTTAAATAATGCATACAAATAAGATAACTTTCTTTTGAGGCAGCTCGGAGTCGGAAGAGTTGAGAGCGACCCTAAATTCCAATTTGAGTTTTCACTTTGTGCGAAATTGCATAAGTTGCGGGCAGTTTGAAAGAGAGTCGGTCAAAGTGAGAGCAGGCAAAGCTTTCAAGAGTGTGCCCCTCTCACTCTCCTGTTTGGAGTGAGAGAGTGAGAACGACCAGTTGGCACTAAACCTGATTTTGCAATAAGGTGGACTCTAAAATTATGCAAGCTCAAAGCAAACTAACTGAAAACACAACACATGGAAAAGAAACAAATGAGACGAAACGGGACGAGTCCAAAACGAAGCAAATGAAATCAAATGCTTGGGCCAGTTGATTATTATTGTTGGACTTGATTTATGCAGTTCCAAATACAGACATTTATTTGGTTGTGTTTATCGTATTGTATTCACTGCTTATGCTTTACGCTTTGTTTCGCTTGCCTTTGGGCCACAAATTCGCAACATTGTCTCGAAGCTGGCGCGTTTCCATTTTCTATTTCTCTATCTCTCATTAAATTTGGCGAACAGTTTTGGCATTGCAACATTTTTTGTGGTTTCCCAGGTTAAGAGACTGCCATTTTTTCACTTGTTAAATTTAATAACTTTTGGTTTTTTTAGGTTTTTAATTATTATGTATTCCATCATTAACGTCGTCTTGCCCTATTGGCCGAATTACATACATATTTAAAGAGTTTGTGTAATCGACTGCAAATTTAAATATTTCATCGAAATATCTATGATGTTTTACCGTTATAAATTTGAGATTGTACCAAAGGCAAGTGCATCTATATTATTCAAATATTCAGACACTTCAATTATAGCCATTAAATTAAGCAAAGCAAATCCACTATTATGATTAAGTTGATTATTGCAGTACTTAAGATTGTAATTACTTTTCGATTAAAATAAGCTACATTTTCGCTATCAGCAAAGATTGCAAACTTGCATATCAGTCAGTTGTTTAGTTCAGATTGAATTAAAACGGAAACTTTGACATTTGGGACAGAAATATGTACCACAATTTGCGCACTTTTATTAATATTAAATGTAAATATAAATACGTAGAGTAATAATTAAAACGAGTTATGAAGTCGATTAAATAAAAGAGAGTAACGAGTTGAAATCATGACGACAGTAAAAGTAGCTTTATTGTTGATCACACAGATGCCGCAAATAGAGAGTTTAAGAGAGAGCGAACGTAAGAGAAAGAGTGAGAGAGTGGAGTTATGTGTTAACAGGTAAACAGAATCAACATTTATTTGATTGCATTCCTTTCTGTTGTTGTCTCGACTCGTGGTCAATATTTGAATGACACACTTTATTCACATCTTTTCTCTCTCTCTCTCACTCTCCTACAATCCACATTGCGCTCTCCCATTCAACTTGCTTGCTCTCTTAACGGTGGTTTTTGGTGTGAAGTCTAAGCCAAAAATTCAAAGTTAATTGAAAATTTAAGTTTCACTTTTTAAAATATTTCAGTGTGTCTCAAAAACTTCGGCTTTGTTGTTATTTGTAATTGTCACGATTAAAATTGTTGTAGTATAATACAGTTATTGTTGATGTCGCTTTTAATTGCAAAAGCTTTGTGCTAATTATTTAACTGACACGCCCATTTGACACAACATGGCAAGTCGGACAATTATTTTATATAATTAATTCCAACAGAAGCTTGCAAGCTCTGAACTTGAACATTAAGAAGCTACACAATTATTAATACCCTGTATCTATATTTTTTTAGGGTAGACAATGATATTTAGTTTTAAAAAATTATCAGCTCAATGTATCCCATTAAATGGCATTTTTAAAGTGTACCAAATACCACAATATAAAATTAATTAAATAATGAAATCTATAAGTTTGTTGTGGGGTACCTTCTAGTCTAGCATTTATTTTCAACAACTTTAACACTTTGCTTTTGGGGATTTCTGTTGATGGCGTGCTGAGCCCACATTAAAGGATTCTTCACATGGTTGAGTGAACAATGAGGGGGATAAGGATGAACTACTTTATAAAACAGGCGTGTGCTTGTACATACTTAATTCCACTTTGTATTTTCCCTACACAAATTGCACATACACATGTATATTCTGTTTCGTTACAGTTGTTTAGCTTTTTATGCGAACTGACATAAAAACAAATCAATTTTTTACAGACGAATTATTACTCATAGTTAGACACCGATCTGTCGGACGTTTGCAAAGAAACAAAATTGCAACAACCTGCGAAAGAAGCTCTTTTTCAGTTCTCACTTAAATATGGTTATTTATTATAACAAAAGTCTGTGACTTGTAAATAGAAATGAAGTCGAGAGTTATATAAATTAGTCTGTTGCTGCCAGACTTCAGTTCCATGTATTTCCTTATATGGTTACACAAGCCTGTTCATATTTTGTTGCACAGTGTCGCCCACATACAACGACACTGTTAAGTCCCCCTATTCTGGGTATTCACACACACACACACACATTCACAGCACACGTGCGCATGTGTATATGTATTTGAGGAGCACACGCAACACGCGTCGAGGCCGAAACAAAAACACACAGCTACAAAATATTTGCACATCTCTCATATGGAGATTTGTTTCTGCCCTCTTATGCCAATTACAATGTTTGTTTACTTTTTTTATATTTTTTTTATTGTAGTGTGTGTTGTCAGCACCTTGAGGCCAGTCAAAGGCCAATTAGCCGTATCATGTTGGACAGTGTAATAAAAGTATGTAGGTAATTGAATGTCCTGCGCTCGCTAGGGTTGTCTTCTTCTTTCCCCCTCGTCCTTTAGGGGGGGAACTGTTGCCAAGCGGCTAAGGACACACCCACTTATGGCGTGTTGCTGTGCCACACACACGCACAGTGGGCTCATTTATTATGAAACACATAATATATGGAAATGGCATTACGTGGGAAAAACTTGTGTCGTATTTAAATGACTTTGAATTGACTCGCCAACTGGAAATAAGTGTAAACATAATATGTATTGGAATACGTATGTATGTGATCAACTTATACTGAGAGTATCGGCGATCGAATTATATAGATTACCCTTCTTCGGGTGAATCATTGCAAATGATATCATAAACAATTACGACAACTCACAGTGGTATTTATACATAAATTTTCTGTACTTTTTTGTTGTATGTGCGATCGTTATTTTTTTATTTTTGTATTTGTCGCTGTTGCTTGTTGAATTTCATTTTCGCCTGATAAGAGAATGCTCGACATGTTGACGACTTTGCCGGCCATCGTTACAGCACATGGCTTTACTGATAACAGTCACTGTGTGGAGCTTATTATGGCATGCTCTACGGGTGGTATAGAAATTCAATCACGACCCGCAACAGATTCGCAATTTCGAATCAAGGGCATCGAAATCTCTCGGTTAAATGGGGGAAAGGTTAAGCTCCAACGTGATAAAAATCAACAAACAATCAAGATGATCTCAGACCAAAAAGCCTGTAGCTCAATGACGTCCGTAATACGAACAGAGCGTGTTGGACTCCGTGTCGTAGTTTTCCCCCAGGTACCTCACAATTCGCACCTTTCTGTACGAAGTCCACTTGCATGTCAGTAAATATTGAAACAACATTTAAAGTTTCAAACATCAACAACAATTATAAATATTTATTTTGGGTTTTTTATTTCAATTATTTTTTTTTAAGCAGTAGAATTAAACGAAAAGCTAGTCTCTATATCAAATGATAGTTCATTGTATTGGAAACTCAAAGGGAGAGTATGTTTTCCAAGTGTGGGCTGTAGATTCGTTCAAATAATTTTATATAAAGTATGCCAACATTTAGTTTGCTTGGGAGAATTGATCAGTCCACTAAAATTTGTTATATTTGACTTTGGAAATGCTATGAAACCGACTAGAAGACAAGCAAATTATGATAAGAAATTCAATTTCATAAGCTGTCAGTGGAATTTCAACCAATTTAAAAAGTTGAAATTAAAATGAAAAGAAAGAATGGAAAATTATCTATACATTCTATTCTACGATATCTAGTGTAAATTTATGATTTAACTTTTTAACTTTTTTTATTTTGCTGGAAACTGCAATCAAAGCTATGTACAATTAAATATATATTATCAAATTACTCTGGACAGCCTGGCACAGTGTTCATATTAAACAATGGGCAATTCCGAATACCATATCCTATAGAGTGAAATCATGAATAGATGCCAAGTCACGCGCCAATTGAATTTGGCGTTGGCGACAATTAGAAATGGTGAATTATATAATCGCAAGTCATATTTGCAATCCAGACAGATGACAGTTGCAGTGACAGTCACAGCGACGAAAACGACAGTAAAAACAACAAAAAGATTGCCACAATTTTGTGGTCATTTGACATGCAATTCTTTTTTTGTGGGTTACATTCAACCATAACAATAACGTAAACATTCGGAGCTTCAGAAATGCAATTGTGCATTGACCTTGACTGCATCCGTGATCTGACCATATCAACTCGTAAATGTCTTGTGATTACCTATAATTTTTCGTCGTTTACACGGCTGCAGGTAAAACTGGAAATTTTTAATGAGCTGGGGAGTTACGGCAACTGCAAATTAACGACCAATACTTTTCATTGTAATTGGAAAAGCACAACTTTTATTATTTCAATTTAGCCAGACACAACAGCAATACGAGAGCCCATTTAAAAATGTCTACATATGATAATATAGACAGAGACATGGTATCTCTATACCCATTTCTCCGTATCTATACCTTGATACAAAGTTCCAATTGCTTCTTTTTCTTTTTTGCATTGTTTTGGTTTCCGATTGAATGAAGTCAGCATAGTTTGAATATCTGGTAGAAAGTTTTTGGAGCTCTTAATGAATATGTACAATATGTACTCATAAATATGGAGATAACTGCTAAAAATATATATTAAAATAATATTTCGCTGTGCAAAGTTCAAACCGTTTTTTATATCTAAATATCCATTATCAACACGGAAATAAAATTGATGTAGAACTTTTGTAATTAATCAGTCTTTCCATATCTAGTTAAGTTTCCAGTTAAAGAACTTAAAGATCTCAGATATAATTTAACAGAACAGAAATATATTTGTACATTGATGTTAACATGATAATTTAAATCTGCTATCATTTGAGAGAAAAAATTTTCTTTTTACTGGAAAGTCTATCGGGAAAGTTTACTGTGCACATATTTAATAGAAGTATTATAGCGAAGAAAAATAATCAATATTGTTTTTCCTGCATTCTTGTTAAAAAGAGATAATGGCCAAGACAATAACAAAACCGTCCGGTGGCAGAAGATTCAAAATCTATTGGGGCGAGCCAGAGACGCTGCTTGAGGGTTCAAGGTCTTTTATATAGACTGTGCTTTTACTTTACTGCTGTGACAAAGACACAGACTGTCAGACAGACATTGGTCAATGTCAAATGCAGTTGAAACTCAACAAAAGATACACAAATACAGATACACGTACATATATAAATGGAAATTATGCAATCAGTGCAAATTTTAAGTTCTCCAAATTTACACATGTTTCTGTTCTCAACTTATAGTTATATATATATATAGTTTTGTATATGCATATGTATTTACTTATATATAGAACTCACCTCGGCCGATTTTGCATAAAATGCTGACCACCGAATATGACAAGCATGTAAATGCCACAATAGTAGAAAACCCATGTCCAGTTTTCCAGCATCCATTTGCGTGTCCGCTGGTGTATGAAATCATTCTCAAAATCAAAGATATAGGAATAATTGGGCGTCACGCTGATGTCCATGCTGATCATTGTGCGGCCGTCTGTTGTGTTTTTCTATTTTATTGTGGGGATGGGTCTGAGAAGTGCTTTAGTGTTGCTAGGTTGCCCGTTGAGATTAGGCGCGAGAATTCTATAGAGATTGAAGACAATATGTGACACTTTATTATTCAATTGCCATCTAAATTGCGATTTCTTTGTTCTTATCAGAAAGAAATCATACAAACAGCATTCACAAACATAAACATTAATCTTTGCCCTTATTTAATCTTATGGCAACATTTCCTCACTTGCAATAAGCAAAAAGCGCGCTATTTGCCTCATCTCTGTGGAAGAGGGAGATAGTGAGAGAGTGTGTGACCTTCCCGACTCATTCAGTCGCCCACAGATGAGTCCATTGATTTTGCATACTGACTGCAAGCCATGCATACATATGTTGCGAGAGCAATGCACAGAGAGGGAGTGTGAGAGCATAAGCTCTCTTACGAATGCAACTCATTCATGAATGGCGTCTTCTTCCGCATTTCACACCTTCCAACAAACGCAGCAGCAGCTTAAGCTCGTGCCTTGTTCGTGTCTTACATGCACTTGTCGACCAAGTGATAATGAAGGGAGCGAAGATGGGGTGGATGTGTGGTAGGTAAGGCCCGCGCCAGTCTGGCGGCTGTTTTGGGTCATTCATTCATTCCCTCAATCGTTCAGTCGTGGCGAGTCTCGTGCGGAAAAAAAACTTTGGCGGACCAACAAAATAAAAAACGAATCGTCTAACAAAGCAGAATGCGAAAATAAAAAGAGTAGCAGCAACTGCAAGAGGCGGTTGTCTGTTGCCGGTGGCGGGTGGTATTTGTTTCTATAAACATAGGCAGCAAGAAGAAAAAGTAGCATGCATACACGTAAGTTTATAAACATATACATATTCATATTTGAGTGCCTGATTGCATGCCAGACACGCGACAATTTGGGTACGCACACGAAAACAGTCCTACTCTCGCGCGCACACGCACACACACACACACACAACGATTTAAACTCTCACACAAGCACGCACACTAATGCATTCAGGTAATTTCATTTCATTTGGTTGCTGTAAGCTGGTTAGCTTTTGAGTATCATATCCGGTTTTTTTCGCGGCCCAGCGCTTTCAAAATTTCTAGTGAAATTTTTGCTGTTGTCGATGAACCAAAGGTTTTTTTTAACCACATATGCACATACATACAAAGATTTGTATCAATGTATGTATGCACATACATACATATATTTGTTTTATGTTGTCACACCACCGTGCCGCTACCGCTGCCCTAGCAAAAATAAAACACGCGATTCGCTTCACACACATCTTCTCGACCAATCGGGCTTTCATCTTCATTCCTGGCACTTCTCCTCTCATTTTATGCTGAGCGCGCCGACGTAATCGATAAAGTACACAAATACGATAAAAATACATGTGGCAAAAAAGCAAAAAATCATATTTCCTGATCACCGCCAACAGCATTATAAATCCACAGTTGAACAACACTCTCTAATTTATTCAACAGATAATGCACCGTTAATGTTTAATATTAGCTAAATGCTTTTTAAGTGATGAATATACATGTACAATTACTTTGTGTTGTTTTTGTAATATGCTGCCCAGCTTTTTAAACGCACGCGCTACGGTTTCTTCTGATTTTTCCGCAATGACAACTCTCTCTTTGAGCAGCCGGCGAACCACTGAGCGCACCTGTCTCGCTGCCTGTGTATTTAAGTTTTTAGTTAAATAAATTAAACGAGTGAACACCAACACCGAGAGGAGGTTATCGGAATCGTTTAGAAATGTTTTCACCAAGGCTGCCACCTAGTAAAAAATTTCCGAACTAGTTCGATTTTTTCTACTAACATATGGTTAAATTTTCAAAATAGGAAATCCTAAAAATTTTACATTTTTCAAGCATTTTTAGACTTGAAGTCTTTTAAGAATTTTTATTGTTTTATTGTACCTTTTGTAATATTTTTGTTCAATCAGTGTTGAGCAGAGATGAGACGGCACAGCTGATTTACAAATGTAGTAGTAGTGCTGCCAACTCGTCATGTCGCAATAAAATGCGGGTTGACTGGTCTGATGCGCGGACTTAATCAAATATTATCAAATATATTATCAGATATTGAAACTGTTATAATTTTAAACATAGAATTTTAAATATTTTTACATATTTTTTTTAAATACTTTGGCGATCTTTTGGATTTAATTTAATTATAACTAGTTACTCCCTCTGAGACACAGCAAACTCGTAGCATTCATACAAAATTAGAATTCTTTGGCGTTGCTCATCTATATTTGTATTTTAATAACAGACCGTCATATATCGATATATGTAGTGTCCAGTCAGTGTTAGTTGCGATGAATACGAAATGCAGCCCTTGTTAAACAGCTGCTGTTATAATTGCCGCCAAGTTTTAAACCTTTTATATATGATATAAAAATAAATTGAATATAAATTATGTTTTAATATTTTTTATTACACAAATTACAAACAATACACAGTAAACATAATTTATTGTATAAACCTAGCTACTTATATGATAAATATTACACCACATTTGATAGTTTGTTTTCGTTTACATATACATAATAATAGATTGTTGCATTGTGTGTTGTATTAGATACGTTTATGTCGATAAATTCAGCTATAACTAAGAATGTTTTTATACTAACTAAACTCTGGCAGCTGCTGAAAACATTTTACAAAAGGTTCCACCGACAATGACCATTGGCATTAACATTTAATCCCGTTGTCTGCAATCAGAAATGTGTTTCACTTGCCACTCAGTGGTAACAGTAAATTAAAATTAAAAAAAATATATTTTATTATAAATTTGTAATGTTCGTTTGCATGTTTTTTTGTTTGCACTTGTTTTTCCATCAGTTGCATCATTTGAGTTTCGTTTTTGTGCCTCATTGTGTGTGGGAGTGTGTGTGTTAGTGTGTGTGTGTGTGTGTGTGTGTATACCGTACAGCTGCCGCTGCACATTGGGTAACATATTCTATGATTCAACTCTGATTATTAATTTTTTAAAAATTTTTTTATATATTTTGTTGCAATGGTTGTTGGGGTTTTTGGGGCGGATTTTGCCTTGGTAGTCACGTCAACCGTCAGCACAGCCAATTAAGCAAATTAAACAGATTGTTATCCTGTCCAGACAGGCAGCAGACCGGGTCGAACAATATGTCCAGCCGTATGGACCTTAATTCAATCAACGTCACATAATTACTTAATTAATTAGATGCGCCCAACGGTCACACATTCAAATCTGCCATCATTTTCCGAAAATCATTCAGCGAGCCGTACATCTCAAAATCACCGCCGCCATTTTCATACGCCTGAGCCTGAGCTCGTGCATGCGCCGGCCGTGGCAAAGTCAGGGGCACGGGCAACAGCTCCGGCATCACTGAATGATGTGTGATCAGTGCTCGCAACGAACTGAATTCCTTGGTGAATCCCTGAAATGCATAAATACATTAGTTATACAGATAATCACTTGTACTTTTAGAAATATATTAATCCAAAAAATATTAAGAGATCACATTTTCATTAAGAGATGGTGTTCCTTTATTATTCCTCGTATAAAGTTGCCTTATTCTTGATTTTTTTTGTTAGTGCACACTTATTAACTCGTTAATTCTGTCTTACCTTAATTTTATAGCCACGCGGTGTGCGGAGAATCAGATAATGTGCCACACGTGGCGATGGCGGCGGCACACGTAAGGATAATGCAAAGCAGCCTGGCTTCGTGCTGCTCTGTCGCACCAGAAATGCACCTGGACTCTGACGTGAGAGCACCTCCAGTGAGATCTCCCGCGGAATTCCCGCCTGATACCATGCGGCGCCCTTCAGCTCCTGCTGCTCGGCCAGACTGAGGTTGTCCAATCGCAGTGATGAACCGTGCGCAAACAGCTTTGGACTTGAGTTGGCTGTATAAATATATTTACAGATTTATTAAGTTACTTTCATGAAAACAAAGGTTAAGAAGATTCATTTTAGAATCGAAATTATGACTTAAAGAATTTATCTGGCATACTAATGTACAATTTGAAACTTACGTAGTTTATTAAAACCAGATACTTTTATTTATGTGATATTTGTAGACATAAATCATTATTTAAAAGACATACGGTCTCAGTTATATTTTAATTATGGCGTTATGACCTTTTCAGAGTCTTTGTGCGACTTTTACTGAACATCACTTTATTATCTTTTTTGCAGTTGTTATCGTAAGAAAAAAAAAATAATAAAAATTATGAATACAAATATGTTTGAAAGTTTACTTTCTATTTATACAGAATCATTTTAGAGACCAAATAGTGATTTCGACTAATTTTTAAATTGGAAATTGTATAGAAAAATGAAGAAAATGTTTAGATTTTCATCAACTAACCGCTGCACGTTTCCCGCAAATATTTCTTGCTGTTGGGCAGCTCCGCCTGCAGACGTTGTGTGGCAGTTTCCAGAGCCGTCAGAGATTGACGACAGGAGTCACCGAATTTGCTTGCCACATATTTGTCCGGCTCACAGATGGCTTCGTTCACATAGCCATCCGATATGGTCTGTGATGAGCCCGAGTTGAGGGAGGAGGAGCAGGTGTTGTGCACCAATGGGCGACTATCCTCGGTGCTACGCAACAATCCAATGCCCATGGTGAGGCGTTTAACCTGAAAGAGATTTGAAAACCATTACAATTGCTGCAACCGAATACAGCTCTGGGGGCCAAAAGTTTTTGACGCAACGCAATAATTGCAATTTAGTTTATCCCAAACAGTTCCATTGCCATTATTATTGATGTTGTTGTTGTTGGTTGAGTTTTGTTGCTTGCCACAAAGCCAGCAAACATCGCAATGCACTTTCAACAACAACAAGGAGACGCCTGCAATCGATGTGTAACATTTTTGGTTACCAATAAAATGTTGACTATGTAGTCAGTGTTTCCACACTTCCACACTTTCCACACACTTTGGCTTTGGGCTGCGGTAAATTACTTTGAAATGAGTTTTGGCCAAAAGTTTTTGGGGCTGCCTTTTGTGAGCCCATTTAAAGCGTTTCCAATTAGCAGACAGTTGCTCAAGTGTTGACTGCACTCCTCCATTTCTCCCATTTGCTGTTTTCTGATTTGCTTCTTGCCTTATAAATTATTTGCCTAATTTGTTATAATTATGTTGATTTTATGTAGTTGCCCAAGGGGATGGGAAATTGCCCAAAATGCCTTTTTGATGTGGCTTCCTTCAATTGCTGTCTCGGCCTCTTGAAGGCGTCTATAGAATTCAGCTTATGTCCAGGGCTATTATAGGTATATATTCAATAGGATTATTCTGTGGCAATGCTAAGAATTTATTCAACCTGCTGCATTCAAAAGATCTGTTGCATGAACTGCCATAATTAGTTAATTAATTATTAGTGCATACAAAAGGACTTACAGAAATTCCTAATCTCTACTTAAGTGAAGATGAACTCAAGATGTGCTTCGAAAAACTAAACTTATTAGACTTTCTGGCATTAAGTCTGATTGAAATTAATTCATTGATTGTTCGATTTAGATAAGCAAATGAAACGTAATTTGCCATTGGAAAGTTTGATGCATTTCTTGAGCTGTATTTCTTTGATGTCTCTGAATGTGCATCTTTTTCCAATTGTAGCTAATTGAATTGGTACTCAAGCAGTTCTTTATCGTTAAGTATGCAATCAGTGCTAGGCAGGCAGCTTGGCAACTAGGCAGTCAACCTAATGCCCCCATTATGCTAATGACATTGGAAAAGGCTCTTCCAAGTATGCAAAGTCCTTAGCAAGACAATGCGCTCAAGTGGCACTCGGCAGGCGCTGCTCGACAAATCCGGCGTACAACTCTGCTGGCAAAAGGCGTAAATATATAAAGCTGAAAAAATGCATTGCAATGCTAAGGGAATAGACATGACAACGGTATAAAACAAGGTAGGCGCACTGAGAACAATGGGACAATTGGGCATGGGCGTGTCTAAGTTGCAAGCAGTTGTAAAGTACGTCTCCGTATACCCTGTAAACATAGTTATTGCGAAAAAAACGAATAGTATAAACTACAGAGATCAGCTGTGTATTAAATTCCATAGATTTTATATTACATTTACTAGATAACCTCATGCACATCTTGCACGGATGCTTAATAAGTAAATAAAATGCAAAATAAATATATTTGCGAATAGTATTATTTAACTTAATATTTGATTTACAATATATGCACTTTAAGACTTAAAGTTGCATTTATTTTATGTCACATTGATTTATTATATTGTTCAGAACGATATGCAATAAAAAATAAAAGTAATTTTTTAACTTAAATCTTTTATATGATTTGCTCAGTAAATAACAGAGTAAATTATGAAATCTCTTCGAAAATAATAGAATTTTCTCAAGTTCTGAATATTCGAGCTTAAGTTGACTAATAAATAACAATGAGTAACTAACTGTTAACATAGGATATTTTCTATTCGAGCATAGACTTATGTTATATGCTTAGTTTGTGCTGGCATTTTATTTGCTCCTTTCCGCTATTTCCACCTTTTGTCTGTCGCTTCGTTGGCAGGAAACTTTCGCCCATTGCCTACAGCTGCAGCTGCAACTGTCAGCTGCTCCTAGTAGGCCTAAATATGTATGTGTGTATATGTATTTGTGTGTGCATTTATGTGTGTATTGGAAAGAGGACGCATACAGAGTTTTGTCGGCATTGTTGCTGCGATTTATGTGTCATAAAGTCACTAAGTTAACGGCATTTGACTGCCATTTGCCTGACATGACTGCTGAAACTTTTTCATCTCCCGCTCTCACACTCTCTCTCTTATGTTTTTCCACTCTTGCACTCTCACACTCTTCCACTCTATCACACTCAACAATCGCTCTCTTCTCTCGCTCTCTCCTTCTGCTCTCGTTGCATGAGCAAATGCACTACAAAATGGCGTGTTGCACTTCAGTTTCACAGCTGTTGTTGTTGTTGTTGTTGTTGTTTCAGTTGTTTGTTTTTGCTGCTTTTGTTGCAATTGCCGTCGGCGCGTGCCAAAGTGCCGTTAGTTCGTAATTTGCATTTTTGCAAATTAATTTAATGAACGCTTTTGGGTCTTGTTCAGTGGCAAACACTTTTTTCCTATAGAGTCAAGTGCTTGCTAAATTCCATTTGATTTTTGAGTGACGGCAGTTCCTTTGCAGGCTTAAAGGATTTGTTGCCTGAAAGGACTTTTTGCCTTTTTTTGGACTTGAAATTTAATTTGCATTACACTCTTGTTTTTAATCAAATGCAACTGAATTTTAAAATCAGTTCCTGGCACTGTAGAATCAAGAGATCAACGTTTACGAATCACTAATAAGGACGAAGAAACGAAGAAGGAATAAAGCTGTTCTCGAAAGCAAAGAATAGTTGAACATATAAGAACATATAAATAAAAATACCAAAGACAGAGAGTCGAAAAACACTAAGTATGTTTAAAATTTAGTTTTAAATTTCTAACCTTTCTTCAGTGTTGACTATTTTCCTCTTTTACTCAAATCACTAATAAGCAGCGAGAGAAATTAAGAAAAAGATCAGATAAATTTTAATAACTGCGATTTAGTTACAAATTGAATAAATACAAATGCCAGCAAACTAAAAGAATTTTTTATAAGCATCTAAAGAAATTCAATAAAATGCAATTATGCCAATATTTATCAATTTTTGAGCATCCTTTTCAATTTGTTGTAATATTCCTTGATTGACAAAAGCCCAGTTGAATGGGGAAATAATCTAAAGAAATTGCCAAGTTGTCAATATTAATGATACTTTCCGAAACTTTTGCTACTTTTCTGCCACTTTGGTGCATTCATTGGATTGAAAGACGCCCAAAAGTATGCAGCAATTTTGTAGCAATTCACTCAGTAAGGTTTATTTGCCTTGGCTGCTTGTGAAACCGTATCGATTTGATTTCCCCTGCCCAACTTAAGAAGATGGAAGGCAGAAAGACCAACAAGAATGGTAATGGCAACAGAATGCGCTGGTCAAGAATGGAAATGTGGAAATGTGGACTTACCAGAGGTGGTTTATCAACCAAACGACGACAATTATTCATTTCTGTTGGTGAATTGTCCTCCTCGGAGCTGGGCGAGCGTGGCAATTGTTGCAACTCTGGGCCATGACTGTGGGCGTGGTGACTGTGCAGCAGTTGCAGCTGCTCGACGTGATGTCGCGGCTGAGCCCTGGGCTGTGTCGGATGTATATGTGGATGTGAATGCGGATGCGGATGGTGATGATGATGATGGTAATAATGCTGTTGTGGCGCTGTTTTCACTGCACTTGTTGTTTCACTGCAACGAAGCCACTGATTATTGCATACTATTCAAACAAGAAGAAGCGATTTAACCCACCTGAAGCTAAGCTCCGGCAACAATTGAGGGCGACTTGTGGGCGATGTCCGTGGCGTTGTCGTCGTTGTCTCGCCAGTCTCAATGAGCGTTGTCTCCACGGTAGCCGGCGATGGAGATGCGGATGTCGATGTGCTTGCCGCTGGCGAGCAGGAGGAGGACGATGTGGAGAACGCAACTGTACTGTGTTGCGGCTCGAGACGTAGGCGTATATCCTGCATGGCCATAAGCTTGCCTGGTATCCTTACAGCATCTGAGCAAGTTGAGAAACATTGAGAATTGTGAATTACGAATTAAGAGCTAAGTTTGTGCTTGTTAAAAAGTTTTGAGAAACCCTTTCTTGGCAACAACTGGCAAACCCACTGGTCACTTGAAGTTTATGCAAATTGTCAGGATTTCAGGCCATCCTTATTTCTTAGTTTTGGGGGTAAACATGTTTCCACTGTTTGTGGTCTTGTTGTGCAAAAGTTTCGCTTTAAGAGCTCACTCTCATGTTGGCTTAAAAGCCAGTCATGGCTCCAAACTTTTATACAACTTTTGACTTATTGAATTTAACTATACATATATGTGTGTGGTGTTGTATGTGTGTGTGTGTGTGTGTGTGCTTCTGTGTGGCCTTGTGCGTAGTTTCAAAGTGCAAAGTTTTTAATGCAATTTTAAGCCTTTGCCTATTAGCTGCAAATCGTTTCAAAAGATTTTCAGCATATTAATTTTTAAGTTGGAAAATCTGTTTTTTTTTCTTCTTCTTTCTTTATTTGGTATCTCGAAGTCTTTGTTAATTGAAAGCGAAGCTGTTCCAAATTGGGTTAAGGTTGTGGCACTGCTACCAACTTTTCAAAC
Source organism: Drosophila sp. st01m (assembly GCA_018901795.1). NCBI lineage: Eukaryota > Metazoa > Arthropoda > Insecta > Diptera > Drosophilidae > Drosophila > Drosophila sp. st01m. Next base: position 18,368,386 of record JAEIFG010001637.1, read on the forward strand.
TGGACAGACTTTGTCTGCCTGTTGCCTTGGGGGCAACTTGAGCTTGCCGCATCACTTGTTTCCTTGCCGCCATTCACCTACATTCGGCTGTAGGCGGTTTGGCAACTTGCAACAATGCCAAGGCACAAGAACCTGTCAGTAGCGATAACAAAGGAACATTGCAACATTCTAAAGAAGATGTGCCTTGCGGTACTTTAAGTGGGGCATGCATCATTTGAAAGTGCACAGCGAAAATTTAGTTCGGCTGAACACAATTTTACTTTATTGAATAATGACTTAAAGTCGACAGAATTTTGGTATCCCTCACTATTTTTTAACTTTTTTCTATCTATTACAAAAATTGTAAAAAACGACATTCAATAAACTGAAATAGATTGAGTTCTATAATGAAATATAATAATAGATTGAATTCTAAAATAGTAGTAAAAAACATATGAGTAAAATACAAATAGTTTTCATTTAAGATCGCAATATATTTTAATTTATCTAATCTATTCCCTCATTGTTAACTTTAGAAATTTTCTAATTTTGGGTGCCTAAATACCATATTCCTAGTAAATTGTTACATATATAATTAGTATTTTCCCCAAACTTTTCCCTTTTCGGATTAAAAACTGATACCTAATTTAATTTAGATTTATTTCAATTTCAAAGATTTATTAAAGAAATGGGCAACACATCTTATTCGACTTGGGCTACAGGGTATTTTGGTAATCAGTCCAAAGCGCAAACGTCACTGACTGACTATAAAAGTGAATGAGGAGTCATGTGAAGCTGCAGTTGAAGTTTTGCATTCATAGTAGAATTCCTTTTAGCCAAGATAAATTTAAGCTATGCAAATGTATGTATGTACTTACGACTGCTGCTGCTAAGGCTGCTCTGCATTTAACAAGTATACGCCATGTTGGCTCTGCATTAATTTAACAAACGACGACTACAATGAGACACAAATGTGCTGACATTTGGCACTTCATGTAAAAGTTGCTTGCAAAATGTCAGCAGTCAGAACGGAAGCACTCACAGCAGCAACAACAACGACAACAACTAGTAGGAATACTGGCTTATCTGGCATTATAGTAATTCTATTGGATTTTCACTTGTATCTCGAGGCACGCCCAACAACGTGTTCATTTTACTTGTTATACACGAATGCATCAAAATGTTTTTTTCTCCATTTGCTACAACAGATAATAACTTGCAACAATAATAACAAAACAACAACAAACAGCAACAACAACAACCACAACAACTTTTTGTAGCGTGACAAATTTCATAGCATACTTTTGTGCGTCTTTTATTCAAGCAAACTTTTAACATACATATTTCTGTTTTATTTTGCTGCAATTTTTTCTGCCTGCAAATCAAGTCCAAAGTTAAGTTCGATTCAATCTTTTTCCATAAAAAACTTTATTCTTATTGCTTTTCCTGTTGTTATATCTTTGTTGTATAATGTAAAGTTTTTATCTTTACGGGCAAATGGCAGTGCCTAAAAACAACATTTTGGTAACTTGGCAAAAACTGCAACTGCAACTGTCATGTATAATACAAACTGCAACAAGATTGAGAAAATTATTGTTATCCTGTTTCGACTTATTGTTGTTCAGTTTTTGGCAATACAATAATACATTAATATTTTAAAATCTACTGTATTTCAGTTGGAATCACAAATTACATTTTATTAGGTTGTTAAAGTTAATTTTATAACGTAGACATGTTAAACTGTTCTGGAAATTGTCTTAAATGGAATCAATAATTATTTGCTAAGTAATGTATGTAAATAAAAGTAGGCTTCGATTTTTATATTTTCCAGTAAATCCGAAATTTTGTATGCATTCTTTATAATGTCCAACTAAACGACTTTACAAGTTAATTAATTTTAGGCATTTTTATAATATGCTTTTATTATACTTCACCCTTGGGAAATTCCTCTTTAAGAAGATATTTCTTATTATTTTTTAATGTTCTCTTTATTTCAAATGCTCTTGAAGATCCATTATTTTATCCTCTTTTGCCTGTTTTCCTTATGTTGTTTGCAATAGATTCAACGTATTATTGCAATTGAAATTAACCTTTATATGCTGTTTCTTTTCTGCTTTAGTTGCTGTTCTCACCATTCCATTCCGGAATAGACTTCCCAGACGGAACACATATGACTACCTCATATCCAAGTGCTTTGCTGGTACGATATGCTTTAACTATAAGTTCTTATATTGTCTGCGACACACACATTTACACACACACACAGACAAACACAGAAGAGAGAGAGAGAGTGAGAGACATTTGCTTGTTAGTTTATTGAAATTGATATTATGTTGGAGTTGCTGTCAAGCGAACTCCATATAACGATGGCAATACCATAATACCATGTGTGTCTCTCTGTCTCTCTGTCTCTGTCTCTCTGTCTCTCTGTCTGACTGTCTGTGTTTGTCTTTTGTGGGCACTTTTATCTCAATTTTCATAGAGATTTTGTTACGAAATTCAATGTTCAATCGCTTGGAAATATTTTGGATAGACCCGAGAAACTGCTATCGGTGTCTTGATTGCCCTGTGAAAGTGTCATGCCCCTGAGTTTGTTATTCCTATTTTATTTTTTTCCATGTTATTGTTATTGTATTATTTTTCTGTTTCCTGTTGAGTTCATATTTTGTTTGACTGTGAAATTCAATCGGCAATTGGGACACATGGTGACTGCCTTTTAAAGCGCTTATGTCAATCAGTTGTTGCATGCAACAACAGCACCAAATGTCAACAGTCTTTTGCAGTCTTTGAACTTTGAGTTTCGATTCCCGTCCGATTCCCAAGCCGCCGCCTGGGTGGTCACAGTAATAAAATACCAAGGGCCAAGTTAACAACTGTGCTGAGTGATAACTAACGGTTGCCTATGTGGATTCGGAATCAGGTCTCTGTTTCTGTCTCCGTCTCCGACGCCGACTCCGACTCCGACTCCGCCTCTGTCATTGTCTTTGTTACGTGACAATCCGCGGAGTGCTTTGCTCGTACAGTTTCATGTGCCGCCGACAATGTGGCACATGCATGCATGTAAGTAGCAACGCCCTCGTCTGCCCCTCTCGCTTGCCCCTGCCGGTGGCAACAACAGCCACAATGAGACGTAAAATGTGCACCGCTTTTGGTCCGACAACGAGACCAAATAACAAGGCAAGCAACAATGAGACAGCAACTAAAGGCGACTAACATATATCTTCGCTTCTGGTTTGCTTTGATTTTGGCCATATTAAACTAAATTATACAGAAATCTGTCGCCTTTTTGCATTTTTACGAACAAAATCAAAGCTGGAAATCTGTCAAGTTTTTAGGGACTTAAAGAGATAGCGATAAATGCAATAGTTGTGTTTTCAGTCCAGATTTTTTACTTAAAATTAACAGCAAATAATAACAATTAAATTAAAATAAAGAATAATAAAAATAATAATAATAATATTTAAATTTTAAATGAAAGTGAATGTAATTAAAGTGAAATTAGGTTCAAATAAATGACTGTTCTTAATAGCTTTTAACTTTTCTTAATTTGTTTTACAATAGCTGGCTTAAATAACTGAAATAAGGTTATTTAATAATATTATTTAAGCATTTTATTTAATAATAAAATATTGTATTAACACATTTCATTTTGTAGTTTAAAAAATTGTGCGATATTGCAATAATCATGTTATCTATGATATTTTTAAAGTATTTTTTTTGATTTAGGAAGAAGTAATTTTGTGCAGGTTCCTTAACCTGTTTTCAGTCATGTATAAAGTATTAAATCTTGCTAGATTTTGGTAGCATTGTTCGTGGAAAGATTTATGTAGCCTTCAAGTTACAATTGCAATTGCAATTCAATTATGAATTATGCCAACAATTTCACTTGACATGTTTGCAGTTTGTCTCGGTTTTGATTTAATGCTTCTACTTGCAGCCTTGCCACCTATGTGTGTGTGTTATGCAGCTCCTCGTGCCCACTAATTAAATGCAGTGCTCGATTTGTTGTGCTAATGTTGCGTAATTACGGAATGCACTGACGGCACCGCAACATGACAAAAGCAACGACACCGAGAATGACGAGGACAATGACGAGAACGGCGGCAACATTCCAAGACGTTGCTCATACGTCGCGTGTGTCAATAGAAGAAGCGACTGCAAATGCTATGAAACCACAGCGCGTTCTTGTGGATGAGGCAGCAACAATAAGCAGTTGCAGCAGCAGCAACAGCAGCAGCCAACTGAGGGCAAGGGCGAGTGCAACATTGTTGCTTTAGGGACAGGACGCAGGCGGCAGGCAGCAGGCGGCATGAGGCAAGCGGCAAGTTGGCGTCGTGTCCGCATTTGGCATGCGCAGTGCAACAAAAACCACAATCGCGTCTTTGTTTTGCCAGCTCCATGTTGCAGCGACTGTTGTTGCTGCAATTGTACATTGACACCTCATGGCTGCCTCCTTTTATTTAGTTTTTTGTAGCTTGTGTTGTTTTTTTTTTGTTTTTGTTTGCCTCTTAGCCATGTTGCTCTGGCAATGTACATGAAATTTATGTCGCCTAAAGTGCAACGTTGACAATGTGCGCTTGTAATTTGTTGTCGTTGTCGCTGTTGTTGCTGTTGTTGTCAGCACTTGGCCATGGCTATTTAATGATTGTGTCGTGCCACTGCCAAAGCCAAGCTACTTGCAACGTGCAAGTTGAATGCTGCTAGCAATCTCAAATTGGTGAAAGAAACGAAAATCGCAAGCGATTTTCAATCCCCGCTGTTTCACTTTGATTTCAACAAGTTGTTGGTGGGCACAAGGGGAATATCAGGATGGCGGAGGACGCGGTGTCAGGGGACTCTCCATGCAAATGTCACATGGAATCATAAATGCATATCGGAGGGGGCCAAAGAGTCACCAAACACTCCCCAAGGCGCCCACGCATGCGACTGTAATAATTTATACAAATGTCTGCGGCTTTTGACTTGCCACTTGTCACCTTTCCAACCAACCTCCAATCCCCCTCCCGCCTATATCTCATGACTTGCAACGCTAGCGACAGTTCAATAAAAGTTAGGCGACAAACGACGTCTGATGACACAGTTTGTGGCACAAGATGTGGATGGGGTTAAAAGGATATTGCAACCAGGGGTTGGCCAGGTGAGCTGCGTCTCTTGTAGATTGAAAAACTTTTGCCTCGTTGAAGCTGAAAATGAAATATGTTTCAGGGTTTCACTTTTATACCCCCAACCCCAACCCCTTCACTCTTTGCCACATCTTTTTTTGGGGGGAAACAGGAACTGATGCAAAAAATGCAAATTTTTGATGCGAATGCTGACTGTGGATAAGTCACTGGCATTGGTATCGATAAGCACCTTGGAGACAACTGAAACGCTTGAGAAATGCAGCTTCCTTTTGTCACATCACTTGGTTTCTCGTTGGTCGTTGAGATCTTAAGTTACTTTTGCTGTCATCTGTTGACGCAGACAACGAGTCAAGTTTTCTGACAAGTTTTTCAATTCCGCAAAGCGTGTAACTTATATGAATCGTATACGGTTTATAAAACGATTCCCAGTCTCATGAGATCTAAAAATGTGGTTGATATTGTTACAGAAAGCGAGAATTTCATTTCTATATATCTATTATAACTTATTCCCTTCATTTGCGGATACAAATTGTCTATTTACAAATTTATTGTAGCTCTCTTAATAACTTTTCATTATTCTAGTGTAAACTGTGAAAAAGGATGGAATGGAAAAATTATTTAAATTTTACTGCATTTGAAATTTTAAAGTCTGTATTTTTATTTTATTTTCAGTTTACCCAAACAAATTTGCATATTGATTGAATTTATAATCAAGTAGAAACTAAAGTTAATTCAATTGGAATATTCTGAAGCTTGAATTACAATAAAAATAGAAATGTGAAACACAAACTGAACTGAATTTGAATTTTAAATCAAATTAAAATTAATAAAAACGTGAAATATGAATACAATAAAACTCTGTAATTATAATACATTTTAAAGAATATTAATTGGTTCTTGCCATTATACTTAGATTAAGGAGTATTCTACAGTACTCGTTTCTACAGTAAAAAATAGGCTGAATTTCAGCTAAAGGAACTACAAATAAATATAATTACATATTGAAGATTTGTGTTGACTTTGGGTGAAATAAAAGCCTGCAGTTAATTGCCATTCGAATTAACCTGCGTAGTCACAAGGTAATCTTTCGATACCTCGACCAAGGTGAAGCTTAGAGCGTTAATCTTACAAGGCATTGCTGGGGCACGCCACATGCAGCATGCTGCATGCCGCCTGCATTCCATTAATTAACAATTAGTGCCATCAAAGGCGCGGCGGCAACAACAACAGACTTACAGACAGACGAACAGACAGATGCAACAGCGCTGAAATGTCTCTGATAGGAAGAGATGGAAGAGTCGGAGAAGAAGATGGTGGGAAGGGTTAGGTAAGGGAAAGAGTAAGGGGCAAGGTTTTTGATGTTTCGCGTCGCTTTCCGGTGCATCAGGATTCGGTAGCCGGGACTCAACGTACAGTACAATCAGTTGATAATGATGCGGCAACGCCTGTTGCCTGAATTTGGTAGCAGGCAGCGTTGACCGTTAACAGAAACAAAGACAAAGGCAGTCGGATGGGGCAAAGATCATCATCGTCTCGTCTCTCTGTGGCAAGATCTTTGAGTGATGTCAAAAGATGACAGCGATGACGATGACGTTGCGGCCACTTGATGACTTGTGTAATAAGTGGAAAGAATCTTGTCTAGAAACAATAACTCGTTGCCTTTCGTTGAACTTGAATTTCAGTGTTGCATGTTGCATGCAGCATGCAGCAAACTAGCACACTGCAGCAGCAACAACAACAACAACATCAACCACGACATTGAGTTAATGATGGTCGTCTCTCTCTCTTTTGGCTTGGCTAGTAGAGCGCTCTTAGCGGCTTCACCTGGTTGGCTTACAATTTTTTTTCTAGCAAACGTTTGCCAACTGTGAGCTCTGTGCGCCTGTTAACTTGGCCATGAAACATTCGATGCTCTGGCAAATTTCACAACCGGCATCGGGAAATTGTGAAAAAGTGAGTTGAAAGACACAACACACACACACACACACACACACACACACACACACACACACACACACACACACACAACACACACATTGCCGGCTGTCTACGTGTTTTTCTTGTTTTCTTTTGGACCGCATCTACGCGATCTTGAGCTCAATTCTTTCGACTCCCCACTTGCTCCCTGATCCATGGAGTAGTGTATTCAGTGTTCAGATTCTGGAACTTGTTTTCTCTCCATATTTGTGCGTGGGCGTCGGCGTCGGCATCTTAACCGCAAATCCTTTCGGATATGAATTGAATTCATATATTATTTATGATCTGTTTATTTTTATTGTGCATGCCAGTTGATAATGTTCATTATCTGGCTTATGATTACAATGATGATAATAACGATAATGATGATGGCGATGATGTGGATGCGTTGCTGGAATCTGTTGCCCTCTCCATTTGGCTGTGGCATGGTGAATGTTATGCCTGTCAGAAATGAGAAAACTTCTAATTGGAATTGCTAATCAAGTTGCGGCAATTTCGGGTGATTCAGCCCGGGGAAGTGTTGGACTGGCTAGCAATGCTGATGGATTGTTGTACAACTGATGGGATATTGTAAAACAGACACTGAGAGAGATGGATAGAGCGGGAGAAAAGTAGGAAGAGAGAGAGAGAATGCTCTAAAATTTCAAATAAAAGATATAAAGTAAGAGTAGGAGATATAAGAAGAGTGATAGATTAATATTAATACTAAACATACATTTAAAAGAAAATATTAAGTTAAATTCCATTAAGCGTAGGAGTCAAATATAATCTTGTATTGTAGAATAATGTATGTATAGTTGATAATTACTTATTTGTTAATATAAGCATTTTTAAAGTCAAACCAATTTATTTTATTTTAGAAATTAAAATATTTAGTCAAAGATTCAAATAAATTATTTCAAATATAAGCTTTAGCAGTAGAATAAATAAATTTAATGCTCAGTAAATATTATGGAATAATGATTCAGTTAAACTAGAAATTTCAGCATTAACGACAGCGACAGAAATGTATAAAGAAAGAGCTATAAACACAATTAAGATAGTGGAAAAGTAATGTCTGGAAGAAGATTGTTAGATTCAAGGCGATTAAAGAGTAAACAAGAAATTCCATCAGCTGTATGAAAGATCCATTCCGTTAGATATCAAACTCAAAGTTAATCAAAGTGATGGCTGTGAGATACCAAATTTATTGTAACTTCCGCACATCAACATTTTCAGTGCAATGGAAGTTTTAAAAAAGGCCTCAAGGTGCATACATATAGCAATCTGGCAACCTTGCACTCCATTGGCAAGGTCTGTGCCTGTTCTATGAGCAGATCATTGTTGGCCTGCAACCTAGCGACCAGCTCTATTCTTAGCGGCCAATATCCAGTTCATCCGGACAAAAGAACAACAACTAAGACTATTTCAACAGACTGAGGACTGCAGACTGCAGTCTGAGGACGGGGACGGGGACGGGGACGCCCCACACGACGATTCTCAAAGTAAATCGTTGGCAGAGAGTTTTGTGCCTTGATTGCCCCACCGCGTTGCCTGTCAAGTTCCACTCCCAACCCGCTGAACCTGCTTCAGCTTCAGTTTCATGGCCTTAACATTTTGATATGTGTGTGTGTGTGTGTGTGTATTTCTTACATACTAACATGGTGCTCTGTTGGTTATTACGATTATTATTGTTGTTGACATGCCGCTCGACTCTGACAGCGTACAATTTAGTGGCCTTTTCCGCGTTTCCTGCATTGTTCGCTTTCGCCATTGAAATGTTATTCCCACAATAGAAGGCAACAAGAGGCGCCTACTTAACCAGAGTGACTGCCCGCCTTCTAAGTATCTGAAGTGAGTGTTTTTCTGGGTGTCGACCTCTCTCTCTCTCTCTTTCTCCAAGTGCCTGACATGTCCAGACAGCTGTCTCCAGTCAAAATTCAAAGCAATTAGACCGCCAAGTGATCGAGAATCACATTGCATCCCATCCCATACTCCTTTTCCATCCTATTCCATCTCGAAACGGAGGCACACACTTCATAGTTGACGTTACTCAAGTGTTGTTTTTACACTTTTCTGCCATCTCGGCGCAATCGAAAAACTGAGAACTGAAAACTGCTTTCTAATGGCGCTTCAAAGTTTAAGAGTTAAACGTTTTTTTCCGGCTCAATCTTTTAAATGCATCCAACTACAGCAAACATCAGTAATTTACGTGTACAGCAATTTTATCCGGTAATCACTTGAGAACGGAGTGATTAACTTAGCACATTCCTCACCAACTCTTAACCAGGTGCGGCAATTTATGGTAAAGCTGTATTTCTTATCAGATTTACATATGCTTTGCGATATTGATTTGCTGTACACAATTTTTTATCGGATATGGTTTAATATTTAGATCGTTAAAAATAAAAGAGTAGCTGTGATTTCTTTTCCATCTTTGAAGATATTTTAAGCTTACAATTTCACTGTAAATTAAGAAGTAAAATAAAGTTCGCAATGCGTGCAGAATATTTTATATTTAAAATATCGTGAAAATATAATAACAAATTGGAAAATATATATGTTGTCTTGTATATTATTGTACCAACTTTTTTCTTTAACATTTTGGAATAAATTAAAATTATTTTAATTAAAAGTGCCCAATTTCCTCTGTTTAAAAACAGACTTTTGAATGCGTTAATTCCTCGACATTCTCAAAAACCGTGACTAAGCTTATTTACCAAATTTTCTCGCATTTTAGCCAAAGTACCAAAAAAAGGAGCTGTTGAAAATTTTTCATTATGAAATTGATGCTGGAGATGAAAAACGAAGCCGAAAACATGATGAGATGATTTTCATATGTGTGGTGGGGGTTGTGTGTGTGTGTGTGTGTGTGTGTGTGTGTGTGTGTGTGTGTGTGGAATGCAATTAAAATGCGCGCTGGGTTGGATAATGCTGCTATATGCTTATATGTGCTTATACTATCTGGCACATGCGAGCAGTTAGCATGAAAACGAGGAGAAAGATAGAAAAAAGAAAAAAATCAAAACGGAAGCTACAAAAAGAGTTAAAACTGTTTAGCGTCGCTTTCCGCGCGGCTTTAATGATAATAAAGATTATGGCGCTGCATTGGAGAGCAAGAGTGAGAGGCATATAGAGGGAAAGGAACAGAGAGAGTGATAGAGAGAGAGAGAGAGGGGTAGAATGAGAGGCAACACAAGGATGAGGATGTGGATATGAATGTAGATGAGCAGGAGGATGTGAATGTGGATGCTGTTAATGTGTTGGTTGTTCTACTCGTTGTTGTTGCTTTCGTTGGTATCGTGTTGTTGTTGTTGTTGTCGTTGTATGCATAATGAAACTGTAGCTGCAGTAGGAGCAGTGGCAAAGCTGCTTGCGGCTCTGCTCTGGCTCTGGCTCTGTCCCTGTCCCTGTCCCTGCCACAATCCCTGTCCCCATCCCTGCCACAATCCCTGCCGCACTGCGAGGCGTGTGCAACTTCAACTTGAAGTGGCTCTTAACGGGAAACGTTTCGCATTGCATGGCTCTGGCATTTTAGCATATTGCGAACCAGTAAAAAATGATGTAAACAAATTTCAAAGAAAACAATTTGGATAATTACATTATTTTGATGAAGAGTTACAGTTGCATGTGCATAAATAAGCTGCTGACGGGAGCATGGGGCATGCAACGTACACGTAATCACTCTGCTGTGTGGTCGTATTTCATACAGGCAAAAATAAATTCAACTCAAAATTGCCACTTAAAATATATGCTACAACATTTATTTATTTAGTTGTATCATTCTCAAATATAAAATGTGCTTAGTTAATTTTTTGTTTTACTTAAGCTTAACAATTTAAAGCAATTTGACAGAAATTGTTATCATATCAGTTTATTGCTATCTGTGAAAATTGCAAAAGTTAATTGCAATGACCCAAATTTGATGGCCAATAATTTTGCTTTGGCTTCCTTTGTAGCTGGAGGCATTTTGGCATTGATTTTTCCAGGTCTTTGCCATAAATGAATAACCAAAACAATAGCTGTGGGGCAACAGCAGCATTTCATTACGTGTATCGCATTTCCACTTGGCTAGCTTTTTTGCACAGGCGCAACTTGCACCTGCCTCTGCCACAGTTGCTGCCACAGTCTGTGCTGCTGCTGCCGTTGCTCAATTCAATTGCAAAATAGTCAAAATGCTGCTGGCGGCATCAATGTATTCAATTATTATTATAAGCCTTCGTTGGCTGCTGAGCCACGCCCTTTGGCTGACAGCCGTCCCTCCTGGTGGGCGGAAGGAGGTGGGAGGGGCATTTCAAATTGATTTGCCAAATGCGCAGTCGAGCCTAAGCGGAGGCAGAGCAAATTGCTGGCCAACAACAACAGCAACAAAAGCGAAAATGGCCAAAACAATTTTCCAGCATTTACATAATTTTCTTTTGTTGGAAAAGCCGTTTGGAAATGTAAACTCTTTTCTTGCCTGGGCGGTCAGAGTCTGCGGTTTCAGTTGGCTCGTTACGCTTTTGATTTTTTTCCAATGAATATCGTTAGCATTTCATTAAGAGGCGGTGCGGTTAATATTACAGCATGTCCAATTCCCTTCCAAACCCATTGACATACGCTCATTCCCTCAGTTTGGTAAGATTTCGTCTAAATATTTATGTCTGGAGCTCATAAACATGCCAATTCGAAGGGTTACTGGAGCAGGTTTATTGCATCTCCAGCTGTGTCTTTGGGTCTTTTCATTTTCTGTGTGACGAACCTGTAAGAGTTTTCTGTGAGACTCAATCTGCATTATTGCTTTTGTGTTTGATGCAGCTGCAGCTGCAGCTTTTGATTGTCTTTTAATTAAGCGACATGCGCAAAATACAATAAAAATTCTCAAAAAACTGGTTTGTGTCCCATTTTCAGTTGTAGTTGTGGCTGCAACTGCTTCTGTGTTTTTGCTCCCCTCCCCTACAATTTCCTACATTTCCCTGTCACTATTTCTGTTCCCACTCATTGTCCATTTTGATATCTTTTCTACCTGCCCCATGTCAGTTGCCCCGTTTGCTTTATGGCTGTCAAATTTGTTGCTTATCAACGTTCTACTTATCTACCTGTCGTTCGTCTGTCAACAAGAAGAAGGTGATGTCTATAATGCACTTGGAATGCAGGGGAAGTTTACCATCTGATTGCTTATCTTATTGGACCAAACAAAACGTGCAACAAGACTCCTAATTGGATGTAGGCAGTTGATAAAGTTGTAAACGTTGATAAGGTCGATGGCACTCAATTGAGGTCTTATATAGTTAAAGAGAAAAGTTACATTTCAACTTATCGCAGAGTCTAATAAAATGTCGTAACTAAAGTAAGAGATTGTGAGAAATTATTAAATATTTATTAATAAAAGCTACAATTTCTTTGCTGTCTATTTAATAAAATTTTAATTAATATTTATGTTCGAAATTTATAGCTAACCAGTCTCTACGATAGATATAAACAAATTTAACCAATGACCAATTTGTTAGACAGCAACTTAAACCGCCTGTGAGTTTACGCAAGATTCTTTAAGTTTCCCATGGACTCTACATATGAGTTGACATGACTTCTTTTTAGCTCTGCCCACAACAACATACGATACAACTATCGAGTCACGCTGTTGACATAACTTCAGTTCATTTCTGTGACACGACAACTTTACAACTTTAGTCCATGTTGTACTTGGAAGTCATTTGCCTTAATTCGTCTGTCCAAATTGCTATTTATATGCATCGCCCTCGCTTTTAATTTGTGCTGCAAATCACGAGTCTCCCCACAGCCATATTCAATGACTTGAACTGAGACTAAGTCTCGCCATTGCAAGTCATATACGAGCTTATATATATCCTTCCGAAGACCCAGAGTCTTTCTGGGTCCAATCGCCAAACAAAATCAACAGGTGGCGCACATATTTCAACATGAAGCTGCCCAGGCTGGCAAACCGACCGAAATATCAATAAAAATGCCATTTGTTGCGATTGCGTCGTGCCACGAAACGAACTGAGAACTGAGAACTGGGAATTGCCCCGGCCACATAGATAATTTTCAACCATCATGCTCTGCACTTTGGTTTGCAACTTTAGTTGCTTTTTTTTATACCCTTGCAGCAAGTTTAATAAGTTCTTTATGATGTTTACGCGGCGCCAAGTTCAAATTAAATCCAAACGACTTGGCCAAGATTGTTCAATTAACTTATTTAAATTATTAATTTAATAACAGTTAATTAAATTGTTCGCTCAGGTATTTGTTTATGTTTTATTATAGATGGCCTGGGTTAAAAGTATTTGTATGGAGAGACATCAAGAATATTAAAATATAAAATGCCATAAATGCGATAAGGTAAAAGATCCAATTAAAAATTTAATTTATTTTATTGCAACTAAATTGTAAATATTTATAGTTGTAATTATGGTTGTTATTACAACCTTTAATTGTCTTCCTTTAGTTAATACGAAATATATTGTAGTTGATGTCCTGACTTAGAAGTATTTGTTCAGGGAGACTTAAAGGATATTTAAAGAAAATGCAATGTAAAATATTAAATAAAAAAAAATTGTTTGAGTTAATTGCATCAATAAATTGTAAATATTTAAAATACTAATAGTTAAAATTATTAATATAAATACAATATTTAATATCAAATTGTTACATTAATTAGAATTATACTCCAATTTTATTAATTTTTCTCGTTATTTTGATTGCATTTTAATTGTACTTAGTGTATTATTAGCTTCGGTTTGCATAAAACAAAATTCGTTCTTGGGCTTTTTTCATTGCTTGCATTGCATTTAATTTATTGGCAACACTTTGGCTCGGCTGCTGCATTTAAACGACAAGTGTTGCAAATAAAAAGGTAATATTAAAGCGGTGCAAATTAGAGAAAAAAATCGGCAACCAGCGGCGACGTCAACACCGAAGGGGCCCAAAGTGCCAGCAGTCGGGCTAAAAACTTGTTTGCAGCTAAAAAACTATTAAAAAAACGCTGCGATTGCAGGCCAGTCTTTGTTGTTATTGTTGCTGCTGTTGTCGCTGTCGCTGTTGTTGTTGTTGTAGCAGCAAGTGGCTTTTGGTACGGTGCTCGCTTAATAAAGGCAACAAGGGCGAGCGGACCAGGCGCATTGGGGTTAGAGTCAACGCCAAAGGCCAAAAGTGTTGGCAACACAAACAAACAAAAAGCGTTGCTCCTGCTGCTGTTACTGTTGCCGTTGCTCTCGTGCACAGCAACAACATGTGTAGTTGCCGTTGATGCTGTGTGTGTGTGTGTGTGTGTGTGTACAAAGCCCAAAATGAAGACATGAGTACAACAACAATAACAGCAAAGAACGACGATGACGACCTTCTTTTGTAAACGCGCTACATAATTGCAAGTGCTGTTGTTGTTGTGGTTGCTGCTGTTGCTGTTGCTGAACTAACGAGTTCGGGTGCGGGCTTGTTGCAAGCTTGAATTGCCTCTTGCCACTGACAGTTGAGAAATTAGAACGGTTTTTGGTTTTCAAATCACATGCACGTGCGTCGAGTCGACCTAAGTTCTCTCTCTCTCTCTCCCTCTATATTTAATTGGCAACGGTTGCAGGTGTGCAAGGTGACTGTTGCTGCTGCTGGGCTGCGGCTGCTGCTGGTGTTGACTGTTGTCTAAGGTCGGCAATCAGCTGGCCAAGTCAATCAAAAGCTGTGTTCAATCAAAGCTACATATTTCCTGATGCACCCAACACATTTCTCCTATAATTTTTAAGTTATTTTCAACATTTTTGTCGTTGCTTTTGCACAAATTGTAGTCGTTCAAATTGCTTTCATGTTTGTTTTACTTTATTTTTTTTCCCATTTCAAGCGTATCTCTTTCTTGGCCAGCCCTAAAAGTCTTGGCTTTGTTTCTCGCACTGCGTAGGTGGACACTTGGTGCATGTTGTTGTTACTGCGCGCTGCGTGATTGCCGCTTGTTGCACGTTGCCGTTGATTATTGCCCTGCGACGCATATAAATCGCAGTGCTTAAATCTCCAGCTAAACTTGTAAATTAAAACCTTAATGAGTCTGTATGAATCGTGGTTTGGTTTCTACCTTTAAACCACGCTGTGCCACAACATGAGTTGCTTTCGTGTAATTTATGCGTCTCTTTGGGTTATTTTAAATGTACAACTGAAATTGTTGCAGCTGTGATTGAATGTTGACGCTAGCATATGGAAAAATGCACTTATAGTAGATGTTGTTGTAGATGTTGAAATAAGTTGATAATAAGCTGTGATCTGTACGATTCCACAGTGTGAAATCAAGTTACATTCCAAAATAGCTGCGAGCAACATGTTGCGTTGCTTTTTGTTGCAGTTGCAATCAATTGCAGCTGCAGCCTCTGAGGCTAGCGTGTCAACTGACACGTTTTTAATTTCCAAGCAATTAGTTTTCTTTGATTTTTCTTTTCTTTTTTGTTTGTTTTGTTTTGTTTTGTTGTGTTGTGATTCTGCAACTCGAATCACAGGCCAAATGAAGCTCACATGCGAAGGAGCCTCGATAGACCAAGAGCAAGGGGATTGAACTCGATGGGGATTGGGATTGGGATGGGAATTGGGAATGGCACCTGGACTGGGTAAGAGACGTGCTACCCGCATTGTCGATTACCTTAAAATGATTACTTTTTGCTAATTAATGCGCTGTGAATTTTCTCACGCTTGGGAAGCCTCAACACACAGTGGAAACATGAAACTTGTTTTCTTCTTTTGCATTCTGCTGGCCAACAAAGTGTAACATTTTTTTTTCTCTTCTGTTTACTGACTTCCTCAATATACATCATTTGCATAAGTTGTGTATGTCAAGTTGATTAATTTAAATGGCTTGTTAGCTCTGCACACGCGATTAGTTGATCATGTTTAAATAATTACACCAAATTGTTGAATTATACCAACCTTAAAGAACGTAATTTTATGATTCTCAGCTATATCCGCTTTGGCCACCGTCAACAGCAACAGGTTTTCCACTTAAACTGGCTACAAATGTTAACTAATGAACGTTTATGTTTGCCTTCCAAATATTTAAGCTAAACGAACATTTAGTAAAACTAATCAAATGCCGTTAAAAACACATAATTAACTATGTAATTTTTTTTTAAACAATTTTACACTAGTCAAGCACTTTGCACTGTTCAACTTTCAACTTATTTCCACCAAAATCAAATGTATTACGAAATGGAAATTGTGGCAGCTGCACCTTTGCATCTGAGCTGCTGAGGCGTCTCAACAAATGAACAAACAAAGGCAACGGAGGAGCAACTTTTATTTTGACGACACCGACGATTTATTCACTTCGTTCCCCGTTTCGTTATTCTTTTTATAAATTCCGACTCCGGTTCCGACAGCGACGTTCGCTTCCGCTGGCTAAGCGTAAACGACTAAAAACGGCCACATAAATTTCAATAGGCCAGGCAACCAGGCAACGGCCGCTCTGTGGCAGCAGAGCAGACACAGCCAGCAGCTGACGTCGACGGCGCACAGTGGGCTGCCAACATTATCAAGTGCAAAGAAGAACTATCAAGTGTTTAGCATGAAATGTCTCTTTTATTTTTATTTGTATGAAATTTCAAATAACTAACATCGTTATTAAATAAGATGCTGAGTTACTTAATTGGACTTACACATACACATGCGAATTCCATTCCAAATTAATAACATGATTGGTATTATAAGATATTTTATTGTTAATAAATTTATAGTGTGCTTATTTATGTATTTAATGTAGAAAATTAGAATTTATATATAAGATACTGTTGCTTGCAATATGTCATAATCGAAATATAAATTTGTTATGGGACAGCTATATTTATATTGGATTATTTTTGGATTCGCAAAGAATTTTAATAACAATTCTGCATGAGAAATGCTGTATATGACTCCAAAATAACAATGGAGTTGATAAACACTTGGAAATATTTATATAATTATTTAACTTCTTATATTTAAATTATTATTGTAATCATTCTTTATTTTTCAAATCAGTCAACTAATAATTTAGTTAATTTAAAGAATACTTTATATAAATTTATTGTAAAATACTTTCTACCATTACCATTTGCTGTTGTCCCACTGTGCTGACAACAACCAGTTTCCTTCCATTCACATGGATATTGTTTGTGGAACCTAAGTGAAGCCTCACTTATACTGCTGCCTGCAACGTGTGTAAGTGTGTGTGTGTGTGTGTGAGTGATTATATGCTTGTGTGAGGATCCTATGGTTACAAGTTTAGGCTTCCAGCATCCACATTGATAGCGCTTCCCTTATCTCGATTGATAACAAGTCATTTAAAAATAACAAGCGCTAGAAAAGTTTCAGAAATTTTTAGTGGCACTTCTTAGTCGTAGGTAAAGGTTGCTTCCGTTAATGTTTATTTATTTCTTAATTAATTGAAGACTTTATAGAACTTGTTGTGTGGCAATTAACGTTGCGTTTACTCCAGTTTTTGACTATAAACTTTATATGCTCTAAGTATTTGTTCAGATTGTGAGGGGGATATAAAATGAGGGTTAGGAATGCCAGAAATGTTTCTACGCTGTCATTTGTTTTCGTTTTAGTAAAGTGTGGTTTCTGCCTTTAAATCGATATAAATGTAATTCCCTGTTTGCGCCAAAAATTAATTAAAAATGCATTAAAGATGCTTGCAACGCTTGCTGGGGACCGCCCAAAGTGTTCCATTGCCAGGCAGTCTGTGGATGCTGAAATCAAGTCAAAGACGCACATAGCGAATTCTCTCGTAAATACCAAATAGCAACAACAACATCAAAAGAAAGCAAAGAACAGCAGCAGCAGCAGCAACAACAACAGTGGCAGCTAAAACAGCTGCGACAGCAAATCTTTTTCCACTTTTGCACAACTCCAAAGTATTTACAAGCATCGTTCGCAGTCGCATCTAAAAATGTTTGGCATTTGGCAACACGCACCAATGAATAAATAGTCGAGACTGGATGAGGCACGTCGATGATGGCTAGGGAATTGAGGGGCCAGTCAAGGAAAGAAGACGGTGGGGGAAGGAGTGTAGCAAGAAGGCAGCTAAAATGTTTGGATTTCAAACGAGCTCATTTTTTGCGTGCGTGGCTGCATTTCAGAATGATTTGCAATGCGGTGGGTGAAGTGGGAGTGCCACAAGAGGTTGGCTGATAGTAGAAAAAGAGTGAGTAAGAAAGGGGAGAGGACGGAGAGGGGGATACAGGAAATGCGAGGCGGTTTTAGTTTAGTTATACCCGCTGTTAGCTTGAACTCGGGCAGGCAAGCGTAACATGTGGAGAGACCGCAGACGGCGTGACTTGTATGAAGGATGAGTTATCGAGGCGACCACGCGTGAGTGTTGCCTCCGAATGTGAATAAGTGTGAGAGTGTGAGTGTGGGTGCATGCAGCACTCATGTTGTGCACAAAAAGCAGCTGCAAACATTGCTCATAATTTATGACAAGCCGCAGAAGCGTTGACTGATAAGCTGCTGCGTCTGGGCCAAGTTAGAAACGAACCAAAAAATAGCATCAAATCACATAAAATAAAATAACATAGAATAAAGAAAGCAAGTCAGCGAGACATCGGTTTAACCCCAATGCAATTTTTGAAATCGTTTCTTTTCTATGCTGGCAACATACTTGGCAATTGTTTGCAATTTCCCAGCAGCAACATTATCCGCAGCAGAAACAGAAACAGCAACAGCAACAGCTGCCACAGCAGCAACATCTTTAGCTCAAGCACAATTCACAGCCACATTCACACGAAGTGCTGACAGAAGCCGAACTTGCTCATACGAAGCGAATGTCGTTGCTGCTGCCACGCGGTTTTGCGTGCCACACGTTGCTAGCTGCCACACAGCGACTACTACGACTACTGCTGCTGCTCTTGTTGTTGCTGTTGCTGCTGTTGCTGCTCCTATTGCTGACATCCACGTGCAGTTCGTTGCTGTGCGCCGCATCAGTTGGCAGCGTGTTTTTTGTCGCCGCGTCGACGCCAGCAGCAACGAGCAACATGGCAACATCGTTTGGTTGCACGTTCCTGGAATGTTGCCATGGGGGCCAAATGTTGCTGAGCTGTCAAAGCAATACTAGAAAAGCACACAGATCAAGAGAGGGACCGAAAAACAGACAGAGACAATGAGACAGAGAGAGAGAGAGAGAGAAGAGAGGGAGATGGAAGAGAGTGGAACAGATTATCTGAGAATGTGTGGCTGCTGTTAAGCTAAATTGTTTTGAGTTCTGTTTACAAACTCTCGAATGACAGCTCAACGTTAGAAGTTAACTGGAATCGAGTCTTAACTTGTAGCTGGTTTCTTTTACTTATCAAATTCCAACAGATTAACTTGGCATTACTTATTTATGAGTAATTCAACAACTTCAACCCTTTAAAAATTTAACAGGTTGTCAAAACAATTTTAATATCTGAGTAAACGTAAATTGATTCTTTATAAACAGTTAGTTTTTTTCTAAAGTTAACAGCCAATTTAACATGCAGTTAAGCTACAATTTTAGTTGAAATCTGTTCTTGAATTGCATTTATGAAATAACAGTTCTTCTTAGGCATTACAAATAATTTAAAATATCATACGAACGCTTTTATAAAGTTAAAGTTTATTGTAAACTCAATAGGCAATTTAAAGTACAGCCTAAAAATATTTTAATTTGTAAACTGCACCTAAATACAAAGATCAGTGATTGATATGCTGTAAAATTTAATTCTTTCTTATTAAATTTAAGTGTGTGTTAGAGATTAGTAATAAATATTTTAATATTGTTTAGCATTGACACAATGACAGTTTGAATGGGTTTTACCATCACATTAATTTACATTTTTTGCTGATCTGAAACTGAGTAAAAGCAACAAATGTTCTGAAATACGTTTGCCTCAGATTTATTTCAAATATATGTTTTCCCTTTTTCTCATTTTTCATGTTTTTATTTTGGTCTTTTTTGCTTATCCATCAGTCTGCAGATAATGGCCAGAATTAATGATGCCGCACAGCTCATGGCTAGCTGAGCTGCTAATGAACTCTCGAGTCTGGCAGCAGCCACCAGGAAATTATTCCAGATGCAACTGGTAACTTGGAACTGAGACTGTTGTTTTTCGGGCCAAGACAAACAGTCAGTTGACTTCTGGTTAGGCCTAGAAGTTGTTTAGGTTTTGTTTTTGCCAATTTGCATGTGTAATTGACTTTGTTTGTCACATGGAAAATGATTAAGCTCAGTTGGTTGACAGCTGAGGGTGCAACTCATTTTGGATATTGGCCTAATTGCTTGGTGCAAAATTGTAAAACATAAAGGGGAACGAAATGCCCTAGGGGCGTGCCCCATATATGCCTTAAAAGCGACAACAAATGCGCCCCTAAGTGGCACTTGCAACATGTTTTTGGGGCGTGCGCTTCATTTTTGGGGTAAGGTATAAATTAAAGTGCCACAAAATAAATGAAGATTGCGGCACGAAAAGTGAAATTTCAATTAATCAATGTGTGACAAGGCAAGCGGCAGTCAATGAAAGAGACAGAGTGAAAAGAGTGAGAGGAAATCGGTGGGAGAGAGAAGGATGTGTATACAGTTTCAGTTAACACTTTTCCCTGGCGGCTGCGATAAGATCAAAGATCAGGCAGCAAGTTCAACTTGGCCACAATTCGTGTTGCCATTGTCTGTTAGCTGTCGTTGTAGTTGTTGCTGTTGTTGTTGTTGCTGTTGTTGGCACGCGCGCCGGCGCAGGTCAAAAGCGTGCAGTCTGAAAACGGTAGCCGGCAGACATTGCAACATGCTGCATGCCCCATGATAAATGCAGCCCATAGAATCTGTGAATGGTTGTTACACTTAATGTTGCCACTGCCACACTGTCAAGTGATGCGGTTGTTGTTGTTGTTGCGGCCGCTAATGTTGTCAATTTAGCACAACATTTCCCCGCCATGTTATTATGAATTTGCAACGCTTTCATGCAACATTTGCGAGCGCAATTAGTTGCATTTTTAATTGGGGACGTGCTCTTTAATTCTGTTGCCTTTTTAATTTTATTTTTCCTTATTTTTTAGTACTATATACATTTTTTGGGGAGTTTGCAACATGTTCGAACGCTATAAATCAATTTGGCGGAAGAGCTGTTCAAAAGGGATACATGCAAAAATGAAGTAACAGTTTGAGTCGTGCAGACAGCTGAGTGCGCTGCAATTGCAGGGTATTTTAATTAAGATAAATGTGTAGTTTAATGAATTTATTTACATGCCATATTTACTTTTTATACTTAATGATTTTAATTGGTTTATTTGTTGCCAGTTTTTAATTATTGCATTTAAATGGCCCAAAACTTGGCCGAAATAATATATAAAAAATTGGCAATGCGAATTAAAATTTTATCGACAACAATGTTGCGGCCGCTGAGCAATAAAAATTGTTATGCTGATGAACGACATGACACCAGCAGCAGCAGCAGCAGCAAGAGCAACAGCAACATGCAGCGGCGGCAACAACGAATCGACCGCAGCAACAGGCAACAAGAGCAACAAAAGTAACAACACACGTTTGTCGTTGTTGCCAGTGGACCGCATCGCGAAATTCTTCTTTTTTTTTTTGTATTACCTTTATTCCGATGTAGTTGTTATTGTTGTTGTTGCCTTTGTTTTTGGGATTTTGTTTGGCTGCTAAACTCAAAATGAGAAATTGCTGCTGCCGCTGGTGCAATTTTCATGGTTGACCTCATTTTGCAGCTCTGTCGTTGTTGACTTTGTGGAATATTTTGTGGTAGCAACAGCAACGCATCATGTCAGGACAGACAGACAGTCAGTCAGTCAGTCAGTCAGTCGGTTAGTTAGTCGGATGAGGATGTGAATGTGCATGTGGATGCAACGACCGACGACCGACAACCGACAACAACATGAGCCGGTCACGTCAGCGTCTGTGACAATTTGTCGCTAAACAATTTTTGGGAACCGACAAAATTGCAAGTTGCCGTCGTTGTTGCCGCTTCTGTTGTTCTTACTCTGCTTCTTCTTACTTTGGTTCGAAAATTCAATAAATAAAAATTGTAATTATGTGTTGAACAGAAACCCAACCGAACTCAGCGGCAATTTGATGTATGAGTTCGGTTTAAAACTTTATAAATAAATTGGAAGATGAGTAGGGCATTAATTTTTATACATGTTATAAAGCATACAGCATTCAACTTGCCACAAAAGACTGCTGGCAAATGGAGCGACAATCGAACATCATTTCTCTCATGTGGCAATTTGAATTGCCGTTAATGTGCTGGGTCAATATTTGCAAACGCTTTGACATCAAAGCAATAGTTATCCAGCTGCTGGACGTTTATGTTGGGTATCCTTGCTGTGCTGGTATTTGCCACCTCTGTTTGGGTCAACAACATCTATAGTACGTATGTATGTATTTATGTACGTACAACGGCTAAAAGGAAAGCAATTTCTGTTTTTCCCAACTGTGTTGAATGCTGGCTATAACAACTCACAATTTCGCACCGACCTTTTATGAAACAATAAAAAAAACATTTAGAAAGGTTATCTTCGGACGTCGAAGACTTAATACTCTTAAAGAGCACCACATAAAAATGTTGTAAGATTGTTCTCATAACAGCGATATATATATGGTAAATATTTGTTAGAAAAATATCTGACTTTTGATAAAATATCTTTAAAACAATTCCCAAACATTTTCATACTCCACATTTAATTACAATCTCTAAGATAATTTGAGATATTTCAAAGAAACCTCACATTATCTAACACAATCTTTGAGTTTTGTTGAAATATCTTTAACAATTGCAAACAATTTCATATTCTAGCTTTAATTATAAATACAATCTGAGGTATTTAAAAAATAACCCAGCAAATGGTCATTCTCAATGCTCGACTGATTTTTCCAATGTCAACTACTATAGGTATCCAATATAAAAGCCACCACAAACAAATGGTTGACAAATCTCAAGAATTTCATATTTTATGTCTAAATTAAAATACTCCTTAGAAGCAATAGAGGAAAACGGTATAACAGTTCTCTCGACACAAAGTAGCCATCATCAGTGGCAAGTGGAAAAGGGAAAACGACAGGGAAGGTGTAGAAATGTTGCACACTCTCTAAACGTTTTGTTTACACCGTTGCCAGGAGAAGGAATCACAGTAGGAGTCAGAGTCACAGTCAGAGTCGGAGTTGGAGTCAGAGTCGCAGTTGCAGCTGAAATCTTTGTCGTAGTCGTGTCCCAGGCATTCATCCTCTATGTATGTGTATACGAGCGTCCGTCTGACTGCTGGTCATGTGCAGTTGTATCTATGTATCGGTATGAGATACATGCCACTACGTGTTTTCCTTTGGCTGCTGAACATTTGCAGCATGTTTAGTGATGCGATCTTTGTTTGTGTCTCGTGCTTTGCTTTCCACCAGCAACAATTACAACCTAACATCGCGTCGATGACAACTGCAACAACAACCATTGCTACATGGCTCTCTCTCTATATCACTAACTCTCCCTCTCTCTCTCCTCCTCTCTCTCTCCCTCTCTAACTTTCTCGCTGTGTGTTGTTAAATGCTTGGAAAATGTGCACAATTTTCACATCCGGTGTCACATTCGATTCAATTGAGATTTACCTGGACGTGACTAAAATACGCAAATTAAAAATGCTTTTCCCCTCTGTCTGTGTGCGCTTGTTTTGTGTGTGCGTGTGCTTTTGCTGTTATGTGTGTGTGTGTGTGTGTGTGTATCTCTGTGCTGTGTGTCTATGCGTGCGTTATGTGTATCTTGGCCACACTAGAGATTGTTAGCCGAGTTTCAATGCTTCTGGCAAAGACTCTGTCTCGTATTTGCCAAAGTCGACCCTTATTTTCAGCTTGTTTTCCTATTTGGGGTTACTTGAATATGTTGTTAATGCTTAAATAAACTGTGCCACATGAAGTATTATATGGTTTACTTTTATCATAATCATTTGATTCTTAGTTCAGTGATTTCTGCTATTGTGGTTTCACTTCAAATATTTAATACTATTGTACGGTCTTAAATTTATTAACTCAAAATTAAATAAATCTCTTTTAATTCTCTTGTTATATGAACAATTGACATTTATAAAGAAGCAAACACACAGAGGATTGGTTAATCTTTGAAATTATACTGCAAACATTTATTACAATCAAATATTTGTGGTAGAATAATATTTTTTATTAAGTGCCGAAAAAGTAAACATTTTTTTGACAATTATTATATATTTATGGCTTCAATAACTATTTTTTCCCCTTAAATTGATATGGTGTATGAACTGAATAAATATTTATTTATATCCAGAGCACTATAATTCAAGAAAATTAATTTATCAGTAATAAATAAATTTTTGCAATAATATGCAGTGTAAAATACATTTCGGCCCATACATTCACATATTACTAATTTATTGTAATAAACACAAGTTTATTATGCAAATATTAGTAAATATTTGTTGTAGTAGTTTCTGCTTTTATTAATTTACTCTCGGACACATTTTAATGCATTATTAGCTAGCATAATTACATAAAATTATCAGCTGAACAAAAATTAAGTGAATAACTAAATGTAGTTCGAAATCAAATTATGCAGGCTTATTGAAATTTTTGCGTTCAAATTTAATTATTGGCAGCCCAACAGAATTTAATCAGTTTGTTTATTTAAATAGGTGCTGATAAAAATAATGCGGGGAAAGCTGTTAATCAGAAATTAACGGAGCGCAGTGAACCGAGTTTAAATTGATTTATCAATTAATGTCAATTTGTTATGTAAATACACTTTTTAACTGAGTGAGAGATTTTTATATGTTCCACAATATCCAAGGGATCCAAATTAAAAACTATCTAACAACATTTCGGAGTTGTGGAAACACTTAAAATTTAAGTGTTTGCTGCATAGTGTAATGAATCGAACTTTGTCAATATTTTTGTTGCTGCTTTTAAAGTTCTGGGAGTATATCATTCAATCTGAACTCTGGCGGGAATTCGCTTTTGTTTTGGAGTCCATTGGGGAATCCGTGACGCGTCGAGTGTTGACAAATGTCCACAAAATATATTATGTAAAAGTTTCTCAAAATACTTGTAAATTACGATAAATTTGAAGCGACAATAAAGTCATGCGTTAAAGTTTTCGCTACAAATTAATTTTTGGACTGTGGCCATAAAATGTTGAAGCATTGTGGCAAGCATTCAAGGCAATTTAATGGCGCCGACTTCAAAGTGACAATAATTTGGCCATTAAGACGATGAGGACGACGATGACGACGATGACGACGGAGTGGTCGTGGCAGTCTGGTCATTAAACGGATTGTCATTTAATTGTTCTCGCTTTTATTTTCCACGCATTGCCAAAGCTGCCAACTTTTTGAATGTCTTTGTTCGCTGCGGTTCGGTTCGGTTCAGGGTTCTTGGCCCTGTTCTGCTGCATGCAGCTTCTGGCACTCGTATCTCGTATCTCGCAACTCGTATCTCTGGTATTGGTGCATTGCCAATTGTCATAATGGCCAAGACGTTTGCTTACCACAGAACTTGACTATGCGGGCAATTATGAGTTAAGAGGAATCACTCGACGGATCGACAACCATTAAAACAGACGCATACAAAGTTCTTTGGCCATAAAATTAGTCGTGGCCCGAAAAGTGCATTTTGTTTGCCCCAGGGTTCGGTCGGGCCAGTTGCCGATGACTTCGGAAGAGTGCGGTAGGGGAAGATGGGGCACACAGAAATTGCTGAACATCGTTCGCCCCATCGTAAATGTCCAAATGGAATGGGCTACGTAAATGCAGCAATGAGCCATTGACACGCCCACTCGATGGGCTGCTGCTGTTGATGCAACGCTGGCGACTCGACTTGTTGCAACTTTATGCGAGTTGCCATGTTGTTGTCTCTGTAAAATGTGGCCTGACAATTGTGATGATATGAAGAGAGAGGATGTGGGGACTTAGTCTGATGAGAAGTGCGTGATTTGAAATGGTTTTAAGCGCAACTTGAAAAGACTCCGAGATCTCTGCTAAATGATGATGGTCATATGTCAAGCGTTTAACTGGACCGCCAGCTCAAGGTAGGAGATGATGTTAAATTGCAGAGAACAGAACGGAATGAACAGTTGTTGAATGTCCAGCAGCAAGAAGATAAAAGAAGTAAGAAATTAAATGACTTGAGATATAGTTACACATAGGAGAAAATGAACAGATAGTCATCATATGACATAAGATTTGAAATTGAGAGATTTTAATAGCATGAATTGTCCACCATGTAATTGCAATATATTTATAATTAACGGTATGGAGAATCTAACTTATTTAAATTTTTATTGAAAAACATACAGAAATATTGTTGGAGAATTATAAATTTAGCATGAATAACATACAATAAATTGATAGAAGTATGCATTCAATTTTGCAGAATAAATTCCAGAGTACACTCTTTTTTCCTCTTTCTCCAATAAATATATTCGTACATTTCTCTTTCGCCTTCTATTCGGTTGCTCTCCGAGATTAACTTATTTAAGCCACAACTCCAATTAAGTTTTACAACTTAATTAAATTTGGCAAGCAGTTAGCCAAAACTTTCGTATTCCTCATGAGTTTTTGGCTCTTCCCTCTTGGGTCGCCCTGTACCATTCGAAAATGTCCATGTTCAGTTCATTTCAATTTGGTTTTCAAGTGGTTTTTCGGACTGCAACTGCTGTTAAAATTATTGGCTTTCATTTTGCGCGCCGTTTCTCAGTTTTCCGAGCTATAGTAAAATTTGCATATTTCGCCTCGGACATTTTTGCATATTGCATATTGTTGAATGCCACAAAACTTTGTGACTTTTGCCGAGTCGAGTCGAGTTGAGTCGAGTTCTGGCATCGCCAACGACGTCCTTGTCTGAAACATGGACTGAAACATGACAGTTTTGTGTAGTTTTATGTGCCTGGCATATGAATAAAGTGGCATTTTAAGGGAGAAGGAGTTAGTTGGCTCTAGTTTTACCACTTTCCACTTTTCGCATGTAGTAGCCAAAGGACATCTAACAGACGTGTTGTGCATGCACTTTGCAACCAGAGATCAAATGCTGTGGCATCAGCTACATATTGGAATATGCAACATCTGCTCTTATTTCAATCAATGCTAGTTGCAAAATCATATTTCAATTAAAAGTCAGCCAAAGAGACGAGAGATAACAGACAACAATGGTGGAAAAACAGACAGCATGTAATAATCAACAGAATTACAAGGCAAAGAGTGAAAACGTAACCTGCAGGATTTTGCATGTTGCATGTTGCACGTTGTTGGTGGCAACCAGACAGGCAGACAGATAGACAGACGGACAGTCGCACAGACAGACAGCATTGTTACAAAATTTGTTTGCATATTTTGGCTGTAATTGTTGGCAAAACTACAAATTGCCGTCGAGGTGAAGGATATCCCATAAATTGCTTCGTATTTGCACAATGCAATTGAATTGTTTTCAGAACTTAACTGAACTGAATGCTTAGAATGATTTTGATTTTTGGCTACCGGCAGATAATCCAACTTTTAAAGTTGCCGTCTTTAATTCCATTGGGGTTATTCTATTGAAATCACAAATTTCAATCTATTGACATAATGACAAAGCAAACAACATGCGAGTGCTGTATAAAAAAAGTGTACACTGTTCACTGTCATACCAATACTTTTTGCAAACGTGTCGTGTCATGTTTGCCAAAGGGCGCCACCTGTCGACCGCGACCGCCACCAATCGCCCAAAACCACGCAATCTCTTTCACTCGCTCCCTCTCCCTCTCACTCTGCCACTGTTCTCTCTCTCTTGTCGCAGGTTAATTTCGCATGCAAATAATGTCACGTTATCGTTCTCGTTGTCGTTGTCGCTGTTGCTGTTGAATGAACTTGATTAAAATTCAATGCGACGTTAATTAAATTCTGCCAATGCAATTTACAGGCTTGTTTTTTTCACTCTGCCAATTGCCAACTGGCAGCTGTTGCCTGATCAGCTGCAATTCCTGCCACAAATGCAGCTTTAAGTTGCAAGTTTGCTGACATGTGTCATATTTTTAAAGCGAGTAAGTATGATAAGATAACGAAATATCTTTAATTTG
This sequence comes from Drosophila sp. st01m, assembly GCA_018901795.1. Lineage (NCBI taxonomy): Eukaryota > Metazoa > Arthropoda > Insecta > Diptera > Drosophilidae > Drosophila > Drosophila sp. st01m. The sequence continues at coordinate 18,396,479 of JAEIFG010001637.1, forward strand.
ATTAGCATATTTTATTATCCAGTTCTACGAATCTCTATAGATCAATGAGTCTCTTCTGGAAATCCTTTATCTTTATATTTTCCAATTATTAGATTATCTATTGATCAAAGAGTCAGAGCTTAATGTGCAATATACATTTTACTGTGAACTCTTCTAGCAATCCTTTATCTATATTTTTTAGGTTATCTGCTTAAAAAATATTTAATCTCTATTGATCAAACAGTCAGTGCTTAATGTGCAATATGTACGAGTATTTTACTTTGAACTCTTCTAGAATTCCTTCTTCTCTTTTTTCTATCATTGGTTTATCTACTTTATAAATATTTATTTAAATCAACGCTGCAAAACTTTGGCTTTTGCCAAAACTTTACTTTCTTTAAGCTTCTTCTTGAAACTAGTTGTTATGACCTAGTTTCAAGACTTGACGAACTGCTAAAATGAAACTTTTAGATAAACTTAATGAATTAACAAAGCTGTAATGTAAAACTTGAGCAGATTAATCTATGCAATGCCCAAATAACTTTCGATGTAATGCCGTGCTAAACGGCATTTAACCGTCTTTAAGCAAACTGGCACACGTGGCGTATGAGCAATCAGCACATAAATTATAGGCAACAACATTTTAAGGTTTTGCTCGGGCGTCGCGGAATTCCGGTGCATTGTGTGCGCGCCATGAAGTCTAGACAATGCAATCATAAATAATTTCTGCATAAAGACGTAATAATTTGCTCCCTTTCGCTCTGCTTCTGCCTCTCTCTCTCTCTCTCTCTGTCTTGGCATCTAAGTGGGACGCCCCAGCGCTTGAGCTGACCAAATATTTTGTTATTAAATGAAATTGCAATGTTTGCCACTGACCAGCACCACAAATAAGTGTGAGTCCTTCCCTATTCCGGGCACTCGGAGCACTTCCAGTTGCCCCAACCCTCATTATGAGCGCAGTCAGGGCCCTTTGGTCCTGCCTCTTTCATCCTGCACTCTGTTCTCGGTTCTTCGCTCCGGTTTGTCTGGGAATTTCGTGTTTGGGGCTTCGGTTGGTCAGTTCGAGGCGTTGGGGGCATTCAGCCTGTGGTGTTTTTCACTTTTTGCGTGTGTTTTAAAACGTTTTTATGAATTTTTATGTGGTTGCTCAGATTGTTGTTGTTTGTTGTTGTTGTTGTTGTTTTTGCGGGATGCGGTTGCCACTTGTTGGTTAAACTAGCTGCTGTTGCGGAAACTTTATGCATATTTGTTGTCATATAAATGTTAAAATGTTGCGTGTGTATTCATTACATAGGTGACTGTATATAGAGAGTTAGATAACTTCACTGGTACGCTAAACATAAGCAAGAAAATGATAGACTGTAATTGATAGCTTGCATATGATAATTAAAATTTACAAATAGTATTTACAGCCTGTTGTTAATGAAATTCTCAATTATGTGGATAATGTAATATGTATATATGTTGTATAACAAAACAAAAAACAGTTACTCTCCATTATTAAATAATTGCTACCTATAAAATTTATTGTCTACTATAAACTTCTTTAATATTTTAAAATAAATCATTTATTAAATTAAATGTATTTTTTTTTTAACATAATATGACAATAACGATCATAATAATGATAATTGTGTAATAATTAAGTTATTTTGGTATTTAAAATATAGTTATGTACGTGTGAGTTCAAGGACTTTATAGAATTGTCTTTGGCCAGTGTATTCAGTTGGACAGCAAAAAGGACTATCATTAGTTCAACTTGGTTTTAGTTTGTGGCAAAGGGCAGAGAGGAAGAAAAAGACAGAGAGAGAGAGTCCATTTCTCTGGTTGCACAACGCAGCCATTTAATGAAATTTTCTACATTTTTGTGTTCTAATAATGAAATGCTTACGACTTGTTCTTGTTGTTGTTGGTGTTCCTGTTTTTGTTTTGAAAACGGCAGTGGAAAGATACTGTGCTGATTGTGTTTATTGTTGGGCTGCCATAGAGACGACACAACTTGTTTAAAGCTGTCGGGAGACAGAAGTCAGCAAAAAGCCAGTCGAAGGCAGTTCAAGCTACTTGCAACAAGGGGCCAACGTTGCGTATGATTGTCAAGTTGTAACAACTTTTATTTTATGCTGCCAGTGTTTGCAGCGAGTTAAGCAGCTTGCAACTTTTTGCAAGCATTTGATGTAAAACTCAGCGAGAAAATTGCAGTGCCTATGTAGGTGTAAACATTTGCAGCAACTTTCAACAAATGCAGATCCCCCGAGTGAGTCGCTAACTCGTTAAAAGTTGCTCAGCCAAACTATATAGTGAGAGTCCAAACCCCCTCTCTTCTACCACCTCTACTCAACCCCGCTCTGACCCTGGCATGCCCATCAATCCAAAGTGTTGCTAAAAGTTTGCCATAAATAATGCGCGTCTCAATATTAACAAGCGACGATGGCAACGACGGCGACTAAAACTTTTAGCGTACTTCAATAAACGAAGTGCCAACACCCTGCAACCCACCTCCCCCCTCACATCTCCCACTTCTCTGGCTCTGGCTCTGTCCCTGCCACTGCCACAATCACTCCACCTTGCTACTTGTTACTTTCAAGTTGACAACAGTTTATTGATGTTTTGCTTCTCAACATTTTATAACCGAAAAACATTTGCGGCAATGTCAAATGCCAAAATAATTTCAACTCTCGAAAAAGCCCTGCAGTTGTTATTGTTTTTATTATATAGAAATTGTTGTTGCTTTTGGTGGTTGTTCAATTCGCTGATGTTTGCGGTTGTTGTCATTGCTGGCTGTTATTGTCGCCATTGGCAATCGTCTTTCATATCCGCTGGTGGACTTCCGCACACCAGGGAAATTGATTCTTTACTCGAGTGGAGCTGAACCGAAAACGGAGTCAGTTGACGGGCTCACTTGACGTATACGCAATGTTAATTAAGTGCTAGTTTAAGGCTTGAAGCTGAGCTGAAAATTAGGCGGAAAATGAAATATGTATATGTAGATGAATATGTTTGAAATGTATATAGCCAAGGCTTGCTCATTAAATATATATGACCAGGCTCAAGGACGAGCCCCAGTAACCTGAATGCCCTACAGAGAAACACACCACCCATACACACAGTCAGAGTGGGATTGTTTCTCTCTGTAAGTGTATGTGTGTGTGTGTGTGTGTTTGTGTGTTTGCTAAGCAGTTCATTAACTGGCGTGTTAACTTGGCAAACACATGAGGCCACACTTGATGAAAGCTGCAAAGAAATGTGTCATAATGAACTGTGAAAATATGCAGAGATTTTCCTTGCATGGCAAAGACTCGTTAATGAGGCGGCATCAGATAGCTTGCCACATATCCCACCCTCTTACCAGGGGCAGGTTTTAAAGTGTTGCTGCTTTAAGTACTCAAATCTCCAACCTCCAAGCATTATATTGGCTCTGACTTATTTGTAGTGGTTGTCATGTTGCTGCTGTTGTTGTGCTCATGTTGCTGTTGTTGTGCTCATGTTGCTGCTGTGTTTCCTTCGCCCCCAAATCGAAGCTATAAAAGTAATTAAGATAACGACTTTTGTGCTGGCTTTTTCAGTATTACTTTATTTCATTTTATTTTTATATTTGTTGGCTGTATTGTTTGGCAACTCCGCCTGCTGCTGTTGCTTGCCGATATGTATCGTGTATTTACTTTATAGCCGGAGTTTAACAATATTTTCTCGCTCATCCCAATCGCTGTTTTTGTTGTTGGCTTCCTGTTGTTTTGTGTGTGCAATTTTCTTGAAATTTCATTTCTTAACTTTTGCCGACGGCTTTTCAGAGTCGTTGTTCCGTGTATTTGAGACTGTAAATCATATAAGAGAGAAGGACATGGATTGGGTCACCATACCAACTGGCATATGTGCCAGCTCGAGTCGTAGTTGTTATTGTTGTTGTTGTTGTTGTTATTGTTGTATCACTTATTGTTGTTCACTTTGCCTTTGGGGGCCGACCGAGTCAGTTGTTATTGTTGCTGCTGTTGCTTCTCCTACGTTTTTCTAATTGCTTGTCTGGCTCTGAGGCTTAGTCATATGGAGGCAGATATATATACTATATATCGATTAATTAAGGACATTAAAAGCTAAAAGTTTTGAAGGCAACAAACACCCTCATCATGTGTTGTGTTCGTCTTTTGTGATTTATTGAAACGGGAAACGGAAAATTAATATGCAAGGGATGGAAATTGGAGCGGAAGTGAAATGATTTGCGCTTCAATTTGAACAAAAAGGAAATCGTTAAATGAATATATGAATATTCATTAATATTCATTGAAGATTGAGCTCTCCATTTACAATGATTAAATGTTATTAGTTAATATGTGAGTATACAAAATATATTTGTATAAGCATATAATATTTAAAATATACCCAACATTTTGTTTTTCTATGTCAATTCTTTGAACAAACTGTTATTAACCAAATATAATTATCATATCAAAGATATTGGTGATGTTTCACGTTGCTATATATTTATTTATGAGGGAAATGTTGAAATTTAGTCTGACTTCAACTATACAAAACATGTCTTACATTGTAAGCCATTCAGATTATAATTTAATAAATGGTTTAGCAAAAGCATGGTCGGTTTTACTATATACCTGTCTGATCTCGAATCCAGTCACGATAGGCACTAACACGAGCAAAGCAACCTACCAAATAATTTATTCCAACAGAAAAGGAGGTAATTCCAACGAGTTTGTAATCATCAAGGGCAACCAATGGACCACCGGAATCGCCTTGTCCAGTGATGACTCCTTCTGGGGATGTAGCACACAGAACAATATTGGTATCAATATCATAACTATAATCATATTTGCTGAGAATCCGCATGTCCCCGAAGAGTAGATCATCTGAATGGCTAGTCTCATTTGATGTTTTTCCCCAGCCGATGGCTCTACTCCAATAACCTTTATAGTCATTGTCACCATCCGCAAGCTGCACTTTGTTGATCGAGTCCGAAAAATCCACATAGGGAGTGTGAATGAGGGCGATATCATTATTCAGACTCTCATCATCATAGTTCTCATGCAGAATAAAATGATCAGCAGGAACCTGGTGACTAAATTGACCCTCTCCATATTTGGTTGAACCATAGAAAATTTCTACAGATTCTACATTTTGTAGGCAGTGTGCGGCAGTCAGAACATATTCATTACTAATGATGGAGCCGCCACAAGAAGTCAAATTTCCATCATTGAGGGTGATATCCAAGAATACTATAAATGGAAATTGTCCCTCCTCTGCTAGCTTTCCATTATAGATACGTTGCAGGTTTTGAGAGCTTCGTGAATTTCCTTTTGAAGAAGAACGGAAACGATCTTTCCAAATTGCATCAGTTTCAAGTCCGAAGAAACTAATCGCAACTAGAATGGCAATTGGCAACTTCATGGTTAATGGAACTGTCCGTCTCTAACTCAAAGAAGTCTTCTTTATATATGTTCACAGAGCTTTGCAGTTCCTCATTCGGTTTAACATACTATAAGTCTGTAATTTGAAAGATATTCGCTTTGCAGTTAAGTTTCATATTTATGAACTCTTTAAATAATAGGTATTATCTGGAGAATGTCTTAATATATTGAATTTATGGATCCATTGAAGTCACTTCGGTTTTAGATAAGCTAGTTATGCAGTTGTCACATCTGAAATTATATTCAGCTTTTATAATTGTTTTGTTTGTTAATGAAGCCAAACAAAAATCTTTTTTCTCATTTTAACTGACTTTGTATCAATTCTTCTTTATGCACCTTTCGTTTATGTATTTTTTTCTGTTCTGGTGACCCACTTGGTTGGTTGTTGCTTTGATGGAAAGGATATGCTGCATTTAATCTGCAGCTCTGGCTAAATGCCAACAGATTTTCTCTGTTGTTTCCTTTTAGTCTATATATATATATATACATATAATAAATATATGCCATTGGTTTGCCATTCCTCCCACAACTCATACTTTTAGACCTCTGTACTTGGAAAGCATATGGTTCATTTGTTTATTAGCATAACTGAACTTAGCATTTTCAATCTCTGCTTTAAATCTGTTATATTTATTTCAAAATTATATTTATTCGCTCAATGTTAGAAATACTTATTTTGCAGAACAAGTGCAGGGTCTGCCACTGTCGAGTTTGCCTTTGCTACAAGTTTCTTCCGCTGCTGCAAACAATTGAGTGCACTTTGCGCCACTGCTTGTTGCATACTTTCAGGCGCTGCTGTTGCCCCGCCAGCCTCGTCTGATGCTGCTTTGATGCATACGTGCCCCAGTGTTGAAGTCAAAGCGTGCATGTTGCCACCACCTTGTGCTGGCCAAAAGAGTAACAAGGATAGGTCTGTTAGTGAGTCTGAGTCAGTTCTGAGTCAGTCGCAATTCATCCTTGTGCGTGTGTTGCTGATCAGCTTAATAAGTTGGCAGCTGAGTGGTTGCCACACTGCTGACACAGTTTCGTGCCACCACACCAGTTTGCCACATCAGTTGTGCACTTTCTTGCATCATACTTGGCGAGGCAAGTGCTCGTCGCTTGACGCCTCGTTGGACACTCGAGTGGCACATCATTTCCGGGCACACTGCAAAACTTGTGGTCGATCCTTCGGTTGCCCTTCGTTATTTTTCCTTATTGCATTACGCTTGGCAATTGATTGCATTTTCTCAGTTGTTGCACAGTTGCCAGCTACCAGCCAGTTGCAACTTTGGCTTTGTATGGTATGTCTTTCATCATTCAACACGTTGGCAGCTTTAAGCGGATTAAATGCGAAATGTTTCGCGGCTTATGCGTCTAATTAAGCACAGCAGATAATCGAGAGAATGTGATGTGAATGTGAGTCTGTGTATGTGTTTGTGCATGTGTGTAAGGGTGTGTGTGCTAATTAAAAGGCACAACATTTATGCAATTTCCATGCTGCACTTTGCCCACACACACACACACACATGGCGCATACATAACATACGAGTACAAAGCCAATGGCGGGCGTCATGGCAACCAGTGTGTCCACAGACAGGAGCAGTTGCTCCAAAAGAACCCACTGCCTTTCTCTCCCTTTCTCTGTCACCTCTCTCTGTCTCTGTCTCTCAGTTTCAGAATTTCTCTGTCGCTCGCTGGGTCAAATAAATCGCATATAAACAGCAGATAATCCCGTCAACAGCATGGCAAACGTCATTCATTGCCTTGGTCCTTGCTGCAGTTACTCCACCTTCTCCTTCTCTTACCAACTCCTTTGTAATGTTGACTGACCAGCTACAGGTGAAAGCCTGCTGCCAGTTTCAATAGTGTGTGTGTGTGTGTGTGTGTGTGCTTGTTACCTGAATGCATTGGCCATCGTCGTCGCATCTCAATAGTCACGTTTATTGATTTTACTGCACATCACTGAGCTTGGCAAGAGGGCGTGGCATTGCCGCAATTGTGTGTGTTCTAGGCTCCTATTTCGAGTGCATTCAATTAGAAAAACTGTTTTTCTAATTAGTCAAAAAGCCAAAACTCGTTTCACATCGTTTGCATCTGTCTGCTTGCGACAGCAGTTGATGTTGTGGTAATTTTCAAACATTTAAGTGGTTGAAAATTCGTCGAATACATTAAAGTTGTTTATTCTTATTGAGACTATATTCTTAAGGCCATTTATTTGTATATCCATTTTAATTCATTGAATTAATTTTTAATTTTGTTTTCGATATTATTTTTATTGAATTTCTGTAGCCAACGATTAGACGACAAATTAACGGCTGCACTTTCTCCTTCTTAATTGTAGATGTAAAAATGTTGACTTAGTTTTTATTAACAAAGAATGTTCGATAGTAATGTTTAAAAATATGTGACTGTTCAAATTTATTGACAAATGGATTACCAGGAAGGATCGCTTGTTTCATTTTTTTAATTCAGATATATTGTAGTTTATTTATTGAAGATTGGTTATGATTATTGAAAATATTAATAATTTTAGCAAATATAAATAACAGACTCATGTGCATATTTTTAAGTGTGATTATGTTGTCTGCTGCATTGATATGAGCTCTTAATTATGTTGAGTAAAATGATGCTTCAATTGCAATTAAATCTGCATAATATTCATAATTAGTGAGCGATAAACAAACGAAAATGTAAATGAAAACGAGAGCGAGAGCGAATATTTGTGTCCTTGCAGCATCCTTTTGACTGCAATTTACAAGTGTGTGTGTCGCAGTCTGTCAGAAATGAAAAGCTAAACAAACAGGAGTAAAGTGAAAGGCGCAATGTATGGCAATATGGAAATTAAATAAATGCAGGAGCACACATTGCTGTTGAAAGCGGTTCATTAGTGAGAGAGAATGTTGAATGTTTGTCTTTTCCCTCATTTACATTGAAATTTTTCTTTGAATGAAGCCAACAGTTGATTCAAAATTACATTTCCAAACAAAGTTGACCAATTTACCAAATTTAGAATATATTTAATTACTCGAATGTCCAAATAGGTGAGCAGATATGTTTAGGTCGATGAATTGAATTGATGAATTGACAATTGTGAGTGTTCCTAACATGAGTACGATAACCAATAAGCCCAGTGGCAAACTCTTGACAGCATCCGACCTAGTTTCTGGTGTCCAGGGACCATTGAAGACCATTACATTAGATGACGTTAGACTGTTATCTAATTTAAGCACTTTCTGTTCATACTCCCATTCCATGCCATCGCGGTCAACATATTTGTGGACAACTGTACCATCTATTTTTTTCACAGATTGTCTTTCAGCTATTATAAAGCCCTAAAATATCAAAACAGATTTTTTAAAAGGCTCATCAATTTAATAAGAGATCAACTTACACAGAGCCCGATTAAGCACATTAGCAACAAAAAGTTTTTAATCCCATCGTTTTATTTCATTATAAGTAATCGAGTGCAAATTGTTTGCACAAAACAATATAAAAGCTCACACGAGTTGATGAAACGGAAATTTTCTTAAAAATATTACATTTATATCATTTGAAATTGATCATATAAATTTTTGGGAAAAAAATCGGAAGCTAAAATTATGGACTACTACGATTGAAAAAAAAAACCGCGAAATTTAATTTTTAAAAAATTAATAGACATTCAACTGAAATTAATTTCTCATACTTTTACCGGCAGCTTAAATTATAAATCTTTTGTTTCTGATTTATTTATTGATTCAACATTTTGTTATGTTATTATAATCATGATAATTCTACATATTTGTTATTGTATTCAGTTCGATGCCTCTTTATTAATAATGTTGCACAATTAAAAGTGTCAGCGATTTCATTTATTTGCAATTTCATTACAAATGTTTTTTTTATTTGTTCAGCTCGTTATTTTAACGACCTTTTATCGTTCAATGGTTAGTTGACAATGTGATTATTTGCATTTCATATTGATTTATTTAGTAGCCTGCTGATTGTCTGTAAATTACATTGTTCGTCACTCCTCCTTTGCTGTTGACTTTATAATTATGTTGCAAAATGTTCTGATAACATAAATAATGTGACTGATCAGGAGTACTAACTGGTAGATATGCTCTATATATTTTCCATGTCTATTCAACTGAGAATAATTGTATGCATTTTTGTTTTGAATAAATGACATTGATTGTATTTTCCCACATAATCCAGAAAACCAACTATAATTATTGCAGACTTTGCGGCTGTGAATTAATTGGTTTTCAAATTTAGTTGCTTCACATTGTGTAACATACTTTCGTGCGCAGTATTTAAATGTTTGCATTATAAAAGCATGCAAAAGTATGTTATTTTAAATTAAAAGATTTACCTTTTTATTGCAATTTCTAAAATTGTTGAATTATCGATAATATTTTTAAGCAAATAATAATGTGATAGCCAACAGTTTACTTTTTGAGGTAAGATCTTTGCTTATTAGGCACTTTTCGTTTACTAGTTTCAAATGTTGCCAGAGTGCTTAGCAACATGTTGCTAGGCACATTGCGAGAAGTGCGCTGTGAACAACCGCACTTGAAAAATTAATGAGAGGCACTTGAAACGCTAATCACATGTAAGTGAAGCACAGTCAGTCCAGGTTTACCCTCCAGGAGCACACACACACACACACACATACAAATACACAAGTTACTCCTGGGACTGGGAATCTACGCAGCTAACGAGATGCTCATTGAAGGCGGTAAACGGGGCAGGAAACAATTTTATCGCAGAGGCGGGGCTGCCAGCACAAATAGAGTAACACTCGAGGGTTGCATTTGCAGGATTGCATTGTTCAGTTTTTATTATTTCATAATTTACAAAATATTTTTCAATATACAAGAGGAAACTTAAGCATAAACACAATCAAATACAAAAAATTACGTGTAGGTTGGTTCTTTCCTTAATGTAGACTCACTTAAGATCTAAATCGTAAATCGAATCTTTCGTAAACTATATCACAAGGCCTAGGCCGAAAGAATAAAACTTAGCATATTATTTTCACCTATCGTTCCCTTTGCAGTTCGATAAATCCCTAACCACTAATAAAATTCCCCATTTTTATTTTGTTCACTACAAACTATGCCTCAAAGTTCTTGGCCTGTAGACTTTTCAAGATGCCCAGCAGTTGGAGGGACTCGAGAGGCTCAAAGTCATCCGCATAACGCACTGCGGAGGACTTGACCAAATGCCGTTCCCGCGGCATGTCCAAAGTTAACGGCAACTGTTCCGCCATCACCGAATGATGTGTGATGAGAGCCTTGAGGGTGCTGAATTGTTTCTTGGCACCTTTCAAGCTGTACATCTCGTTGCGGCTGCACTGCACCGCATAGGACTTCACCTTCTGGTCGAGACGCAGACAAAGCTCGAAAGTGCGAGGTGTGCTGCGTCGCAATAGGAAGCTGCCAGGCGTTGCCTGATGGAGATGCTCCTGTGCCGCCTTCGCCGTGATGCGTGGTTGATACCACGCACATTGCAGCAGTTCCGGCTCCTCGCCCTCATCCTCCTCATTGTCCGTGTTGATATTGTAGCGTGGTGTTGCACGTTTCTTGGGCGTGCCACGTCGCTTGCCGCTGCTGCTGCTTTCGTTCAACAGTTGACAGCAATCGGAAATGCCAGCATCGGAGTCCTCCTGATCTGGTGTCGCCTCCTCGCTGCCACTGGAATCGCTCGGTTGACTGCTCTGCCAGCAGTTGAGCGACAGCAGCGATTTCTGTGGCGACTTGTTGTTGTTGTTGTTGTTGTGGGCGCGCTTGGGCGTTGCACTGCTGGAGCTGCAACTGCAACTATCGGCCAACAGCTCCTCCTCATCTTCCTCCGCGTCTGCCTGGTACGAGGAGTCGAGAAGGTCCTGCTAAAAACAGAAATAATTTATTAGTTAATCAGTTAATTAATTTGATTTATCTATTAAATTACTTTTAACTTTAAAATTGTAATATATATGTATACCTAGTTTTATTGTTAAATGAAATGAAATGATATTCAAAGTTTAATTAGTTAAACAGCTCATTATTATTATTTTTTAAAATAATTAATTACTAAAGTTTTTATATAATATTTAAAGTCTGTCATGACTCATTTCCTAATGTTAATTTCTCTATTCGTTAGTAAAATACAATTTAAATTAATTTTTTATATTTTACACACCTCATCATAGTCGCTGGTTGCCTCCTCCTCGGTCTGTCTGTGCTGCGAGGGCTGCGCGAATAGTTTGCGCTGCAGAAAGTTCTTCATGCTGTCATAGACTTTATGCGTGCGACTTTGAACTGCGGGTTCATCAGCTGTTCCTGTTGCGGTTGTTGTTGTTGCAGCAGCAGCTGTTGTTGCTGACGGTTGCAACTTCAGCTTGTTGCTCCATTGTTGACACTTATTGAAGGCCAAGTCAAGATTTTTGCCGGCATTTGTGTTGCTCGGGCAATAGATGTCCGAGTAGCTCGGACAATTGATGGCATTGCGTAACTGTGGATAGAACAAAGAAGAGAAGAGAAAAAAGAAAAACTGTGATTAGTTTTGGTCAAGTCAACTTGCCACAAGAAAATGAGAGCATAAAAGAGCTGCTCTACTACCTGAAAATCTACAAACAAAGCGTTGCATTTTTCTCGCTTATGTAACTAGCATAGACAAAAGGATGCCCTGTCCTCTATATTTGTCCTGATAACACATATACATATTCTGAGCGTTTTATTTTACAGTCAGTGCTGTTTCTCTATTTCTTCTTCTTTTATTCAGTTTCTCCTTTGCTATCGTGAGCATCTCTCCCTGAGCTGTTAATGCCTTTGGGTCACCTTGGGTTGATGGTGTTGTCATTGTAGCTGTTGTTGTTGTTGTCGTGATATCCTTGTAATGCGCTTGTTACAACTCTTCATTGTTCTGTAATTTGCCTGTTTTCACTTGCGTTGTTTGCTTTTCATTTGCCCCATAAAATATGCATATATGCTAAATGGAAATGGAAAAGGGTCCTGTATCCTTAGGCAACATTTTCATGTCATATGGTCATTACCAAGTTGAGTTGCCCACCCCCTCGTAGCATTTGCTATGGGAAATCATCTCGTTAAACAACTTGCTCGATATTGCCATCTGATCAGACTCCCCTACTCAATCCGAATCCTTCGGCCCGCTTGTTGACACACCCCTTTTTGGCACTTGGACACACACACAATGCGAATCCATTCACCTATGCAAAAGTATTCAATAAATTGTCGAAAAGTGCGTTCGAGTGTGCAACGCACTTGAAAATCAACTCAAACAGAGTGAGAGAGAGATGAGGAGGGAGAGCGGGAAGCACAATACAATGACACTTCAGCACGCACACACGCACACACGCACACTCTCAATGCGAGTGTGTATATAATAAAATGGCAAAATAATGAGCATTCAATGGAGTTGCTCAGCAGGACAATCGATGACTGTCCAGGTAGCAGTTCTTATATATCCTTAACTCATAAAAAATGCGTCTGAGCGTTAAGCCAAATTGAAATTGATTGAGTTTGATTGAAATTGAACATTGAATGGATTGCCAGACGATCCATAATCATAATGATGTTTTGTCTTGAGTGGCAGCGTCTGTCCCTTTCCTTTCCCACTCTCTACCTCTCTCTCTCTCTCTCTCTCTGTCTCTTCGTCTCCCTCGGTTTGCTCAGGAAATGCAACTGCTGCACTTCCGTCCTGCCACAATTTGCATGAAAAAGTCAAAAAATATTGATTTTTTTGTTCATGTTGTTTTTTTAAATTACCCGCAAACTGTTGGCCATTAATTCAAAGCCAACAAGCCGTGGCCAAGTCTTTTGATGTGTTGACCACGCACAGCACATAAATAAATCCGTTGAAAGCTGTGAGTCAAGTAAGCGGCGTGTAAGAAGCGTTAAAGTTTACCTTTTATCGGCTTAAATCAAACACAATGGCCAAATGGACGGAAAAACAGGCGTTTAATGGGCCAGGCCAAAAAGAAAATAAACCCAAAATGAAACGACACGAATCAAAGTGAAAGAAAATACACGAATACATGATTTTTAATTTATGCAAGACAACTGAAAATGATTATAGAGCAGAGACGGTTGAGTAGTAAATACTAGAGTGCGTTTACAGTGGCAGCCAAAAGGTGTTGGACCCTTTTCTCTGTCTCTCTCTGTCTCTCCCTGTTTTCGTTAGTGTGCGTGCTAATGCAATAATGATGGGGATGGATCGCCGTAGCGTCTTAACGTCTTTTCTGATCCTGTCCTGCGGAAAGGTAACTCTAATTGATGATGAAGCATGGCCAGGGGCCATTTTCATTGTTTGGCCAGCGAGGTGTTAGCATATATTTTCGTAATCAAATTGTATTACAATAACAACGAACTGAGCTCAGGTAAATGGAATATAGAACACCTTTGTGCTGCCAGCTACAACACAACGGCAACAAACAACAGTCAGAATTCAACAATAGTGCTCTCTCTTTCACTTTCTGTCTTTCTCTCTCCCGCCGGGGGCACATTTACCAGCGTCTTTGGAAAACAGTTGTTAGTTTTCCATTTATTGTGCATTTAGCGAGAGCGGGACACTGAGAGGAATAAAGAGGGATTGAGGTACCCAAAGAAATTAGTTGAAGTGGACACGGCATGAGTTGCGCCTTTTGGTTGCCTGATGCATTTATTGAAATGTTCAAAATGTTGCCTTTTGTTAAGGTTCTCCGGTTATGGATAAAAACCCTTGGATTGAGAAAGCACTTGAGCCACACGCGGCATATGCACAAATTTCATGCATTCTGGAAAATCAAACAGCTGCTCAAGTGGTTCAATAAAACCACCCTGAAACTGGTGTGCAATCCACACGCAATGCCAATCAGTGGAGTAACCGCAAAAACCGCCAACAAATACAACAGCAAAGTATCTACAACTATTAGCTAGTTCTAAATTGAATGCGAAGAAAAATCTGGCAAGTTCAATGTAGCTGTAACTGCACTTTGTATCTTTATAACATACTTATTCTTTAACTAAATGTAACAATGAACATCTAATCATTTTTAGAACAATTTCTTTAATTATTATTTAGCTTTTTGGAATGCACTTGCACTTAAAGTAAATGTATCTCTGCCAAAGTTGTAGCCAACTGAAATGTATCTAAAACTATAGCTTGCCCCATATACACATATCTCTGTCTGTAGCTGCGGCATGTCAACTATGCTCAGATACAGCTGTAAATTAGTTATATGCAACACAAACTTGGCTATTTGAATATTTGAAAGACACATTTTGTTGTACGCTGCCAGCTAATTTGACAGTTTTATGCCACACCAAAAAGTTCGACATAATCCACACACACACTCACACACACACGTGTCGGAGGGCTTTCAAAACGTCGTTCAAACGAGAAGGGAGTGAGAGATATAGTAGATGGAACTGTGACTAGTTTATGACATTTTGTGGAACACGCGTCTATCTGCCCCTGCGGTGTATTTGAAAATTTATGAACTCGCTTATTTTTTCTCCTTTTCTTAGGCGGGAGGGGGAGTCTACTTAAATATGTGTGGGGAAAACTTTGGGCAACTTCTGGCCCGAGAAAAACTATCGTAAAATGATTTTAACATTTTTTTCCACTAATTTCAATTTATGCCGAGGTAAAAATGTAAAATGTTTATAGTTTATAGTTTCTGGCTGGTTTAGTTTTGATGATATGCTGTGTCTATTTGGGACCTGCAATTAGCGTAGCATTCGCTGGAAAATCCTTTGTTTAGACACATCGACAGACATCTGTGGCATGTGGCATGTGGCATTGTGTAGTCGCTTTATTGTCGGTATTTTTTTATTTAACGCCGTTCGACACGTTTTTTGTTCACATTTTTATAGGTGTAAGAAATGAGGTCATATCAAACGCTTTTCAAATTGAGCTGTTGGTTTCCTTTATTTTCATTTTATGGGAATTTAAAAAAGAAAATATCAAAAACATTTTGATGAGTTTATTAAATGCAAATTAAAATTGTTGAAATTTTTTAATTGTATTTTATGGGCATTTTTTATGTGGGCAGATGAGCATGGGAATATCGCTGCTCTCGCTGCAGAAGAAGATGTATCTTTTGTTGAAGTTGTTGTTGTTGTTGTTGTTGTTGCTGTCTCAAGAGGCAGATGAAGATATGCAGATTGAAAGTGCAATGAACTTGGGAATTGTTTATGGAAATGAAATAAAAATAATAGAAATATTAATAAGGTGCTTCAAACTGAAATGAATTTACATCTCTGATGTATCTTTTGTATGGCCAATGGATAGAGTTGGCTTTTGTTTAAACATATTCAAAAAATGTTGTTGTTGTTGTTGGCTCAGTTCATCAACAACTATGTCTAGCCACATTTGTAGTTTGGCTAATAGTTTGCTCTCTCTCCCTCTCTCTCTCTCTATTGCTTCTTCTTCCGTTTGTTCTGGCTATGTCTCTAATGCACACAAATCCTGTTGGAAGCCATATGAAACTCAAACAGCTCAACGGACGCGGCTCAGCACATGACGAGCTGATGATAACGATGATGTTGTCAGTTGTCAGTCGTTGTTGTTGTTGCTGGTCAGACGTTGATGGCCAGACCATAAGCAGAGTAAAACCCCATCGCAACTATTTGTTGGCCTGGCCAACAGACAGCGGGTGCTACGTTGATTAGGAGGGAGGGAATTGACGTTGTTGGATTGCCGTTGAAAGCTTTTCTTTTCTCTCTTTTTCATTTCATTTCATTTCTTTTTTTTTTTTTTGCATATTTGCATTACATTTTCCTGGCGTGGCATGTGGCATGTGGCAACAACAGCACGAGAGCGAGTGAGAGAGAGATGGAAAAAAACGAAGCGAAAATTTATATTGAGTCGAGCGTAAAAATAACAATGCAGACGGGCAGACGGCATGAAAATAAGTGAAATTGTTGTTTACTCAAAACGACAGGGCAGTCCAATTGAGCAAGGGGGTTGGATTGAGGGGATAATGTGAGCTGGGGGCGGGGGAATGTGCGGTGCAATATGGAGCATAAATTACAACAATGCATGCAATGCGCCGCCGCCGCCGACGACGACGACGACGACGACGAAGCCGTCGCCAGGCATTTAATTATGCTCATCAATTTGCAGCAGTCGCCAGCGCCAAAGTAAAAGCTGAAGTTGCTCTTGCCGTTGCTCTTGCAGTTGCATTTGGCCATAAATCTTAACGAGGCCAAGCACTTCAGTTGCTCTGCTCTGCTCTTATGGAAATTTCGAAATTAAATGCACTTAAAAGCGGCGCAATTAATTTTCAAACTCTCCAAATAGCCGACTTAGAAATCAAAATTCAAACAGCAAACGGCAAACACCAAAAACATCACATGACATGTGTAAGGCATGTATAATAAGTATTATTTTATAAACACACCCCACACCACACATCTATAGACACTTGTATTGCTGTACTTGCATTAATCATTGCCCTTGAATGGAGGCTGTAAACATTAAAATACCTAAGAATTTAAATGCTTAGCTCATTGCTGCTAATCGTTCTGCACGTTCTGGCAGTTGATTTAAATTTAGACAGAGCTCATATCGAATTATGAGGCAAAACTCTATATGTATGTATGTAAGTGAGTGTGTGTGTGTTGTGTGTTTGCCACTTAGGAAGGGTGTCGAAGCGACTCCAGACTCCATTAGCTCCACTCTATATGGAGAATATAGATTCTGGCTCTGATTCTGTCTCTGTTTCTATCTCCACGCACAGTTGCTGTCTCTGTCTGTGACTTTGTCGGAGTCTGTCAATTTCTGCTGCATTTCGCTAACAAATTAAATTTCCTTAGTTGAAAGAAAAGCAGAAAAAACAGTGTTTATCTTTGCTTAATTGTTTTAGATTTTAATCTGGCAATATGGTCGTTGAGTCCTCTGTCCACTTGGGATCTTTCTGGCGACATATGGTCGAGTTCGGTGCTCTGTTGCTAACGTTTCTGTGACAACTTTATTAGTTTTGTTTAATGTGTGTGTGTGTGTGTGTGTGTGTGTGTGTGTGGTGTGTGCACTTTGTCTGCAGTTTGTTGCCTTATCGTTTGACCCGCAATACGCGCGTCGCCTTTTCGCCTTTTTCAAGTGAAACTCGAACAAACTAATTGAAAACGTTTGTCAGCGACTGTAAACAGAAATGCGTTTTGTCTCTGTCTCTGTCTTCCTCTTTCATTCCCTTCCCTCTTTCTCTTTGTCTTGCCAATAAATGTTTTAGTCTAAAATTTTTCGGTTCGTTTGCTGATAACGGATGTGTTGGCGACGATGACGACGGCGACGATGGCGGCATGTGGAAATCATGGTCTGAGGTGACGAGCGATTTATGCCGGATAGACGTGCTTATAAAAGAAATTCTCGGTTTTGGGCTTTTCCAAAAAGATCTAAGGGATTTACGAAATAAGCTGGAAAAAAACTGAGTGTGAGGTGCTACAAATGCAGTTCGATTTAAATTAATAGAAAGGAAGTGTCAGCCATAAATTCGGTTCTACTTCGGAAAAATAAATAGTCTAATTGTATTCTAAATAATACAGGAAAAGATATTATAGATAAATTATTCTATAGTGTCAATGGAGCTGTTTTCAGTCAGAATAATATATGCAATTAATTCAGTTATTCTTAAAAATGAATTAAATATATTATATATATTATAAAGTCAATACATCATTGATATATTACCTTTTATAGATTGAAAGGTCTCAGTTTTGGCCAAATTTTGATTTAAATAAGTGACTTTGGTATTGAGCTTAGACAAAAAATAGAATGCTTTGATATAACTGATGTTGTTCCTACTAAAAAGATAAGAGATTCTACTTCATTTATTTAAAGTGCCTCAATTGTCTCCTCAGGTTTTTGTTGAGTAGAGTTGCCCCCACAGTTTCCACGGAATTCTCCCAACTTCCACTCACTTTTCTCACTTCAACTATCAGGTTCATTTGTGATTTACAAAAGAGAATATTTTGAGATATTTTCCGCTTGGTTCTTCCAGTAAAATCAATTCCCGCGGAGCAAGTAGGAACAAAAGACACACCCACAAGACTGGTAGCAACAATGGACGCTTGTTTCGAAGACAATCCTTTAGGGAGCTGGCTGAAATAACACCTACAACAACAATATTTCCATACATCAAAACAAAACCAGAACGAAAACAGCAAAGGGAGAGAGATGCAGATAGAGAGAACAGAGAGAGAGAGAGCAGCACAATGAGATAAAGTGCCTCGGTCCATGGATGGGTGTCAATTCCCGTGAAAAATGACAAGCGAAACAATGAAATGAAAATGATGATGAAAAATGCACAGCAAAGCAACAGAAAGAACTCAGATACGAGATGATAAAAGATGCAGAAGGCAGAAGCCAAAACGCAAACTGTCATGCAGTTTGAAATTACAAACTTTTTTTTCAATCTTTTCTACTCTTTATTTTTGTTGTTGTTGTATTTTCTTCAACCTGAACAAATATTTTGAAACTGACAGTCAAACAAGAGATTAGAGAGATTTGACTTGGGAATACAGGTAGCTGGTAGGGGCTTAATTAAGGCATTTGACTAATCAGCTTTGGCATCGCTGGGCGCTTCGGTCACCCTTTCCCAGTTCCCCAACTCGGAGCTATAAACCCGGTCAGCTAACGGCACCCAGACGTCGCCATTTACAGTCTGATATCGAGCTAGTTAGCGCTTATCACAGATCAAACAAGAATACAAATCCAAACACGAAATACAAATAACATATGTGTAAAAATATACTTGAATGCGTTTAGATCAATCAATCATTATCTTTATGAGTCAACATATGTTTTCCATGTTCCCAATTCCATATTCAATGTTTACTTTATCGATACGAATAAGTCGATGCAGTTTTTCGCTTTGATTTATACGATTTCGTTGAAAATCTGTGCAGCTCTCAGTTCTCTCCGATTCTCTAACTCTCCCTCTCCCTCTCCCACTCTCTCTTTGATTTAATTCTCAGTTTGTTAGCTTAACGCTTCAGCCTTCAGTTTGATTTAGTTTTTATGCAAATCATATTTATTTGATTATATTTGATTTAGTGTGCCGCTGATTTACGTCGACAGTCGAGTTTATTATGTTTTGTTGTCATTGTTGTTGCTGTTGTGGCTGTTATGGTTGTTGTGTCTTTGTTGTTGTTGTTGTTGTTGTGGTTGCTGCTATCTGTGACACTAAATCATTTTAATTGTTGTCATTCGTGTTTTGAATTTCATTGCAGCTCCCTCTGCTCACCTCCCTCTCCCTTCCCTTTTTGGTGCAGTGTCATATGAACTTTGAGTGCGTGTTGTGTTTTTGTGTGGGATTTTTTCTTTCTTTTTTTAAGTTTAACCGATTAGTTGTGTCCGTAGAACTTTGCATATGAAAGGGTATTATCAATACTTATCTAGGTGTAGAAAAGTGCATTTGATTTTCCCTATATCATTTGTTATCAGTTCTATGATATTTTGAGAAAAAACATTATTCAATTGTCATAGATATTGTATCTATATTGTTTACTAATGAGCTTTAATTTTTAATAATTATCAATTTTTAAATATATATTGTTTCTTGTTAATTAATGAATTCTGTAATTTATTCTTATCTCTGAGTGAAATCATCTCTATGGATTACCTGGCTTCTTTGTATTTAATTAATTTACTCAAATTTTCAGTTTCCCTAATTAATGATTTCAGAAATTGAAACTTATTCTCCTATCATCTTAAAATTATACTATTCAAGTATCGAATTTCAGCTGCAACTACCAAGAAGATTTGTATTATTCCCAAATCGTAGATACTTATTAATGACGCATCCAGTTTGAGATATTCCACTTTATAGTATCCCATATAATCCTTGAGCATATTTTGAACTTGTTCCCTATTCCTGTCAACACTTACCATCTTGGCCTTATCCTGTGGCTTCTTCTGGGTATCCTTTTTGCGTTTGTTGCCACTTTCCATGGCGCCAAAACGATTGTATTGAAACAGACGACCCATTTTGTGTGTTGTACTGTTTACAATTTTAATAAACAACGTTTTTGTTGATATTGCTGTTGCTTGTTGTTTGTTGCTCGTTGGCTATTCACAATAACGCGTCGCACACACACCCACACACACACACACACGTAGAATGTGCAAAAGTTTTGAAACACGTAATATCTTCAAATTTATTGCGTTGCGGCTACAAAAGAACAGAGCAACTGTTTTAAGTGTTCAATAACGTAGCGTAAAATCGAGTCGAGTCGTATTGTATCGGGTGTATATATTTATATATATGTTTGCCGGGTACCGGGAGCGCTGCTAGCGATCAGAGCGACGTGCGCAGAGGGAATGATGGGCCACAACTGAATGCATTCGAAGAAGTACAACGGAAAATGAGCACGACTGAGAGCGCGGCAGAACAGAGAGCAGAAAGGCAGAGCGGCAGAGAGGCAGAGACGCGGGCAGAGGGCAGAGGCGAAAGCAACAGTCAGCAATAACAACAACGCACAAGGGAGGCAAAAGCAGCGACAGCGACAGCGGCAGCGGCAGAGACAGAGATACAAATTTCATGTCAGGGCGGCGACGGCGGCGTCGATGGTCGTCGTCGTCGTCGTCGACGTCACAAACGGCGTTGTTCATGCAACGCTGCCGCTGCCACACAGCATTTACCGCTAGCTCACAATGTGCGCGTGTGTGTGTCTGAGTGTTGTGCTCACACAGATACAACTAGAACTAAAGAAAATACTAACCAGCGCACACACACATAGACACACTCACTCACAGCGACAGGGCTGAAAAATAGAAAAGCAAAAACCACTCAACAAAAAGCGAAATGAGAAAAATTTACTACGACGAATATACACTGAAAAAAAGAAGGGGCAGCAGAGGAAGAAGCAGCAGCAGAAACAGAAAGAACTAAATAAACTTCTGTTTTGGGCAGACGGCAAAGTGAATGGAAATGAAATGAGAGAATCTGAGTTGAAGTTGAAGTCAGACTCGAACTCAAACTCGTGCTCGTGCTCGTGGCAACGGACGTGGAAGCGGACACGGACACGGACACGGACACGGACACTGACGCTGAATCAGATTCAGATTCTCATTTTGAGTTACTGACGCAGTGACTGACAGGGTGGTTCAGCGAGCGTCACGTCAACAAGTTGAGTGGGTGGTGCAATTGGTTTGGCCATCATTCATTTGACCAAACGGCGGGCCGTACTCTGACTTTTCATTTTCAGTTACGAGTTACGACTATTGACGTCTATATAGCGCTGTCTCTTGCGCTCCACTCTATAGCTATCTCTACCTTTCGTCTGCATCTGCATCTGTAGTTGTATCTGTATCTGTGTGCTCCACATTTCGCTACTTCATTTGCCTGCTGCACATTTCATTTCAGCTTTTGCCTATTTGCTTAACGTACTCACATGTTGTTGTTGCCGTGCTACTTGTTGTTGCCCTCTCTCCCCTGTCCCCCTCTTCCCCCTCTTGCCTCCAACCCCATCATCTAACACCCACATGGAGGAAGCGCTGCATCATCGTTCTACTTTTTTTTAGTTTTTCCGAAAGTTCTTTTTGGGTTCTTTTTTCTGCCTGAGCATAAAATAAACACAAAAACTTTGCAGTCTCATTCAGGCGGAGTAAGGATGCCTTTTTGCAACTACCTCTCTCGCTCCCTCTCTCTCTCTCTCTCTCTCTTTTCGCTGCTGCTTGCTGCATGTGTCCGTAATTATCATTATCCTTTTTGTACTCGTTTTGTGCTTTTCATTTCGCTGTTTATATGGCCAACTATGCCACTTTAATTGAAGTCAATTTTTTGTACTTTGTGGCTGCTGCTGTGGCAACATTGGCTGCAACTGTCTTTATCCGTCTCTGACTTGCCATTTTGTTGCAAGTCCATGGCGCCATTCTCATTGCGAATTATTCTGCAACTTATTAGCACCTCCGGAAATTATGAGTTTCGGTGTGGCATTCAACTTTTTTGTGGCTTGTTTACGAGCTAGCCGCATTTTTAATTGAGTTACCATCTGACTTGAGGTTGAGATTCAGCTAAACTGAGAGAGAGCAAAGTGGAGAGAGGAGAGAGTGGAGAAAGCGAGACTTTTGTTCGCTTTTGTTGCTTAATTAGCTCAACGGCATGGCTAAGGACACGGACATGGACACCAACATGGACAGCACTTTGCATGCCACGGCCAGAGGCAACTGCGTTGTAAACGTTGTGGTTATTCAACAAGAGGATGCACTTAATTGAAACAGTTTGCCCGGCAAAGTGTGTACACAGTTTGGATTTACCAACAGCACAAAGAGATTCCCAAAGCTAACTTCACTTTTTATGCGAGAAAGATATAGAAAACTCTGTCTAACTTTACGGATAGTCTTCAGTTAAAAGTAAAATATGTTTGTCGTTGTTATTAAGGGGAAATGAAGGGTTCTTTCTAGATATTTTATAACAAATAAATCGATTTAAGTATCAGTAAGTGCAGGAGCTGAAAATATATACAGTAAATTATACATAATTCATTTATTTCTTTAATAAAAATAAAGTATTACATCTTTCCTTTTATGTTCAATATTAAAACAGTCTAACTATAAGTATAATAATATATTTGTTAAATATTTCAAGATTGCTAAACTATATTATATAGCTGAAAATATCTTTAGACATGTTTCTGTTGTTTACATTTTCTGTTTTACTGAAAACTTTAATTGGGTTACAATAAAGTCCCTTAAATTCAGTTTTCATTATACTTCCAAACAGCTGCTTTAAATAAATAAAAAGAATTTTCCCAATATTGCTTTAATGCAGGTCCTTTAAGGTCATTGTTTTCAGCAAAAGCTGCTGTAGCTTATTATTAATCCATTTTATTGTTGCCCTTCAGCTGTTGCCAGCAAAACAAAAGTAAGAACAAAACCGAAAACGTTAGAAAAATTACAAATTGGGGTAAGTTTGATACAGTTGAAATATTATTGCCCATATTTTGCACCCTGTATTATATAGAATATAATTTTTTATGGTCGCAACGCCCTCACAAATCCCTCGCCAATGCCAAACAAAGGGAAATAATCAATGGTAAACTCGCATTTAACGAAATATGCTTTCAAATCTGAGCACTAAACCTCTGCTTATAATTAGATTATGACATTAATAAGTCGCTTTAACAAATGTTCAAATTTGGCAAGTCAGCCAACCACCCAAAAGGGGGAGGGTGGAAGGCGAAGGGGGGCAGGGATTTTCATTTTTGGCAACAGTTGCGAAAATAGAAAATTGAATTTGTGCAGCATTTAATATATTGCAGCTATCAATGGAAAAGCATTTGCAGGACACTTGAAGTGTCATTCATAAATCAAGGACAACCCCTCCGTTGTGCAGCTGAGCTGAGGACTATAAAGGATAACGAGTACTACAGAAATACGTATTACGTATATGAGGACATCCTGTGGCAAACTCAATTTCATTATATAAAAAGCTTTTCTTTTCCTTTATTCTTTTCTTTTGCATTTCCTTCCTCTTTACGTGGCGTGATCTTTTATGTTGATTTGTCAAATTGTTTAGCCAGACAATTGCATAAATTTCATCTACTTTTTGATTTTTATTGCCAGCTGTAGTTGCACACGAACACACACACACACACACACACACACACACATACACATAAAACTCGTCCCTCTTCTTCTTGTTGCGTTGACACAACAAAAGTGCTCTTAATGTTTGTCAATTATTTGCAGTAATTTGCAATATTTCTAAACGCTTTCGGCTGGGATTTCCATTGCGATTGCTGCGAGTAAACTACCCTAAATTGTTTTTAATGGCCATTTGCACTTACATGGCTGTTGACTGTTGACTGCACTACTCAGCATCGGTTTCAATTCCCAACACCACCCCTCCCCCTCTCTCTTTTCCACTCCCCCCTCTAATGGCTTCATCATCATCATTTCAGTTTCAGACTCAGTCTCAGTCTTTGGCAGCAATAAATGGCCTACAAGAGCACTCTTGTTCTTGGTTTGTTTAATTTATTGCCGAAAATAAATGTTATTTATTTGGTCTTTAAAAATCAACAACACACAACTAAACAAATATGTTCCAACGACTAGATCGACTAGAGTTACATACATTGTTGTTTACTGGGGGGACACTTCTAGTCAATGTGAGTAAATTAATTTTCCCATAGTTGAAACGTCATTAAGAACTCGCCAGGGGTGCTGCAAGTGTTAAAAATGTAGTTAAATCAATTCTTTTACAACAATTTGTTTAGTGAAAATGCATAAAATAGCCGCAGGCAGCCCACATAACTTGAAAGACCCAACCAAATAACATATATATATCTATATGCTACACTCCAAAGAGACTCCAAAACATTCAACTCATTTCATTTGCTCTTTTCATTGAGAAAATGTGGCCCGCGGTGTCTTTGTGTGGCAATGTTATTTTTTTTATATTATCTTTACATTTTCTTTTATCTTTTACAAGTGACTCTAGCAATTATGTTTATAAATGATTTGTTAGGGTGGTCTTCTGTCGGTTCCTAAAGTGTTTGTCCATATGCGGTAATCCTTCATTTCATATGCATCCAATGGCAATAAATAGTTGAAAAATTATGTGTGAAACCATTAAACTGTACTATAATTCTGTAGGCTCGGTGCATTGTCAATGCCTTTGGGGCAATGAAAATGCATAGTTACAGTATATTTAATAGATTGTTCTCTCTTCTATTTTCTTTTTGTGTTTTTGCTGGAAGCGTCATTGGGATTTTTCATATGGAATTCAACTTTATGTCTGGCGGCAAGTTCAACAGATTTTTAATTGCTGTGCTTCGCTTTGCGTTTATGTTTTTCAATGTTTCTGTTTCAGTTTCTGTTTTATTTTTCAGCTTCCCCAATGGATGTTTTGCCCCGTTAGGCACCGCCTTCTATCATAAATCATTTAAGGGGGGACAGACGACGATCATAGTTATGCTTATGTTTATGTTGCATGTTTCAGGGCGTGCATATTTTGAATAATTTGATTTATTTAAATTTTGGTTTATGTATTTTTGTTTCTGATCAATAAAAAACAACACACATTTCAAGAAGGCTTAAACAGTTTACTGTACTTATCTTATAGTGGCATTAACTTGTCTGTTTGTCTTGCCACAGAATTTCCATCAAATTGAAGACTTTTCTTTATCAATAAGTCATTTATCAATAGCACAGACGAGTAGATAACTTTGTGGCACATCTATAACAACATAACATTATTTTCGACATTTTCCCATCAAGTTTCAATGGGGACGGAGTCAGAGTCAAGGAGTCGAAGTCGAAGACCCGCCCCATTTCTTGAAGTTGCGTTGCATTTGAATTTCTCACACGTTTCGTTACATATCAAATATTTATACGGAGTATTTCCCCCCCTCATGCGAAAACGCCCACATTAACGAGAACTTTCGATTGAAACTACTTCAAAACGATTTTCCAGCAACACAAACAATTATATGATGCATAAATTAAGCACAACTCGAGTTGAATAACTAATTTCCTGTAAGGGCAATTACTAAAAAAAGAAAACATACTACAAAGAGAGGGAACTAACTACGCAACCAACATGCATGGAGATTAGATGAGCACGATTCTCTATTCTCCAGTTCTCCAGTTTTCCAGTTCTCCAGTGGGCATTTAATTCGAGGCAGACGCTGAATGCACTACAAATGAGTTTCGGTTATTTGGGTTTTGTTAATGCCATGCATGATACATTTAATCGCTGGAAAAACGAAAAAACCACCATAAAAAAACGTGACAAAATGCGAGCTCGAACTCTGCGATATCAAACTAGACGAATGACCCTTATATTTTTATATTCTCTACAAGCCACAAAGCGAGAAGTGCTTGATAAGGTGGAACACGCAGAGATCGTTGCATTCAGGGTTCAGTTTTTCCAATTCAGGGATTCATTTTGCTGTTGCTGTTGTTGTTGTTGGTAGTTTTGTTTACGTTCCTACTTCAAAAAGACAAATAAATCGTAATTGGCGTACGAGGGGTTTGTTTTTTATATTACTATATATATGCGATAGAGTGCCGAATCGTGTTGTACTGCATTTTATTTTCATGCTCATTAAATGAAAAGCCATCTACGAAAGCGAAAAGCGAAAAGGAGAAGCGTGAAAAACGTCGAGCAAGGGAAATCAATGCCGTGGCGTTTGCGGTTGCTTTGTGTGTGTTGGGAAAACCCGAACGGAAGTGCGTTGAGTTATCGCAACTGGAAAATCTAACGATAAGACACTGCTGATAGGACCCTCTGGGCTGCTGTAGGTGCCACTGTCATTGTTAAGCTGAGATCTACAGATAAGAGTAGTGCGAACAGCTGCCAATAATATGTTTCGAGGGTTGAGCCTAACGAATTTGGCGATATCCCGAAAAAAACAATGCTCAAATTGGATGATAAATCTATGCAAAGAATATTTATTATACAAATGTCAAAGAAGCTGCTGGCAATGTTGTACTTTTCCTGGTCCTAAGTCAACGTCTCACCAACGAGAAGTTTGAGTGTGTGCTCATTAGATGACAGTGCCTACAAAATGTCTGTGCCTTAGTGACCCATTTACGGCCATGTCTGAGCCATCATAGCGACAAAAACCCTCAAGATTAATGAACTACAAAAGATGCACACCAATCATATGTAATAGCTGCAAGGCAAAGACACTGGAGTCTGCCAACAAATGTGTGACAATTTCTCAAAAGGATGCAGAAGGAGACATGGCCGGTGCCGGTCTCCTCCCATACATGTGGAAGGTGTCACGGCCAAGTGACAATGTCACACTTGCCGCTTTAACATAAAAAATATGTCAGCTACACGAGACTCCTGTTGCCGCATCCTGTTCAGGGCGACCTTTAAAGGTGCAAGGCTTCAAGGCGTCTTGTCTGCTACGTGTGCGTCTCAGTCCCTGTCTCCGTCTCCGTCTCACTCTGAGTCTGTGTCTATGTCTATGTCTATGTCTGTGTCCGCGTCTGCGTTCGTGTCTGCGGCACATACTCTTAATCAGAATGAAGATGAAGACATGTGCATAGAGGCTGACAGTCTCCAGGCTCGTTATCCTTTTACTCAACAGCCACAACCGTTTTCCGCCGAAATTGAGCTGGCAGCTCTGGCTTGTCTTTTGAATTAATGGCTGCCCAAAACAAGGCGCGACCAGCTGCCCGGGAAACTTGTATTCCAGCATTTAAATATGCCTTGTAGAAATTTGATATTTTCCTAGACACTCGACGGAAAGGAAGTAATTTTCAATATGGGCGCCGGTCGCCTTTAACGTCCTCGTATTTGTTTGGAATTAATGAAATTTAGACATAAAAATGTTTTCGAACAAGCAAACAGTGTTAGGAGACAGAGAGAAAGTCCGTCTCGTGTCCCGTGTCTCATATCCTATGTCCTGTTTTTGATGTTCCTCCATAAGGGTAATCAGTCAGAATTGAGTTATCCTTAAGGTCATTACGGCATTTGCTATTGTAGGGATCAACTTTTGGGGTGAATCTCGTTAAGTTATTCGAATTTAGTATTTGGTTTTAGTTTTCAAAGTGATTGCGATGTTTGTTTGCATATCAATTGAAAATAATATCAAATGCGATTGTCATTGTGCATATAAATCCTTTTGTGCTTGATAAGGGATAGAACATATCAAAAGATTATCGAAGCTTGAATACTCTATGGCCCCTTTTTATTATTCACCAAATACATTTAATTTTAAGTCTTATAACATTAATTTTATCTGACATATTTTTTGTCTGTTTTCAGTATTTATTTCTATTTCTCTGACAACTTAATAGAAATTTGCATTACAATATGGTATAGAATACATGGTATGAGATTCATTCATATACTTAACATATGTATTTCTGCGTTCATGTCTATAACAAATATAAGCATTATTAAATGTGTGGACAGAAAATGCCATATGCAAATGTTTCTAGCAATCAGTTATACATTTCCTCACAATATCGTAATACCCTCCTTGAAGGTAGTGAAATTAGAGGAAAGTCTTTTTGAAATAAAATTGTAGCTACTGTATTATGTTCCACATTAGAAATCTATACACACACGCCTCAAGTATGATATAATACTTAGCCAACTGTCATATGGAACAGTATCCTAAGTATATAAGTCGTCTCCTCCTCTTGCCTTTGACTTAAAGAAAATCGCATCAAGTTCATTGCAAGATGTCAAAGAGAAAACTGATGGATGAAGATGCGGCTAAACAAAGGCGCGAAAGGAGACAACTGAAAATCCGCTTAATGCGATTTTCGAGTGGAAAGCAATGAGCCCTGTCCTTACATAGAATATATCTATACCTTTACTCTAGCTTATACCTTCTCATACATATATATGGATTACTTTTCTAATTTTCAAGGTTCCAAAAAAATCAACTGCAAAACAATGGCAAAAACTGGCACAAAGAATTGCGGGAAAATGAAAATGGGTGAAAAAAAAAAAACGGAGATGGGAAAACAATGGCAAGTGCCTGACTGTCTGGACGGCAACCATTGTGAGCGTTGAAGTGTCCTGCATACAAGTCCTGAAACAGACCCAAAACGAGTCCTAGACATGGCTGAAACGGCGTTACGCTTCAGCGACAAATGAATTTTTGGCAAGGGCAACAAGACGATGGGTAAAATTTATAGTGCACCGGGCAGTTAATGACGTTGCAATTGAAAACAAACGGGAAATAATGAGTTTTTCTCGACTAGAAAAGCGTTGCCAAAGGACGCGCCATGTCGTCTATCAACCGCAACATGCAGCAAACACAGAGCAACAAAGCGATGGAGAGAGGAGAGAGAGAGAGAGAGAGGATGAATCAAAGTCAATTCGAATGAGGCAGCTGCGATCGGTGTTTACTACCTGTGCCAAGTATCCGGCATGATATCCTGCACAATGGCCAATTTAAATGGTGCTGTCAGCAGGCAGTCCGCATGCACCTGCACGAATCTTGGCATTGTCGAGCCAAAATGAAAAGAAAATACAAAAATTATTTCGTTTCATAAACTGAAATCGATGTTTAATGAACTGCGCCCCCGACTCCTCTGACCTTTCGCTCATCATTTTAAGAGCGACGGCAACAACAACAACAACGAATGAAAACTTTTAGTCAACCGACAGCTGTCATAAGCAGTGAGCGACAGACTCAACAGACTCGACAGACTTGTCAGCTAGTATCTTTCAGATACAAAGCAGACCAATTAACCCCCTTCCTATGTGTGTGCGAGTGTGTGTGTGTGTGTGTTTGAGTTGCCCGCTTCACTGCCTAAAAGTATTTTCGTATTTGTGTTTATTTTGGTAATTCAAGGCATCATTTTAACCCTTTCGCGTTGATGTCTTTTAAATGTGAGCGCTGCTTATGTAAATATTTGTTTAGCTTCCCAGTCTGTCAGTCAAACAGGCAGTCGGTAAGTGTATCTTTGTATCTGTATCTGTATCTGGGTATCTGCTATTTGCATAACTGCAGGCCCGCATTCTAAGCAGCATTTGGCAACCCCTGCGAACACTTTCCCATCTGTTTTGTTTGTTTAGCTTCTCGGCGCCAGTCTCAATTACTTTATTGAGATTGCAATTGCTGCCGCCATAATTGTCATTGGTTAGCAATTCAATTTCAATTGCAATTCTAACTTGCGCAGTCTTTTCTACTGCATTGTACATTTCAATACGACAGTTTGTGTGTGTGTGTGTGTGTGTGTGTGTGCTCTTTGGGCCAAGTGGGAGTAGTGCATAGATTTTGAGTTCAAGTCTGATTGATGGCTTGCAATTCAATTGTCAATGGAACGTAATCAAATTGGCTTATGTAAACAATAGTGCTGTTCGAAGATTTTTCAATTGCAACTGAGTTGAAATGTCAAGAGAAATATGATTTACGAGCATTTCAAAGTGCAACACAATGCGACACAGTATTGAGATACATTTGTATCTTTTCATTTCGACTGTCTGTGCCAGTTCGAATACATTTCGGAGAAGACTCTGACAGAAGGGAACATCAGCTATCTTTCGTTTGAAATGTCAGCTCATTAGTTGAGAATTTCATTTGAATTGTAGCTTAACTTTAGCTTGAGTTACTACAATTCAAGATTAAGATCCAATCGAATCTGAGCACAAGCTAAAATACATAAATCAAGCCAGCAAATACCAGCAAAAATAAAAGAACAAAGCGTAAGCAGGCAGCAAATGTATATAAATTATGATTAGGACTATTATCAGGACATCAAGAAAGTTGCAGGAACACAAAAGCGTTGGCCCGGCAAACGACATGAAAAATTGTCATTAGGCAAAACCGACAAAAGGCAGCCAGAAAGCGAGAAAGCCAAAAAGTAGCCAGCAACAAAAAGTTCGAGACAAGTCAACGAAATGCCAGAAAGCCAAAAGTTAGCTGTGGCGTATTTGTGGTTTTGGCTGAATAGAAAAAAATGGCAACACATATGGAGTACAGTACATGTGCACATGTGTGTATATGTGTTTGTGTGTGTTTTATGTGTGTGGGTGCTAAGGAGAGCACATAAATCATATCCTAGTGCTGTTTCTGGCTACGCACTCGGCATAAGGACAAATGTTGATGATGACAAAGCGCCATTAAAGGCACATTTACACACAGGCTGAGTTTGGCTAACGCCAAGAGGGATTTCCGACCATCTCCCGTTGCCACTGGGTGGCACCTACTTCAAAAGGCGCCAATTGCCATAAATCAAACGCGACATTTTGCTTATTATTTTTCGATTTTCCCTCGATTTTTCTCAAAAAACTTTGCAATTCTCATTGTGCTACACATCAAGATTTGTGGCCTAAACAAATAAACACGAGAGTGTTTGACTAAGAAATATCCTGTGATAGTTCCGAGTTCTCCTTATCCGTCTGAATTTCTTTTGTCCAAACTATGGAACTTATGTTATCAAATCTCAATATCTTCAGTCTTAAGCTATAAAACTATAACATTATTTTCAAATTTTCAGAATAAATAAAAGGTATTGTAGTCTACCTTTTATTAACCCTCTGTAATATTTACAAAATCAAACGAAACTTATAATAGAATATTAAAAAAAAAAAATAATATTACTAATATAGGTTTAAATAAAATAAAACTATAGATTTCGGTTTAACTGAAACACTAGTGTTAACTAAAAATAAATATAAAAGTAATAAATATACAAATATTTAATTAATTAGATAACTGCAGATATATCGAATTGTTTCACTTTTCATAAAACTGATATCTGATATGCAATTATCATTAATCGGCTAAAATTATATTTTATTTAATAGAATACATAAATAAAGTCTGAGCTGTGTGGGTGTCCTTGATAGAGGGTCAGGCGGTTGGGCATCAAAGGATCCGCTGGTACTCAGAAAGACGACTGCCTCATCGGGCAATTAGCAGTGCTATTAACGGCCAACGCCCACCGTTTAGAGCCCTCTACACCTAGAGATGCAGATACTGCCACAGAGGCAGGTAAAATGCATGAGTATAAAAGGCAACGTCGGGGTTTTTATATGTTTTCTCTTAAATGAGCAAAATGCGCGCTTTTCCTTTTTCTTTTCTTTATTTTTCTCATCGTTTCATTCGTTTTCTTGTGCGCTTCAATTACGTTTTTCATAATTTCCCACATTGTAAAATTTATTGGTTTCGATGGTTGGCAGTTTAGCAGCTCAGTATCATTGACAGCCCAGCATCATCGACTTCCGCTCCTCATTGGGCTTATCAGGTTCAGCTGCTTTGGTGGGCGTTATCCTGTTGCCTTGAGGCAATGTCTTGGCGATGTCCTGCTGTTAAGACCTTGTGGTCTGACTGGCTGCTGTTCCATTAATTGAAAGGTATTTAGCTTGAATTATTAAATTGATTTTTATTCATTTTTAATGTTTCCTCCTGTTGGCTGTCAGCTGACAGTTGAAAATTGAGAATTGAGACTTTAATGGCTTTTCATTTAAAGCTTAAGTTTAAAGCTCAACTCCCCGAGGAATTGCTTGAGCTGTCTTTGATTTTTTAAGTACACTTTGTTGGCAGCTGGTACTGAGCTTTTCCATTAGCCAAGCGATTCGAGCTTGTTTTAGCTGTCACAGGACACACAGGACACACAGGATAAACATATGCCACTTGGCACGCCACTCGAATAAGTCATCAATCAAGTCCATTAGATAACCACCGATCTGGACACTAGACTAGCTCTACCTCCCTCACAATCTATCTCTCTCTCTGTCTGCCGTTGCATGCAACCCTTATGCTAAACTCTCATTCTCTCCAACTTAACGATATTCTGCATTATTGTGCAATTTTGTGCTTGGCCACACAGCAATAACAATTCGACGCTCCTTATTGTTAGTTTGGCCTTTGCATGACAGGACAACATTTGGCTGGGCTCGTCCTTTACCCCCCCTTCATCCACGTCTCGTGTCGTCTCAGCTGCAAACTGCAAATTAAACTTAACATCAACATAATTTCTCAGCACTTAAAAGCGAAATGGAATTATGATTATGAAAACGCAGGACAAACGCCATGGGCAACATTCACACCGAATATCGTGCTATGAAAACTGAAACCTCGAAAAAGTTTCCCGTGCAACCCTCGTGTCCTGTGAGTCTTGTGGCAATCGGGAAGTGGCAAGTACAGCGGGGGAGGGGTGAATGGACGCGTGCCGAAATGAAAACGTCATGTTTTCGAATGAAATTTTTGAATTATGATGTTTTCTGTTGACGCTGTGACGCTGAGACGTCGTGACGTCATGACCATCATCTGTGCCCATCCCTGGGCATTAAATTAATTCAAAACGCTGCCAGGACACGCGCGCCAGGCTTTTGTCTGATTGACAAAATATGAAAAAAGGAACGAAAATTGATGAAAGCCCGATAGACGGCCAAATTGTGTAAAGGTAACAAACAGCAAACCAATACCCAAAAAGTACTGTGAAGGAGAGGGAGAGAGGGAAGGAGAAGCTGGCGACATGTTGCCAAAGTCCTTTGGGATCCCTGCGGCTTAGGGCGAGCCCAAGACTCAAAAGAGAATGTGGTGTGAGGACCTAATACTCTTTTTCGGCCCTCTCTCTCTCTCTGTCTTTCTCTCACTCTCTCTCCCTTTCGTATGTATTTTCACTTACTTTCACTGTGGTATTTATTATTATTATTACTTTTATTATTGTTGCTTATACCCTGTAAATGTAAGCAAAAAATGGGTATATTATTTGATCCAAATTAAATAGTGATTAGATCGTTATAAAAGCAATGAAGAGAATATTGACAAAAGTCGTAACTTTCAAATCGAATTTAATCACACCATATACATATTTAAATAACATTTATGCTCTTGATCAGGTTGAGCAACTGAGCTGATTAAAATTGTTAATTTGTTTGTATGTTTTCTTTAATGAAATAAACATTTTTCCATATATTTTTCCTAGTATTAATGTTTATACTTTTAAAGAAAATTGCAGCAGAATATATCAAATAAATAATGACATATTATAATTGTTCATTGGTTTACAAATGTCATACGTTTCATTATAAAAGAACACTTATAAAACTTTATCTAGGCATACAACTATTTTAAAAGAGATTTGAATGGTGACTTATGAATTAAATAATTCCTTTTTACTATCCATACACCTAAATTTATTTACTTATTTTTATTGCAATTGGTGCAATAATAATAATTTGTGTAGCTAGATCTTAATGTTAATGTTATATGGGGTATTTTATAGCTGAACCGTTGACTGTAATGCTTCCACTTATTTTAAATATAATTTCGTTTGCATGGCGCATTAATGGCAGTCAAATAAGCGTGTCCCTGTCCCTTTCCCATTCCCCTTCCCCGTGCCTGTCCCTCTCCACCCCCCATCCGGCAGCCAACTGTGTCCCCCCTCGTTGCCTGCATTTGTTGTTTACAAATTGGTTTTCGTGTTCAACTCACATCTATTTTGCCTTGCTGCATAATCACAGGCTATGCTAAGGAAGGGGGATGGAGACTCATGTGGGACAGTGGAGAGTGGTGGGGGAAAGGCAAAGAGAGCGGGGAGTAGTGGGAGTCTCTGGGTACTCGACGTGATCTAAGCGTGGTCTATTTTTATAAGTCTGTCCGTTTGCTTGTTTACTTTTACTGATAAGGCACGTGGCCTCATTTATCAAATGCGTCTCGCGACTAGTAGTTGCAACAAGCGGCATGCAACTAAGTATAGATGCCAATGCCAAATTGTTGGCAAGTAATTGAAGTTGTTAGGAGTTGCTTTACCTATCGGCCAAGGGGTTGTTCCTTCTCCCCTCCCCTTCAGTTATTGGGGGTGTCCTGCACTTGAGCCATAAATTGTATTGCAGCAAACACGTAAGTTGTGACTCTGCCTCAGATGTTTCCCTGTTGCTGTTGCTGAGTGCGTGGCACGGTGGCTTTGTGGCACGGCGAATGTTGCCGCCACTGGTAATTACAGTTATTATAATTTGTGTTGAGTGCTGAGCTGCAATTTGTGAGGAGAACTTCCAGTCTACTCTTCCATTTCCATCGCACGTGTGTCTGCTTATTTTTCAGTTGAATGACTGCCCATTTGCAACCCTATTGCAGAGTTGCCATAGATGCGAAATCCGCTGAAAATGATACCTTGCCCGATGTTTATCTCACGGTTTTTCCTTGGCCACCATCAAAGATTATGCCAGCGCTGCCAAGGTAATGATTTCCAACCCAATTTACTAGGCTTATTACGCTCTAGTTGCCAATTATATTATATAGATAGTTGATAGCATTATATTTGGAGATTTGTGTAGGGAGTATGAACGACCTTTGTTGCCCTTCGCGTTGGCCATTCAACGGTTGCACAATCCACTTGAAGTGCTTGTAATTAATCATCATCTATATAGTATTTCAAATCAAACGCCTACACGACAAGCTCCCCCACCAAGAGAGGAGAGATAGAGGCGGAGGTGGAGGGAGAGGCAGCTCAAAACGTCAACTAATCAACATGCAACCAATAACTTCAATTGCCTCAAGCGGCAGAGGCAGCGTCAGTGCAGCAACTGTAACTGTGGCAAGCAAATTGTGTAAAGCGCACTTGAAAAAGATGCTTAAGTGAATTCACAATTTGTCTCAAGTGAGTTTTTGTCATTTTCATGCCACAGACTACAGACTACAGACTACGAACTACGGATTCCATAGTACAATTGAAGACGTCGTCGGTCATCATTGGAATGTTGCTGCCACTGCATTTATCAACAATGAGATCAGCAGTCATGATTGCAGCAATGGGGCAGCTCGTTTAATGCCGCACGGCTTCAAGTGTGGTCGCCATTCAGTGGGAGGTCGCTCGGTCAGATGAATGGACTGGAAAGAGACTCCCCTTCCTCCATCTCCTTTGCGTGTCTGCTGCATTATGCACTTTTCAACATTCTCAATATGGGCGCTGATTGATAAGCGCAGTGTGGCCAGGGGGAAATGTATGTAGGTTGGGGCAGGGGCAGCTCACATATTCCGCTTTTGCGCATTTTGCATAATGGTAACATTGCAACCCCCTCGGTTCCCTTTTCTGTCGACCCAAAAACGGTTCCAACTGGGTAGCCCGCTAATCCTCTGCGCCTGTCATAAACATTGACATTGATGTTGATGTGGAAGTTGAAGCTGATGTTAGCTGCTTTTGTATGCCACTGACAAGTGGGCGTGCCGGCCAACTACCCGACTAAACCCGACCACGTCCCTGCTTCCGTTACGCTCTACCAAATCGTATTCATTCCGGCGTATGCCCTTTAACGAGTGTATTCGTCATTCGAGCAGACAGTTGACATTCATTTGAAGCGTTTGCGCGCTTCATGAACCCGCTCTTGCTCCCGTTCTCCCTCACCTCCTATCCCTTCTCAATCCCTTGTCTACCCTTCCCTTGTCCATCCCAGACTCTGTCAGTGACACTCGAATGCGAATGCGACTCTGGGACAGCTCAGTTGTAACCACAGTGGCAACTGTGGCGCATGTCAATCATTAAACTGTCATTTTCAGTCGATTTAACTAGCATTAAAAATCGTACACAATTGCCAGGATTTATGCGTTGAGCGCAAACTGTCATAAATTTGCCTGAGTGCTCCCCCATTGGCCAGCTGCCACACCCCCTTCGCCGCCTTCCTCACTCACATTCTTCGGCTCTGCTTAAGCTGTCCTCATTTTTTATGGTCTGCAAACTAATTTTTATTAATTTTCTACGCTCGCTACGAAGCTACAACTAAGCTGGCGTCTAAGCGCGCTAATTTATTTTAATACCAAAAAGAAAAATATCTAAAATTAGCAAATGACCTACCCAGCAAATTCTGAGATAAATCTCTTTAAAACCGCAGCTGGGTTTCTCCCTGTAATGTTAGAGAAGAGGGAGTATTGCTTTAAATGTTATGTTTCTGGTTAATAATCTGTAAAAAGTGTAACTAAAGTGAAGATATGGAAATGAAGATAATTAATAAATTAATTCATTTTCGTTTATAATATTGTCGACCTAAGAAATTAGAGAGAATTAAAGAGTCTTTTACTTTTGATTAAAATTAACAAATTGTGAAAACTAGAAATTATTATACAAATAATCTATTTTAATCTTATTTTTATTTCACTTTTATATTTATTATTGCTACTAATTAAATTTTACATTTAATATTACTTTCGTTGATTGCTCTCAGTTGATGGCTAATATCTAATTAATATTAATTAATTAAAATGCTGTATATTTACACATTTATGAAATATGTAAAAATTAAAAGTGCATATATTTATTAGTATTCCTTCTATATTGAAAAGCGTTTCTTGTATTACCGCACCTACTTGAATAGAATTCAAAGTTTACCCTCTGTGGGGAAAATCGAGAGTGTCATTTATTTAGTTGGCAATCTTTAATTTTCATCTTTTGGCAATCTCAGTTTCCCCAGTTTTGGAACACGCATTCCGAATTTTGGCCGGAAAGGGGAGGAGGAAATACTGCTGACAGGGAAAACGATGTTGCCATGTTGCTTCTTTTGATTCCTAGCGGGGCTGTAAGGATGTTTCCTGGCCGTGCGCCTAGTTCCGGTCCTCGACAAGGCTGTGCTTTATTTGCCTGCCAGGCATTTTTATTTTTTTCCCTATGCGTTTGCTGCTCAAAAATTATGGAAATTTATTAATCACATAAATTTAAAGCGTAATGTCCTGGCCAGGGCCGCGGGTCGTTAGTCCTCCCGCACTGGCGCTAATGTGTCCCATGTTGAAATTGTCCTCCATGTCGACGTCGACGACGTGGGGAATGCATAAAAATTGCGTTTGGGGCGAAAGTTTTTTCCCCGCTCTTTGCGGATGGACGAACCTAGCGAGAGGGACAGAGAGAAAGGCGTCCTTATCTCAGCGCCTTAAATAAACTTTGCGGTCCTTTTGATTTCACTCTCCACAGCAAAAATAATAACAACAACAACAACACTGAGAACAAG
Source organism: Drosophila sp. st01m (assembly GCA_018901795.1). NCBI lineage: Eukaryota > Metazoa > Arthropoda > Insecta > Diptera > Drosophilidae > Drosophila > Drosophila sp. st01m. The sequence continues at coordinate 18,434,183 of JAEIFG010001637.1, forward strand.
ATGAATTTAGACGCTGTTGACGCGTAGACAAATATTTTGGTTCAAATTGTTTAAAAGTGATTCTTCCGCTGTTTATTTATTTTTTTTGGCTAAGCTGCCAGCAGGACGACAAGGACATACAAATTCATTTACAGGTACCAGCGTGGAACAAGGTAAATTCTCCGAATATTGCTGTCTACTTGGCTTTTGTGGCTTTGAGTTAAAGTTAAGTAAACTGACAGCTCAATGGATTTTCTTTGGAATATTAAATAATAGAGAAATGAATGGGTAATTGAAAAGTGAATATAATGAGACTCAATTTGGTTGATCAAATTTAATTCAACTAATTTAAATAATTTTTAAAATTTAGTCTTAAATATTTGGGAATTATTTTGAATTTTACACTTTGTAAATGTTTTCTGAACTTAATGAATTATTAATTCAATTTCATTTAAATGTTTTAATTTTTCTCATCATCGTTTATCATATTAATAATTACAGTTATAAGTATATTTGTGATTTCCTTTTCCCAATATTACCCAATTTGGCATATACCTTGAATAAATCCCATCAATTTAAGCCAAATGATCTCAGCCTCATGTGAAATGTGCTTAAAACGAGCTGCTGAAATCGCCGCAGATATGTATGTGTGAAAATCCCTCAACAAAGTGCCAACATGTGTTGCACTTAACGAAGGGGCAGCCAAAAACAACAAGGGGCAAGTAGAAGGGGATGTGGCACACCTCATATGATGGCACACGCGTCGGCTAAGCCTTTGACAAGACATCAGAGTTAGGGGAACACTCCCTAGAAAATCAAAAATTTGCACAAGAACGTGCAGAGTGCAGAGGGAAAAAGTTAGGGAGGAGAGACGAGGGTAGAATGGGGAAATGCAGAGGGACGGGGGAATGCCCTGTGCTGACATTTAAAGTAGCTGCCAGCAGTTGAAGTGACAAAACTAAAGATAAGACTCAATCACGTGTAGCTGCCACTGACAATCAGTGGCAGAGTGGAGTGAAAAAAGGGAATTTACAGCAAGCAGCAAAATAGAAAATCAATTTCCACGTTTTTCACACTGGCTGTGGCCAGAGAGGAGGAGTTGGGAGGTGGGGAAATAGAACATGCACGCTAGTTGTTGCTTTGAATTTCATATGACAACGGCGACGGCAACATTACGTGTTGGGCAGGAGGAGGAGGAGGAGGAGAAGGAGCAGCTGGAGGAGTATTGAATGAAGAGTGACATGCAGACGGCAAACATGGGGACAAAGAAGGTGTCACTAACAGGATAAATGTGCAAAACAGCGACGGGAAAAAGAGCTGCCAGGATAAATGGAGGAGTTGGAGTTGTAGATGGAGAAGGAGATAGAGATACAGAAGGAGTAGGGGGAGTAGCTGACGCTGGCATTAGTAAGAGCTTTTATTCTTTCATTCACTCTCTCTTGCAGTCTCTCCCAGGGAATACTCTGACTGGGATGGGTCTTTAGCTTGTTTATCGTGTCACTGGATTTGCAGCATAAAGCAGCCTTGTCATTTGTACACGAAAATAAATAGAACGCAATGAAAAGCAGCAACTGTTGCCACAGCAACTGTTGCAACTGAGATGTTATCATGTAGATAATACTAGACATGGCAGAAGAGACATCTCACCTGGACAGCAGCTTCTCGCTCCACCTTGATGACTTTATTTGCTCAACTTGTGCATAGGTAAACGCAGCGGCAACAGCAGCAGAGCAGTAGCCACTTGCCAAACAAGCAAACAAATAAGCAAAGGCAACAACAAACAGAGTAACCAACAAGAGAAACAAACACAAAGACAAACTAAATGCGACCACAAAAAGATCTTATAGTTTTGCCCCGATAAGCGCAACCAGAGACATTTCCTCAGGAGCTTCAAGTTCCATTTTGTTGCCAGTTGCAGTTGCAGATGATGGCAAACATCACGTGGATGTCTGTGTGCGTGTGTGTGTGCAGGTGTAACTGCGTCTATGTTGTCCCTGCAAAAACAATGTCATCTACTTAACAACTACAGCAGCAGCATCGACATGCATAAGCAACATTTTCATTCGCATTTTGTTTGTTTTAAGCTGCGACTCTTACACAAAAGTCAACAAAGCGGCTGCAGCCGTATATATATATATATATATATATATACATATATGTGTGTGTGGATGTTACTGTGTGTTTGTGTGTAAGCCGGATATGAACACGGATATCGAAAGTTTTTCCCGGTAGTCAACTTCTTTGCTGTCGCTATCCCTTCCTCTCTTTCCCACTCTCTATCTCTCTCACGCTCTTTCAATCCATCTCAACCTCTCTCTTTCGCGCGCTCTTTGATAGCTCTACGTATGAGCCATAAAACTGATATTGTTCTTAAAACGACAGCAGCTGGAAATTAAGTTCTTGACTTTTATGTGCACCGCAGTTCCGAATTATTGATATGAGCTCCTTCTCCGTTCTGGAATTGAATTGGATTGCCATCAGAGTGGAGACTGCAACTTGTTTGTTATCCTCTCTCTGTGACTGTGTGTGTCTGTGTGTTAACTATGTGATGGCAAGGTGAAAGTGTGACAGGTAATATGAGAATTTAGCCAGTTGACAGCAGTTGAGCTGGACTTGCTTTTCAATTTCTATTATTATTATATTGCCACACTCTGTTAAAGTTCAACCAAGCATGATTGAAGTAGTAAATAAATAATAAAAGATAATGCAATTTTAGCACTAGATATTATTAGTTTAAAAATAACACAATTTTGGAAATATGTATAACGGATGATTAAAAACGCAATTCATATAAAGTATACAAAATGAGATTTGTAATTTAATCCATTAAAAATGTATTTACCGTGAGTATAAAATATTTTAGAGTAGTAGATTTAATCATTGAATGTTATATTATATGTAATGTGAATACCTTAGTTCAATATTTTAAATAACTAATAATAGAAATAATCTTTGAATTATACAATACTTGATTGATTTGATGCTTGATAATTTATTTATTACTCGGTCTGACTGTGCAATAATCAGTGAGTCAATCAGAACAAATAGTTTTATATCTATATAATTATTCTGCTTAAACTATATAATTTTGACTAAATATTTTAAACTTTTCTCATATTTATCATTCAAAAAAGCTAAATCGCCAATAAATTTAATTCATTGGTTTCCAATTTATATACGTTTTGTTCTCTAGATCCCTTGTTTTTCATATGTGGTACAAATAGTTCCCCTATCTGTTAACTATTTGAAACTGTCGTCACAAGTCCATCAGCAGCTTTGACAGCTAATTGGATTGCATCCGCTTTTGGTTCACACCACATAATAAACATATATGTATTTTGTTGGTAGTATAATGCTGGCTTTATGCTTTGTAATCTGGCCATCAGTTGACACTTTCGACACATTCGACGCATTCGGAATGAGTTTTGAGTCCTCAGTTGAATCAGCTCGTAATCACATTATGAGTATGTCACACTTCAATTACTGTCAGCGACAGTATTTTGTATTAATAATTTTACAAAACATTTGTGGAGGGACATTCAGATGGCAGACAGATGCGGACGTGTGCAAGTTCCATATCTTGTAAGTACTTGTATCTGTATCTGTTGCTGCTATTGCCGACGATGTCACCACACGTTTTGCATTAGAAATGCCACTGACTTTGACGGGGCATTGGGAGAAGTCAGCATGTGGCATGCCACGCCGTCAGTCTGTCTGCCCAATTTCTAGAAGTCAAGCTGCGCGCCTGCGCATATTCTAGTTCCCAAACCTCTAATTCACTTCGTATAGTCGAACAGCCAAACAGTCTGTGAGGGAAGTTATGTGACACATATGGGTCCGGCATGGATGCAACGGTACCTGGTTGCCAGCGGGCTGTCACTGGCAAACGCCCTCGTCTGACACTCACTTGAGGAGCGTTGCCAAAGGTCGCGTGAATTCTGGGTAATTACAGTTGACTTGGAGACGCAGTTGCTCCGGTTATTGCGATTGCCTTTCAAGTGGCAACCCGCAGTGCATGTTTGTATTGCTATTGAATTGAAACTCGATTGCGAAACAATGCGCATAGCGAATGATAAAGAGTAAGAGTAAGAGAATGAGAGCAGGAGGTGCCACTTGAGTCCCTTTGTGTTCTAGTTGCTTTCCACGAAGCAATAACTAAATGCTTTTTGTGGCAAGAACAAAGACCACGTTTTCACCTTGCACTCAGACGACAGTACGTCTGCATTTTTTTCTCCACAGTCCACAGTTCAGAGTCCTGAGTCAGCTCTCTTTCGCTTTAGTTAATCAAATGCAGCTCCCTTGCTCAGCGCAGTTACATCATCATCGGAGCTATACATATATATATATATATTCGTTATGCGGGCAGTTGTCTATAATTCTCAGACATAAGCTGCACAAACAATTAAAAGAATAAAAACTTGGCGCTGTATTACAAATTTGCTATGCATTTCTGGCGGTGTTACGCTTCAGTAGATCCACAAAAAAATGTATATATGTGTATTTGTATGTATGTGAAAATATATTAAATAAAGCCCTTAGTCGGGAACAAACAACGACTCAATTAAGTTGCCTTCCCAGTTGCCAAGCGAAAAACTTAATTTAATTCTTAATTGCATCATAAACAGCTCGGCGAGGGGAACTATGAGGGAGGAGAATGGAGGAAGAGAGGGGGAGAGGAGGGTGTCATTTGGGGGAGGGCAACTGCTAGGTCACACGTTGACTGCCCCTATTGCCTCCGCATACTGTAGTTCCGACTCCGTTTGATCCTTGAAGCATATGCCTGCCAATTGATAAGCAATTTTCCAATTCGCCAACAATTTCCATTTTAATAGAAAAAATCTACACAAAAGAATACAAAAGAAAAAAATGGGAAAAATAGAATAAATATGAAAAGCCGCGTGGGCATCATGCGGAAATGTGGGCGTGGTACGTGTAAGGCACAAAAATTCAATATAAAAATTCAAATCATTCAATTATCTGCGGCTCAGCACGAGTATAGGCTGTCTCCAGTCGAGCAGAGAGAGAGAGAGAGAGTAAGAGCGAGAGATGGAGATAGTATGAGAGAAAGAGAGGGGAAGAAGCGTGCGAAAAGGCAAAAAGTTGAATCAATTTGGCAATTGAATTTTACAACAAAGTCGACGCTGATAGCAAGAGATGGGCAGAGATAGAGACAGAGGGAGAGAGAGAGAGAGAGAGGGAGGGAGCAAACAGGAAATATTCAACTTAAATAAGTAAAATAAATAACATTTATCAGAAACAAATCAAATTTCCGGTTGCAACTGAGAAAATCCAAATATATACACAAAATTGCCAAATGTTTCGTTTGATTAGAAATTAGAGTATCGATTTAAAATGTAGTAAAATGTTATGGCATTGGAATTTAGATTGATATATAGTGCCGTTATTGCTAACAAAGAGGTGACGTAGTTGTAAAGTTGAGCAGTATAAGATATTTATCATAGCTTCACATATTCAAATAATATTTGAAAAATATAATATTTTTCTTATTCTTAAAATTTAAAAATAATAAAAAGTAATTGAATCTATTTAAAATATTACAGATGAACGACGCCATAAAATTAAAATACCCTATCCTGGACGTAAGCTAGGGTATGCTCTCTTCCACAAAAATTGGCATGTCAACAGAGACATTTTCTATCAACATAGTCAATTCACGTGTCATTCACCTTCCAAGTATATTTCGCAATATTTTTTAGCAATTCCGTGAAATAAACTCGCTCGGCGGAAAAACCATTTCAATTTAGAGCCATTAAATCAGAGCAAAATCTACGACAACAACAAGAACAACAGGCAAATATTCGGCTGCTAAACAATGCGTTAAATAAACAATAAAATGGAATGCAAATAAAAAGAAATATATAAAAATTGCATGACAACAATCCACTGCGATACGAGAAACGCTGGTAAAATCACAGCGAGAAGTGTAATGGAGTTTTATTAGCTTTTTTTATATGTGCGCACGTAGACGCATCCGTGAGATACGATATCAATTTGGTGTCGAGTTGCACACATGAGTGACGGGAAAATGTAAACGTTGCCTGTCCGTTTATCTATTTTCGCTACCTGGGATGGGTAATGAGCTGCCTGGCAACTGAGGTAACAAAAGGAACAACAAAGCTGCCGCTGTCGGTGTCGCTACCGTTGCCTCGTTGCAACAATGCTTATCTTGTAGATACTTTGTGCTTCGCTGCGTTCAGTTTTAGAGACTTGGCCAGCTGCCGAGCTATGTACTTGCAAATGGCTTGAAGATGCCGAAACACGCCCACAAACAAACATTTGGAGTGCGCCTTGCGGTTTGGCTATCCATTACTGCACTAAGCAGTCGGCATCCTAGCAACCACGCAACCACAAGGCAGCAACAGGCAACTGGCAACGTGCAACTGGCAACGCTCCTCTTGTGGGTGTGATGAGGGTGCGGTAGCTGCAGATCTGCATATCTGAGCTGAGAATGGCATAAACAATGCGCCTGTATCTCTATCTCTATCTCAATCTCTGTCCGTATCCGTATCTGTGTATCTTTATCTGCTGCTGTAGCTCTCTGTCACTAAGCGGATTTGCCGTAATGCCATTCAGTATTGCGAGTCCTTTTTGCGACCTTTCGTTGACCCATCTCAGATGTTTGCCGCTGCTCCCAAAAGTATGCAATGCGACTCTTAACTGTCCCATAATTAGATAAACGTTCATTTGACAAGCTGTCAGGCATAGAAGTGAGCAAAAAGCATTGAATTGAATGCCAACTAAATGGACACAGTTCAAAGGTTGCCTCTGGCAGCTGCAAATCAAAATACAATTTCATTAAACTTAAAGCAATTTGAAATGAAAACCTCTGGGGTCGAGCCAAATTACAAAGAAATCAAGTTGTCACGACAACCAAAGCCAAAGTCAGACTCATAGTCATGCCACATTCACAGTCAAAGTCGTCACATATGGCTGCCCAAGGGAACTGATGCTGATGCTGATGTTATTGGGGAAACTCTGGGAAGCCTGTTGTGGCAACCACTAGTTGCGTGCCCCGTAAACAAAGTCGGCCTGGAAGTAGCAACACATCCAGCGCATGCGTCCTGGTGGATGCCAAGTTTCGTCCAACATTGGCCAAGTTTCCTTTTGACAAGCCTTAAATGCCTTAACACTCGTTGAGTATAAACAGTTCCTTGCGCGCTTTCAACTGCAACGGTTGCCCAGACGGCGCCAGACAGCTGTTAGTTTCAGTTCAAAGTGGCTAAAGTATCTGCCAGATACGTATCTTTTGACGTGCGTGAAAGTGGCGCATTTGCTGCGATAAACTAAACATTAAACAAATCTGCCAATTTGGCAACAAATAAGGTCAAGGGATGCTTAACTTTTAATGTCGGCGACGGGCTAATTTTATTGCCAGGCTGCGACTGATAACAGCGATAAGAAAGTGGCAAATCAAAAGCCGCTCGTAAAAAGCGCGCCAAGTGTTGAAATTTATGCGTTCGCAATCGTAATTGAATTTTATGTGAAAAGTTGACGGCTTTTGTTATTTTCTGGCTCGATAACACTGAACACTTACGAGAATTGCCAACGAGAATCGCAAAACCAAACACAATACAGAAGTTAATACCAGGTAAATTTACCAAACAATTTCATTGTTATGTGCCATCAATTTTGATGGCGAATTTGTAATATTTTCTGGTCAATTTAAAAGTGAAATATTGTCTGAGATCGCCTGTAGTTTGCTTTAAGCCTTTATAAAATTATACATTCAGTTCACTGACCTTGATCTTGTTCAGGTCTCTTAGTAGGCTGTTTACACTCATGTCACAGGCCTCAACTCGGCGGCAGTATCCTATTCCTATTATTTTTATCCTTATCCAGATCAACTTTGTTGCCACCTTGGCTGACACTTTGGTTGACATTTAGCGCTGCACTTGCCGCATATTAAAACGCATCGAAATGCAACACAAAGTTTACAAGCTGTAAATAAGAAACTGTGGCAACTGTTCAGTTCTTGGTTAAAGTTTCCATCCGCGTTTTAAGCTATTCCTCTCGAGGTGGCAACCCAATGCTGCCTCTTGCCTCAGTTTGGCAGCGAGTCCTTGTTAAGCTGTCAACATGTTTTGAGTCAACTGTTACAACTTCTTGCCTCGGGAGTTAAATATTTGTGCCTTGTTTTATATGCAGTCGACATTGTGGCGAAAGTCAACTTGAACTGTGCAGTGAATGATGGGAGTCCCTAGCATTTAAAAATTTTACTAAAATATAAATGAAATGCAAATTAATTAACATAAATAACAGTGTCGTAGTTTCTCTAATTTACAGTTTGAATAACTAAATTGACCTCCTTTTTAATGATTACAAAAAAAGTTTTTAAGTTGAACCAATGCAAAATAAAAGTAATAGAATTTGTTGAATTAGGAGATACGTTTTTAAAATCATTTATACATTTTATTTTACAAAAAAATGTTCTTACCTTTTCATCTTTTGTCAGAATATGAAGAAATTATATACAATAGTGTTCAATCATAATTAAATTAATTTACAACTTCAATAAATGATTTTCACTCTTCGATTGCAATTAAAAAATATTATAATTTTTAATTTTTAAATATAACCTATGCTAATAAAAGTAAGAAATCTCCCCAATAATACTAAAATACATCTAATTTAAAATAACTCTTGAACTTTTAATCGTGAAAAGATTCTCAGAGAACTAAAAAATGTCAACTAAACTCTTTATAAATATCAATTTGAAGCTTAAATAAAAACTGTACGCTGCATACAAAATTCTTCTAAATTGAATTGAAAAGTATGTCATTTGAATTGGATTAGAAATAATTTAATATTGACATCTTCAGTAAACTAAATATGATTTCCGTCCTGAATTTGCACTAAAAATGTTGAATTAAATTAAAAGTGGTTTAACTAAAAGCTGCGAGCTTTCGGTATGAGGTATGTAGAATTATATTTTGAAATGTGAAGCAACCGCTGCGGTTTCACAGCCGTCGTCAATGCAAACGTCAGCGGTGAGCAAAAGGAAATGTCAGCGCGGTTTTGCAGCCGCAGTTTGTGGGTTTCGAATGAAGCAAAAAGGAGAGAAGAGAGATGAAGAGAGGACAGGAGACATTGGCGACAGGTGTAGCCTGTCAGCTGCATGAATAACTGCCAAGTTGTGTCCCCCAGGAAGCTGTCATCCTTTCACCTGCCGCAGAGGTAAATGGTGTCAAGTTAATCAGTCCGCGACAATATTCATTTTTTCTCATTCTTCTTGTTGCCACGCGGTTTGTGCAGCTTTTTAGCTTGTGAAACGCTGAAATTTTCACGCCTGTCACCACGGGCAAACTTTCCATAGAAACCGTTAATAAGGTGTACAACAAAAAGTGGGGAAAGAAAACAAGAAAGCGTCATAAAAATGGCGGCTGTTTGTTTAGCTTGACGCTGCAGTCAGTCAACTCTTCCTCATCCCCTTCCTGCTTATGCTACTCATTTGGCTCTACACTTTTTATTTGCCAAGGTTTTTTGTTGCTGCTGCTGCTATTGCTCTTGGCAATGACTTTGCTTTCACCAGGAACTGAGTGGCCAACAACACAACAAACAACAAACAGCAAACGAATGGCAACAGTTTTGTTCTGATGTTTTTGGCTGTTTCCTTTTGCTTTTATTGTATTTTCTTTTTGCAGTAGCTGCCTAAATGAAAATCTCGAATGAAACTTTTAAGTAAGAGGCTTGAGTTGCTCTCACACAAAGATACACGCACACACACACACTCACATTTGCAATAATTTACACTCCCAGCTCTGAAGCATTGGCAACAGTGAAAGGCTTTTAAGCATTGCCTTTTTTTTGTACTGGCTCATGCCCACCTGCTGCGTCACGCCCCCAAAAGCTTAAGTTGCCAGCTCGCTGTTGTTGCTCCTTCATCGTTGACATTTTCATTCATCGTCTTGGCAACCGTAATTAAAATCGTTTTAATTTACTTTTGCTGCACAAACACACAGACCAAGGGACAACACACACACTCGCAGTTATTCACACGTACGCATTTCCACACAAACACACACACACACTTACACACACGTACGCACTTACTTGAGGCGCTTGAAAAGTGTAGCATACTTATCTGGTCCCTCGCTTGCCTCACGCTTTGCGCCTCGGTTTATGTTGTTTATCGACTTTTGTTAGTCGCCTGCCTGCCTCATGTTGTTGCTGCTGCCACTGCTGCTGTTATTATTACAGTCTTTGCCTGGCGGCACTTGCTTTTCTCCCTATCCTCAATTCGCTATCCCCTATTCCTCGTCCCCCATCCGCACTTTACCCTATCATAATGCAGCCTTCATTCGTTGTTTGAGCCCTGCTCATTATGTGGGCGTGCAAATTGCTGCATATTCATTTACCGTTATCTCTCAGTCGTCAAGTGTAGCACAACAACAGCTGCTGCCCGTCCCCCAACCAACCATCCAACCATCCAACCATCCATTGCCGATCCAATCCCAATGTATCTTGGCAACAAGAACTTCCCTTTCTTTCCCTACTCTTAATAACATAAACTTCTTTTCTCTTCGATGCGCAAGTTGAGTTAATGAAGAATTTCCATGACGATGTTGTCAGTTGTCGGTTGTCAGTTGTCTGTTGTCGTTGCCTGTCTGTAAGTCTATGCTAAGTATCTACTTTTTGATAAGACTGCTGCCCACCTGCCCAGCTCATTATGTTGCTTGTTGCCTTTGACGTTGCTGTTGCTTTTGCTGTTGCCGTCGCTGTTGGCATCGCAACCAACAAACGGTACAAAACGTCTACAAATTTGGAGCACAGTTTGCTCACATCTCAAGTGTGCATCAAATGATTGCCGATAAGATTTGATCTTTGTTTGCTTCTCCACTTTTCAGGAGTCTCTTGAGTACGTAATGTGAAGCTTGCTGCTCATTCGCTGCCATGGATTTACTTAGAGGATTCACCTCTGGCATTTTAATGAAAATTTTGACTCTGGCTCTTTTCAACTGCGCCTCTGCTAAGCGGCTTAAAATTCAGTCCGTCTGTCTGCCTGTCAATCTCTCAGCGTGTGTGTGTGTGTGTTCGTGTATTTGTGCCACATGTGCAAAGTAGGAGGAACACACATCAAACTGCGATTGCCAGCAACATTTGCAACAGTAAACGTAAATGTTGCCAGCAACTTTTGAGCCTAACACACACGCACATTGCCACACAGCCTCCAAAAACACACACATGCATGCAGCTGCCATGGTATTTGGTGTATGTGTGCGTTACACCCACACACACAAAATATTTAACACCAGGCGCGCAGCATCCGACGAACAATGCCACAGAAACAGCAGCTATGTGGCAGCCACAACATCAGCGAATCACACACACACACTCACACAACGAAGCACGCACTACACACACAAATTTACGCTCTCCGTCGCACACACACATACACAGTTGAGGCACACATACAAACAGTTGAAAACAGGGGCACAAAATCGTGTTGCACGCTGCCAAAAGCAAGACACATTTTTGGGCCAAATGCGACGCGAAAAGGAGGACACAAGAGGCAAAACAACGAGATAAACAAGGTGGAGAATTATATACACACACACACACGCATACACACGCACACACACAAAAGCGCTGTAAAGAGCCAGACATTGAAACAGTTTTGGTTTTGGTTTGCTCGTGAACTGTTCCCTGCATTTATTGTGGTGGAAAGGGCGAATATGAGAGGGGTGGACGCGGAGGGGAATTATTTGTGGCAGCACTTGCGAGATGTCTGTTAATTTTGCAACATTTTTGGCGCGCATAATAAAGTTGATGCGGCGGCAGGACACTTTGGATATTTGTGTAAAGCTGCAAAAAGAAAATCACCAAAAAGTAGGCAACGAGTTTCCCTTTGTAACAGCGCAATTATGTTCTGCATGTATGTGTGTGTGTGTGTGTGTATGTGTGTGTATCAGCGTGTAAGCTGATAAATAGTCGTGTTGCGGGTGTGTGAGGATGAGGGTATGCCAGTGTGTCAGCAGCAGACAATATAATGAATGCTGCAGATGGAAGATGTAGTCTGACCTTTTTTCAACTCTAGCTGGAAAATCGTGTCAAATAACTGGAGCAGGAGAGTGTTAAGGGAGGGTTGGTTGACAGGAGGGGGTAGGCGGTAGGTTGGCAGGACGCATATGTCTGTCTAAGCGTTGCCATAAAACAAATGAGCTTTCAACATGAGTTTGTCATTTGTTGCTTGTCTACTGCGGGCCTAAAACTAAGCAGCGCGATTTTAAAGACCAAAGCGACGGGTGCACAAAAATAACGAGTACAGAAAGCAAATGGCAGCGAGTAGAACATTAAAAGCCATAAACGATGCACTACATTTTGATACCTTGAAGAGGCAGATACAGAAGAGACAGCGAGCAAGTTAGTAAAAAATAATGGGACGTAAAGGAATATCTAACGAGAGTGAGAAGGAAAAAAGCATAGTGAAAAACCTAATATTAATACGTGAAATTAAATGACGTAGAAGAGATAACTGGCAATAATCAAGTGTTAAAGTAAAGGAAGGCTAACATCGATAAAGACTAAGCCTTATAAATTCACTGAAGCGAAAGCTATTGACAAAAGAAATTAAGATTAAAGTAGAACGGTAAGCTACGAAGATTAAGAAAAGTATCGAAAACATGAACGAGTATGAAAAACAGCGAGTACAGTATTAAAGAGCAAAAACGGTGCACTAAATCTCGTTGATTCGCAGTCTAAAAACAATGCAAAAGCGAAAGCGGGCAGAGGCAGAGACTGAAGGGAGGCAGTCAAAGGTAAGGGGAACAATAGTCTAGAGTCATAAAATACAAAATGTTATACAAAGTAAAAGGGTTAAGGACTCGCTCGCCGGCACAGAAGCTTCAGGTCCAGCTCCAGCTTCAGTTCCAACTCCTTTGGCAACTGCACTGCAATTCGCACGAGACGCTTTTTATGGTCACAGTAATTAATGCATACCTCAAGGCTATTACGGACAGTCTACACAACACAACATGGAAAAAGAGCAGAGACAATAGATAGACGGCTAGTGCTAGGGGTAACCTTAGTGAATAGAGAGATTGCAACTAGACAGGCAAATCAAAGTGAGGCATTTTAGGAAAGGAGAGAACAGCGAGTGGAAGGATTTGGGGGAAATGATTTTCTTTAATGTCACAAACCTTACTTCGTAAGCTTAAAGCGTAATAGAACGAGAAAGGAGTAAAGTTATGTCGGTTTTCGCTTGAAACACTTTTGCATAAAGCAAATAAATTGCCTTTTACTTTGCAGGCGAACAACTGCCAAAAAGTCAACTCAAGCCCTTTTGGGGTGTCCTCGCTGGACTAGCAAACAACTTTTGTGCGATTTGTATTCGTTGTTGCCTCATGGACTGACTTATGCACTCTAAATGCAGTTGAGTTGCCAACACCACGAGAACTCGTATCTCTCAGCCATCTATCTCTCTCTCTTTACTCTCTCTCTCTCTCTCGCTATGTGAATGCCTTTTGGGGGCAAAAAACAAATGTAACAACAAATTTAAGTCCCAGTGTGTGTGTTGTTCTTTTGTTGTGGATCGGCTCTGACATGCAAGAGGCGTGCTGTAAAGTATGCTACACTTTTTTCCGTTCTTTTCATTCTTCTTTCTTTTCTGGTAGTCCTGTTTTGTTGTCCTTCACGCCTCGCTGTGACAGCTTGAACTTTTGTTACAAGCAGTGTTGTCTATTTAGCCTTTTTGGGCATAGATCTGTTCTTGTTTTAAACAACTTTCAGACCACATATTATCAAAAATGTTGTTCCAACAACCATTCTGTTTTAGAATAGAATCTGTACCTTCTGTTGTACTTGAACTTGTTTAAGTGTATTTCGAACAGAATACAATTAATAAAACCTCTGCAAATGCAGAAAAAATGTTGACATTTATAAAATACTAAGAAAAAGAAAACAAAATAAATGCATATTTACCCATGATAATTATGAATATATTTATTGCTTATATTAAATATAAGTAGCATTTAAAAGATACAAAAAATTCGCTATCTTCATTCTCATTTCTGTTCATTTTGTGGTGATCAGTTTATTCTGTAGCTGACATCTCTGGCTACGACTAACACCAGTTGTTGCGTGCCTCAGGGTGTCGCTGTGTGTGCCACAACCACAGCATGTGGGCCACAGTGTGAAGCTCTTCATAATACTCAACCTAATGCATGGGCATTAATCTATGAGCCAACTCGACTCAGTTCAGCTCACACCTGATGATGGCCTCCGTTTCAGTCACTCGGTTTGCCATTCATACGCTTCGTCGCGCTGGCACTTAAGTAATTTCAACTTGGCAAACAACACAAATGCACAAGTACATGTACAAATATAAATACTTTGGAGCACACGCACAGCACAAATGTCAAAGTAGTTGTTAACATTTTTCCCTCACTTTCTTTCTGTCTCTCTCTCTCCCTCTCCCTCTCTGACGTGCTCGACAAATGAAAAGTTTGCCCAACCGAATTGTAAGCCACAAGAAACGCAGTGAAGTAAAACTCGACAAAGTTGCATTTCCCACAACGCTCGACACTTTTAAATTACTGACTTAATTATAAAACATGAAAGCAGCTCAGAGTAGTCAAAAAAAGAAAAATAAAGGAAGAAGAAGTAACACAAGTCCTGCAACTGGTTGCAGTTGCAAGTAATTTACATAAATAACTTTGGCAAGCGCATTAACATGAAGGTTACAAATCGCCACAGTCATAAAATGCTTAAATGCCATTTAAACGCTTGACTTTGGCAACAGACTCAAAAGAGTCGAAAGAGTCGCAAAGCGGGTCAAATGCAGCTGCAAGTTGCCAATTGTAATAGAGACTTGCATTTGATTGGGGCTGCTGCAACTTGCTTTCTGACTTGTTGACAAGTGCAACAGCCGCCAGCTGCAAGTTGACCTCAAAAACCATCCAAGCTTCCTCTTCTCACTCACTGACACACACAGACACACACAGGGTCCTAAGAGCCCCTTCTGCTACTGAGATTCTTCAATTCTCCTGTGCAGTTGACATTTTTCAACTTATCCCCCCCCACCCCCACGCACTTTCCTCGTTTAGAGGCAACATCCTCAGTTGACTGAGTGCAGCTGAGCATTGCCAAACATTGACTTTGACTTGTGCTGTGTTAATTCTGCAAGTTGCCACGTTACGCATACTTGTTATCAGTGTCTGTCAGAGCAAGTGTTAAGCAGCTTCTAGCCAACAAAGTTACCAACTATCCAGACATATTCATCAAATACCTTGAAGGCATTTAAGCCACAACTGAACTCACTTGCTGCAAAAGGTTTAAATATTTGACCAAGTGAAGCGTTTTTAATGCGTTTATAAATATGTCAGCTGTTTGGCCTCTGTCTGTTTATTAACTTGCCGCCTGTCTGCACCTTTCACTCTCCCATTCTCTTCTTAACTCTCTAGCAAATACTGCCAACAGTTTGTCCTTTTGATGCGCTTCAAATTGACCCTTTGGCCTGTCTTTGTGTGTGTGTGTGTATGTTTTGGTCTCGTCTGTAGTGTGAGGATTTGTTATGAGCTTTTGTACGGATTTTGTTGCCTGTTCAATTTGTCGCCTCCTTTGCAGGACTAAACGCTGGCTCCTTTCTGGCTGTTTATCAGCAAGGCCACGCCTTCATTTTGGCAAACCAGCTAAAGTGAATATTAATGCACTATCCTGAGGCGGTTTTGATATTGAAATTAGTGTTGTGTGTGCGACTGTGTGTGTGTGGGGTGTGTGGCGCCACAGATAAGGCGTGTCGGTTTGGATTTTAATGAATTCGTTGGCTCTTTGGCTCGTTTGGCATATTTACATAAACGATTTGAGTTCCGAGAGTGTCAATGACAAATATTTGAAAGCTGGGCGGCATAATTGTTATTTGATAAATGCCAAAAGAGTTAACTTACACAGCATATCAAACTCTGGTGCTTGCATAGAGTATCTATTCAAAATACTCCCTTCAATAGTTTTCGCATACTTAAATATGCCACCCTGCACGATATCAGCTTATAAACAGCCTTGTTGTTAGCCACATCCAATCAGCATAACCGCATCCCCTTTTCACCCCATTTTGGCCAGCAAAAAAAGCTTTCAGGGGCGCATTTTCAATTTCATGCCTAAGCCTGCTTAGCTGGGGGATAACAGAGAAACTGCTCCCTCTCTTAGCAGCGTTCCCCGCATTGATATTAGTTTGCTTTGTCATTTTATTGAAGCAACAAAAATGATAATTTCGTCAATACAATGTCCTGGAGGGCTGTGTATCCTGCTCAAATATGCAGGCTTCTATTTAAGACCCGACACAATGGCAGAAACCCACAAGAATTCATTGAATGCGCATGAATTTCAATTTCGACTGCTGACAGGATTTGCACTCTCTACCAGTTAATGATCAAACGCATTTGGCAGTAAGGATATTTGGCACAGGATACACACGATGCGCCTTTGGCTTTAGCATGTTCTGCTGCCCTTCGGTTTGGTTATTGATACTTTCTGATTGCCTTTGGTTATTTAACTTTTACGTAGACATGTGATATGCTCGTAACCGAAACTCCATTTTATTTTTTTCCCTCGTTGTCGTCCATTAGCGCCCAGCTGCCACGCCCACTTGCCGCTTGTTTGCCATTGTTGAGTAATTGGATTAGATTACTTCTTTTACCTGGTCCTGGTTCTGGTCCCAGTTCTGTCCTTACTCCCGCTCCTTTTCATGCTCTTGTGCTGCTGCCTGTTCTGCTTTTGGTTGATAAATATTCGTGGTTGCCACGCCTCCCCGCCCTCTAGTGGACCGCCTGTCATGCGTGATTGATGGATGATGTCAATATGCTTTTTATGTAGCCCCCTTGTCAGCTGCGGGTTGCCCTTTTTCCTTAGCACATCTCTTAGTTTTTTATTAAATTTTCTTTTAATGGTCGCCGATCTGCAGCTGGCAAATATATTTTGGCCAAATCGAAATATTGAAGAAGTGATGCTCTTAGGTGTGTATCTGGCACACTCCTTCGTCGCGATACTCGAGGCTATAATAATTTTCTGCATCATATCTGCAAGTCTATTAAATTCGCATAAAAATCGTGTTGTGCGCTGTACATTTTCCCACGCAACCAATGGAAAATCATAAAAATTTATGGCTGCAATAATCTGGCTTTCGCACGGAACGGAAGGATGTGGCTCCTCCATGAAATTGACATGAAGTTATGAAATGAAAGCGCGTTGCCTGTAAATTTTGGTAAGGGAAACCATTTAAGCCAAGTAGCTGAAAGGCAGCGCACAACATTGCGTATGCCCAACATTTCAGTTGCTCGCTATTATTTAATGCTGATTTTTGTGGTCTGGCCATGGAATTGGTCTAAAGCTGATTGACAACATGCAGATAAGCTCAAAAATATCAACATCGTTAAAGCAGCCACCAATTGAAGGACTCAACACAAATTGGTAAATTGTTACTTCAAGTTGAAAACCTGCAGCAAAATTTGAAGTGAGGCAAAGAGCCAAAAGACATAAGGAACTGATGAGAGATTGGGTAGAACACGGCTTTGTGTTGTAGCTATCTGTGTGGTCCGATCTGTAGCTGAGTTATCAGTAATCCCATGCCATTGCCATAATTTGTTGTGCAGGCAGGCAGGCAGGCGAAAAAGGAAACAATGCCATTCACATTGGCCCAGTTCCAGTTCCAGTTTCAGGACGAGCGGCCAATGTATATGAAGCGTAAGTAGTTCTAGTTTTGCATGGCCATTTATCTCCCAAACGAGTGTGTAGCATCATAATGAGCGCTTTGCACGCCATGTGCCACTGCCAGACTTGGCACCGAGGAGCGGGCTCCTCTCCCAACGCTGGGCGCATTGCCTGCGTCGAACGCATAAATTTCAAGGACGCGAGCCTGCCCAGCTGGCAATGGACGGAATCAGACAGTGTGCCAAGCCGTGACTGGAGCCGCGTTGCGCATGAGGAGCGACCACAGAATCGACATAAACAACAAACACACACACACACACACAGGCGTGCAAAATATGCCAAGCGCGAGAAATAAATTGACAGCCCGAAGGTATGCAATGCTTTTTGTGCTGTGCCAGTTTGACCTACATGTGAAATGGCGGGTGGAAGTGTGGCTGCTTAAGAGCGAGCGGGCGAGTTAGAGAGAGAGAGAAGAGCAAAAGAGAGAGAGTGAGGGAAGACGAGCTGAGTGTGTTAACGAGTTGCTGCTGGGTGTTGAAGCGATGGCTAAATGACTGACGGAAGTCCTTAAAGCAAATGTGTTATAAAAGTTCGAAATATGTACGCATATTTCATATTAATGCAAACCTTTTTAAAAAGTATTTTAGCATAACAGTTTCCATTACATCTGCTGCTCTACAATTTTGCATTGATTAATAATGAATGCTGATGCGAAAATTCCTAAGCAAATGTGTTATATAAGTTTAAAATATGTACGAACATTTCTTATTAATTGAGTCATTTAAAAAAATTTAATGTATCTTAATAAGCATTAAAATTGCACATACATCAATTGCAATATAATTCAGCAATTAGAAACAAGGCACTGAGAGCAGTCCATAATTCACATGTGTTATTCATTCTCAAAATATATTTACACATTTCTTATTTAAGTCCATTAATATAAATATTTTTCACTTAAAAGAATTTTAATATTATTTATAAATACATATAAATTGTTTTACAATTTGCATTAATCATTAATGATTATTGGACAGAAATTAACGAAAAGTTCATGAAACGAACTATGTTACATAAGCTCAAAATATACATGTATATTTCTTATTAATTTCACTCTATTTAAATAAAAATGATGCAGCTTAATAGGTATTTTAATTATACATTTATCAATTGTTCCACAATTTGCATAAATCATTAATGATTACTGGAAAGAAGTGTCAGTTTGCAGTTTACACATTTCCCACATATCGTAAATACCATTAATTGCACAAGCATGAATCTTTGATGCACTCGAATGCAAAAATCAATTATACGAGAAATGCATGAAATGCAACAGGATAAAGAGAAACAGGAGACAACACACAACACATCTGCATATTTTTCAAAAGCTATTTTTATATACATTTCACAAGCCAATGATTTCAGCTGAGCGCACAATTTGTTAATGCGTCCAGGCATTAAAAATAATATTTAATTTAAGCCTGCAGATAAACAAAAAACTGACAATGGTCAAGATAGGCCGCTGGTTGTTTAATAATGAGGCCAAGTGGGTGTGGTTAATGGGATCTGGTTTTATTGCTGTATTTTCAGAAGCAGCGAATTGTAAATGTAGATTTTAATGAAATAACTAAAAAAGTTTTATCTTTAAAGGGAAATAATAATATAATAATATTCGGCAATGCTTTTATATAACATAGATATTAAATAGTGTATATAGTTAAGATTAGATCAAGTTGCCCAAAAAGGGTAAAAGTAAGCTTGTAGAATTTATTGTTAAATAATTAATTATTCTTTCATAGGTTATTTCTTGATTTGTATAACAGACATCAATTAACAGTAACAGAATTATGTTAAGGTGAGATGTTGTCTATATCTTTCTTTATATTAACAGATGTTAAAGAATGACCGAGTGAAATGTAGCATATTTATGTTAACATTCACTAGTAGTTTAAAATTTGAATACTGTTAAAATCTGCAAATTAACAGTAGCTTAATAATGGTATCAGATGTGAAAGAATAACCGAATGAAATGTAACATAATTATGTTAATTATGTTAGTGTTAAAAGGAAACTGCAATTTTATTAAAGCTAACATTTACTATTAATTCAAAATTTGAATACTGTTAATATCTGCAAATTAACAGTAGCTTAATAATAGTAGCTCGCAGCGAAACATCTCTACAATTCTGCGATTTACATACTTAATTACAGCTCTTTCTGTGCTTAGATCCTTTAGAGCAAGTTCCAATCTGTTATTAAGTCAACAGTTAACGTTAGTCTAACTCAAACTTTGATTCCTTTGATTTGTTAGGTAAGAGAACTGTTGAATAAAAAAATAGCAATCGCTTCTATGAAAATGGTTTCGACTACGACGTGTGTGCAATTTCCGTTGCGGGCAGTCGACTTCTCAAAAGCGGGGCTATGGAGAGAGAGGGGGCAACTGTGCTCTGGGGTCATTCATCCTGCAAAGTGGCGACACGCCAAAATGGTGGCCTGGCCAAATGACTAATGGACCAGGAAGGGGGCGAATTCTAAAGAGCAAAGCAAGTAGAAACAGCTGCATAAGGGACAGGGCGACTACTGGCAATATGCAAAATTCGCAATTTGCCATGCCAGACGATGTTGGGCCCAGGACGACGACAGCATGGAATGACGACAGCCCAGGGGCAGTTGTTGGTCCGACTGTCTGCCAGCTAGACAGCCAGACAGCCAGTCAAGCGGCCTCTTCTCTTTGTCCGGACATTCATTCGTTTCGACGTTCGACTATTTTTATGACCGAATTGCGTTTTATTGCTTCTCGACAACGTCGAACGAATTCTAGTTTCAAATATGGGACAAGATGCCACGTTGTGGCCGCACTGCGTATGAGCAACGTCTTCTGTTTCTTCCTTCTTTCTACTTCCTACTTCCTCCCAGCTTTCTTCTTGGAGGCTGCACTTGCTCGACATTCAAAATTAGTTGACATTTTCGTTACGTTTTCGTTGTTCGTTTTTTGGTTTTCTGTGTGTGGTCTTGGGCATCCCTTATCGATTTTGGTTTTTGTGCATAGCAAATCGCAGCCTTAAGCTGCCCAGGAATCAACTTATTCGTGCATCCGATCTATATGCGTCTTCCCATTCCTCGACATCCCTTTAGGTGTGAGGCTTTCGCAAAACGCTTCAATTGATTCGAACCTTTATTGCTTGGGTAATGTGAGTCGGCGTGGGAGCTCTGCTCAGACAGCTGGACCGACCTCAACCAGGGAAATTTACCCCCTCCCATTCCTATCTTATTGGTGTCTGCCCCGAGGATAGCCGAAAGGTAGTCACATTATTTTGTTGCTGTCGTCGCATATAAAATAGTTTTACTTTGTGCTCTGTCGTTTTAAATTTGCCAGCCAAGAAATCTATAGCAACTTCGGTTTTCTTGATTCAGTCAGTCAGGTTTTTCCAACTTCGTTCTCCCCATGTCTTCTATGTTCTATTTTTTGGCTGAGACAAATTTTATGGGGCCATAAAATTACACAAGTTTTAATCAATAGTTTGCATGTTTCCTACATGGACTCAATTCCTTTCATCATCCTTGTTGTTGCTAGTCAGTGAAAATTTAAACTTGTCTAAGTTGGTTTAAAGAGTTTTTTTTAGTTGTAGTTTGTTGTGCATGAATTTAAGAAATAGCTTAGTTTTTAGCCATATTTAAACTCTTCAACGATATTATTAAAGAATTGTGTATTCTATGGAAAACTGTAATACAATTTCTCTTTTAAAAAACGAAAGCTCAACTATTTTAAGAGCAGATATTTCCGTGCATAAGTAAGGGATTTAGAATAATTGTTTTGTTTATTATTGACAAAGAGCAATCATAACGAGCCACGTTTGCTTAATTGTGCAAAACATAAAAACGAAAACAAAATAAAACCAAATTAGAATTCTTTTGTTTTCAGTTATTTTTCTGCTTTCAACTTTCAACTTTCAACTTGCTGTTTGCTTTGGCTGAATAACAAATGCGCATATTAAAAACATTTAAAACAGCAGCTCGCACTTTTTCCCCTCCAATTTAGCTCGACTCGACACCTTTACTGGGGGTTGTTTCAAACCCAAAAACAAAATTACAAAATAAAATAAAGAATCACCCTCCGACTCAGCTCTTCGACGTGTTGGCATTTCTCTTTCTGTCCCAAGCCCTGCAGCTAAACAATTTTCAAAAAAAAATGCACATAATGAACTAAAAACGGGAAGTGAGCAAAATTTAGGGGTGAGGGGTGTAGGCCAAAAAGTGTTGGCTCTGACGATAAGAGCTCAAAAATTGTATAAAAAAGCGAAAACTACAGCCAGTCAAATGGCCTTAAAATCGCATGCCAGTTGGCCGTTTTGTTAGCCGCTAAGCGAATATAATTATTTGCCGTGAGAAGTTCACATTATTCACTCGGTATTCGGTCTTTGGGCTACAATTCCCCAATCCTCGGTCGTCAGTCAAAGGCGTTACAACAAGAAATATGTTAAATAACTGAACAAAAGGCGCAGTCGAAGACGCGCTTGGAAAAGCAAAAGTGTTTTTACTCAGCTCAGCTCAGTTCCAGTCAGGTCCTGGTGCCAGGAAGTTCTGCTTGCCAGCTCCTCCTTACCCCCTTGCAATTTCTAAGAGTCTTGTGTTTCTTGCTACATTTTAATGTCTGTCATTTTGTGAGGTCTGCTTTGTTTCCGTTCGGCTGTTGTTATTATTGTTTTCCTTGGTGATTTACCTGTGTGTCGTGCTCGTTTTGCATGTAAATTTGTTGCCTAATTTTGGTCGCCGAGCGATTTATGTGTCTCTCACGCTTTCTCTACCTCTCACTCTGTCTTTCTCTTTTTCTCCATGTCTCTGGCGATATCATCAACATGCACTCACGTCTCCAAAAACTTCCCCCATTGACATTATGAATGTTTTTCAATTTTTTTTATGACATAAATTGTTAATAAGTGCAGCTTGTTCGCTCTCTCTTTCCCCGTCTCCTTCTCTCCCTTCCTGTCTCTCTGTCTCCGTCTCTCTTTGTGCGGTACGTGATGCCTCGTCTTTGGGCTATGATTAATGCTTCGCATAAACGAATTGCATTTTAAATAAATTATTACGCATACGCCGCGTTGTTGGCAGCTGCTAATGAAGCTTCCGGCTATTTGAGCTTCTTCTGCTTTGCGTTGTACGAAAGAGTACACAAAAAAAAGAAAAGGGATAAGAGAAAGTTTATACATCTGACGCTAAAAAGTATGCTATGCAAAGACTCTCGGTTACAGCTTGATTAAAATTTCATTAACAAAAAGTTGCGGCATACTTTAAAGCATGTGTGAGAAATCTGCGGTGGCGGTGGCACTCACTCACACACACACACTCAGACAAGCTGTGGCAGATGTTCACACAGTGCCACATAAAACGCTTTGGTTGCTTTGGCCAGCCCGCTTTTCTTGCGTTTTCCCTCGATTTTCTTCTTTTATTTTCCACTTTTTTCCACTTTTTTTACCCTGCGTTGCTTTGGCTTTTTGCGCTTGAACGCTTCGTTTGTTTGCCAACTGCCTGACGCCTCTTCAAGGATCTCTCTGCAGCCTGCTCACTTTTTATTTTTTTATTGCTGTGTGTGGGTGTGTGTATACTTGTGTGAGTGCCTGTTAAATTGCTTGTTTATGTTTGCCCGCCGACAGGATTCGCGACTCGAGCGAAGTTTCAGTCGACGGTCGCGGCAATCACTTGAAAATGTTCATATGATTTTGATTTGTTTTAATTTGGCTGCCAAAATTCGCCTGTCCCGTTGTTTACTTTATCTGCAACAACAACACAAGCAGCAACAACAACAAAGCTACAAATTTCTCTGTTTACTTTATGCAAGCAAATGTTTTGCTTGTTGTTAATGTTTTTATTTAGGCTGTTGATTTTATTACACAACGTTGTTAGCATCGTTCACTCACTTAGTCAAATGAGTATATTTAATATTTAATGTATCGTTTTTACGACCAAGCATTTTTATATGAAAATCTATATTTGTATTTCTCTCTTTCTTTATACCCTGCGAAAGCAGCTTAAGCAGCACTAAGTGATTAATCTAATGAATATTAATTCATTCATATTGCTGGGAAGTAAAGTTGAATATAGTAGAATAGAATCTATGTCACTTCGATTGATGGTTGTTATTAAGTTTGCCGTTTTTACTTATTATATATTTCTTTACTTAATAATACATCTTTGCAATAATTTACATTACACATCAACTCGATAACTTTTTCTACGATGTTTTGCAGTGCAAATTGTAAATCAACGCCACGAATCCTTGAAACATTTCAGAGACAATAACTACTTATTCATTTAATTAAAATATATGTATGTAATTTCATACACTTAAATAGTATCCATTATCTGCATCAACAGTAATATGCTTTACTTAACCCTTTTTTACCCCACAGTTAATAAGTTATTTTTAAATGTTAACATTTTGATTTTTCACTTCTTGCACCGGCAACTTTGAAGTTATCAACCTGTCATGGACAGCTCAGGTCGTTGGTCTTGCCAGGAATCGCCTTAACTGTATGCCATAATTATAATGCCAACATCAGCGTTAATTTTCCTCGGACACAGACTCAGACCCAGACCGAGACCCAGACCCAGGCACAGACCCAGGCCCAGATCCAGCGCAATCCTCTCAGTCCGTCGCTAATCCACTTGATCCGGCAACTCACACCCAACGGCATGTCAAGCATTTAATTACTGGCCATCAGGGGAGCTTAAAAATGCTCGTCTCCATCCTTTCTCCATCTCCATTTCCATCTCCATCCTCCTTCTCCTTCGGCTGTGCTGTCGTCCTGGCGAATCCACTTCGTTAAAATAATATTAAGCCAACCCGATGCGGGGAATTCATCAACCATTTGGCGCTTGCCTTTTGCCTGTTCGAAATATTACGCAAAATATTTTCATTAAAATGTCAAAAAATATCTGCAAATATTTTGCGCAGACACGCAAAACGCAACAACAACAATAACAACAACAACAACAACAAGAGTGGGGAAAGAAGGCAAATAAAAATGCCTAGCAAATGGGAAATGCTGCCCAAATGGTACTGGTAAATGAAAAAGGTTTCTATTTGTTTAAGCGCTCAAAGTGCACGGCCAGAATTTTGGTCAGCAGTTGGTTGGTCAGATCCAGACCCAAACCCAAACCCAGACCCAGTCGACGGTCGCCCCAGTGAATCGTCGAGAGAGTCGTTAAATTGTTTTCATTATCCTTGTAAGCCTGGCCGGGCAGAGCTTTGCTCCCCCCTCTCTCTCTCTCTGTCTCTTTCTCTCTCGCTCTCTCTCACTCTCTTTCTCGGTGTATCTGTCTTTAGTTATACTCCTTTTCAGCGCTTTGGGGTTGCCTGGCAATTAAAACCGCAATGCAAATGAGCTGTGCTTAATGCCTCGCTTGTGTGTGTGTGTGTGTTTGAAAGTATGCGTATATGTGTGTTTCTACACTGTCCTAATAGTTTGCGGTACGAGCATATACAAATTTTAATTGTGCTGCCGGGACGTATTTTTGAAAAGCGCTTATCCAAGCGTCAAGTGGATCCCAAGTCGCCTCACGCTTCAGCCTAACTAAATTATGCTTAAATTTGACATGGTCTACGCACAAACGCATACAGGAAAATCAGCACACACACACACACACACACACATGATCATAGATGTTACACGACTTTCGTTTGCTCGCCGTGTTTCCGTTTCATTTGTAATTAATTAAATTACTTCCGCTTAAAGTGCGCTGCCAACATGACGCTGCGGTCCATGCTGAGACATTGGTTGCCCAACCCAACCCAATCCCAATCCCAGTCCGTAACTGAATCCCAGCCCGTCGACTTCTCAATTACTGGCACTGCAGTCAACCCCCCATTGGCGCTTCACAACACTCCACTCCCCACTTCCCACTCCTCCTCTCTCCTCGCTCTTCGCTTTAGCTCACTGTACTCTGTTCATTGCGAAGTAATTAAGAAGACATTTCACCCGGGCATCCTTTAATCTGTGCGTTTTATTTGCGGCACAACCATGGCCATGGCCATGGCTATAGCTTTGGCTCTCACTGTGGCTCTGCCTCAGACTTCGATTCAGTGTCTGCACTGTTAAAAATGACTGCTTTGAGATTTTGTTTTCAGAACTGAGAATATGGGTGTAAAAATGCAGTAATATTAAAGAACTCTTAGACATATAAAAAACATATTGATTATGAGAACATTTCAAATAAGCCTAATTTTATCTTATATGAATAAATGTTAAATAATCAAGTCAACAAATTATAGTCTTTTATATATATATTTTTTTAATTTTTGGGTTTCTTTGCTACATTTAAATACATTTCTTTGTGGTCTGGTATCTTTAAAAATATTCCTCTTATTTTTGATTATTTCTCTTTGGTTTTGTATTCACACAGATGCGGCACGAAACCACAGAGGTATTCAATTAAAATGTCTCATATTAACATTTTTTACATTTTTTCTTACATTTAAAACACCGTTTATTTGGTTTTTAAAATGTATTTAATAAATAAAGACAAAAGAGTAATTGGGGACTTTCCTTTAGACATTATGAATATAAGATATATGTTCTTCATGTAGAAGTGGTCCAGGTATTTTCTCAGTGTGTCAATGGCTGGTTGTTTACTCCGTTTGGCCAACGCACGACTGCACCGCGATGGCAGTTTCTTCGTCTGATCTTAGGCCCCAATGCCCTTCCAATGCTGTGGGATATTGTTGTTGTTGTTGTTACTGCTGCTGTTGATGTTGTTGTTGTTGATTTGCTTTAGGTTTTCCACAGCATCGTCCTTTCTGCTGTTGCTTTAATCTGTGGCTGTGTCTGAACTGGTTGTTATTTCTTGGCCAGCACACGCTTGATTAGTCGCCTAATGAGGTGTTGACTATGGGCGTCTAATGATTGCCACACACACACACACACACACCAAGACACACACACACAAATGCACACATGAATGGCTGCCATTTATAGTCTCGCTTTTAAGTCAGTTTTAATTACAATTTAACTTAACAGTTAGCAGTTTGCACAAGTAAATTCAACTCATTTTCTATATATACTCTATATATTTTCAGCTTTAATTTTTACAACTCAACTGTAAACGTGGCCCATTGACAATTCAATGAAAAGTTTGGTTGCCACCGAAGCAACGTGAGTATTCAAATATAATGCTAAACACAATTAATTTTAAATTTAGCAAAACTAAAGCTGTGCTAGTTTGAATTTATCATATGCATTTCACTTTTATTCAGCTGACCCAGAAAAACTATGCTAAATTTATTTAATAGACAAAGTGCCAAAGGCAAATCCTTTGCTGCAAATCAAATAAAATAATCAAAAGTTTTAATGCAAAAAAATAGCACAGCAAAAGTTTTTTCTAAAATTAAAATATATGTACTACATATAAATAAAAAAAGCACATATCAAACGAGTATAACCTTCTTTATTCCTGTGCTCTTTATTTACATGAAATTGGGACTACACACACAATCAAAATCCAACTAAAAACGAAATTGAACTCGAATTGGCAAAAATAAAACCGAAACCAAAAAAAATTATCGAAACCAACAACAAATGGCATAAAAATTGGCAACTAATTGGCAAAAATGTTCAACTGTGAAATTGGCAAACAACAACGAAACAAAATGAAACTAAAAACAAACCAAATTCAAATGCTTCCACCCACATAAACAACATCGAAAATAACACAAATACATTGTTTTGCTGTATTTAACAACCACCCACAAAAATCATATTAACAACAACAACAACAATAATAACAACAACAACAAACAATCATCATCATCGTCATGAACAACCCGCAAATCCTGCTATTTATGCGCTTTACAACGTGACGTCACATGCTGCGCTTCCCTCTGACCAACACCCCCCCACTCCACAACTCCCCTCCACCACAACACACTCCTTTGTACTCCCGCTTATTGTTGTCGCTGCTATTTATGTGCATTTTTGTGGCTTCTCCCCTCAAAACATTTTCCTATGCGTTTCCATTTTCGCTTTCTATTTGGCGTTTTTATGCAACCGTCTCCGTCTCCGTCTCCATCTCCATCTACTTTCCATTCCATTTTTGTTTATGCTTCACGCTTTCGATTTTGTTTTGCTTTATTTTTGTTGTTTTCTTGCTTCCCTCTTCTTTTTGCCAATTTCCGCTTGAATTAATTCTGTGTTTAAATCTGCGTCGTTGTCCTCGACCACGTCCACGTCCACAACCTCATCCTCATCCTCTATCCTCAATCTCATCCACGGCTGCAGTTTGCTGAAGTAGCGAGCGACCCCTGCGGTTAGTGTTGACATTCCCCGTCAGAGGCTGTGCCCCCAACACCCCCAAAAAGCAGCAGAGAATTTAATAAAGGCCGCCCCCTTTGGCGGTTGGATGTGCTGTCGCCCCCGCTCCTGTTTCTGCGCTCGTCCTGGCGGGAATCACACGCAGTGCGACAAAAGCCGCCCGCAGCGTTTTTATATGCGCACATAATTCAAAAACACTGCTAAAGTTAATGCCGAAAAGCGAGGCGAGTGAAGCCAAAGCCGCCACAATGATAACCAACAATAATTTGGATTATGAGAAGAGCTCAACGGCAGCAGCAGAGTCAGCGACAGCGACAGCGACGGTGACGGTGACAGCAACAATTGCTAGCGGCAGCAACAGCAACAGCAACAGCAATGGCAGCGCCAGCAGCAGCAATAACTCGTCACCAACTGCCGACAGCTTGAACAACTCCAATTCGAATGTGAACTCGAATTCGAATTCGTACTTTAATCGCTTCGACAATCGCATTGCCGCCAATCTGGCAGCGGTTATAACTGGCGCCCGCTTTCGCTCCTCCTCCTGCAACAGTCGCCAGCAACAAGCATTGGGCAAAATGCATGATAATGCCAGGAACACGACAGCCACAATGACAAGATCCTCTCAGCAGCATCCTAGCATGGCGAGGGGCAGAACAGCGACACCATCATCGCCAGCCACCTTGGGGCGACGTCGTCCATTGCAGCTCTTCACCCAGGCGAATCTCAAGTGAGTACCGTCAAGAGACAGAGAAGCATGTGGCTTGCACTCCTCCCAATTTAGTGAGCTTGATTCATGTTCATCCGACACTGAACCACATAATACACTTATTTGATAATACAATCTGACCAACTTCATATGCTAATCGCTCCCACTTACCCCGCTTTCCCCCTGATTTCCACAGTTGCAATGACAACGAGAAGGTGGCACAAACGCCCAGTTCCGATGAGGACAACTCGCCCACAGAGCTGAACAATTGCAAGCGATTGACGGACAAACCACCACTGGTAAGAAATCCCGAAAAGAAACCTTAAGAATTCCAATCTATTTCCGTTTGCCGGTTACAAACCAGATCAAAGCTCAACTCCACCTCAATCATTGCATATTAGAAGTGTTTTTTGCGACTCGGCTTTGACTTTGACTTTGATAAGGGTGCGACGGCAACTGCGGCCATTTATTGGTTTTTGTCATCGACCATTTTTCGCAGATATTTCAAATTTATGAATTCAATTTTTTTGCTGATTTGTTTGTTTATTCTGCTGCATTTGACGCTCCTTATGAATTATTGGCTGAATAAAGTGTGTGCCCAAAGGACATCAAAAGCTTTTGCCTAAGCTTAGCTAAACCTTTTCTTTTTTGGTCGCCTTCGAAGAGCTGTTTCTTTTCTACATTTTCAAAAAGTTTTTCCACTTGCACGCAATTCACAAGAACCGGATGAGAAAAAAACTTGAAGCAAGTTTAGACACACCCCAAATGAATTGCTTGAGCAGCCCCCAAACCCCAAAAGACCCAACCCGTGAAGACTTACAGACCATTTGATGCCATTTGTATACTCTTCTTTGGTCATGTGCAGTCGGTTGACTATTAAGTGAAGTTTGCGAAGCGTTAAATAAGAGTATTTATAAGATAAGTGTTAAATGTGTGATATTCTATTCTTTGCTGTGTTAAAATATATTCTCCTTTTTAAACTAAAGATACTTCAGATACTCACAATATTTTTATACTTAATTTAGTTAACAGGCAATTTAACTCAAAATTGTAAATTCTCACAGTACATTCCTTACATTTATTAATAACACTCAGCTCTCATACGATATCCACCATTGGAACAATTTCGTAGCACTCAGCTTTAATTGCTGACAGTCAATTCGACCGCACCTAAAAGTAGACACCATTTTTATTGCTCTTAATTTTAATAATAATTTATATGCGGCAGCCAAACGGATTATCAGCTTCCCTGAAATATCAGAGCAGTTATTTCTCGAACATATGTACGAAATCACAAAAAATTTCTGTCATACATTTTTTGTCAAATTTTATTCTTTATTGACATGTTTTGTACATCAAATAAGTGAGTTTATGATGTATTAAATGCTTTTCAATTCAATCGAAAAACTATGTACTTCAAAATGTTTAGATATGTTTAAAATTTATAAAAGCTAGCGTTCAAACTTATTGGGAAAGTACATTTGATTTCAGGTAACTGAAATTGGAAGAACAAAACGTCGATATCTAACTTAATAGAAACTTCAAATGAGTTTTCTTTATAGACTGTTACCTAAAACAAAGGCATTGCAATCTCAACTTTACACTTTGACGCGCTTTCAAATAAAACTTTGTCATTTATTTAAAAACTATTGAAACTGACACACTATTTGTTCAAAACAACCTGCAAGGGTATTCAAAGTTTGCTGTGTCATAGATAAGCTGTTGCCTTTTGTTATAATTCTCCTTCTTTCCTTTTTTGAGGCTATTGTCATAACACGTAGACTGAGAAAAGTGAGATAGTGGGAGATGTCGAGTTGTTTCACATGTGCAATGTTTATCAAATGTTTTGTCTTTTTTTGTCACGTGGAGACCAGAACCCCGAAAAACTTAACATTGCACAACTTTGGCCTTTAGTTGGGACACACGGCGATGGGACAGACGCGGTATTCGACTTTGAGTTGAGGCACGTTGTTTTCATAAATTTTACGCCTTAAATATTCATACAGACAGCCGCATACAGACCTCTACTATATATATGTATATAGTATATGTAGATATGTAGATATAGCCATAGGAGCAGAGAGGCAGCTGTGCGCAGTCGAGCATAGTCTATGCGATAAGTACGTGCGAGTTTATTCATATGAGAAAGTCTGAGAAAGACTTTTGTGCTCTATTCGATGCTCGATGCTCTTTGGTATATGCCGTGCGCACACACGGCGTATGCGTAATGTGTTTGTCTTATTTATGGCCGGATTGCTACTGGGGCGCATTATGATGATTGCGTTTTGAGCTAATGGCCCTTAAATGGAGCAAAAGTGCAGCCACAGTCACAGCCGAAAAAAGAGGCGTCAGCAACTCAAGTTCCAAGGCCACGTCACACACTACACAACATGGCAATCGAAGGAATCGAAACGAAACACTCGACAAAATTGAAATTCCTGCAGCGCTAAAAACGAAAGCGAAAACCAATCAGTTGGCTCTAATAGCAAGCCATAAATATTGTCAATGTCTTTGCCCTTTGCACCACAGTCAAAAGGCAATGTATATGCAAAATGCTTGCCAAGGATATGAACAAAAACAAAACCATATGTCGAAAAGGGTTCACAACAAGCTTTTACTCAGTCTCAGTATCGAAAGCAGCTCTCTTGCTTTGCTTTGGCATTTTTCATATTTTTTTTGGTTTGCCTCTTGTTTCTGTTTCTGTTTTGTCAATAAATCAATTTTGCTATAAACATAACACGCATACGCCACGTGGCAGCCGGATGGCAGGAGTAACTGGACTGCCTGACTGACTGCCTGCCACGGCTTTGCATAGTTTTTCAATACGCCGCCTGGTCGCCTGCCTGCCTGTCAATAACATCAGTTTGTGGCAGCACGGGTGCGGCTGCAACGCGATAAGCAAATTAATTTTTGGCCCAAAGCATAAAGTACGAGAAGTGCTCGGCAGGAGAGGGAGCGAGGGAGAGAGAATCAAGAAACCAAGGAGGTGGCCATGGCAGCTACCCTAATTGTGCCCGACGGGCAAAGTTGCCATCGCAGTGTCGTCTGCTTGGCTGCCTGATTCAATTTCAGATAAGCAAAATAAAGCAGGCAAGTTGCACATGAGACCGAGCGACCGAAACGCAGCCAAAGACAAATGCGATGGCACATTATGCACTTTACCCGCATAACACACACATACACACACACACACACACACACACATACACACAACAAATATACATATACAGAGCATGGCTATGCCGGAAATAACGCTCTGTCTGTCGATGGAGCTGATCCTGACGACGCGTCGTCCTGTTGCTGGCGTTGATGCATCGATGCTGTTGACTTGGTGCCGCTAAATGTTTGTTTAGCAACTGCAGCAACAGCAACAACACCGACAACAAGCACAACAACCACCCCTGAGCCCAGCAGCAAACCAAATAGACTCATTCTAGAACTCGTCCTGCAGCTCCTGCAGCTCCTCCCACTCCCTCCACACTTCCTGCCTTCCTGTATTGCTGCCATGCTGCCACTGAGCCTGGCATTGAGTGACAGCAGCTAGGCAGCCACATGTGGTCGACCAAAGCGACACGCCTACTCGTGTATCATGGAGCCAAATAATATTTTTCAACTCAAATGCCATAAATAATATTTTGTGAGGGCCACACGCAGCCACGCCCTCAAAAGGCCGCAATCTGTTGCCCGATTTAAACGTGGCTCAGTTTGCCACCATTGCTATGTGTGTGTTGCGCTTAGACCAAGTCAAGCAGTTTATTAAATTTGCATAAATGCTTTTTGGCCACATTCGTTGCTGCTGCTGCTGCTGCTGATGCTGCTGTTGCACGTGCTGAATTCTTGGCAACAGCTGATGCCAATGTCCGGACGGGCCAGGCACTTCATTAAGCCAACGGAGGCAATTAGTCTGCCACACACACTTTGTTTATAGCCAGGCAAAATGTAGAATGTAGAATGTGAAATGTACAATGTTGTGCAGATGAAATGAAAGAGGAACTGAACTGTGGACAATCTAATGAAAAACCAAATTCAATTTAAAATACCATCAAAATATCAAAAACAAACAGCAAATGTGTCTGACAAGCTCAGCAAGTAATAAAGTAATATGCATATCCACAGACAGAGCCACAACTCTCGACAACCCTCAAAACAAACGGGAACTGAAAAAAAAAGTAATATTAAGCACCGAAAAGTAGACTGAGACACCTGAGATACCTTGATTTCTCTTCCCCTCTTTTATTCTTTTCACTTTATTTGAGTTGGATACGGTACGATATGATTTGGTAAGCGAAATGCTTTCTGCACACATTGTTTGACTAAGAGTTGCTCTAAATGATTACGTTTCCTATGGTAGAGTTGATTTAGAATATATAGTACATAATAAAATAACCATACCCTTAAAAAATGTAATTGTTTTGACAAGAGAAAACATATTTAATGTAGTTATACTCATTATTCAATATCACTATTTATTTTTCAAATTTATCTAAATAACAAAAGCAAACTAATAATAATAAAATAAAATTGGTTCATGAAAAAATGAAATTGTCAGCAAAGTGATAACCATTCAAAATCCTGTTCAACTTTAAAAAATTGATTTAAAAAAATTGTTATTGAATTTACGTAAATAATATACAAGTAATTGTTTTAGCAAGACTGAAAAATTTTAAAATAGTTGCACACATTAATCAGTACTTTTTAGAATTGTCTAAAAAAAATTATATTATATATTATATTCAGAATGTAAGAACCTAAAAAACTTTCCGTTTAGCTTAAATTAAATACAAAAGTCAAACTTAATTAGTAAGTAATGCTTCATTCAAAATTTTGAAAATGTTCTTTACTTCTCTGAAAATGTTCACATTTAATTTACAGTAAATTTAGCATTCTTATTGAATAGTTGAACATTCAAATTCTTGTTAGAAAGTATGTGAAATTGATATTCAGCAAGGGTAGAGTGTTCCGATAGAATATGCTTAATATATACATGAATTCATATCGGCAAGTTGGGCAACGTGTATATGTGTGAATATGCGAGTGTTGGCATAACACACCTTTTGTGTGTGTTTATTGAGTAGAGGATAAAGAGTGTTGGGTGTGTTTGTTGTGTGAAAAGAATGAGCTCGACTGCCAGGCAAATCACTGTGCAATGCGCCGTGAAATATGCAAACAATGTTTGCTTAAGCAGCCTAAAAGTATGCAGCCCTGTTAAATTATGCAGCAATGAGCAAACAATTGCTGTCAGGCTCTCGCCGCTCTCGCTAGGTATAGCGACCGCCAAATGAATCCGACGCTGCCGCTGCCGCTGCCACTGCCACCTGCCGCTTGCCGCCTCATCGTCTCATTGTCAATGTCGCCTTAAATTATGCCAAACTCACACACACATGCACACACTCCCACAGATAGGGAACTGAACTGTAGTCTACTTTCTGGCTCGCAGGCAGCAGCCACTGTGAACAACCAGACAGACAGACAGACAGACACGCAGACTTTTGCAAAGCCACTGACCTCAAAAAATAGAGAAAAACTTAAGGACAAAAAGCACATAAAGATAGAGGGGAAGGAGAGAGAGGAGGAGGCAGGCAGGCAGCAGAGAACACGATCTCAACATGCGCGCACAAGTGCAGCTGAATTATCGCCGACTGTTCTCAGTTTCCTTTATGCCCACATACTTCTCTTCTTCTATTTTTTTCACTGCTTCCTATTTTGTTTTTTTTTCATTTTGTGTATTACTCGTGCTGCTGTTAGTCCTGCGGCACATTTCCGCTTAGCACACCACTTCCGCATCCGCCGCATTGGATGGCTTGCAACATTTTCAGCGTCCGTCGCGTGCGTTGCCTGCACTGTGAGTCGACGTCGGCGTCTGCGTTTGCGTCTGTGCCAGCAATTTATGCGCCTTTTATGGCCTGCCTTTTCTTTGGGCCACTTCTCTGCTCCTCCTCCTCCTCTTCTTCTCCGTCCTCCAAGTAATTCCTAGTCCAAGCATCCGTTTCCTGTTTAAGTGGAGGCGCAAAAAACTTTTTTCGACTGCTCGTTTCGCCAAGCATTTTGTCTAGTTGCGGTTTTTGGTAATAAATTCTTTTTTTTCGACCCCCTTGCCACTCCCAACTCTTCCCCGTCTGTGGCTGCAGGGCACGCCCACGCCGCCCCCTCACCACTCTATACTCTATTCTCCATCCAACAGACAGTCCCAGCTCGGCTTACAAGGTGTTTAAATTGTAGTTAATTTTGTTGCCACTTGAACGCGCTGCCTTTTCTTGATCCTTTAAGCTTAGAGTGGAGTGCAGACAACTGTTAAATCTTAAAGCTGCCTCACTTTACGTCTTGTCTCATCCACAGGTTAAGCGTTTGACCATGGGACTGCTGCGCCACAACGAGGAGTCACGCCCCCTGGTGAGCAATGTGACGCCCATGAGTGGAGGCGGATTGAACGGCGAGGATAGTCAGCCCATCTACTCAAATGGCTACATCAATGAGGACTCCTATATCGACAGCAAGTTCGGAGATTCCTGCCGCCAATCCTTGACAGCCATTCCCATGCTGGACAATGTCAATCTCAACGACAACAGCGAGTTTAATCTCAAGAAGCGTTATCTACGCGAAACCAGCAGCGGTAAAAGAGCAACTCAAATTAGTTACAGACATCAGCTATAATTGTTATCATTATAGCCAACTCCAGTCCCAAGATCTTTGCCAATCGCCTGCGAATGAACAATGCAGCGGCCGCAGCAGCGGCGGCGGTGGCAACTCTGGCCGCCAATCAACGGAGCAGCAGCTTGGCCAACACGCACACCAGCGAGGAGGAGGAGGCGGATGCCGAGCTCAAGGATGCCTGCTGGTACCAGGCGGGCATCTCGCGGGACATTGCCGTCGAGGTGCTGCAGAGCAAGAGTCCTGGCGCCTTTCTCGTACGCAAGAGCAGCTCCAAGCCCGGATGTTATGCCCTGACTCTGCGTGTTCCGTCGCCGCCCGGTCCCAACATCGCCAACTACATCATTTTGCGATCACCCCGAGGCTACAAAATCAAGGTAAACCTAAGGGGAGTCCATCGTTTTCTATAACCCTAACGAGTTTTGATATGTTTAGGGATTTCGCAAGGAGTTCTCAAGTCTCAAGGCATTAATAACCCACCATTCCGTGATGCCGGAGTTGCTGCCCGTGCCACTGGCGATGCCCAGGCCAACGAATATATCCTCCTCGAGGCGTAATCTGGATGACTTCGATACCTACGATTCGCTGCAGATGCTGCTCAAGTATTTGCGAGCCAAGAATCTGGAGGTGGAGCAGGAGCAAAAGTTTTAATTCACGATCTCAAGGATCTCTTA
Organism: Drosophila sp. st01m; assembly: GCA_018901795.1. Lineage (NCBI taxonomy): Eukaryota > Metazoa > Arthropoda > Insecta > Diptera > Drosophilidae > Drosophila > Drosophila sp. st01m. The sequence goes on from JAEIFG010001637.1 coordinate 18,470,155, forward strand.
CTATAAATCTAGCACAAAATTGCAATTGCAATTAGACTTAAGCATTGGGGCAAAAACATTTTGCTTGAATATTCTATACCAAAAATGTGATAATCTATCAAGAAGAACACAAACATATAAACACAGATATACTCACACACACACACACACACTCGCACACACAAAACTCACACAGATACTGCAAATGAAACGCCTAGCTGATAAATGGTGAAAATAATTATAGTTTAGTTTCGAATTTTGGCCATCAATAAATGCCCACAATTTAAAAGAAAATATTAAAGGGTATGCAAACTGCAAATTGAGAATTTGTGACCGTCTTAATGACATACAGAATTCTAATTACTCTCAACCCGATTTGAGTTTAAATAAATTGAGGTTTAATTTTGTACCTTGTTTATTGCATTCAGTACATTTTAATTGGCCCTAAATGAAAATCTATATATAAATAACTAAATTAATTTGACTAAATAAAGTATATATTAACAAATTATATGTTAAATGTTGTTGCTGCTTCAATTGTTAAGCGTAAATAAATGTACTAAGCATATATATATTGCATATTTTAAATTAAGATAAATAAATACGCATAAACCCAAATATGTAAATATAGTTCACTACCCTAACATAATTGAGTAAATAAAGTTATTTAATTTATATACAAAAAATCAAAATATTTTCAATTGAAATCATAATAATCAATTTCTCATTATGCAAATTTCCACACAGCAGCTGCGAAATCATATAAATTTTCGCACGTTAATTATGTTGGCCTTTTGAGTGCGACACAATTTCAGATTCGGATTTATATTAATAACCATGCCGCAACGCTATCCAACGCGCTTTTCCATTTTCCCCAATGGCTTTAAAAATGTTTTCTATTTCCCTTTCGCACCTCTCGATTCCTCTCTGCCTCTTCTTGTTTCCTTTGTCATTCTCTTTGTATGAAACAAGTAGCTAGAATCGGTGTGAAATCTAGTCTCAATGGAATACTATTCAATTTGTATTTTTAATGTTATATTTATTTACGAATAACTATTTATATCAATAACTCTTTAATTATTAACAAATCTAACATGATATTCACATACGTCCTTTGCATGTAAAACCTATTTCATTCTCGAAAATGTTATCATTCAATAAAAGAAATACTCAGTTTGCTATTCAGTAAAAGATATCAATGAAGTTCTATCTACCATCAACCCCCAAGAAGTGAATGAAGAATCATTTGTTGTAGTCAGGCAATTGAAGTCAGGCAATTTGCAGTCTGTTGTTGGCCTAATCACCGTCATTATACAATTTTAATTTGCTCAAGTTTTAATCGAAAAGTAGCAAAAGGAAGCAACAGTGCTGGCCAAATCAAAGTCTGACCAGCCACGTAATCCCTTTTTTAATTGCAGCCTCGGCCAAACACTTTCCTCCTCAGTCACCATCGCAGAAGTTGTGGCAAATCTTTTCGATGGCAACATGGAAAAAGTTTTTAGCCAACGGCGACTTTTTCTTATTTTTGAGTTGCATTGTTCCTTTTGGCTCATGCCAAATGCTCCGTTGGATACTTCTACTTGTTGGGTGTCAAAGTGTTGTCTGCTTTTCTGCTTTTTTGCTTTTGCTTTCATGTTCTGTGAAAAGTTTGTGCTTTGTTGCAATTATCGGGCTCGCTACACACGAATGCGTGCGTAAATAAAATGAGAAAAAAGAAAGCAACAAAAAAAGAAAACAGAGGAAAATACATTTAAATTATTGCAGAATTGGCAGCCGGACAGCTCAAATTGGGCTGCTAAGCAGCCTAAAGTATTCATAAGAGAGCTCGACGCGACTTTTGCAAAAGTTTTCGCTGTCAATTCACTTTATTTGTCAATTATTGCCGCAGAAAAGAGAGAACTGTCAGGAGGGATAAGAGGCCTGTCTGTCATTCACTTGCCTGCCTCTGACAATTCGCCATTAAATATTTAATAAGCCAAAGTGGCCAAGAGACAACAAATACAAATCCAAAAACAACATCAGCAACAACAATAACAAAAACGACCAAAGACACAAATGTTGAAAATCAATTATGAACCATTGCCTACTTTCAGTGAGGAGGATAATTCTTAAGTGGTTTATGTAAGTGAATTTGTATATACTACATACTTATGTATTTATGTCGTAAGCATTTTCTCGATTGGGTCGCCCATTCAACAAATGAGTGAATGAAAAGTTTTTTAATTGAACATTCTGCAATCTCTCCATTCTCCATTCTCCCTCTCGGTCTCGCTTTCGTTCTTGTGCTCTCCCCAATGTCATTTGCGTAATGAGCGCTATTTGCTTTCATGGCCGATCGGCTGAGGGACAATGGCAAATAAAGTAGTGGGCCAAAACCAAAAGCCATTGCCACGAATGGCTCTACAATTCAGTCATCTAGGCACTCGATAGAGAGAGGCAGACAGAGAGAGAGAGAGAAAGGGATGAAAAGGGAAGCAGGCTCCCTTCCAGTTGCAGCGACATTGCGACGTCTTTCATATTTGTATTATTTACCAACATTCTTTGCTCCTTCTCCTGCTTCATTTTGTCGCATTTCTTTGTGTGCGACATCGCATTAAAGCCTCAACTCTCATTTCTCAACTCTCTTGATCCCCTCTCTCGCTTTGCCCTCTTAGCGCTGCAGCTGAACAATGGCAGAAATTATTGCTCGCTTATTTACGCTGCGTTTTCCTCATTTGTCAGTTGTCGTTGTCTCTTTTGTTGAACCCTCAGCAGCAGCATCTGCATCAGCAACAGCAGTTTCTCTGAAAATTGCGAAAAATCTTTTACATTTGAACTTTTTCATTAGGCTAATTAAAAATGTTTGGCTGCGGATTGGTTTGGGTTCTCTGTCTGTCTGTCACTGTCCTCAAAGTTTTTTTGTTTTTCTGTTTTATTTTTATATTTAGCGTAACACATGGCGTATGAGCGTTGAGTGTTTTATGACTGCGAGGTAAACGACGCGACAGCGGTACAACTTTTATAACTTTCCTTTAAATGGAACTAAATGCCGCGAGCTTTGGTTGACTGTGAAAGATAGAAGTAAAATGCAAACCATATAAAACTCTAATCATTTTCAGCTATCTCTCTTAACAAGACTTGGAGATCAGAGATATAAGACCGGAAAGTGTATACACCAAATGCAATACAGAAAAATTTAAATAAATCTAACATTAAGATATCAAATATAAAAACTAGAGAGTCTTCTAAATTTGTGTTGCCATTTCCACAACTCTTTACTAAAATTAAAGAAGTTCTAAAATAGCGATAGACAAATGCACAAAATATTTTAAAGATGTAAATTATAAACCTAACGTTGCTAAGTCTTAACTACACGAAGCCTCAACAGTCCCAAAACTGTCCCAACATTTTTGCCATAATTTCTGAAACTCAACAGTTATGTTTAAGTCCAACTGCAAGCCACAGGCCTGTGCTAACATTTAGCAATTCTGCGTTGTCGCTTAACTCTGACTCGGCATAAAATGAAAACTTTTTTCGTGGCCAACGTAAAAAAAAGTTGCATACTTTTAGGCGTCGCGACGCTTTCGCTGACATTAAGGCGACAATTTTGAGTGCTGCTCGTTGTTCGCAGGCTGTCATTAAAATTACAACAATGCCGGAGACAAGAGACAGAAAAAAGTAAAAGAAAAGGAAAAACAATAAAAAGCAACAACCAGCCAAGTTTTTTTCTCTGTGTGTGTGTGTTGTCGCTGCATGTAAAGGGAGTTTTTTGGCAAGGATATGCTTAAGTGGCAGTAACAGTTTTCATGCAAATATTGTCTGGGGAAATGTTGAACTGACTGCCAAAAAAAAGGGGAAAAAATAAAAGGAAAATGCTAATATTGGCTGGTCGCAGTGCTGCTTAAAGGCAGCTCCTTAAATTCAATGCCAAACAGTTGCCAATCTGGTTAAATTGAGTCTATCATTACCTATTTCTATCTCACTCTTTCTCTCTTTCCCTCTATCTATATCTCTTTTTCTCTGTTGCATATCCCCAGCTGGCCTGGTCAATTATAAAGCTTCAATGTTGACTGCAGTGGGCGAACTGATGCATTTGGTTTGGGGCCCTATGATTATGCATGGTTGGCCAACAGGTCACCTCATTAATTTGCCAGGCTGCGGAAATAACAATAACAGCTATTTGGCCATTTGGCTCATTGACTGCCTGATTTTATGGCCCTGACTGGCAATGCAGCAACTCCAAAATCAACGTCAATATCAACATTGACCCAGGAGCACTTTGTGGTATTGGTAACGACTTCTTCCCTCGCTCCTGCAAATCGTACTGCAACTGCAGCTGCAGCTCTGGCGTTGCCAAATATATTTTTTGTGGCATTTTTGGCCAATTGGCAGAGGTTTGTCCAATGGCCCCTTTGGGCCATTCGTATGCTGCAGACAAAGATGTGGACGTGTTTCATCTCCCTTCCTTCATCCGCAATCCGCATGCTTGCTGATTATGCCGCAATGTTTGCCAAACCCGGAGCCCGTTTCAAACCGGTCCACGCTGCTGTTGACTTGTTTGCCTAACCCAAATTGCATGCTATTGACCAAAAATTCAACATATTTCAAGTGATATGGTAGCCGCCTGCAAAGGATCGCGCCAATTGCCTCCGCATTCACATTTTCCATTAACTTTTCCCATCGATTGCACTTGAAAGTTCTCGCAAACACTTCTCCGCGCCAGTTCGATCAACTATAAGTACGAAAAGCAACAGCAACAACAACAAAGAGTGCTCTCAAAAGAAAACAATGCAAATGCCACAATACATTTGTACAGTCTGTCACACAGAATTGAAAGGCTTCTTGACAAAGGCCCAGGCAAAGGGAGTATCCTTTCTATATATGGAATAACAAAATGTAAGAAGAGAAATTTGCATTCTTTTAAAAAGTTCAAAGAGAAGTAATACAGAGTAATGAAGTAATACAGAGAGAATGTAATGGATCCATTAACTCTGTTCATTATGGGTTACCCCAGATAATACTTAATTAGAATTCAAAGTCTATAAGTCCAAAATATTACTGCAAATAACTTTTGAAAATTGCAGCTCATCAACTAGAAAATAACTAATTGAAATGCAATGCTCAATGAACATATAAAAGGGAAGAGTTCTGCAAGTTTCAGACATTCTGTTCTTTAACCATGAAGTTCTTACTTGTCATTTTGGTCGTGATCCTTTCCTTGGCTTTTAAAGCTCAGACCTTTCCACGTTCTAAATCGACTCTTGGAGAAGATTCACACTCGAAGACCAAAGAATTAACTGACGATTTTACTATCCAGTCACGTATTTACAATGGGGAATCGGCAAAGAAAGGACAGTTCCCATATATAGTATTCTTAGATATCACTCTCAATGATGGAAATCGTACCTCTTGTGGTGGCTCCATCATTGACAATTCATGGATTTTGACTGCCGCACACTGCACACACAATGCAGTATCTATAGAGATCTTATATGGTTCAACCAAATATGAAGTTGGTCAATTTAGTCACGAGGTCGATGCTGATCATTTTATTCAGCATGAGGACTATGATGATGATAGTCTGGAGCATGATGTGGCCCTAATTCGCACTCCCCATGTGGATTTTACGGACATGGTCGACAAAGTAGTACTTGCGGATAGTGACAATGACTATGAGGGTTATTGGAGTGTAGCCAGTGGCTGGGGGGACATCTCCGAGGACGGTCATTCACCAGCGGATCTTCAGTACGCCGATTTCCAGATACTTGGAAATGAAGAATGCTGGCTAGCGATTGGTCGTCAGTCTGACAACATTCTGTGTGTCAGTACCTCTGAAGGCAAAACCACTGGCAGTGGCGACTCTGGCGGTCCATTGGTTACACTTGATGACCCAAAACTGGTCGGTATTTGCTCCTTTACACTACCTACCAGAAGATTTTCGCCAGCAGGTTTTAGCCGAGTTAGCGCTCATCGTGACTGGATTCGACACCACACTGGCATTTAGTAAAAACATATAAGCAAATCCTGCTCCTTGTAACGTAAAATTATATATGTAGTATATATTATTACATTTAAAAAAACGGCAATTTACATCTCACCTATTGCCTAGTTAAACATTTCATATATGTTATTAACATTTACTTAACTAAAACAAGACTTTGTTCATTGTTAATCAATTAATCAAATGTGATCCAATTTTTTTTATATAAAAATACAGCTGATTTTTCTGATCGAGAATATATATAATTATGTAAAGTACTTTAGTACATTTTTTGCAAAGAAAATTGATCAAGTCCACTTATTACATTTACATTATTTTATTTACTAAAAGCACTTACACTGCTTGTCGTCTCACTCCCGGGGAAAGCAAGCAGTTCGATTTGTGCTTCGACTTTGAACTGCTTAATGAACAGTGCTGATAATGCGTTTTTCTACTACTTCTTTGGATTTGAACGGGTCGTCATAATTTATAATTATTTTATCTTTCAACATGCAGTATTTTTGCGACTCGAAGGTGAAGGGAAGAAGTTAACACACTTTCTGTTGAATGAATGCGGAAACAAACTAGAAATAATCTCGGATTTGGCACAAGTTTTATTTATTTAAAGCCAATAAATCAATCAATTCGTAACATGTTGAACTGAACCAAAAGGTATTTAAATGTAAGATAACAAATCTACATAATATGTTCAGCATAATTAAGAAATGTAATTGAAAATATAAGCAATTCCGTATGAGTATATAAGGCAAAGCTCATTTGAATGGCAGACAAACAGTTTGTTTTAACATGAAGGTGCACCGAGAAATTCTAATATTAACTCTGGTCGTGGCCATTGCGCTGGGATCTTCAGCTGAGGCAGAAATCGAGGAAATTCAGTCTCACAATAATCATAGTCGTATTGTCAATGGTCATTTTGCGATGGAAGGATATTTTCCTTATATTGTGTCCCTGGAAATCACTCCGAAAACGCCCAACACTGGCCGCGGAGGCTGTGCCGGTTCCATTATTGGACAGACGTGGATACTGACGGCAGCTCACTGCGTAAGAAATGTAAAGAAATTAATCATTTCGTACGGGTCAAACAAATATATGAATGGAACTTTGATTGAACCCATCTGTATAATCATTCATCCTAATTATAACACACAAACACATGCAAATGATGCGGCTCTGATCAACACTCCTCGGATCGCATTTTCAAGGTTGGCCTATTGGATTCCCCTTATCGATGAAAATTCTGCGGACTACTATAATAGACAAGTCTGGAACGTTGCCAGCGGTTGGGGGAAGTTCCCGTACTTATGGTCCAATATCACCAGATCTGCGATATACCTACCTAAGGTCTATGTCCACAAGAAAATGTAAAAATTATTATCCTTTTTTGGAAAATTCAGCTCTCTGTAGTTATACGCACGTGGGTGGTTCCGTATGTACAGGTGATTCAGGAGGACCACTCGTCACTGCCGATAGTGCACGACTTATTGGTATTAGCTCCCTTATCCTTGGCAGCTGTGACAGTGGCTATCCAGCTGTTTTCACTGGGATACTTCATATTCGCAATTGGATTGCACAAGTTACAGGCATCTAGTTGCATCAACTGTCTATCGTTTTCCGATCCGATCATTGCAAATATATTAAATATAATATATGAAATAAAAACAATGTTTGCATAATATATATTAAAGGTATTCGAATAACATTTTTCCAAAATGCACAGATCAAAATGAAAACTCAGCTGTCTCTTAGCGCCGAGTGTGTAAAATGCTTGGCAAACAACTGTGAACTACATTTATTCGTGCACAGTATGTGGTATTAATGCACTACAGTGGCTAATGCATCAACAACAACAACAATAGCATGCATAAAACAACAACAACAAAGCTACATATGCAATGCAGATGCCAACCAACAGCAACATGAAATGGGAGAACCAACAAAAGCCAGTTAAAGCAACAGTAGCTGCCGTCTTAGCAGCCACACACTCACACACACAAACACACACACACACACACACACTGACATAGTCAGTCACATTCACACTCGCACATATATTCTCGCACACACATACACATGCATTCATTTGTGCCTGTCGCCATTGTTGCCACTGTTCCATTGTTGCTAATGTTGTCGTTGTTGTTATTGTTATTCTCGTTTTTCCTTTTTTTGCAGCTGTCGTTGTTGGGCCAACTCACACACACACACACACACAGTAATATACACACGCACAAATATGTAGCGAGCCTGGCTTTTTGTTTAATTCGTTTTTCTATTGTTCACAAGAACTTTAGTCCACGGCTTTGGCAACATTGTAAAATATGTGTTGCCATCTCCCTCTCCCCCCTCTCTCTCTCTCTCTCTCTCATTCGCTCTCTTTCCCTCTGGCCCACTCATTCACTCGCTATTTCATGCAGATTTTGCATTTACAAAGCATAAAAGTTGAAAGCGAGGACATTATTGAATATGCGTTGCCGTTGTCCCATTGTTGCCACACTCTCTACACACATCCAGCACACACACACACACACACACACACACACACACACACAGACAACTAGGCTTGACACTCCACACAAAGATGCAGCTTAGCGAGCATTTTGACCATTGAAATTTATACGCCACTTTCACACATTGCCAAGTTGCACATTAAAGCCGAATAGCCAGCAGAGAACACACTGCGAGAGAAAAGTACAAGAAAGGGAAAAAGAGAGAGAGGAGAGATAGAGTAGAGAGAGAGAGAGAGGAAGGGAGAGAAGATTATTCTTTGGGACTGCCAGATTTGCTCAATTTCAAGAATGCTATGGCCAGATTCGAACTGCAAACCTTGCCTGCCTTACCCCCATCCCATTGGCTTATTTATGTTATTCTGGCGTTTTGTTTGCCGCTTTGGCTAATAAATTAGCAGCTTTACCTTTGGCCCAACAGCATACCAATAGCAATTTATCGCAGCTCCAAGGAAAGGCACGTACCGGGGAGATAGAGGTAGGAAGGGGTTGCACTCCGAATGTGCACACCTTATCGCCGGCTTAGGCAACACGCACGGCAATAGAATGGCTGGAAAATGGAGACAGGAGCAGGACATCAGTCGAGGATTTGGTAATAGTTGTCCCGACTCCCTGACTAACGAGGCGACAATAAAAATGGCAATGCCAATTGGCACATTGCGGTTGCCAGTTCAAAGGATTTACGATTTTAAATTATAGCAGCGTATGGGAAATGTGCGGCAAGAGATAGACAGAGCAAAGAAAGAGAGGATAAGTGGTGCAGAAAGCCACACATGAAGCCAGATTTTAGAAATAGACAACTCAGGTAGGTAATCAACCAGCTGCATATTAAGTATACGCACCATATTCACTTCACTGAATTTTATTTGAGCACTCAGCACTTTAAAGTTTACTTAGAACGCCACAGGCCAAGTTTTCTAATTATTCTGCTAATTTCGAGACTAGATTCCGTGCCCTAACAACCCGCTTAATATACCACAGTTGCTCAGCTACAATTTCAATTTCAGCTTCAACTTCAACGTGAACCTGAAGTCGACAATTGAAAAGCTGGAATGGCTTGCTCAGGTGTAAGCAACAAGAAGCTCAAACAAAAGATGTATTTCGATTGCGTGCAGCTAGAGATTCTCGAGGCTTTGGGTTTGTGGGCAAAACGGAAACGCTTGCCAAGATTTATCGTGCGTCCATTACAAGCGGAAATTAAGCGCGGCAGGTCGCCAGGCGACGCGACGCGACGCGACGCAACGCAACGCTTCAAGGCGAGCGTGCGTGAAAGCGTTTTCCCGGCACACCATTTCCATTCCCGGACATTCGCCTCCGACTCTCAGCCACAGACGGAACGGGCGGAACAGACGAACTCAAATTCCAAACTGGCCAAAGCAAAGCTATTGTTTCTCGACGTGGCTACGTTGCCTCGACTATTCCAGTCACGTGGCACGCAACGACAACTTGGGATTTGTTAAGTGGCGCGGCATTTTGATGCACGGAATGCTTCACACCAAACTCCTACACCCAATGAGTCCTTCTTCTTTCTCTTTCTCATCGTAAATATGGACTCAACTTTTATACATATTTTCATGTTTTTGAGGTTCTTTTTTAAAGCATGGTCCTGTCACGTGTCCCGGACATTTTGCACATAACTTGTTTTAACATTTATTGCCAACTTCCTTTGGAAATGTTTTCCTTTTGTTTTTCTGCCCGTTTGCCTGGGCTCAGTCACCTTGTGGTTAACGGCATTTTGGGAATCAAGCTGGATTTACCCATAGCCATTATGGGGGGGACATCAGTCAGCCATGGCTGATTCGATTTTCCGATGTGTACCTTTTACTTTTAGTGATTGAAATCGCACATTTTTAAGTGAAAAAGCGCACACAGAAGTGCACTCAATCATTCGTCACGTGATTCGTTGCCAGTTCACATCGCAGGAAGAGCAAGAAAGGCAGGAAAGGCAGGAAAAGTAGGAGGAAATGGAGCAGAAGTGGGAGTTAAAAAAATAGGAGGGTTGAGTGCTATTTCTGGCACTGCTTCTACAGCTTGGACAGCAGTGTGAAAAGTGTTGGAGCGCGGCAGTGTTTATATAAAAGATTACGTCATTGTCAGGCGGGGAAAACTGGGGAAAAGCGGAAAACAAAGCAGGATTGGAAATGGTGTCGCTTTGGGGTATCGCCCGGGTTTTGTAAGCGATGCGATAATGGCACGTAAATGTTGTTCAATGGGAAATCAATAGGAAAACAGCTTTAAAGTAAATGAAAATCGTAAGAGAAAACAGCCGCCGTTGGCAATAAAAATTTAAAACCAATAGCTAAAAAACTTTCGAGGCAAAGTTTTCTAATTTTCGCATTATGAAAATTATCTGCAGAGGGTCCCTAAAATTTTGCCATCAACCAAAGGACTAAAAGTAATTTCAGGGGCTGCCCATTTATGTACTTGGGGTCGGATCCTTCTTTGTGAGCCTACAAATGGTACAGGCGACAAGTGCCACAAAGCGGAATGGACGAAAAATTGATGTGGCAACACGACAACAACAGAAGAAAAAGAAAGCCCGAAAAGAAAATAAAGAAAAGAAAAGCAAAGAATGGAGGGAAAATCCGTGAAAACTTTTCCATTAAGAAAATTAACTGAGATTAAGTGTGGCGCATGTTTTAACTGAGTGAAACTTTTCCTACTTCCAATTTGATGTTGCGCTCCCGTTGAGTTGCAACAATTTCAGAGCATTTAAGCATTTGTCACACACAGACAATTTCCCAGACTCTGAAGACAGAAGACCGAAGACAGAAACTGTACCCGAGGTTAGGCCGCAAGCCGGATGTAAACCCTGTGCCACACACAATAACGGATGTGAAGGTTGCCCCAACCCACATCCTTCCACGCACATCTCCACCCGCATACACATGGTAGTGTCGGTCTGTTGTGTGGGGAGGGGGAATGCAGATAGCCGGGTAAGGGTGCTGACGCACTTTACTTGTTTGGCCTGATGTCGATACTAATCTAATTTTATTGATATTGACACAATTTCTGCAGATTTCCGCATAAACATAAAAACAGAGGCGGGGCTAAGGAAAAACCAAGCATCGAGTAGCAACAGAATGTTGAATACAATAGTCGTAACAACAATGTGAGCAAAAAGAATAACAACATCTACTGCCAAACAGTTGAAATCCAATAGAATGGGCTCAAGTGTAGCAAAGGAAAATCTACTTTAAAAAAGTGGTTGTCAATCTGAAAATATCTATTATAATTATATTTATAAATTGGTTTAAGGTAACACTTATAATTATAAATATTATCACAAATAATGTGATCACGAATGAATTAATTTGAACACAAACAGTGCATGTTTTACTTAATTATATTGTCTTAGGCAAAATTATATTGCTGTAACGGTTTATCAATAGACTTCAGTCCCTTCAACAATTAGCAAAACAAAATAACAATAGTTATTGTTGAATTTCTTTGCGAATGGCTTTTGTGATAACAGTTATCAGTTACTCACGATTCAAACAAAGATTCCCGGAACGTTGGTATTTTAAATTAACAATAAGCTTTTAAACCCATTGAAAAGTTGGCCACAAATCATAATAGTATTAATTAATAACAAGCGCACATTGTAGAATATAGAAGCATTTGTTGTAAATTTAAATAACGTTAAGTAAATAAATAATAAACAAATGCAAAATACTGCCTGTTCAATCGACTCGAACTTATCTGTGTGTAATTAAGAGCACTGCACTCAAGACAAGATGTCGATTGTAAAGCTGAAGTTGAAGTTGAGCATGGGAGAAGGAAGGGAGGTTAAGGTTGTTGAGAAGCTGAAGGCCTAAGCAATATCCACATAATCGCCAAAACGTGCGGCAATTACATGAAACTGTGGAAATTGAATGCCAAACAGCAGCTGCTCAAATTCCCTCTGTTTGTGTGAATATGTTTGCCATGTAATTCGCATTGGTGGAGAGGCAAATTCAATTAACGGTGGGAAGCGGGGAGCGAGACACGTGCCAGGCTATAAAAACAGCAAACTACTCGAGTGAAGAGACCACTTGGATCTCTGAGATGGCTAGCTTATCTCAACTGGTTTCGCTTGTCCTATTATTATTATTATCAACTGGAAAGACGCAGGCGTGGAACACTCAACCGGAAACGGAAGACAATGCGGAGGATGAGCTCATGTCTCTGCGTTGGCAGGTTAACTACGAGCAGTGGCAACGTCAGTGTCAGCCATATGAGTTGCAGGTGGCAGCCACTGGCATTAATACACGAATTGCTCGTGGAGATTTCGCCGAGTCTGGCATGTTTCCCTACCAGGTGGCAATGCTGTTGCAACTGCGCAGTGGTACACTTCGTCAGTGTGGTGGCTCGCTCATCAGTCAGCGGTTTGTGCTCACGGCGGCACATTGTCTAACAGATGCGGTGAGTGGCAAGCTCTATGTGGGTGCCACAACTTATGCCAATGCTACAGCAGCCGAGCAACGCTTTGAAGTGCAGCAACAGGACTTTAATATCTACCCTGGCTATTTGGGATTCGGTGGCTACAATGATCTGGCATTGATACGACTGCCCCAAAGTGCCACGCCCAGTGCACGCGTGCAACCAATTGCACTGGCACGTCGCTTCATGCAACAGCCGCTGTTGCAGGGTCAATTAGTCAGCAGCTCGGGCTGGGGTGCAACGGGAGATGAGTTGAATGCCACAGCACGCACCATCGAGGAGGTTAAGCCATTGCAATACGTAAATGTCCAGGTGTTGGAGCAGCAACGTTGCATTTGCCTCTTTTTGCCAGGCTTGGTTAGTGCAAGTAGACACATTTGCACCGATGGCACTGGAGGAAGAGGGGCCTGCGAGGGGGATTCGGGTGGTCCACTGGTCTATCAATGGCGCAACGTCAGCTATTTGATAGGACTAACCTCATTTGGCAATGCCATGGGTTGTGAACTGGGCTCTCCCACGGTCCACACGCGGATAACTTCCTATTTGGAGTGGATTATGGAAGAAGTGGGTCTCGAGAGCGACAACTGAAAGGGAGTCAGTCAACAGACAACGGACAATAGACAACGGTCAACAGTCAACTAAATGCAATTAACGCCTAATTGTTGGCCATTAATTGCTTAACAATATAGCCCAGGCAGACAGCAGGAGCAGGAGCAGCATTCGGAGCACGTCCTGGACAGTCGCAGTCAGGACAATAAAACCAATTAATTCGACACTAACAAAGAATTCGACTCCTGTACAAGTTTCATTTCAGTGTTTAACGTTTTATGGGCTCTTGGCCCAAATGGATATTGTAGGCCATAAATTACAATAAACAATAAAATCGAAATACTTGCCAAATATACATAAGGAAAAACTCCTAATATATATAAAGAAAAGAGCAATAAAAATAGAAAAATAACTTAAATTAGTCGCATTTTATAGTTGTATTTTTATTTGGCAGGGAATTGGCCAATCGACTAATCGGCTTTAATTGAGCATTTTGAATACCCAGTTAACCGCAGTTTTGTGGTCAGTTTGTTGTGTTGTTCAGTGTACACAGTGCCACAAACAAAATCCACTCAAAAGCGACGCATCGGAAATCGCAATCACGCGGCGAGTGTCGATAAATACAAATGATGAAACAGTTTTTGTGGTCAGTGTGACAGAGTCGAGGTAATTAAATAAATACAAATATATTATAAATAAATATAAATAATTGTCAGTCTAGGCATTGCAATATCTGTAAATTATATAGACCCGAAACCATTGACTCTTAAAACACAGAAACAAGGTCCCAATCAATGTGAATCTTGGAACGGAACTGACAGCTCATTGTCTTTATAGATAAGGTAGAAATTGAGATAGAGATATTTAGTTGGACATGAGTATTAAAACTGAGAACATTTAATGCACGTCACTTTTGTCCAGTCGACAGGCAAATACACGAAAAATAAAATTTACAATTAAAGTTTAAAATTTGAGCTATGATAACTAGTATATTTCGAGTGTTTTATATTACAGGTTTACTTTCCCATAAATATTTGTTATGGAAATTAAATATTAATTTTTTCTTAGTACACAATATTTTTAAGATTCGAAAATGCCATTTCTAATAGTAGTTTTAATTTCGTTATAATTTCTTGTATAGTTAGATTGTTCGAAAATTTCCTATACAAATTTTGTATAGAAATTCTAAATTAATTTTTCTTAGTAAGGTAATTTTATTTTAAGATTAGAAAATACAATTTCCATCCAAGCTTAAAATTTCAATATACTTGAATAATTTCTGTGTAAACTTTGTCGAGCATTTCCTTCTAATCGCATTAATTAACAGAGGCTTGGCAAATGTCTAATGGATTAGGTGCCAAATAAAAAAATGCGATCGATTGTGAAAAAAATCATAGTTTTTTTATATAGAAAATTATAAAAAAAAAAAAAAATTATAAGCTGATGGATTTCTATTGAGATTTGATTTGCAGCTGCTTGGCAAACTTGGTCGTATCTCGATTGATATCGGGGGAAACAAATCAGCGAGCTCCGAAAGTGCTCAAAACGATTGTGACTGTTCCGAGATAAGAGTTAGACGACGGACCGATATTGACTAGTGACGTGAGCAAAGACTAGTGACTATCTTATCAGAAGAGTCTTACTAATGAACTCCACCTGATTTTGGTAGAACTTCGGATAGGCTCCGGTGTGTATATAAGGCCGGTACTTTGTTGGGTAAAAACACAGTTGACTTTTAACCAATCAACATGAAGTTCCTCATCATTCTTACTTTGGCCGTGGCTGCCTCGGCCTTCCCCGAGAGCGAGCTGGTGCACCGCAACCGTGTGATGCCCGTCCTTGATGACATCGAGGGCCGCATCACCGGTGGACAAAGCGCTGCCACTGGTCAGTTCCCCTACCAGGTCGGTCTATCCCTGAGGGTGAATGCTCTGTCCTCTAGCTGGTGCGGTGGATCTTTGATCGGCAACCAGTGGGTGTTGACCGCTGCTCACTGTACCGATGGGTAAGCAAGAGAACAAACCAAAATCTGAAATGAATTCGGCCTTAACAATTGCCTATAGTATTAAGGAAGTGACCGTCTATCTGGGCGCAACCAATCGTAACATCCCTGAGGTTACCTCCACCGTCTCCAGCAGCAGCATCATCATTCACTCCGGCTGGAACAGCAAGAATTTGAGGAACGACATCTCCCTAATCAAGATCCCATCCGTCGTCTACTCCAGCAGGATTGCCGCCGTCAAGTTGCCCTCAAGGGCCAGCTCCTACCCCACCTATGACGGTGATGTTGCCGTCGCCTCTGGCTGGGGCCGCATGAGTGACACCGCTAACGGTGTTGCCAGCCAACTGCAGTTTGTCGACCTCACAGTGATCACCAACAGTGTATGCGCCTCTACATACGGCACCAACATTGTCACGGAGGGCAACATTTGCGTTAAAACCCCCAACGGTAGGTCCACCTGCAATGGTGACTCCGGTGGCCCATTGGTGCAAAAGAGCACCAAGGTCCAGATTGGTTTGACCTCCTTCGGTGCCGCTGCTGGTTGCGAGAAGGGTTATCCAGCTGCCTTCACTCGTGTTACCTACTTCTTGGGATGGATCGCCGAGAAGACTGGGCTGTCAGTTTAAAGAACAGAAACTTCAACTTGCACATTAACAATAAAAGCATCTAACGAAATCCCTTTGCTGCTTCTTCTTATTATTATTTTCATTTACACATCAAAAGTTTAAATTAACATTATTCGACAATTGCAAGTGTTTTAGCATGCAAATGAGTGAAGAGAAAGACAATGAGAGAAAGAAAGAACAAGATATTGTAGGAAAAATGGAATAGCATAGCTTGAAAACAGCTGCTACGACCGATAAGCAACTCACACATAAGTTTTCATTAAAATTCATTAAATTCACGCGGCAACGCAATAAAAGAAGAAAAAAGCTGCAAGGAAATCAACGGTGCTGAATTTAAAAAAACATCGAAGAAAAGATGTTCAGCCAGTGAAAATTGGCGTGGCAGCCTGACAATATGTCAACATTTAAATTATTACAACGCATTTAAAAAATGGCTAAAGTTTTATTCCCTCATTTTTATGACCATCTTTACTTTCTTGTTTTTAATTTGATGCAAACTTTTCCCATTGCTGTAACAAATTTAAACAATTTAACATTTCTATTAGCAAATGCAAACATCGTTTAAATAAAAAATAATAATAATAATAACAATAATAATAGAAGCGAAATAAATATTTACATTTTTCAATCTTTATTCATATGCAAAGATAATGTTGTCCAACACTGAAGTGTCTGCATCACACTCACCAAACTCGTTTTTGGCCAGAGTACTCGTTATGGGAATGAGTACTTCACACACACACACACAGACACATATGCTGCTGTTGCGGTTTGAATAGAAAGCATTTACTCAACGACATCCAACGACTAAAACTCGCAAAGTCAGTCAACGAAAGCGGCAGACTCAGCTGAGTTTGAGTGTAGATGCGAAACTGTAAAATTGCACTCGGAAAAATCACAGTGCTAGTAGGAAATACGTTCAGTCAATCACAAAGTCAGTGAGTACAACCAAAATAAATATAATTCAAATGTTTTGCAACATATCTCCAGAGCAGGCTTTTCAAACTGAGAATTAAATATATAATTATTTAACCTTCTTAAAACAGAAGAAAAACAGTTTGCAGCTTAAAAAATATACAATTTATTTCAAACAACAAGTCAGCTAATCAAAAATCGTTTTTAATGAAATACAAAATAGGCTCTCTTTTAAGCAATATACTTCTTTACTGAATAACTTGATTTGCAAGGACTATTTCTTAGTATTTTCTCTGAGTGTAATAACTTTAAATATCAAAATACAGACTGCTGCTAACAAAGTGCGGGTCCGGCCAAGCTGATAAATGTTTGCATTGCTAAAATTTATGACAGCAGCAAAAAGTTGCACTCGTATTTTGTGGCTTAGATTTGACAAAATATCGCACATATCCAAAAAGTTACAATGCGAGCAGAGTTTTTTGTGTGTACGTAGTACGTACAGCAGTATGTGTGCGTGTGTGTGTGTGCAGAAAAAGTTAGTTAAATTGTCAAAGCAGGCAACTTGATGTGACTCTCACTCTAAATTGGTTACTCATACGCCGCGTGGGTTGCTAGTGTTTATGGCAAAAGTTTTTTATTTAAATTCCACTTTGGACAGTCGAAAATTCAGTTGCAATTTCCTATTTGGTAGCTTACAGTTTTCTGATTGAGTTGTATGTGTGGCTCTTGGGTTTCTTGGCCCACAAAAATTGAAGCCGCTTCATTGAACAAGTTCATTTCGATATTTCTGATGACATTTTGTGGCTATTGGGTCAGTTGTGTAAGTTTTAAGATTTTGAATTTATTCAAATTATGCCCGTCAGCTGTGGATGGAAGAGGAATCCGGGTCAGCAGAATTGTATCAATTGCTGTAACCAATCAATTATTTAGCCAGTTGCTTGCCAGCTAATAAAACCAATTTGGTTTCAATATATATACATATATATATGTATATCAAGTTGTTGCCACACAACAAAACCAATTAACAAAGAGGCAGCTCATCAATTATACGAGTACCAGACTCTCACATGTGTTTGAGTGTGTGTGTTTGAAAACTTTCTGACTGAAGAGTCAATGCAATGCTGGCTAACAAATCGCAGTCGATTCAAAGCAATCAAGTTAATTAACGATTTTTGGATGGCCAACTAGTCGGCTACATAATTAATTAAGTTGAAACAGACACAAAAAATCCAGGCTATCATGGCAAATGAACTAGAGTGAGATGAAAGTTGCAAAGACAGCACATTGCACACACTCAAACATGCACACACACACGCGAAAGTCACAAGTGTGTATTGCTAATTGGCTGCAGTGGCGGGTAGATAAAGGGGGACGGGGGTGCTTAAACTGCGAGTAATCAAAGCAGAAATTGATATGATTTTCAGGGTGATATGTGAGCTGAAAGTGCTGAGCAGTGATTATTCTCTCATCCCCTCTAGGTTACGTCACTGGCCTGGCCCGGCTCGGCTATAAACCACACCCATCCCATTGTGAGTTTTAACACATCGGCCAATAATAATGATTATGATAATGATATTGATGCAGTCTGAGTGGCAACTTTAAGCAAACAGTAGTCTTATCTATAAAGTAGCTCGGCGATTATAAATCAAGCACTATGACGAAGGGAAACTATTGCTGGCAAGCTGACCAAGTTTGTAGTTTTAGTCGAGTCACAAAAGTCACTGCCATGACTTTTGCTTGCGACAGTTTGAGTGATGTTTGGATAATTAGCTACCACACAATTACGAGAACAAAAGCAGTACAGAAAGTGAGACAAGACAGAGAGAGAGAGAGAAAGAGAGAGAGAGAGGGTTGACCAAGAGCACTTACCCTCAAGTTCTATGTATATTTAACGGTCTGTCACTTGCGCTGACAGTCAACACAGAAAGTGTTTATAACAAAGTCCTTACACACACACACACACACACACACACACTAATGCTTAGAGTATCGCACACTTAATTCATTTAACTCAAACATTTTCATTTATTTATCGCATTATTCCGACTTTACCCTATTGCACAGCGTTTTTCTTTTTTTGGCTAATGACTTCCTGCTTTTGCGAACGCGCACAGCTTCCGGCTGACACACACATACACACACCCACACCCAATATCACACATGTGTATAAGTGAGTTGAGAACTAACTGACACCCACATACTTGTAGCACACAGGCAGACAGACAGACAGGCAGACAGATAATGGGAAGGCGCATCACAGGCTCATTGAATGTTTTTGGCATGTTGCCCGGCCCGACACCATTATTTCTGGTAACAAGATAATTGTATAATGAAATCCAAACAACACTTTGGCTTGACTTGTCTGCGGCAAGAACGTTGAAGCATCTGCCTGGTTGCCTGACAGACAGATCCTGGCATCATGGTAGCCCCGCATCTCCGCATCCTCGCATCCCCTCTCTAGTTTAGCCCCGACCACTTCAACTTCTACAACAATGACTTGACGGCAAAGTTCGCTGCTTTTTTCCCTAACAGTTCACACAAAAAGACAAAGACTTTTGTTGATGGTTTGCTTCGGTTTGGTTTTCATATATGAACACACTTATAACTTTTTTCTCTTTTTGATTTTGTGCTGTTTGTGCCGATTGAGTGGTAATACCTTCAGTTTTTATAATGCCAGCTAAAAGCAAAAGGCGTCCGAACAGAAATCAAAATGTGCAGTTTAGAAACCAATGAGAATCGCATAGAAGAGTCACAGAGTTGCTATGTGAAATTAATAACAGAATAGTCGCAATATATTCCAAGTCTTTTGTTCGATTTTCAAATATCTTTTAATTTAAATATCTAAAAACACTTTCAGAAGGATCAATCTCTCAACTAATAAGCCTTTTAGCTTCAAGCAGTCACTTACTTCTATTTTTTTATAAGTCTCTTCCAATTGTATTTCTTATTCTGTGTTTAATTTATACGTAGAGTATTTTACTGTGTAATATGTCAAAAAATTGCCAATTCAGCTTCCCAAAGATATTGTTCTTCCTTGATGTTTTTCCCACCAAAACATCTCGTCATGCTCAGATTCTTCTTTTGTTTCTATTTCTTGTATTTTTCTTTTGTTGCCCGGCAAGTGACAATTGATTGACAGCAAAAGTTAATGGCTTAAGTGCTCAGACTCAGGAATATTTTATATAATAAAGCAAAGATATATGCAATCTACTATATACGTTCCATACAAGTGGGAGTACTAATATATATTGATATCTTGACAAAACTTGAGTAAAATAATTGAAATATTTTTGTTTTATTTCATGTATTAAAAAGTTGCCAGCGTCAAGAGAGCGTATCAAGTAAAAGACACACACAAATACATATGCAATGACACACAGACACACACATAGATACTCACAGACAATACCATTACCCAGTTGAATGGCAGCCATCGCTCAGCAGAAAAAATAATACATGTTCCCACTCAACTTCCTACTGCCAGGATACAAAATAAAGACATAAAGCAAACAAATGCCACGTCGAGAAAGAGAAATAGAACAGAGGAAAATGTAGAGAGAAGTGAGCAGAAAGGGGGAGAGAGAAAAAGGGGGTAAGCAGGTGGATACCCGACTGTTTGGCTGACTGGCATTCGAGTAGCTTTTAGTGCGTTCAAGCAGAAAAATATATAGAAAACAATAAACCGAAATTACAACAAAAGCTCCACACGACGACAGAAAGGAAACAAGAAAAATATTGGCAAACAAAATGTTCATAAGCCATAAAGCATTTTCCTCTCACCCAGCAACAAAAATAAAGCAACACAAATATATACATATAAATATACATATATGTATATATAGTATATACATATTTGCATGCTAAAATTTGATGAGTAGTTATATTTCATTTTATGAGTGAGGCAGAGCGTTTCAAAATATTTTTTAAAATATACTACATAATAAAGTTGTAACAAAGGCTTTACTTTGCATACTCGAATAATGAAAAGCGAAAGATACATAGAGAGAGAGAGAGAGAGAGAGAGAGAGCTGCATTAAGCTGCTACTCTTTGAAAATACTTAATATTAACTATTTGCATTACAAAAAAAAAAACGACTGACAGAATAGAACCTACAATTTAAGATAGTAAGGAAAAGGGACTAAAAGATGAGTTGGGAATATCTGAAAGCGTGCTATTGCCATTGATACGCCCAGTGGCAATCATTTTGCATGCACCAATAAGCTGAGCTGTGTCTCGAGACTGGGACACGTATTTGTCTCGCTATTCCCTGGCAATCGATGCGAGTAAATCCCTCAATTTCGCATAGACATGCCAAGGCGCTCCCAAATCCAATTGTCGACTAGACACAAAAAACAAGATAGAAATGAAACCTCGAGCACAATAAAAATCGTAAAGCCGAATGGCAACCAACCTATCGAAAAGGATTTGTTTGTTTGCCCCGAATTTATATATGTATATGGATATTTTTATTTATTTATATTTATATTTATTCAGAAGACATTTTCATATGCAAAAAGTCAGCGTTCCAGCTATTTGCTTATTGATAGCAAACGACAAAAGGCCAAAAAGGATACTCAAATATTTGGCTGAATGTCGCTTTGGCAAGACATTGATATCTATGTGGAATTTTACATAGTTTGATCCTGGCGCATAAAATTTAATGTTAGTCACTTCTGTTTGTCGTCTGTGCTTCGGATTTGTGTCAAAAAAATATTGGCAGTTACTCAGAGCCTCTCCATTGCCAAAAACCAGCGACAGACATCCAGGACGTATGAGTAATATGCCTTAATCTGCGATTTAAGCAGCAACAGAGGCAATTTGAGAATTGCATCAAGTTAAATCTATCGAATATTGAATTTATTTTCTCATTTTCTATTTGATGCAATTTTATATTTTTCTATTTTAAAAATAACATTAAAATTGCAAAAATGTATCTATAATATCTATAAATATTTACAATATAAGCCCAATTATTAAAATAAAGAGCATACCAACTTGTCACAACGTTTTAGATATTTTCTACACTCTCTACATCTAAAACATTTAATATAGACTTGAAATAGAAGATTTCGCTATTTTTGACATATTCTTATCCATCTTTAAAGCCTAGACAGGATATTTTCGCTTCAGGTCGATTTTATTGACAAGTTGGTGTAATGAAAATTGGTATTCAGGCTTTCGCAACATGTCTGACAAGCAGCTGTGCCAATAAAACTTTTTCAATACGAGGCACATTAAAAACCGAGTTGAAAATTGCGACACAAACTTTGACCAGTTGTTGCAGCCAACTAAGAGGTAAGTGCACTCTATGTAAGATCTGTGTAAGTATTTGTGTAAGTAGTTACATGTGTGTGAGTGGCTTTGATTGTGTGCGTAAATCATGTGCGACAACAAATTGCTGTTGAAAAGTTTGAAAAATGCATTTGCGCCAAACATCTTGAGGCATGCTGCAATCTGTTTGGTGTGGCACAACCTGAGTGTATTCTCAACATCAGCAGCATCAGTATCCGAAGGAACATTGATAAATGCATTACTCATACGACCCATTGTAATGATTAATGAGTCGGCTGCCGTTGACAAGCGAGAAGGCGTCTCACAATTTTGAATTATAGCCGGAAATGAAACTAGCTATTCAAGTGGCAATGTGATAAGTCATCAAGGAATGCCGGCCAGGTCAGCTGTGCCAGACAGTTGTCATTAATTCTGGTCAACAAGCAAGCATCTCGAAAGCTGACCACAGCCAAGCGACAGACGGACATTTCACGATGACAATTTAACGCAACTGTGCAAAGTTTTCTATTTGCCAACAACAATGGGCCAAAGCAAATAAATGTAATGAAAAAGCAGCCAAAAACATCTACAAGACGAGTGAAATGCTGTGTCCGGAGAGCGTAATCGATGCGGCTCACATTAGGTTGCCTTCGAGAACAGGCTGACCTGCTCCGTGGTCCTTGTTCCATGGTCCTTAGACCAGCCAGCATCATTTCAAGTGCGCCTTTGCCTTGGCGTCCTTCTCTCCCTTTGCTCGGACTGGTTTTTATCGTGTGCTGCTTCGTTTATCATTTGTTGTTCACTTGTCGAAATTTTATTGCTGCAATCTTGTTTGTCGTCGTCAAAGGAGCTCGCTGCTGGGGGACACTTCGAATGCCTTACACACACACACACACACATACTTATACATATATATCAAATATATATCAACTTGAGCGGCAGACACAGAAGGCAGAAGGATACTTGGGCATAGACTGGACATTGTTGTTAGGTCCTCCATTGCTGCAGGATATGCGTCTAATAAGCGTATATGTGCGTGTGACTGAATGAACTGTAAGCGCATTTCGTATACGTAATGTAGAAAATGCTAGCTGGCAATTTAAAGTGCTACGAGCACTGCGAAATTGATGGGCCATCTGCCAGAGTTGACTTCACTTAAAGCTGCAATAATGAAAGCAAATATATCTAGAAAATTAATTTCCTTTGTTAACAATATGAGATAGAAAGGGAATTGTTTGGAGTTCTATGATGCAGCAATTCATTGCAACCAGACAGTGGAAAGGAATTCAACCAGATCGTGTTAACATTTAGAATTTGAATTTTAAAACAAATCAAACGGAGAGAGCTTTAAGCCAATCATCAGATCATCAGAAACGCCCAAAAATGTCACACAATGTTGTTGTTGGTCGAAAACTATTTGAATTTAGGCAGCTCACGCACACATCCTGCAGGACGCAATGTGCTCGGCATTTATGACCCAGACAGATTCTGTTCTACAACTACATGTGTCAGAATCACAAGCAATGAATTGTTTTTATGTGCTAATGTTGCAGCTTTCCAGCTTGGCCAACTGTCTTAAGATGTGTCGTCCTTGTCATCGTTTGCATGCACAGCACGTAAAGTGATTTGATTTCAATTTTCCAGATTCAACTGCCCAGCGTCCAGGCGTCTACTTTTATGGAATGACCTGGTAACATTTGGGACACCACTGCGTATAAGGAACAACGCTCGTGTGTATG
The DNA here is from genome assembly GCA_018901795.1 of Drosophila sp. st01m. Lineage (NCBI taxonomy): Eukaryota > Metazoa > Arthropoda > Insecta > Diptera > Drosophilidae > Drosophila > Drosophila sp. st01m. The sequence goes on from JAEIFG010001637.1 coordinate 18,494,140, forward strand.
ACACAAGTCAATGATTGGCTAATCGATGGGAAAATCCGCCACTTGACTCTGACTAAGGGTAAATATAAATATAGTCAAAGTACTCGAACTCAAGCGATAATGTTGAACACTATCAATTATCATTACGGCGCATTGCAACTAATCAAATATGTGCGTACATTCAATCTGTATATTGATTTATTTATTTACTCTATTTTTACTTCTTTTTTTGATTTTATTTATCAATTTTTAGGCTGTTTTCCCCAACCAACATGAGTTGCCCAATTTTAGCCAAAAATAACGTATCTGGACATAGCTAAAGTTCAGCAGAGATAAGAAAATCCATTCGGTTTTAATTTTAAGATGTGGCTTCATTTATTAATATCGATATGGCTTGGCCTAAAACTCAGATACTAAAATGGACATTAACCTTAAGAGAATCTAGATAATATTATAATTATAAAAAAGAAATTAATAAAACACTTTCTAAATGTAAATTGCAGCTGCGTATTTTTTATTTCATTTTTATTTTCCAACGATTACTACCACTAAAACAAAATCATATATTCGATGGCCGTCATAAGTATCAATCAGTTCGTATCAGTCAAGTGCCCACGTTCCAAATTCTGCGGCACTCTCAGTTCTTGAGAGTACTTAATTGCTGGCTTATCTCGAGATCTCTGGTAGATAGGGATTTTGTTTTGGACAGTTAAAATAATTTTGTAGACGGTTATTCTTAAGAGCCGGAAGGAGGGTGGACGATAGGAAAATCATATACTTGGAAAACCAAAGCTTTGACTGATATCAAATTCGTTTCAACTGCCTGATAAGAGAGCTTTAACGAGTATATAAATAGCTGGAGTGGTTTGTGCAAAATCATTCGTTATACTTCAAGCGATCAACATGAAAGTATTCGTAGTTCTGGCTTTGGCTATTGCCTCTGTCTCCGCTGGCATCATGCCACAGGGTGTCCCAATGCATCCTCGTGACATGCCCGCTGTGGCGTCAATCGAAGGTCGCATAACAAACGGGCAAGCCGCCTCCGAAGGTCAGTTCCCATACCAGGTGGGACTTAGCTTTAGCAGCTCCAGCGGCAGCTGGTGGTGCGGTGGCTCCATCATTTCCAACACGTGGGTGTTGACAGCAGCTCACTGCACCAGCGGGTAAGAAATCATTCACTTCGATTTTCTTATTTTCCTTTTAATTGGAATTGCAATTTGTTTACAGTGCCTCCGATGTGACCATTTACTATGGCGCCATAGTGCGTACCAGCCCCAAGCTCACGCACAAAGTGTCCGCCTCCAACTTTGTTCAGCACGCCAGCTATAATTCCGTTACGCTGAGACACGATATCTCTCTGATCCAGACCCCCGCTGTGGGCTTCACTTCGAACATCAACAAGGTCGCCTTGCCCGCTAAGGAGAGCAGCTACTCCACCTATGAGGGCCAGAAAGCTTACGCCTCTGGCTGGGGCAAGACTTCCGATGCTGCTGCCGGTGTTTCCAAGACTCTGCAATACGAAATATTCAAGATTGTGTCCGTTAAAGACTGCCAAAAGCAATACGGCTCTTTGATCGCAACTGATAGAGTCATCTGCATTGGCACCCCCGGCAATACATCCACATGCAATGGCGACTCTGGTGGCCCATTGGTCCTGGTCGATCGTCCCATTCTGGTTGGTGTTACTTCGTTTGTGTCCGGCTCTGGATGCGAGGCTGGTGCCGCTGCTGGCTTCACCCGTGTGACCAGCTACTTGGATTGGATCAATCAGAACACTGGCATTTAGAGATACTCTTTGAATGATAACTTTTAAATAAACTGCTTCAATCGAATTGAACTTGGCTTGCCCTTTAAATTATTTCAACAATTTGCAGAGCTTTTCACTGTCTTACAGATACTCTACAACTTGGTATTTATGTATTAAATTCTTCAATATTTTCCATGTTTATTATCAGAGCGTGGTTAAGTTTACGTATCCAAAGCTCGTTATAAATTAAATGCACTAAACCTACAGACTACAGCTCTTAAATTGATCTTGTATTTTGTTTAAAAAGAGAAACAGATATAAATATTTTATAAATATAAATTATATTTGCAATTATTTAATATTTTTACTTGATTCATATTTATAATTTGTGACTAATAGGTTCCAAATAAAAATGCCCACACTTAAAATTAGGCTTCATAATATTAATCTCCAGAAGTTGATAGAAAATAAACCCGTTTCAAACCCAAAACGTATGCTTGCAATTTTAAATTTACCGAGTACAATTATGCAATACTTTTTTTATATTCTAAGCAGTTCATACATTTTATTAATAATATTTAAATCTTTTCAAAGAACCGAGTAAAACGATCTACATTTGCATTGACTGTAAAGTAATTGAAGTGTTTTATTTATTTAAAATAAGTAAATAAATAAATTATTATTGGAAAATAATTAATAAATAAGGACAAGTTTACATTAAACACCTTAAACAATTCTAAAATTAAGTTTCTCATTATCAATCAACTTATTATTTTGTTTATTTATTTATTTTGCAGATACTATGAATTAAAGTGCAATTTTTTTCAAGTTAGGTACTTGAATATAATATATATAATATATCAGTTTAAAAGTACCATATCTTGAGATTGACGTTTTAGACTGCAAATAAATGAAAAAGTAATTTCATTGATAAACTGATTGTGAAATCGTATGAAACTAAAAAAGAATTAATACATTTAAGTATTTGATATATGTATTTAAATAATTTATTTTATATAAATCTGAATACTAGGTGAACAATTTAATATTTGATTTTAGTATCCTAACAAATCCTTATGTGGAAAACCCCTTTGAAACTAAAACAAGAAATAAAGAACTTAAGTATTTGATAAAAAATCTAAAATTAATACAGGATATCAATAATTTATTTTAATTAAAAATAAATATAAGGTGAACATTTAATAATTGTTTTTAGTACCCTAAAAAAGCCTTATGTTCAAAACACCAATCATCTGTCTGATTGGAATTTCTTGATATTCGCCATCGAACGGTGTTCTTATCACACAAATGTTGCAGTGCACTTTAAAAATGGCTTTTGACGTCTATTTGCGGGATCTTGATACAATCTCAAGAGTGTCGGTTTTTCGAAAAGGTTAATTTGCATTCAGAGGCCGAGACGTAAAGCAAGAAAGACGTAAGGGTATTTAAAAGTATTATCTATATTATAAGACCCGTTTGGTCAGTATATAAACCGGCACACTGACCAGTAGAATATCATTCGTGAATCGTGAAACGGTCAACATGAAAGTGTTCGTAGTTCTGGCTTTGGCTATTGCCTCCGTCTCCGCTGGCGCCGTGCCACAGGGTGCCCCAATGCATCCTCGTGATATGCCCGCTGTGCCGTCAATCGAAGGTCGCATAACGAACGGCTACAACGCCTACGAGGGTCAGTTCCCATACCAGGTGGGACTAGGCTTCTCCGGCCCCAACGGCGGCTGGTGGTGCGGTGGCTCCATCATTTCCAACACGTGGGTGTTGACAGCAGCTCACTGCACCAGCGGGTAAGTAGTAATCCACAAAGATTCCTCAATTGAAATGTGAATGCCATACTTATAAACTTGTTATTCTTTTCGAGCAGCGCTTACTCCGTGACCGCCTATTTCGGTGCCACTGTGCGCACCAACGCGAAACTCACCAATACAATTAACAGCGGGAACTTCAGACAGCACACAAGCTACAACCCCAATACGCTTGCTCACGACATCTCTTTGATCTACACACCTAATGTGGTCTTCACCAGCTACATCAACAAGGTGGCTTTGCCTGCCATGAACGGCAAATACTCCACTTATGACGGCCAGCAAGCTATCGCCTCCGGCTGGGGCAAGACCTCCGATGGTGCTGCCGGTGTTACCAACTATCTGCAGTATCAGACCTTCAATATTATTTCCGTGGCAAAATGCCAAGGCACCTACGGAACTTCAGTGGCTACCAACAATGTCATTTGCATTGACACCCCCAACAAGAGTTCCACCTGCCAGGGTGACTCCGGTGGCCCATTGGTCCTGGCCAGCAACAGAGTATTGGTTGGTGTTACTTCATACGTATCCGGCAATGGTTGTCAGTCCGGTGCTCCAGCTGGCTTCACCCGTGTGACCAGCTACTTGGATTGGATCAGGAGTAATACCGGCATTTACTATGCATAAAAACACTTTCAACGAAATTACAACTCTAATAAAATGCAGACATGAAATAACTAAATAACTTAATCTTATAATTTATTGTATTTAGTAATCACTTTATTGCTTTCTTTGGCTGTTTAATTTACAGTTTGTTATCATATCGATGGCATCTTCTTTTGAGTATATGAATCAGAAGATTATTAAAATACCAAATACTGAAATAACCGACTCAGACTGTAAGCAAGTGAAACTTTATTTATCATATTTATCATAAATGATTTATTATAAATAATGTTTATTATGCACCTTACTCAAAAGAAAATATATGAATGATATCGGAATGATATCGTCGCCGGGTGGGACAACACTTCCAATTCAGCTACCTACATTCCCAATATAATGCGATACCAGATCTTCGAGATTGTCAGCTATGATGTCTGCCGGAGGATCTACAGGATCAGCAGAGACGCCAACAGAAATGCTCTGTGCACCGTGATGATCTTTATAGACTGATATAAATTAATGAAAACCGTGAAGTTCAAGCTGATTGACTATTGTCTGAAACATTTTTGTTGAAGAATATATATTATATAATATTCAAATATAAGTCCCAAGTTCTGCTCGAGGCATAATAATACAAGAATACACCTAATTTTAAGCAATTATTCCTTATTTTAAGCAATCAACTGCCTTTTAGGAACAATACAAATATTATTTGTCTTGTTTTTAGCTATATTTGTAATCGGGACTGTTATCATGTCAAAATGTTCTAAGGAAAGCTCTCAGAGATAGCGATGAGCTTATCATGAACCAATCATAAGTAGAAGAAAATTAAAAGTTCCCACTTAAAAGATTGCTTTATAAAATAGAATTCACCAACGACTAGACTCATTTCATTCCCGAAAAGTATGCTCCAATATTAACCGATTCTCGGGTGACGCACAATTTTAAATTACAACAAAAAATAGTTTATTACGGACAGGATCAGACACTTAGAGCTCCATCTAATCGTGTTCAACCTGTCCAACTTAGCTCTCTTCATCTGCCCATCCGGATCAAGACAATATTTAATATTTACAAATATTTTATTAAACATATTTAACGATCTATAGAACATATTTTTAGAATTTTCACAACACTGATCTATGCCATCCAAGTGTGGGGAACTGCCTAGAAGACTCAGCTCAGTAGGCTTAGAGTTATACAATCGCGAGCGGCACGACATGCTTCTGGGCTACCCTGGTATGTGACCAACCAAGTCATTGAAAGGGACTTAAAAGTTGTCCCACTGGGAGATCAAATAAACTTTCACAGCAGCCGTTATGCCGACAGACTTAACGCCCACCCGAATACGTTGGCAAATGATCTTGTCGACCCCATTTCCTTCCGACGTCTGAAGAGAATACATCCCCACGAACTCCTTACACGCAAGATAGCATAATCCCTCCACTGTACACTTGTATATATTATAATTAAGGAACATTATCCATTATATTATATTTTAAGCGACACATTAGGTTAAGTTCAGAAGTAACTGAACGATTCCTAGTGACTAATGAACAATAAATAAATGTTATCTTTAAAAAAAAAAAAAAAAATATCCTAATCTTTCTGATTTTCGTTTGAAAAATCAGTTCTTATCAGACAAGTTGTACAAGAGCCCTTAAAATGCACTTCAAATGTAATCTTGGAAACTTGACACAATCTGAAGTACAATTAGAATTACTCACCACGCTTAAGTTTTTTAAAACGTAAAACGTTTTGCCAAACAGTTTATCCGAGAGACTTCAAATAAGACTGAAGGGCTAACAATGCTACATTGATCTATTGCGTTTTGACAAATGATAAGACTCCTTTTGGACAGTATATAAGTTTCCGCATTGATCAGTGGAAAATCACTCAGAATAAATATAAGGTGAACATTTAATAATTGTTTTTAGTATCCTAAAGAAAACCATATGTGCAAAACACCAATCATCTGTCGGACTGGAATATCTTGATATTCGCCCTCGCACGGTGTTCTTATCACACAAATGTTGAAGTGCACTTTAAAAATGGCTTTTGACGTCTATTGATACAATCTCAAGAGTTTCGGTTTTTCGAAAAGGTTAATTTGCATTCAGAGGCCGAGACGTAAAGCAAGAAAGACGTTAGGGTATTTAAAAGTATTATCTTGATCTATAGGGTTTCGACAACTGATAAGACCTGTTTGGTCAGTATATAAAGTGACGCTGGCCAGTAGAATATCATTCGTGAATCGTGAAACGGTCAACATGAAAGTGTTCGTAGTTCTGGCTTTGGCTATCGCCTCCGTCTCCGCTGGTGCCATGCCACAGGGTGTCCCAATGCATCCTCGTGACATGCCCGTTGTGGCGTCAATCGAAGGTCGCATAACAAACGGGCAAGCCGCCTCCGAGGGTCAGTTCCCATACCAGGTGGGACTTAGCTTTATGGGCTCCAACGGCAACTGGTGGTGCGGTGGCTCCATCATTTCCAACACGTGGGTGTTGACAGCAGCTCACTGCACCAGCGGGTAAGTAGTAACCGTCAAGGATTCCTCAATTGAAATGTGAACGCCGTACTAAATAACTTTTTACTCTTTTCTGGCAGTGCTAAGTCCGTGACCGCCTATTTCGGTGCCACTGTGCGCACCAACGCGGAGCTTATCTTTACAATTAACAGCTCGAAGTTCAAACAGCACACCAGCTACAACCCCAATACGCTTGCTCACGATATCTCTTTGATCTACACACCTAAAATTGACTTCACCAGGTACATCAACAAGGTGGCTTTGCCTGCCATGAACGGCAAATACTCCACTTATGACGGCCAGCAAGCTATCGCCTCCGGCTGGGGCAAGACCTCCGATGGTGCTGCCGGTGTTACCAACTATCTGCAGTATCAGTCCTTCAATATTATTTCCGTGGCAAAATGCCAAGGCACCTACGGAACTTCAGTGGCTACCAACAATGTCATTTGCATTGACACCCCCAACAAGAGTTCCACCTGCCAGGGTGACTCCGGTGGCCCATTGGTCCTGGCCAGCAACAAAGTATTGGTTGGTGTTACTTCATACGTATCCGCCAATGGTTGCCAATCTGGTGCTCCAGCTGGCTTCACCCGTGTGACCAGCTACTTGGATTGGATCCATGAAAACACTTTCAACGAAATTACAATCTAAATAAAATGCAGACATGAAATAACTAAATAACTTAATCTTATAATTTATTTTATTATAGTTATCAGTTATGTAGTTTCTTGCTTTCTTTGGCTATTTAATTTACAGTTTGTTATCATATCGATGGCTTCTTCATTTGAATATATAAATCAGAAAATTATTAATTTTTATTATTACCATATCCTGAAATAACCGACTCAGACTGTAAACAAGTGAAACTTTAGTTATTTTAATCATAAATTACTGTTAATATGCCCTTACACTATAAAAAATATATTTAATATATTTATGGCCGCTTTCCCGACAAGAAATATTTTGTGTTCGTATCTACAATTTAGTTACATCTAGCTGACAACCTAACTGTGCCATATACACGTTCAAATCTTTAATAGAAAAGAACAACCTGTCACATACATACATATATTTATATATTATAAATTTAGAGATATAGAGACTAGTGGTGGTGCGTTGGTGCCGTAATTGACAGACTGTATGCGGTGAGAGCTGCTCACTGCACCAGCGGGTAAGTGACTAATCTTTAAGGACTGCTCATTTCATAATTTCAATTTAAATAACCATGTCACGCCTTCTGCACAGTGCCGCCAATGTGACCGTCTACTTCGGTGCCACCGGACGCTCCTACCCCAAATTGTATGGTTGTATTGACAAAGTTCACTTCAGACAGCACGAAAGCTATAACGCCAACACACTAGCTATCGATGTATCATTGATATTTCTAAAACACTAATTATTTTATAACCGAAACTTCGATAGAGTCAAGTTGTCACTAATTATCAGCAGCTACTCTACCTACGCTTTACGGAATGATATCGTCGCCAGGTGGGATAACACTTCCAATTCAGCTACCTACATTCCCAATATAATGCGATACCAGATCTTCGAGATTGTCAGCTATGATGTCTGCCGAAGGATCTACAGGATCAGCAGAGACGCCAACAGAAATGCTCTGTGCACCGTGATGATCTTTATAGACTGATATAAATTAATGAAAACCGTGAAGTTCAAGTGTTTGACTATTGTCTGAAACATTTATATTGAAGAATATATATTATATAATATTCAAATATAAGTCCCAGGTCCCTCGGGTCATAAAAATACAAGAATACTTCTAATTATTCCTTATTATTTGTCTTGTTTTTAGCTATATTTGAAATCGGGACTGTTATCATGTCAAAATCAAGACCATGTTCTAAGGAAAGCTCTCAGAGATAGCGATGATCTTTTCATGAATCAATCATAAGTAGAAGAAAATTAAAAGTTCCCACTTAAAAGATTGCTTTATAAAATAGAATTCACCAACGACTAGACTCATTTCATTCCCGAAAAGTATGCTCCAATATTAACCGATTCTCGGGTGACGCACAATTTTAAATTACAACAAAAAATAGTTTATTACGGATCTGAAAAAGTACAGATTCAGACACTTAGACCTCCATCTAATCGTGATCAAGCTGTCCAACTTAGCTCTGTTCATCTGTTTAGACAATATTTAATATTTACAAATATTAAACATATTTAACGATCTATAAAACATATTTTTGGAATTTTCACAAACACTTCAACACAATTGCTATTTCAGATCCTTATCTTTCTGATTTTTTTTTGAAAAATCAGTTCTCATCAGATAAGTTGTACAAGAGCCCTTAAAATGCACTTAAAATGTAATCTTGGAAACCTGACACAATCTCAAGTACAATTAGAATTACTCAGCACGCTTAAGTTTTTTAAAACGTAAAACGTTTTGCCGAACAGTCTAACCGAGAGACTTTAAATAAGACTGAAGGGTAACTAACAATGTTAAATTGATCTATGGGGTTTTGTCAAATGATAAGACACCTTTGGACAGTATATAAGTTTCCGCATTGATCAGTGGAAAATCATTCAAACGATCAACATGAAAGTATTCGTAGTTCTGGCTCTGGCAATTGCCTCCGTCTCCGCTGGCGTCGTGCCACAGGATGACTCTATTGAGGGTCGCATCACCAACGGCCACAACGCTGATGAGTATCAGTTCCCCTACCAGGTGGGACTTGCTCTCTCCAATTCAAAGGGTGACTGGTGGTGCGGTGGATCAGTCATTGCCAGACAATGGGTGCTAACTGCTGCTCACTGCACCAGAGAGTAAGTGACTCATCCTTTTGAATAAATCTTATGATATGTTATTAATAAACTTTTCCCGCTCGCTGCCCAGTGCCCACTCTGTGATCGCCTACTTCGGTGCCACCAAGCGCTCCCATGCCAAGCTCACCTATACAATTAGCCGCGACGAGTTCATAGAGCACGAGGGATACAACCCCAAGACATTGGCTAATGACATCTCAATGATATATTTACCATTCGAGTTACCATATAACCGATACATCAATTACGTAAGGTTGCCGGATATTTCCAGCAGTTACTCCAACTACGTTGGACAGAAAGTTATCGCTTCCGGCTGGGGCGTGACCTCCGGTAAAAGTGACGATCAACCCGAAATACTGCAATACCAGACCTACAATATTGTCAGCGATGAAGTCTGCCGCAAGACCTATGGCTCTCTGGTCGCTAACAAGAATGTCATCTGTACTGACACTCCCCACAAGAGTTCCACCTGCAATGGTGACTCTGGTGGCCCATTGGTCCTGGTCAGCAAGAAGCAACTGGTTGGCATTGCCTCATTCGTCTCCACCAGAGGCTGCGAGTCCGGTGAGCCAGCCGGATTCACCCGTGTTACCAGCTACTTGGATTGGATCAGAAGCGTCTCAGACGTTTACTACTAAATACTACAACTAAATACATAAAATAAACTGCAAGCATAAATATAATTATTAAAAGAAAGTTATGAATTTAATGATCCTCAGTGGTTCTGTTGTTAGAGGCGCCGACCTGCTTTAAACAGAACCCGTTTGGAGAAACTGAGTTTGAATCCCACCCAGACAAAGTCAGAAATGTGTAAATTTTATTACCTATCAAGTTATTATAAGTCATTATGCTCATTTTTGTGAGTAAAACCAGAGCCATGACAAGAAAATTTGCTTTAACTAAAACTATCAGTCAACGCTTAAAAGTATTTGACAACAAATTCCCTTAATTCAAACTTAAAAGTAGGCTACAATTTTTAACAATTCACAGACAACAACTAAATTTGGTGAAATGGGTTTTATAATGATAGCTATACATGAAGTTCAGATGATATTTACTTTATAAAGCGAACACTTATTGAAAGAGAAAATATGTATATATATATATAAAGAATTTTGATTTATACCACAGAATTTATAAGTTTGTAACGTTTAAAGTGAATTGAATTCAAAATTCGTGTACTACGTATTTCGTGACTGGAGTTGTGTAACTTTCCATCTTTCATTCTATATAATAAATTCATATGTAGATTGCTGATCAGTGGCAAATGCCGGTCCGGTTTACCTATGTGTGTTCTATACAAAAATTCGAATTCGAATATTCGCAATAATAACGCTTATAATTCATTTTCAATTGATTATTTTATTTGATGTGAAATTTAGTAGTATGCAATGCCAGTGTGATCGCGAATCCAGTCCAAGTGATAGGTGACACGAGCAAAGCCAGATGGACCACCTGATTGGCAGCCGGCGGCAGGCACAAAGTTGGTGACACCAACCAGTTTACCGCCGTCATGTGTGACCAACGGACCGCCAGAGTCACCCTGGCAGGTGGACTTGCCATCGGAAACGCGCACACAGATAATTTTGTCTTGGATAAGACCAGTGCCATAGTAACGGGAGCACTCGGAGTTATGAATGATCTGCAAGTCGACGCACTGCAGCCAATCGGGCAGAGGTGAACCATCGTAGGTGCCTCCCCATCCGCAGGCAACCGCCCACCAACTGTTGTAGTCGTTGTAACGATCGTTATAGCTGGGCAGCTCAACCTTGTTGACCATGTGCCAGAAGTCCACATGAGGAATGCGGATCAGGGCGATGTCCGAATCGTGATGGTTGATCATGTCATTGCGACCCACCCAGTGGGTGAACACGGCTTTGGTGCGCCAGGTGGCACCGAAATAGACGGTCACAGACTCAGCGCTGCCAGAGCAGTGCTCTGCAGTGAGGACCCAGTTGTGTCCAATGATGGAGCCACCGCACCACCAGCCACCGCCGTTGCCGCTGAAGCCCAAGCCAACAGTGTAGGGATGCCTTGCCCTCGTAAGCGGGATATCCGTTGGTAATGCGACTCTCGATCTTATCGGATTTCGGCAGATCCTTGGGATGAGCAATGCCCGACAAGGGATCTGCTGAGGCAGCGGATACAGCCAAAGCCAAAATGGTTATGAACACCTTCATCTTTTAGTTTCAACTGGTGAAATGTTCACAAAGTCAATGCTTTTATAGCCGTGAAATGAATCGTTTCATTCGTATTATCTTTAAATATGAATGATTTATTGGTATTATCTTTACAAGCTTCAAATTGGATTGTAAATATTGGCCATTGGAAAAATAAAGCTCTCTTCCGGTAGCCGAAGATTAAATACAGAAACGCGAACTAAATTTGAATTTCCCGCTCTGCCTATTATAAATATTTATTATAATCAATAAGAAAAAACATGATAAGAAATCGCAAGAGCCTCTTCAGTTTTGCATACAATAAATTGCTCTTCTTCGCCCTCATTTCATTTGAATGTTAATTGATCTCCTTAGTCAATTACCCTGTAATCATATAAGTGTCTCAATGGGTATAACGGACAGCTTATATATATAAATAAATGAAATAAAATTTTAGATTGCTGCTCAAAATTATTATTTGTTCTAAAAGATTCCGGGAAGATTTCTGGAATAGGTAAAGTGTATTACATATTCTCAAGTTTAAGTCTAATTGTAGGAACAACTTGAATTGCAAAATTAGACCAGTATTAACAATAAGTAAGATGGGCGCATTGGGGTCACTGTGCGAATAAAGTATAACAAGAAAAGGATAAGCTATCGGTATAATTATTAGAGTTATTCAATCTTTATTTATTTATGGAATCTTCACATTTTAGATCTTAGTAGTAGGCAATGCCAGTTAAATCGCGAATCCAGCCCAAATGGTAGGTGATACGCTGGAAACCAGATGGGTGTCCAGATTGACAGCCGGACGCAGACACCCAGTTGGTAACGCCGATCAGTTTCTTGCCATCGTGAGAAACCAAGGGACCTCCAGAGTCGCCACTGCAAGTCGACTTGCCTTCGGGAGTTCGCACACAGAGGATGTTGTCGCGCACAATGTCCCAGCCGTAGGTTCCGGCACAGTCATTGTTGGATATCACCTGCAAATCGACGCACTGCATCCAGTCGGGCAATCCACTGGTATCGTAGGTCTTTCCCCAACCACAGGCAAAGGACCACCGTCCATTGTAGTCGGTGTTGCGTTCATTGAAACTGGGCAGCTCAACCTTGTTGACCATGTGCCAGAAGTCAACATGAGGAATACGAACCAGGGCGATATCGTCGTAGTCGTGATTGATGATGTCGTGTCGACCAACCCAGTGGGTGAACTGGGGATCGGTGCGCCAGGTGGCACCGAAGTGAACAATCACGTAGTCCACGTTCCTGGTGCAATGCTCCGCAGTGACAACCCAGGTGTGTCCAATGATGGAACCTCCGCACCACGAGTAGCCGCCGTTCGTGACCAAACTAAGTCCAACCGTATAGGGAGCTTGTCCTTCGTAGGCCGGATATCCATTGGTAATGCGTCCTTCAATCCTGCTGTTCTCTGGCAAATCCTTAGGATGAACAGTGGACTCCTGCGGAGCCGCCGTAGCGACACCAGCGACTAAAACCAAAACTGCTATGAAAAGTTGCATGATTCTAGCACAACTAAACAGTGGTATAATTTTTCATCGATAATTTATACTAACCAACTGCATATGTATTCACATTATCGAATAAAGAGCGCATTAAAAATAATCCCTGACAATTCTATTTTTAAAAATATATAAGCGATTATAATCGGACAACTGCACGTGTGATATTAAAATCCAAAACAAACCTATAAACTACGACTTTTACTCTACAATTTGATTCAACAAGTTATAATGAAGAATATAATAAACGAAAAATAACATTCAACGACGCAAATTTAATTCTAACTAAATGTTGATCGCAATATTTCAAAATAAATATTATTGAAATGTATCTAAATATTCTAAAAATTGCCCTTTAAACACTATCGATTTTTAACTGAACTTTACAGGAAGTTTAAAGCTCAAACATAACGACAACATTACTGTTTTTTAGCTATCGATAGTATTCCAAGTGATAACTATCGAAAAATCCTGCTTAATTATTAAAGGGTATGTTGGAGCCCATACTGAAAATCTTTTAAGATTAATTGCAAACGTATAAAAATTCTAAACCAATAATTTGTAGATTATTATGTATATAAGAGATCTATATATACATAAATAACAATTATCTTTGAGCGGTTTATGGAACCAAAGGAAAATTTATGAGCCTTCGAACTAACCGATAAGAATTCAGATTTTACAACCAGCAAAGCTTTAAGTGATCCGCTCGCATGAAGGTGTTCATAGCACTATTTACTTTGGCTGTTGCCTCTGTCTCGACTTTCGAGGAAGTTGGTCATAACAAGGACCTCTCCAAGGTTAGCGATATCGAGGGACGCATTACCAACGGCTTACTTACTACTAAGTTGTGTCACACTTAATGCAATAAATAAATCATTAAACAATTAAAACTATAGCGCATTAGTTAATGATCAAAATCTCTGAATATAAGTTTATTTTCAAATTATAGTTATTATTTATTAAAAATTACAAATTTATCTTGAGCTCAAGAAACAGAAATCCAGTTCTAGTTTATTTTTTATATTCAATAACTCCGTAATTTTGTTACCTTACCAAATTAGTTAAAGAAAAATTATACAGATCTCTCATCTTCTTGAATAATTCAAATTTGGAGTTGCAGAATTAAAACACTTGATTTATTGATAGATAGATTATAAATAGGTATTTAAATTCCTAAAGATTTCGCCAAATTTTCCATTTGCCTATCTGCGAGAGACAATACAGGATATGTTAAATAACATTGGTGGAGATCTGTTAAATAACATAGTATTTATAGAGCACAAAGGTTGAGCAAATTGAAAAAGATTTCGCCAAATTTTCCATTTGTCTATCTGCGAGAAACAATACAGGATATGTTAAATAACATTGGTGGAGATTTGTTAAATGACATAGTATTTATAGAGCGCAATAGTTGAGCAAATTGTAAATAAATAAAGAAATGTATTCTCAACTAATTCAAGAGTATTTGTTTACAAATAAAAAACATGGATTTTTTGGAATAAACTTTATTTTTTAATTATCATAAGCTTAGTAGTAAGCAATTCCAGTGTGATCGCGGATCCAGTCCAAGTGGTAGGTGACACGCTGGAATCCAGCTGGGGCACCAGATGTACAGGAGCTAGTACCAAAGTTGGTAACACCGATCAGTTTGTTGCCATCGTGAGAAACCAAGGGACCACCAGAGTCACCACCGCACGTGGACTTGCCATTGGGAGTTCTCACACAGAGGATGTTTTCCTGGATATGACCACCATATGTCTGCCGGCACTCAGAGTTGTGCATGACCTGCAAGTCGACGCACTGCAGCCAGTCGGGCAGAGGTGAACCATCGTAGGTGCCTCCCCATCCGCAGGCAACCGCCCACCAACTGTTGTAGTCGTTGTAACGATCGTTGTAGCTGGGCAACTCAACCTTGTTGACCAAGTGCCAGAAGTCCACATGGGGAAGTGCGGATCAAGGCGATGTCAGCATTGTGATGGTTGATCATGTCATTGCGTCCAACCTTATGGGTGAACTGGGCATTGGTGCGCCAGGTAGCACCGAAGTAGACGGTAACGGAGTCGGCGTTTCCAGTGCAGTGCTCGGCAGTGAGGACCCAGTTGTGTCCAATGATGGAGCCACCGCACCACCAGCCACCGCTGAAGCCGAGGCCGACAGTGTAGGGAGCTTTACCCTCGTAGGCTGGGTAGCCGTTGGTAATGCGACCCGTAATGTCCTTTACGTTGACGGGTTGCTCCACTTTTTCCGAGTCGGAGGGAACCGCAGCGCCAGAAGCGGAGGCAATGGCCAAAGCCAAGATGGTTATGAACACCTTCATGCTGGATGTACAACTTTGTTTTCCAAGGGTTATGTTGCTGCTTTTATACCTAACGTAATGTCGTTAATCTCAGTATCTTCAAGTGAATGGGCCATAATTTAGTCTGAATAATAATTTTCCGTATAAAAGTGTCACATTGTAAGAATCGAATATCTTATCTTAAGTTTTGAGACAAGTCTATGTCTGGATTTATGAGCACAGAAGATCATTTAAATAATGATTTTTAATGAGGTATATGAGAAGGTTTTATATATAAGGTTTTAAAGATAGTGTAAATCTTAATAAAATTTATCTGAAATATGGGCAACAAGACATAATGGGCAATTTGCAGTCTACAGTCGCCTTTTAAACTATATCATATATTGGAAGACATTTTAGGAAAAGCAGAGCAATTAGTAATCGATTAAGCCATGATATAGTTATATACAAGTATATTTACCTCATCTGACCAATTTTTACCACAAGAGGGCACTCAGAAATACAACGTAAGTTGTAAAAACTCCAGTCTACAAAACGGATGTCTGCCGAATTGTATCAAATTTTCTAATTATTAACATTATTAGATTTCAATTGACTATATTGAGGATAATGGTAGAGAACAGATTGTTATCATTATTTTAAAAGTTATACTAGCTTGTGGCACTTACTCTGATGACTTGAAAATACTTTAATTTATTTGTCCAGATAACACGATTAATAATTTCAAGTAGGTTAAGTACATTTAAATGAAAAGTTTCACCATTATTTGCATCAATTTTAATATGCTTCCAATCAGTAATAATCGCATCCGGTACCATAAATAATGCCTGTAAATTTGAACAGGAAAGAGATAAAGAAAGAGTCAATTTTGTTATTATAATATTTTATTTGCAAAAACATAAGTAGAGAGCTAAAAATAACGTTCAGATAGGGAAGAATGCTTGACTAAGATTTACAAGGTGATGCTGAAAAAAGTTCGAGCTTCATAAGTATGTGGGTAGTACGTACTCAAGGAATTATTTATGACAGTACGACTTGAAGATATCCTGTTCTTAGTTGTGAACGCACACAAATCGAATTATATAGACTATGGAGATCCCTAGTGAATAATTAATTTATATAGACAATGAAGAACACTAGTAATTAAATAAATAAAATCTATAACATCGATAATTAAAAATTATATTAATTAATAAGAAGCGATCTTGTTACTGAACATTTATATATTCTTCAAAATTTAAATTTATAATTTATTTACATTTATGATAACTATTTTTTGAATACTCTACTGAAATGTTATGCAAATACAGGGTATTCATATTGCCAAAATATGCAACAGAGTTTGCAAATTTGTATCACTGGACAAGCCCTCTTCTAGAGGTTCCAATTATCAAACACACTGGACTCTAATAAAACTCTAAGAAAATTTATATGCCGCGATTATAATGAAGTATGTACATAAACTAAGTATAATATATACAAAAAGATAAGATGAGTTGCAGAGTATAAAAGGAAGGTGAATAGGAGAAAAACTCAAAGTTATATTCAACAATGAAGTTGTTCATATTCCTAGCTGTTGCAATTGCCGCAGCCAGTGCCGTGCCCACCGGAGTGAACAAGCCGCTGAAGGTTAAGGACGCACCGAAAGGAGATCTCATTGAGGGTCGCATTACCAATGGCTATGGAGCCTATGAAGGAAAGGTACCCTACATTGTTGGCCTGAGCTTTGACGGAGGCTGGTGGTGCGGAGGTTCCATCATTGGACACACTTGGGTGTTGACTGCCGCTCACTGCGTTGATGGTTGGTCCGGTGTGACCATCTATTATGGTGCCAGTTATCGACAGGGAGCTCAGTTCACTCACTGGGTCGCCGGTAACAACCACATTCGTCATCACGGGTACAACGATAATTTGAACAATGACATTGCCCTCATCCGTACTCCCCATGTGGATTTCTGGCATCTGGTCAACAAGGTGGAGCTGCCCAGGTGGGACGACCGTTATAGCGAGAAGTACAATGGTTGGTGGGCGGTTGCCTGTGGATGGGGAAATACCTGGAACGGCAGTGGTTTAAGCAACTATCTCAACTGCATCGATATCCAGATCATCAGCAACGATCAGTGTCGCAACACCTACGGAATCTATGTTACCGATGGCACCATTTGCATTAACACTGCCGGTGCCAAGTCCATCTGCCAGGGAGACTCCGGTGGCCCACTGGTCACACACCATGACAACCGCCTTGTGGGTGTCACATCCTTCACCCACTGGGACGGTTGCACCACTAGCCAACCCGCTGGTTTTGCTCGTGTAACTAGCTACGTGGAATGGATCTATGACCACACTGGCATCTGGTACTAAACACTGATTTCATAATAAATACCATATTTCAAAAACGGCAACACACTCAAATTGTAACTATTATAAAGAGATCTACAAATATAGCATCTAGAGAATCTCAGAGATAATGTTGGTTCTTCGTGGTAAGTAGAGAATCTGCAAAGCTCTATATTAAAGTTGTAGTCTTTTAGCAGAAAAATTATATATAATATATATTGTAGTACACAAGGTATATTATTTATATAGATATAGAAGTAAGCTTTAATCATGAAGATATCGAACAGATTATTTATTTAGAAAACTTAACACAATGTTATTCCATTTAATTTGTTCAAATCCTTTGGTGCAGTTGATTGTTGTATGGTCTAAACTGTTATGTGTCTTATAGCAAGCACGAAATTTTATTATCTAATCTTTAGTGTTATTTATAGCCTATTTTTCTCTACTGGAAGTATTTTTGATTGTACAAGACAAGAATCTACTCGTATTTAGTTTCTTAGACTCATTCATAAAAATTGGCAGATTTCAGCCAAGCTATTGTATTCTTGATAAGGTAGTTACCATTATCATTTTCTACCTATATATAAAGGAAATTATACTTTATTTAGAAATTAATTAATTTTTTTGCTTACATACAATTAATAACAATAAGAAATGTCGGTAGTTCGAGAACATTTTTATGATAGGTTATCTACCTATAATTTGAATACTTTCTACAGTATGTATGTGAGTTCCTCAGTCAGTAATAATCGCATCCGTTTCCAATGATAGGGTCTTTACTATTGCTTGCTTGCTATTTGACTTTCAATAATAATAATGAGTCATTCGAAAGTTGATCTGAAATAATAAAAGCTCCTTTTATCTTTGTTGCAAAAGTCGATAGGACAACAGTGATCAGATTGCTTGGTGCATCTAATGGTAGATTATTTCTATAGCTGTTTTAATCTTTTAATCACATTAGAAACTCTAAGGTTGTGAGTAAATGTTGACAATATTTAAGTCGAAAATTTACTACTGCCATCGCATACAGTTTTTACGCACTTTAATCAACCATTCATAAAAAGTCGAAATAAATCAATGCATTGCTTTACTGATTTAATGACGCAGTATTTGATATGGCAATAATGATAATAATATAGATGTCTAGGCTTTAGACTTCTGTATGGAGGTTGGCTATACATACAAATATTAAATAGATATATAAAAAGAGGATCTATACTCAGTTATGCTCGATAATATTGATTTATTTAATTTAGGTGAATTTCTTAGTAGTAAGCAACACCAGAGTTGTCACGGATCCAGTCCAGCTGAGCGGTAACACGAGTGAAACCAGACGGGTGTCCAGATTGACAACCAGCGCCGGAAACCCACGAAGTAACACCAACCAATTTCTTGTGGTCGTGGAGAACCAATGGGCCACCAGAGTCTCCCTGGCAGGTGGACTTGCCATTGGGAGTGGCAACGCAGAGAATACCCTCGGGTTGGTTTCCATATGTCTGGGAGCATTTGCTGTTGCTGATGATCTGCAAGTCGACGCACTGCAGCCAGTCGGGCAGTGGAGAACCATCGTAGGTACCACCCCATCCGCAGGCAACAGCCCACCAGCCATCGTACATGTTGTAGCGATCATTGAAGCTGGGCAGCTCAACCTTGTTGACCATGTGCCAGAAGTCGACATGGGGAGTGCGGATCAGGGCGATATCGTTGCCATTTTGGTTGGGCCACTTGCCGTTCTGCTTGATGTTGCCGCTTCCGACGGTGTGGGTGAACTGGGCACTGGTTCGCCAGGTGGCACCGTAGTAGATGGTCACAGAGCTGGCACCGTTGGTGCAGTGAGCAGCGGTCAGCACCCAGTCGTGGGCAATGATGGAACCACCGCACCACCAACCATTGAAACTCAGGCCAACGGTGTAGGGAGCCTTGCCCTCGTAGGCTGGATAGCCATTGGTAATGCGTCCCTCGATTTTAACGGTTTTCGGCAGATCCTTAGGGTGGACCTGGTTGACCACCTCGGCAGAGACGGCAGCAATGGCCAAAGCGAATACTATGAATGCATTCATGTTGAACACACAATTGCTGTTCATCCGTTGATAGAGACCTGAATTTATACCATTTTCATATCATATTTGACTCCCCTCTTCAGATATCAGGTACTCATTCATTTTTAATCAATCTCAACATTTTCAATTAAAAATGGAGATAGCAACCGTTATAATTGACAGTCGTCGCTAGTTTTTAAGTAGGCAAGATATTCGCAAATACGGGATTTGAATTGAAACTCGAACATTCAAATCAGTTATTACACTCCAAACCCTCCAAGAGATTGCCAACTGTAGGAATTCCCCGAAAGAGTTGCAACGGATACCATTATTTCATTTTTCTGATAGCTTATCTGTGTATGATTTGCATATTTTCTGTCTAAATGTTACGACAATAACTAAGAATCTCATTTGCTTAAAATGATAGGGATTTTAATATTGCGCACTTCCTAGGGAAACATAATTAGACTTTGAATAATAATAATGAATAATTAAAAGGTTATATGAAAAAATATATTCGACCATCTTGTATCTACTCTACTTAGCCATAAGCCATTATACCATTAGCTGACTTATCTTATTTGCGTTTTTTTTTTATTTATTTTTATTTGCACCCACTCAATTATCTATGCAAAAAGAAAATTCATTTGGTTTATTAATTAAAAACCACAATCAAAATGCAATTTAGAATATGAAGTTTCAAAAATATATTTTAATTAAAATTTCATTTAAATAAAAATTTAATTTCCTATTTGATAGCTTAGGGAATAGTTCCCTAACCAATATTTGGACTAGTGATATTGACATTTTTCAAAAGATTAATAATATTTCGATACGAAAATATAGTACGTTGATAGCTTGAATATCAGACAACCCCTTCTTTCAACAAAAATTCAAAATAAAATATTATATAATTAATATATTTTGGCATTTTTTATTAAATCATTTATTAAATTCAAAGTGGTACTTTATCTTCCCCTAGTGCTTAAAACATGCAACCCTCTTTATTTTCAAATTATTTTTGAACATTTTAATTGAGTACTAAGTTTTTGCTGATTAAGAGATTAAATTTGAATTGTGCGCCGTTCACAATCAAATACAGTGTGCTTACTCTATTTAGTGTTGGCAACATCACTCACTGTTAGCTTAGCATTGCCCATAGAGCTGCGTTTCACTGTTACCAATTTTTAAGTAGTATCCGTAAAATACCCTTAAATTTGCTGCAAAATAGCTAAGATACATGCCAACTTTTTACCACAATTATTGCAAAAGATCTATAAAAATTCAAAAGGCGCGCGGTTTGCAGATTGTTATACTGTTAAGTGTGGAGCAAATTGTGGATGAGGAGCACGTGCGATGTTAATTTTTAAAAATATCTTTAACTAGCTATAAAATAGCTAATTTGGCAACAGTGCGGCGTTCAGTTCTTCTTCTTATTTGTTAACATAAAGTGTAAATAACAATTTGAAAGGAAAAATTAAGTAAATTCTCAAGAATAACAGAATGTTAGACATTGAATAATGGAAAACATTGTTCACAATTTTGCGAAAATAAGTTTTCAGCCGAAGGAGGTTGTTTTGACCGAAAATCGGTAAGCCAGAGAAAGTGACAAAAATGGCACAGCTAAGAAATGAAAAATGTATGTATTTTTTCAGTTCTGCCCCAATATTTCCAGCAGTCAACAACTTTGGCTGTAATTTGAAGCCTATGGCAGGAATGTTGGACGATATGTTGGAGTCGGAAAGTGGCGATACCGACCACTCGGATGAGATAGATTCCCAACTAAGCCGTAGCGAGGACAATGATGAAAGCGACAGCAGTAGTCACAGCTACGGGCATCGCGGTGGCGTCTCCCGCCGACGCATGCCTGCTCGCGTTTCCAAGGACAACTTTAATCGCGTATGCAGCGTCATCATGAAGACCAATAAAAAGAAACGCAGGGAACTACACACCAATGAGCAGACTCTCAAGAGTATTGAGAAAATCTACACCAGCAAGCGCATGAAGAAGTTCACGCCGGCCAATCTCGAAACGATATTCGAGGAGCCCAGCGATGAGAACGCGGCCGATGTCGAAGATGACAGCGAGGAATGTGCCATTACAAGCCAGGTGCGCCTAGTGAAGTTTGGCTCCCGCAAGTTGCGTCGTGCCATATCATTCAATGATGGCCTCAATAAAAACAAGAATCTGATCAAGAAGCGACGCTTGAAGGTGAAGAAAACCTTTGGCAAGCGCTTTGTACTCAAGAAGATCTCAATGACTGAGTTCCATGACCGCCTCAATAAAAGTCTCGACAGCGCCATGTTCGAGGACGAAGATGCACCCAGCGGTAGCGTTGATTCCAGTCTGAAAACAGAGAAAGCAAATGTCACCACGTTTATGGACGACATGCAACTGCCACCGCTGTCGTCGCAATCAACAGCTTTCGAATAGACGGTCGACGGCAAAGTGTGAGACTGAGAAAGTGGAGTGGACTGAAGTTGAGGTGGCCAACCACATGTATGTCCCACTGGACAATTTGTCATTTGGTCAAGTGAACTGATACCAATTATGTTTTATGTAAGATTTTTATTTAATTTTTCATCTAGGAAGTACTTTCGAGCGTGAAAATAATTTAAACATTCAATTGCTTTGAAATTTAATTTTTAAATGTTTGTAGATAGCTCATAACTAAAAATAAGTAAGAATACAATTCTGATCAACATTATTAGTAGTCCTAAATGGGTAGATTTGTAAAAAACAGTAGTTTTAATAAATTATCATCTTACCAAATAGGAACTGCGTACATCATTTATTTTACTGCCGCAAATAAATATACATACATACATACAAACATATTTAAAAGAAAACAATTAAATACAACGGCCATAACGTTTATACTAAATCTGAGAGAGAGAGGTAGCATCGTTACTAATACTAATCAATTGGCAAATAATACGATCGTGGTGCTAAATTGAATAACGGCAAATGCATTAACAAGTGCATTAATATAAAAATATGTGCTTATTACTATTAAATATGTAAGTACGTACATGCAAGAGTGGTAATCATAATTCCCGATTATGCATTAAATATCGAGGCACAGCACGAAGTTAAAGCCAAGCTGAAAAGCAAATCAAGAAAAGAAAACTATTAAATTTTATACTCGAGACGAATTGTACATACACTTTCTATAGTAGAAACTCAAAAAAATTAATTATATAAAATTTATTTTTACTTTATTTTTCTAAATACAGTAGAATCCGATTATAGCGACTGTCAAGGAACGGTCGTTATAATCGGAAGACTCACTAACGGAAAGGTGGAAAACAATCGCAATAACCGGACTGACACTATAAGCGGATTCGTTATAACCGGACTCCACTGTATTTCCTTTTTCTACGCTATAGACATAGAACTTTTATTTTTGCAAACACGTAAAACACTTTTTTTATGATTAAAGTGTAGCAATTTACCACTTTTGCTACAAATTTGGCAAATAACGACCCATTAACTCAGAATGTTGAACATGTAAGAAGATCAAGCTTTTCTATTATTATTTAACCTGTTAGTAAGGGTATCAACAAACAGCACAATAAGCAAAAACAAGTCGCATTTGTTGGTCTAAACAGCGGGGGGCAAGTATTTGCATAATCAGCGCCACTCGCTGTTGCTGTTGCTCTGCTACTGTTTTTGTTATTGGTGTTGGTGTTGGTGTTGTTGTTGGTGTTGGTATTAGTGTTGGCGCTGATTGTATATTGTTTTTGTTGCCTCATTACATTCGAACATATCACCGATCGCGAGACGATTTGATTTATTTGCTTCGCTAGGCAGACAAAGTAAGCCGCAATTTCCTAAATAGACAAAAACAATGCCAACTTACAGACCAAGAAATACTTTCAACACCATATTAAAGTTATTTTAGCGAATTAATTGAATTAGAAAAACATGCAACAAGTTATCGAAGTGATAGGGGGCGTGAAAATCAAAATTCGATTTCCTGCTAAGAATTCTCCAAATAGCCACATGCAACACAATGCAGATATAAATGTTGTAAATTTGATTATGACCCGCCAATTGGTCTGGCAATAACCTTGAGGCGAAGGCGCAACGTCAAGAGTAGCAGATGCTGCTACTAGTTGCTGCACAGTGGGCAACACTGGGCTGTATTGCCCTAAAATCCAGCGCCGATGAAATTAACAAAGCACTGTCCGTTGTCGGCTAACATATAATATGTATGTAATCAGTGCTTGTGGTATAAATATGGATAAAGTGGAGGGCGAAAAATGCAAAAGACAAATGTATCGTGCAATATTTTTATTTTACCATTGCCAATGAAAGTAACAACAGCCACATACATACACATGTATGTATGGACATACATTTTTTCTCAATGAAAGCATTTTGCCGCATGCTGCGCATTGCCCAGCACACACACGCACACATGTGATGTAATAGAGCCAAAGCAAGTAGGGGATAAGTAACTAGAGTTACAACTTGGCTTGCTTTTCATATTTAAATGGTAAAAACAACAACAAACCGCAACCAAGAGCGTAGAAGCAGCGCAGTCAACGTTGGCGACGCTTGTTAAGATATTTACTAATACATGCGTTTGCACACACACACACATGCATATGGGAAACCAACGTCTAAGGGCAAAACACAATATTGGATGAATGTCAAATACAGAAAGAAATGCGACAAATGTTGTACTAAAAGCGCAAGCGTAACGTAGTGAGCGGGTGGCAGGCGAAAAAGACATAAAAAGCGAATGCAAATGGAAAGAGGCGACGACGAAAGGCGACGACGAGGGCGAAGTCAAATCAAATGAATGCAATTGACGGCGACTGCGAAAGTATGCGAAGTCAGCGTCGCCGCCGACGTCAACGTCAAATTAATGCAGCGAAATAGACGAAATAATTAAAGCGGTTGCAAGAAATGGTTGCAGGAGAGTTTATAAAAATGCTTGCAACATGCGCGCGACGCCACAGTTGTAAACGAGACGCTGACCGACACCGAGTCCAAGTCCAAAGAAAGTAACCAAAAAAAAAAAAAAACAAAAACAAAAGAAAAGATAAAATTACGCGTCCGTCGTCGCTGTCGAGTGCGAGTGAAGTACGTAACGGCTTTTTAAATCGAAAACCGGGAATACTTAAAAAGCTGGCCAAGTGAAGCGTCTAAATTAATTTGAAAAGAGGAAACAGACTATGCGGAGTGCAGATTAATAAAGTATTAATTGAAAATTAAATGTGTTCGCCAGTCACAAGCAACAAGAAAAGGCAACGCAAATGTGTTTACAATCAGCAATTTCTTCAATTATTGCCAAATTAACAACGCGCAGTCTGCTGCTCGGCTGCATCGCCAGCGTTGCTCTGCTGCTGCTTCATGTCGGCAGCGCTGTTGCCGCGCTGGATTGGCAACAGGTTAAGCCAATGTATTTAGTGTCTATGTATCCGGGCCCGTTTGGCATGGCCTTGTCACAGACAACAACCTCTTCACTGTCCGCCGAGCTGGACACGGAAATGAGCGCCACCAATGACGACAGTCGTATCAATAGCAGCAGCGGCGACAGCAGCGCTGCGGATAGCAGCGATGACAATATCCCATCCGCTGATGAACGAGAGCCATTGGTGTTGAATCTGGAGACGACGCCGCTGCTTGATAGTATGCTGCCCGAAGGGGCTATGGCCATGGATCGCATTTTTGGTGGAGATGTGGGCAATCCGCACTGCTTTCCCTACCAGGTGGGCATGTTGCTTCAGCGTCCCAAGGGTCTCTACTGGTGCGGTGGCTCCCTAATCTCCGAACAACATGTCCTGACCGCAGCGCATTGCGTGGATATGTAGGAAAATGATCGAATTAAACAAGTGCACAATATTAAATATGATTCCTTTCTGCAGGGCCAAACGAGCCTTGGTCTTTTTAGGCGCCAATGAGATCAAGAACGCCAAGGAGTCGGGTCAGGTGCGTCTGATGGTGCCAAGCAGCAATTTTCACATCTATCCCACTTGGAATCCCAAGCGTCTGAAAGATGACATTGCAATAATACGCCTGCCACATGCGGTTAGCTTCAACGGTGAGTCGGTGACACAATATAAATATCATGTTTTATATACTCGATTTTAGCATGTCCTTTTAAGTATGTACTCCGAATATAATTGTTCAAATGAGGTTCTATACTATAGTGCATTGCTTTGTATGGGCCCCATATATTTTTTTGCATATTTTGATCAGCTTATAAGTAGAATTTTTAGTCCTACAATCCTTACAAGGATCTTGTTAGGGCCCAGACTTTCATAGAATCAAAGGACTAAAACTACTATATACTCAAAAATATATGACAGCGAAGTGGAACTCAAAGCCAAAAATTCCGTTTTGAAGAAATTTCGAAATTATCAATGTTTGAACAACCTTTAGGATTGATATAATATCGGAAACCTGCATTTTTTTGACCATATGGTGATGTTTAATGCATCTTCTTGCTTCCAGAGCGCATCCATCCCATACAGCTGCCGAAACGACACTACGAGTATCGCAGCTTTAAGAACAAACTGGGCATTGCCTCCGGTTGGGGTCGCTATGCCACAGGAGTACATGCTATCAGCAATGTGTTGCGCTATGTGCAACTGCAGATTATCGATGATCGCACTTGTAAACGCAACTTTCCGCTGTCCTTTCGTGGCACGAACATCTGCACAAGTGGCCGCAATGCACGATCCACCTGCAATGGGGACTCAGGGGGACCGTTGGTGTTGCAGCGACGTCACTCCAAGAAACGGGTGCTGGTGGGGATTACATCGTTTGGCAGCATCTACGGCTGTGACCGCGGCTATCCGGCGGCCTTCACCAAAGTGGCCTCGTATCTGGATTGGATTAGCGATGAGACGGGCGTTCATTCTCATCAGGACACCACAGAGGCAATTTTCTTTGATCAGTACGTCAAGAACTATGGCAAGGAGCGACACAATCGCAAGCTACGTACCGAGCAGAACTTCAACGATGATCTGCCCGATGAACTGGACGTGCATCATCCGAGACTCCAATCTGATGAGAGTGAGGATGCTTCCGTCGCGGTCAGTCGACGTCCTCATTCAAAGTCAAAGTCCGAAAATGATTATTATTTCTTGTAGCTTCAATATATTCAAGAAAATAAACTTTTATTTTAAGTTAAGTAACGAATTGTTTACAACATTTAGAAACCCTTGTTGGTCACACCAGTGTTATCTTCGATCCAGTCCAGGTAGGAGGTGATGCGAGTGAATGCACCTGGCCAACCCTTCTCGCAGCCAAAAGCAATGCCAAAGGATGTGGCACCAATCAATTCCTTGGTCTCGACCGACACCAATGGGCCACCAGAGTCGCCGTTGCAAGTCGAAGTGCCTCCGGTAGTCTTGATGCAGATGTGGTTATCAGTGATGATCTCTGCACCTCCGAACCAAGGAGCGCAGCCAGCATTTTCCATGACGGGCACGTTAATGTACTCCAGAATGTCGGTAACAGCAGTGGCAGCTACAAAGTTAAACAAATGATTAATATGATGCTATTGAATGATATTGGGAAGACTTACCGTCGCTGGTCTTGCCCCAACCGGAAGCAATAGCCTGTTGACCGGCATATGTGGACTTGGTGGACTTGGCGGGTAGTTTCACAGGTTGGATGCGGTCATTGAACTCAATGGGAACGGGCAATTTGATCAGTGAGATGTCGTTGCGAAGGGTTGTGGGTTGCCATTCCTCGTGAACAATCACATTCTTGGTCTCAACAAATACAATCTGTTGTCCGTTCTCCGTTTTGTCTGCGCGATTCCAGGCACCCAGATAGACATCCACACCTTTGGTCAGGGAGTCAGTGCAGTGAGCAGCGGTAACAACCCAACGATCGCTGATCAAGGAACCACCGCACCAGGCAGCGCCTCCGTCAACGTAGAGCAATAGTCCCACCTGGTAGGGGGAACTGAGCGGGTTTGGCAAGTGTACCCTTGGTAATGCGGCCATCGGGAATGCCAAAGCGGCGGATCAGAGGTACTTTGACCTCAATGTCCATCGGCTTGACAGACTTCCAGTCCACGTCGGCGTTGGCGCCGATCACGGCGGCCAAAAGGAGAACTGTTGCACAAGCGAATTTCATGTTGACTTCAACTGAAGCCACTTTGAAACGGGACACTCTTTTATAGTGGAATAGGTCGAAATGACCAGCCATATATTTTGGATTATCTCTTATCTTGCAACTGGCTCGAAAACAAATATGATTTACAAATGGGAACAGTTTCTGCAGATATTTTTAGAGCTTATAATTCGGTTCATTTATAATAATAATGGCGATAATAATGATAAGGCGCTCGCTGAAACGTCCATGGAATGAGTCTTGGACTTTCATTCAGGGAAAACCTTCAACTTGACCAGATTTATATTTACCTTTGGGTTTTTGGGTCAAGTGCACTTGAACTATGTGGCTATTTTACATTGATAATAAACGGGAATCGGTCTGTATACCTTTATTTTGACACGGGGTTTGAATAGGTTTTAAAAATCCCGATATGATTTCGGTTCACAAAAAAAGTTAAGCTGTTAAAATATTAATAAGATCGATATATAATTAAAATCAAAAACATAAATTAATGTATGGCTAAGGTACTCGGTACAATCGGTTTATACCGATTGATGTTACGAATATGCTTACAAATTTAATCCCTGTTAATAAATTTAAATATGATTCATCAAAAGGTTAGAAATAAATATATATTTCACAATGGATCATAATATCAAATTGTTTTCCCTAAATTAGTATTCGAAATTGAAAATTGCATTTCATTTAGTTGTAGCTCACTGTACCCTTATCTCGACGATAGTCAGGAACAACATATATACTTGATACGAACCGCAAACATTTCCGAGCTTTATTTATGAGACTAAATAAAATCATAAAGATATTCCTTAAAATAAAGCCTTACCGAAGTACGTTACCATTGAGACAGTATACAATAATACATTATGATCTAGATGTAGTGATCATTACTAACATTCACTTTCCCAAATATAATTCAAATTAGAATAAATTTTTAACTAAATGATCTTTGTGTTATTGCACACAGTAACATTTTATTTGACTTATTGAAAGTCATTAGGGATGATTACGATGCAGTCCAACCGTCAGGCCTCATTCAAAAACCAAGTTCATATCTGATTAATGTTTTTTGTAATTTCAATGTATGCAACATTTATTTTAAATTAAAACATTTGTGAATAACATTTAGAAACCCTTGTTGGTCACACCAGTGTGCTCTTCGATCCAGTCCAGGTAGGAGGTGATGCGAGTGAATACACCTGGCCATCCCTTCTCGCAGCCAAAAGCAATGCCAAAGGATGTGGCGCCAATTAATTCCTTGGTCTCGGCCGACACCAATGGGCCACCAGAGTCGCCGTTGCAAGTGGATATGCCTCCGGTGGTTTTGATGCATATTTGGGCATCTCCGATGACACCTCCGTACCAGGGAGAGCAGCCCGAGTTGTTCATGATGGGCACTTCAATGAACTGCAGGATGTCGGTAGCTCCGGCAGCGGCTATAAAACAAAACAATGATTTACTAGCTGTTAAACATTGATGCGGATTGTAAAACTTACCGTCGGTGGTCTTGCCCCAACCGGAAGCAATTCCCTTTTGACCGGCGTAGGTGTTGTAGTTGCTGGACTTGGCGGGAAGCTTGACAGGTTGGATGCGTTCATTGAACTCAATGGGAACGGGCAGTTTAATCAGTGAGATGTCATTACTGAGAGTTGTGGGCTCCCATCCCGCGTGAACAATCACATTCTTGGTCTCAACAAATACAATCTGTTGTCCATTCTCCGTCTTGTTCAAGCGATTATAGGCACCCAGATAGACATCCACACCTTTGGTCAGAGCGTCAGTGCAATGAGCAGCGGTAACAACCCAACGATCGCTGATCAAGGAACCACCGCACCAGGCAGCGCCTCCATCAACGTAGAGCATTAGTCCCACCTGGTAGGGGAACTGAGCGGGCTTGGCAAGTGTACCCTTGGTAATGCGACCATCGGGTATACCATATCGATGGATCGGGGGCACCTCAACCTCAATGTCCATAGATTTGACGGACATCCAGTCCACGTCGGCGTTGACACCGATCACGGCGATTAACAGGAGAACCGTAGCACAAACGAATTTCATATTGACTTCAACTGAAGCTATTTGGTCAATTGGTTGCCCTTTTATAGCCGCATAGATCGAAATAGCCAGAAGTATATTTCGGATTACCTCTTATCTCGAATTAGGCAATACATTTGATTTACAATTGGAAAAAATAGTTAGTTTGGCAGTGATATTTGCAGAGCTTTTACACGTATAATTCGGATCATTGATAATGATGAGGGCGATAATAATGATAAGACGCGTGCTGCCGCCAAATGTCCATGAATTGGGTTTTTCAACTGCCTTCAGGGGAAAACCTGCAACTTTAACAAATTTATATTTTGATCTATGGGTTTTGAACTGCGATTGAACTGAGATTCAGTTATTTTCCAATGTAAATAATATAAATAAATATTGTTCAGCAAGAGGTTCTAATTAGTTTGGCGACATGTTTGGGCATATACAATAAAAAGTGCTAAAAAACTGCATATTTCACAATCGAATGTAATATCGAATTGTTTTGACTGATTTTGTTTTCGAATTAGAAAATATATTTCAGTAGAATACATTTCATTAAATTATTTCGTACTGTGCACTTAACTTCTAGATTACCTAGAACAAAAGATACGATTGATAAGAACCACAAACATTTCCGAGCTTTTTTTTATGGGTGTAAATAAATCGTTCCTTGAAATCAAACCTTATCGAAGCCCCTTTCTATTAAGCCAATATAAAATAATACATTATGATCCAAATGATCATTACTTACACTCACTTCCTTACACCTAATTCACATATAAATTGACTTTTAATTAAACGCTTTTTGTTTTTGCCCACAGTAACTGTTTAGCTCATTATGCACTTTTATTCGCTTGGGTATAAAAATAACACTTAATAGACAACAACAACGGCAGAGAACTAAGAATTAAAACGGAAATGGTTTTAATACAAAAATATTTGTTTGTTCAATTGAAGGTTACATTAATCTAAGTACACAGAAACAAAACCCACAGATGCAAAATTAATCAAATCGCTTTTTGAATGCTCTAGGTTAAGCAAATTTTGAAATAAAAGAAAACAGAGAACTTTGAGTTGTTTTGAAATAAATTTGTAAGTATTATAATAATTTTTAAACGTTTGATCTCTCAAAATAAAAAAGTTATATTAATCTGAGGTTGTTTGTTTTTCTTCTTATTAAAATTGAATCATATTTGACCAATTTATAAACACATTAAGTGTGGTAGCTATACATATTCATATTTGAATTTTACATATATTTATTGCCAAAATAAGATTAACTTGTTAATATTTAAGACATATAAATCGTTTAAGTATACGAGTATATGTTTTATCAGTTATAAGGCATAATAAAAATGTATTCCCGGGCAACAATAATCTGTCACATGTTTACTCATCAATTAGCTGGATAATTTTAAGATCTGGCGAAATAAACGTATGTCGTATGTATGTACATTCTAAAATTTGATCCGAACAAATATATCAAATGACACCTGCCAGCAGGTTTGAGCATGCGAACAAAACCAAATCAAATAATTAGCCATATGATGCTATTTAGATCTCAATCGATCTCAAATTTCAACTAGTTCTCCATCAGTTCAAGTGCGGGGTGCTATGAACTCAACCGAGAGACTGAAACTGAGACTGAGACTGAGACTGAGACAGGGGCACAAACACTGTCCTTGGATTTGCTGCAAACGGCGCTAATTAAAACATTAAATGCGTAGCAAACTAACGAATTGTAACTAAATTATAAATAAAAAATGAACACACACACCTGAAACTGAATTTGAAACTAAAACAAGATTAAACTGGATATTAGCAGCGCTTTACAGTAATAAATACTTTCGCAATGGTAATCAGAATATCACAATTAATAATGCTTGACTTTAAGATATCTATATTCCAAGTCTGCAATTTTAGTAAACATATTGTATTTATAAATGTAACTAAATGTTCTTCTCTTTCAAACTATCTATTTTATTTATGCAAATTATTTAAAACCAAGACACATGTTTAAAGAAACAGTCAAGTGGTAATCCAATTTATAGATCATAAAAGTAACTGCCATAAACAAATGTATCTAGCTATAAAATCTAAAACAAATAAATATTAGTCATATGTGTACGCATAAATCGACTTCTGTGGAATATAATTAATATTATTAATGTTAACGGGGTACAACAAGAACATGTTTTAAATGAAGCTTTAGCTGTCGGTTAATAATTCGCACAAATAATATATATCAGATTCCAGATACGACTAATTATACAAACATACCTGTAAGATTGTGTTTATATCTTAAAAACACACATTTCAAAACTGGAGGCAAATGCAAGGAAATAAATATGATATTCACATCTCAGTTCGGATTCACTTTTATTTTAGAGCATTTTATTGGACTGGGTGGCTCAGGGTGTGTGTTGTGTGTGTGTGTGTGTGTGTGTGTGAGTCAACAGGCGCCTATGACAGCTGCCTCAAGGGGTTAATTCCCCGTATTTTCTGTTATACAGTATATATCTGTATATATATACAGATTATAACTTATACTTACTTATCAAATCAAATATGAATGGTGTGTCTGACGTTTAAGAGTTTGTTGTCTTCAATGTTAATTGACCATTTGGCATTTTTTGTTGCATTGTTACGCATATTTTTTGTGTGATTCACTTGAACACCCGCTCTTCCGAGGCTGGGAGCGTCGCCTCGGTCATTTGTCGTATTGGCAAAATACCTAAAAATAATCTACCAAAGATGAGCCGCTGGACCATTAGGATCGATTCCAATTGAATCGAATCGAACCGAACCGGTTTACCAGCTGTGCGAAACAGCTGTTTAACTTTCGCTGCCGGCACTTGCCATTTCTTGTTCTTAACGACAAGTGCAGCTAACAAAGCTTGCCGCTTGACAATCGATTGAATCGGCTAAACTGAGGTGGCTTACTGTCTGGGCTTACTACTGTCAGCTGGCTTTGTGGTTTGGGCTTGCTGGCTTGCTGGCTGATATATAAACGCCATCCGGCGCGCGTGCTCAGTTCAGTTGAAGAACATTAACGGAAACGCGCGCGTGCGCCGTCAGCTCTCGAGTTCGGTCTTTTTTGGCATTTAACTTTGATTATCGCCGAGTGAATTTCTTTTGTAACTACAAAGCTCTAAGCTCGACAAGTCTCTATATATATTGTGACATAGATACATCAAGGTCGAGTACGACAACAACAACAGCAACTACAACTACAACTACAAGTACAACTGCAACAATAACTACAGTGAACATGGAAGGTCAAGCCAAACAAGCATACTTCGTCAATGAAGCATATAATCACGAAGAGCAGCCACATGGAGCGGGTGGAGGAGGCGCCACCGCGTCTGACAATTTGCCACGACGTCGCAGCGGTGGCAACACAAAGGAGCTGCAACTGAATGTATCCACTAAAAAATCACAAGATCTGCCAGATACTCCCACTGCGCAGACCATTGATTTTGATGACATTCTGCCAATGATTGGCGAATTTGGACGATATCAGAAGATACTGTTTCTCTGCATGATTCCCTTCTCGTTCTTTGTGGCCTTTGTCTACTTCTCGCAAATCTTTCTCACGCTCGTACCCGAACAGCATTGGTGTCATGTCCCCGAACTGGATGCCCTAGATGTTGAAGCCAGGTGAGTTCAATACGAGTTCTAAATGTGAATGGATGATTCATGCCTATCGTGAAATCCTAACTCAACGGGCTTTCCCGTCCAAGGTGAATTTGGCAACAAAGCAAAACAAATCAACGTCATCGTCGTCGTCGTCGTCGTCGTCGTCGCCACTCGCGGCTCCAAAACCTGGTCAAATCTACTTTAGCTCCAACTTGCAAATTCACGTAATCGCCTTGTGTGTGTGTGTGTGTGTGTGTGTGTGTGTTGTGTGTGTGTGTGTGTGTGTGATTGTGGGGGTATCCAAAAGTAATGACTTTATAAAAGTTGATATATACGAAGCGTTAATTGCTACAGTAGTTAAAATACATACTATAATATTCAAGCAAAACACTTTCAGTTAGTCGGAATGTCGTTTGCATCCAATTAGAAGCGAGTGAGCATAATTTAATGTTTTATATGTGAATCTTATGTTAATTTCAAATTGTTGATGGCTTTTATTTTTATGATAATCGTTCTGAATGGTAAGCTTCCGAAAGAAGTAACTCTTGACTCGCAAATCATCGAAAATTCTATTGAAACCGTTACATTTTACTAAACTATTGAGGAAATCCCTCAAGTGGAAATATAATCCACTGAATTAAATTATTATTAAGCTTTAAAATACATCTTTGACCTTGAAAAGAATTATAAAACTAAAGAATAAAGCCAAGAACTTTGAAGAACAAAAGTCAAAATAAAGGTTAAAGTTATATTCTTTAAAAAATTAGAATGCCTTAAAAATTATGAACATAATTTGTAGTAATTTGTGTAGTAAGATAAATCAATAGATTGCCGAATACTCATTTGAATAGTCATAGCTTGAATCCACATTAGATATTTAAGATTCAAATATTGTACATTTGAAATGATATTGAGCAACATGTTAAGGATTAATTAACAAACGGAGATACGTGTATATTTAAACTGACCTAATACAGCCTAAAATGTTGTAAAAGCAATCCTAATTAAATTGTATATATTAGATTGAAATATTTCAATGGAATTGTCGCTTGTCAGCCGGAAATAAATGTGCGTTTTGCAAATATTTTCTGGAGCTATGCGGTTCCGTAAACTTTCACAAAGGCCAATTTTGATCGATTATTTACTTGAACTATTTAGATTGACTTTGATTGGCAGTTATTGAATTATTGCCTTGAAATCGACCGGTTTGGATTAGCGTGCCCTAACTGAGTTGTTACCAGAGTTTAAAATCGAACAGATATTCGATTTCTTTGTACTATTCTAAGCAATTGCTGGCAATTCTTAGCCAAATTATATTTATAAAACGTGTTTTGCAGTAGCAGCAGCAAAATGATTTTCAATTCAAATCGAAACTACATAAAAATGAAAACACAACGCAAACGAAATAAATTCGAGTGTTCTGACCGAAGTCATTAACTCGTCTACGCGCTATAAGTTGGCTTAGAATGCTGACTAACCTTGTGCCATGATTGCCATGATTGGTTTTTAAGTAAGGCGTCGGCTTAATAAGGCAAAGAACCTTAAGAGCAGGCATCTCACACAAGGGGTAAGGCTACCTTGGAGAGGGTGAGAGTGAGGGCAGTCAATGCGAAGGCAAATACAAATACAAATACAAATTCAAATACAGTGGCAGTTAGATAAGCAGCCAACTCAAAGTGGGCAGCGGGAAGGGACGTCTAATTAGCGGCGAATGTTGCGACAGCTACAACAACAACAACAACAACAAGAGACGCACAAGTGAAATAATCGTGGTAGCAACAACTACAACACAGACTGTAAATATTAACTAAATAACTGACTATCTAATGTTGTGTGGCGACGCCAAACACAAGCTTCAACTTACCGCAATCAAAGGAGAAAGAAAGAGAAGGAGAGAGACAGAAAGTTGCATGTAGCCGCTTAAATACTCTTATATTATATTCTTATATTCGTATAGTCCAAACGAAAGTCTTTAAACAGTATAAGAGTGTAACTAAGTACTAGTTTCATTTGATTAAACAATTATATGTGCAGTAATTGAGGTTTAATTTAATTAAACAACTAATTGTGCACCAGTTTACAAGTTTAACCTAAGCTCAATAAAGTTCTAATCAGGAAATCACTGCACAAGTTAACTTATTTGAATCTCAAAGAATGTTACACTAAAAAAAAAACGTTTCAGTTGAAAATTGTAAGCAAAATCTATATTGTATAATTGTGTTTTTGTATTTTGCTTATAGTTTATTAGTACACTTTCTAAGTAAAGCTCTGAAAGAATTTCACAACAAATTAATGGTTAATTCAAATCAATCATTAAAAATCTCTACTTTGTCATGTTTTCGTCACATACATTCGTTTTTTAGACATTAAATAATTTAATTAATTTATCCCTAGTATTCAAAAAAACTAATATATTATTTACAGAAGATTATCAGGTGTTAATTGAGTTGTGGCTAATGTCATGATTGCCAAACAATGCCGAATACTAGTTTTGTAGGAATAGTAGATAGTAAATTTCCAGATATAATTATCAATAAAACCATCCAGTCTTTTTACGTATTTTTTATGTAGCTACTTGACCTATAGAATCTCTTGGCTTGTCCAGTTTGGTAGAGTAAATCCATCAATCAGTTTGTCATTAAATTGGCAATTAAACAGAAACAAACTTTGATCATTTCCCACATGACATATCAATGTTTAGTTATAAATATAGTTAAATCTTGAGAGAGAGAGAGAGGGGGCAACAATCAATCTTGCATGGTGTATAATTTAAGACAAAAGTACAGACATATGCATACAACTTCTCGCACTCGTATGTGTTAAAGTACACGTACAAATAGACAGCGGATCTTGTCAAGATCATGAGATAATTATGCTGTCTATGGTCTTTTGTGATTGGGGCTGAAGCCGAGGGGCGAGACTTTTGGAGCTGAGAACGACGACAATGCCCGTACTGACCCTGATAAGTTAATGACTCCGGCAAGTTGAAAATTTAAAAGTCAAGACTAATCCCTAATTGTGGCACCTTTCGCCACTCTCTCGACTCCCACAGATTGGCGCTTTCGATACCCATGGTGAGGGGAGAGTACAACAATTGCTACATGTACGATGTCAACTATACGGAAGTGCTCGCCAAGGGGATGATCATGGCGGATCCCAAGTGGCCGCAGGTCAAGTGTCGCAATGGCTGGTCCTACAACTTTACGGAGATTCCCTATTCCACGGTGGCTACGGAACAGAACTGGGTCTGCGATGATGCTGCTCTGCCGACTTATGCCCAATCTATATTCTTCTTGGGTGCCATTGTTGGAGGATTGCTCTTCGGTTGGGTGGCAGATCGTTTTGGCCGCATTCCAGCCCTGATCAGCTGCAATCTGGTGGGCCTTGTGGCAGGCGTGGCAACGGCGTTTGTCAACAACTTCTGGCAGTTTGCCACCATGCGTTTCTTTGTGGGATTTGCCTTCGACAATTGCTTCACCATGATGTACATATTGGGTAAGTGAAACTTGCAAACTTGGCTAACCTTGAATAGCAATCAACTCTATGCTCATACATATTTTCCTTTGTCAGTGCTGGAGTATGTGGGTCCCAAGTATCGCACCTTTGTTGCCAACATGTCCATTGCCATCTTCTTTACGGGCGCCGCTTGTCTCTTGCCATGGATTGCCTACTATGTTGCGGATTGGAAGCTGTTGACGATTGTCACCTCGGCACCACTGTTGCTCGTGGTGTTGACGCCTCTCGTTGTGCCCGAGTCAGCGCGTTGGCTGGTCTCCCAGGGTCAGGTGGATAAAGCCATATCCATACTCAAGAAGCTGGAGAAGCGCAATGGTCGTCAGGTGCCGGCGCAAACCTATAAGATTTTCGGCGACAGCTGCAAGCGCATGCGGGATCAGGAGCAGGCACAGAATGCCAGCTACTCCGTCTTGGATCTGTTCAAGTCACCGCGCCTACGACGTACCACGTTGCTCCTAATTGTTATCTGGATGGCCATTTCTCTGGTTTTTGATGGTCATGTGCGTAATGTGGGTTCCTTGGGTCTGGACATCTTCTTCACCTTCACCGTGGCCAGTTTTACGGAGCTGCCCGCTGATACGCTTCTGACCGTAATCCTGGATCGTTTTGGACGTCGCTGGCTTGCTTGCGGATCGATGGTTGCCAGTGGCATCTTCAGTCTCTTGGCCACTGTGGTGCCCGTGGGCGTCTACTCCGCGGCATTGGCCATCATGGGCCGCTTCTTTGTCAACATCAGCTACAACATTGGTCTGCAGTATGCGGCCGAGATCCTGCCAACGGTGGTGCGTGCCCAGGGTGTGGCCTTTATACACATCATGGGATACGTGGCCAGCATCATTGCACCCTTTGTGGTGTACTTGGCCAACGTATCGGCGGCTCTGCCTTTGATCATTTTGGGACTGCTGGGCATTATCGGTGGCTTGCTATCGTTGCTGCTGCCCGAGACACTGCATCATGATCTGCCGCAGACGTTGAGTGATGGCGAGGAATTTGGACGTGGTCAGAGTATTTGGGATTTCCCCTGTCTAGCCAAGCAGCTAGACGAAGATGACAACAAGTGCAACACAGATGTGGAGGAGGTGCGCTCTCAGGCCTTTGTGCGTGGCACACAAACCGGTGCCTCCCTCAATGCTTCGACGCGAGGGGAACTACGCTCAAGTATCTTACGGCGATCCATTCAATCTCGAAGCTCTACCAAGTTGTAAGAACCGCAACATGTGAATAATAGAATAGGATATTCAGCAACGAATCATCAGTAATTATTGTTATGCATTTTCATAAGTTTGCTTAATTTAAGTGATTTATCCAACAATGTGATATTAATTTTAAGTGATTTCGTAGCCATTTGGCCTAAATAAAAAACTTTAACGATCAACATTTGAATTATATTTAACGAAACTGAATATGAAAGCGCCATCTGTCGATAACAAATTGGAATCATACCCTCCGTTAGTTCCCTTACCAGACGTTAGAGGGCTAACTAAATTGATCAAAAAATGTAACTACGCCCAATATAATTTTGTTTCAGTTTTTTTGTTAGCAAAACCTTACCAGTTTATTAATAATTTTATTTTGATTAATTTAATCCGCAAATCCAACAATATTGAATAAAAATCCATCTTTAAAATTAAAGCAATTTCAAAACTGAATCCTTTTGAAAACTGATCACCATCTTACGGTTCAAGGTTGCCACCCAGTTGTAACTACATCTTGAAGATCTCGAGTTGGCGGGCAATTTAAATGCAAAAATTCAAATAACAAACTCTTGTTTAAAAAGCATTAAATACAATTATGATAAATCCAAATTTGAAATCAAATTAAATATAGGAACTTGTCATAGGCCATTTGAGAAAGTAGTTAAAAGGGCAATTTTTTTTAAATTTCTATTTTTAATTATACATTTTATATAGTGAGAGAGTTTCAATATAGGAAATTAATACCCAAATAAATATAATTTAAGAGCAAACCGACAATCTCATTTGCGACACTCGAAAGTGGGATAAAGTTTTATAGTGCAAACAATTATCAGTTGCCAATTTGTTGTCTGTTTGTTATCTGTGATGTTGGAATTCTATGAAATGCCAATGCAAATATCCGACCGACTTAACTACAAATAAAAACCGCGCGAAAATGGGCTTTATAAGAGGATCGCTGAGTCGGATCGTGAGTAATCGTAGCCATAATGAAGATGGCAGCTTATCTAGTGTTGCTTCTTGGACTCACTCTCGTTAGGTGGGGACACATTGTCTACCTCTAGAAGCAGCAGCAAGCTGCTCGCAGTCCTTAATTCCTCTGCTCCAGCATTTGATGTGGTGCTTCACATCAATGTGTTGCCTGCTGAGCAGTCTGCTCCACTGAAAATTGCCGGGAATTCAATGGATCTGGAGTCCATTATCCGTGCCGAGGTCAATGGCGACTGGCAGCGAGCTCGTGCAGTGTTGCTTTTGGCAAGTGAGGCACGGACTTTGGATCTGAAGCATGCCATCTATGAGGCACTGTGGATGGAGCTGCAGCATACAAAGCAAATCCATGATCCTCTCAAGATTCTGGATTTCTATGAGCACCTCGAACAGGAGGAGGATGTGCCTTCAGAGTTATTGGAGAGTGTCTACCACGCTTTTGTCTCGCGCAGTGCTCAGTTGCTATCGGCTCCCTTCTTCACCTACAGTCGTAGTGCGAACTTTCCTCTGGTCACCAACCTGTTGCAACGTCTCACATTGAGCACATTGGATTATCTTCGTGATATACTGGAGGCTCTTTTTGATGTGGTGTTATCTCTGGAATCCACACTCAGTGTGGTGCAGCGGTTGGGCAATCTTAGCGCCAGTTTAACTCAATTATCCTTGGCCAACTTGCAACTGACCAAGCGAGCTGAGTTCCAGCTAGATCCCACTGCACAGCCAGCCTTGCAGGATAATGTACGTCAACTGTTGAACCATGCAAATTATAGCCAAGAAGTGGAGCTTTCCTTGCGCCTGGACGTATACGCACTGTTGCCTTCGGATGAGCGTATCTTGTACACCGCCCAGAAGGTGTGCCTGCACAACATCACCGATGACAATGCCTACCTCTATGAGTGCCCACAAACTTATCTGATCTGCTCCAATGAACGGGATTCCAAGAAGGCGGCTTACTATGTACAGCGTGGAAATGGAAATGAAGGCGCTAATGACGGCATACAATTTGCCTTCTATAGCGACTATTGGCGTAATCGTTATATCGCCATAGAGTCCAGCAATCAAACAGCCGGAAATTCTATCTTAAAGAACGTTTACAGTCGCAATAGCATCACTTGGTGGCGTGTTGTTCAGGTTGAGGGCGGAGGCGTGGCACTCTACGATGCGGCCACATCTAGTTCGGTGCTTTGTGGCGGGAATCCTCAGTACTGGGACAGCGAGGAGCGATATGTTTATACACGCAGTGCTCTGAAATTTGCAGAAAATCACTGGGAGTGCATATGGGGCATAGAGGATTGCAGTGATGCAGCCTAAAAACAGCACACTTTCCAATTAAATTCCATTTTTACAAATGAAGGAAAATGCATTAAAATATTGAACATTGTTTTCTAACTGTAATAGTTATGCTTGTGACTTAACGGTAACTCAAAAGGTTTGGAGGCTTTTCCATTCGTATTAAAATAAATGAAATTTTATAATTGAAACAAATGCATGATTTATTTATTAATGGAATTGTGGTACAATCTGAATGTACATTTAAGCTAATCTGTCTAATTTTCTGATAAATAATTATTGTCTGTGAACGTTCGTAAGGCACAAGAGAATTGAAGATGTTGTGAATTGACTACTTCTGTATAAAATCCCAGGGTATACAAACGATGCCATCGGTGAGCACAGAATAATAGTGGGATATGTGCAGCTTGAGATGTTCAAAATGTTGCGGTCGGCACAGGCGTAGATCAGTCAGCGCCGATATCATTTTATCCGGAGTCACAGCGTCATCTTTGGTTAAGGCCTGCAACTTGAGCTCTCGAATACATTCCTCAATTAGATTCTGTTCGAGATATTTATCCGTGGCATATTTTGTCATACGCTCGCGTGCCAATTTCATATTTTGTGTGATGAAATCGACGAGTATGGCACCGGGGCATGTGGCGGGCGTAATAAACTGTCCAGTTGGACTGACCATTAACGGACCTGCCTCTGACTCGACAACAATCGTAAACTCCTGCAACATTGCTGGCCATTTATCCGGGTACGATTGTTTACTAAGGAAATCATTTAGCGAGGTCGTCACTTTCATGAGGTAGTTGGCATAACCACGTGCTTGTGTCTTGGGCATAAACTTTCGGCGACCGATCTGAATGCCCCGCAACACCTGAGAGAGTGCCAGCTCATAAAGCGGCACCACATTGAGGTATGTGTCGTGCTGTGGAATGTTTTTGATAAAGTCAATCCAGTTGCTCTGCACGTCGCCGGTGAAAAGCATAACGTAACCCTCGAGACTAACGCCAGTAAACGGTGCAAAAACTACAACTCTGTTCCGTAATGTGCTCAGCTCTGCGCGATGGGTTTGGGCAAGGCGTTGTAGTGATTTGAGGCAGCCACGATAATGCTCAATGTTCCAACCACATTCATAACGAACGTCGCTCAGTTCAAGATCCTTCACCAGCACATTTTTCAGCTTGTCAATCTCGACTTCCAGATCAGCCGTGTCCTTGGTGCGCTGTATTGCCGTGGCAGCGTTCTCGGCCAACCAAGTGGACAGATCTGGACGGGTACTAGCAGCTTCCTATGGAAACAAAGGGAACACATTTTAAGAGATTATGTAAATATTTAAAACGAACTTATTTACATTCTGAACGCGCCTCTCGAACTCTGCAAACTCCATGTTATAATGATAATCTTGGCTGGGTCGAGTAGCCATGCTCTCTTGTGGTTTTTGCTTCATCGCTGGCTTTACTGTTTTGATGTAATCAGTAGAAAGATTGCACGACTCAAGTAGATTCTGGATAAATCTTTGAGGATCCCGTGTTTCTTTATCCATTCGAATTTGCACTAGCTTAAAACTATCTCTTTTCTTTGTACTCGTGCCTTCGCGCACATAAAACTTGAGCACCTTTGCGTCCTCATTGAGATAGCTGTGTTGATAGAGCGCCTCCAGATGTGCACTGAGCAG
Organism: Drosophila sp. st01m; assembly: GCA_018901795.1. Lineage (NCBI taxonomy): Eukaryota > Metazoa > Arthropoda > Insecta > Diptera > Drosophilidae > Drosophila > Drosophila sp. st01m. The sequence continues at coordinate 18,536,397 of JAEIFG010001637.1, forward strand.
TTTCAGTGAATTCTCGTTGGTCTGCCTTTGTTCCGGATGCTGTCCGAACAGATCCGGATGTACCGCAAAGTAAAAGGGACGCAGTGCCGTCGTCAAATCGTGGCTCAAAGCTCGTCGTACAATCTGAAATTTATGAATGGAAGGCGCCTTAAAGGAGTGCGACAATGGCCATTTCGCCGCCCAGACGCAAAGCTGTTGGCATTACGTAACCACTAGAGCAGCACGCTGCTCGTCTGATCTGCGGTCACACACATCCGAACACGAAATACAAATAACCTCGACTGTTCTTTACTCAAAATTTGATTTACAAGTAAAAATTATTCCACTTTGGCTACTCAGCTGATCACATATATACAAATACATTTAGCAGTGTTGTAAAATGTCAAGTTAATTATACTTTGTGTATTTAATAGGACCATACGGTGTTCAAGCAGAATTTTAAATAGCTACTATGAACTTAAGCTCAGTTATCAATTTTTTTATGAATTAGATTAACATTCACTAATGGTAAGGTAAGCTATTTCAATTTTGGAACATCCGTGAACTGCATACCTATTTTCAAAATATACTCCAGCTTTTAACAAGCTGGCAACGCTTCATCGACAGAGTTTTCATCGCAGCAAAAATTGAATCAGCTGTAAATAAATTTGTTTTCCATTTCGCAAGTGTTTATTTTACTCATTACTTTAAAATACAACGCCCACAATGTCCACTTACTACTTTGTAATTGTTGGCCACAACGACAATCCCATATACGAGAAGGAGTTTAGCACCGTTAATAAAGAACAGCGCGTAAGCAGATTCTTATTAAATGGATGTTGTTCCACTAATAATTTATATTTGCAGAAGGAGGATCAGAGGCATCTTAGCCAATTTATAGCCCATGCAGCGTTGGATCTGGTCGACGAGCACAAATGGAAGACAGCAAATATGCAGTTAAAGTCAATAGATCGCTTCAATCAATGGTTTGTGTCCGCTTTCATCACCGCTTCCCAGATTCGCTTCATTATTGTCCACGACAACAAAAACGACGAGGGAATCAAAAACTTTTTCAATGAAATGTACGAAACGTACATTAAACATTCCATGAACGCATTCTACAAGATAAATACTCTGATTAAGTCGCCCATGTTTGAGAAGAAATCTGAAATCTTTGGTCGCAAGTATTTGTTATCGTAATTTTGTGTTGTAGATAATAGAATATAAATAGAATGTATTAATTTGATTTTAATTTATTTAGAAAACCAGTCTAATGACACAAAAATAGCTTAACTTTCAATGGATTTCTTCAATTCTCATTATTCAATGCGTCTTCGAATCAAATCTAAAACGATTTAACGCTATACTTGGCTCGTCGGACCCTTTACAATTCCAATAGGAGCTGTTGTCTAAACTATGTAAAATGTGTGGTTGTTGGATGAACGCATGGAACGCATGGATTGATATTAAAGCGACTATGTTGTACGGAATTGTAGTGGGTGGAAAAGAATCTCTTAAAGTGTTGTTCCAATACAAGAGACGCGCGTCATAAGTGACTTAATGCTTCTTATTCTTGCCATAGCGCTCATATTTGCTCTTCGACGAATGCCACAGGATGAGGGGAATGGCCAGAGATGGCAGCGTCATTATTGCGAAGGCCACCCAGTCAAAGCAGTGCGATGAAAAACGCTTGTTGTACTCGTTCAGGTTGACAATGCCTCCCTCTCCAGGCTCGGAGCTAATTGCCAGTTGAAGCTGCAGAATACATAAATTAGCAACATAAATTAAAAAAGCCATCATTAATGGTTTACCGTCTCGGCTTCCTCGACGGGCTTGTAGGACACCTCGGCGGCCGTGAAGTTGAAGTAACCAAAGGCCTTGGGACGCACAACTAGCACATGGGTGAAATTGGTCTGAGGAGCAATACGTTCTACGGTAGCTGTGGGTTGGCCACCAACAACCTCAAATGCCTCTGGGTGGAAGCCGTTGTCAACCAGTTGCACATTTGTGGCAGCCCCATTGCCAACATTGAAGATTGTGTAGCGCACAAGAAGATCACTCTTCTCAACCAAATATTTGTTAAGTATTTGCTTGGAGACCAGCAGACGGGCGCGTGTCTCGTCCTCTGAGACACAAACGCTGAGCACAGCGAATAGGGCGCACAAGGCTAACGTTTTTCTGAACATGCTGCAAGATAAAAATTTTTTAACGTTTCACTTTTTTTTGTTGACGTGGAAGGGCCGACTGATGTGAAATGAAAGCGGCCAAATTCAATTATTCAAATTATGCTCGATGTTAACACAAAAGCAATGAATAGCAACTTTTTAATCACAGTAAAACCTATTAATATTTTTTCTTAACAACTTACACGAATTGTTGTTACTTAATTTGCAGCTATTTTAATAAAACTAACTAAACGCAAGCGACTACGGCGGCTGCTTTCTCGTGGCTGGCTACTTCGTGACGTGTAAACTGTCGGCTGTCAAACTTCGTATGAGTACAGAGTTGTACAGACGCGACCGAGTGTTGTGAAAGTTTATTATCGATATCGATACCCGAATGCTCGCGACAGCGACAGCAGCAACACTATTTGCACAGCTGAGAGACAACAAAACAATAACAAACCGTCAACTAATATATTTATGTTTTCGCACGTAGTTTTTTAATTACTACTTATAGCTTTTAATATACTTTAACATTGTATAAGTTTTTTCATTTAACAACTGGGGCAACTTTGTTGACAATGTGTGGGTGGAAATTGTTGCCGGCATTTATGAATGCCCTTGAATGACATTGTCACCCTACACGATGCGGCGACACATATGCGCTCCTTTCCCTATTCATTTTTGAAATTAAAAAATTGTACTAAAATATATAATTGCTATTATTTTAAACCCTTGCCGATAATAATGACAACGCAATTTAATGAAATAGCAGAAGAGCTGATAAGTGTGACGATTTGTTTTGCACGCCCTCATCATGATAGAGCTTATCAGAGTCGTTACAGCCGGTTTGTACGCTTATCAAAACGGCGCAAAGCAGCAGCTCAGTTCAGTTTTCATCACACGCATTGGTAGTCGAAATTCAACCAGCAGCTGGAAAAGTAAAGTTAGAATGTCCTTAAGCGTGGAAACAGTGCAAACAACGCCCTTTGAAGGCCAGAAACCAGGCACCAGCGGGTTTACGCAAAAAAGTGAGAACAGAATCCACAAGGGATCTCAGTGATCCTTATATCTGACTGATCTTTGCAGGTAAAAGTGTTCACTCAACCAAACTACACAGAGAACTTTGTGCAATGCATTTTGGACGCAAATGGTACTGCCCTGGCAGGTTCCACGATTGTCGTTGGCGGTGATGGACGTTACTACTGCAAGGAAGCCGCAGAGCTCATCGTGCGCATCTCTGCTGGAAATGGCATTGCCAAGCTGCTGGTCGGACAAAATGGAATACTCTCGACGCCCGCCGTCTCCAGTCTTATACGTCACAACAAGGCATTGGGTAGGTGGCGTTACTTAATCACCATATACAGATGCATGTTATTCCCCTCTAGGCATAAATTGATAATAAGTGGCGTTTGTCTACAAAAATAACATTTGAATACTTATTAAGTAGAAATGCAAATCTCAAGGTCAATAGAAACACAACTTTTGCACCACTTTTGCAAGAAAATCAAGCCAACAAGCGTTTAAAATTAAAAAAAAATTTTGCTTCCTAAAGAAAGACTTCAATTAATTTTTCTTTTTAAAAATACTCTTATTTAAAATATTTATTTTTATAAACATAAATACCATTCTATTTTAAATTTGAGAGCAATAACACCAGTTTAAAAAAAATTATTAATTTTCTAAAGTGCTTTTAAGTAAGATTCCATACACAATAAACATTAGGTTGAAGTAATTATTTATTTTGCAAACAAACACTTATTTTGTAATTTAATTTTTCCTAAATTGAATGGGTTCCATTTATATTTAGGTGGCATTGTCCTGACCGCCTCCCATAATCCCGGTGGCCCGGAGAATGATTTTGGCATCAAGTTCAACTGTGAAAATGGTGGCCCAGCTCCAGATGCTTTTACCAATAACATTTACAAGCTGTCAACTGAGATTAAGAACTACAAGTTGGTGCGTGGCCTGCAGATTGACATCTCCAAGGTGGGCGTGACCACGTATGATGTTGCTGGCAAACCATTTGTAGTTGAGGTCATTGATTCGGTGGCTAACTATGTGCGTCTCATGGAGGAGATCTTTGATTTTGCCAAGCTGCGTGACTTTGTCAGCGGCAAGTCCAATGGCAAACCTTTGAAGATGCGCATTGACTCCATGAATGGCGTCACTGGCGCCTATGTGCGGGAGATATTCCTAAATCGTCTGGGTGCTTCGGAAGCATCGGTCGTGCACACTACTCCTTTGCCCGATTTTGGAGGACTGCATCCCGATCCGAATCTAACGTATGCAAAGGATCTGGTGGATACTGTGGCCAAGGGGGATTACGATATTGGCGCTGCCTTTGATGGCGATGGTGATCGCAACATGATCATTGGTAGCAAGGCCTTCTTTGTGACTCCTAGTGATTCTTTGGCCGTCATTGCACACTATTTGGAGGCGATACCCTATTTCCAGAAGAATGGCGTACAAGGCTTTGCACGCAGCATGCCTACCGCCTCCGCCGTAGATTTGGTGGGCAAGAAACTGGGCAAGGAGGTCTTTGAGGTCCCCACTGGATGGAAATACTTTGGCAATCTCATGGACGCCGGCCGACTGTGCCTGTGTGGCGAGGAGAGCTTCGGTACCGGCTCCAATCACATTCGTGAAAAGGACGGTATCTGGGCAGTGCTTGCCTGGATCTCCGTCATGCAGCATACTGACAAGAGCATCGAAGATATACTGAAGCAGCATTGGGCCAACTACGGACGCAACTACTTCACCCGTTACGACTACGAGGAGTGCGATCTCGAGCCCTGCAACGAGATGATGGCCACCATGGAGAAGAACATTACCGCAGCCGAATTTGTTGGAAAGAGTTTCTCCAGCGGCGGCAAGAACTACGAGGTCAAGCAGGCAGACAACTTTAGCTACACTGATCCCGTGGACAAGTCTTTGGCCACCAAGCAAGGATTGCGTATTGTCTTCGTCGATGGCAGCCGCATTGTGATGCGTCTCAGCGGCACAGGCAGCTCCGGTGCTACCGTGCGGTAAGTATTGCAGATTTATTTATTAATTTTTGCTTTATATTAAATTTTTGTATTTTAACTGCAGCTTGTATATCGACTCCTATGAGAGGGAAAATGTGCTAGGCCAGGCCAGTGTTATGCTGAAACCACTCATCGACATTGCTCTAGAAATCTCACAGCTGCCCAAGTTTACCGGACGCAGTGCACCCACAGTCATCACATAAATGGAACTCATAGAGGAATTAGCTTGTTTAACTGCCAATTTGACATCACATCCGATGTTCTTGTTGTTTTTCGAATCTATCCACTTGGCACCTCAGAAATTCCGTTTCAGCTTATACCAAAGTTTGGCAACAATTCAAGCAATAAAATTAGTTCAAGAATCCTCAATTTGTTATTTAATTTATATTCCCTAAATGTTTGCATGTACCAATTTTGTTTTACACAATCATAATTTTTTATTTAATTACACAAAGCAACAATAATGTCTTTATTATTCTGACCTATACAAAAATAACTTTTTCTGACCCAATGAAGCCCGGAACTTGACTTCGAATGTTAGTGAATGATTTAGTAATTCAATTTATTTTTTTATACGTAATATACGTTTACATATCTGTATTGTAAATTTAGATGATACAAGTTTTACTTGACAGGTGTTGCTAGATAATCGAACTCGCTTAGTATCATGTTGGGTATGCGCTGCTCCAGAACACTCAGTGGCAAGCGGGCCAAGCGCACAAATGCCTGCAGAAAGTGCAGCATGGTGACAACCTCAGGGCCCAACATCTCCTTATCTCTAAAATGGATGAAACGTTTATAGAGTGAGCTCACTTCCTTCCTTCAATTTATTTCTCTACTCACGTGAGTTGTGCTTCTGCAACTGTAACCACATACTGACTCATGTAGGAGATGTACAGCATTTTCACATTTCTATGAAATTGTTGAAGTACAGTGAGCAGTCCCATAATTAATGGCACGCAGTCTATACTATCTTTGAAGGATTTGGGCAGCAGGCTATCCGTGTTGCTTGAATGCTGCAATCGTCCAACGTGGGCAATGGTGAAAAGGAACAGAAACAAGGACATGTTGTGCGTATTCTTGGTGGTGACAAAGATCTGCTCCAGTGGATCATAATTCCCTGTATACTGGAGTATCTCCTGGAGTTCAGTCAACATACCCACGCCCTGTTCATCACACAATTTGCTGTTGCACGACAGCTCCAACATCAATGCGCTGTGAAAGAGAGACATGCTATTAATAAAAACCGGAAATAATGCTAGTCATTGTATCATTTACCGATTTAATGTATCCGTGGTGTTCTCCAGCAATTTGGCATCACACTTACTGCTAAAGCTGAGTTCACTGGCGATTTGCTGGCGCAGCAGCTGCTTGTGTCCCAGGGATAAAACCCAATCCAAGAGAGTGGGCCACACCTTTATCCAGCGTTGGGTATACCCCTGATAATACTTAATGGGCTGCTTGGCCAGCTCGCCGGGAAAGTCACGGGACTCCAGTTCCTTGGTCATGCTGCTCAAGGCATCACACCACATGCGATCCGATGTCAGATTCTTTTGCAGCTTGTCCAGATTGCGCTTTCAGTTCATCAGCCAGCATGTGGGCATAAAGGCGTTCCAGTCCTACCATGCCAGCTGGTGCCATTGCCTCGCGCAGGACACTAAAGAAACCGGAGCCAGCGAGAAACTCCGAATGTGGGGGACGCTTGTCATACCAGGTGCATTTAAGATCCAGAAAGATGGTCAGACGTGGCTCCGTGCAGCGTAGTATTTCATGTGCTAATCTTCCAATGAAATTGTTGGACTTGTTTGGATCACCGTGCAGAGGTAGAAAGTTGGGAATGGGTATGGTCTGAGATTGGAAGCGGGATTGCCACTCTTGCACCTTATTGTGGAGAAAGCAATTGCATTCCTTTTCCACATTATAGTTAATAATACGCTGCGATTCCTCCAGCAATATACGTAGTCCCTGCACCCGTAAGTAGTCTTCGATATACTCAAAGGATCTGCGATATCCCTCGATGGTCTTGGCAAGTGCCTGGAGTTTCTCCTGCAGCAGCTGAACGTTCGTTTTGCCCTTCTCTGGTGTAAAAATCAGTCCCAGATTGTAGGCATTGGCTAAATGATTGACCAGCTCTTTTCTAATGCCATCCTCCAACAACTGCTTGGGATCTAGCTCAATGACGCCGACTAATGTCTTCTTCATCATGAGAATTCCTTTGGTAAAGACCGCTATGGAATTGGTCCACTGTGCCACCTTAGAGCGCTCTTCAAACTGTGCATACTCCCGCAGCTTATCCTTCTCCAGGCGTGTGGGAAACTCCTTTGATAACATTCGTCAGCAGCTGTATAATCCTAGCCAGAATGCTGAACATCGTCTCGGGCACAATTTGTAGCACGCGTCGCAAGAAGTTAGCCAGCTCCGTGCTGTAATAGTTGGACACAGAGACAAGATCCTCGCTCTTGGCCTGATTAATGCGCATTAGCGGCACCTCCAAAGTGCTGGCCAGCTTCAGAAATACCGCTCGTATCCCAATAACTGCCCGTGGCTGACGCTTGATGTGATCTTGCATGATGCCAATGAAATCACGCTGAAGTAGTTGCCAGGCGTAGCTAAAGTCGCTGATCATCTGAATCTGAATTTCAATGTCCTCCTTGAGGTTGATTAACTGTGCAGCACAGAATAATAAGGGAAAAGTGATCATTTTTTAAATAATTATTATAATACATGATTTAATTCTTGAATTATATTATGAAAATTATTTTAAATTGTAAGTATTGTATTTGATTAAAATGTTGACGAGTTAAAGTTAAATAAAAATATAAATTTAATTATCTTGCATTGGTTTTTAGTTTTACCAAAAACTGAATATTTAAGGTATACCTTACCTGAGCCATGCGATTCAACAGATCCCGCGTCTCCTGTAACTGCTGTTTTACCAGCATATTCGCATGAAGATTGTGATATTCCTGAACTTCATCAAGTGCCTGCATTGCTTGAATGATCAATCGACCCGCCTTTTGTGGTTTGACAATGTCTAGTTTTGACAGACGCTGAGCCACCTGACCAAACCATTGTTGTAGCTGTGGATTGGCTTCAATTTTGGTCAACGGACGTGAACCTGCAAATGCTTCACTGAGTTCCTTCAGATATTGCATTGCCTCCTCGCGGTTACGGGTCCAGCGCTTCTCTCGATCTGTTTGCAGCTGCACTAGCATTTCTTTAACAGTCAACTCAAGTTGGCCACAGTTTAACAACAGATTGTAGAGCTTGGTCTGATCAAACTGCAGCTCCTGCAACAGCATTTGTTGCACTTGTGCCGCCGCCTGACCCGACACAACGAATACGGCGGGACTGGTGTGTAGAAAATGCCAACGGAGCAATACGTTAGCCTGTCGCATCAACACAATTATCTGGTTGGCATGCTCCAGCACAAAGGCTTCGTCTAAAACTCCTTCTCGCACAATCTCTTGGGTCTTTTGCAGCGTTTTCTGGAGTTGTTCCCGCTGCTGCTGGCAGAGCGTCTTAATGGCATTCGATGTCACAACATTGGATACTGCACTACTGGCGGCTTTAAAGTGCGCCCAGGCATCAATCAGATTGACGGTGATGCCCATATAAATAGACAACGTCCAGTTGTCGGAGAAGAACTTGTCCACAATCTCACGCATCTGGGAACCTTGCGTGTGCAACACTTGTGGCGAGAAATAGAGGCAAACGTAGAGCATGACAGCCTGTGTGGACATGGCAGTGCTGCGATGTGAGGGATGCGGATAGATGGCCAACTGATTGTAGATATCATCACATCGCAGCCGAGCCAACACCAAATCTATAAAGTTTTTATCGAAGCTAAAGCGCGCAAAATACGCCTCGGGATATTTTAGGACAGGCACGGGCACTGCCTGGTTTCCAGCAACCACAGTTTGAGACTGTGCCGGCTGGACATAGCCCGTAGAACGAAGAAGCAGGCAAACATCATGGATGTTGCTTTCATCCCCACTGGGCGTGGCATCTCCGCCGCTGTAGCGATAGTAGGCAATTAGCAGACGCTCTCGAACATCGCCAGGTATATGAAAGTCAAGGACGAGCAAAATAACGCCGTACAAATAAAGCGATTCGCACTGCAAACAAAATTAATAAATATTTCAATTGTTTTTTTTTAATGAACTTACTAGCAACTGTTTGCCCTCTTCATCCTGCAGCACCGTTTCCAGAGATTGTTGAATATAATAACCCGTGTTTAGCTCCTCAATGTACTGTTGCAAGTCCGTGGCATAATGATGAACACTCTGGAAAGCCAAATAAAAGCGCGTGATCAACTGCAGATGATTCGTTCGTGTTTCCAAGTCCAATTCGCTCATCTCCTAATGAAATACGTAATTTAAATATTTCTCTATTTGTTGAGCGTATTCTACTTACCGGACTCTGCTCAATCTTCTTTTCGTGCGCCTCTGCCACTTTAAAGTAGCTAAAATCCAATATAATTTCGCCATACTTTTGTCTATCGACTGTGGTTTCCAATCTGGTGAATCACACAGTTAATCTAAATTGTTTTTATCTAAAAATAAGACTTACCTGTATATGGTGGGCACGTATTCTTTAAGGCGGAGTATTTCGGCAACAATTGAGTTGCCTACGGATACGATGTTAAGCAAATTTTGTCCGCATGCATTGTTTTCCGAAAGAAATTCGCTCATTTTTGCAAAAACATCAAAACAACGGAACAGCTGTTCATTATTTACGCCCAAAGTTGCCTGCTGCCAACTTATTTTAAAAGCCCTGTCGCAACAAGAACAGATTGGCAGGCTTGGGCTTCAGATTTAAGTTCATTTTCATATTGTAATCAATTTCCAAAATGGGCTTATATATGAAACAATTTAGAAGCTATAACTGTAAAAAATTTCTGCTGAATTTCCGCTGAAGGATTGTCAAATTCTTGTATTTAACCAAATTAAACGTAGTTACACAACTTCTTCCACTGAGCAGTGCGAAAATTAATAATAATGTTTGAGTTTACTAATATCTATATCATTAAACTGTTTATTTTTGGAAATAAATGCCAATAAGCTAAAAACATTTAAATTGTCCGCCGCTTCGGATTGTGAGGAAAGTGTGACCACATTATCTAAAAGTATTAGATTAAAAAAAGGTGCTGGAAAAAAAGGAGCTGTTTCTGGCTGGTGAGCATTTTTACGTGCTCCTTTGAATAGCTATATAAAAATTACTAGTAGCAAAACAAAGTTAAAAAAAGTTAAACACTGAAAACAGTCAGAACAAGATAAAAAGTTATTTTGTTACACAGCACGGCAATTCAAAAATGATTTCGATAACAATCGAACGATGTTCGATTGCGTTGTGTCGATGACAATATGTTGAACGTTTACATGTGAATGTCCACGCGTCTGTCGCCGCGCATTTTTTTTTGCAAAACGCTCGTCTGGCGGAATTTGCAATATAAATGTGTTAAATTACTGAGTAAGACGGTCATATTAACTAAAAACGCATTAAGTTTTAACCGACATCATGTCGAGCTTTGTGCTAGATAAAGAATCATTTGTGCGGCGAATTAAGCGCCTCTACACAGAATGGAAGGTAAGTCTGAGTCTGACGCGGTTCCTGTCCCTGCCGGAGACACAATATCAGAGAGCTTATGAGGTTTTCCGGCTCCACGTTGTTTTGAGAATGACGCGAAGAATGACATTATAGTTTGTATAGGCAGAAATTTGCAAATATTGTGAAATTGCCTGTTTTATTTGATTAAGAAAATGTGAAACAAAAACAAATATAGTTAAAAATTAGGTTAGAATGCGGCATTTTAATTGCTATAATTTGTGAATCTGAAATATTGACAGGCGCCGAGCACTGGCCACGATGATGCGCTCAGTAATCTGGATTGCATTATGAGCGTGGTGGGCGTGGATGAAGATGTTATCTATTCAAAATCCATGGCCCTACAGCTCTGGCTGCTTGGCTACGAGCTCACGGACACAATTTCTGTGTTTGCCTCAGATGCCATTTATTTCCTAACCAGCAAAAAGAAAATTGAGTTCCTGAAGCAGGCCCAGAACATTAGCGAAGAGGGTGTTCCGGAAATTAAAGCTGCTTGTTCGCGATCGTGTAAGTATTCAAATCTTCAACTTATTCACATTCAGTTCTCAATAAAATTATTGTTAATAGACGGACAAAGATCAAGCCAACTTTGAAAAGCTTATCAAGACCATACAGAACTCCAAGAAGGGCAAAAGGCTTGGAGTTTTCACAAAGGATGCGTTCCCAGGCGAATTTAGCGAAGCCTGGAAAAAGATGCTGACGGGGGGCGAAATTTGATCATGTGGACATCAGCACGATTATTGCGTATTTGATGTGCCCCAAAGATGAGTCCGAGATAAGCAATATACGTAAAGCTTCATTGGTATCCATGGACATATTCAACAAGTATTTGAAGGATGAAATCATGGACATTATTGATTCTGATCGAGTAAGCAAAATTACCTAAAGAATAAGGAGTTAATTTGGATTAATCTTCTACTTTTTATACTTTCAGAAAGTCAAACATACTAAGCTGTCAGACGGCTGCGAAGCAGCTATTGGAGAGAAGAAGTACACCAGCGGTTTGGATCCCCGATTACTCGATATGGCCTATCCACCTATTATTCAATCCGGAGGCGCTTACAGTTTAAAATTCTCTGCAGCAGCCGATAAAAATCATTTGCATTTTGGCGTGATTGTTTGCTCGCTGGGCGCACGCTACAAATCTTACTGCTCTAATATTTCACGCACCTTTCTGGTGAATCCCACAGAAGCAATGCAGGAGAATTACACGTTTCTGGTAAACGTGCAGGAGGAAATACTCAAGCTGCTTATACCTAATGCCAAGCTCTGCGAAGTGTATGACACAACGCTGGCCTATGTAAAAAAGGAGAAGCCAAGCATGGTAGACAATCTAACCAAGAGCTTTGGCTTTGCCATGGGTCTGGAATTCCGCGAGAACTCAATTGTAATTGGACCCAAGTGCCAGGCGCTCATCAAAAAGAATATGGTCTTCAATTTGCACGTGGGCATATCGAATTTAACTAATCCTGATGCCGCCGACAAGGAAGGCAAGACCTATGCTCTGTTTATTGGCGACACTGTGTTGGTTGGTGATCAGACACCTGCCAGTGTGATGACACCGTCGAAAAAGAAAATCAAAAACGTTGGCATCTTTATTAAAGACGATGATGACGAGGAAGAGGATGTGGATGATAAGAAGACAACAAAGCCAGATCAAAGCACAGAGATATTAGGTCGCAGCAAGCGTAACGCAGTGTTAGACTCAAAGCTGCGCAATGAGATCAACACCGAAGAGAAACGTAAGGAGCATCAACGGGAGTTGGCTCAACAGTTGAATGAACGTGCTCGCGAGCGTCTGGCCAAGCAAGGCAACTCCAAGGAAGTGGAGAAGGTACGTAAGAACACCGTCTCTTACAAATCTATGAGCCAAATTCCACGAGAGCCGGAAGTTAAGGAGCTGAAACTGTATGTGGACAAGAAATACGAGACGGTCATAATGCCCGTCTTTGGCATTCAAGTGCCATTTCACATCTCCACCATAAAGAACATTTCTCAATCTGTGGAGGGCGAGTACACGTATCTGCGTATCAATTTCTTTCATCCTGGCGCCACAATGGGACGCAACGAGGGAGGTCTTTATCCTCAACCCGAGGCCACTTTTGTTAAGGAGGTGTAAGTTAAACGTTGTAGTCAGATAAATGATCTTATAATAATCATTTTATATTTTCAGCACCTATCGCAGTTCAAATGTTAAAGAGCACGGCGAGGTGACGGCTCCGTCTTCTAATTTGAACAACGCTTTTCGGTTAATTAAAGAGGTACAGAAACGCTTCAAGACACGTGAGGCAGAGGAGCGAGAAAAGGAGGATTTGGTCAAGCAAGATACGTTGATACTGTCGCAAAACAAGGGTAATCCCAAGCTGAAGGATCTATACATTCGTCCCAACATTGTAACCAAGCGCATGACCGGCAGCTTGGAAGCACACACCAATGGCTTCCGGTATATCTCTGTGCGTGGCGACAAAGTGGATATTCTGTACAACAATATTAAGAGCGCATTCTTTCAACCTTGTGATGGTGAAATGATTATTCTGTTGCATTTCCATCTCAAATACGCAATCATGTTTGGCAAAAAGAAGCATGTGGATGTTCAGTTCTACACGGAAGTGGGCGAGATTACTACAGATCTCGGCAAGCATCAGCACATGCACGATCGCGATGATCTGGCCGCCGAGCAGGCGGAGCGAGAGTTGCGCCACAAACTAAAGACGGCGTTCAAAAGTTTCTGCGAGAAGGTCGAAGCGATGACTAAGGCGCTGGTTGAATTTGATACACCCTTCCGTGAGCTGGGCTTTCCTGGTGCGCCCTTCCGCAGCACGGTCACACTACAGCCAACATCCGGATCATTGGTCAATCTTACAGAGTGGCCGCCATTTGTTATCACTTTGGACGATGTTGAATTGGTTCACTTTGAGCGCGTACAGTTCCATTTGCGAAACTTTGACATGATCTTTGTGTTCAAGGAGTACAACAAAAAGGTAGCCATGGTCAATGCCATTCCCATGAACATGCTGGATCACGTTAAGGAGTGGCTTAAGTAAGTAGTTAGTCCTGCTTATTGGTCGTTTGATTTCTATACAATATTATACAATTACAGTTCCTGCGATATTCGATATTCGGAAGGCGTTCAATCGCTCAACTGGCAGAAAATCATGAAGACCATTACCGATGATCCCGAAGGTTTCTTTGAGCAAGGAGGTTGGACATTTTTGGATCCCGAATCAGGCAGCGAAGCAGATAACGAATCTGCTGAGTCGGAAGAGGATGAAGCCTATAATCCAACAGACGCTGAGTCAGACGATGAGACCGATGAAGATGATTCCGAATACTCGGAGGCTTCCGAGGACGAAAGTGATGATAGCGATGGTAAGCATATTAGAACAGCAAAAATATATAAATTTATTAATTAAAATGTGATTTTTTTTAGAGCTGGGATCCGATGAAGAATCTGGCAAGGACTGGTCTGATTTGGAACGCGAAGCCGCTGAAGAGGATCGCAACAATGATTACAATACCGATGACAAGCGCAATGGCAAATTCGAATCGAAGAAGCACAGCAAGAGTTCCAAGCACAGGTATGCATAAAGAATTTACTACATTGTTAGTTGTTAATCCTACAGAGTGTATTCAAAATACCAATTCAAACAAATCCTCTCTTCTATTTATTTATTTATTTAATAACAACTCCGCATCACGCACACACACAGTCGTCGCGAGCGTGAGGAGCAGCGATCGTCGCACAGTAAAAAGCATAAGTCGAATTCCTCCTCTTCTTCACATTTAAAATCCTCCAGCTCCAAACATGGCAGCTCATCTAGGTTTGTTAACGTATTCATCTCACACACACATTCGCACAATTCACACACACTTTCACAGAATACAACATATCGCATATTTAATTATTATTCGTACTAAAGAAACATTGATTTTATTTTTATGAAGTTTTTTTTTATTAATTTTTTACTTTATTTAAAAAATATGTTATTTATTTTTATTTTATTTTGCTACTAATAATTTTTCACATTGACTTTAACTATAAAAATGACGAGATTGCTTAATTCTTAAATTTGTTTTTAGTATTTGAAATTAATGTTTTGAGATCTTGAAAAGAATGAAAGGACATCAGTTTTTGGTCTTTAATATTTTTTTTCCTATGTTGCCAAGAAAATTTTAATTCCAAATTTCAACTACCACGTAATAAATATGAAATGATAACTAAAATTAAATTAATAATTATAGTTGGACTTAACTTTTCTGCTTTCTATTGTATTATTTGTTAACAATTGTTAACGTTACATAATATTTTCCTTTTGGTTTTTTTTTTAACCGACTTCAATCAAGAAATTGATCTGCTTTTTGTATATTTTTCTACGAAAATACTTCATAAATGAAGCGCAATTCTTCTCAAAATTTATTTTGCCTCAACACATTATTTCTTGATTATTTGTTGTTGCAAAAAGTTTTGATCATTCTCCATAAAATTGTTTAATTAATTAATTAATTCATATATTGTTTTGTTAATTGTAGCCCATCGAAATCGTCCAAGGATAAGTATCACAATCGTGACAAGCATCATTCCTCCTCTTCAGCGGGGCACAAAAGCAACAGCAAGGATAAGGATCGAAAGCGCTCGCGTGAGGACAGTCGAGACAATGGCCACAGCAAATCAAAGAAGTCGCGGCATTAAGGATATATAATTAGCTGTAGTACACACAAACATAATAGAACAGTTACACACAAAATCAGAGAACAGGCGAAACGCAGTATACCTTAACTTTAGATTAATTTTTGTCTATTATATACATTTGTACATTCTGACATTGTAACGCTCGAAACACACACATTCACATGCAAACAAACACACACACACCCACACCCACATCTTTAAACAATATACAAATCTACAAATATCTGGATATACTTGATGTATTTCACTGTTAAAACTGTAACACCCTCCTCCTTAAATGGCTTCTTCTTTGAAAGTTGTATTACAAATTAAATAATTATACATAATACGTTTATATTTGTATGTAATAAACTAGCGTTTTAAGATTGCATTGTTTCTACTTGTTCCAGCTGCCCAATAAATGCCGATAAGCATGCACCTCATTGCTGTCACGTCTTCGATTCAACTGGTGATGTTGCTGCTGATGGTTCTGCTTCTGGTGAGGATTGGGACTGTTGACGGCAGCAACACTAGCTCTTCTGCGTGTTGTGTCAAACATATTCCGCGTCTTGTTGATGGGATAACGCATCTTGTTCTTCAGCCACGTGGTAAAGGCGCGTTCGTTTTCCTGCATCTTTTTAAGCTCATGCTCATTGCGATTAAGAGTTTGTTCCATGCTGTAACGTTGTTTCCTCCTCAGTTGTTGATCGCGTTGCTGCAGCTGCTTCGCACTCAATCCGTACTCGGACATGTAGCCGGTGTATCTCGGAAGTTTGTCCTGCAACGCGTGTCGATGCTCACAGCAGATTTTGTAGTTCATTTTAATATCCGGCTGCACGCTGGGCGTGGGTCTGCTCCTCCGCCTGAAGCTGAAGCGGCGGGAATTGAAGAAAGTTTTGGTGCTGGTGCTGCTGATGGTGTTACTGTTGTTGGGCGACGTTATTCTTAACTGTTTCTGTTGCGTTTCGTCCTCCTTTTTGAAGTAAATGCTGCCCTCATTAAGCTCAAAATCATCGGGTATATAACTGGCCGCAATGACGGACAAGTCATCATCTTCCACTTCCTCATTGCCATTGGAAGTAAGCCTATTTATCTTTGCCTGCTCGTTGGCATCCATCGTTTTGTAGAGACTCTTATAGGCCTGGCGCAACTTAAGGCGTGCCTCATTCACGACACGTTCATCCTCCTCGCAGTCGGACTCGGTTAGCAAATTCGTGAGACTTCTCTGATCCGACTCGCCTTCTGTCTGGTCGTAATTGCAGTCAAAGGTATTTTGGCGACTAATGCGATGCTGCTGTGTATCATTTACCAATGTTTCCCTTTCAGCCGTCAGATCATCCTCATCCACACCTGAGAAATCATCATCCTCCTCGTAGTTCATGCTGGCCGGAACAGTTGTAACTGGTTGTTTGTTGATTTTCACTTCAGTCAACTCTAATATCTCCTCGCAGATATCCTCCTCCACTTCATCCTCTTTCTCTATCAGCTGTGGCTGCTGCTCCGTCAGCGATTCCACTAATTTCTCCTGCTCCTTAGTTGGCTCCTCGGCAATGGGAGCAAAACGTTCTCGTTCCGGTTTCAGCTTCAGCTGCGCCAACTGCTGCAGCAGCTCTTCCGGCGGACTGGGAATCCGCTGCTCCTGCTCCGCTTGCTGAGATGTGGGCTCATAGTTCTCCAAATTTAATGCAAAGGTCACCTTACGATTGTTGCTACTACTAACATCGTTCTTAGTGGTAGTTTCAGCTTCATCATCGTCATCCAGGGCAAACAGCTCCTTGTTGGCTTCCTTAATCTTGTCCACAATGTTGTATTCGTTGACGGGCTTAAGGACTGCGTAATCCAACATAAGAGACATGTTATTCCCAGCAACTAAGTCTAACGACTCAAGAGCTTAATATAAACTTACAGTAGACTTCGCAATCTTCGTCCGATTCCGCCTCGGGCTCATACATCTCTGCTGGCTTCGATTGCCTTACTTATTTTTAGACATTGACTACAGGGCTTGTTCTTTTTTTTTTTTTAGCTAAAACGGAGTTATGTATAGATAGAAACTTTCCATTTCGTGCCGTTGAACGCTTTATGTCTGCGGCTCCAGGCATTTACCCATTGCCAGCAGCGGGAGACGCAGTGAGTCGGCCATCAAAGTCTAATGAACTTGGTGATATGCACTACTAAAAGGCCTCACCTCCTGTTGCGGTTATGGTTATGCTTATCCACGGTTGATATTCCATTGGCGCCAAGTTGTACCGTTGCCAGGCTCCCCCAACTCCCCTGCAGCCCCTTTCTCTTTTGCTTCTCCCAGCTGTAAGTTCGCTGTCGATGTTTGGTCGATGCCTGGTGACAATTTGTCTTCCCAGCAACAAGAATAATAGATACAGTTAGTGAAGTAAAGTTGATGACAAGAAAGAAATTATATTGTACCCAGCGGATATTATTATTTCAAAATTCAATTGCAACCTAGAACATGAAAAAATTGTCAGAATTAACTAATTGCGATTTTTGGACAACGGTTTGTACACATAAAAAAAATAACTTTGCTTGTCAGTTAATGTTATGCACTTTATTTCACTCAGCTTACTTGACTAACCACATTTAAAGCTTGACGATAAATCAATCGTCAAAGTCAAAAGTCGAGCAACGTTTAATTTAAAATAAGTATACAGTATTATATACCTCTTAATTCTTTCAATGTATTATTGAGCAACAGTATTTTGCCAATGCATTTGATTTGTCATTATCCTTGCCAATCACTAAATATAAACTAAATCTAGAATTCAATCAACCTATTCACAGAGTGCCAGAGTGTTCACTCCATGACATTTTATAATGAATGAAATGGTATCGGAATGTGAAAGGTAAATACTCATATAATTAAATAAAATTTAAGATATGTGACAGCAAACGAGAAAAAATTATTAAGAAACCATGACCATAGATAAAATATTTTCAATTATTTATCGTTGGCGCGTGCAACCATCGTACAACGAAGAAAATAAGTCCCACGTATTATCACATGTAGTTACGAGTCCATGATAGTGAATATTTTGCAAAACTAAATAATTAACTATCCAAGAAAATAAGGAGAAAAAGATAATGAGTATTATTTAAAAAGTTTAATTGTAATCCAGATAGATTTTTTATTAATCTATCCAATAGAGAGGTCCATCAATTCAGAAAAGGAATGCCCAAAGTTCTTCCATGCTTATAAATTCAAATAAGTAAAAGAAAAATAATATAAGAACAATTTACTGTCACAAATTATGTTATAGAAACTACAAAATAATAAAATCAATTTAATATACAATTAAAAAAGATTTAATTTGCATTACAAAACCAACAATAAATGAATTTACTTACAAAAGTCAAAGCAAAAGCTCAAATAATTTTTAGTACATAAATTTCGAGTTTAGACAAGGCATGAATTTAAAACGTGCCTAGTTTTCTATTTATCAACTTAAGTATAAATCAAATAAGTTTATTTTATCTTTTCATACAACCATATTCAGCGTACTTATACAAATATCGTATTATTAACTAAACGGCGGAATAAAAAATATTATTTATAATATAAACTTTTGATTTTCTATGTGATGCCTGTGAAATCTAATGAGGCGACTGTGTGATAGTTGTGAGTTGAGTGTATAATTTCATTAGAGGACGGGTAGGGTTAGAAAAAATAGCGCATTACTTGTATAGCTATAAAAAAACGTACATATTGCAATATCAACGCTTACTTATCACTAATAGATATCTCTTTTGGTTTTATTTTGTTGTTTTTGAAATATTTTCTTTAGAGAATTTTCATTACAATTTGTTAAATAAGAATATTGTATCTATATACTAGGTATTTAAGGCGCGCCCTTATCGAACGCTTCCTAATCATATACATATATTTATTAATTATATATTTATATATAGATTCGTGTTTGAAAATCGTAAAACATTTCGTTATCTTTTATCGATTTTGTTTTTTTGGTGCAATTAAATTTCAATAAATTACAGTTTAAATTTCCTTTTTTCTTTATGTTTTTTAACACTAACGCGCACAATTAGCATCATATACAAAGTCTTTCGGTTTTGTTGTTATATTTTAAATAAATTTCGAATGTGTTTTAGTGTGTGTATGAGATGTATGTCTGTATGTGTGTGGGTTTACCATACGTATCTTTTGCACTTTTGAGGGTATACCAAACGCTTTTTGAGTATATAGTAAGTGTAACAAAATAATTGTTTAAAAAAATACATACATTCATTATTGCTAAGATTCGAATTTGGGATTGAAATGGTTTTTAAACCACACACATTAAATAATCTGTTACACAAAAGGAGACTTTTCGGATTAATTACCACACATAGAAAATAAATGTATATATACATAAGTATATATAATTATGTATATAGACAGACAGGGATTGTGGTTTGAATTGGATCAACCAATGCGACGTGCATTTACATATTATTCAGCTGCTTATGTAAACAGTGGCAAGTGATAAAAGTCAAACCCTCGATATCCTTTGGCTGCCAGCCAAATGTAGACGACATGATAGGCGCCCGGAATAAAGCAAATAAGTCCAGCAACAAAAAATACAACACCCTGTGATGTATTGTGTGGATCGGCGATGGCAAAGGTGCCCATTACAAATAAACCAGTGCCAACGACAAGCAGCGTAAAGGCGGCCAGTACTGTGCGCCAATTCTCCCGCACCTTTGGATGCCGCCAGCAATATGTGTTTGTCTCCTCCGTAGGCAGATTACCGTATTCCTGTATTAGCGAGTCACTGTCCCTTGACGTTGTGTCCTCTGCGTATTTGTTGTAACCCCTGTGCAAATATTTAAGCAAACAAAAACAGCAATAAATAAGAAGCTATTTACAATTTAAATAATTATTTTCAATCATCTTATCAGTGGGGCTATCAAAAAGAGAAGCTCACAACAACATATGTGAGTATGTATGTATTTAAGCTTTTAAGTGATTGTGTATAGTATGTCACTTTTGTATTGTAAGTCAGTTCTTTTTACAGTCTACTTGGATTAATTTTTAAACAATTTTGGCAATTATTATGGTTAAATATCAGTTAATTTAATTTTCTCATTACATTTTTGAAACTATTTAGAAAAGGAAAAGCTTCCGATAAGCTATACAATAGTTAATTCTTTGATTAAGTAATCATTTAAAAACACTTTGGAATTTATGTTAATAGATTTAGAGATTTACAGTGGCTCCTAGCATTTTTTTAACTTAACTTATATGAAGTCTATAAAAAATTAATGGCATTTATTAACATGCTTTAAATAAAAATTATTTATTATATCTCACTCCTATTAAATGATCGATTTATTTAAATATTTGTAATATGAAAAAACTGTGGGTCAAATAAACTTTGATCCACTGTACTCATACATATTGGATTATTGAAGAGAAACAAATATTTTTGTGGGAATTATTAAAAGTTTTTTTATCTTTAAAATTGCTTATAGTTGAAAATCTTTTTTAATTAGTTTGTTTTATTAATAATTACGAGTGTCCGAATTAATATTGCGCTGAGTGTATATGTTATTGTATTATTACTCGATTACAACGAAGTCACACAAGTGCAATTGTGCTACGACCGCAACCGAAGGCCACACACTCACACACTCACACACTTTTGCACTCATGCCTAGGTGTTGGGTGTCGTGCAAATTCTTCAAGGAATGACGAAATTAATGTGCAACGATTTTACAATTGAATGCCAAATAAGGATGAATGCATGTCAGACACTGGACAAGATAGACATCTCCATAATTGCGTCGTTTGCTTTTGCAGTCTTCTTCATCATCTTCACCTTTTGCTTCATATTGTTGGCTTTGCCTTACGGCATGGCATGCATTCATAATGTAATCCAATGGAATCGCGAATAGAAGAGCAAAAGTAATTGTAAATATTTATGTATGAATGAATGAAGCACGCACGCGCTTTTGCCGTCTAGTTTTAGGCAAAGAAACCCAAAACACTCGCACTCACACTCTACAAAGTTTATGCAAATGTCCGACAAACATTTCCGGAAAGGAAGCGGGAAGTAACAGCGACGACCAGAAAAGGTAAAAAGGGCCATTGTCTAAGGGGCGACAGCTGGAACTGCATGAAATATGCAAGTCAGTTGCACTTTGACTCATTAAAGTGACTCTTAAATTGTTTAAGAGTGTCATAATTATTTTTAAAGAAGTTTATTAGCTTGTGTCAAGTAAGCGCTAAAAACAATACCGGCTGGTTCATCGAATGACTCATTCAAGCTTGTTTTAAAACTGGTTACTAAATAGTTCGCTGTGCAAGTGCCAATTTAGATCACTTAATAAAATGAACTCTTGTTTAAATGCTTGTTTAATGTTAGGGGGATGTCGGTGGTGAATGAAGAGGAATATCCCATTAATATCACATAGACGGCTCACAAATGGTGTCAACCACTGTCAAGCAGCTGCTGCCCACGCTCAGACCCACAGATCAGAGTAAACCAGCCAAACAGCCAACTTGTTTCTTTTCCACTTACTTTGGATCCTGTATGCGTATGGATACATCTTCGGTGGATCGACCTTGTTTGGCACTGCCGCTAACGCCACCGCGCATTGGCGTTGATATCACTGTGGAGCCATAGACTCGTATCGCCTCCTCTTCCTCCTCCTCGAATGCATCGTGTATGGAGAAGCCCCTTGTGCCGTTGTTGTACATACTGTTTGTTGATGTTGTTGCTGCTGGTGTTCTGTTTTCTTTAGTTGTGTTTGTTGTTGTTGCTTTTGTTTTTGTTGTTCCTAAATTGTATGTCGATTGCCTACGTTTTCGTTCGCAATACTCGAAGAAAATCGAACGCTCAATGCTGCGTCGCCTGCATTTTTCGCCACATCGATCCGAGTATTGTTAAACTGTTTTTTTTATATCCTCGTAACAATTTTCAGCGCTTTTCTTAATACTTTAACGCGACACAAAGACAACAACACGCACCACTGTTGCCAACTTAGCTATTTTAAAGCTATCTCTGGTTAATTTCAGAATTCGCTTACCAGAAATATTTGAAAATTGCTATTAGCCGGAAATCTGGCTATTTTAAATCAATTTTAGCTATATTTTCTGCAACAATTAATTTAGATGCTTTCCAGCTATTTACTTCTATAAAGTTGGCAGCACTGGTGTGAAAATAATATCTTGATCCAAAAGGCTGCCACTGTTGCAGCTATAACAACGTTAAGAAACTTCATATTTAGTTGCAATTAAATATGTAATTATTTTTTAAATGTTCTAAAATAACACACGCAGTCATTCTTCATAAGTAATATAACTTTACAGTATCATAATATAAAAACCGCGCGCAATTTAAATGTTTCAGTATTTTTTTTTATTAGTTTCTGTTTTAAAGTTGTTTTTTCATCGCATTTTTAGCTATTTTTTGGGTGTTTTCAGGCCAGAAACAGCTATGGCCCGAGCTGCCAAATCTAAAATTAGGGTAGAGTGGCAGTTCCCAAATTAAAAGTCTTCTTCATTTTCAATAATTGTGAAAAGATTAAACTGCAGACTTGATGAAATTCTATTATTGATCTTTCTTTTTTCAAGAATTGTGAAATATAATCGGTTAGCGACTGCAACCATATTAAACCACCAAGATGTCGCGGCACAGAATAGTACGCGGCATGGACTACAACGACGAATACGATGGCTACGACGACGTCTACGGCCATTCCGTCGACGATGATTGTGTTTCGCCAACAGATCAGCAATGGCTTTATGACCGCGCTCGTGGCCAACAGAGTATGTCGGCTTTTATCAGCAAGAATAAGGACATTCAAGAGGAGGCCGAGGATGGCGACGATGATGAAGATGAACAGTATCAGAAAGCCAGACGTGATTCGGAGAGTTTCCAAATGCCGGAACTGGATGATATTGACCAAGCCAAGTTGAGCTCCTGTATAGATGAAGTGCGTAGCGTGGTAGGAGATGCTGTTTCCGAGCGGCGCATTGTTGAAACTTCAATGCGCTTCGACTACAATATACAACAAATACTTGATGAGATTCTAAACGAAGAGACAAACAAAAAGGAAGAGAAGCGACCACAAAAGCTTAAATTAAATCCGACGACAACAACAAAGGCCATTACAACCGCTCTGACAATGCCAAAGCCAACCCCCACAAAAATCACGCTTTCTGCCCAGAAGGATGCTCGGCGAGGCTTCGATATAGCTTCGCCCAAGGCACCTGCTTCACCAGTTGTATCTGGCCGCAACACCCCCGTCGATATCAACGTGGGCGGTGACGAGGCGGGCCGAAGTGCCACGTCTATCTTTAAGGTATCCAAGGATCAGGCGCAGCGCAATGCCCAGCATTTGTATGATCAGGAGCGTTCCTCACATAAGAGCCACATACATATGATTGTGATAGGGCACGTGGATGCGGGTAAGAGCACTTTGATGGGCCATCTACTCTACGATACAGGGAATGTATCCCAGCGAGTTATGCACAAGCACGAGCAAGAGTCTAAGAAGCTGGGTAAGCAGAGTTTTCATGTATGCCTGGGTGTTGGACGAGACTGGCGAAGAACGGGCGCGCGGCATCACCATGGATGTGGGCCAATCGCGTATCGAGACCAAGTCCAAGATAGTTACTCTCCTAGATGCCCCTGGTCACAAAGACTTTATACCCAACATGATTTCTGGTGCCACGCAAGCGGATGTTGCACTTCTCGTTGTAGATGCTACACGTGGCGAGTTCGAGTCTGGCTTTGAGCTAGGAGGACAGACACGGGAGCATGCAATACTAGTGCGCTCACTTGGAGTCAATCAACTAGGCGTGGTCATTAACAAACTGGACACAGTGGGCTGGTCCAAAGAACGCTTCCAAGAGATTGTTCACAAGCTAAAGTCCTTCCTCAAACAGGCTGGTTTTAAGGAGGCCGACGTTAGCTTTACGCCCTGCTCAGGCCTGACGGGCGAAAATCTCACAAAAGTCGCTGAGGAGCCGGGACTTAAGGCCTGGTATGAGGGCCCTCATTTATTAGATGTCATAGAGCACTTTAAGGTGCCGGATCGAGCCATTGATCGACCGCTTCGAATGTCCGTGTCGGACATCTATAAGGGCACCGGCTCCGGTTTCTGCATTTCGGGACGGATCGAGACGGGCGTACTCTGTCTGAATGATAAGGTGCTGGTAGGTGCGAGTCGGGAGCAGGCGCAAGTGAAGGCCCTTACCATGGACGAGCTAACACAGACGAGTGTTTTTGCCGGCGACCAGATATCCGTAACACTGGCCGGCGTTGATGTCAACAACATAACAGTTGGTTGCATTATTTGTGATCCCCCAGATGCCAATACCTGTCACGACGCGCTTCCAGTGTCGAATCATCGTTTTCAATGTCAAAGTGCCAATCACAATGGGTTATCCGGTACTGTTGCACCATCAATCGCTCATAGAGCCGGCTGTTGTCTGCAAGTTGACGGCGTCAATACACAAGAGCACAGGAGAGGTTGTCAAGAAGAAGCCGCGTTGCCTGGGAAACAACTCCTGCGCACTGGTTGAAGTAGAAACCTCTCGTCCGATTTGCATTGAGCGGTATGCCGACTTTAAGGAACTGGGACGGATTATGCTTCGTGTGGCAGGAGTAACGATTGCCGCTGGCATGGTCACTAAAATACGTTGAGAGCGCTTGCTCTTTTGTAATACTTGTACGAAATTTTAGTTAACTTTTAGTTTTGTTAATAATAAAAACATAGTTGAGATTGCGCTACAGTTGATTGTGAATACGCAAACGGTTCAAAAATGCGTTATGATTTCACTGTATATTTATCGATGAGTAATGCCACTTGGGCACAGCTATCGCCTATAACAACGAATGACACTGTCAAAGGTGTGGCAACACCGAAAATGAATCATTTTAGAGCGTGTGAGCGAGCTAGCAAGCAGAAGCGCCTAAGCCGAAAAAAGTTATCTGTTTGCCTTAGAATTAAACATCGTTATCAATAAAAAATTGCACATTTCGCGAGCCGTGGCATTTTATCTTGCACACGAATACACGCATCGTTACAATATCGCAAATCGTGTGAAATCTGCACAGACAGAAACAACAGTTTGTGCGCAGCAAACAAGGTAAAACTCCGAATAGAGTTGCCGTGCGCGCGACATGCGGGTGCAACCCCCTGCCCCAACTAAAGTTTATCCCAAAATAAAATAATTATCTACATTTTGTGTTCATTGTAAGCACTTGTAGCTGCAGTAATTTGAGTTTTTTATTTAACAAAAGACCAAATTTACTTGCACGCTACAAGTGTGCGCATCGTTTGTTGTGTGCTCAACAGTTCACCAGATACTTGACAACTCTATAAATGAATCATAAAATGTTGAGGGTAGAGCGAAATTGTGCTGAGCGAGCGAGGAGAACACTGAGTTCATTATTACACAAAAAAAGAGTGCAGTAAATTCCTAATAGCAGTGCCAGCACAAGCACCAGCATACCAAAACTAAAAAACCAAAACGAAATAATACGAATTTATCGTGAAACTAAATTTAAGAATACATCTATTGCTTTCTTACATTCCACAGTGCTTACATTAGTATTCAGCAATCATTGTTGCACGGCAACAGGAACAGCAACAACAGATATCAATTGCTGTTGTAAAACGGAAGTTGTTGTCGTAGTCAGAATCGCGGAAGAGACGGCAGGGCTAGCAGAGCTACAATAATTTTATTTATCGTCCCCCCAAAAGCAACAATTTGACGACAACCAAAACCAAACGCACGCTCGCACCTTTACTACCTGAGCGGAGAAATTGAGAGGGAACGAAAGAGAGATAGAGAGAGACACCACAAACAGACGACGCACACATACATTTACAGTTGTTTGTTGGCACAAAGGTTATTATCAATAACAAAGAACAGTACACGAGCAACAAAATTAACAACAGCAACAACAAAAGCTTTCTGCAAGAACTGCAACTGCAACCGAAAAGCAATCGCCGAACAACGCCTAAAACTTGTGATTTTTTTGTGTTAAGCACAAGAGAGACGACACGAGTGAGAGAAGAGAGAACGCGGTCGCGTTTTAAATAAACATTTGCACAACAACAGTAACAATAATAATAACAACAACAAGAGGAGTAGCAGCAACAACTGAACCACCTCGTCGCCCGCCTACGATAGTAACTACCTGCGCCTGTTTTTAAAATATACCAGCAACAGACATACATACAATTAACACACACACTACACTTACATACACATACACACACAGATATAAATTGTCGGCCACAAAATGCGTGAATACAAAATTGTTGTATTGGGAAGCGGAGGAGTCGGCAAATCGGCGTTAACCGTGCAATTTGTCCAGTGCATTTTTGTGGAAAAATACGATCCAACCATCGAGGACAGTTACCGCAAACAAGTGGAAGTGGATGGCCAGCAATGTATGTTGGAAATCTTGGATACCGCCGGTACGGAACAGTTTACAGCGATGCGCGATCTCTATATGAAGAATGGACAGGGCTTTGTTCTTGTCTATTCAATAACAGCGCAATCGACGTTCAACGATCTGCAGGATCTGCGAGAGCAAATACTGCGCGTCAAGGATACAGATGATGTGCCCATGGTGCTGGTTGGCAACAAATGCGATCTAGAAGAGGAGCGCGTCGTTGGCAAGGATTTGGGCAAAAGTTTGGCCAATCAGTTCAATTGCGCCTTTATGGAAACCTCAGCCAAAGCCAAAGTGAATGTTAATGATATTTTCTACGATTTGGTTAGGCAGATCAATAAGAAGTCACCCGAAAAGAAACAGAAGAAACCGAAAAAGTCCCTATGTGTTCTGCTATAAGACTTCCAAAAAATAAAGAAAAACAAAACAAAAGAATAAAAAAAAACAAAAGATAAGAAAACAAAAATCGAGTAAAGTAACAAGTAAAAATTAAAATATAACAAGCATACACAGGCCAGAAAGAAAGATATAAGATTGTCAAAATTGCAATAATCAACACAACAATATAAAAAAAATAACAAAAAAAAAAAAACAAAATATTTAACTGACAATGTTTTTAACTGTGCAAAGTTTTTGTAATTATTACTACATACTATTACTACTACTACTATTACTATGCTATTTTTGCTGATTAACAATTAATTATTATAAAAAAAAATTATATTTGTCGTTCGTTTTTGAGCCGTTTTTTTAAATTATGCAATATACGCAACAAATTATGGAAACATTCGTAAACTAATTACATTCGTATTTATTTTATTTTTTCAAATTTTTTTCGATTATACAAACATACATATTATACATACATACAATAATTATACAAAAATACAACAATTTATCTACATACATATTACATAAATTCATAGGAGATCCATAAATACAAAAAATATGAAAACAATGTCGTTGCTCTTCAAAACAATAAGCAAAAGAGAAAAGGTTAAAAAATCAAATTAAGCTAAACTAAAATCTAAATTCAATTGTATGCCTAAAAATCCCTTTAAAAAAACTTGAAAGAAACAAAGAAAAAACAAAAAAAAATCACATATTTTATAAAAATATTGTATGCAATTGAGATGTCAAAATGTTGCAAACAACCAGAAAATCCATTTTTAGTAATTAGTTTAAAACAAATTTACAAATAACTGTTTAAAAATGATCAATTTCTGTGTAAGTAAAAGTAAAAAAAAAATAAAAAACAAATAATTGCACACATCAACCATACATGCATACACCCACACCCACACATTCATACACATACATTGACACTCCGGCATGCTCAGAGAGCATGTAACATTTATAATTAAACAATAACCAATACACAAAGAGAAGGAGAGATTGTGAATGAGAGGCAGGAGATGCGGAAGAAAAAAAAATCATTCAGTAAAGATAACAAAGCAAAGTTGAATTTTGATTGCAATTACAATTGTTGCATGTAAAACGATTTAAATCCTGTTATTAAAAACAAAAAACAAATCCCAACAAATAAATTATAGTATGAAACACAAGATTCGTCGTCAAGTGTCAATCCAAAACGAAATAAATTTACAAAGAAAAAAATATTAAATAAAATAAAAACTAAAAAAAAAAGGAAAATACACTTCATAATAGTACAGTAACAGGTAACAAGTAACCAATATGCCCTTAAATCAAAGTCAAAAACACACATAAAAACCAACGTGTATCCATAATAAATGTATTATGTTTATAAAAAATAAAAAACAAAAAAAATTAAAAGCAAAAACAAAATAAAAATTAAATAAATTCATGTAAGAATCAAAATAATTTTTAATGCTCGTCTTTATAGTCTCAGCAGATAATTTCGGTTTGCATGATATCGGTTAACGTTTTACTGGGCAACTCCAGTTTAGATCTTTATAAATAAGAAGCCGGGAAACTTTTTTTTTCAATATTTATATGTATTTAATACTTGGAATATGAATATAATAGTTTGTCAAATATGGTTTATAATACAAGTACAGTTACAATTAAATAGTTGCATATGTTTGCTTAGCCACCATAACTATGGATGGTATATGTCCATATATGATGGTGTTCGGTATCTGTAATATCAACAGTTGATATGGACATTATAATATAGTATATCAGGAGATTTACGATGTATACGAGAGTAAAAGCCAACTAAGCTCAGGCGGACATTATACGTAATATGGGACTTTATAACTTCTAAGAATTGGCCAGTATTTGGAAATAAGGGATTGGGTATGGGAAGAAATATTGATAGCACAAATACGTATTTAGCTTGATTACTGTACATAAATTGAGTTGGTGTGCTGACGTTCGTTTTATTAATGACTAGTTTTGAGTTTAGCAAGTGCCCTAGTATATATATACGGTAATATCTCATTTCATATCATATAAATGTGTAATTTTAATTTGCTGTGATGCTTTCAATTATTAAACGCATTTCGTATCAGTCCAACTTGATGGTCTTGTGACGCGGCCACAAAGAGATGCCATTTTAAAATATATATCAATTAAACTTAATTATGCTAATTTGGCAAACAACGAAAATAAAAAAAAAAACAATAATTAAAAAATATTATTCACATAACATATTGCACTGGGATTTTGTGGGAGTTTGTGTAAATGGAGAGAATTGCACTTTAGGTTGTTAGAGAACATTTAAAACTAGAATCATACATCAATATGCATCGCAAATAGCGTCGTTTTAGATTGCGGAGATTTCTTGCATTGAGATTACTACGGTAAAGGGGGAGATTACGAGTACTAGCGCGAGTTTACTTAAGCATCAAGTAATCATATTATGACCTTGACGTTCGTTTTTATGGCCCAATGAGATAATAAGATAAGGATAAGATAACAAACAAACGAACCCTAATTAAAGGGTTCCAGACCTTTTGATAGCCCTGACTTTACTTGCGCAACTGCAATTGACCCTGTTGCTGCTGCTGGACCTGGCTCTGTTGCTGTTGATTTGACTGCGACTGTTGCTGCTGAGATTGCTGATGGTGATGATGATGGTCCTCATCGTCGCTGGGCTCTTCACGCAAAGGCAACGAGTCTATTTGTTTGGCGGTAGTTACCTTTTTATTACGCTGCCATGTGAAGACGCGTGCCATTTGTAGGAATTTTTTTCGCGACATTTTGCCCATGTTCTTGAGCCTCTCTTGGAATGGTGCATCATCTTCGCCTTTGGTCTTGCCACTCTGTTCCTTCTCTAGTGCGTTCATGAAATCCTGATTCCACCTCAATTGATTCATAAACTCTTCATTTTGTAGCATCAGAGCAAATTGCTCATCGGGCAGCTCAAAGTCCTGCTGACCAGCTGCGGGAGCAATGCGCAGAAATCCAGCTGGCAGAGTCCCTAGGATTGGCGGATTCCAACGTCGTGATGTATTGTTGCTGCTGGACAATGCAACAGTATGACTTCGCTTGGTGGGCGTATTGTTAGTCGAGTTTATCTTATTTGAGGCGCCCAGTGGACGTTGTTTGGGTGAGGCGCCTGTATTTTGATGATTCGGTGAAGCGGTTGCTGTGCTGAGCAATGTGACACTGGCAGCGGCAGCAACGCCCTCCGTGAGATTGCTGCCAACGCCATCTGTTGTGTCAATGAGCTGGTTGCGTCGCAGCTCCTTGTCCGAATCGTTGAGATTGATGAGACTCTGTTGTGGTGAGACATTAGCATCCAGTTCATTGCGCAGTTTTTCGTTCTATTACATGCGGTTAGTGTTAGTGTTAGTAGCTGTTAGGCTGTTAGTATACACAAACAAACACACACACACATATGTACCTGGTTGTCAGTTGACATCGCAAGTAGTTGGTCGATTGTTTGATCCACGGCTCCCAAGTTAGCGCGTAATACAGCCTCAATCACTTCGCGGTCAATGTCCGGGAACATTTTCTTGAAATCTGCCATTGCCTGTGAAAATTCCAGCTGCAGCGTAGATGTGGCCATGATGATTTTCTTATTTTTAATTTTCTCCCCCCTTTTCTTAATATCCCCAGCTGAACAGCCGAAAAAAGAAGAAGATATACACTGTTGTTCAGTTAGCTATTTTATGGCTACACTTGGCTGTATTCAAAAGTTGGTTTGTTAGAAAAATTAAATGCTGCTGTTAGCAGGAAATGTGGCCATTTTAAATATATGTCAGCTATCTTTTGCTTATAATAATATTAGTAAAAGTGTGAAAGGATGTGCACTAAAACTAATTTCACCAAAAACAACCACTATGATCTAAAAAATTGTCAACACTGGTGGGGAAATAATGTTTTGACCCAAGAGGTTGCCACCATGGCTTTTCTAGCTGGAAAGCACTCGAAAAATAGCTGAGATTGCGATGCAGATTCGATGTTGCCAGATTGTTTTAACGTAACATGATTGTCGCATCAAAAAACAGTTATAACGAATTTAAGGCCCATTTTATTATTGAATTTTCGAAATTAAGTTTGAATACACAACTTGTTGCTCTAAGGCACAACAAGCAAACATTATTCATAAATTATCTAATTTTATTTAAAGAACTTAAATAGTTTAATTTGCGCGTCGTTAGCGAATCAACTTTGATTTTAGTACTTTTAGAATTAGTGCAAATTGTGGGCGACAATTCAAATAAAAAAAATTGATTACCCATGGAAATTAATTGATTGCTTTTTTTGTTGCGTTGAGTTTATTTAGGAGTCTCGCTTCACTTGCATATCCAAATGCACAATTGGTTTAGCTTCGACTGCACGTCGAAAGTCGCGTGATTGCGATTGCTCTTGATATTTAATTGGCCGGCATATGTGTAAGTAACACGTGAGCACGTGTGAGCAATTGTTCCGGCATGAAATGTCAATGTGTGCGTCTCGTTGCGCCTATTCGTTTAATAAGTGTCAATTAGTATTGATACGTGTATGTTTTATGAGATTGGCATAAGGGTTCGTGTGTCTTATCGCACAACTGATGATACCCTCGAATAGCTTATCTCACAATATTATGCTGACGTAACCATACAAATTTATTTAATAATAATGTATACAAACAACCCGTAGGTGGCATAGTCAATTCGATATTTTTATAATCCCACAATAGGATAAAACTCAATATTTCAGTCCAGCGTTGATTAAAAATGTAAAATTTCTAGATAATGATAAGGTGACTGAGTCTGATTTAATGTTATTAATTAAACACATTGCACACAATATTAACCTGCGAAAAGCTGAGATTGTAAATGGACAAGCATAATTAAAAGTTGTCTAGAAGAAATGTTTTATTTTTGTGACGTTATTTTAGAATCGTATTTCATCACATCATTTAACATACATTATTTGGTTTAGAGCAGATATGAAAATGTTATCTCGCAGCTAATATAGAAACGTAAATTATAGTATAATGTGAAATTTTGTAAGATAGACTATTTGTACAACTTAACTGAAGTTGTGAATTTGAAAAGTAATTTCTTTTTCTACCGACATTATACATTTTATAATATTTTATTTTATTTTTTTTTTCGTAATGTAAAAATATTTCAACATCCGCTCGACATTGACCCAATTAGCTTTCACATATTTTTAGCTAGATCATAGTGAGTTTATTGAACTGTAAATTGGGGTATTTTGTCCGATGATATAATTCAAACATAAATCTAGGTTTTCATACTTATATTCATCTCATAGATTGCCAAAAGTACCTTGGCTAATGTTAATGAACCTTATGTTGGTAGCCATTTCATTAAAGATTAATATGGGGATTGGAAAGAAAAAAGTTAGCAAATTGAATATTGCTGAAAAATCAGACATCATTTATTTATTTTCTAAATATTAAAAATAATAGTTTTTGAATGGACTACCAAATATTTATTAAATAAAGATTAGCTCTATTGATGAAATTCTGAGATATATATTAACTAATACAGCTAATGTACCCTCAACTGGGTAGCGTATACCAATAAATTGTTATATTTCTCTCCTGCTATAGAGCAAATGCCATAAATCTTAGCTTTATCGGACAGATTTGTCAAAAGCGTGGCAAGACAGTCGCTCAGCGAAGGTCTGAAGGTTTTAATAACTGAGCTTCAGCTCAGTGAGAGCAACGATCAGTGAATCTTTGATTAAAATTCTCAAATTAAATTTCGAGTTTAGTTTGCGTTAAGAACGCACCGCCGAAAGTCGTGGTTTTTTTTGGAGCCCCCTGAATCATACTACGTATTAGCAGAGCTGCTCGTAATTCGTAATTCGATTACTAGCACATTAGCCTAAAAAAGTAACAGAGCTTTCAAGTGTTTGCCTGCGTATTACCAACTGCAACTGAGCACTGCCATTCTAGACGCCCACACGCCCACACGACCATTAAAATCTGACGCCCGCCCACCGATTTAGTCCCGACATTTGACATGCCGAAGTCACAAGTGTCGTCGTCGTTTCTGCTCGCGCTCGTTAGTTGAGCTAACTGTCAAAGTGTTGTGTACCTGTTGATTTACCCTTTTTGCGTCGGTTCGCAAAACGCTGTCAGTGCCTATATAAACAAATGCTCGCAACGGATTTGCGTTTATTCTGCAGTGTCACACCTAACGGTCAAGCGAAAAGCTCATAAATGAACATTTTGTGAAAACTGTTAACAACATTTCCAATAAAACATCTAGTGCATAAATTAAAAGAAAGTAAAGTGAACTGTGTAAAATTGGTCAGAGAAAATCTCAAATCCAAGTTTCTTGGCTTTTAAATAATTTTCAAAGGTAATTTGAATTTTTCACTGTGTATTCCTAATATTTTCTTTAATACTATCGTATACACATCTATTCATTCTTACTTACATACTAATTCACTCAATCATGGGTCAAGCGACTGGCGCCTAGCTAAATTAATATGTCCATTGATAATCTTTATTTATTATATTTTTAAACTCATCACAATTTTCTTTATTATCAGCGAACATTAAAAGTGACAGTAATATTTTTATTAAATAAATATAAATATATTTAATTTTAATTAATGCCACCAAAACATAAAGTTTTGAAAATAAACGTAGTCGTCTTATCAGCGCCAATTCGCTATGGAAACTGCACTTAGGTGTACTATTTATATTCGTAATCTTGCTCTAAGAATCGATCAACGGGGAAAGCCGATTCCCAAATCTCGTGATTTGAATTTGTTAAAATGAGGTCACAAAATAACAGAATTGCGTCGTTGTTCTGATTAAATTAAAGATATCTTTAAGCTTGGGGTTAGTTCCTGTGGAATAGCAGCACACAATACATACATATATGATTATATTAAAGTATTATTTAATTTATATGATTGCTATTTGAAAAAAGAGGGCGTGTCATTAGAAGCTACTTGTGGCATGATAAGAAATACATTTTTCGGTCGCGCGATCTTTTTATTATGACTATGACGCACTTTATTGTCAAGAAAATAAAAACCAAAAGTGGGAAATCTATAACCAAAGAGTCGACTTTGATATACCTCATTGAACTAAGAATCTTGTACAGATGTACTTGGACTCCATAATCAAATTTGTAAATTAATAATTAACAATATACATATATATTTTTTACTTATCGTTAAATTAAGGAGCATTTTTCTACAGATATACAGATATACAATACAGATATACCCTACAAAGTAAAATGACTTTTTTTCTATAATTATAATTTAAATAAATAGTTTTATTATATAGATAGATTGTTCTAGACGGCAGTCAATATAATATTCCTCGATTGCGCTTGATTATTCGAGGGACTTACATATATAGTACAATTCTATTTGGTTCTTTTAAAGTTTTTATAATGGAATATTTTTTCATATTTTGCGATTAACTGGTTATTTTTGGGATGTGGATTTAATAAATAGATTAGACTTCGCAGTAATAAATCATCATATTAAGACGTAATTGTGATGTTGATATTAGTTAAATTGAAAGTAAAAATGTTGAATAAATTATGATCGTGTGGGTAGATCAAGATTAAGAGTTTTTCTATCACTTTTTTATTTTGCGTGGAGTCTCGTTCTTGAATGACTCCCGTAAAAATTTTCGCTTTTTTGTGGAAGGAATATTTTTAGAATCTATCAAAATGATACAGACCACCGCATTGCACTGGTTTAATGCCGATTTTTCTCACGAATACTTAGTTAAATTAGAAACTTGAAAGCATTCGGTACCACTCGGCAAAAATGTATATGCTTATTAACTATCACCTTCGGAAGCAACAGCTAAATTTCTAATAACTATACCGCCACTTGACACTGTCAAATAAATTAGACAGGTGTTCGAACACCCCCAACCCTTACTAATATAGTTGACAGTTATCTTATAATAATGGGGAAAACGTTCGCCCATTTGCTGTGAGATTATTATGGGGCGTGGCATGTATTTGGGAGAGTGTGAGAGTTCAACGAAACTTGTACGCGTTAGGCCTTGACTTCAATTTTTAAATAAAACTGAGATGAATCTCAATTGCCCGACAATCTATCTATATATGTATACTGTGGTACAAATTAGCCACGACATCGCCGCATTATCAGTTGGGAGAGGCATAAAAATGCGTTTGCCACGATTACGAGTCTTTCGAGTCGCCCATTAAACATTAATCATAGACAACAAAACGAAGATCGTGTAAGTCAATGCAAATGTCGCCAAAAGTTTATCGCTGCATGCACTTGAGCAGGCCGTTTAAAAAACAATACAAATAATGTAAAAAAATTATGCATTATTTAATGTATTAATTATATGTTGCCAGCCACGAATCAGGCAATATATAGGCATGGTAATCTATATGATTAGAGCTCGTTAAATGTGCCTGTAATGTACTCGGGGTCTAAATTTAACTCGTTTGGCCAAAAATATTAATACGTTTAAGAAATATTTGAGAAAGTTCCAAACCAGATAATGGTAAACTAACAAAACGATGATTCTGTCAATAATACATTAATATATTAAGACTTTGATTATTACTTTTTTTTTTAGCAATAAATTATATTTTAACTGATTTATAAGTCTTAGGAATAATTATCTTATTGGCACATTTTATTAGATACATTAGCCAATTATTTAAACCGCTTAATAATTTACTTTTTTTACTGCATTACGTTGCATTACGGTCAGATTAATTTTTGCATTTCTATAAATCAATCTTTATTATCCTTAACGAGTCGTCCTAGTATTCGAGTGTAATATATAATTATGAAATTCCTTCTCATGGATTGTAATTGCCTTCATTTGATTATTACAGTTTTTAAGGCCAACTTACCCAACTGAACTCATCCTAATAATTGTAAATTGCGTTTTAAACTAATGACATGGCATTATTTAGTGGTCATTCTGACTCCTCCCCCACTTTTAAGGACTTTTTTATTACAGTCAGAGCAGTTTACAGAGCTGGCGTCAGAGTTGGGCATAATTAGGCATTAATATTTCATAAATGTCAATAAAACCAGTCGGAGACCGCGTCACGGTCGCGCGCACAGTTGAATATCTATCACTCTAAACCGTGAACCTCGAACACCGAACCCTTCTTTACATTAAGTTGACCCAGTACAGACTGACTGGCATAGTAATTGAAGTGACATGTGAGCGGAGTTTGGGGTTCAAAGGATTTAAGCAGTTGCTCTATGATATTTTTAGGCAATGTCAAAGAGGGTTGCGCCCCAATTCCAGATAAACTCTTAGCGAGTGCAACGTGACTTTATTGAAATACCAAACACCTTGAGCTGAAACCCTTTAAAAGCAAAAGAGCTTGTAACTTGAAAAATTTGCACAACACAAGAACAAAAAGAAAAATGGGAAAACCAAAAAGAGAAAGGAAACATTCACGCATATTTTTACTTGGCAACTTTGTTTGATTCAACTGAAAAGTGTAATAGGAAACCCTTTTGCCATTCGAGTGTTTTGAGTGGGCGGGTTGGGGGTGGGCGAATGTGGGTTGGTTCTGGTTAATTGTCTTTGCCAAAGTTGTCAACAAATTCTCACCTCATACACGAACATGCACACGACTTTGCACATGGACAACCCTAGTGAAGATTGTACAATTTTCTGCTCGTTCGCAGTTCGCAGTTCTCCAGCGAAAGCAACGTGATGATGACTTTGGCGTCACCAACAACGTGCGGCGGTTCTATCGTCCATCAGTTGGCCATTTCTATTGTCCTGCTGTCAATTGTGCTTTTGTCACCGGGACATGCATTGCCACGCCCCACAGCGGGCGCAATGCCAACGCAATTGCTGTACAACGAGCTGCTTGGCTCTGTGTCTGGTAATGAGGATACTCTTTACTATGGCGAGCAACTGGTAAGTGTGATTTCTCTTAGACTTTAGCCAGACCATTTACCATTTACCAACTGTCCAACTGTTGTCCGTACAGAAACAACACCAGCAGCAGCAACAACAACAACAACAGCAGCAAAAACAGTTGCCGTCATTCAATAACTTTGCCAACAAATGGCCCTCGTTGCGCGATCTCCTCCTTACTGCGGACTATGACGACAATTTTGTGTTTCCCAACCTGGAGGATAGTAATGAGCGTGAGCGTTCTCAGCTGGGTTCCCGTCTCTTGGCACGTCTGCACAGACTGAGCGAAAATGGAGATGGAGACGAGCCACACTACAATATGGTCGATGATATGACATCCATGCCCATCAAGAAGCAGAGCGAGGGCGCCAAACTAGGCTACAATTCCAAGCAGCACAACATCAAGAAGAATGTGCAATGTGAGTAGGAAACATATGTGATATTCAGACAAACTTGAAATCTAATTTAATTACTCTATGTTGCATGTACAATTTATTATACTCGTATCCGTATTTCACGTTATGATTTCTCAAAAATAGTTCGTAGACAATGTAAGTCTAGCATGTGGATATAGAATTTTAGTAAATAATTTATCCTTATACTTATCTGGTATTATTTTCTTACAGACATGTCACCGTGCCACTTTAAGATCTGCAACATGGGGCGTAAACGCAATGCCGGATCCTTTATTTCCTACTAAACAGCTATCAAAGACATTTACATATACAGCCAATGCCCAAAAGTAAAATAAATGCATGTTTTCCAAAAAAGTAAAATCAAAAAGAAATGCTGAAATTTCCAATTAATTGTTAATTATATGCAAATCAAGTATTGTTTATTGTTTAAATAGAAATATACCAAAGAGTTCCCTCGTACTGAACTCAAATTATACTATACTATATACTATATGTTAATAATGTACTTACTTATATATATCACATACGATGTATTTGTATCTATCTCGCGTTTGTTCTATTCCTCCTAATACAAACTACATGTACAGAAACACACATACATACAATAAACCCATAAACACATACATATATATACACCACATACACACATATATACATATACTTATAATATACACAAAAAGTATTTCCTGTTACTTTAAATTGTAGCTGTACAATTATTATAATCTATTCTATGCATTATTCTCCTAGTATTTAGTTAAAAATGGCGTTTGTTACTTATTAAGTGCTTAACATTATTATAACATATTTATTGAAAAAATAAAAGTAAAATATAGATGGTTATTTTTCTTGAATAAATAAACAATTGTGTATTATTGATGTTATTTTGTTAGTATAGAATTGAGTGGTGTAAAATTTCAATTTTATTTTATGAAGCAGCAAAATAATATTCTTAAGACTTTTGGATAGTGTGATTTAATACAGCAGAAGCTTTGAACTCAAAAATGATCATAGTGATCTATATTTTCTATCACAGAGCAGAAAGCAATAGCAGAACAATTGCTATAATTGTAATTAAATATTTTATAGATAATTGATCTATAACTTTAATATCAAGAGCCTAAAAGTATTTATGGTAAAATAAATAGCTCTAGCGTTGAAATTTGAAGCCTACTTTTGGGATTAGTTGGATGCTTTAAAATTTATACGTTTCTTTAATTGGTTTTGCATACCCTTATTTTATACCATGACCGTTTGATTTTACTTTACAGGTTAAAAATGTAAGTTGTGCTTACGAACATATTTATATAATTGATAATATAAAATCTTGATCTGTCTGGTATCAAAATGGATGTTAGCGAAACTATTTATATATATAAATTGATATTAAATTGTGGATTATTGTATAACTTATTGTGGTGTTCTATGTGAATGTCTTGAGTTTGAGTGCCTAAAATACATTGTACTAGTTGACACCCCCATATTTAGTTGCAAAACTTAATTTAAATCGAACATGAAGTAGTTTCGGATCGTGGCTTAAAGGTCATGTGCCACTGCAATTTGTTTGAGACACCATCAGTGGGAGGTGTGTGTGTATTTATAGCCACCGTTTGCGGAACCGACATTACAGGATATAAAATATTGAAATTGATCGCCGACAATTGTTCTGCTTACGTGTATAATGTCACGGCGGCGCCGTTAGTCATAAAAGCGCAATATGATCACAACTCAACACACAACAACGAGAACAACAGCAACAACAGAATAACAACAACAACATGAACACTTGGCAACAGTCATAACGCCCAAACGCGCCTCTGTGTGGTTGTGGGAAAATCTAAATGTTTGCCCCGCCGGCTGCAGTTTAGGAATACGACAACGAGTCGAGATATGTCGACCGGCCCCGCCTGTCAGAGGCTGACGCAGTTGACCGATCGACCGACCGATCGCCACATCTGACCTTCGGCTGTGCTTTACTTTTATTCTCTGTTAACATGCTTACACGAATCCAAATTGGTTGCTTCGTCAAAGGCTTTGCAATTACCATTTACGAAGTACGAGTTACCTAGAACTAAAAGCCACTTGGCCAGCGGCTGCTTTCTGTCCAAGTGATTCATGCCACCCTCTGCTATATACCATATAGTTTGTAAATCTGCTATTTTATTATTACTTTAGAATGCAAATCCATTCGTAATTAGAGTCGTTGATTTTCTGCTTTGCTTAACATATCGCGACAAATTGTTGAACAATGTCTGAATATGTGATTTCTAGAATTATGATCTTAATAAGTCAATTTGTAATTAAATCTCTTACACGCTAAGTTTCCCACGAATCTCTGTAGCAATTGATTGCTATTCACATTTTTTTTATAGCAACTGCATCAAGAGGCATGAACGAAACCTGACTTTGGACTTATACTTATACAACTTTATATTTAAAAGAGTTTATTTTCTTTGAAGAAGCAAACACTTATTGTTTTTAGGATCGAACGTATATCAAATATTTGTTAAATATCTACTAAATAGAGATATACATATGTGTTTCCCATCTATTGAGGCAAACACTGAAAGGGAGAAAATTGATTAAAAATATATATTCTAAACCATATAAAACTGATAGAAAACGTTTAGTCGACTGACTGCTAAAAACGCGAGCAAAACCGTCTTATACCAGACAACTACTTAAATATTTGTGTAAACAATTAATCTTTATATGCTGCCTGTCTAATTTAAATTTTTCACGCGCATCTAAACGATCTTGGGATGACGACCCTAACCGATTTACAAAATCAAAAATATAATTAAGAAAATATATTTTTACGTTTACAGGCAGTGTAATTAAATTAAAGCTAAGTTAATTGAGCATGGAAATCTTTCCGTTTTTACTGGCGAAGCGAAAATACTCCGTTGGGTCTGTTTAACTGGCAGATAGACTACAACGGTTAAGTGTAAAGTCAAGGTCAGATCAGCACATTTGAATTGTGTTAACTAATGAACAATTCGCGTCGTTGAGCTCGACGAAAGTAAAAGTAAACAAATTATATATCTAGTAGTTAACTAAATGAGTAGTTGATTGAGTTAATTCAGTTGTTAAACTCGCCTCTTATTGGAACTTTCAAAAAGACCAATTAAATATAAACACAAACCTCACACTGAACAAATTTGTTGAGAATTAATTAATATTTAAAATTGTTATAATTAAACTGAAATCTTAATGTTGGGCTCAGGCGGAGGCGGTGACGTTGGCGGTGGCAATGGCCATTTGCCATTTCTCATATATGTATGAACATGCAACTTCTTGTTGCAGTGCCCAATCCTTAGTCAGATTCTCATGCCACACAATGGGCAACAGCAATGAATGCAACTGCAACACGACAACAATTGCAATTGTTTCACTGTTTAATTTTTTCGGGCTTACGGTTGCTGCACCAAATATGCGCGATTTTTATTGTCTTGCAAAGGTGTTGGTTGTTGCTGTTGTTGTAAATGTAAATTCTCAAAGCATGCAACGGCATTGACAAGGCCATTAGTGCATATGGTACGAGTTTATGGCTGCATATAGTATACGGAACCGGACTATGGAGTGTGGTTGGTGGTTGATGGTTGGTGGTTACTGCTTTTGTGGTGCGACTGCCATTTGATGTCTTTCTTTCTCTGGGCTGTTTGTGCACTTTTCGTTCAAATATGTAATTTGAGGCACTTAGGTGATGCAAATACCCTGTAACCTGTAATAAACCTAATGCATATGCAATTAAATGTTATTAACAAAAGGGTATATGTCATTAGCTACTGGGCGGGTTAATGTAGTCTCGTTTAAACGTTATCGGATCGTAATAGAGTTGGACTTTTGTACATTTAAATAAATGTAAATTGATTTAACAATATAAACATTGAAAGCTTAAGAAACGTTCTTTTAGTTATGATATTGATAATTTGTATTACTTGGGATATATGCGTTAATTGCAGCATTTTAGTTTCAGCAAAAATAGAGAAAAATAATAGAATTTAGCCTAAAGAAATATAAGCAATATATATAATTGACAATATTTATGCGAACTCTACTAAGATATCCTATATTATATAACTTGCATTGTAAATATGTAGCTAAACAGAAGGAAGCATTATAGATCGAGTTGCAATAAATTAATTTATGTACATTAAATTATACTTCCATTAGACATATATTTATAATGATTAGGACTTAAAAAATAGGACTGGTTATTTGCTATTATCTATGCACGGAAGTGAGAAATGTAATCACTCAATTTTCTGGCATCAACTTTTGCAATTAACTTCAACTTGAACTACGCACATGCAATTGCGACATACCTGCAACTCGTTACAGACGCAAGTTGCACACACAAAAACAGAAAATACAGAAAATGCGTTTGCCTTCGCGCTTGCCGAGTTGCCATTGACTGGGGGCCAAATTACTGAATGACAAAATGCGACAACGACACGACTTTGCACGCAGTCTCCACATCTCATTCCATTCATAACGGAACCATGCGTAAGCGTGCGTAACTCGTTTCGTTTCATTTTCTCGAGTTGTGCGGAATTCACGTTGAAAATGTCAACACTGCTGGACAAAGTAGCTGGCAAAGCAGCTGTAATAATAACTTCAAACATGTGAGAGAAGCACAGAGAAAAGGAAACTGACTAGGAAATACCCTGGCTGCAAGATATTTTAATGCAACTCTGATTGAACAAGTCTTTTAAAAAGATTTTGTTTAAATTGTTTTATTATTCTTAATTTCTTAATTTCATGGTGTATAAGGACAACTTTTGGCTAATTTGTTACCAACTTCATGATCAATCTCATGTACTCTGCCTAAGCTATAGCTGTGTGTGGTTAGACTGAGCTTATTAGCAGTACTCATACTCACATCTTTCCATGCACATATCATTCTTGTGGATGACCAAAACAAGTTCGTTGCCTAAGTCATTTGTTTCTGATGAGATTTTGGAGGCAAAAAAATGTGGTATGCAAAATGCCAACTTAATGCCACAACTGCGATGACCTTGACACAATTTATGACTGTCTGTACCACACTATGGTTTTTCACAGCGGGTCAAATTGTTGTTATACTAAAAGATCTGTTCTTGTTGTTGTTGTACTTTGCTATGAACAAATGGACAAATGAACTAATTACGTGCGTTACAATTGCAAAATCAAGTTAGTTTATTATGACAAAGTGTTGTGCCAATTATTGCGCTTCTTTCTGCCATTGCTCCAGCTCGAATTGAGTCATTAGTTACAGTGCGCTGCAAAACAGACACATACACAATTAAACCCTCACATATGTCTGGATCATTAATCATGTTGCTGTCTATGAAGTGCGGCAAATAGTTTCTTTTAAGTTGCCAAGTTTCTCACACTGCAATGTTGGCCCAAGCCGAAAAAAATTAATTTAATTTTAATATTAAAACTGAAAGTGGAACTTAAATTATAAGCTAGAACTGCAGCTTTGGGCAACTTTGGGCCAACGCCTTGAAATCGTGCATAAGACGAATATTAATATTGAATAGCCGATTGAGGTGTGTGTGCGGATCTACTGTTTGCTGTAATTAATGATTATTGGACGCTAGAATTAGTAAAGCACAAAAAAAACCCAATTTAAATTAGTCTTCAAAGCAAAGAAATCAACTTCCTCATTCCGCTTAAAAAGCCATTAACTTGTTATTTTACACACGTCAGACACTTCGACCCTTTAGGCAACAACGAATCAAGTTCTTGAAAAATAAAACTTTCAAAATTAAAAGATTATCTTAAAAGTCAAATCGAATATTTACACCTATGTATAAAACAGTCTAAACTCGAGTTTGTTGACCGAGTCTTTTGTTTGTTCAGCCATCAACATACAATGCTATTGCTACGTCACAAAGCCACCACAACAGCAACAGCAACAACAATAACAACAACAACTTACAGGTATTCGAATCCATTGTAATGTGCACACTTGGCTCAAATGCACATTCACCCACTAACCCACAATCGCATTGGATAATACATGCGCTCAACTTCAACTCCAACTCCTCATCTCGCTTGCTAAGTTTTCATTTTCATTCACTCATTTTCCGCCGCAAAGCATATTTTTTTACAGTTTTATAGTTTTCCCTGCCTTAACCACACCCAAATTGAACTAGTTACTACAGGCAAATGCAGGGAATAAAAGACTATAAACGTAAATGTTTTGTGATGGTTTCGACTACACTTTATAAAGGGGGATGTTCACCTTTTGTTATGAAATTGGGCTGTTTATTTGTATTTATTTCAAATATTTTCATTTCTTTTATTTGAAAGGAAATTTTTAAATATTTATTTTACTGTTGAATCGTGGAAGAGATTTTATATATTCTTAGTTAATTTGATTAAAAAGATTTGATATTAAACGAATATTTGTTTTATTCATAAATTGAAGTTTTATTACATGAACTAGAGGTTACATCTTCTTAGCTAAAGAAAAATACTTTTTTCCAATAAATATTTTTAATTACTTTCTTGTTTATCAAGGGTATTCAAGCTGTGTCTTATCTAAATATTATTATTTTAGTCTGGGCTCTTCAATTCTTTGTTTTGACTATTGCATGCTCTGTCATATTTAAGCATTTTGGCCAACTTTTTGGTTTATTGCTGTTTAATTTGTTGTTGTGGTTGTGTTTGGCCTGGACATTGGCTGCGGTGGGGCCAGAGGCATTAATGTGGTAAAAACTCGTGAGCGCCCTGGAAAATGTGCATAAATTGTAGATTGCCCGTTTGGATTATTTATTTTTAAATATTTAATGACTTTTTTATAGTTGCGCTGGCAACACCCTCGCAATTGTGCGACAAGCATTTCAACCGACTGTTATGCAAGTCATTTCTATTCAAATAATATATTTTGATACATATATAAATATATTTATACACATATATATTCTGTCGTTTGATCTCCTTCTCCTGGCTAAACGGGCGGCTGCCACAGCACTTTCGAAAGTGACCGCCCCGGTTGCCAAGGCAGCTGCTGCTCCAACTTCAGCTTTGACCAGCCAGCGACTACAACGGCATCCAGCTAGGCGGCAACCGGCAACCGTCAGTTAGCCATTTGGTTGCTCTGCATGACACAATTTGTTAACTAGATTATTATGTAAGGCTTCTCTGGCGTCGTCTAATCAAAAGGCAGCTCCGGCTGAAAGGCATTCAATGCAATATGCATATGTTGCCGCCGACTAAAGCTACAATTTTCTATTCCTTTTTTTTTTTGTGAGTCTATGCAAAAATAACAATTAACCATCATATTGTTGCCAGCAAAAAGTTGTAACCAAGAGACACAAACACATATAAGTACACGCAAAGTTTCATTCAAATATGGTAATTAAAACTTTGGTAATGCCAACACAGATTTAAATTGACATTTTGTATGAGTTTTT
Organism: Drosophila sp. st01m; assembly: GCA_018901795.1. NCBI lineage: Eukaryota > Metazoa > Arthropoda > Insecta > Diptera > Drosophilidae > Drosophila > Drosophila sp. st01m. The sequence continues at coordinate 18,581,391 of JAEIFG010001637.1, forward strand.
AAATTGATGGTAATTCAACTTCTTAAACTTTGTAAGCTGCCCGTCGTGAGCGATTTGTAATTGCTGACATTAAAACAGCTTAAATTGGAGCAACATTGCATAGAAAAAGGGATGGAAAGTGTCAACATATACTCATTATTTATGTGTAAATTTGTGTATTAACCGATTGAGAAAAAGTTCAGCCGTGGTTAAATAGATGTAAGCTTCTTTTTTGTACAATTATTTAATTCGAATTTTTTCAGACTATAGGCTTTTATTGAAATTTACATAAATACTAAGGTTGGTCAATTAGTTATACCTACAATTTACGCACTAAGAAAAGGATTCATTGCAATTTAATTCTTAATAAAGAACATTCTTAGTTTTTAAATCAAAGCTATCGACAATCGTTTAATATCAAAGGAGGCCTACAAACCGGCAGCTTAGGTTGGTTAGTTTATACTTTCCTCGGACTGTCAGGCTGTCAGACATGAGGCAAGTCGATGACGCTGTGAGACCACCTCAAACGTGTAGTTGCCTGATAACCCAAGGCGATTTATAGACTGGACGCGTGACATGTTGTTGCTGTTGCTGCAAATTGAATTTAGTTGAACAGCGGCTGCTGTTGGAGTTGGTGTTGTTGATGGTGATGGCGATGGTGATAGAAACATGCGCTCTCTGACGGCAACAAGGCGTTAGCACCCACGTCATTTGGCTGAGGTGCACAAAAGTGAACCCCAAAGTTGAGACACAGCCCTCAATCTTTGATTACGGCAGCCGTAGCCACACGTCAGTTGTGTAATTTTTTTATGTCGAGCGGTTGGCAACAATTGCGCTGCGGTTAACGACACCGTTGTCGGTCGGAAAATGAGGACGTGGTGGGCTGCGGGTGTCACAGATCATAAGAAGCGGCATGCCCCATACATATTTCATGTTGTGGCTGTTGTTGCGTTAACAGCAATACGAGTAACCATTCATTTGCCTAACTCGAGCAGGATTAACTTGTAGTCGATCGATTCTAGCCGGATATGGGAATGCGATAAACAATCAAGAGAGCGATATTGTCTGCAGCAGGTCTAACAATGGAAATAGTCTTAGCCAGACCAGAGATAGACATAGACATAGACATTATCGAGAGCCAATAAATCAGCTAACTGAGACACAAATTTGAAAACCAGAACAATGTGCAACAACAACAACAACAACAACAACAATGGCAATGCCAACAATTACAAAAGCATATCAAAGCAAATTCGATACGAAAATCTAAAGCGGAAATTTTGTAAAGCTGCAACTGCCACGCCCACTTGGCCAGCGTCTCAATCGGCAACTGGTGAATGCATTGCGAAAAGACCAAAACTAAATTGTAAGTCATTGTAAGGCGACTCAAGGGGCGGCTCCAGTTGGAATCCGCTTTGCCCATTGCTCCGCTGTTTGCTCCACTGTGCTGGGTCTGGCTCTGAGTCTGAGTCTGAGTCTATCTATATGTTTGCTTTGTTGTCGCCCCATTCTAAGTGCCAGTCAAGGCCGCTCGCCGGTCTCCCGAACAGACCCGAAAACAATGAAACTCGTTCCATTCGAGATCTACTATGTAAATTTTCGAGCGACATAATTGCGCAGATTATGTTGTAGTTTGTTCAGAATTTTTTTCCTCTCATGTAATTGGACAGCTGATAAGCGACGCCCACAGTTAAGTGGCGACTTTGACATTAAGCTGTTCAAAAAGTCAAAATTCAAATCCACTCAAAATGAAGAAAAGCTGCCAACTTTAAAAATGTCCATTGAACATTTCGACCTTGTGGTTGCTGGTTGCACTTTGCTTTTTTATGCCACAAACTGGGTCGGTTTTATCTGGTATAAGTAATGGAAACGCTTAAAAAAAGTGTCTCAAGGTGGCGGGAAATTTAAAAAAAAGACAAGAGATTCTTGGATAACTATGACATGCAGTTTTCTACAGTCAATTCCAAATCAATTAATATATTTTATACCTATTTACCTTTTAATTTCCCTCTGCTCTTTACTCAAAATCATTGTCGATATTGCGGCATTAATGATTTCTTATTTGTAACCACATTTCAAGGTCGACGGTCAGTTAAGTGAATTAATTTAAATGCCACCGCTGCAGTTTTTTTATTTTAGGAATAATGTGAGTAGCAATTTATGTTTCTTTCTTGAGTTGAATTAAAATTTGTTTGGACTTTGCGGTGGAGTTGCTTTCGATGGCTTTTGTTGAATATGTGTGTGTTTGTGTATACTTTAATTATCGAGTTGAATAATTAATTTAAATTATAGTTTAATGTCTATCGGTTGATTTTGATTTGGATTTGGAAACGGATCCGTTTCGATTCAATTGCGCAAGTCCATTTTTCTGACAGAATCCCATGAAACGAAAGACTCTGGCAACGAACTTGTTTGGCCGTTTGCTCAGCCTATTGCATACATTACAAAACAAAAATTTGCCACTCAATCAACGGCAACAGCGACAACAACAACAATAACAACAATAAAAACAACAGTAACAGCATCAGCAGCAACGCACACAAATTGCTTTAATTGCAACAAATTTTGCGAGTACTCGGTATCAAGTTGAGTCTCTTTGGACCTCTCGCATGTGGGCAAGCTTATGGAGATTGCTGCTACCAGAGTCTCGGTAGCTTGGCGACTTACCTGCCATGCAATCGTGCGAAATACGTCAACAATTGTTAAGCTCAAGCACCCGCAACTAGAAATATGCCCAAGCTTCAAGTGCCCAACTTCAACTCCAACTTCAGGTCCAACTCCAACTGCAACTACAACTGCAACTGCGACTGCAACTCCGACTCCGACACCGACTCTAACTTGGTCTTAGACTTTGTAGTCAACATGACGAGAGACGATTAAGTTTATGTTATGGTTAATGGTTAGGCAGTCAGCGAATGGATTACAGTTTGGGCGTTTCTGCGAATCCGGTTGCAGTTGATTCTGGACTTCTAGCCCTGGTCATAAGCTGTTGACCGGATCTAATGCAAATAATGAGTGCAAATGCAATATTCGTAGCAATTGCTGAATAATTAAATGAAAAGGAAACGAGCAATATGACAAAACTACTGTAATAACAAACACTTGGACATACAACCGGGTTGTTGTCGTTGCACAAATTTGTAATTGTCATCGCTGTTTGACTGTCTGTCTGGCAAACACACCAAATCGTTGGTCAGCGAAAACTGCACATTGGTTCTAAAGTCATCTCTGAGTGTGTGAATGTAAACAACCATAAGATGTAATCCTCTCTAGGAAAGTAAACATTATTCTAGTAAAAGTATGTCAAGGCCTTATTTTTTTTAAGTCTCACTATAGACGGAAAACTAATAAGCAATCTGTTAGTCAGTTCTGAATAAGACTTACAGTTTTAATATGCAAATACATTAAATACAAATAAGAAATTTAAGTTTATAATTCTTATTACAAACTTAATTAAGGAAATTATTTTGAAATGTTATATTAATAAAATACAAAATAATAATTCTATAAGCTAAACTAAGTAACTAAAATTTATAATTCTTGTAAAAAGTTTAATAAAGTTACTAATTTTTAATGTGATATTTTAATAGATCATAAAAGAATTCTTGTTTAAGCTAAACTTATGTTAGTTTGCTTGTTAAATTTCAATCATAACTTGAAAGCATAAAGCCATATGTTTGAAATTACATTAAGTATTATCTTAAATCTGAAATAAGCTGAGCATATTTATTTATTTATTAATGATTCGTCAGCCACTCGATAGTCTTTACACGTTGCCACGACCAACCCATAGTCATATATGGTATATGTGTTTTTGGGAGGTTCAATCATCAATCAAAATGGAAAAATAAGATTATCAATGTGCATTTTCAATGGCTGACTAAAATTCAATTAAATGGCCACAGTGTGCACAGTGTGCGTCATTTGGTAAACAAAAGAAGTAATCAGATCGTGCTCTAATTCAGGCAGCCTGCAGATATTCAAGTGTTGTTGTTGTTGTTGTTGTTGTTCTTATTACCTGGCTGTGTCGCCGAAAATTCAATGAGTGTTGCAGCTGTTGCAGCCACAAACAACAGCAAATAGTTGTTGTCTCTTGTTGCTGTTGTTGCGAATGTTAGTGATCAGTTACATGTTGCTGTTGTTTGTATTTGTTTGTCGTTGTTGTCTCGTTGTCGTTGTCGTTGTCGTTGTCGTGCTAACCTTGAGATGATTACTTCAATTTTGTAAGTACATGCTGGCCACTCAAGCAGAGCTACCTCCCCCCCTCCCCTGGCTACCAAGTCAGAGCTACTAATTCGAGACAATTTATTAAATGAGCCAAATCGGGGCAAGTACAAAAGACAAAGTTATTCCGACAGCAAAAATATGCCATAAAACAAAGACAAACGGCAAAATGACGCCTGTTAATGGTTATGGTAATGATTATGGTATTACTTGTTCAAGTCCATGACTGTCCCAAAAAAAAAAAAAAAAAAAATAAAGAAGCAAAACAAAAGAAAACTGTTGTGGCGCCCTGTTCCGCTGTTGCATGTTGCAGAATTACAAATACGACCTGCATCTTTATAGCTCATTTGCGCAAGCGCTTTTGGTTAATAAGCAAAACGGCCTACAAGGCAATTAAAAATGCTATATTCGAGTGTGCCACAAAAATGAAATGAATCATGGGAGTCTGTGTCTGTCTAGCAGGAGGAGCAGAAGGTGGAGTCGGCATAAGAACTCACAAAGTTCGCAAGCAACAACAACAATAACGACAGCAACAGAAACAACGATAACAACAAAAGTTGCAAGAGCCGCCTGCAATTTGAGTTAGACATTATGAGAGGCAACACCTCCGCCCACCAAAATGTGTTTAGAATCCATTGTTTCATTATAAATATGTATATACAATATTTATTGCTAATTTTGTTCGTGCTGTTAGATGGTTTTAATGGCCTCACCGAAGGTATATTAATTTAGTTAACCACTTTGGGATGCATCAAGTAATTTATAAATCCAACTAGCATAATAAAAAAGGGTTAGAGTATTAAAAGAGTCAGCTTTTTCAAATATTAGCTCTATCTCGTTTATTTGTATTGTGCGAGGGATCAGCTTTGGAGAGGCCATACCAATTAAATCGTGATGGCTGATGGAAAATCAGTGAGTTTTTGAGATTTTCCATGGATGTAGCTTGCGATTCATGAATATTAATGAATATTAACTGCCCGTTTATACGATATTTGATAGACAACTGCATTCAAATTGCAATGTCAGCTGATATCATAATATTATTTATTATTTTTATTAAAGACATTTCAAAAAATAAAACCAATTAATCGAATTTTTTAAAATGAACTGCAATAACGTATTTTAAATTAAGTATCTATTTTTAGCAGTATATAATTGAAAATTCTGTTGATATCAGTTGAAAATTAAATATATAAAACTGTATTTTAGTATAGACATTATTATTATGACATTTGCATTACTTAGTATCACAAATTTAAAGCTTGAAGCGCGACTATGCAGCGTATTCACATGAATTCAGTGCACGAAAATTAGTAATTTGAGTTAATTTTTATTTCAAAGCGAAGCAAAGACACAAACCGCAGCAGCAGTAACAATTGTAACAACTACAACAACCACAACAACAACAATGCGCACTCCACTTACTTAAATCTAACTGAACTTCACTCTCGTTTTCAAAAAGGCATAAAATAATTGCCAGACAGTCGGCGTTGGCGTCGCAGTCGCTGTCGACGGCGACGTCGACGTCAGCGAAACTTTGTTATTGTTGTTATGTTTGTTGTTGGTACGCCAACTTCTTGGGCTTCACTTGCAAATGGCAATTGTTGTTGCTATTGCTGTTGCTGTTGCTGTTGACCGTTCGCTCGTTAAGTTGGCTCGGTATTCGGCTTGGTAATCGTGGCTTTTGGCTCGGCTTAGCTGAGCAGCTCGGGCGTTGTCTTTGTATATAAAAGCGGCTTCCTTCTTGGTTCTAGTTATCAGTTGAATTCAGCTCAACGTATCGCACACACACGGGTCTTTCAGCCAACAAACCAACAAACTCCAAAAACTCAATAACCATTACAATGGCATTCTTCAAAGTGAGTGCCGACTACAGTGTTCCCTGCCAATAGTGCACCTAACATACAGTATATACATCAAATACATCTATCATATAAAATACTATGTAAACGGTGTCTAATTTATCCACTTGCATTGTGCTTATATTTTGTGACAGTCTTTGATCTGCTTGGCTGTCCTGAGCGTTGCCTCCGCCGGAGTCCTGCACAGTGGTCCTGCACTCTACGCTTCTGGACCAGCTCTTGCCTATGCCGGCCATGGTCATGGACATGGACACCATGATGAGGGTCTGGACTACCATGTAAGTAGACGGTACAGTTCGACTGACGAGCTGCGTTTTGTGCCAGGGCCAAGTGCGATATGACCATCTGACATTTGTTGAGATTTTCTCACGCTTGTCGATTGCTGGCGTGTTGCATGCAATCTTGCCACTAGCCTCTTGCCACTTGCTACTTGCCACTGATTGTATGTTGTTGCTGTTGCTTTTATCTTGGCAGGCGTACCCCAAGTACCACTACAACTACGGTGTGGCCGACTCCCACACTGGTGACGTGAAGTCGCAGCATGAGGTGCGCGATGGTGATGTTGTCAAGGGTTCCTACTCTCTGGTTGAGCCCGATGGTTCCGTGCGCACCGTTGAGTACACCGCTGATGATCACAACGGTTTCAACGCCGTCGTCCACAAGAGCGCCCCCACTGTCCACCATGCCGCACCCGCTGTCGTTGCCCATGCTGCCCCGCTGGTTGCCCATTCCGCTCCTCTGATCCATCACGCTCCAGCCATTGCCCACCATGTTGCTGCTGCTCCAGCTGTCCCCTATGCTGGCTCCCTGGCGCATCATGCCGCCGCCGTGCCCGCCTACGGCTATGCCACCCACAACGCCCATGCTCATGTGGCCCACTACTAAGGAATCTGAACCTGCAACATGAATGCCCACCCAACCAACCAACCAACCAACCAATCAACCAACAATAAATACATGCCTACTTTTTTCATATTTATTAAACACGCGAAGACACGTTGACGAAATCATCATTGCCTCCTGAAGCAGAAACTGAAGTTGAAGTTGAAGTTGGAGCTGAAATTGAAGCCTGCGTAATACTCAAGTCATTCACTTTGTAAATAACCAATCAATCAATCAAGCAACTAATCAACCAATCAGAACAGCGTCAATCGGGAGCAATGCAACAACTGTAACCTCTCACCAGCATCTGTCATCCCTCTCGCTCATATGCTCATGCGCCGTCTCTGTCTCACTCACTCACTCACTCACTCACACACACACACACATACAGCTTTCGTGCAATTCTCTATGTAATTTAAACATTCAACATCTTTTTTGTAAATACTACGAACGCCCATCAACAAAGCCACACCCACGAAATGAAAGATGAAACTGAACATACTAATCATCGGATGAATATCATCATGATGATCAAGTTATAAAGTTATAAAGGATTACAGAACGGAATATACATAACACAAATATAAATTACGAATTTATATCTTGTAACATGTCTCATAATTTCTGTCTAATTTTAAGTTAATTGAAACTGCGACAAAATGCTATAAATATAAAATGTAGTGAATTACAAAAATCAAATACCTGTCTTATATTCTTACTTACAGTCTGCATTACTTCCGCTCTTAACATTTATATACTCTTACATTTTATTAACTTTACTGCCACTCAATCCGTATTATACTCTTTATCATACTATCTCTTAGTTCAACTCAACTTTTCTTATGGTCTAATCTCTACTAATTATAGGAAACTGAATTCTGAAATTACTTCCAATTCTATTATCTTAGGTTCTTGTCAAGTCTCGAATCTATTTTTGTTTCAACTCAATTATCCACAGTGACATCATATTTAATTAATACACAATTTAAGCGCTTGCTATCGACTTTAATTGTTTATCATTTACAATGGTTCGTATTCTATAAATTTCAGAAGTTAAATTATGTAAATTGTTAGTTAGTCAATGCAATGTTCATGACCATAAACAGTGAATATGTGTAGGTTAGCTAATTTGTAGGTGAGCAGCTGAAAAGTGAAGGTAGAAATATGCAGGTTTAGACATACTAATATATATTAAACATATTTACTAGAGTGCTCGAATTGCCGGTTACACTCTCACACTAAAGACGAAGGTTGCACACTTATTGCAGCTGTCTTTTCTATTGGCATTTCGCATTTTAATATCTATTAAGTTTGCCATAAAATCAATAATTCATAGATTAAGCACTAGAATACACTTACCCGTTAATATTCTAAAATGCGTTAAACCAAGACACACGGAACGCGTTTTATACTCTTATTAAAAATGGAAATAATATATGCTAATACTTATATATCCACTATATCATTTAGCTGTCAAAGGAACAATCGGGGCGGATTCCTCTATTTTAATATATCAATTAACAAATAACATTTGTTAATTTTCAAATATTAATAGTACTTTTTAGAAATCTGCGTCCAACTATCACAGTTTTAAAAATAGAAAATAAAATCAAAATTTTAAAATGATTGTTAGATGGCGCTAGATTTGTTGTTTGACTTTTTTGTATACTTTCAGGCTGACAATCTATTTGATTTTTAAAATCTACTTTTAAACTGAAACTTCAGATTGTAACTTAAACCTGTCGTAGTTAATAAAAATATAAGAGTTGGCGCTTTAAAATATTCAATATGAATAACTTGTTTATGTTTATTGATCTTAGATAAGTTTTATTTATGTTTTATATATTTGTGTATCTCTTTAATAATTGAATTCATGAATTACTTGATATATATTATGACATTTTGTAACCAGTCATAATTTGATTTGTTTTATCAGCTCAGTCATTAGGTCAAAGACAGTCATAAAGTTGCCACTTCCGATGCAGCTGCATTTAGACATTTGATACCACAAAAGCTCACATTATACTATGTTACTTTAACAGTTTTCAAATCAACCCTTTGCGACCACAAACAGATGGAAGCCTGCACCAATTATCCTCTACCAATTGGCAGACAATGTGGCGATAAGTGGTGTGCCACAATCATGTAAATAATAAGTTATAAATTTAAAGATTTGAAAGCAAAGTGTGTGTGGTTTTTATTGTCGCTTCCGCCGTGCAACAAATCTTCGAATTTCCGTCACTTTTATGTGTGAACTGCCAGAAAATAAAACAAGATAGCAAAATATACATACATATATTGATCTCTTAATGGTCGCAACGTAAAGATTCAATTTGAACAGAATGTCCGGCTACCAAAAAAATAAAGAAAACGTTAAAGACGCCTCAAAAGTGGTGCAAAGACGAATTTATCATGGCTTGAAAATCAAAAAAATCAACGAAGCGTTTAAATGTGCGGCAAAAAAAAAAACAACAAAAAATAAAACAAAGCAAATTTTAAATATTTTACGTGCACTCCATTATTTAGACAGCGCCTAGTTAGAGACTTAAGTTGGGCATTTGGCAGACTTACCAGCTGCCCTCTGGACGGGTTCTTTAACAGTTAAGGTCATCTGCTTACTTAGGTTGAGGTTTCTATTATATAGTATGTTTGAACTAGGAAATGCCGGAAGGAAGTTCCGCTAGCTAGCGAAAATCTAATGCTTAAAACATATTACGTATACCTGTTGGCCCAAAAGCTCACGTAAAATCAGCTCAATGTCTGGCCCGGTGACTGGCCAGAAACCTGTACGAATTGTACTCGCTGTTTCAGCTGCTCCAATAACCTTTACGCAGTCACATTTCAATAATAGCAAAATATCAGCTGTGTATGCGACAGACTGGCAATCTTCTTCATCAATAAATGACAGTTACTAACGACTTTTTGCTTTTTTCCTTTTGCACTCGACCAATTGATTCAACTAGTTGACATTCAAGCAACTCCGATCGGTTCTTCCTCCCCCCTCAACACGTGCCTGTAGTGGCTCTGTTTTGGTTTCACTTCAGCAACATTAAGTTACATGCTGAAGATATGCATCGGCAGCTCAAGTTGTTAATACAATTTATAGATAATCAAAAGTAGCGTTGGTGCTACTGAGACTTATACAGAGTTCTTACTAGATCTCTGTGATGCGTCGTAATTGTGAGATCTACAGTGGTTTGCTTCCATTTATATTGGCTGCATTCATATGGCGAAAATTGTTGAGAAGTATATTGAAAGCAAATATATGTAAGAAGTGATACGGTAATGTATGTAGCTTTTAAAACAGACCAATATACATATATATTGTACATAACATCAAATTTTGGGAAATTCAACATTACATTGTTGTTGGCAAATATTCACTGTGTCAAAAGCTAATTGATAGATATAATTATTTGAAATTCCGAAAAAATATAAATTGTTTAAATGTTATGCTTAAATGGTTTTTATATTAATATTAATTTATATTGGAGGGAGAATAATCAGTCTAATATAATATAATAAATTATAATAGAATATAATTAGGACAAATTTAAAATTTCATAACATTTTTGTTTACTTTGACATTTTTTTAAATTATCCCTTATCTGATTACACTTCTTCAAATATCTCTTTTTTCTACATTTTCATTTCATTAATATTATCTCTTCTCTGGTTGCAGTTCTTAAGATATTTTACACCACTGTGCAATGTAAATGTCGCCGCCTGTCTGCGTAATTGAAAAATGCCATTAATAATTAACTAATCATGACCAGCTTTAAAGTAAAAAAGTGAGTAAATTATCAACTGACCAAATGAACAACTGATCTACTGGCCAAGTGACCAACTGGGCAGACATAATTAGAGTGATAAGCTATTTAAATTTCGCCGCGCATAAATAAACATTTCAAAAGCATCACGTAGATATTCCACGATGTGCAGAAGGAGGAGATGTGTATCATGGTTTTGGCATAATCATTCCAGGCTAGTTATGCATGCCAGGCTGTACGTCAATTATATAACAAAGCTAACTGGATTATTTGAGGGTTAATTTGATGCATGGCAGGTAGCCAGCAACATCTCTTGGCTGAGCTCAGCAGCCTGCAACAAATTGGCCAAAAGGTGCGAGAATTCACTTCCAGCTTCATCTCTCTGCCCCTCCCTCTCCATCTCCCTTTCCATCTTCATCTCTTTATCTCTCGCTCCCTTGCTCTACAATAACAACTGAAAATTTATAGCAGCTTCTCTTTGGGGCTGGAAGCCATTAATTTGCATTTTATTACAGCGGCCACATTTGCCACGGGTCATTTTCATGGCGCGTTACAAGCTCTTGTTAACAATGGTCAGTCAATTGGCCCGGACACAGATGCGGCAGTGACTGAAGCACTCAGCCATGTCCAACTAAGCGACAACACCCACACACAAACACTCGGAGACATACCATACATACTTCTTTCTGCAGTGTCTACACTCTCCTACACTCCACATAGACTTGCAACATTCGCACCTTGAAGCCGACGCTGTCGCCTTCGCATGTTGCAAGCGACAATGTACTCGTACCTTAGTAATGCCCATTGCCCACTGCCCATTGTCAAATTAGTCTGTGTAAACAAGTTGAAATTAGGTGACCAACTATGTGTGGGTCGGTGACTAAAAGTAAACCAAGTCAAAGTCGCCATCATCATCGTCATGGTTACCAAAAATACTGCTAGCTTCAATTGAAGCTGCCTTGGGCAGATTTAAACTCCATTTGTCTTAAACTTGCGGCTTCATGAGACGTTGGCCCAACTTCAATTGCATTGCCAAAATGAACTTGCAAATTATTGTTTAGTATTAAGGGGAAAGCTTTAGAATATAATATTATATATAGAATATAATATATTTACTCAAATTAATATTTAAGAATAATAACTAACTTAATGAGCTTATATCCAAATTACTCACTTAGGTATTCGGATAACATTATGTAAACATCAAAAATGTTTGCAGATTTATTAAAAAATATAATTCGGAATTCCGAATTCCTTCTTCTTTATTGTCATTAATTTAAATATATGACATTTACGATTTTTGAATGTGTGAAAATTTGTTATAGTTTGTGCTGCAATCTATGAAACTTAAAATACATTTCAAACATTAACGATCTACTTAATTATATTTTAAAGCTCTGTAAAATTAATGTTCTACATTATTTTGCTGAACATAATGGAAATTCCACTCCCACATGCCACACGCTCCAACGTCGAGTCAAGCTGCACGCCACATTTAACATAAAAAGAATATATATATAAATGTATTCTTCAGATTAGCGTGAACGTAACGTTTTATACAGATACTTAGTTATATTTATTGTTGTTTAATTGCCAGCATTTGTTAGAGGGAGAATTACAATGTTGCATGTTGCAGGCACGCACATGTGTCATGTGGCCGCTTGCCTGAAAATCTGTCAAGCTGCTGCATATGGAGAAAACCTTCGGAAAATTGCCGACAATCGTTTGTTGATTTTCCCAACCGAGTATCAAGAGACACTCAAGAATTGGGCATCGAGTTATCATGTCTGCGGGCGCAAACATGCAAATTGACTTAATCTAGTATTTAGTTATATTTTTTTGTTGTCTATGGTTGCCGACAAGTCGCAGTTCGCAGTCGGAAACTCAAAGCTCGAGCAAAAACAAAATATATAAAGAAAGAAAAAAACATAGATAGAGGTGGAGTTGGAGACAATTGTATGCAAGTGCTGAAGGTTGTTTTCCAAAAGAAAATCAACGAAATATTATTTCTGTTGCTTTTCGCGCACTCCTCGCATATGGTGCTCACTCTAATTAGAGTCTTTAGTACGCCCCTCGTTTTTAATTATGTGAAAATGGGCAGCTGCCTCAAATTTTGACCTGGGCATAAACTAGCGCATATTATTAACTTGAGCACAAATGGTTTTTTGTTGTTATTTTGTCTTGGCTTTTGCTGTGACTCTTGCGGTTTGTCAATATTTCTAATAAGTTTGTTAGCTGCCAACCTCAATTGGCACGTTCTCAACGTGGTTCAAGGATGAGCAAAACTCTTGACTTCAACTCAGACTGAAACTTAGACTGAAATTGTCTCAGCTATCTTATTACTCTTGAAATGTATTTTGTTGTTGAACTGCGAAACCATAAATCACTCGCTTAATAGCATATATATTCTTGATCGGTTTCTTTGATATAAATAAAGTCTCTTTCTTATTATTCTCGCTCTCCCGTACGAGTATTTAACAATTTGCGCTAAATTCACATGCATATCATTTGTTTAATACCACAAACTGTTGCTATCTTTGTACCTAGTCTAATTAACCACTTAGCTGATAGAAAATTAGACGAAATATACCCTAACTAAAGGTATTTGCACTGCAAAAAGTATCCATAACTTTGGGAGCGAGTCTTATAATATTGTAAAGAGATGATGAGTATAATGTAAATGTTATATGAATAACATCAGTCAGGAAAAACTTTCGTTTGATTTAGTATGGGATATCTTAAAAAATGTTAGGATATATTAATATTTCTTATGATTAATAAAGGAAAAGTAAGATAAAGATACTCTAAATTATGAATATATTTTTATTGATAATCAATGAAATGAAAGTACTTTAATATCATAGCAAGTTATTTACAGGATTTGGCTGGTAAATGGATTATTTTTATTAAATTCATACATTTTATTAAATTTTATGTAGACATTTTAATATATTTTTAGCAAGTGTATGGTTTATTCGTTATAAAAAATAGCAGTCGGTTTTGTTTAAATTAGTTCAATATATTAAACGTACAATATGCGTGGGAACAATACGCTTTTAAAGCTAGAAATGACAATGAATCATATGAGCTTGAAGTGCTAAAAATATAATAAATAGATCATCAAATACATATCGCACTACAAATATACTACGTTGGATCTTATATCCTTTAGATAGTCTGACATCAAGCACAACTGCGACTTACTTATTTAAAAATGGCGTTTTGTTAATTTATTATTGATTGTTGAGCACCTTTACCAGAATTAGTTATACTTATACAAAAAATATAAATTAGTTTAAATTGCCGGTGTCATATTTTTTGTGTTGTTCTGCGAGCCGCTTTTGCTTTCATTCGCTAGCTAGAATGGAATTGCGTTTGAACTTTGCTGCCGCGCTTGACCTTCAGCACAGACGGTAAGAATTAGTAGTCTTGGACTTTTTGTTGGCTGTCTTGTTTGATTTCATTCAATCAGATCACTGAGAATTTCGCATGTGCCAAATAACTAGGGCTTTTTGTTAAGACAACAACAATTGCAGCGATTGTTCTTGTTGCTGTTTTAGTCTGCAACTTGACCCGATTTTCGTTTAAGGTAGTCAAGGTATATTTTATTGTCAGCGTTTTTCCTTAGAATTAAGTTGTTAAAATAAATTGCATTTTATTGCATACTATTTGTTATCGTCTAGGGCAAATAATTATTGCACTGCAGTTCGTTGCCTAAGTCTTTCGTTTTGAGTTGCGGCTGCGGCTATTGCTGCATATTGCTCAGGCTGAGCAAAAGGAAATTAATGATTAAGCTATGATTAATACCATAATTCTGAGCTAGCAGAGCTGAAAAGTGACTGCCACTGCGGATGACTTCATTATGTGGGATAAAACGATACAGATACAAGATACAAGATACAGATACACAATGCACACAGCTCTCTAGAAATCTGTCGCCAATTTGCACTGCTTACATACCCAGACCCCATTCATCGGGGTTAGTGTAGCAACATCCCAATCCATGCTGCAACTTCATTCACATGGCCCCCACAAAGCCTCCACGTCATACTCACCACGCAGCCGTCGACAACGTTGACGTCGACGTCGGCGTTGGCGTCGGCGTCGGCTTCAGCATCGTTGGCTACAGTTGAGTGACTGAGTCTTGACGCCGACTGCGCAGCTGCTCGACAACGTCGCTGTTTTCGCACATTTCGCGCTTATTTAAATGGAAACTCGAAACTAGAATAGCCACAGTATTCCGGTGAACTTGGCGTTGTTTGTATCTGTTGCCGTTGCAGTACTAAAAGTAAATAAAATTAAACCAACCAAGGATCGTGCAAAGTTCCAACTAAAATTTGTGTTGTTGTTTATTTTTAGCGAATTATCAAATCTCAAAGAAAATCTTTCAAAAATTTAAGAATACCAATCTTTATCAAAATGGCAAATTTCATGTGCTTTGTTATCCTCTCGTTGGCTCTGTTCGCCAGTGTTGCTGTGGCGCGGCCAGGATATGCTGTGGATTACTATGTGAGTTCCAGTTCCAAATTAAAATACAAGAGACAATCAGAACTATACTCAAAAAGTGTCAAACAACCAAGTTCATTCTGAGAATCAAATGAATTGAAATGAATATTTAAATTTGCTCCTGGATGTAATACAATTTATTTGTACAAACTGTGTTTCCTTCTAATAAATTTTTTTCGTATCTATAAGGATCATCCCAAATATGCCTTCAACTATGGCGTGGCAGATCATACCACCGGCGATGTGAAATCCCAGCATGAAACCCGTGATGGTGATGTTGTCAAGGGTAAATCACAATATTTACACACACAGTATTTTCAAAGTTACAATTTCCTTGCCTATTTGCTCTTCCCATCCGTTGGCAGGTCAATATTCGCTGGTCGAACCTGATGGCTCCATTCGCACTGTTGACTATACAGCTGATTCCATTCATGGCTTCAATGCTGTTGTGACCAAATCCGGGACCCACTGTGCACGCCCAATCGTTGATTGCCAATCCCATTGTGGCACACAAATCTATACCATACCAGACCCACTATGAGCCACATGTGGCACCAGTGGCTGCTCCTGTTGTGGTTGCATCGCCAGCGCCTTTTGGTGAGTACACTGAGTTTATATAGTGTAGTATATATGATAATTATGATATTTCCTGGTAAGCTAAACTGGATTAGCACTCACTCTCTTTAGCCGCCCTCACGCACACTTCCAGCTAGTTGTGGTTGTTGTTGGTTTGTTGTTGGTAGTTATTGTTCGTGTGTGGTGGATGCATTGTTGATTTTGATTTCGCTGTTGTTGTTGCTCTTCTAGGCATGAACACGTATCGCATGCTCAAGCTGTTCAGGCGTAATGCCAACTATTTTAACAATCAATATCGCAAATTGCGCCCAGACGATTATGATGACATCTACAATGCGATGGCTACTGAACTTATTGTAGACAGACAGACGACGCTAACAACAGCAGCGGAGGCAGTTGTATCTACAGACTTCTATGCAGATTACTGAATCAGTTTTCCATACACATTAATGCATATCTTCACCATATTATTATTATAATACATAATCGTCATTTAGGTTTGTCTCGCACTCTGGTTGTTATGCCCCTTGCATTGGCAATTAGCTAATGTGCAGTCAGGCGATTAAACTGAATCATCGCATCGTGAAATGTGTAACATTTCTCAAGCCTGCATTTTGTTGCGTAGACTAATGCAACAAACACAATTGACACACGCCCGCGCAACTGTTAATTATGTTATGTTGTTGTGAGCGAGTTTTTCCTCAACATTGATCAAGAGATTAGCTCAAGTTTTGTTTTGTATTTTGCATACATCTCTCAGTCATATTTTCCCATCATTTTCCCACACTAATTATGTCATATTGCGGCTGCAGCAGCGTCAGCAGCGCAGCAACTTCAGCTTTTTTAGCAGTCAGTCTTAAAAACTGTGCGGAAAATTGTGTTGCCCATTTTCCGTTTTTAACCCCAAAGCCAACATCTTTTCTCAATGTCGCAATGCTTAGCGGTTGCTGCTGGGAATTGTTGTTGTTGTTATTGTTACTGCTGCTGTTGTCATTGCATGTGAATATTATTTTAATTGTGGCTGCCATTTTAATAATTAAGAATCGCACAGCAAACGCATAGCGCAAAACTTTTACCAAAGTCCAAAACAAAAGACTTAGGCAACGAACTTTACCAGTAATTTGCATCAGCAACATAAACATAAACAACAACAATAGATGAAAAGGAAGTCGCAACAGCTAAAGAAAACAACAACACCTGTGACCAATTGACTTTGCTTGTTACAAATTCGTACAAATTCGTGACAATCCAAAATGGGCCAAAACGAAAGAAATGTATAGAAAATTATTTGAGCCAATTTACAACCATAATAGAAAACACCAACGACAATGAAAGACAGCTGCTGAATCATATTTACAACAATTTGCAATCTATGATAATATTTATTTGTAATTTTTGTACTTTAAGTTAACAAACATTATGCACCCGCTGCCGCGCCCATTCACTACGACTACGATGATGGCTACTACAACCAGGCTCAGTATGAGTATGTGCCCCAGTATGATGCCGGACACTATGGCCACTATGCGAGTCCCTATGCGACATCACACTATTAAGTACTCTAAGCGTATTTAGTTTGTATAAAAGAAAAGAAATGAAACACAACCCTAGCTTGGATATATTTTTACGAGTATGTAAGTCGACAACTCATTGCAGTTGTGTGGCTGCTAAACAAAATTGTTTAGAGATTCACACACACACTGTTAACTTGCTGACCCCTTTTACACACACACACACACACACACACGACGCCGAGTAAGATAATAATGATATGGATGCTAATATAAGTTGTGAATTTTCTTCTGTAAAATAAAGTTTTAACGACATTTTATAAGTGAAAATATAAAAAAATTTTCTTTTTTTAAATGGGAACGGGAACATTTGAAATGTTAACCCAAAATAATATTAGTAGAAACAGGAAATATTTATTCATTTATGTAACCATTTGATTTCTACTTGAAATTTCATATTTTATATGCCTAATAAAAAATTAATTATTATAAACTAGTTTATACTTTTATTTATGCCAGCAAAATGTCACATAAGATCGCAAGTCTGGAAAACGATTTGTTACTTAGCCTTAATGATCTTGCAAGCGAATAATATTTTCATCCATACGTAATTATCCATAAAACTGTTCAATAAGTCAACAATCTTATGTGGGCTCTTCTCTCAAATGGCAACAGATGCAACAGTTCCCACCTAATAGACTGGCTTTTAATGTTGGCGTTATAATTTGCACTTGTGCAAGTATTTTGCTATTATTTAAACGAATGAAATGAAATTTATTTGAATATTTCCAAAGCATTTTTTTTTATTGCGCCAACAATTCATGGCCAACTGAGCGCAGTTGTCTTCAAACAAACATCGAATCGGTTTATTGAAATAATTGACAATAGTTAGCGTGGTAGGAGATATCCGCTCCTCTCTCGTTGCTGCCACAAAAATAAAAAAACAAAACTGTAGAAGCAACAGTTTACGGTCTGCAAATTTCCAAGTCTCTCTTATATAAGTTTTCTTTTTTTTTTTGTTAAACAGTTTAGTTGGGCCATTTGGATGTCTTAATTGGCAATTGAAAGCTTTCTTCCGGCTGTTCCCGTTGACCAATTGAACCAAGAAAGCAAAGTTGTGGAGTGACATAAGTTTGGCTTAAAGCTCAAAGTTTATCTTGGCTAACGTAAACGCTTTGGTTTGAAGGTTTGCAACTGCACTAATCTTAAAAGGTTTATATAAATAATTGAAAATATTAGCATACTTGGAGGCAGCTTATTTTGAAAAAACCTGTAGAAGACTTTTTAGCGTTAGCTTGTTTTGAAATTATCAACATATGTGAAAATTTTTGTAGTTCATATACTCTTTTTAAATTTTACACTCAACTTGTGTTTACAATTACTTTTTTTTATCACTTATTCCACACAATAAACACATGTTCTTCACAATTCAAGGAAGATGAAAATAAATCAGCTTAAACCAAACAAATCGTGTAATTTAACACTTGACTAATTAGCTAATGAATTCGATATAAGTTTGACTTTAATAACTTAAGTAATAGTTGCTCATAATTGCAACCGGTCCAGCTGTGATTCAACAGCAAATTCACGTTACATGCATTTAGATTATCCATTGCAATCATTGCTCAACTCTTGATAGCCGACAGATTATCTGGTTTACTTTGCAACAAACCCGACGTCATCTTCTTAGTGCCAGCTTTAACTGGCTCAAGGCCGGAATATCTCAGCAACTGGTTCCAGAGATTCCTAATGACGACTCAATTCTAAGTTTTGCATATAATGTTGATTAAATTGCATAGTTACTGATGCCCAGTATATGATTGAATTACGAGTTGCGCGTACAACAGCAACACCAACAGCATGAACAAACAGTATTTTGTACGAATACTTCATCCAAAGTCTGTAGTCTCTCTTTCCCAATGCTCACTCTGTTGAGCGCATTAAATTCGAATTAAAATATTTGAAATTTTCGCCCGTTAACTGAAAAAAGCCAACGAAAGTGACAATTAAAATCTTTTATCTGTTGACGCGCCGTCTGCTGCTGCATTTCCTTAAGAGAGCGCGCCCAGATACTTTAAGCCGCTGGCCATGCCAAGACGGGCCAAGACGGTCCAAGACTATCCAAGGCGGTCTTAGCCGTGCCGGGCCGGGCCGTGTCAACGCCGCCAAAACACAATTATAGCTGCGCCGGCAGCCAACTTGCTTATACCTATTTATATATAAGCTAATATCTGTGTACATACTCATACACACGAAATAGACATACATATTTGGAGCCGGCACAGGTTGCCAAAGTGGACAATTTAATGTGGCTGTCATGTTAAATGCCAGGCCAATAATTTAAGCCTCATTTTTCATAGCTGAGAAATGTTTGATGGGTGGTATGTGGACTATTGGGCTCACATCTGAGGTTAACGAAATTACCAAAAATCTTTCAAACCACAAGTATTTCTTGCTTTCGGGCGAAATTGGGAAGGGCTTATAAGGCATTACGTAAAAGAAAAACAATATATTGCAGAAATTGAGCTGAAAAAAGCCCTGCGATTCGCGAAGCTTTTTTTTGGAAGTTGTATCGTTAATTTTATGTTAACTTTCTAGTGAAACCAGTCACACAACTAGTCATAAGTCTGATCTTACACCGCTGGAGAATTATAAGCATATCGTGTGAGTTAATTGCTGTTGGGAGTCGCATTCTGTTTGTTAGTTGTTAGATTATTTTAGATAATCTTAAAGCTATTCGACTCAGCTGTCGAGATTATCAAGAGGTCCATTGGGCCATCGTGTCAGTTAAGTATGGAGCACGGGCAACAGGTTCTTTAATTAATTGCAGTTGATTTTAAATAATTATTTGAAATTTTTCTATTTACTCAGATTATATTTATAAACTCAATTATATTTTCTTTGCTATTAATTAAAAATTATTTATTTTATTTAACTGCATTCAACGTCAATTTGGGACTACACAAATGAATAACTATAAAATCAGGTAGAACTTTCATGATCTATAAAATGTATGTCAGTTAATCGAGAGTTAAAATTAAGTATATTGCATAGAAAGAACATGTAGCTCTTAAACACTAATTTTTGTATACCTTAGCTGAATCCCATAAAGCTAATTGCCAATCATTAAAACTAATTTTCTAACTATTAAATTAAGCAGATTATTTCCGTTAACTAAAAACGAATTAGCCACGTGCTGAACTCCCTAATGAAACGCTAATCGCGCCACATTTTCAACATTTGTGGGAAAAGGAAAACAAAATCAAAAAGTAAGAAGCAAACCACAAGTAAATCGCATTTTATACTCAAACTCTCTTGAACTCCATTTGCGGTTTTTGCATAAACAATATGAAAACGTAAACAAAATGAAAACCGCTGAGTAAAGCGTCTAAATGATGGCAAAAGCGGTTAAAGCGCCTTTGAAATCCATTTTGCTGATGGCTCTATTTGTGATACATATTGTTGTTTATTTATTTGATTATTCTTCTTTTGTGTATTCATTTTATGGTAGATTGTGCAAACATCTTTGGTGATTCTTAAGATACACGTATCCATTAGATACATCGCAGCACATACGACCAAGACCCTTTTAAAGAGATTGTCCCATCACGTTTTCAATATTGCAAAATGAGTTGTAAATGTAGAGAATATGTTTGTTTGTCGGTATGCATTATTGACTCATGAGCATTAAGAACAACAACAGCAACAACAATGAGCTTCCCATATGATGCGTCACTTAAGCTATCAACATTGAAAAACAAAACAAAAATCAGCAAAAAGTACAACTGATTTTCCAGTTGATGTTGGACGGGTTTTGCTGATTATTGCCATGGATTTTCAGTTTTGTAAAAATTTTGCAAGGCTTTAATGCTGATTTTTTTTTTTTGTTGTTGTTGCTGCTGCTGCTGATTATTTTTAGTGTTTTTTTTGTGTTGCAGTTTTGTTACCAGCTTTTTATGGTGGTGTTCAAACTAATTTGTGGTTACAGGCGACTGCCTGTTTTTTACGTGGCTGAAACACAAACTGCGGCATCATGCCCTTTTGTTGTTAACTCGTAAGGTGGGGGCTTATTGAATGGGGAGCATATACACTATAGGAGAGCACGAACATGCACATGAGGGGCACTCAAAAGAGTGCAACATTTGCAATTATTGTTGAACAAAAGCGCCAAAAGTTGGCTAACAAAGTGGCTGATATATTAGAGGTGATGGAGCTGGAGAAGCTGAAGGAGTTGGAGGAGTAGAAGTTGCAGTAGGACAGGGAGTAGTAGGTGACGGAGGAGGAGAAGGCGTTGGAGTTGCACTAGGATTGCTAAATCACACTACATTTGACCCAATTTCCCAGCTTCAGCTAGATTTATATACTTTATCATATTTATATTGAATCAGAATCTTCGCAGCTGACAGACAACTTTCAAGACTTCTCTGCGGAGTGTAAATATATCTTAGAGTGCAACACCAAACACTAGATATTGTGGCATGCGTGGCAGTTGCAAGTGTTTGCCATTGATACACGCACGAGTGCAACACACAACGCAACATGCAACACCAGACAACTCAAAAAGTGAGGGTAAAGGAAGAAACACAAATATCTCGACATGCCTTTCCTTTTTTAAAACAAATGACGTATAAATATGCATTACAACTTCAACAATTACTTGCCAAAAAATGAACTGAACTAACTGTTAACTGTGCATTTCAATTTGCATAAAGCAAAGTTCAATAGCATAAATTGCCAGACTCGAATCATATACAGGCAGACATCAGAGCTCCAGCTCCAGCTCCAGCTCTAGTTCCCCTTCATTTAGTTTGGGGCAACTTTCATGCAATTGATTTTCCATGAACTTCAATTTGCATGTTTGGGCTAAAGTTGCTATGTGGTGGGGGAAGGGGAGGGAGGTTACTTTTGGCCTTTTTCCGCAAGTTTTGCATGCAATTGTCATTGTCATTGCTTTGGCATTATCTATATATTTTTGTTTGCTGTTGTTGTTTATGCTGTTGACCTGTCTAGAGATTTATTTTTACCTGCTGCCCATTTGGAGCACATTATGTAAATTTTTCATTGAAAACTGGTTCGCGTTTTCAATTTCGTTTATTTTGCTGGTCGAATCGATGTTGCTTTCTTGTTGTTGTTGTTGTTTGCATTCGTACCGCATTAAGCGATTTTAAGTCTTTTTCACTTGGTTTTATCCCAGGCGCATTTTAATTGGCAACTGCAGTTAACACACACTGTGCATTTTATATGACAAACTGGCAACAACTATTAAGTCATGCAAATCGTGTTAAGTCAAGACTCTGAGAGTCAAGGTATGTGTTTTTGGGAATCGTAAAAGAATTCATCAAATACCAACGACAGCCAAACGTTTGGAAGGTAACAAGGGTCTAAAATGGGCAAACAGTTTATAACAAGTTTTATAAATGCAAATGAAGTTGGCAAATTAAAAAACAATTGACACAAAAATGTTAAGGAAATAGAACTTGATTTTTGACTTTAAGAGATAAACGAAATTTGATTGTATTGGGAGTCAAGTTTGTAAGTAATGTAGCTTAGGTTTGTTTAAAAAACTCCAAAGAATAAATTGACAATTGAATCACATAAATTAATTTAAAATAAAATCAAAAATATAAGAGCTATATCTTTTAATACTTACAAAATTATATGTTATATTAAAATTAATTTAGAAATAAAACTTGATTATATGTATTAATTGTAATAAGTTACTTTTATTGCTAAATTTATATGCAGTCAGGTTCATCTGTTTATCTCTAATAAATTAGATAAAATGAAAGTCAAACATTTAGAAGCCCTACACTGAAGTTGGCTACCAATTATTGATAGGAAAATGCATACGCAATTTTATTTGAATTTTTATCGCATTAAAAATAATATTAGTATAAAACAATGCATACACAATTTTATTAAATATTTTATTAGTAAAATCGCATTGCGTTCTGCTGTATTAACAGACGTTTTGCCTTAACAAATTTGTTTAACTTTTTGTTTTGAAGTTTTTCTCATAATGATTACATTATAACATTGTTAACTACAATTTTGCGCAGTGGAGTTAACAGTACTTGTAACTTGTACATTTACAACTTAACGGTAGCGCCACGACATTGCGAGGCCTTTGCAACAGCAGCAGCAACAACAACTGCAATGACAACAATAGCAGCGATAACAAAAATAAGCATTGAATAAGGTTAGCAACTGATGACACGATTGCAGCTCTCCCTTTCTCTCTTGCTCCCCCTCTCTGTGTGTCTCCTCCTCTCTGACACTCTCTTCTCTCACTCTCTCTCTTTGTCTTAAACACTGTTGCTATCTCGCTCACAGATTCATACGTTGTTACGAGTGCAGCATGTGAGATAAGCACCCGCATAGCTGGGTAAACTTTTGAACGTGGCAACAGCAACTGGACAGCTGGACAACTGGCCAAGTGAACAAAGTTGGTCGGGAGACAGCGAGGCCATTTCATTATGTAAACACTGGCAAGGAAAACGAGAAATCTGGCAACAAATCAATAGAAAAAAAGTGTTTTTATTTCACATTGATGGGGCGTCGGGATGTGGACTGGACTGAGACTGAGACCCGAACAAGCCGACCAACTGACTGACTGACTTAGCCAGGCTATATGAGCACGTCTATTGGGAATCTGTAAGTGTTGTTGCCATTGCAGTCGCAGCCGGTTCGGCTGCAGTTGCGTGTTGCAGCCACTATTATGAATAAACATGTGGCGCATGTAAGCTGTCGCAGTGGTCTCTTGGCCTGGAACACATATACCTCAAAGTATTTAACATTAGCCAGCTTTGGAAATTGTAATAGAAATGAAAATCCAAATGAAAATGAAAAGAGAGCAAAGTGATTTTCAGATTTTGCAATTAGCCATAACACAAGCCAAAAGGAAACACGCTTCAGCTGAAAACTCGTATTTCCTGGCTTTTCCTAGCCTACTTGTGTCTGCCAGTTGTCTGGCAGGCTCCAGTCTCCAGTCTCCTGTCTCCTTATCTCCTTGTCTGACTGTCAGCTTGCCGCACTGTCTGTCGACTTCAACGCGTTTGTCTTCGGGCCAACGAACAGCTGCCATTTAAGTCAGCAGAGTCAGGAGATGCGCCGTGATTATAGTCAATCGACCCAATCGTGGTCCTAAATTATGACAATAATTTTATGCTAATAACTCAAAACTGAACTTTATGCCAGCAATTTTTGGCTGTAAAGCAACAAATCGCTGTCGGGATGCTTGACTGCTTTCAGTTTTCTGTGCTGTGCTGTGCTGTGCAGTGTTGTGCAGTTGAAATGTTCAAATATTGCTTTAACCAATTGTGTAATGAGGCGCAAAGAAATGTCTAGATTTCTTAGCTTAGTACGGCCAATGGGGCGTATGCGTAATAATGCCCATGGCCAATTGAAAGGCGCGCTCAAAAAGTGCTGGCTTAATTAGACAATTTCTCTATTATGGGGTATCGAATGCCTTTCACAAACACAAACACAAACACAACACAACAACAGACATCAACCCACTCAACGCTCAATTACAGCTGAAGCTAATCAAAAGGGCATTGATTTTTATGAACTGCGAACTGTACATCCAACAACTTTGTAGCTGGGAATGAAATTCGCAATCGGACTGCGAATGGGATTGGAAATGGACCTAGGCTTGGGCCTGGCCAAGATGCTGTTGCTAATGTTAAGGCGCTTTAAGGCTGGCCAGCGAATTGTTGTTTGCCATGTTGATGGCGCTGGCGATGGCGATGGCGTCACCTGTACAAATCTTTGTATTTAAACGAAACGTGCCCTGGCAAAAACTTAACCATCATGATGCAAGAGAGAAAGAAAGTAGCTTGATCTTTGGTCGGGCTCATAAACGGAGCAATCGCCAGCAAAGACAAGTTGAAAAAAATAAAAATACAAGAAATATGATATAAGGGTCCGGTCTGAGTCCGGGTGCAGTCCGAAATCCACAGTCCGGAGTCCGGACAGTTGTTGACGGGGTCAGACATAATCAAGTCTGTGTGCAGTGGCTGCCCGTCACGTTAGGGCCACATTCACAGAAGCGGCCTCGAGTCTTGGCCATAATGTGCATATTGCAGTTTTTTTTTGGTTGTTGTTTTTATTTTTTGTTTATCGCTTCTCGCTTTTGACAATAAATTGCCTTGGCGGTGGCTTTGCCCGCGTTACCTTTAACGAAGTGTGAAAGATGTCGGCTCTGATTCGATTCGATTGCGCCACAGCGGCATGCCACACTGCACTGCAGCCAGCACACGCTGCAAGGTTTCATTCCCCTTCCCCTCCCCCCCCATTCCACCCTTTCTTGGTTTTTACGAGTATTTCTTGCTCTCGGTGCACCGTGAAGATGTAGTTAACAACGTGACTATGTAATCAGCATCAGTAGCAAAAGGCTAGGAAGTCGCCCAGCTTTGAGCGGCAAACGGGCAGCTGCTTTATTGGCCAGCTTCAGCTTGGCTGCTCCCAAAAGTGGCCGCTGTCCCAAAGCTTCAAATGATTTTTTAAGCATTTTACAGCAGACTCGTTTTGTCTCGTTTCTAATCAAATTAATTTCGCCAGCTGCACACAGCAAACACACGCTCTCTCACACACACACAAGCACGTACACACACACAAACAACAAGAGATCACATGTCGGACTCTTAAGTTGGGATTGGGCTGCATATTGCGCATACGCAGAGTGTAACTTGTATTGAATTTTCCAACATCCATGCACATAATTGTAATGAAACTCGCATGAGCCAAAGGTGAAGGGTGATCCAGACATATTGCATGCCGCATACAATTATCTAAGCTCTTATGATTTGTGCAATAATATTTTATTAATGCAATCAGACTTCACTAACTCGTAGTAAATCTACTTGAGATTGCGTTTAGAGCGAAAATGTTTTACAATTTTTTCAGCCACAGCTTACACTTCTCTATCTTGTTAACTGCATAGCCATAAGTCTATTTTTCTGCTGGACATAAAATTAAATACTAAATCTTTCAAGATTTTCATTTAGTCGCAGTAGCCATTCCTTCCAGGGATGATAAATTTAATTTTTAAATGTGGACAAGTTAAATAAATAAATTATCAATCATAAATTCATAACTCAATAATTGCTTAATTAGACAAACAAACAACTTTAAATGTTCGTAAATGTTTAGCTGCTTGTTTGTCTTTAGTTTATTCAGTTGTAAATACAATGAATAGTACAATTATATTACACAAAAATTGAAAATGTGGTGAGTACTTAATTTCTTACTCATTTTATATTGCTTCAATAAAATATTGTATATATATGATTAATAAAATTGCTACGTTTATTCTAACATTTTCTCCTTAATTAGATAATTTTTCCCTTGTAAAGCTGATTTACAAGCCAGAGATTTTAAAATTAAATTTTTTTAAAGGTTGCAATTAAAGAACTAGAATTATTGTTAATTTGTTGATGTGCAAAAACGTGAATTTAAACTGAACATCTATTTAATTCCATCAGTATCCTAATCGTGTCTTTATTGATTAAAAAAATTCACCAAAGTTCCACCCACAATTTTGGATTTCCGCAATCGAATATTTTTTTTCAGTCAGTCACAATCACCTGAAACCGAAAGGTAAAGTGCTTGGCGTTCACTGCGAGGTGAGAGGTGACCAAGGCTGGTGTCGTGTCGTCGCTGTCATTGCCCAATGCAAAGGCTGGCACCGGAATTTGAACGGAAGCAATGCATTGTGGTTTTTTCAGGCGACTGACGCAGTTCCAGCTACAAGTCATTTGTGATTTAAGGTCCTTGTGAGATATTTAAAATTTGTTTCTCACACTCTTAATACTAATTCAAATCAATAAATACTCATTCAGCGAGTTTTTCAATTTATAAAAAATTTCTCTTCATGGCGGCAACCGTAAATTAACAGTATTTAATTGATCAGCAATGGATAACAAATAAACAACATTTAAAACATTCTTTTTACAAATGTACAAACATGTGTACGTACTTAATCAAATGTACTCACCAAAAATTCAAATCAGTTAATTGATTTGAAAACTGAATTATGATGTCGAAATTCTTTGCCATGTTCCCATTTAAAATTATACATTTTTGTCTGATTTTTATACATCTTAAAAGTGAATAATTGAATTGCAAATATATCAGATATATCAGAAAAATATATTCATATGTATTAAAGTGAATAAACTTTGAATTTATGTGTTTGTGACAGCTTTTAAACTCTAATCTAATATATTCATAAAAATTGTTATTTTCAAAACATTTCAAAATATTTATTTGCAATATATTGATTTAATATTTATTTATTTTAATGATAATGTTCCCATTACTAATTGTAATTAAATTTAAACTGTCCCTACCTTATATATTATACAATAATTTATAACAAATATTTCCCACAAGCACAGCATTAATTAATTAAAAAACCAGCAACCAGGTGAACAGTCAAAATGGTGTCAATTTTCACTAATTGAATTTAATTAAAGAGTTTTGTGTAATACAGCGATATATTGACAATTCGTTTCTGTTTCAAATTGTTAACCTTAATTATTATTAATTGGTGGCAGTATTTTGTGTGTGAAGCACGAACAATTACAACTAACTTAAAAAATACAAATAAAACTCGTTGACAATGCGACGAAAATTAGCGGCGGTTAATGACTTCTGCCACATACACACACAAACACCAAACACACACACTCACACATATTGCATACCAAATTTAGAGACCGCTTTTGTTGTTGTTCTTGTTTTGCTGCAACAACTGCGACGCCAGCAGCGACAGCGACAGCGACTGCGATTGCTAATGATGTCGTTGATGTGTTGCATGTGTTGTGACACTAACGCTGAGGCAGCAGCGGTCAGGGTCGTCTGTTGGCCGCTCTGTGATCAACTCCGGGACCGCCATTTAAATGATGGGCCCCCAAGAGAAGCCGGCACAGCGATTGCTAATTGCCTAGACTAATTGCGCTTAGCTGCCGGCTATGAAAAGCCGTTTAAGAAAGTACCAATCATGGTTTCAGTTAACACAACACCGACCGTTATTTCTTTTGACAGCACAGCAACTAACAGTTCACCTTGCTGCTCTATGGTCTCTTGGGGTGTCCAAGTAAGTGAGTATTTACCCTTTTGCCATGCGGCGTGTGCAATTAATGCACAATTTAGCGCCGTTGCCCCGTTGCACGCAACTGGGCAAGTTTGTTGCCTGAGTCTTTTGTTTTATGCAATCGAATGCAAAGAAATAGACGAAAATGTATTCGATTTATTATTATTATGTATTTACAAATTTTGGGCAAGTCTTAAAGTAAATTTTTGTGCTTAAGTTTGCGTTTTGAGTTTTCCTTTTTTATGAATTTTTTTCTCGTTGTTATTTTTTGTTTTTTTTTTTTTTTTTGCATGCTCAACTTGAGGTCAGCGGTGAGTTGTTTTGAGCCTGCATCATTTCAATCAGCTTCTTCAGCTTGTTGTGCTTCTTCAGATAGGCGCTCTTCTCATGTGCCAGCTTAACAGCGGTTGTGTCTGTCGTTGTCGTTGTTGTTGTTGTTGTTGTGGGCTGTTGTGTGGTGGATGTTGTTGTGGTTGTAGTTGTTGTTTCTGTTGAAACTTCTGCTGCAATTGGGCTGCTGCTGCTGATGATGGGCGCTACAGTCGTGGAGAAGCTGACTGACTGTTGTGGCAATTCGTTGTGCGCCTCCTTCTCCACTTGCACCCCTGTCTCCGTCTCCGTCTCCGTCTCCTTCTCTTCCAGCGCCTTTAACGGCGCTTGCCAATCCAGCGGCTGCTCCTCCGCTGGCAGCAGCTGCAACTGCAAAGAGATGATGCATGTGATTATGACATGGACATGAACATGGACATGGACATGGATATGAATGTGGTGGGGAAATGGTAAATGAGCATGAAGCAAATGTTGTTGCGATCTCGACTGCTGGCGAGTGGTGGTGAATGGTGGGTGTGCGTGTCGCTCTGTGTGTGTGTGTGTGTTGTGGCTTTGTGTCTGTGTAGGTGTAGCTCTTGTGCAAAAAGCATTTATAAAAGTGTCAAAAGCGTTAAGTTGTTGTAGTTGGGATTTCGTTATTTCATTTTTTCTCATTTTCATTTGGCTTTAATCGGTTGTTGTACACGCAATTTACAAAAACGACAACGGCTGCTTATACTCTTCTTAAATATGCAAATCAGTAGCGCAATTGATAATAGCGCTTGCGATTATCATATTGTCTTACATAGTTCCATGGTGCATATTTGGCCTTCTCATAGGCCTTGTATTTCTTGGTCTTCGCATTGTATTTGCCCTGCTGCTTGTTGGGCACAATCGCCGTGTATTTGATGCCCACTCCGGGCACATATTGTGCCGCCAACGCCGGCACAGTCACAGTTCCCGTTCCCGTTCCCGCCCCAGCTCCAGCTCCTGGTGTGCTGTACGGAGTCAACAGATCACCATAGTTGCGCTTGGGAGGCAGATTGTTGTAGTTGGCCGGCGCATAGGGTCCGGCGGGTATGATCCAAGTGCGTGGGCGTGACGGAGGCGGCAGCACATAGCTGCAAGTCATTTGAAATGAGAAATTAAAACGAAATTCATTCTGACAATTGGCACACTTACACATATGGCTTCGGGTTGGGTATATCATCACTTTGATCCTCCCAAACTGGCGCTGGCTCGCGATATGGCTGACGTGGCGGTGTAGGCGTGGTACGTGGCGGCGGTGGCACAATCGGACCAGTGTTTGTGCCCCAGTCGACGCGTATCGCTTGGCAGCTCGCAGCGAGGCAGGTGACTAGCAGCAGGAAAATGGAATGCTGGAAGAAGTGGTTTGAAAATATTCAATTAAACAAACTTAATTCAGAATCAATTTAGAGTTAAACAGAGCTTAGGTAAGTCTTAGCAGAGTATGGTATTTCCATTTGGTCTTGCCCTCAATATGCAACTTGTTGTACAAATTTATTTGCACCTGCCACAAAATTTGACTCGTTTGACTCGCTTAGCCTTTTAGTTTATACGTTTGCAACATATTTTACAAATCGAATGCGTATTTAATGCTCTGCTCTAACCAATTAAATGCGCTTTATTTAGATGCACCGGGCATTGTGCACTTGAACTCGATACTCGATTGAGAAACTGCAAAAATTTAATAACACATTAATTACATGACGACTTACAACAATGTCAATGTTGTACGCGTACAAATATAATAATCAACTCAAATTGTTGTTAACATTATGGCATTGTCTTGCATTGTTTCGTCTGCTGTTATTTATACTCTTATTGTTGCTTTTATTTATGAGAAAATTTCTCAACATACTGACATAATTTAACTTGTTAATGCAAACTCTCTGATAAAAATTTGTTGAAAAGTTAAAAGTCATTCATTGTCTTTGTGATTTATATATTATTATTATAAATATTTATGCTGAAAATATTTGCTTTGTTAATTGAAATAGTTTGATTAATAATGGATTTATAGTTGATTAATTACGTTGCATTCATAGAAGGCTTAAAAAGGTGCGATTTTTTTATGGTCTGACAATTGAGCATTTTTTCTATTTATTTTATGAATTAATTTTTACTATTATACCACATATATAAAAAACGTTTGAAAGCTCCAACATTGTTGACTTTATGACTCTTTATTATTTATTTATGCATTGTGAGCATTGTCACCGGCTCCCAAGTACTTTTGCCGCTAATGATCAATTAGGAGCCGTTAAACATGCTAATGCGATTTAAAACGCTACAAAAACGCGCGAAGGGTGTTAAACGTCAAACGACGCGGAACTCAAATAGGGGGAACAACGGGGAGTAACGGAATCGTACGAGTTGCAGTTGCAACTTGCAACTGGGCCAACTCACAGAAAATCGACAATCGGTAGTCGGCGCTCTCCTTGGCCAAATTTGTATGTTGCCAATTTGTCAATCGGTCGGCGCTTTTGACAATATGCACAAAAGATATCGATACCAGTGATTTATCGATGCCACCTGCATGCAACATTGCCTGTTTGTGCCTGTGTGGGTGACTGTCTGAGTTATTGCACCTTTGCTCCTCTTTATTATTTTTTGTTGAGTTTTTTGCTGTGCGATTCTCTTGGCTCCATTTTGGAATGTCTTCTCAGAAGATGAGAATTCGCAAAATGTTGCAAATTGAATGTGTCAACTTTTGCAATTACGATAAACATGTAAACAAATGAGTGAGCGGTGCTCGTATGCATATACTTTTGGGACTCACTGTGATGTGCTGGCACATCAGTTTTTACTGCAGCACTATAAATAAATTTGGCAAGGTTTTTGCATGTTTTAAGTGCTCACATTAGTTTTTATACCCTGTTGCCATAATGCTAAGTAGATAGGGTATAATACATCCGTGGAACAGTATGCAAAAGGCATAAAGTATATAATAACGTACTTGTACAATTGTCTATAGCATACAGACTTGCTATGAGAAAATATGAATATGCTTCATTTTGACTGCTTTACTTATTAGGCAGAAAAGATCCACCTTACCAGTCACTGGCAGAAGCTGATATTCCCTTCCGCATTGCTTTTTATAGATTTTGCTCTGTGATGGCGTGTTAATAGCGTATGATGTCCCAGTTTAATGCGCCCCATTAACCACACATCAAAATCACAATCAAGTCTTTTTGTAAGTAATAAAATGAAAGCAAATTAGAGCGTGTATACGTCGATCTTAACGGCATCGATCTTGAACAGCCAGAGCAGCCAAGTCAAGCGACTTAAGACTGACTGCTTCTCTAGATGAACGTAATTTGCAAAAATTAAATATTTCTTCTTTTCCTTTCTTAAAGCTTTTTTCAAAATACAAAAGCAACGTAATTAACAGAACCATTTTAAAGATGAATTATTCTATATGTCGGCTGTGATCATTATAAGAGTGTTAAGGGTAGAATTTGCTTATTCTTTTAGTATTATTCGTTCACAAATTACAATGTTCAAGGAAAAATTAGTCTACTAAAGATTGACAAGTTTATCGAAATTTGTTTAAGAAAAATATGTTAATGATCAGTTAGTCAATTAATTTCTGGTGTCAGATTTCGAGGTCTGACAGGGTATCTACTGGTCTTTAAATATTGTATATTCTCACATATCCAAGCAGACTGATTGATTTCTGAACTTTTTCATTGACATTTCAGTTGCGATATTTATATTGTTTTAATGGCTTAACAAGTCAATAAATATTCACAATTGCAGCAATATCAGCAATGTCGACATTATGTTGTGCATAGCAAATGGGAATTTTGTGTCTACATGGACAGCAGCCGATTAGTCAAATTCAACTCAAAAGACGTTAAAACCAGTCACTTTTACAGTTTGATTTAATGGTCAGGTTGATGATGCGATAGTTAGTCAAAAAGAATAGGCTTTTTTAATTACAGCAAAGGCGGTATATTAAATTGGGAAAATTGAAATTCAGTTCAGATTATTTGCAAGCCTGTGAACTGATGTTGCAATA
This sequence comes from Drosophila sp. st01m, assembly GCA_018901795.1. Taxonomy (NCBI): domain Eukaryota; kingdom Metazoa; phylum Arthropoda; class Insecta; order Diptera; family Drosophilidae; genus Drosophila; species Drosophila sp. st01m. The sequence continues at coordinate 18,614,153 of JAEIFG010001637.1, forward strand.
CAGTTGATGGCTAATTAAATTACTTAAAGTTGCATACCAAATTCAGTTGCTTTGATTCAATAACAGATCGAATTAACTGTCCAAGAGCTAAACGAGCTGGGATCTAAGACAATTTAATGGCGCAGTTGTAGCACTTGGGCAGCTCAAGCTTCGGTTTGTCAAGTAGCATGACGGCATCAAAAAATGGTATTATTATTTTGTAACAATGGACACTCAATTATGATCATAGCTTGAGCTTGTCTGGGCTCTTGTCACTTCCGAGACATAATGACAATGACCCTGAACTTGATATTTACTTAACTCCAAATGAAACAACACTTAAGAAAAACTGGACTGTATAATCTTAAAAGCAAGCCGAATTAAATTTCAATGCGTTGACGGATGCGAAGTAAATGAAAAAGAAGAATTATCAAAAAAATTCCTTAAGAAATTAGGAAAGAGTAAGCTAGATGTTAATTATATAGTAGATTTGTTGTAAGCATGGTATAAGTAAATTCAAATCCATCTTACATTTATAGTATTTCCCAGAAACAATTGCTGAACTCTTTTACGATCTTTAATTAGTTACTTTGTATCTTTCCATCTTTCGCTGGGTGTACGACTAGTCATTCAATCGACAGCCCAATTGTGGATACTTGAAAAGTTTTCTTTGTCGACTCTCACGGCTTTCGCAGTTTTTCATGTTAATTAAAAATTGCGAGAGGCAACAATGTGAATCTGGCTGGGAATCTGACTGGGAATCTGACTGGGAATCTGTGCGTTTGTCGGCTTTTCGGCTTAGTCAAATGTTCCAAAATAACGTTGAAATGCCGAGAAGTACCTGATAGTTGAATGAACTTCAATTTCGAGCACATTTCAGAGGTGGAGCAGCAGCTGTGGATCGCATTAATTGGACGGCACTCCCTCTTTGATATCAGTCTCTGCGCCTCCGCCCTCAATGCCGCCTCCTTAAACTTGTCTTGTCTTGTCTTGTCTGGTCTTGCCTTGTCATAATGATCAGGAAGGCGCTGCTCAGGCGATTAAGGCAAAAGGGGCGTGTCAATTCTAACCGCAACAACAACCACGAAACACTAATTAAAAACAATCAATAAAAAATCAGTAAGCAAACGTAAACTACGAGTACAGCGCACATTACATGGCAATATCATTATCTGTGATTAACGCAGTTTAGCACGAATATAATCATTTATTATCAAATAACTTGCTTGGCTTTATGATTTTGTTTCTCAGCTTTTTGTCTGCAAATTAAGTGCTTATTTTTTTAACTTTTTGCGAAATTTTGTTAGAGCCAAGAAAACCGTTTAAGTAGTTCGACTACTTGTGGAATTGCATTTTTTGGGTCAAGCTTAGATTTAATTTAATGTGCTCAAGCGAAATGTGCATTGCGGGGGAGTGGGCGGAGTTCCAGCTGCCCGATGTGGTTTAATCTTTTATCCAAGGCGCAATGCTCATTGTCTTTTATTACACAACATAATCAACAGAAAATAAAAATAAAAAATAATATTGTGCTGGACTATTTAACCATTTCTACCAATTGGCGCGTTTAAATTGTAATACAATTATAATAACTATCCCATAATCATTTTTTAAACGCCCTAATTGAAATAATAATTCACTTGTGGCAAGTGGCATGAGGGCAATGCCTAGACAAAGTCTGCATTGTGGTTATCCATTTCATTTTTCAAATTTACTGGGGGGCCATGCGGGCATTGAGTTGCAGTTTAATTATTGATATGGAGCATACATATGTATATATTGGGGATATTTTGGCTTAACGAGTTCAATAAATATCATTTTGTGCATTGTAACATAGTTTCACAAGCTCACAATGCGGGCTTCAATTGCATAATAACAAATAAGATAAATGATATACGATAAATGAATAATGAATATTTGATAATTGCTTACGCTATAAAAATGATACCACCCATATCATTTTGTGGGCGATGAAAGTGAGACAAAGGTGAAATAATCATAGTAATACAATGGTATATATGATTATGAAAGTGGCAATAGTTCAGTTATAGTTCAAAAGAAAGAAGAGTAAACTCATTAATCATTTTACTTTTAACATGATACGACGATTTGATACAATTAAATATTCAGAGAACTGCCAAATTTAATTATCGATTTCTTTCGGCTCTTAAATTTAAGTCTTTCGTCGCTTGTTATTCAGAGACGTTAATAACTTGATTTATAGCCTGTAGAATATTTTGGAAATATATTTTATACACTAGCATTGATGTATTTTGACTTTTTAATAACTCGAATATAAATAATGCGAAGAATATGATATAAAAATAAAATATTGGTTTTATAATAATTTAAATATTATGAGCCTAGTTTATTTAAAATTTAACAAAGCTTTTAAATATTTTTTATCATTAAATAAATTTGAGAGGGATGTTTGGTTAGCGGAAGCGCCGCTTTCTTTCTAAATTTACATTTCTTTTAACAACTTGATTTATCTCTTTTTTTTGCAGAATCGTTTGTGAAAAGCAAGAGTTATAAATAATTATCACATAATCAATAAAGACTGTTAAGTCATACCTCATTTGATACTGTAAAAAAGAAGAGTTGTGAGAAAACAGGAAATATGAGCACATACGTATATAAATTCTAATATATGCGGATTTATGAGTGCACAGCATATAGACAACTATAGATATAGTTATATTTTATGTAAAGTGGGTGTACTATGAATACGTCAAAATCATAAATATGAGCCATAAATTGATCGTTCTACACTGTAATCTCATGGTACATGGTCATTAAATTTACATGTTAATCGCTTTTCGCACAAAGCTGAATCAAAAGAAGACATCCGGCAAAGGCAAATCACTGAATGGCCAGTCAGACGACAGACGAGTTCTTCAGGCCCAGCTGACTCTCTGACTTGAAGACAGAGTGACAGACAAAGTGACGGCTTGACTAACCTTCAGTCCGACGTTCGAGAATTACACACACACACAACAACAAGAAGAATAAATAAAGGGTTTAAGATGGCAGGCAACAGCAAAGCAACATCAACAGCAACAGCAACAAAATGACTTCATCTAGCATCTAGCAAACAGCCGAAGCGTGTCAGGTAATTAGTTGCTTGTGGCATTACAACGTAGCACAGGTAATGTGCCTCATTTGCATATAAAACGCTGACTATCATGCCAAACCATTGGCCTGACCTAGCCTAGCCCCGCTTGGTTTGCTTAGTCGCTTCTTTAGTGTAGAAGTTCAAGGTTTGCCAAATTGTCGCTCATTGCAGGCATCCATCAATTAGCGCACTGAATCGAGCGACCTTGAACGCCAGAACAAACAACAAACGAAACAGCAAAGAAATATAAAAAATAGAAAAAACAACAAACATGACACATCGCCCCCGCAATGCTACCGTCAGCTTCAACTCGACTGATTGTTTGTCTGCCTGTCTGTCTGTCTGCTGTCTGTCTGTCTGTCTGCCTGTGAGCTGTGGCCAACGCTGCGCATGCGCGATCTAAGCTGGCGTTAAATTTTGACATGGCTTTTTAACGCCAAACATTTTTGATAGCCATGTAGAAGTTGGCAGTAGTATAGTAGTTGTTGTTAGCAGTTGTTGGTACTCGTAGTTGTTGGTAGTTGGTTTCATTTTTCGCGACTGCGCTCATTTGTCACAGCTTACTGTTGGCCAATTTGAAGGCGCAACTCAACGCTGCAAGAAGACAACAATAAAAAGAGACACAAACTTGTTTCATGTTTTAACAGCTGAAACATTTGTTCGAATTATTTTGGCATAGGTCTCGCCTTTTGCCTCTTAGTCATTGATCGGTTTTTGGGACTTCGATTTGGATTTGGTCTTGGCTATGGTTTCTGTTACTATTTCTATTACTGGTACTCTTTCAGTTTCGGTCCGTTGCATTGCTCGCATTGTGCTCGTATCACACATAAAAAAAAATCAACATTGTTCCATTCAACACGACGGCGGCTTCCTCGACAGCATTTCGGCCATAGCCAGCCTCAGCTATTAGCCATAATTCAAGTCTCAATTGCAGTTTGCCGACACAACAACCTTGTGAGGCATTTTGAGCGTACACGTTTTTGAATGTATTCGAATCAGAAATGTGTTGAAGATGGCGATGACGATGACGATGGTATCGATGTCGTGTATCGTATACTCAAGAAGATGCTTGAATTATGATAGTTGATTGGCGTCGATTTTTTTCTTGTTTTGTGAATGTACAATCCATTTCTAAATCAAAATTTAGAATGTCAGTTTCAGTTGCAAAATTAAGCCAACTCATCTGGCCTCTACTTTGAGCTATTTTGTTAAATACCCCAAGACCTTTATCCCACCAGGCCATCCATCAATTTTTGCATACATTCCAGACTAATACAAATCAAATCGACGCCAAAAAAAATCTGCTTATGCACTTTGATTAATTGCCAGCATGTTCCCAGGCTATTTATAAGACTCAATCGTCCATACAAATGCGTATCTTGTTTAACAAAAGAATAATAAATACAAATTGTATTCATAAACATATATATAAATGTATATGTAGCTGGCAGATTAAAATTATTGATGCCCAAAAATGATTGGCAAAGGCAAAAGTCAAAATCAAAATACGTGGGAGTCAATCAGGCAAATAATCGAATAAATAAGCGAAATTTAATAAAATAAATAGACATCATGTTGATTTCAATTACGTTGGCCATTAATGCGCATTTTTTTGAACCCGTCCCAATCGGGGTTAATGAAATTTAAAATTCATTCAATACACAGACAGCTCAATGCTGTTCCTGAAGCTGTAGCTAAAGCTACAACTATAGATGAATCTTTAGCTGTACTTGCGACTGGTTCTATTTGTTTGTGTGCAGTTCCCAGGCAGCTTGTAAACTTGACCTCCATGAGGATTTCTTTTTAGAAAGAAACAAGCAAGTGGCGTGTCAAAAATTAATTACAAAAATAATTTAATAAAATGCCATAATGAACTCGTGTGTTCTTTCAGCTTACATAACTAAAAAAATGTTAGACTGCAGCATCGGTGATATCGAATTAAATACATTGCAACATTTTGTTGCAGGTCTGTTTGTCAGTCTGTCTGATTGGCCAACTCGATATCAGAGAGGCTCATTGAATTTGTGGCATTTGGAGGCGTAACAATTTCGCAAAAACCTTCAAAATATAATAACTTGCATTTTGAGTAGGGCACTGAGCTGCGTCTTTCATTGTTGTTGCTGTTGTTTTTGTTGTTGTTGTTGTTGTTGTTGCTCTGAGGCTAACTGGGCGCTAATCATAAATCTGCAACGCAACTCAAACTACAACAACAACAGCAACTGCTAATCAGCGGTTACAAACCCAAAAGTTAATGCCTGTCAGGCACTTAACTGTTTGAACTTTTCGACGTCTGTCTGGAATTTTTGTTGGGTTGTGAAAATGAGAAATAAATAAATAAATCAAAGCGCTTTCAGCCTCGTCAATGGACAATGAAATAGCCCACAGTGCTGTATTTTCAGCTTTGAGTAGCATATCGATCCGTATCTCGCTTCCATAACTGGCCAAGAGGTCAATGTGCTACCGTTAACTAAATTGCATACCCATTCAATAACTTGCATTTGAATTGACCAAGTATTATTGATTCGAGGCGGGCTAACATGTTTGTAAAACAAACAAAACTAAACTAAACAATCAAACTCCCTCGGTAATTTGCATAACTTACGTTGTAAATTTTGCATAAAATATTCATTTCAAATTCAGAATTGTTAACGAATTGAATCTTAACCATTTGCATGAGTTTGGTCTGCATTTTTGGCACGACAATTCCGTCATAAAAACCAAAAGCAAACATAAAAATCCATCATCATAATTTCTAATTACAAGCTAATATTATGTTAACCAATCGGAGGCATCGAATGTTTGTATGTAATAAATAAATTAACATCACAATGAACATGGAAATTGACTGGTTCCCATAACTTAATTGCCTGACAAATTGTGCTGAATGAGGCAAGAAATATTTAATGGCATTTAGATAAAAGTGTGAAACGTTTCATAAATTAAACTCCATTTCAAATTTCAAAATCATCAACAAATTACTTAATCTAATCGTCTTTTGATTTGAGGAAGTTAAATTGCATATTAGTTTCATTATGCGGGTAACAAATTGCCAAAAATAAACTAAACAAAAATTAATTAACAAAAATTATGAGGATGAAACGTTAATTACTCGAATGATGTTGCACAAAGAGTAAGATTTATTTTTGTTTTCGCTGTGCAGTTTGACACTTAATGACGCTGATTTCTCCAAGAGCACAAACATGTTTCCGGTGTGCGCATCTGCTAAAAAAAAAAAAAACAAACAGAATGTTTAACAACAAAAGACTTAAGGCACGAACCAACGACAATGTCTATAAATCGACAGAAGCTTTTCGTATTGTTTAACGGTAGAACACAAAATGGAAAAGTAGACACAAACTAAAGAATATTGCAAACAATGATCAACAACAAAACAAGCAACAATTGTGGGTCATTGCCTTCAGTCAACTGTTGTTGTACGGCAGCAACAAAAAACATAAACAGAAAATACAAAACTTGAAAAGTTTGATTACCCTTGTAAAGCTAAGCTTGAAGCATGATACACATAAGAGTAGACCAGAAATATTGATTAGGCTGATGAGATGGCGAGATGACGAGATACCTATAGGGTTTATAGCATTTGGCAATGTCTGCTGTGACTGATGCTCAGTTCGTGATTGTGAGATTACCTTCTCATCTAGATTTATGCGCCTTGTCATGTGTGACAGTTTTTTTTATTTTTGTGGTTACGATTGCTGATTAAATCAGATCGTGTGGCTGAGCTTATTAAATATTTAAATTTTCAGTTTTAAGTGTGAGAAATGTCGAATCATTCGGAGCATGCACACGTTTATTGTAATAACGTATTTATAATCATATAGTATACTGTTTATGCATGTGTTCAGTTTTGCTTAGCACCACATTTGCGCACAGTTTACACTCAGTTCGAGTTCACCATAAATTATAAATTACAATTCGAGTATATGAAGCACTTCACTTTCAACAAACACTTTCAGCATGAGCAGCTTCCATTTATAAATAACATTTAAATATAAACTAAGAGACATATAATAAAAATAACTGAAGCTTTTACTTACCATTTTTGTAAATGAATACTTTTAATCGAAATTAAAACTTCGAAGCCGATTATGCTGTAAATATTTGAAATGTAGTTGATTTTGTTATTTAATATATTCAATCATTTTTAATTTACTATCGTACGCATAATCAAGTTGCCTTTGAGGGTCGTTGTCATTGCAATTATTTTTCATTTGATATGAATTTAAGTAACATACACACACACAGATACACACACATACATATAGAAAGAGACACACTGTCGTGTAATTGTTTCGTTGCTGTCCTCTATTTAAGATGTTTATAATGATTGTTATTAGTTTCACACTGCACAGCTGTTGCTAGTTATGAAAACATTATCATTGAGACTTCAACTCCAACTCAAACTTTAATTCCGATTTGGTTTCGGACTTGTACTCGGACTGCGGCTGATGTGTAATTGTAGACGAGCGGCATTGTTCGCATATTGAATGACGATGACGCTCAATGGGACAATATCAAATCAAATCAAATCTGATTGGAAGCAATATCAAATTAACTGTCCGCACTCATTATGCAATCAGCAACCTGGCCTGAACCCTACTGCCACAGTGAATGTGTGTCCGATTGTTGGGCCTTAGATTGTTTGCATTGGTGACGCTGACAATTTTCGCAGTCTCAATTGCGAACACTCGTCAATAGATCTTCAACGAAATGACACCTGATAATAAACCACGTTTTTTACGCTTTCAAACTGACCTAGTCCAACAATATTTGGCCAGCAACGTGACGTCGGCATCAAATTTGGCTGCGTAAATAACAATTTAAATGACAATTTTCTGGCTTATGTGATTATTGTTTTTGTAGTTGTCCAGTTGGTTTTAACTTAAAAGTGCGAGTAATTTTAAATTGGTATGAACTGAAGTTTTTTATTGGTCTTTTGGTCTTTCAGTGTCGCAAATGCAACCAAGTGTGCGCGCATGCCACGCATTTTAAATGCCGGCGATTCCGAGTCTTTTAAAATTGGCATCGTGAATATCCGAGCAAAAAACAGAAGAATAATGTCTATGTATGCGTCTATATACTGACCATGTCATGATTAAAGCCAAAAAAATATAAAAGAATCCGAAACGTGACAATGTAGAGTGACCAATATTTTATCGAATACGATTTAGTGTGGGCGTAGAGGTTCCTCGATCGAAAATAAGACATATCCCTGACTTTTATCTTTATGGACCAATAAAGTTTTCTGCGACGTGTTTCAGGTGTAAATACATGTGTGGAATTCATGTTTGTGACCTTATTCAAAATGGAAATTAAAATGGAATTCGCTTTTTTTATATTCTCAATAAACTAGTTTATTTAAGATGAGTTAATGTTTTAATTACTTCACAACTTGTTTGAGCTGAGTGCTAAATGCAACAAGTACTAGAACTAGAACTAGAATTAGTTTATTGATTTGCATTTAACTAAGTATCTGATGTGTGATTGACATTTCCAGTTCTCACTTATATGGATTCCCTTTAGAAGTTACTTTTATAACAAACTTTATTCCAATTCCCTTGCTTACTGAGAAGTCGCTTTGTACAATTACCTAATATAAGTGCCTACAATTATTAAAATGTTTGAGCAAACGTTTCCGGCACATAAACAGCATAACTATGAGTATGAATATAAACATAAGTGACTGAATTACTACTTATGCATCAAAAGGCCTTTAAAAATCACATTTCAAGGCATTTTAACTTTGCACAAATATGAATTAAGTCTCTGTTTTAAATATTTTAATTTAGTAACAATTACGGATTTAACTATTCCCCTTCCTTTTTGTTTTTTTTTTGTTGGTAGGCAACTTGTGCATATGTGATTTATGCGGCCTTTAAATTGCTGCACAACAATGTTCGAGGTTCGAGGCGGATACTGTAAATGTGATTATTAACTTTTTTGTGCGTGCAACAAGATAAAGCGACAACTACAACGACAACAACGCCTCCTTTACAGGCTCTTGCATTGATTTATTTATTTGCATAAATTTAACACGGCTTTGACAGCATTTGAGTGTTTCTGTTTTTTTGGGTTGCGGTGGCCTGTCTGCCTACAGGCAATGACAGCATAGCTGCACGCAAGTTTGTTGCCTAAGTCTTTTGTTTAGCTTTGGGCAAGGAATTTTTATAGGTTTTGGCTTATTGTTAAATTGTTTTTTTTTACACTGCACTCAAATAGAACAACGACTCCGTCGAACTGTCTGACTGTCTGTCTATGTTTCTCTGTGTGCGGCTGTCAACATTAACAGCATTTCATGCAACTTAACATGTTTTTCTTTTCATATATTAATTATTAATTTATCCTTGTTTTTTTTGCAAATTTGCATCTTTAGTGGACACTGCACATACGTTGTTCTGTTTGTTGTTGATGTTGCTTTTGCTGCTATTGATGTTCGTTGATGGTTGATCGTTGTTGTTACTGTGTTTGTTACCGAGGGCAGCGCTTAAAGCGTGACAAAACACATTGGAGACACGGGCCACACTGAAAGTAGCAAATGTGGTAGCATCAGCACAAAGTCTCAGGTCTCAGGTCTCCCGATTTGCCGATTCGCCGACTCGCCGACTGACAACAGTTGCTTGTGCATCAGCTGGTTTCAGAGACGACCGAAGCACGAGCCGATGTTGCCGACAGCTAGTTCGGCCAATGGTTGCTGTTATTTTTTATAATTTTTTGGTTTTGGTTTTTTGTTTTGGTTTTTCATTGTTGCCAAAGCGGGTTTTTCATCTGTACTCGAATAGTATGTGTCTGACTGCAAAATGTTGCTAGGGCAGCTTCCGGCTGGACATGTTGCTGGGATCTTTGAATTCGATGTGCTTTTTTCGTCTCATTTGCATTTACTTAATGAAGGTAGGTAGCATGCCGAGTGCATAACATTTATTTATTGTTTATTAATTAAGTCAAGAGATGTTGTATTTTTAGTGACAAACGTGCCAACCCAATCTGACAACAAATTACATCAGGAATTCGTTAAATTGTATGTACGTTTATGTACTTAAATATGTTAATGATGGACAATGAATTGATGAAGCCGTCTAACAGGATAATTAATGTACTGGGGCATTGATCCTCAGCTAAGGTCGCACATGTGATTTAATAAAACAGCCCTGACCTCTTTTAAAATACCAGAATATTGGCTTGACAAATAGGCCTATCATTTTACATTACGTGAGCGACATTGAAACTGACTAAATGAAGACTCTGATCACGATTATCTCTTGATAACTGAGAAATCAGCATATAAGCGACTTGTCGTACGTTAATTGTTGTATTGTTGAATGTTTATCAACATGCTACCATTCTTGACATCAGCATATATTTACTTAAGCAAATAAGTACAATTAATGATATCATCGAAACAGGCAATGACTCAACAAAATAATAATGCAAATCTTAAATTTGTATTCTCATTATATTTATTCAATAAATTTGTGTGAATTGCAAAAGAATTTTAAATGTAATTTGAAGCGCATTACAAGATATATGTTCAAATTGAATTTCCTCTTTATAAAAATTCAATTTTGTTCATATGTTTTGTATTTTAGTTGTATGTAGCTGAGGTCCAGGGCACTTAATGTGTCGTAATTAAAATGTAAATACAATTATAAAGCCATATCAATCAAAGCGGACGATCGATTAGCATACACAAGTATTTGCAATTATGTATTTGTTCCAAGAGTAAATCAACAGAAATGTCTGCTTAAATCGCTATGGCTTGACAAGTTGCTTTTAAGAGTATAATATGGGGCGGGGGATTGGATAAAACAGGTCTTACAAAAAGATCTCAATCTCATTTATGGTCTTTTTATCGTTTTTTACAACATTTTTGTTACTGTTCGCCAGTGTTTATGATTGATCTGATGATTTTGTGGGCCGTACAAGTGGCAGCTACTGCTAGCAGCCGTATGTTTTTTTCCTCCCATTTTTTGGCTTTAGAGAGTGTGGGAGAATTTTTTTAACAGAAATAATCTGATGGTAATTTTCGTAAACTATTGAAAGTGACAGGCTAATTTATGATCTTTTCATTCAGCTATATTCAGATTGATTTTAGCATTCGTTTATTAAGTAAGTTCTCGCATTTGCTCTCAATTTACGTAATTATAAAGTACATAAATTATAACATTTTATTCGTTTTCCGATCAACCTAATCATTAATTATATGCAAACAATATCCAGTCTTCCGTTTTAGTTTAACTTTGGACTGTCCTTTAATCGGCAGCCGCTTTTACATGACGAGTTGTGCTCCACATAGAAGGTTTGATCATGTTTTATGCATGAGGTGGTGCTACTTGAGCTACTCGGAGCATTGTTTTCCTCGGCCTGTCATAACTTATAAATCGACCGCCACCCAGTTGAGGCTGTCAACTGGCACGGCCTACAGTTTCCAGAGCTGAAAACCATATATGCAAATAATATTCGAGAAAACACGTATTGATCTTGAACGCTTGACTGAATGCTACAGTTATCGATTGACTATAACATGACAGCAGTCTCAGCCAAAGTCAGTTGGGGAGAGTTGAGAACAAATTCGAACCGCAAAGCGAATAGTCACAGAACAGCCAATAACCTGACTCAATGCCTTCAAACAATTTTTAATGAGCGCACATTCATTTATCTTTATTAGTAATGCCAATTGGCAACAGACGACGCAGAAGATAAGAGACAAATGGACAGACGATTTGACATACGAACAGTTTACGAGACATTTGCAATATCTCTTAACACAGATACACTCATTTAAGTTAATAATTTATGTAACACATTTGTGTTATTTATAAACACGATTTCTATATTGTATTTTGCCTTTTGCGCACAATTAAGTGCAATTTCATACAATAATAAAAATGCCATAAATAAAAGTAATCAGAAGTTACTAAATTTATTCAGACAATGGCCAACCAGCTTCAGTAGAAAATAAGAAATTTATTGGCATATAACCGTGACTTTTTCTTAAGTAGCCATTTATCCCCAGAGCGTTGTCTATAGCACCCAAACACCGACAGTCGACAGTCAACATTGAGTGTATCGGATTTGATTGAACAGTTAATTAATGATCGCCGGATTAATTTCAAACAGCAGCAGAAATCGAGGCTCGTGCGACAACTACCCGCAGATTCCATGCTGAACGCCTCGGGGGCAGCAAATTAATCAACGCATAAGAGACCCAGACGTAGGTGTCTAGATCTTGATACATGTTTCTCAGATAGGGAAGTGCAAACATATGTATGTATAGAAACAAGCAAGTTCATTTAGTCAATGCAGTCAATGAAATTGAAAGGAGTTTGTCAACTTTAACTTCAACTTTAAGAAATATGACATAGATCTTAAATCTTGAGGTTCAAGGTTCTTCAACGAAGGGATCTTAATAATTTAATCTAAAAAGGAGTGGTTCAAAAGCTTACACCTCTCTATCAATAACTGCAATCATTCACGTCTTTTCAATAAATTTTTATACTTATTTATATATTAGCATAACAAAGAAAAAGAAAAATACATTTTTAGCTATACAAAAAAAACACACACATTCAACACGTAAACAAATAAAATAAAATGAATAAAACCAATTCTTATAAACTAAGACAATGGCAATTTGCGGTAGCGATTCCATCAGTTGGACTGTGTTCTAGTCCTGATGTGTTGTGCTCTCCTCCATATTGCAGAAGACATTACGCATTTTGTCCAGATCCGGCGGCGCCGTATCCGGATTTCGTATCCACATGTTGTACGCCTGTTTGTCGGTGCGTGTCAGCGGCTTAAAGTTACGTGGATTCTGCGCCTCTTCGTCCTGCAATTTGGAGTTGTAGCGTGCATAAAGAAAGATCCGATAGCGCCAATTGTCAAAGGTTTGCTTCCACTCGGTCACGTGTTTAACGGCTCCTTGTGGCACAGCATTCAATAGATTTGCCAGTTTTAGCCAGTATGGATCTAGCACAGGATCGTTGCGTCTGTGATCATTAATAAACTGATGCTGCTGCAAAAAGTGCACATAAAGCTCCTTTTGACGCTTAGACATGCGCTCCTTGCGTTCTGTGGAAAAATTTCCAATTAAAATCGATGAAATTCATTGACAAATCCCACGATTTCAAAGTAACATAGCATACATTTCAGCGTTGCTATCTGCAATGACCATACTTACGTCGAATGTTGTTTGTGCCCGTTGTGGGAATGGCCATGTTGACTCCTTGTTGCTGGTTTTGTTGATGCTGTTGCTGCTGCTGTTGCTCCTGTTGCTGGAGAAGTGCCAAATGCTGTTGCTGTTGTAAGTGTTGATGCTGATGTTGCTGCTGCAGCAAGAATTCATGTTGTATGCGTTCCTGCAACAGCTGCTGCTGCTGCTGCTGCTGCTGCTGCTCCTCCTCGTGCTGAAGATGATGCTGATGATGAATGGGTGGCGGTGGCAGGGACAATGGCACCGTTGCAGCCTGCTGCAGCTGTTGTTGCGAGTGCGGCGAATCCGGCAACTCGTCCTGTGTATCATAGTCCATTTTAGGTGAGCATGGGTCATATGCGGGCATTCCTAGTTCAGCTGAAGCTGCTCCGCTGCTGGCCTTGTCAATTCGGTACTTCATACTCTCCTGTTCATCATCATCGCAGCTCGGCAGCGCAATAGTTGAAGTCGAGGGGGCGGCATCAATAACATTATTAGTCTGGCACAAATTTGTAGGTTCCTCCGGCGTAGGCGATTCGTTGAGTAGTTTCTGTGCTCCGCAACGACACTGCGAATGCAACACATAGCTATCCAAGGGGGCATCATACACTAGAAAGAAAGAAGAAGATCGGTTAGCCACAACGCATAAAAGCAAATGAAACTTAAATTTAAACTTTGATAGAAACATCTGTGTCGATTTATGTTGCTTAAACATAATGTATTTAGCGCTTAGTATTAGTTAAAGTACACATCATCATCGAATTGAACATCATTTAACATTTCCACTGGTCTTGACCGGTGTTGGCTTAATAGTCGTAACTATTGGTCGCCGTTGTACTTTCGTCCAGCGGCACAAACATTTCCATTTTCTCATAGTCCGGCGGTGCAATGTGCTTGTGGCTGGTCCACATGGCATAGGCTTTCTGATCGGTGGCTGTCAGCGGCTTAAAGTTTTTGGGATCACTCGTCTCCGACATGCTCAGCTTGGAGTTGTAACGAGTGTACATAAAAATGCGATATCTCCAGGCGTCAAACGTTTGCTTCCAATCCTCAACATTTTTCACAGCTCCTTGGGGCACGCTGTTTAGCATATGTGCTAGTTTGGCCCACAGTGGCTCGGTGAGTCCATCGTGGCGACGGTGGTTCGACAACATGCAGGGATTATCCTCAAAGAATTTGACATAGAGCTCTTTTTGATCCTTTGACATACGTTCGCCACGTTCTGCAACAATAAGTTAATAAATTAGATAAATCTACTTTTATATACATATGTGATATACCTACTTCTAAAACGACTCATCAAACCAGGCGTATAAGGTGCCTGTTGGGAAGTATTTGGTGGAGTCATCGTCGGCAGACTGTGCGCATAGTTGGAAAAGAATTGCTGGCTGGGCAGCACGTGCTGCAGTGCCTGTGCCTCTTGTTGCAATGTCTGGGCATGTTGCTGTTCCTGTTGCTGTCGCTGCTGCTGTTCTCGTGCCTGAAAACGGGCCGCACGTGCCACTCGCTCCGCTTCAGATTCAGACTCTGCTTTGGGTATTATATCCATTGGGTCTATTGATTGTGTTAACGATTCAGGAGTACGTTCCGCATAGTTTTGTGCGAGCCGCAACTTTTGGGCTGTATCTACATGATCTGAGCTGGAGTTGTTCGCGTGCTCCAACGGCGAATCTCCGGGTTCATTGCACACGAGCAGCGCCGGCGAATTTGGTTGCGAGCCTGGCAAAACTTGAGGACCTGCACTACCTGCCACATAGTCGTGGGCGTGGCTGGCACTCTCGCTCGAACGCTGTGGCAGTGGCACCTGGTGTTGATGCTGGTGCGAATGTGGGTGATGGTGTTGCTGCTGTTGTTGTTGTTGTTGCTGCTGCTGATGATGTTGTTGTTGTTGTTTGAGTGCAGCCATCGAGCACGAAGGCTCGTAGGAGAGCAGCTCCTTTGCATGGACATCGTCTAGTGCTGCAAATGGAAGCATTTTCAATGTGGGTTTTATTACAAGGAAATTGGCAGAGACTTACAAGCAAAGCACAGTTTACGGTTGCCGCGTCTATATACACAGATCTATATAAATATATATGTATGTGCATTCATACATATAGTTTATTGGCACACATACATAAGTAAGTATATGCTTGCCTCCGAGTGGTTAATAGGGCTTAAACGCTAGTGTATAACGCGGCTAACTTACATATTCGTATATATTTTTAATTACCTTGGCTGATTTCTATAACGAAATTTGTGAGGTCATGACGTTGGGCCAAATAATGCAGCAGGAGTTCATCGGGTATGTTGAAGCCAATTTTTTTGTTTCGAAACTCGAAATTGTAGATTCCAAATGCAGCGCGCACTGCAATCAAATTTAAAGGAGAATAAAAAAAACAAGCAAGTTCAAATATTCATTCAATTCCAATGTCCAATTCAGAATTTATGTATTTTCAATGCTGCATCCAGTAGCAGTTTTTACACATTTTGGGGTGTTGCTCTTAATACACACAATCTAAAAGGCAATTAAGTTTAACGACCTGCCCTGGGTCTCCGACTGAGGTACGCAGCCAGGCCCCAGCGCACGCTGCTGATGTTGCCCCAACACCTCGGCACCTGCCATTGTCCATCAACAAAGCTTACCAACATTCTTCAAGTCCCATATGTTCAAATTGCGATTTTCCTCGGGAACGCCAATCATGAGCAGCTTCTTTGTATCGCGAAATTGAAATGGAATTATAATTCCCGATCGCAGCACCATTTTCAATGCGCCACCACACAATTTTCACAGTTTTTCATAAATTTTCCACGTTTCTCTTTGCGGCTATCTTCGTAATTGTTTTGGTCTCTGTCCCTTGCTTGCCATTTGCATGTTTTACTTGTTCGTAAACAGCCCGAGATATCGATATGGCTATCGATGATTGGGCATCGATGCATAACACAACAAATACAAAAGTCCAATTAATTCACTCGAGTAAAAAGTATGTCGATCATTGTGAAAGCTTATTTTAGAACAAATGTTTTGGCTGGGAAGCACCTAAATTAGTTTATGTGTAAGCTAACTATTTTTTTCTAACAATCAAATAAAATATAAAAATTGCCAGAGATAGCTATAAAATAGCTATATTTTTGTGACATAAACATTTCTCATATTTTTATTTATTATGTATATTCGGACTTTCGTAAAAAAAAATCAAATGCATTCTTTGATTTGTCTAATCTAACAGACTCTCGATGCACATCTGCACTGGCATCGTAATAAAAAGAAATAGTTTTTCTGATTCTGTCATGCAACATATTGTCATTTCGCGTTATCCCAACTCTACAAAGTCCAGTGTGTAAACATTGTAGATGAGTCATAGTTTCCAGCCCTGAGTGATCAGCTGTAAGTCACAGACAAAAGCACAACTTTGATTCCGGATTAGATAGTTACAATTAATAATGCTCGAGAACTGCCAAAGGCATCACATGGTTTTGGGTCTGGCCGCCCTGACCCTGGTTACCATTCTAGTGCTCATTGTCGAATCTCGCTATGCGGCGGAGGGCGGCTCGACTCGTCGTCGAGGACAACAGTTTGTGATTGAAAACAATTCGACGTGCTGGAAACACGAAACCTACACAGTTATCGAGGAGTGTCATCCCTGCTCCGACTACGACATTGTCAGTCGGAGCCTGGGAGTGTGCATCCACACGCATTACAAGGAACTTCTTCGCTGCAAGAGCGGTGAGATTGTGACCAAAAGTTGTGATCGCGTGGCGTACATCGATCAGCGAAATTTCATCAAGTTTGAGGTGCTCTCCTTCGTTCTGGGGGTGCTCAGCTATTTGGTGAGCTATGCACGGGATCGCGTCCTCTCCCGACGAACCTACATGCGAATTGAACGACAGCTGAATCGAGTGCCGTAGTCAACCAAGATCAGATGATGATTGGCCATGTGAAGGATACTCAGCTCAACATCACTGTGTACATATTTAATTTTTGTAAACGAATTGCATAATTTATTTAGCTTTAAGTACATTAAATTCATACACACACTAATTCTAATACTAAAGGGAATGAAAATATTGCGATATTCGGAATGCAGCTGTCCGGTTTCCGGAATACAGGCAAGCTGAGTCCGTAAAATGACTCTGGTCAACACATTTGGTGCTAATACAAACGCATAACATACAAGTACAATAATATCTGGAGGGAGAATTTGTTGCCAACCCTTACGATGTCTATTTCCGCCAGTCGGGTATCAAATCCGGTTCCGCGCCTTTAACTGATGTTGGAGGCGCTGCGGTGGGCAGTGCTGGCGGTGATTGCTGTGCATCCAATGTCTCCTCGCTTGTGGTGCTAGCATTGCTGCACGCCTTCAGCGAATTATCCGTCATAGGCAACGGTTTAGCTACCCCAATTCGCACAACGCCCTTGGGCGCGCCCTTTAACGCCTGCACTGCCTGATCCAGCGATGCGTTCTCGAGGTTGATCGAGTTCACAAAGAGCAAACGATCGCCCGGAATAAGTCTTCCATCCAGCTGGGCAACGCCGCCAGGCACCAAGGAGCGTATAACAATCAGTGTATCATTCGAGTCCAAAGGATCCTGGTAGTCTAATATAGAAAATCCCAAACCTCGATCTCCCTTAAGCAGCTCAATGATCTGCGGCTGTGAAGACCACATCGCCAGACCAGTAAGTGGCTCCAGGGAGCGAGATTTCAACTTGTTAAATGACGAGGCCGCTACGGCCACATTGTCTGCATCGGCTACGGAACCAGCTGTGGCCAGGCTCCCGTCAGATTTAGCCTTAACCAGTCTATCTGTTGCTGGCAGCAGATTTTCAAAGTTATTGCTTAGCTTCTTGAGCGTGTCGTCGGAGAAGGGCAGCAGGGAAGTAACCTTGCTGCGTCCACACACCATGCGCACATCCAAAGGCAGTTCCTTCAATATGGCCACAACTTCCAAATGGTTCATTCCCAGCAAACGTTCACCGTTGACTTCCAGCAGTTCATCGCCGGAGCGCAGGACGCCATTGACGCCAACGGGCCCATCAGGCAGTATGGAGCGAATGTAATGATGAGGACGCACTTCACGTCCACCCTCGACATCAACGGTGCCCTCCAACGAGATGCCCAATCCGCCAACGGCGAACTTTTTAATCTGCGCCACAATCACCTCCATGTCTGAGCCTACAATCTTTTGCCACTTGCGGATGATTTCTGTTTCAATCTCCTCGCTGAGTTCCGGCTCCGTGTAGTACTTTTGACGAGTGATAAGGCTTGCATTCTTGGCATGCACAGCGGTCTGTAAGACATACATTTATTAAGGATAAAGATGGCAAGGTACGAAAGATGGCTCACCTCCTGTTTATCCGCCAGTTGCACGACATCCGTGGGTACAATCTTGGTGGTACCTTCAAGAGAATCTCGCACAGCCACAAGTTGTTTTCCAGCGCCAAAGCTGCTCAACGTTGTCGTTGTACCTAAGGAGCTTGAGGGCGGTGTGGTCATCATGAAAGCCTCTGGCGCGGGAAGCGTCTCATCCTCATGCTCCCTGGTCGTGGACGATGTGTTGCCCACTGGAGTGGCAACAGGGATTGGCAAAGGGGCCCGAGAAGGTGTGCCTGGTGCACTCGTTGGCAGCTTTTCATTCGCATTGGCAGCGATGGCCTGCTGCAATTGCTCGTATTTCGGACCACGTAAATAGCGCTCCAGTCTCAGATTAACTACTTGGCCGGACTTTTTCAGCAGCTCGACCGCCTGATGATTTGAATAACCTTGAAGGGACTGACCATCGACTTCGATAATGCGATCGTTGACGCGAATGCGTCCGCTCAGATCGGCTGCTGAACCGGGAGAGACGCTCTTCACAAAGATACCCGAGAGTTCCTCCTTTTCGCACACATAACCAGCAATGGTGATACCCAAGCCATTGGCATCCTTTTTAAGCTCCACCTGCAGTTTCTCTGTCTCGGGCAGAGCCAACAGTTCCTCCAAATCAATGCTTGGATCTATTAACATAGATGTTTCGCCGCGATACACAAAACGATCATCCTCCGTCGTCGTTTGCGGGGTGGATGCCGTCGAACTTTCGCCAAATATTTCCGGGTAACCAGTAGAGATAAGATAGCGCTCCAACTCGGCGGGATCAACAAGGACACGAGTGGGCACAACGGCGCAGCCCGGCTCTAAGGCATACTGTGGTGTTGGCATAGTTTGTTCAATGGGACGCACCACCACAAGGCGCACGTGGGTGCCCGACTGACGCAGAACTGCGGCCACCTGTTCGGACACCATCTCGTGCAGATTAACATCGCCAATCTGTAAGATGTGATCACCGGAGCGCAGACGACCGTCCCGATCTGCAACTCCTCCTGGCAGTATGGTCTTTACAATGACACCCGAATTGCGAGCTCCAATAATACCAAAGCCCAGTCCAGTTCCATCGTTGACCAATTCAATGGCCTGGATTTGGGCGTAGTCCGTGGCATATAAATCAGCGTTTGCGGCCGTCTTTGAGTTCTGACTCTGAGGACGCGCTTCCACTTCTCCGGTTGAGGTTGACTTATCCGGACTAGCTGGCGCTGAGGAGTCGTACATTACATCACCACCATTGAGGCTAAGCACTAGATTTCCAGAGACATCGATGTCAAAGTCATTGGGCAACATGGACGGGTGCTGGCCCAGCTGAATGCCCAGCTCAAACAGCGACTCCTGCACATGGGCAATCGTACGAAACACTGGATCTGTTAATATACCCAATATCGTGTTTAAACTCTCCGCCGTTTGCATTTGAAGCTTGGCATCCTCCGATTCATCAATGCCCTTTTTCACAGCTTCGATTTGCTGCAGGGCACTTGAAATGTCGGCGCTCAGGTGCATTTTTTGCTTTGATGTGGGTGCGGTCAGCTAGCCAGCTTCCACTTGCACTTGCACTGATGCGTATCGTTGGTATTATCGGGGGGCGTGCTGCACGGTGGTTGTCAGGTGTGTCAGTAATTAAATTATGCAGCCAAAATCAAGTTGCTTGCAATTTGCAAATGTGATAGATCTTATTCTTCAGTTCTGCACAAAGTTCAATTTGCAGCAACGAAAATGCAATTTACGTGTTTAATCAGCTGCATAAATTCTAATTAGTTGTTTTATTTTTGTTGTTTCGTTGATTTTTTAATTATTCTGTAATTTTTACTTGTTCGTCGGAATGAACAGAATATCGAAATATCGATATACAATTTTATGAACATACGATATCTTATGGATTGTACCGCCACCACTAAGCAAATAACCCATAGAGAACTCATTTCATACAACTAAAAGTGCACTTGCAATTGCCGAGGACCCAATGTTTAAGGGAAATTATTTTAACATTCAGTTCAGTTGGCTGGCAGAGCTCGTCGCTTGCTCAGTGAGCGAAACATATAACATGCACACTATGAAATACCCTTTATGCTTATTTCGTTTTTGTGTCATTATTTTTGAAAACAACACACCTTAAATTTAACAAATTCATAAAGGCGATAAAATAAATGGAATGGGATGTTTTATAAGTGAATAAACATTTTTTACGCTTGGAATTTCTTGATGAAACATTTTATTTATACAGAATATTAGAGGTTACATACAAAACTCAAAAAGACAGCAATAAGCGAAGCCACGTCAATTCTCACAACAACCCATACGTACATGGAGATGAAAGATCATGAAATTCGATTAACATTTATTGGGTGTAACCACAAGGACTTCATAGTGAAATATCCTGACTTCAACGTCTTTTTTGGGAATAAATAAACACCTCCAGGATGGGTGGATCTTTCCAATCACTATACGGTTATCATATATAGTACGCCCGGTGTACAACGCTTCGCCACTTTGAGTGTAGCCAGTTTCGAGGGCGTTCGAGGGGACTTCGCCATTTGACGCATTTACCCATTTGAGTTCACAATCTCTAAGGACCAACAAATCGGCATTTGGGAGATGATGTACAATCCAGTTGAAGGGTGCGTCTACGGCTCTCTTTTCCGGCACGAAGTTAGACGGGATCATATCGGCGCGTAGAGGGGCTCGTGCCACATACGTATCGAATCCGTCGTTATCAGTCCCACATTTTACTGCACCTTCAAGGTCAAAATTAGCCAAAGGGTCAGTCAAATCGATCGGTACCCATTGAATTGGAATCCGCTTCACGTCTTTAGCTTCAGTTCGTTCAGCAAAATTTAAGTAAATTTTATTCGCACGCTGTTTATTACAAGGAGCACGACATTCAGGGCAACTTCCCGAAGTGCTGAGCCAACGGAAAAGACATGATTTATGAAAAACATGTCCACAACCACTTGTTGTATAAATTACATCATTAGCATCGAAAAACTCATTGCAAATGGCACACAACACACTAGGTGACTCAGCTTTCAATATTGTTTGTGTTTCCGCATCCATATTGCTGTTGCTCTTATTGTGATTTCCAAACTAATTCTCACATAAGGTACTAGTGGCCCGCTTTTGCGTCGTTGCTTTGCTCAGACGCAGATCCCCACCTAAAGTATCAGAAATATTATTATTTAAATTATTTCGTCATTTGCAGACCACTAAGGAGGTGGCGCCATCTATTGTTAGTGGCGCCATCTAACAATAAGCCCGTAATGCTTTACGGATTGAAAAATAGTACATAGATTTTGCGAACATGCATTATTAATTCGATTTAATAAATATTTTTTATTTTCAAAAAATAAAATGCAGGTGAAAATTTAAAAGAGCTGATTTTATGTTATATTAGTGAGCAAATAACCCACAGACAGTTAATTTCATACAACCAAAAGTGTCTAAGAAAATGCCTACTACTATGAAATACCCTTTACGCTTTAAACGTTATTGCCTTCAATATTTTTGAAGGTAAAACACCGTAAATTTAACAATTCATAAAGAAAGGCTATATAATAAGTGTAATGGGCTGTTTTATAAATAAAAACAATTTTTTTAATGTATAAATTTCTTAATAAAACATTTTAATGGTACAGGGTATCACAGACTACATACAAAACTTAAGGGGCAGCAACGAATGAGTAAAGCATTGTCGTCAATTCTCACAGCAGCCGATTCATATGTACACACTTATGTATGACAAAGAACGCAGTATAAGTCACTTCTTAGTTCACAGAAACAAAACAACAACAACATTGGCGATTTTGCTCGCACTACGCACATGCAAAAGCGAACACAAAAACAAAAACTACGCACATGCAAAAGCGAACACAAAAACAAATGCCATGGCTCTATTTGAAGTCGAATCTAATTGTTGTTCTCTGGCACTCTTTCTTTTGCTCCCCCAAAAATAAATATTTAATAAAAAAAAAAAAAAAAAAAAATTTTTATAAAGTTAGAGAGAAAAAAAATATTATAAAAATTTATAAAAATTTTTTTTTATTTATAAATAGAATTAATAAAAAAATAAAAAAAAAAAAAAAAAAAAAAAAATTAAAAAATTTTTTTTAAATTAAAAAAAAATAAAAAATTATAAAGTTTTGGGTTTGATATAAAAATAAAAAAAAAAAAAAAAAAAAGAGAGAGAGAGAGAAAAAAAAAAAATATATATATAAATAAAAAAAAAAAATTAAAAAAAGAATATAAAGAACATATGGCTACTTAGTGGCGATTATAGGTGGAATATAGGCCATTTTTGGGGAATACCGGCTGCGTTAAGAAGAAAAATTGAACAAAATGGCGACTAGAAATGGGAAAAAGGGTAAATATGGCCATTTAGCAGCGATTTGAGATGGATCATGGTGCACAATGGCTACAACAGTATGAACATAGAGTATATAAAGCTATATTGGATTGAACGGGCACCCGCGACGTCCGGGCTGTCTTAAAGGAAAAATAGATCAAAATGGCGATTAAAAATGGGAAAAAGGGTAAATATGGCCATTTTATTGCAATTTGAGATGGAATTTATGGCTTACATGGTGCACAATGGCTACTACAGTATGAATTTAGAGTATATAAAGCTTTATAATGGCTAAAACATATAGAAAATATAAGTATAAATGATGTTTAATGGCGGCAATAGCAGGAATATAAGGTATATTGGCGTCTATTTAAGGAATATAGAGAACATATGGCTATTTAGTGGCGATTATAGGTGGAATATAGGCTATTTTTGATGAATACTGACTGCTTTAAGAAGAAAAATAGAACAAAATGGCGACTAGAAATGGGTAAAAGGGTAAATAATGGCCATTTAGTAGCGATTTGAGATGAATCATATGGCTTACATGGTGCACAATGGCTACTACAGTATGAATTTAGAGTATATAAAGCTATATAATGGCTAAAACATATAGAAAATATAGTATAATTGATGCAAATTTATTTAGAAATGGGAAACCAAATAAAAAAAAAAGCTGCCGCTCTCAATGAAATTTTCTTCCCATTAGTGTAGCAGAAATAATCGATGGGACTATCGATAGTATCGATAGACGAGTATTTTGTAAAAATCGAATGTTTTAGCTTGACATCGATACATAAAAGCATAACAATTTGGCTGCGGCAAAAAGCAAATTGAGAGAGTCATCTGGCATTTTACCTATTTAATCAATAGAGACCTCATTTTATACAAGAAAAAAATGTCCAAGCAAATGCCTTGACATTGCGTCCACGGGAAATTTTTGCCGGAAAATTATTTTGACATGCGCACTATAAAATACCCTTTACGCTTAATACGTTATTTCCTTGATGCTTGTACTCTGGTAACACAAAATGCAAGCAAAAACCACCGTCGTACTTAACATTTTCAGGACACATATAATTTTTATTTACTTAACAAAAAATATTAAACATTTATTTACGACATTTGCTTTGCTTCTTCTGCCTCCAATTCAAGTTCCTTTTTGTGGAACTCGTTGAAGAATTGTCGGGTCATTGCCTTCATTTCAGTGGTAAGGTATTTTGGGAAAATATCTAGAAATAAACCAATGTTAATATTAGGAGTTAGAAATTAGTAATTACTCTTTACAATTAAACTCAATTATTAGATCGCCAAACTCTTCAAATCTCTTATTAGCATGCTTAATGGAAGTCACTGCATCTAAATTGCGACATTTTGGCAATCCTTCAAGCGGGACAATCTTCTGATAGCCGGGAGAGACAACATCCGTTATGACTATCTTTAACTGACGCTTGTCCAAAGTTTTGACGAAAAATATAAAACCAGTAAAAGCCTGGGATAGAGTAATATTATAGCGATAGACCAGATCATGCATATTGCGACGCTCAAATTCTGGATGCGGTTTATCAGCGACAATGAATATAATATCTCCTGGAATGGTTGTGGGATATCGATCGCCCTCCTCCTTGAAACAGAAACGAGTTCCCGCCGTGGTGCCCGGTTGTATATTAAGCTTGAGAGTGTGCTTGCGCTTCTCCAGCCGAGACTCCTTAATGTCGACAATTTCCTGGCGCCACACATGCATCAGCTTTACACATCCAGTGCGTATCTCCTCCAAGGACAAATGTATAATACGCTCAGTATTGGCATCCTTATGGCGCACACCAATACCATGCTCTTTTGTGGCATACAAACTTGGTGGATTGGTAACACCATCGATGATATTGGCATATGGCGAATAGCTAGCAAAGACATCTTCGTAGATCTTCATGTGATCGCCATGATACTGATAAGGCGGAAAGTAACCGTTGGGTAGCATCACGCCCTCAAAAAGACCCGCCTCGCCATAGCGATCATAGATGGCACGGTACAGATCGTTGCCCAGCACATCGAACGCCATGTTGATGTAAGCCCACTGTTTTACCTCCCCCATCGGCGACAGATGCGTCAGTTTTCCCTCCTGGGCGAGGGGCACAAAGTCTTGTTCATACTTCTTGTCCCGATGCGGACATAGACGCACTGCCAATCGACGATAGGCCAAGGTGATTTGTTCTTTATTGGTACTGCGGGGCACATTCAGCACCGCATAGTAATCCAACTCTGGTCGGTTCATTTTCAATGAGTAACTAAATAAACAATTTGATTATCGGAGTATCTACGATGATAGCTTGATTTTTATTGAAATTTCAAGCTCAGTGCACTGAGAATTTGGTTGTGTTTACACAAATTATATACAAACTGAACTGAACTGAAAAATGCGTATTGATGGCTGGATACAATTGTCAACGGATGAGTACAGTTAAAGTAAAAGTTATAGTTTAAGCATATCATTTATTGCATTATCAAGCAATCAATCCACGTCTTCGGTGCTAACGCCAGCATAAATGGGCTCCTTTGAGGATTCACTTTTCTTGGAGCTCTCTGAGGTAGTTTCATCCAGTTTATCGGCCTCATCGCCCTTTGCTTCTGTCTCATCTTTGTCCAACGGATTATCGCCTTCATTTGGCACCCAAAGGCCAGAGTCTACGCAGCGTTTCATATGATACTTGGCTTGATCCACTGGCATTTTGGCAATTGTTTTTTGCAGCAGCTCAATGTCACGCGACTCGAAGCAAGCCTTAAGTTCCTGCAAAAAATATAATATTTCGTATATTAATCAAGTTTTGGTACTAAGTTGCAGTCGAACTCACATCTGGCAGGGTTTCAAACACATCAGCGGGATGTAAACCACCAGGTCCCATGCTCTCTTGTCTCTCCTCCTCTTCGGCTTGTGCCAAAGCTTCCTGTATCTTCTCTTGTGCTCTCTTTTGAATGCGTTCCTTAAAGCCTTTGATTTCACTCTCGAACTGCTGACGATACTCGGCGCCGCAATGCTCAATTTTTTGGAAGAATGAACTAACGCAGGCGCGAGGATCAACATCGAGTTGCTTAGCCAGCTCAAGCATATACTGCATGCAAATGCATTGATGCGCCACATGAGCCATCAAATCGTGCTTCTCTTCCATCTCCAGGTTGATTGACCAAATGACCAAATAGTTGGCAGTTTCCTCACATACCAAGTGCAAGTTCTTCTGTAGAAAACGTTTGGAGTCGTCATATTTGCGCAGCATGCCGTATTCTTTGCATAGCTTCTCATTATCCTTGACGAACTGTTTCAAATGCTGCTCACGCTCCTCTTCGGTCAGATTTTCGTCAGGTTTGCGCCCTGCATTTTTGTTGATAACAGTCTTCTCGAAGCCGGGTTTGCTGATTGTGTCTACATTCCATGGAGTCTTCTTTTCCTTCTTGAGCATTTCGTTCTCCTGGCGATCGAGCTCTTTGCCTTCGTTTTCAATCTTTTCCAATTCTTTCTGTGATAACGGACGGATTCGTCACTTTCACACTGATTACAGCTTGTTGCACACACTTCCGACTTACCTTAAGTGCTTCCTCTTCGCCATCTTTCTTGCTTATACGCTCTTTAACATCCATTAATCGGGCTTGGAAACTCTGTCGCTTTTTTTTCATGTCATCCTTTTCTTTTTCTGATTCGGCCATGCGCTCAACTCGCGCCTGGTGCCGCCAGCGAAACAGAGAAGGCGTGTCGATGTTCGGATGAACTTCATCCTCATCATCCGAGATCTGTAGGAATCTCAGTCAGTGGTCGCTTGAATTTCTTAAGCTTGTGCACAAGTTACTTACTTCAATGTTTTTCCATTTACTGTAGTCGACCATTTTGGCTAATTGCTTCTTTGTTTTATTCTTTTTTTTTACAAATTCTAGAAATATTGTGATGGACGAATAACAAAAATATCGATAAGCTGTTGATAACGCGATATAAATATTGGTTTTTTTGTAGCTATTACTGGCAATATATACAAACGTTACTTTTTAATTGACAAACAACAGCAAACGTTATATTAAACAATTATCAACGAAATAAACGAAATTAGAATTCCGTTAAAGTAAATAAACATAAATAAATTTTTTGATAACTTTGACAGTGACCAGCATACTCATGATGCCAACTTGGCTACTTTATAGCTAATTCTAGGCTATATTGAAAGTTTGATTGTAAAATAATTATATGTTAGCTATTAGTCGTTATTTTCACTATTTTAAATATACATTAAGCTGTTAGTTTCTAATAACTGATATTGAGCTTCACTGTACAATGCTCAATATGTTGACAACATATCGTTTTATATATTTAGCTAAATGTTTTGTGCTGAACAATTCTTAGTGAGTCAGTGTACACAAAGATATTAATATATAGGCAATCCAATGAAACAATATTAATTGTTGTATCATGGGCAATTACACAGAATGTCAACCGCAGCCAAACATTTTAAATATATTCAAATTAATGAAAATTAGTATGGAACAAATATTTAACTGAAATTAAACTACTTATCATATGTAAATCAGCTATAGTTAATTCATGCGCAAGCATTGCTTTTGTTAATTTCTTTAAAAAAAACCAATACCCAAAAATAAACAAACACCCATTATTAAAAAAAAAAAAAATTTTTTTTTTTTTTTTGTTTTAAAAAAAAAATAAAAAAAAAAAAAAAAAAAAAAAAAAAAAAAAAAAAAAAAAAAAAAAAAAAATTATTAGACAGGTAAAAGTTTAAGAAAATATTATGCTTTGGATAAGATGTGTATTTTTTAAAAATAAAAAAAAAAAAAAAAAAATTTTAAAAAAAAAAAAAATAATTATTTCTGATTTATTTTCAATTTTGCTGATTTAGTTACAATAATTGATGTAAATTAAGATATGGATAAATGAATGTTGTCCATTTATTGAGCTATTTTGGTCGGAATTTCCATTCTAGTTATGGATGCTTTTCTAGCTATTTTAATTTCTAACGCTGGCAACAATGAGCAAAAAGCTAATATTTTGATTGCCGTGACAGTGTTGTGAAATGAAAAAATTGGAGAGGCGATTGCGCGCCATTGACACAAATTTGAATTTAGGCCACGGTTAAGGTTAATGCATGCAGAAGACAAACAAACGAAATCAACAGGAAACTTAAGTTGTTCTTGCTATGTAAACAATGAGAAACAAACAGAGGGCGAGGTTAAGTGCATTTTTAATGCCAATGTCTGGGTCCAAGGTGCTAGCAAGGAGTAAAATAGACTCGTAGTTCGTTAACAATGGCCAGCTACTATAGACGCAAAAAACCGGACATGGTATTCCTGAATGCCAAACCCATTAACAGTGGCAATGCGCAGGCCTATCTACACGGTGTACGGAAGTATTCTATTGGATTGGCTGAACGTTTGGACAGTGGCTACCAAGCGCCTGCAAATGGTAAACGCAGTTCCGTGAGCACAGTGGGCTCCACTAATAATGACTTTATCCCGGTAAGCGAAACGAATAATTAATAATATTTAATTGCCTTTATCTATGTATTATTTTTGTGTTTATTTTGCTAGAGTATTTTTTATCGTAACATTGCACCGGTTAATTGGTTTCTGCGTATTATCGGTGTACTCCCAATTGTACGCCGTGGTCCATCACGTTGCAAGTTTGAGCTTCATTCAGCTGCTTTTCTTTATTCTGTCGTATTTTTCGTGCTGCTTTCGGTAAGTTATCATAATATGTATGTGTAAGTGATGTGCCCTATCAATCATCTGATTACTGCAGTGCTATGTCGCCTATGTGGCCAACAATCGTATTCACATCGTGCGTTCCCTGAGCGGCCCCTTCGAGGAGGCCGTTATTGCGTATCTGTTTCTGGTTAACATCTTACCAATTATAATTATACCCATACTGTGGTGGGAAGCCAGGAAGGTAGCACGACTCTTTAACGATTGGGATGACTTTGAGGTGCTCTACTATCAGATTTCGGGTCACAGTTTGCCACTGAATCTACGGCAAAAGGGTGTTTACATTGCAATACTTTTGCCCATATTTTCGGTGTTGTCAGTGGTCATTATTCATGTAACCATGTCTGATTTGAATCTTAATCAAGTGGTGCCCTACTGTATTTTGGACAATTTAACGGCCATGTTGGGCGCCTGGTGGTTTCTTATCTGCGAGGGAATCAGCGCAACTGCTCATCTTCTAGCCGAGCGATTTCAAAAGGCATTAAAGCACATTGGTCCCGCTGCCATGGTGGCTGACTATCGTGTGTTGTGGTTACGCCTAAGCAAGTTGACCCGGGACACGGGCAATGCATTATGCTACACTTTTGTATTCATGAGTCTCTATTTGTTCTTTATCATAACTCTTTCAATTTATGGACTATTGTCGCAGCTGTCGGAGGGATTTGGCATAAAGGATATCGGACTGACCATCACGGCATTGTGGAACATTGGACTGCTATTCTATATTTGCGATCAGGCGCACTATGCCTCCGTTAATGTTCGCACGAATTTCCAAAAGAAACTTCTGATGGTCGAACTAAATTGGATGAATTCGGATGCCCAGACAGAGATTAATATGTTTTTGCGGGCCACCGAAATGAACCCATCGAATATCAATTGTGGTGGATTCTTTGATGTTAACCGTACGCTCTTCAAGGGTCTCCTCACCACAATGGTCACCTATTTGGTGGTGCTGCTGCAGTTCCAGATTAGCATTCCAACTGACAAGGGCGACGGAGATGGCAATTCAAATGTTACCGTCGTCGATATGCTGATGGAAAGTTTTTCTAATGACATTACCTTGTCGGGATCCATGAGCACATCAACCGTTGCACCAACAACCACAACAACAACATCAACAACGGTGACAGCAATTAGCCGATCTGGGCGTGGTCGCAAAGGCTAAAGTAGGTCAAGGTAACATTATATTGTTTGAGGCTATTAATATAATAAAAATACGAATAGACGGAGCACAGCAATTAGACAACAATAAAATATATTTAGGACTGCTTGAAATAAAATTTACAAACATATAATTGAAATTATTTAAAATTTTGTAAAATGAAGAGGGAATTCAAATGTTTAGTAAATTTCCAAGTTATTTATTTCTTCAAAATTATTATTAATTTATACAATTTTTTTTATCTTGGTTATGTAGAAAATTTCTCTTACCTAGTCTTATTTAAAACTGATAATTTGCAATACATTCGTGAACTTAACAGTTCATTATATTATTCACCTTATTTTTACTTAATATCCAATATGATATTTTAATCAAATTATTAATTTATTCCAAATTTTGTGCATTTTGAAATTTGCAATTTGCTCCTCACTTAAAAGTTTCACAAGTTGCTAGCCGCGTTATTTTTTTTGAATTTTTTTTTTTTTTTGAAAAGTGTGGTAGTAACGATGGCTTGTATTTTAGATATTTTTCATCGAATTTGCTGCTATTTTTCTGACGCTTTTCGGCTAGAATCAGCTATTTTTGCATTTAACATATGACAATACTGTTAACTAACAGACATAATTAACATTCCATAAGGTAGTTAATGATAATTCGTTCATGCCTGTTGCCTCGAGAGTAAAAGAGATGACTATACATTAGTAAGCATGTCGATGTGTATTTAATGCCACTTTACCGTCGCCGCTGCGCTCGCTGGAGTGGCTTAGGGCATGGCGGGTAGAACTGAATACCAGAAAACCTGTGTTCAAATCGTATGAAAGATCAATAAATAATTTTACATATTTATAAATATACATATTTATAATTTTACAATTTATTGAAATTTAACTCAATAAAAATTATGTTGTATTTTTTGCAACTGCAGCAAGATAAGATTAAAAGATGTTGGGAGAGGTTTAAGCACTATGTATACAGAAAATAGGTATTTAATTTCTAGCATCCATAGTAATACAGAAATATTAGCTAATTCTCGAGATATCTTTGTATTGCTGTAAGAATATATTCTTTTGTGTACATTCACATCTGCCTGTCAATCAATTTCCTATACAAAATAGTTATCTGTGGTTATTCCATATCACACACGTTTCAAAACTTAAATATTAAATTGAAAACCAAACCGCATTTAAGACACTTGATGCTGGAAGTTCGAGAGCGTTGGGTAGGGGACTGATCATATGTAATAATATAATTTGTTGTCTGGGTTTAACACTGTCCATCTGGAGACTCGGTTAGGATGTGTTTGTATCCGTTGCTGCCCAAGTACATGTGCTCACGACGGAACTGATAGGGAATCTATAAAAAGATACAGTATATAGTATAGATTTATATGTAGTAATATAGGTACTAACAGATCCTGGGGCGGGACAGGGAATGGCCACCGTAGCAATCTCACGTAATTTGTTCATTGTGCGTAGACTTTGATAAAAATTGTGCATCACATACCACTTGACTCCATCCATGCAGAGCAACGAATAACAGATTATAACTGAAACAGCAAACGATCTTAACTCTGAACATAACTAAAAAAAATAAAGAAGAAATATACTGATTACTTACAATACGGACACTGTCCACCAAATATCATTGACAATTTCGTATCCTTCAGCATGAATATGAAAACGCCAACGGCAATCACTCCCATAAACTCAATCACCAGCCATGGTATAATTAGACCCGGCTTGTTCTTATATACCCCAAAGAATAGAGCTATGGTACTCAGTGCGTAGATAATCGCAATACTAGCCAGTACATAGAGCGCATTTTCGGTGGCATCTGCCAGCTGAGCTGCCGTCTTGAGTCGTGCATCATTGTGAAAGGGTGACATATTGTAGAATCCACTATCCTTCTGATCTATTATATCCAAATCCAGAAGATGACGCATTTGTTCTGCATGTGCCAGGCACAGCAGCACCACAAACAGTATGGAATGCGCGATAAGCTGCAAGGGAAATATGGTTTTAAAGAGGAGTCTAATGATCTGTAGTACAATTTGCGGCGAATGCGCAAATAATTCCCAACTGGTTTTTGAGCTGCTCAGAGCATTATACCGTTATATTTTGCCGTGTATTTTAAAAAGGGCGCTCGTCTTTGGCACGTTCCGACTATAGGAATTTAAGTGCAGACGCATTGCGCCGTTGGCTCATTCATACGCCCCTCGTTGGGCGGGGGCGATGCGCTAAATTGCCGCCTTCGATGGGTCCTAACGTGCCCAGTGGGGTATGGCTTTGCATATCCAGTGCGTAATTTTTGTATTTTGGGGCTGGCGGCTGCACAATCTATGGCTAAAATTGGATTGCAGATTCGTTTGCGTGCCAGTTTTAGTCTGTGCGCTGTGCCCCACCTGGTGCATCTATCACAGAGGAGCTTACATAAGTGAAAATTGTCACTTACCAGTTGGTAGATGCTCGTTAGAAGTGCTGTGGTGCGCAGATTGCGCGGTGATATGGGCGACATCAGCATTTCCCAGATGTGGCGGCAACTCCACTTGCCACCCGAGCTGACCGTGGCCAGAAGCATTTTATAGAGTTTTTCCTTTGTGTGTTTACTTTTAAATCAATTTATAGATTTTTCTTAGTCTGTTGTTGCTCAACTTCTCGACTCGACTCGACTCGAATCGTCGCAATTGTTTCGTCATCCAATTGCCAATGACAACTTAAGGGTTGGGGCTTCAGTTGCGGCTCCCACGTACCAACAAAAAGAACATCAAATAAAACTTGGCAAAGCTTTCGCGGACGCATTCCCAAGGTCTGTTTTAATACTTGAAGAGCTTTTCAATGTTTGTTTTGCATGTGAATTAATAATTTCGCTGAAAGAGCATATTAGCTATGTAGAACACTTTGTCTGTTTATCATTAAGAATAAGTTGTCTTGAATATTTTGTATTTACTTAAGCTTTAAAGTGTTAAAATAAAATGCTCCTTCAAACTTTTTGTACAAACCCAATATAAAATATCATATATTTAAAATCATCCATTTAACCAATGCTAAAAAAATAATTTTTTTGTGAATAAAGTGTATTTGAATTTCACTCACCCTTAAGACATTGACTCTTTTCGCTTTTGGGGGTTGTTTTTGAGTTAAGCTTTTAAAACGCGCAGATGTTTATTACAGAGCGGCAATGTGAGCTTTTTGTTGCGAGCTTTTTTGGTCAGCGTTGCCAGAAGTTGCCGACATATCCGAAATAAAGCAATTAAAATGTGGTTCCTACGGCTGCGGGCTCTTTTGCTATGATAAATTTTACATTTTAAAAGTCAATTTACACTGAACTATAAAAATGTAACATAAATTTTGCCAAAGCAGGCCATAAAATGCTCCATCCGACGGCTGCTGCTGATGTTGCTGGTTCTCCTTTTTTTGTTTTCTCTTGGCCAGAAATCAGAGTCGTGCCACTGACTGTTGCCAATGGCAACTGGCGCTCCTCCTGTGTCAGCTACTTGCGCGCTTAATTGATTGTTTTTCTACGAGCTGGCGAGGATGATGCGCCGGAGCACTCACAATGTTTCCACTGCCAACACCGACAACACCACCACCACCACCACCACCGCCATGGTCATCATGATGAGGATGATGAAGACCTCAGGGGCAAAATATGAGAATGTTGCTGTTGTAGTTGTTGCCGTTGTAGTTGTAGTTGTAGTTGTAGTTGTTGTTATTGTTTGCGGCTTGTTATCATTGGGCGTGTTTTATTAACTTTTAAGCTGCATGCACGCGAGAGGCCATAAAAAGTGCAACTGACGGTGGCGCAAATCCAAAAGTCAATTAAAAATTTTTTACATTTGTTTGCACACAACTAGCGAACGCTGTTCTGAATGCGTTAAGCTCAACCTGAAAATGAACCTGAACCTGAACATGAACCTCTACCACACTTGGTCTGGCCTGAAGTTGGAGTTGTTGTAGTTGTTGTAGTTGGAACTGAAGTTGGCGCGATAATCATAACTGCAAAAAAAGTAAGCAACTACGCGCAGGCGTCGCCCGTTCATAATTTATGGCCTCGACAGAGGCCGCTCTTCAAGTATTGAAATATCATCTTCCAGCCATTTGCCGTTCAATTTGCGTTCGCAACGCTCTTTTGATTGGTTTTTCACCCCCCGTAACCCACCCACTTTCCCCCCATCAGCAACAGCAGCAGCAGCAAGCAGCAGGAGAAACAACTGCGCAACAGCAGTCGCAACTTGGCTACAAATTGATTGCCTTAAAGTAACTTGTAAAATGATTCTAAGCGCAGAACGAGCCAACTCAAGAGCACAACCGATCCGGCCACTTTAAACGGCTGAAACAGAAGCAACATTACAAATGTGTGGCGTTATTGCCACGGGGAGGAGCTGCAACTGTTGCAGGCAGCAGCTGGCAGAGGAAACAGCTTTGGCTTTGATTAAAAAACAAGGAAAGAAAACTTGAACATTCGACGAGTGGGAGCCGAATCCAAAAGCAATCGCTGTTGTTAACAAGCATTTCAGCGCATGACAATTGGCATGCACACCTCCGGGCCATTAATATGCACCACATTGCACCAGCAGTCTGACCGACAACAGACAGACAGACTGACAGACAGACGGACGGACAGACGGACAATCGTTGATATCATTCTTCTTGCTAGTTGCACTTTCATGTCATTTAACTATTTGTAATTCGATCTCTAGGGGTTTCGTTTTGCTCAGTTATTTAATCACTGAAATCGCCCGAGCATAAATAACATTTTCTCGACTTATTTGCACAATTTGTTTGCCTGCTTTGACAGTCAGTTGCTCAGAGGCTGCAATTGAAATAGATATGGTAGTCAGATATCCTCAAGTCGCCACGTTACACAACAGTCCAAAAGAGATGCTAAATATAAAACTGATTTATCTATTCAGTGCAATTCGACTTGATTGTTCTGAACTAATTGGGGGGAAAATCCTTGTTTCTCTTAAGTTACAAGCTTATTGGAAAATAATAA
The DNA here is from genome assembly GCA_018901795.1 of Drosophila sp. st01m. Classification (NCBI taxonomy): domain Eukaryota; kingdom Metazoa; phylum Arthropoda; class Insecta; order Diptera; family Drosophilidae; genus Drosophila; species Drosophila sp. st01m. The sequence goes on from JAEIFG010001637.1 coordinate 18,649,037, forward strand.
CTCTTTCAATTGATTGTTTTAAAGACAGCTGAAAAGAGAGTTTAATTTAAACACTATTATAATCATATTTCACCAATAGAAAATAATTAAAATAATACAATTAATTCTTTTCATTCAATAATTCCTGGTTAATACTATAAAAATAATGAGAGTTTAACTAGTATAAAATAATAGCATCTAACATAAGTAGATATTATGTTTTTAAACAAATATATTAAATGTTGACTGCAAGTTTGTATAACTAACAAGGATAAACATTAGTTAATAATAATGCTTGGTATCCTTTGTAAATACTTTTACCTTCTTCAAGTGGCAACAGCAATGTTATACTTGGGAGTACATCAATTAAGGACTGCGCCTAGAGGCAATCATGTGTATAAGAATGCTTCTGTGCTTGGAGCCATGTATATATATCATGTTGGTCACGTTTCGGATTCGCACACATATTTGCCCAAAATATCAATTGTTACACATATTTGCATGGATCAAACATGTTGCGAAAACAGAAGCTAAGATTCAAAATCGAAATCGAAGCGGAAAATTGGGAATTTGTATTGTTCTGAGAAGAGGACGCGATTTTGGTTTGGCACTTGTCAGTTTTTCAACGTGGGCTCCATTATGCGCAATGATGATGAAGATGTTAGCATTTCCGATTAATCGCAGTCACCCCCTCTTGAGGCATAGAGCAATAACAACACAAACAACAGCAACAACAACACAAACAGACGGGGCGAGTTGTAGCCCTCGAATCTCAAGGGTGTGTTCAATTGTGTCAATTTAACGCCTTTTATAGCACCCTGCCAACAACACAGCGTCGACAGAGTCGAGTATCAACCACCCACTCCGGAGGGTTGTGACATGTGGCAAGTGGCAAGCGGCAGGACTGGAGCTGTTGCACGTTGGGCATATTAATTATTGCACACTCAATGATGGTTGGCCAGAGGCGTTGCATTGCAGTTCGAAGCAACATTTGTGCAGTTTAAACCGCTCGACTTGCTCAACGGCACAAAGTGTTAATTACGCCCACGCGACTACTGACCCCCCCTTCATCCCGCTTCGCTTAGATTTGCCACAGCTGGAGCATCGATATGGAGACAAGCAGGATGTATTTACAAAATGTATGCTCGCTTTACGTTCAACAAACGTGATTATTAGTCGTCGTAGTTGCCTGTCTAAATATTGAAAATTGATAATACGAGTATGTCCTCGGATTCTGATACTGCTGAACTCCTTGTCCTATCATCAGCAAACTGCAAATGCAAATGCCGGCAGGATAATGTCGAGATTCTCACAGTTTGTCACAACTGCCATATGGAATGCGGTTGAATAAGCAACAAATTGCCATTTAATTGAACACTATCAATGTGGGCAGGTTCCCATATTACTCGTGAGTCCAAGGATACTCATATTCAAATTTACCAAAATGCAGCAGCTTGCAAATCAATACCAATTGAGTTTTAGACGCATTTGTTAACAAGTGCGTAAATTAATTGCTAACTGAACAGAATAAACTCAATATATTCTTAATACTATTTGGTATGTGAATATGGTATTTTATATAGAGATCTATTGAAGTTCATGCTATATATGGTATATGATTATGGGAATTGTAATAATAATAATAAATAAACAGTTAATTTATTATTCTTTGCAGTTAATTCTTTTCCTTATATAATTAAATTGTTAGTCTTAAATTCTAAATAATTTTGATTTAAATTAATATATAAACAAAATCATTTTATTGGAATAATTCTAAAACTGCTGCTGGAAGCTGCATCAATGATTCAAACAGTTTGCTAAGTTATCTATGCAATTGTGGAGCGAGTGAAACTTAAATGCAACTGGAGGACAACTTCAAGACACTGTCAGAATGTTCCCAGAGCGGCACAGGAGTTGGCACAGGGATTCTGCTTGGGCAAATATCCTTGATATCATTTAGTCAACTGGAAAAATTCAATCAGCATACTTGGCAAATATTCAACATTGCTGGCAGCAGCAGAGCGATTGTTTGAGCGAACAGCGGGTGATGGAAGGTGGACGGTGGGTGGGACAGTCGAGGAACACGTTTAGATGGATTGATGGAGGGAGATGTAGATGGAAATGGGGAGATGGGAAGTGCGAGTGGGAATGGGAGTGGGAGGGATGAGAAGGTAGAACGTTGCATAAATCAACAGCAAATAAAATGCTGATACGCTGAAAGTTCGCAGAGTCTTCGATGTTGAAACAAAACATGCGAAGCGGAATCGGAATCGGAATCAGAATCGGGCAGAAAATTCGCATTCACGATAATTGAATTTCTGTGCAGGAGCTGAAAAAGGAATAGAAAAAAAAACGAAAAAGGCAGAACGGAGGGGGCGAGAGAGAGAGAGATTAGAGAGAGAAAAGAGACTCAGTGGAGCCAGCAGCGTGTCCAGCGATGCATGCGTCGCACGTAGCCGGAGGAGCAGTTGAAACGCGGGACAAGAGGACGCCAGGACGTCAGGACGACAGAGCGACTGGAGGACAGGACGAGCACTGTGCGCCCATATTATGTGCACAATAAATAGACGTGATCAGCATGAGCAAGGAGCAGCAAGGAGCAGCAACGAGTCACGCTGCTTACCAGCAGCTAAGTCGTTCCTCGTTCTCTTTCTCGTTCTCGTCTTCGTCTTCCCCGCTGTTGTCCTTGCGCTTGACTGCGCGGCAGCATCGCTGGCTGCATGTTGAGAAGGAGCCCTGGAGCCGCAGCACGAGTGAGGAAGCACTTGAGAGGATGTTGGCTGCGTTGCCGCTGCTTCTTTCCGTGCTGTTTCCGGCTTTTGTTGCCCAAAAGTGCTCGACAAAATCTTTTGTACGAATGCTTCCCACCCGCCATGTGTGTGTGTGTGGGTGTGTGTGTGTGTGTTTGTATGTGAGTGTGTGCGTCTTTTGGGGGTAGCTAAGTATGCCGCATTCCCCAACAACCCCCCCACCAGCCTCGCTACGGCGCAAACTTCGGAAAAACAAGGCGAAGGCGTCGAACTTTTTATGTTAACTTACTTTGTAGTTTCTTCTTATTTGCAACTTTGATTTTTGTTTATTTTTGCTTTAAGCAACCTCCATCCCGAAAAACGCATGACACGCAGAGGGGCGGGGGGAGAAGGAGGCACAAGCCACACGCACAACCCCCACAGTGGAGCAAGAGAGACAGGTGCCACGCAAAGACAGAGAAGACAGAGAAAATGAAAAAGAAAAATGGCGACTGGGCGCCAAGTTTGCACAAAGTAAAAGGAAAAATTTCTGAGCTGTTTAGCATGGTAAATTTTCATGCTCAGCTCTTGGGCTTCTCCTTGGGGGGTCTGTCGCTTTAAAATGCGCCATTTTGTTGTTTGCCCAGGACCCCCTGCCCCTTGCTAACCGCTCCCTGTGCAAACTGACCCAGCAGCAGAGGCAGCTCAGCTGCCACGCCCACAAGCGCCCCCAATCTGACCAAGCGGAAGTTTTATGAATTTTCTGCAAAGCAGCAAAGTTTTCCAGTGTCCATTGGGGTTTTTGCTCTCGTCACTCGTCCTTTTCCACTGCTTTTTTGAATACATTCTTTTCAGTGGCTCTTTGAAAATATCTGTGTGTGTGTATCTGTATCTTGTATCTTTTGTGAAATCACTGCAGTGTGATTAATGTCAAAAATGAAGCAAATGAAAATAGGAAATTCATAAAAAAATCAGTAACAACTTTTGCGGCAGTGTTGTGCAATGCTTTCCATAGATTGCCCCGGTTAGGAGCTGCCAACTTAATTTTCAAAGTTAAACATTAACTTTCTACAATTGGAACTCCCATGCGGGTAATTCTACAATTTTCTTATTCATCGTCATTCTTTGACTTTTGAAGCGCATATTTAGAAAATGTGTCAACCCTTTAACAAATTGAACAACACCTAATGAAGTTATTAGGGCTGTCAATGAACTTCAACAAATTGACATTTAATGAAGTGCACGACCCGCACAATGATCTTTTAATTGCCACTGCGAAAGCGAACCCAAAAAATAAAGAAAATATAATATGAACATACACCTAAAAAAATGAACTTTAATCACTTTTGGGTTGATTGTCAGGCCACAAATACATATGCTTCTATATGAGTACAATAATAATTATGATGTTGCTGCCAATTGAAAGACGAGCACAGACCGTGAAGCGTTGGGCAACGTTAGTTTTTCAACCCCTTGAGTAGCTCATTAACTTCGGGTAACTACACTAAATTGAGTCGAATCATAACGTACTTTAAAGAACAATTATAATTACATGGTAAGTAAATTATTATTGATATTTTAGCAAGGATAACGCTAAGTTCAAAAAAACCTTTTAGCTATTTAAATGAGTAAATCCTCTGCAATTTTTAGCAAAGATAGACAGATACATTCTCTTATGGAATTATTTATGTTCAGAACATTTTTCTGAATGAAACTCTTCACAATTAAGAACTTTTTAAACTGCATCTTAATACGATGATCAATTTGCATATATGTCAAATTATTAAACCTTTTCAGCTGTTTTCAATCATTTTTTCTAAACAGATTGAAGTTGAATTTAAGTTTATTTTACATAACTGGTTGAAGTTTCATGCAACTTTTCAAAGCATTAAGCTGTAGAAAATCTTAAAAAGAACATAATATTTGCATGCTTTGCATTTCATATTTATTTCATTCTGCTCATTAGCTGGCTGACTTGGCGGCAAGAACAGACATATGTGTATAACTATGTTGCACTTGTAGATGTTGCAATAAAAGTTGTGTTGCCTGCCGCTGCCTGAGTTGGCTTTCTCAGGCGAATTAACATAAATTATGCACGCCCACTTGCAAATGCATCTCGTGCGTGGCGTGGCGTCTCGTTGCTTCTGTTGCCTCAGTTGCCTCTGTTGCACGTGCTGCTCTGTGACGCCAAAGCCACCCCAACAGGTGCGTGGACGCACAATTAAGCGGCAAGTTAGCAAGTGAGCAAGTAAGTAAGCAACTGCCTGGTGGCATTATTAAGTTTTCATATTTTATGGGGAAGGACTCTTCAACTATGCAAAGCACAGCGAAGTTAATAACCGAATTAGAATTAGCCAGCTTGAGGCAGCTACGGGTGGGCCAACAATAACAGCAACAACAACAACAACAGCAACAACAAACAAATTGAAAGAAATAGAACTTGAACAATAGGGCCACCCTGTGGCGGCAACTTTCAAATGCCACATCCCACCCGATGGCGACTACTCACATAATCGAATTTATTTGCTTGGGTTATGGTTTGCTTTTGTCCAAGTTGTTGAGTTCCAGTTCCACTTCGAGTGCGCAACTTTGAGCTGAGACCCTAGAACTCAGACCCAGTTCTAACCACATTGCCACATGCTCGTCCACACACGAGATTTGATTTTATTTGGGTTTCTATTCGAGCTTTCAGCTTCCAACTGATGCTGTAAAATTAGCAGCATAAGATTGGATTATCTTTATGTGCCACACACTCGCATGTGGCATGCGGCATGCGGCTGTCACAGCGACCCTTTGCCACTCTTTCAATTCAACTTTTTCTGTTGTCAGCCCTGTGATTATGTATGTTGAAGCACGTGCCACGATTAGGCGAACACCGCTGCGTCCAAGCGTGAGAGGAGTCGCTGTCACAGTCAAATTTTTGGATTCGCATGCGGATTCGAATTGAAGGCAACATCACTTTATTGTGATATTGTTGCTAATTTGCTTAAAGCCAGCCACATTCGAGTGTTGACTCAAAATGAGGCAGCTCTTGGGGTGAAGTGAGTTGAGCAGAGGGAGAAGCAGAAGGGTGAGATTTTGGCGGAAGTAATACCTGAATAATACCTTAAGTCTTTCATCCTAACATAGATCCAAATTTTTATAGAAAAAGTTACAATCATGTTATGCAACAGAAAATACATTTGATCAACGATTCCAATTTAGATTTCCTTAAGTTTCTATTCAGTGAAACTGGTAAGTACTAGTAATACATTAAATTGTTTCTTTGTCTTCCATTATATGCTATTATTTGCTTTATTCTCAAGCGTTCAAAATATTTCACAAATGTTATTTAGATAAAGTTTTTCCCGCCAATCGTAGTTTAATAATTTTTCTTTGTATGTGCCTAAAATTTAGCATTGACGTATCTTGCAGTTAATCAATATGTTGTTCAGTTGAATTACAAGGCATAATATATTCTGACTTTTCCATTAAAACTCTCCAAGAGTCTGTATTTTTTAGAAAAAGACGCGCACTTGTATCTGATAGTGACAGATAAAGATATAGAGAGTAGAAGAGAGCGAGAGATCTTAGTTTGTGCCCTAATTGGAACCCCATTGCTTAGCCTAAGTATGTTATAGGGTCCACACCGATTTGGATATCGATGCCGTTCGGCCGTAAGTCAATTAATCGCCCAAAGTGCGTGGTAATAACTCAGTGCCGAGAGGCGAACGTCAAGGGGCCACAAGGGAAACCGCGACAACCGCCAAAACGCGGCGTTAAAGTCAACGGGGAACGAACCATCATCTGTCCATGCAACAAAACCGAAAACCAGAAACTAACCAACATTATCCAAACATCGAGACGTCTCAACTAGCCGCAATAAATTGCTGGAATGGTTGCGGGTTATGGGATGGGATGGGATGGTCTCACTTGGCCCCTGGTCCGCGGCAGAAACTCTCTTTCAGCCACACTTTGTCTCAGTCTGCGTCTCCATCTCCCTCTCTCTCTGTCTCTTGCTCTCTCTAGTAGTTTATTTGCTTTGTTGGCTTTGACTCGCGCCTTTTTGTTTGTTTTTGATGTTGATGAATGTTGCCACAGTTGTTGGTGTGCTGTTATTATTATTATTGCTGTTGTTCTTGTTGTTGTTGCTGCTGCTCATGTTGTTTAGTTAAATTTTGGACTGTTGTTTTTAACGTTTTCATTTTGTGACTGGACTTTTCCCCAAGCTGCCTCTGTGCGTGCCTCTTGATGCATGCCTCGTCACATTTCACGAATGCTCCGAGATCCACTTAACCTCATGATTGATATGTTGCAATAATTCTTATCAAACAATGGCCCCAGCCCCACTATGATATATTGACCGCAGCAGCGGCCTTTCCCATAAATGGCATATACTTACACACTTATTACTTTCGTCCGATCTTGTACACTTGTCAGCGGGGAATTGGATTTGAATGCTTGTTAAGGTAACCTCAGGTTTTTAAAGAAATAGTTTAAGGAATAGTTCTCAAAAGTTTCTAGAATACAAAGAGATTTAGTAATAATAATCTTGAGATATTATCTGAAATTATAATCAAAATTAAATTATTTCTCCTATAACTGAACTATTTATTTTACTTTCTGAATGTATTGCAAGTGTACTGAATTTTTTATTCTTATATAAACAAAATTCCAATTATACGCATAATTCAGTCTATATAACAATCTGTAACGCTATAACTAAACATATATATATTTATATTTATATTTATAATTTACTTCCTAATGTATTTCCTTTCTTATCTATATCTTTATTCTTTTTTTTTTTATCTGTTGTAATAAATTTATACAAATATCTAGTACACAAACCAGTTTCTTTTGTGTATGTATCTCAATATATTTATCTATGTCTTTATTCAACTAATAGAGCATCCACAAATCGTTAAACTACAATGAAATATTTCTGTCTATTTTTTAATGATGCCACTAAAAATGTGGCTAAGCTTTGCACATTACTTTACATTTAAAGCTGTTGTACTTTTTGCGGTTGTTGTTGTCGGAATGCAAAGATCATTGGATCGTATGTATAGTTCTCACTTTGTAAACAATATTAAGAAATATTAATTTTCATTTATCATTTTGATTGAGCGATCAAATAAAAAGAGGCAAAAGAGACGAGGCGAGAGTTGCTCGGTTTGTTTTCTCGTGTGATTTCTTTATTATGATAGCGAGATTCGGTTTTAATGATCTTTCTCGTGTCCCGTTGATTTATGATGGGTTAACCTTAACTCAGACATAACCATAAGCATCTCGGACCTCGGACCGGGACGCGGATCTCGGATCTCGGACCCTCAGCTGCTCCTCCTCGGCCCGTGAGGTGTTGAAACTGTAACTGGAACTGTGGGAAATGGAACAAAGTCGGGTATTAAGCGCAGCAGCATCTCCCTTTCCCGCTCCTCTCTCTCTCTGCCTCCCTCTCCCGATTTGTGTTTCTCTTTCAAGTGCACTCTCGACTTTTGCCCCGCTCGCTTTGTACTTGTTCTTTTGTTGGACTTTAACTTAATTATGCCCGCAAATAGGCGTAAAAGTTGCGCAATTCTCCCGGGAAAGGGGGAGGAATGGATGAGATGGATGGATGGAGGGATGGAAGGACCAGCTCCTCAGTTTGGTTGTGGGTTTCTGGGTGCGTCGTTTCCTGTCTGCGTTGAGCATTTTGTAAGCCGCTTAGATCCCTAAGGGTTTCCAGGTTTTTTCAGTCTGAATTTAGGGTTTGGGTTTGCATTAAATTCGGTCTTTGGGGTGAGATGTTGTCACCACCTTCACCACTTCAACCAGATTGACTAACAAATGCTGCAAGCGTGCAAATTAAAATTCGGTTTTTGTGGTTGCCACTTGCATAACACCCAACACAGTGTGGCATGCCACCCAACTGGTAAACAACCCACACACACACACGCACACACTCACACATACACTGCACATGTGCTATATAATTTATTTTGACATGTTTGCCAACATTTCAATTGATTTTATTGTTGTTGTTGCACACAAAAAATAACTGTGAATTGAAATGTATCACAATTATATTTTTGTGTCGTTGTCAATTGAAACATGAGAACTTGCCACATAAATAATAACAACTTGTAACTCCCAGTCCCATCGACTCCCGCTCCACAAAATAAACCACAAAGCAGACAGCTTTGTTCCCCGTCCCCGTTCCCGTCCCCTTCCCCGTCCCAGTCACTGTTTCCCCTGCCTTTGTCCATATCCCTGTCCCGAGTCGCGGCCACGTTACGCCCACCATGGCAACACCCTCGTCGCACAGTCAAATAGTTTTGCGGATTTGTAAATTAACAAATCGAATTTAACGCGTGGCTGGCCGCAGTTCAAACCAAACCAGCAAAATCCAAACTCAACCCCTTTTTTAGTTTTATTTTCCACTTTACGCCCATTTGCACTTTCGGTTTTTCATAAATTTATCAATTTTTGCATATTTGTTTGCATCTGATAATCACAGCGGCAAATTGCGTCAATTGTTGTTAATGATTAGACGATAAAAATGTTATTATTATTATTATTATTTGTTATTGCCTACAGGATCATTGGCCTTTGATTGCGGTTACATTTGCAGGTGTTCTTTCTGTGAGTGAGTGTATGCGTGTGTGTGTGTGTGTGTGTGTAGATTGTGGTTGTATAATTATTTAAGTGCCACTGCCACGCCCCGATTTTCAGCTGGGGCTCGGGGGCGATGGAAAACTCTCGACAACTTTTCAATTCTGCAAATATATGCGATGAAAACTTTGCTCGAGTTGACAGTTTTGATTTTTTCCTCCATTTGTCATATTTGCCAAATGTTTACAACAAGAACAACAACAACAGCGAGAGAAAAAAATGAAAAGTTTGTGCATATTTTAAAGCAAACAATTTGCATCTAAATATGTGCAAAATTTTCTATCCATCTCAGTCTGTCTCCATCTCTTTGACTCTCTCTCTCTCTCTCTCTCTCTCTCTCTCTCTGTTGCTTCTGCCATTGAAGTGTTTGCGTTAGCATATGTGCAAATGTGTTAGTGTTTGATGTGTGTGTGTGTGTGTGTGTGTGTGTGTGCCTCTCAAAATATTCGACAATATTTTCCAACAAACAAGAAAAAAAAACAAAGCAAATAGGCAAGTGAAGATTATACGAACTACATATTACTCTATATTCTAAATTATACATTTAATGTTATTAAACAAAACTGTGAGCTAGGTAAGTCTCGTGTTCTTAACAGATGTCACTTAATCGCTACTATTCTTACTGACATCCTCTTAAAATGTAAAATTTGTTAGTTGTAAAATAAGTTTTACTTTAAAGTTCACACTTTAAATTCAAAGATTCAATCAGAAAAATTTAATCAAGACATCAATATATAATCATTAACTATTATAAGTGTTACAATAAATGGCATTATCTCCTTTTTGGGTCTCCAAATTGAAAGCCAATCGTTATTGCCCCAATTCGGTCATCGTCTATAACAAAGAGCAAATATGTATTTCGAGAATTTTCCGTTTCCATTTTTATTTTCATTTTCATTTCCATTTCGTATTTTGCGCATTTTTATGTTGTTTATTTTTGGAAGCTTTTAAAAAAAATCAGCACTTGCCCATTTACATATTCGCTTTGTAGCTGTATAGTAGAGCTGGCAACTGCCTCCTCGTCCACCTCCTCCTCGTCCTCCTCCTCCTCCTCCTCCTCGTCCTCCTCCTCATCCTGCTATCCCAGCAACTGCTCAATTGCTTCCTCGTTGCTCCTGCTGACGGCTGTGTATCCTTTGGAACGTTTGCTATGTTCGTCTGCTGTAAAATTTGCATAAAATGCAAATGATGCCGACACAGCAGCCAACGGCAGCCGGCGGGGAAATCGGTGGCAGGAGGGGGCAGAGCTGGTACCGTTGTGGCTTTTTTGGTCCTTTGCGATATCATATTTATTAAAAGGATTATTGGTGCTTCACTGGTATATCCTGTTAGTGTTGCCGAACACCCGAACACCCGAACACCCTCACAGCACCACATCCCCCTCCAGCCCCTTCCCCGATCATCAATGCAAATGAGCAACGACTGCCTTTTGTTTCTGGCAACCAACTTTCCCCTCACTCACTTCCCTTTCCATCGGAGAAAAAATATGTTGAGCAAATTCTTTTTACTCTCCAGTCGACGCCATATTTGATTTAAAAGTTGACGTCAAATTGTTCAAAGCGCCGTAAAATGCATGAAAATTACAAATACAATTAAACGGATTGGACTCTTTCACGGGAATCTATTTTTATATTTTTTTTTTTACCAATTTTCACACCTTGCAGTTAGCGCCTGAAGCTGGAGATTGAAGGCGGCGCTACCTTTGGACTTGGCGCTTTGTTACCAAACTCTATTTGATTTGGCCATTCTCACCTTTGAACTCGGTTTACTTCTAATGAAGTTGAACATTGCCTTTATGATGTTATCATGTTTGCCTTCCCAGGGTCTTTATAGAACTGCTGCGAATCCAAATACTGGGGAATGCACAAGTGCAACACCTTTGATTACTCTCGGTACTCTTTTTGATTGCATTTGGGCAGTAGTAAAGTAAAAATAATTCCCAGAAACATAATTTATTTGCGCTGAGTACTATGAAAGTTTAAATATAACTTACGAAGAAATTGCCATAAATATGTTTACTTTTATTATGTTTTAGAAATGCATGCTTGAAAGAAATTATAAAATTTTAATGTTGTTTCCAACAAAACATATTGATCATGAAATCAATCGATTCTAGATGGCTTTAATTTTTTTCAAATAAAATGTTGCCAAGTAAAAATGCTGCTTGATTTTTTGTGTGCTACAAATAATATTTAAGTTAAATAATATTGAATGTTTTAACCCCTTAAGAGAGTAAATCATTGCTTATATGCTCTGTCAATAGTACATCCCCTGCTGTAAGCATTCATTAATTTTCCCCACTGAACTTTAACAAGCATCCCCCATAGCCGGTCGCCCATCTTGAAGTCCAATTCAACCCCAAGCGGACAAATTTCTCAATCGATTTCGTAGTGAACGGCGCCATTTTAAAGTTGCCATAAAACTCTTTACTATGTCAATTCAAGGCCTGCAGTCACTTGAAATTGCTCATACGTCGTGTGCAACATTTATGCCGCACATTCTGCTGCTCTCCATGTTCCACTCGAATTCTCGCCACATGGATAACACCCACATATGCACTAACACCGCCAATTTGACGCCAATGCCAGAGTGTGTGTATGTGTGTGATGCCTTCGACACGTGCAGCTGTATGTGTGTGTGTGTGTGTGTGTGTGTAGACTCCCCGCTTCCCTCGCACTCGAGCGCCACTTGGCTGCCATTTTACGAAAATGTTAAAGTATCAAAATCATTGGAATTGCGTTGAGAATGTTTGACAGTTCATAAATGCTCGGCGCTTGACTTGCATAAATATTTTCTACGGCCTGTCGCAGCCTGTGGATGCCACAAGAGGCAGTGGGGGGGAGGTGGTATGCATGTGTGTTCAACGCGGGACACTTGAAAAGTTGAAGCTGTCGAACGGCGAACATCAAAATGCGAAAAGTCAAACAAACGTCCGCAGCGGCGGCAGCGACGCTGACGCTGACGCTAACGCTAACGTCGACATCGCAGCTTTTACAGCTAACTCAGCGCATAGCTCAACATTTTGTTGTTGCTCTTGCTGTTGCTGTTGTTATTTTGTGTGTTGTGCTCAGGCTCATGGTTGCCATTTTGTTTTGAAAGCCATAAAAAAGAATGTCGCTTGTTGCTGTTGTTTCTGTTGTTATTATCGTTGTTGCTTCTTTTATGACCAGCAACGTGCGCCTGTTTTTATTTCTCTCATTGTTTATCTTTGTTTTTATACTTTGCGTCTGCGCGCTGTAAAAGTCACTCAAATAAAACGACTCAAGTGACTAGCGAAAGAGCGCTCAACTTAACGAAACTCACTCAACGAAGTGGGCGTTGCCCAAAACGCAGCCACGCGTCACGCTTGCTTGACTGTGTATGTGTGAGTTGTGCTCGTGTGCATATGACAGGGTGTTTCTGTGCATTCAATTTCAGCTGCTGTTCAAAAAAACAGCTGTTGGGCTGCTCGTTGCCGTTTTGAGTTATGAGTTTTTTTTTGTTACGTTTGGTTTGACTTTATCCTCTGTCTGAGGCTCTGTCTCTGCCTCTGACTCTGGATGTGACTGTGGCTGTGGCTGTCACTCTGACTGCGACGGCTGCGACTTTGGCCTGTGCCGGAATTTTCGTAGAATTTCGCTAACCAGAAGGGCGGTCACTTCTTAAGCTGGACGACAACTCGTTTCAGCGCCGGCAAAACATTTGTAGCGCCACATCTCTCACAAATGCATTTATCTATCTCTTATATCTCATATCTCTACACAATCGAAATTTTCTAAATGCTTAATCACATTTAAATAAATATTTGAAGCATTATTCGCAAGAGAAATTTAATGGAAAAATGTTTTTTTTTTTATTTTCAGCAATAAAAATCAATAATAACAACGAGTAAATTATCCTATTCATTATTTATAGTTATAATAATAATAATTTATAATTATTTACTTTGCATACAGTTCGTTTGGCTTAAAAATAATACAGATATTCGAATATTTTATTTTGTAGGCATTTTTCTTAGTTTAATATTAATTTACTAAATGCGATATTACTTTTTTTATATTATATTATTATATTGTAGTCAATTTAATAATTTAAACAAATATTACAGCTTTATTTTAATTCTAACTAATTATTTGACATATTTTGGAAACTACAGAAAGTAGGACATTTCTTTGCAAATTTCCATTTGTTTATTTTAGAGACAACAACAGATAATACTTTTGTTTTTATTTGCCTTTGCTGACTTTGGCAACAATTTCCAAGTTCCAATCATAATTTCCCAAGATTTGCTTTAAATCAGAAATAGTTTTCCTGCTATCTCGAGCACTTCCTGTGTGCTTATAGTTATTTGAAGCCGCCTCTTTAGTTGTAACAATACACATACTCTACCCTTCCTGAATACTGAATAACTTTTCTTTTAACGACTATGGTCGCCATTCTTTCTGCGGATTCCATGAAGTTTCCACTTTTGTTGGCAGTTGGCAGTTGGCAGTTGGCAGCTTCCTCTTAGCCCTATTCGCACACATCTCTCACTTGGCTACACTTGAAGCTGAGCTGAAGTAATTCATCTTGAGCTGAGTCGAAGGCGCCTAACAATTCACTTCCGCGTCTACAGCCATTTCCGTTGCACTAGTCAACAAAACAGCGACAGCACTGGAAAATAGCACCAAAAACAAACATAAATAATAATAATAACAAATAGGAACGACCCAAGAAATGCTGACAACAATAGCAGAAAGGTGAAAAATGTATGTGGAACGCAGGGAGGGTGGTGTTGAGGATTAGGGGGAGGGGTAGGTTACAATGGGCCATGCAAAACTTCAACTTCGGAGTTTGTATCCCCAATATTGATGGGCCGCGCACACGAAACGCAGCTCCAACTGAAGGAAAAAATATGACGCGATTAGAATCTGTAATTAGTTTTCGTGTATCTGCAATTGTTGTTGCTGCCGCTGCCGCTGCTGCTGCTGCTGCTGGCTGTTGTTTGCTGTGGCTGTTGCTGTTGCTGTTGTTGTGGTGAGAATTGCACTTGTTTGGCGGCAAAACTTAAAAAGGCGTTAAAATGTGCGCCGCTCTCGACACGCGATGTGTGCGGAAGCCACAAAACTGCAGATGGGCGGAGTATGATGAATGGCTGAGTAGTTGCAACAGCCACAGAAACAGCAACAATAACATAAAAGCAGCAGCAGCAGCAGCAACAACTTCTCATAAAAGCCAAAAGGCAAACGGCTGCAGAAAGGTAGCTAAAGTTAATGCCGACTTTGACTTTGGCCAACTGTTTTTTTGTGACCAATAAATTGAAAAGTCAACAGAGAGGAAAGCGTGGGGCAGCAAAGGGGCAGAGGGGCAGGGAGTTGGTCGAATCATTCCCAGCTGGCAAACTGTGGGCATCCGTTTCTCTGGTTGGCATCGCTTAAATTATATCGATTTCGTATCATAATCAAATGTTTGCTGCTTGTCGTTGGCGGTGCCGACAATAACAACTACAAAAACACCGACAGCAACAACACACGCACACATGATAACAACAATAATCAACGCACGACAACGACAACGACAACAACAACAGCAACAACAATGGCAAACAGTAGTGGCAACAAACAGGCTCATTTGCATATTTACCAAACACACAGATGCGACACACACACACACGCATTGATAGAGAGAACGAGACAGACAGAGCGTGAGAGTGGAGAGAGAGAGAGGGAGAGGGAAGAAGATACACAGACAAACGCATGCCAAAATATACGATATCGTGTGCTCATAATAAGTATCTGATAAGTAATGATATACAAACACACACACACAGATGCAAATACAGAGCCCATGCAGAGTTAAACACTGGCACAAAATGGCTGCACACCACAGCGCCAACACACACACACACACACCACACGCACACACACAGGCTATTATGCAAAGTGCAATGGCTGCAGTTGTTGCTGTTGCACTTTGCATTGGCGCTTGCAACTGCTCTCGTTTGGCTTTGCGGCGCATTTTTGGTGTAACACAAAGTGAAACAAATACACAACCAAGCACACACACACACACAAACTTACACACCCATAGCCAGTGAGCAATTGGGGCAGACAAGCACACAGAGAGAAGCACACAAAATGGACAGAAACAAAAGTCAAAGGCAACAATAGCAGCAACGACAACATCAACAACAACCAGCCACAAGAGCAACCCCCACATCAATAGCAACTTTCGTAGGCGTTTGTCATACCAAAAACTACACCAAAAAAACTTAAACTATTTAAATGAGACAATTTACATATCGATGTTTAATATTTATTGAGTTGAGATTTACGATTTGCGACAACAACAACAACAACAACATAATATTTACAATTATTTATGAATATTAAATGCGTATAAAAATATATAAATAAAAAATGTTATCTTTAAAATATGCGCTATAAAACTGAAGAGTATTTAATATAATACAGCTCCATGATTGGAGGCTTTGCAAGCTTAAAACTGTTAATTTCGCTTTTAGTTTACTTAAATCCGACAATTAGTTATAAATAAATGATAAGCATTTTAATTGTATTCCTGCTTTGATATTAAAGCTATTAAGGAGCTAATTTAGATATGGCAATTGTGAAAGAACTAAAACTAATTTTTTCTAGATGTATTCTTTTACAAGTCCTGTATCATATTATACAAACCTCCCCTATAAATACCTACCAAAATAAAAGGAGCTATATTTTCTCCTTTACACATATAAGAGAGTTCCTTAAGAAAATATCGTCGGGTAACTTCAAAACTTTGGTTCATTTGTGGAACGTGCTATGGGGCATTAGAAATCTCGAAAACTACTCGTATCTGAAAACTTGGCATCCACTTAAAGCCACCGCTTGACACTTTTGTTGATTTTTATGGCTTGTTTTTCAAATGCTCTCCAACCAAAATTATTTCTTGCATAAATTGTAGCGGTTTAGGTCGATACAATATATATGATTTTAATTCCCGAGCGACGCCATTATTTTCCAGCACATTAAAGACGCATAAAATGTTGTGAGCTCCACTTTAATGTCTAACGAAAAATATTTGTGGAATACTCAAAGCTCAGCTAGTTGGCTCACTAGTTGACGCTGGTATTGAAAATCAATTAAAAAACTATTCCAATCTGTCGGGTAAATCAATTAAAAAATGAAATTCCAAAGAATAAAGCCATTTTATGCGATTCAGGTGTATAAACTCTTATCGCTCGCTCCACTCAAATTATAGATTTTATGTGCAGTCCAAAGGTTTTTTGAGTAGTTTTAGTGACTCTGTTTGGACCTTGTTTTGACTTGAAATATTTTCAAACAGAAAGCGATTTATGTCTAGACACTCGACCGTATTGATTTTAGAGCCAACCATAAAATTGGAGCACAGACAAATTGAAGAGACGCAACGTGACTTTGAATAGGCGTGAAATACGTATAATGTTTATGGGAAAACAAAAAACAATAAGTCACAGAAAATATAATTATTTAAACTAACAAATATCTGTAATAATTTATGTTATGCAGAAATAATTAATATACAGTATAATTATAATAATTTAATAATTATTATTATATAGTTGACTAGTAATTTTAATTGTAGTTCTAATTTTAATGAGATTTGAGTTTTTACAATGGATATTTTGTCCTTTTTATTGAAATACTTTCATAATGAGTGAAAAACACCCTATCTAATGTAGTGGTTATGGTATAACTAAGAAATGAGCCTGAGCTGACGATGCTTTTGTAATTTGAAGTGCCCTCTGGCGATTTGTGTGTGCAATTGTTGACTTTGTCATGTTCGGTTAGGGCGGGAGAGTGGGAGAATGGAGGGAAAAAGGAGGGTGGAGTGAGTAGTTAGGAGGGTGATCAATGAGAAACGTGTAGCGTGAAACGTTGAAGGTGGGAAGGCGATTCGCATTGTCACATAATTGCACAATGAATGAACGTTACTCAAGTCGCCGTCGCCGTCGCCGTCGCCGTCGCAGTCGCTCGTCCAGTTCCAGTTTCAGTTTCAGTTCCAGTTGAGTTTATCGCTCGGGGTGCTTCCCACAGCATTTGGCATTTTAGTTTTTTTGGGGGAGGGGGATGGGGCATCGCATTGTCAATGTCGCTGCTCATTGTTAACTTGTTAATTTCGTTTGATTGATTTTTAATGCCTTGCGCGACAACAAATTGTATTTTGATTTGAGACGCCTTTAGATAGCGCATAGTTATGATTAAATCAAGAGCATTTTGCTGGGTTAGGTAGAAGTCTCGCACGCGGCTTATGCACTCAGACAAAAGGACGAACTGGGCGCCAAGTGCACAGACAGACTGTCAGGAGTCAATGGGAAGTGAACGGCACGTGTCCTTAATCCGGTAATTACAACTCTGCAACTCCCCTAACTTGCAACATCAAATGCGTTGACGTTGTGTGTCATGTTTAGTTGGATCTTGGTCTGGATTGTGGTCTCACACAATGGCCGTAAGTCTATATTTGTAGATAAAAGATACAGTCAGATAGGCATCAATAGTTCCTTTTTTATTCCCATGAGCAGCATAACAAGTTAATTTATGCCCCGTGAGATAGATAGACAGATAGATAGGTAGATAGATGATGTTGCTCAGATAACCAACCCTTTTCCAGCTGCACTTTGGGAAAACGTCGTTGGACCAGGTAACTGATTTCAACCTGTTGACAAACGACCGCAGCAATATTCAAATACATAAATCCTCCACTGAGAACAAAGGAAACACTATGTTAATCGCATTTATCTCGACAACTGACGCAGTCAAAATGATAAACGCTTGTAAATCGCAGCTAGTCGCTACTAAAATGTCGTTGTTGTTCTTGTTGCTGTTCAACTCTAAGCTGAACCATGCATAATAGAGTTATCAGAGTCCCCATTACCGTAACTGAACCCATACCGAAACCTATACACACACACACATACCCAAACCAAAAGTCCGAGCCAAGTTTTGATTAATTGTTGCTGTTTCAACTTTGTTCGCGCTCATAATTTCCCTTCATCGTCTTTCACAAATACAATTATCATTTTGTGGCTTATGCGTTTGAAAAATTTCTATTGTGTTTTATTGTTTTACAAAACTTATCATATGCATACATATATTGCATATTATTAATTCAAAATGCTCTCCTCCATTCCCCATTCCCCATTCCCCATTCCCTATTCCCCATATATTCCCCTTGCCACAGTCTAGAGACAATGCCGACTACCGTCATCGACATCGGCATCGACATCGAAGTCAAAATTAAATCGCTTTTTTATGAAAATCTCTTACGACCTTTTAAATGTTTAATCGCTTATGAATTTTGATAACGCCGCCTTTTTTGGAGCTAGTAAAACGTATTCCATGTTGTAGTAGAAAGAGATAGAAAGGTAAGATAGAAAGATCGATATGTTCAATCGATATGTGCAGTGAGTATTTAAGAGACCATTATAAGTATTAAATTAGGGTATATGATCTGATTTGTTAGAGTTATAAATTATCAAATTAAATACGTACATATTTGTTAATAGCTAAATATTCAAATAAACTATTCCAATTTATATAAATTATTTATTGAGAAATGTTTAATTTATCTGTTTATTGTATATCAATTAACTGCAAATTATTTCTAAATTAGTATTGTCAAATAGCTGGGAAAACGTATATATTTTTAATATAGTAGTCAACTTTACCACAGTGGTTTATTAGCTAAAAGGACTTTAAGATTTACAGTACTTTCTCCCAGTTTAATTTACCTCAATTTAAACTGAGGTAAATCGTTTATTTGTGGTCAGCTTCAGGCAATTGGCAATTGGCAATAACTATTAGCCAGAAGTTAAAGCAACAAAAAGTTGACTGATAACTGCATGTTTTATGGCCAGAACTGGGAATCGCACCCGCGATAAGTGAACGGACCACAAATCGGAATATGTCGCTTTCAGTTAAAGAGTTTGGCAGCGGGCAACAATGTGGCGCTTGAATCATTTGCCAATTTTATGGGCAATCTGAGACTCAATTATCTCAGTCCCATATGTCGTCTGTGGGGCAACCCGATAGATGGCACCTTTCCAATGCCGTTAAAGGAGCGTTAGTTGCAGCCTAAACTTCAACTTCCATTCCATCTTTCCAACTGCAACTGCAACTGAAACACGAAGTTGGCGTCGGAGTCTGAGACAGAGACAGAGGCTGAGGTTTAGAGTTTGTTTATCAGCGATATGGCATCATTGTAATAGACTCTTCACTGTGCACATTTTACGATGCTTACAAGCACTTCGACAAGTTTTACAGCTTTTCCGCTAAAAGAGACAGCACCCCCTTCGACACACACATACACACACACACACACGAAACAGGTAAAAAGATAAATTGAAAAGCTGGGAAGCCCGAAAAGCCGACAAGATATGGTTCGCTGTACCCTTAGCTGTATGTAGTTGTATCTTGGACATATGCAGGCAAAAGAAATCAAACTGAAATGAGCCATTAAATGCTGCTAAACACGATGGGCATTTTCCACCGTTTCCACCGTTTCCAAGTTTTCTCCACAGTTTCCAGCGATCCCATTTGCTTCCACAGTAGTGGCTGTGGCCGTGGCCGTGGCGAGCGCATCGCTCCGTACGGTCATAAATTTCCGACAAAAGAATGTAACCCGATGCCAATCCAGGGCCAGGGCCCAAACTCTCCATAGGTATTCACAGTCGTAGTCGAAGTCGAAGTTGTAGTTTATCTACTACTATTTACTGGCTGGCTTTCCTTCATTTTTCCCGTTCGATGGCTGCCGCCAGATTTCTTCTGAATAAATTAAAATCCGAACTAAAATCGGTGCTGCCGTCGCGTCGCGTCGCATCGCATCGCTGAAAAACGTGGGAAATGTATTCATCATCAAAGAGCCAAAGATTCGAATTGATCTTCCACTCAATACCATGGCGCATAGTATTCTCTCTTTTTTGTTATTTTCATTTTATGGCCACTTAAGAGAACCATAAGCTGTGGTAAGTGATATAACAATGATGATATTTTGAAAACTGCAATCGGAAAATGATCACTTAAGTTTAGAAATTGTTAAATGATTCTTAAATCCATTGAAGATCTAATTTATAGTATCTATAGTCTATCTGATGAAGTTAGACTTAAGATCATACATCAAATTATAATAACGAAATATGCTTAAAATTTTACAACTTTTAACATATTAGAGAATAGTAAACCAAATCATTTTCCTATTTTTTACAACAATTTTAAGTATATTTAACCTGCAAATTCTAATATGTCGTCTATAAAAATTAAATATAGAATGGGCTATTAATAATTCGGTCAGCAATTTTATTTTGTTAAACTTCATTTATTTTATTTATTTGATTTACAAATAATATTTCAACAAAATCCTATACAACTTTCAGCACAGTTTCTTCACTGTCAACTTTCATGTTTATACTTTCTATTTTCAATACTAAACATATCAATTTTATTCTCTTATGAGCACAACATTGATTTGATAAGACCTTTGAGTTCTCACCCAGTTTTGCGACATTCTCCAGCTTATCTCCCAGTGCGTCATGTAAATTGTCAGAGCTCAACAGGCACTAGCTCAAAGAAATAACCTGGCTAAGCCGGACAGTGGCCAAGTCGTCCAGTCAGTCAGTCAGTCAGTCAGTCCTGCAGCTGTTGTGGCTGTTGTGGCTACCAGAGGTCGGTTCCATTGACTGGTTATCCGAAATTCCAGTTAAATACCCAAATGGTCGATAAGATTTTCCGCTTACATCGATGGTGCTTCCATCTAAAGACCTAAAGCGATCTCTGCATCTGTTGCTCACATTTGACATTTGAAGTGCGCATATCTCTCTCAACTCTATGCCGCCCCGGGGCCGCCAAATTGGTATTAAATTACTCACTTTGGTGATAATCGAAATGGACACGACACGATTACAACAACAACAACAACAACAACAGCGACAGCGACACGCAGCAAAAGATCGAAACACTGTGGCGGAAACACAGCGTTGCAACGTTGCAACGTTGAGCGTTGAACGTTGAACGTTGAACCAGTTCTTCGACTATTGCCGCAGCCATAAAGAAAGTAAAAATATTAAGATGCAGACAAGTTGAAAATGCCACCACATCACATTTTGAGCGTTTTCAAAACGATCAATTTTATAGATAAGAAAACTGTGACTGCAACTCGGATTCAGATGCAGACACAGACACCAACACAGATTTCTCCTCCGAATCCGACTCCGATTCCGACTGAGAGTGGGACAGAGTAAGTCCCTACATGATCATTGCCAGATCGTTAGCAGGTAACAGAGGAAGCCGCAACAACAACAACAACTAGAGAACGACTACAACAACTATATTAAGTTGAGATCTGTGTTCATTTGATACTTAAACGCAGCAATCACCAATCTCAACATATGTCAAATTGGGCAACTAACTGGCTAATCAGTTGGACAAACAGTGAGACCAAGAAACAAGTGTTATTATTTCGCTGGCAAAACAATTCAACTGTCAAATGAGGAATGAGAAATGAGAAATGAGAGATGAGAAATCGTCGATGCAAAAAAGGGAATAAACGGAAATCCTATTTGCATTTCCAAACAAACAAAGCGCCGACTATTAAAAACAAATATTTGCGGCCAAAAAAGGATCAGGACTCACATACAGTGAGGAAGGGAGAGTGTTAGAGGTTGATGGAGAGGCAAAGTGAACATATGCAGGAAGCAGGAACAGTAGCAGGATCTAAAATTCGAAATCCGAAATCCGAAATCCGGGCACCCCTTTATCTAGACTGTCACCTAATCCTTCGCCTGCCCGCACGCTGGACGCTCGATGATGATGTTGAGACCTTTGAACTGTTCAACTGTTCAACTGTTCAACTGTTGAGCTGTTGAACTATCCCTGGCAGCGTTTCCGCCTTGACAATTTGTACAATTGTCGCTCAATTTATTGTGGATGAGGGGAGAGTTGGCTCGGTTGAACAGTGAGTTGGCTAGAGCTGGCAGCGCTGAACGAACAAACGAACAACTTCCGATTACAACTTCATTTGTAAATGTTTCCTTCGCAACTCTCTCGCATAAATACAAAAATCCATTCATACAATGCATTGCACACACACACACACACACACGTGTTGTATGACTCCCCAACAGTTGTCGATGGATTTTTGTTGTTTGTTGGCATCGCGGGGTGCGAATTGCTGAGGGATTCCGACCCACACCTTTCCGAAACACCCGACCAGACCAGACCAGCCCACATCTGTCAACTTCAATGAAGTGTCGAATGGTAGGAAGTTCATCACCCGTCCAAATAGTTGCCATCATTTCATTGCCTTTTTATTTTATGTTTCCTTTGTGTTTGTTTCTGTTTTCAGTTTCTGTAACTGTTTTTATTGCCGGCTGCTGTGCGGGGATTTCACACCTCCCCTCCCACTCCCACTCCCACTGCCTTTCACACTCCCCCTTTTAAATGTGGGCGTAGGTTAAACTCCTGCCATTTGACGTTAAATGAAGCCTCTGGTGTATTTCATTTGCCCCCGGATTTCGTCAAGTTGCGTCGTAGTCTCTCTCTTTGAAGGCAGCTAATCACTTTAACATACATTTGCATTGCATTTACACGCGTTTTGACCCTCATTACGTTGCAGGACGAGTCGGCCCAAGCAACCCAGCCTAACTCCAGGGATTGCTCCTTCCCTTATCTACAATTGTCGAATCGGACTCAACAAAAAAACATTGGCATATTTACCAAACACCTTGATGAGCAATTAGATGAATCTTATGTTCATTGAGTTTAACACTGAGCATCAATGGCAGGCCTTTTTTACTATAGACTGGGTAAAGGAATAGCTCATTTCCCTTAAAAGACCTATGATATTGTATACAATGTATTTCTTGATCAGTAATGAAGTAGGTTATAGGTTTCTATATTATAATGTTTTACGTATATTCAAATCAATATTCTTATAATAATGAATAATATATTTAATGTATGATAAACCTTCTGAGATATAAGAATGATCTAAACATATAATCCCATATTTATTATGCTTCTATTTGTCAAGAAATTATGTCATATTCAATATTTAGAAAAACTTCTACATTTTCCATTAGTATTTAATTTATTGTATTAAATATCAATGTATTTCATTAAACATCAATTTCAATAATTCTCAACGATTAAATTGTAAACTGCTACTTATTGCCTACAGTTTATTTATTTGCAATATAATACAGTATTTTCCCTGTCAGACTTTGACAACTCTGGTGTTATGTTTGTAATAGACTAGTAAATTTCGCGCTTCGCCCACTTAAACAATGGAAAATGTCTTAGAATTGTTTTCCCCCAGTTTGTTGAGGCATCTTTTCACTTACCACACAGCTCAGTAAACTAGCCCCTTTTTTCTGCCTATTTGGCAACGTTTTCTTTACCAGTTTTTGATACAATTTTCCCCAAGGCAACTGTGGAAATGGAGTTGTTGGGGAGATGTTGGCGGAGATGCGGGTTGAAGCTGCGATTTGTATTTGTATCCTTGTGCAAAGCAACTGAATTTTATCCTCCAATTGTTTTTTGCGCCAAAAACTTTTGTTTACATGGCAAATAGAAGCACTCAGTTGCCACTGCCACTGCCACTGCCACTACATGTGGCACTACCAATCCCACGCCTCCTTCCACATGTGGACTAACGCCTACACGACTGTAGTAAACTGTAGTAGTTGCTGCCACGCCCACATTTAGTGGCAGAGCTGCGCCCATTCCGTGTGCAGTTTGTCGAAAGTTTTGTTGCATCAAAGTTTTTGTTATGCTTCGTTGTCGTTTTTTGGCCCTCACAGTTGAATTCACAAAATTTGTCACGTTTGTTATTTTTGCGACGAGTTCGAGTTCGAGTTACGAGTTGCAGTTGAGTGAAAGGGAGGGAGAGAGATAGAGAGGGTGAGAGAGAGAGGAAGGGTGTTGGAGTTAAGCTTAGACTGAGCTGATGTTGAGGTTTAGTTAAGTTGCGCTGAGTTTAGTTGGGTTTATTTACTCAACTGATTTTGATAACATTCGTGTACATGCAACGATTTTGAAATCGCAATTAATTGAAGCTCTCGCCCCTTCGCCCCCTTTCCCTTTCATACGTTTCCATCCTTTATCAGCTACTCGCCTTCTCTGTGCTCTGGGACCACGCCCACGACTCAACGCGTCCGGCATAAATTCAGTCATGAGCATTTTGTCCTTTATAAAGTCTAATCCGCATTTATTTTATGCGCGGCTACAAATCGTCGCTTTAATAGTGTCACCATGAGTTATTGGAGCAGCTCCAGCTCCAGCTCAAGCCCAGCAGATGCCAACCCGCTCTCTGTGTGGATCGCCGGTGGCTTGACTTGGGGCACACACAAAAACCACAAAAATAAAAATGAAAAATAAATGCATGCATTAGTTAATGTCCAGTCGTTGTCCGGGCACGCGGGCAACCGTTTGGAGTGCGCCCAGCAGGATGCAGTTTATAAGCGCGGCGAATCGCATCGAGAACAGTCAGCGGACGGCGGTTGGCGGTTGGCGGTCAGTCGGCGACGACGGCGGCGGCGTCGCTTAAGCCAATTCAAAGTAGCCACCAAAACGGTGGCCGCGCTGATCTGCGAGGGGCGCTGGACTCCTGGACTCCTGGACGCAACTAAACTCAACTCAAGTCAACTCAACTAAGCTGAACTGAACTGAACTGAACTGGACTGGACGTTGCTCGCGTATTACATTTCGCGCTCGATAAATCTCCGCTGCCTGCCGACCGACACATATTTCATATCAACGCAGATAGTCGCTGGCACAGTGGGGCAAACATCTGATCAAACATGTTGCAGAAAATCACAGCATTTAAGAAAATGTGCAAGTAATGTTGATTTAACTACACGAATCTAAATCTCATTTTACTATACTTCATTATGATATTTCAATTCCAAAAAAAAGTATTTGATAAAAAGAATTTCCTTTCAAGCGCCAGAAATTGTCGACGGAAGGTCACCAAAAGTTCACGCGAATATTGAAATAGATTCATATTTACCATAAGTCATTTAGTCGCCTGTAAACCTAAATAAATTAAAATAATATTCTAAAGAGTTTGATTTGATTTATATAAATGGACTAACTACTGAATTATTTTTATTTTTGATAAGGTTATAAAATGCAATAATAAAGGGAAAGTTGAAAACTGTTGATATGATTTGACTAAAGTTATTTTCAAAATTTAATAAGTAACTTACTTATTTTTATAATATTAATGGAGTTTGTTGTCAGGTAAATTCAACACTTTAACAATCAACTTCGACCCACTGTGCGTGGAAACGTCGCCCGGTTGCGCATCATAAAGCAAATTTCATTTTGAATTATTTTCATATACATATTGTTGTTGCAGTTGCAGTTGTAGCCGTAGTTGTAGTTGTTGTTGTTGCTTTTTGCATGGCAGATTCGAATGCGTTCATGTTGTTGGGGCGTATTGTGCCGCTGTTGCTCTCTGTGCGGCAAAAGGTGTTAATGATTATCATCATTATCGTCATCATCTGGGCGAGTGTTGTTGCCCGCTGTTGTTCGTTGTTGCTGTGGTTGTTGCTGCACTGTGGCAATGGCAGCCCATTGATGGCGTTGAACGCACATGTTCTTAAGTAAAATTTAGGAGCTTTTGGCACTGTTGTTGCCCTGTCGTGTTGAAGCTGTGCACTTTAGGTTGATTTGCTGTGGCGAGCATAATTCATTTATGCAGCACTCGACAGCACTGGGGAGGAGGCAAGCGGAAAGGTGGGTGAATGCGGCAAGATGCGGGCCAGACAGGACAAGATGTGAATAGGCAGCGATAACTTAGGGATTTCAATGATCAACGTCAGCGACCGCCAGGCAAAATTGTCATAATTTATGAAATTAAACCATGAAAATATTTACGCTGCAACACACACATTTGGGATAGTTGCAACTTGCAGCCTGGTGTGGCATGAGCAGGTCTTTCCAAGCGAGACTCATTAAAACAAAACTGAAACAAAGCAAAAGTCCATGTTTTTATTGCTGCTGCTGCTGCTGCTGCTGCTGTTGTGTGGCATGTTGCCGGCGAGAGAAGTCACCACCCGAAAGTGGCTAATAAAGCAAATCTTGTTGACAACGTTCGAGGCGACACAGCCAACAGCAACAGCAACAGCAACAGCCAAGTTCTCTTCTCTTCTCTTCTGTTATTTATTTTGTATTTTTTTGGTTAGGCTCTACATGGAAATTTCGCCAATTAACACCTTTTAGCATGTTGGGCAAAGACGACAACAACATCAGCAGCAGCAGCAGCAGCAAGGAGACAACAGCAACAGCAGCAGCAGCAAACGCAGCAGCAACAACATCGAATGCGTTAATTAAAATTATATAAAAAGCGACAGCAGCTGCTATGCGAATGAGAAATGAGGCAACATTTCGACAACAACAACAACGCAGTTGCTCATATTGTGGTTGCCGTTGTTGTGCTTGTTGTTGGGTGTTTGGTTGCTGTTGTTGCTCTTGCTCTTTCGCTATTAATATAAAACTGCAAAAATACGATTAGCCAGCCAAATGTTTTTAAACAGCAAAAGCAAGTCTTGGCAACATGTTGCTCATGCGGCGCATAGTAAATATGGACAACAACAGCGACAGCAACAACAGCAGCAACTGCAACTTGCAACGGCAGCAACATCGCATCGAGCAACATGAATATCGCACCTTGTAAACTCATTTGCGCGTACGTGTTGAAACAAATGTTTGCGGGGGGTAACAGCAGCCAATGGGCAACGGGCAACAAATGTTGCATTGGCAATTGCCATAAGTCAGCAACTCAGCTCGGTAGCAATAGCAACATGACCACGCCACAGGAGCATTGGGCAGTGCATGCAGTTTATGTGCGGCCTAATGGGGTTGTTGTTGTTGTTGCTGCTGCTGCTGATGTGAAGCCACCAGCAACACGTCCATCTTCATCATGGACAGCAATGTTGCTGCTGCTGCTGCTGCTGCTGTTTGCCATGCTGTGCACTTTGCGTTTGTCTGGTTTTTTTTGGCACCATGACACCAGCAGAGCAACGGTGAAGCTTCCACTTCACTTCAGACTCCCCCAGTTGCAGCTTTATGCAAATGCGTCTCGACTGTTGCCGTTGATGCTGCTGTCGCTGCTGCTGCTGCTGCGTGTCAATGCAAACTTTGCTGACTTGCATGCGAATGTTGCTTGCACAAACATTGAGGTGAACTGCAAAGTTGTCGTCGTCGTCAGTCGTTGTTGTTGTCTTGTCTTTTGCCGCTGCAACACAGCAACACAAACACCAACACCAACAGCAGCAGCAGCAGCAACAGCAGCAACAGCAGCAACCGCTTGGCTTGTTGGCCTGTGCGACCACAGCTGGGTGTCCTGTGCGCGCACAGTTAAGCAAACTTTGAGGGCAAAGGAATGGTACTGCGGACAGCGCCACAACCCTGTACAACAGAGTTGCCAGCCAGTGTTGCCGATGCCTGTGGCAATTTAGCAAAATGTCCCATTTAAAGCTAGGCCTTAAATGAAAGCAGCTATGTAAAATTAAATTAAAAGTAAGTTTTACTATTATCCGAGTTATTAAGGTCATTACATCATTAACCTAATATACTTTGTTGAAATTTACAACAATTTAAGATTCGAGGTTTTAAGTCTGTTTCAGTTATTATCTTAAATTTTAAATTTCTACATTGTCAATAAAGACGTTAAATGTACGCTACGTACTTACAACTTATCGTTTCTAACTTAAATGGAAATTAAATTTAATTTAAAAACAGGGATAAATGAGATTGCTGTTTCAACAGCAATTATTGTCGATAGAGCATGGAAATATTAAAGTATATAAGCTGTAAAAAACGAAATAAAAGGATAAAAATATTATTTTTATCAATAGAATTAAAGAATACATTTTTGTACCAAAAGAATTAAATTAAAAATGGTGGAAGTGATATTTCGAGACTGCAGTAACTACAAGAACTATTGCGATTGCTGACAAAGCAAATAAATTCTTAAATATAGCAGCTGTAAAACTGTAGCTAAGGAAAGAGTGAAGGGAACAAAGCCATAGCTGGATTAGGCTAAAAAATAGCTAGTTAGACAACACAGCTGCGTAAGTTGCCAGTTTCGCAGTTGGTGTTACATTTTTACGTGCTCCAACGCCCAATGATGGCATGCACACACACACACACACACACACACACACAATCAGATGCAGAATTATACACACAGCGAGAGAGAGAGAGAGAGAGAGAGGCATAGTCAACTCGGTGGTCAACAGAGAACGCCTACGCAGAGGCAGACAGAGGTTGCAGCAAATGCCATGCCACATGATAAATGTTCAATCTCTGGCTCAACCTAGGCGAGCTGCAGCTGTAGCTGAACTCAGAGATGGAGCTGAAGCTGAAGGTGAAACTGAAGCTGAAGCGTTGCGTACGTGCTTGGCAGGAGCAGGACGTGTGCCAGGTGAGTTATGCGGCATTTGGCACATGGCGCAGCAACAAGAGCAACAGCGTTTCGCTCATGCCACAAGATTATACGGACAAAATCAATTAAAATGCCAAGCGGTATGAGTCACAGAGAGAGAGAGAGAGCGAGGGGAGTCAGTGATATAGGTGAGGGGATCGACCCCCAACTGATGATGAGCAGTGGGAGTAGGAGTGGAAGTGGGAAAAGAGGTTTGAAGTTGCCACATCAACGCTGAGGTTGGTCTTCAAAAATGTGTTGAAAGCTGGCTTTTGTTTGGTCTGCGTTGATGGGCCCAATAGTCAGAAATTACAACGCTTATACCATACAGGCAGTGAGCATGAATTTGCATACCCAATCATCGGCATCATGGAGGCATCCTCACACTTGACCCCGTTTTCGATGACGAGTCAGCTTCGGAGTTGCAGTTGGAGTCTGGAGTCCGGAGTCCGGAGTCCGGAGAGCGCGGCACGTTCTGTAATCGATCATCAATGCCAAATGTGGCCGCATGTCAGCGGCTCATCCGACTCAACAAAGTGCAGACATTGTGGCGTTTTAACTTGCAGCCTTGCAACGGCAACGGCAACGGAACGACAACAGCAACAACTACAACTACAACATCATCAAGGCAATAACAATGCGCATACCACAGATATCAATTAATTTCAGCGACGTGAAAAGGCCAACAAATCGTAATAAGTCAATGCCTTCAGTCGGATGTCCAGCATTGGACTCGGACTTGGGCAATCTGAGGTCTTTTCATAATGCAACCAACGCTCGAATGCAAGAATCTATTGATAAACACAAATACTCGTATGTTTTGTTGCTGCAGCAACGATGAGTGTCGAGTGTGGCAGGATGAATGCACGTTGTCGGTATGTGTTGCTGTGGATCAGAATAAGGCAGAGAGATGGAGAGAGAGAATATCGATGCAAAGTCACAATCATCATCAATCGGTTAAGAAAATATTTAACAAGTGTTTGAATGATTTTGAAAAATGATGTGTGCAGCATGTGCAGCAGCAGCAGCAGCAGCAGCAGCAGCAACAGCAACAGCAACAGCAACAACTGGCTGCGTTACTGCTTGCTGCTTGCTGCTTGCAACTCGCAACAGCTCTACAAATTATTGCACGCGATCGCTCATTTCCAGCAGAAATAACACAAACACGGCAGCAACAGCAACAACAGCAACAACAGCAGCAACATCAGCAACAGCAGCAACAACAAGCCAAGATTCGATCATAAACCAAGCCAGCAGACATTGAGACAGTGAGACCGACAGACAGTCGGGCAACCCGTTCTCGGTGCCAGTGTCGGTATCAGTATCGGTGTCGGTGTCGGTGTCCGTATCCGAATGCGATGTAGAGATATAGCAAATAAGATATGGCTGGGGCATGTCATGCGCCCGCGACTGTGAAAACATCTCAATGGCAAAAGTATCACATCATTCATAATTTCATTGCCGGGCAAGTGGGAATTGGGAATTGACAGAGAGAGAGAGAGAGAGAGAGAGAGATAGACAGCCAGATAGAATGAGAGAGAATGGGAATGGGAATTGGAATTGAGTTGTTGTAGCTTGCCACGAAAATCTTTTGCCTCAAGTGTTGAATGTTTGCTCAAATAACAACAGCAACAACAACATCAACAACAGCAACAACAGCAACAACATCAACAACATCAACAGCGATCTCAAGATCTTGAGCTCTCGATCTTGTTGTCGATCTCAGAGGCGCGGTGAAATTTGACAAATGAACCACCAAAAAAATAAAAAATATACATATATACACAAAAAATGAAGAGAAATACTGATAGCAACCTTTCGTGCGTGTGTGTGTGTGTGTGTGTGTGTGTGTGTAGCCTGAAGTGATCATTATTAATGATGACGATTTGTTGATATTTTTGTAACGTGTTATAGAAAGAATAAGGGGCCTCGGTCTGCGCTGCGTTTCGATCCGTTTCGATCGCACAATATAATATCAACAGAAATGACAAACAAGTGCAGTCCTGCAAATGCCAAGTCACGCAACCACCAGAGTTACCACAAACACTACAACCACCCGCCTCATGATGATGATCCACACAAATTGCTATCCAGCTGCTGCTGCTGCTGCTGCTGCTGCTGCTGATGTTGTTGGCCGGAAATCTTTGCATAATCTAGGCTTATAATTCAATTAATACGATGGCTTGTGCACTTAATGCCGACTCTGAAGTGCAACACTAGAATGCTGCCACATGACTGGCAACTTGAGTGTCGAGTGGTAAGACGATCTCCAACTGTCCCTCTCTTTCTTCCCATCTCTCTTTTTAACCAGCAATTGCCAATGCAATCGTCGTCACACTGTCTGCTGCAGATGCTTCAATCTTAGCTGCAACATCATCTCCAACTCCAGCTCCAACTCCATCTATAGCTCCATCTCCAACTTCAGCTGATCAGGGAACAGTGAACAGTGAACAGTGAACAGTGCACAGGTGATGAAGTTACACCGGAAATCGATTGAGAGTGTGCTGTTGTTATTGTTGCTGTTGTTGTTGCCACAGCTCTGTTGGCGTTACCAAGTGACACATTAGCGATCAATTGCTTCATAGTCAAACAGATTGATTACTTTGGCTTAAAAGCTATCCAACTTGCAAGTGTATCTTAACAGCAATCTCTGCCCAATATTTGTCTTTAAGAGATCTTTTTATTGATTGCCACTTAAGAGCTTAGCAGCGGTGATTATTTCTAGTTGCACTTACTTACCCATCATTTCCTTCGTTGAACGATCTTCACTTAATGCATTCTTATATTCCTATACGTAATATCCTTAAACTAAGTTTTATATAGTTAGAAAGTCTACAATCGAGTGATAATGCTTGTCTACCGTTCAGTCTGCAATCATAAAAACCAGAGACGATTCCCGTTTGTCCTAGTTCTTATTTTATATCGGCTCTTACTCTAAAAATTAAGAGATGCAAATTATTACTGGAAAGGCTTTCAGATTGAATAGAGATATATTAAATGCTATTAATTTCATTATTGTTGGTACTTTCTTATTTTAAGTTGACCAACTTTATCGAGTTTGCTGCAATTTTTATGATTTTTCGGTGATCATCTTTAATGAATCTATCTAATTCTAATGGTTACTTTATAAATTATAAAAAGGAAACTTTAATGCATATCAGTAGATGCAAATTCAAAATTGCAGCGATTTTCTTCTAAGGGAACCCAAAAGATATTTAAGTGAAATCCATTGATAGTTACTCGAAGCTTCGCTATGGTCACCTTAATATGGATGCCAGATCTTTGTAATGCTTGACTAATTTCACTTGCCCAATAATGATATTCCATTGATTCCCATTGATTAAATAATAACACATTGATGGATTGTTTTTAAAAAGATGTTTTGTTGTTGTTTTCGTTTTAATTGATTTCGATTCATCATTAATTGTAGTTGTGTTGTTTATAATTTGTGTTAACTAAATGTTTAGTTTTGTTTTAAATCGATTTGCGATGCTTATCAATTTTGGCTATATTTTAGAACTATGTACAAAAATGCCTGGCCAATTACATTATATATCTATGTAGGTATGTTTAAGAGTGTGTATATATATTTATATAGTTCATATATAGGTATTTCTTTTATACATTTAAAAAACAAGAAAATAAACAATAACAACATTTCTCATGATACGAGTTTAGGCATATACAATAAGTAGTATAAATATTTTACAAAAGCCTTGGCAAGCAGCTGCGGATTTACTTGTTATCAAATCGTTATCAACTAAAGAGTGAGTTGGATAGATGGACAGATTGATAGATAGATAGATAGATAGATAGAGAGATAGTTGAAAAGAGATAGCAGCAAACACTTAACAATTAGACATTAAACTAAATTAAATTTAAATTTCATTTAAATTAAATTAACTAAACTATGCTTAGGTTTTATAGGCTATGCAGGAATGTTTGCTGAGATGTCTATGTCTGTGTGAATGTGTGAATGTGTGTGTGTGTGTTTGTGTGTGTAAACTGGGCTCGTTTGCCGATGCTCAAAGCATCAGCTGCTTAAATTGATGGACTTTGATTATATTTTAAGCACTCGTAATTCTTTAACGACTTTTCTATGCATGTGTGTAGTTTTTATGTGAGTGCGTGTTGTGTATCTAGAATATATTGTTTTTTGTATTTTGTGCTTTTTTTTTTGTTTTCATTTCATTTTGAGCGTTTGCTGTCTGCGGCGACGCTTTACATAAAATTTTGACTAGGAAAGGACGTGTTTTCTTATTTTGAGCTGCCAATGTGAATTAGCATCGCCAGTGTTGATCATCATGATTAATTGCTACAATGATCATTAGCGATGAGCACGCGCTGGCGAGGATTGCTCCAGTCACACCTCGCTGGGCATGCAGTGGACACTCGAGTCCTGCGACAGCTCATCCATTGAGGATTCTGCACGACAACAACAACAGGAGTTAAAAGAGAAGACAGTCTTTAATTAGTTTGGTAATTGAGTGAGTGTTGGATGGAGAGAGATGGCCTTACCATGCGCTGGATATAGAGTCCCTTTGGTGCCATTCATATGCATGGGATTCTGTGCGTTATTCTGAAATGAATACGTTAACTGCAGGTTAATATGACGCGCAAATGAGCTTCCTTCCGGTTCGCGTACTGCAATCAGAAATCGTTTGTCAAACCAGAAAAACAAACAAGAACAGAAAAAATCGAAACACTTTGATTAGCATCGTCATAAGACTGGGGCGAAGACTCTTAAAGGCTATGAAACTGTACTACAGATATGGTACTTGCATATATATATATTTTATACTAAAAATAGTCAACTCTACATTGTGGGGAAGAGTGGTGAGGGGGGAGGGGCATGCTGCACTAATCCACTACTTACTTTTATTCTTACCAGCATGTATGTGTTTTTTCTGACGCGCACGCGAATTCTGAAACCAAACTTGCGTCACACGCTTGCTCAGACCAGTTACTGAGGCAATACGCTCCAAATCCTGGCCATCCGGATTACTGTCAATCTGAAAGTTGGCCTGCAACACTTGCAATTGCTCCTCGGTGAAGGTGGTGCGTACGCGTTTCGTTTTACTCTTGTGATAACCATCGCCATCACAGCCATCTGAGGGATACACAAGATGAGGAAGACATGAGGGGTTAGAAGGGGGGGTGTTATTACTCAGTTCTTCTGTACGGCGAGAACGTGCCTAAGCCTGGGCCTAAAAGCATTTTGACAGTGGACCAAATTGAAAATGTCAAAAGTGTTTATATGTAGTTTATGGCCGTGTTGCTTTATGGCCCAAGCTTCTTGGTGGTCTGTCATACAAAAGGGGTAACAGCTACAACTACAAGCCAGAACAATCACATCAACAGCGACAACGACAACAACTACAGCGACATTCTGAAGCCGATCACGTCGTCTGACTTTCAGACTTGTTATGCCTCAGTTATGACACGATTTCATCATCAGTCCTGCCACTGGCGATGGCGATGGCGATGGCAATGGCGATGGCTACGGCGACTGCCTGGCGCTTAACTTCTGGTCCGAAGCGTTCCAAATTGCCAGGCCGTTTCGCTTGCAACTGAAGCGTGCCACATGTACTTGCCACAAGTTGTTCGTCGTTTGTGTTATACTACTTTTTATTTAGTTTTGTTTTGTTTTGCTTTGCTTTGTTTTGTTTTGTTCTCATTTTAATTTATTTTTTGGTTTGGTTTTGGTTACGCTTACCGTCACTTGATGTGGTGCCACCCTCGACCGTTTCCAGATAATGAGCCTTGCAAAGCACACGGTCATCCATGAGCGCAAACTGCTCGCCAGTGGACAACTGGCGTCCACATTGATCGCAGGCAAAGCAGGCCAAATGAAATACCAAATCTCGGGCTCGACGCACCCAATCCGAGGCGGAGATGCCGCGACAGCATTTCGAGCACTTGGCGCCGAAATTTCTGCAATAAATCATAATAAAAGCAGAACGGAAATTGTGGTTAATACTCGGTGATTAATATACGACTAAACGACGTCGCTCAAGGTGGCAGGTTCTTAATAACTCTTAAGGCAACAAGTTGCAATTTATTCTAGAAAGGATAATAAGTTGGCGTTGCCCTAGCGTTTTACTTGCGAAATCAAATGGCAAGCTATAAATCAGAGCTCTTTTAATTAATTAGTTTTTGCATTTAGCGTTTGCATTTTATAGCTCCTGTTTCATTTGCGTTTTATCGATTTTTTTGTGATTTATTCTAAAAAGAGGCAAACAAGACCCGGAAGCTTAAAAATAATATATACAAAACTTTATTTTATACAGCTTCTTAGTGTATTGTTAATGTTCGATACATAATAGAAGTGCATGTTAAGAGTCGGAATACTTAGAGTAAATTATGCAGCACGCGTTTAGCTAACGTTTTCCCCGCGTTTCCTATGCGTTTTCTCCGCGATTCCCTTGCGTCTGTGTCGCGCGTTTTCTGTGCGTTTCTGTAGCGTTTTCAGTGTACGTTTTTTAAGCGGAAGTTGACGCTCCTCGCTGCTGCTGCGTTTTTCCAAATGAGTTGGCAACTTTGGCAGCTTATTGTTAGCTTTTAAGCTTATTTTTACAAGCACAACAATGTACGGGTCGCTTGGCTCATATGGGAGGGATGACTGGACCTCGAGACCTCTCACTCTCTGGATCTGACGACCATGATAATGACGATGACAATGACGATGATGATGTCTCCATCTGCACGTCCGACTCAAACGGCCCCTTGGCCCAGCGCCCAATGCACACTTAAAATTCTTAACTTGAAAAATAAATATTTTTACAGCATCTCACGGCGCGTTTGTTTGTTTATTTTCATTTCGTTCGCCGTCGACACCGTTTTCCGCCTGTGTGGACAGCACAAGCGACAGCGACGAGTATCTGTGGATGTATCTGTATCTGTAGATGTAGCTATAGATATATCTGTAGATGTATCTGTAGTTGCTTGCATCTGTAAGAGACTTTGCTTGCAACTTGCATCGGAAAGTCGCTTTCGTAGCGTTTTGGTTGCATCTTTCGACTGCGGTGTTTATCTTAGGGATTAAGTCGCAACGTTGTCGAATTGTTACAATTAACCTTAGACTTTATCATGTACTCACCGGTTGTGTGGGAAAATATCTTCAAAACACTTGCGTACACACACACACACACACACATGCTAACACAACATCAACAAGAAAGAGTTGGAAATGAATTGAAAATCGTACAATGATCGCATCGACTACGATTTCGATTTCGACATGGGAACAAATGTCGAGAAAGTGTACAATAAAATATCAAATTAATGCCGAAATTAATGCAATACAATAAAGAGTATATGATAAAAACCTGCCACCTGCTGACTCTAAAAACAGCTATTTAAAGTTGGCACAAATCTTGCTAAGATAATTTGAAAAAGTGATTGCAAAAATGCATTTGTATTGGATATTATTTGTTCAGATGATACTCACTTGCTGTAATCGGCCTTGCAGTAGACCTGACGTTCCCGAATGAAGCACGACTGTTGGCGATCCAGAGGACACATGCACATGCAACATCTGAGGCAATGGGCGTGCCACGAGCAGCCGCCAACCTCGAGGAAAAATCGATCCGAGATTGGTTCGCCGCACGCTGCGCAGGAACGCAGCTCAGTCTGCAAAATAAAATTAGGAATATATAAATAAATTGTCAAATATTCAAACCAAAGTTAGCTACATAAATTATGTTCCTTTAAAAGATCACTGCACTCTAGCCGTTCTTCTAGCGATAAATGCAAATTGTATTACAAAAAAAATATAAGATTAAACATTCAAAAAGAGCAACATTTATATGCTTTTCATTCTCGTTTGATGTCAGCTCAAAGCCGAACCGGATCGTCGCGGTTTTGGAACACTGATCTTTACTCTAATCGTAGCGCCTGGTTTTTGGGGATCTTTTGTTATGCTTTCAACTGAAATCGCTCAATAAATCTATCGAATGTGCCGTCGGCTTCTGTTTTATTTCTTCACTGCAACATTTAACTTATTAATGTATATTAAAATTCAAAAAAGCAACAACAAATATGAGAGATAACACTAGGAAACGCCATCAACTATAAACGCAGACGAGTTTCTATTGTATTGTTAATTTTTTTTTGTAAATTTAAAACATAAATTTGAAAATGTTATGCTAATTGTTACCATTTCAGTTAAGCTGCTGCTGCTTCACTAATCGCGACTCTAAAATCACAGTCACCATATCACAACCACAATCACCGTTTCGAGTAGCAGTATTTAAAAATGTTCGCCAAGATTTATTCATCTAATTTATGGACCATCGATCGTTCGACTTATGAATATTCATTCCGACTGCAAGTTACGCCGTTTTAAATGTGTCTCAAACAAATTTTTATCACATTTGATATACACGTACTTTTTGGAATCGATAAATTCGATAAATTCTTGAGATTTTTAAATGGATTTTCTGTGTTCACGCCATATATCAACGATTATCAAAACAGCTACATCATTTTTAATTAAAATTATTATTGATAAATAAAGAAATTATCCGAATTACACATAGACCCATTAATTAAAACAAAACACTTTTATTGGAAAGCCATATTTCATTAATTCCTAAGTCATTAATATTGTAAGATATACTTCAATAGTTTTTATGTGTGACCTGTGT
Organism: Drosophila sp. st01m; assembly: GCA_018901795.1. Classification (NCBI taxonomy): domain Eukaryota; kingdom Metazoa; phylum Arthropoda; class Insecta; order Diptera; family Drosophilidae; genus Drosophila; species Drosophila sp. st01m. The sequence goes on from JAEIFG010001637.1 coordinate 18,686,445, forward strand.
GTTTTTAATATGATATATTTTTAGCTGATTGCAATATCTCATAACCCAATTGACATGTATTCAAATGATTTAACAATATTTATAGTATAACTATGACTTGTTTTATTTTTAAGTATGCGACTCTATAGATTATGCGGATTCATTTGTGATTCTTGCAATATATTATCTTTCTTTAGTTTTTATTGAACTACGTTCTATTGATCTCTCTTTAAAGCTAACAAAAGTTATAAGCTACGTACAAAATGGATTCTTTTATACAGTAGAATATACATAGTAAAGCTAAGACTTGTTGTCTTATGAGCTTTATAATTATGTTCACATTTGCTGTGATTTTAATACTAGTACTAAATCTTTCTGCACAATATCTTCAAAGAACAATATGGGTTATTTAATGGTCTCAGCACTCAATTCCTTCAAACAATTATATTAATTAAAATGGTAATTGTTTGCAACTTCAGTTTGTATCTAAATTGAGACTTTTTTGTATCCATCTGCTTTAAAACATTTCAATTTCTCTTGCTCAACTTGACATTTTAGTGCAGGGCTTTAAGCTATTTAATTAATGGCTAACGTTTTGCATAATTTCAATTCATTAATATATAAAAAAACATTGTCAAGAGAGGAAAAAAAAATACCAAAACAAACAACAAAGTCAACGGCGACGACATCGAAATTGTTTTTCCATTAATCAAAGCGACAGTGAAAATAAATTTACCGTTTTTACAAATTAATTGCTGGCGTTGGCGATGAGTTGTTGTTGTTGTTGTTGTTGCTGTTGCTGTCGTAGCAAAACCATTGTTGCTACAACTGATTGTCGTGTAGGGTTTTTTTGCAACAGCAGCAGCAACTGAAGCAGACAACTTGTTATTAACTTGGCTGACAAATTTCTGTTAAAAAGCGTCCGCTACTGACAGAAAAAAAAACACATATTGCCATTGACAAAATACACAAAATAAATATAAATAGTGCGAGACACTCCAACAACAACAACAACACGGCAACAATATTAACAACATCAGCAAATATACATAATACAAAATAAATATATATTTAAACAAAAAGTCGACCGTGACTAGGAAGCCGGAGCGGCACAAGATCAAAGTGTGTCTGTGAGGCGACTATAGCAATTAATAAAACAATAAAATATATCTAAAGGGTCCGCCTAAAAAACTAAACAAATACGAGGCAGTTGAGGAAAAACAGCAGCAAGACAACAACAACAATAGCAAGCAACAAATACTCATACACATATTTACAAATTATTCATGACAATTTGTAGATACAAGCTGCCAAATATGAGACACTCGCACAGATACCACACAAGGTACACGGCATAGGGGAAGAAAGGGAAGTGGCAGGGGGGGGGGCTCGGGGTAGGTTTTATGCCTGGGAAATGCCTATGGAATTGAAATGAAATAGCCAAAAATGCAATATGGCCACCATCAAAACACACTCAAGCATAGACATGAGCAATATGTATCTCACAGATACACAGACAGTACACAGCTACACTCATGTATCTCACGCATGTATCTGTGTAGTTATAACTACATGCTAACATGATGCATGATGGTTGCTGCTCATTTTGCTGCCTCTCTCTCTGTCGCTGCTGCGTTTCCCGCTGCCATTTAACTTTTCAACCGCGTCGCGTCGTGCGACACGTTTAATCGCGCCCTCCCCGTGTGTCCTCCTCCCTCCTCCCTTCTCCTTCCCCGATTCCCTCCCTCCCTGTTGCCGTGTTACCCACTGTCACAACCACAACGAGCCTGCGCGTTGACTGCGTGCCCCTTCTCCCCTATCCTTGGACTGCCTGCCGTCCTGACTATCTGTCTGTCTGTCTGTCTGTCTGTCTGTCTGCCTGTCACTTTCGTTTAACTTTTCCACATTGCTCGACCAGCGAGCCAGGCGAGCACAAAAACCAAAAATCCAGAAGCTGCCTGCACTCCCGGTTCGGGGTGTTTTTGGCAATTTGTTTTCCCGACACACACACCAGCACTAACACACACACACACACACACACATACATGCATCGAAGTCCAGACTTTGACTTGACTGGCGGTCTGTACTTCATACATTCCATATATGCATTTATCGCTGTTGCTGCTGCTGCTCCGCTGCTGATGTTGTTATTGTTGTTATTGTTGTCATGTCTATGCCCACTTCTGAAAATATGTCTGTTGTCAGAGGACAAGCCGAAGTGGCATTTGGCGAACATGTCATTTGACTGTAATTTACTCATGAATGTTGAGGTTTTCGCCCTGAATTCGCCAGCATAAATCTCGCCCAGGCTTTGAATATTAAAAAGTCTCAGTTAAAGTTCCCCTTTCCATAAGCACTAACGAAAAAGTCCCAAAAGAGCATTTAACTTTCAAACTATCTCTTGGCGAAATTCTTTTAATTAATACCATTTAATGAACATTAATATATGTTATTAATCTGTTAAAGTTAAAATCAAAAAACACCGAACTAAAGCTATCAATAGATTTGAAATATGTGCAATTCCTAAAATTTAACTCACTCCATAAAAATTTAAAAATAAATAATATTTTTACTGCTATTTAAAACTTTCATTAGGCAGTTTTCTTTTCACTATCTTTTTATTAAATTCATCTTGATACAATCTCTTTCAATAGCGAAATCATGCAAATACGCTCGGATTAAATGTTAAAATGTCAGATAAAAAGTTTAAATATCTGTATATAATGATGGTAATGATGAGATAAACAAAAGATACTATTAACAAATTTTATGACCTTTCAGATTCTATGATAACAAAAACTAAAACTAGCCAGTTTATGTTGGAATATTGACAATTTGTTAAGGCAGGTATTTCATATATAAAATATATACATATATTTTTATATTACTCTATTATCATGTCGTTTTACTAGAAAACTCTCAAGTATTATATAAGCAATGGGTCGCCAGATCTTGAGATCGCTGTCTATGCTATCATAAAAATTCCATAAACAAAACTTGCACCTTGCAACTTTTGCTCAAATGTCATAAATAACAACAACCTGGTACGCAATATAAAACGCAAAGAGCGATACAAAAGGCCGCACCAAGAACTATAAAAAAGAAACAGAGAAAGACAGAGAAACGGGCAGAAAGACGCTGAAGAGTATGCAATAAAAGTTACAAGCTGCCATTTAATGCCCCATAGGGGGGGATCTGACAGTTGATAACACCACAAGAAACATGCTGTCCATAGAGAGAAAGACAGAGAGACAGAGGTGTGAGAGTTGCACAAATTCACACACGTATAAATATGTGCATTAGAGTGAAGCGAATATGGGATTTTTTAATTTTCAAATTTCCTGTATCAATATCTGCGCAAAAATCCAATTTTTTTTTAGATTAAATAAATGCGATTTAGCCCCAAAAGATAATGATAAAAAAATAATTATTGATGTTCTTAGTTAGTCCTAACTGTTAGCTTTTCAAAACGATATCGATTGTTTTAATCGATGGGAAAGCATCGTATTTAAAAATTTTTTAAGAGTAGCAATTGGTAAAAATCTGTCAGTAGAAATGTGTAGGTATATGTAAATATATGAAGAAGCCACAGGATGATTCGAAAATAAAAAAACAAAAAAAATTTACGCTCCAACCTAATGTACTTACATACATATGTGTTTGTCAAAGCCAAAGTCAAGAATTTGAATGTGAACAAGTTGCATGAAACTAATCAATTGATCAAGTAAGCCATTGATCTACCTTCTTAAAATTGACTTTCAACAGTAGCCGCTGTGACAGACAATGGAAAACTGAAGGGAAAAAAAACTATATCATCTTCAGTGGCTGCTGCACGCCCAGAAGATCGATTACGATCAAACCCAAACGATACACAGACAATTTTCACGTCATTGCGCAAATTGAGCGATCATCAATTGGGAGCACTTTCAATTGGAATCATCGTCTCGTCTCGTTTTGTCTCGTCTCAGTCGCAGTCCCAGAGCGAAGACTCGATCGATGATGATGGTCCCAAAAGAGAGACAAAAGCCCTTGGTAGAGACACTTTTGACTTTGTCGTTGGTGACTTGTCATCTTTTGACTGTCTTTTTGGCTGAGGGACAAATGCTCGGCAATCCAAATGAATGAAAATCAACAAATGTAAACAGCGTGAGAATGTGCAGGCTCCATGACAAAAGTCGCCCAGTAACAATATAAGATATATAAATACAAAAATCGAACTATATAGAAATATATATATAAATATTGAGTGTGTTTGTGTGTGTGTGTGTATTATCTTTTGTCCAACCACTTGTCACTGCGGCAGTTTGGCGAATGTTTTCTTAAGGCCTTTGGGCTTTTTGGGCACCATTTAAGGCGCTTTAAGACTTGACACCAACAGCCATAATACTTAATAATAATATTTGTTGTAATAAAAATTACAGCAACAAATGCAAGTCTAAGCGCCAGCTAACAATGAAGGCTGTGCCAAAACATTATTTATAATATAATATAAAGAATAATGAAAAGTTTTCGTTTGATTTATAAATCAAATCGAAATATATGCTTTCTGTTATGTTTTTTAAAGACTTTCCAAAAAGGCAGCTTGTCATTTAATTAGAGCTACCTATTTGTTCTGCTTTGTTTGTTGTTGTCGATGTTGTTGCTGTTGTTGCTGTTGTTGCTGAATTCGATATTCGTTGCGTGGGATACTGGGTTTAAATATATTTAAAATTATTATGCCAATTTACACGTCGGCGTTTGTTTGGCGTTAAGATCAGCGTTGTAGCTGATTGTTATTTAATGACTGCTCTTTATGAATGAAAACGAATGATGCGCCCACACAGATACACACAAACACACATGCATATTTACATATATGTAGATATATATATGTGTATATTTAGTATACAATACTCGTACTCTCAGGCACCATAAATTGGTTAAATGTTTACAAATATTTCACGACAGCACAACTCTGACTCTCCGTCCCATTGTCTGTGTCTATAGCTATAACTGAAGCTGAAGCTGTTGTCGCATCCATTGATCCAATCAAATTAATGGCCGCTATAACACAACAGAAAACAGAACAGAACAGCAACGCATCCAATCGAATCGAATTGAATGGAAAAAGCGAAAGCGAAAGCTTTTCTATGGGAATACAGTGAATGCTGACTAAAAGTGCAAGGGAATGCATTGAAAAAAAACACGAATTGTTTTGATTAAATCAATGTTAATTATTGAAAATAATAGGAGCACTGCAATTCAAGCAATTGATTAAATTTGAAAAATGTAGAAATGCATTTTCATTCATTAAATATAATCGAAAATACATAACAACTGGTACCAATGTGCAAAATATTGATAATTTATATTTATAACTATTTGCAACAAGGGAAAAATTTCTAATCAAGTTAAAATAAACTACAATAATGTAAATTCTTGTTACGATTTTCATTAGTTAATTTAGTTTAGATTTTATTGTTGCTATCTAACTTCATGTTGTTCGTTCGCCTTGCCCAGTCATCACTGTATTTGCATCGGCAAACACAGTTTGCAACACGTTGCAACACGTCGGCTCGAATCGTTGACGTTGTCCTGCTGCGAGTCAGCAAACTTAATTACCGCTTTATGTCAATGGCCCAACATGTTTTTGCTAAATTTATCAGCGTTATTAAATTTTATCACTGGCGACAAAATGTGCATATGCCATTCAATTTTCCACAACATATTCACACATCACACACAAGCTATAGATGCAGATACAGATACAGATACAGATACACTTGCAGTGCAGATACAGCTACAGATACAAATACAGATACAGATAGATATAGATACATTTACAGTTTGCCGGCTTGTATTGCCGTTGGCAGGTTTCAGTTGCGGCTTTTTGGACACAGACGAACGCGCTTTTGGCCTAGGCAAATATTATGATGGCAACCCATTCAGAGCGGCAGGAAGAGAGAGACCTAACAGAGAGAGAGAGAGAGAGACTCAGTGTGGAGGACAGCACGCACATGGCGGATTAGCTGGACGTTGCTTTTGTTGCTTTTGGCGTAACATCGTAAAATATTTTACGGCCAATAGGCCCAGCGAGCTGCCAACGTTTTTATGGTCAAGAAACAACAAAAAAACAAAGAGAAGAAGCAAAGACATTTCACATCTTCAGCTGCCAGTTGTCTGTTGTCATTGTCTGTTGTCTGTTATTAACCTAAGTCTCTTAGCCGCTAAATAGTTGGTCTCCACTTGCGCGCAATTGCATGTTGACTGCATTTTCATGCCACTTCCTTGCCAAACACAGAACTTGACTTATAAAAGCGGCAACAACGAGAGTGATAGAGAGATGGAAAAGCAACAGAAATAATATTATATTTATATATATATATGTGTGTATATATATTATGCTCAACAAGTGTTATTCATTCTTTTGTTCAATGTACAATTATAATTAAAATGCCAAAAGAATATGATTATATATGTATACATACTGGTATATAAATTGTTTTGGGACTCTGTCGATGACAAAGACTCTGTTGGCCCGGCCAGGTCGCCTCACACATTTGTTTTTAATGGTTATATTGTTGGGGCCGGTGTTGACAAGTTATTACCCCGATCAGCCGACGACTTAAAATGTCGCACTTTATTACACTACAAAACACAAAACTCAACTCAACTCAATTCCGAGCATCATCTTGAGATCTCGCAACGATCTCTGTTCTGTGTGTGATGATTGGATTGGATTGGAGCAAGGTAACTGAGAACTGAGAACTGGGAACTGAGAACTGAGCACTGGGAAACTGGCAATTGGGTAACCGAAAGACCGTTGACTGTCTTGTGTTTTACAGCCGCTATAAGGCATGTTGTTCTTGTTGTTACTATTGTTATTGTTGCTGTTGTTGCTGTTGTTGTTGCTGCTGTTGTTGTTGGCAAACATTGGGCTTTGTGTGTGCTCCCAGACGCGTTTTATTATAACTGTGGCTCGCCCCATACGAAATAAATTTCATTTTAATACTTTCTTCGTTTTAGTTTACGTATATTTTATTGGACTACGAGGAGAGGAGTGCACGGGAGAGCGGGGGAAACGTTGCTCCAAAAGTCTGAAAGTGATTTGCATACAAGATCGTTCTCACGTTTTTCCCACCAAGATTATCCACACACACACACACACATCCAAAAACAAAAAAACAAAATAATACAGCCACTTGATAGATCGTTCGCTAAAACAGATCGGATCGGATCGGATCCGTTCGGATCGTATGGGCTTTTGGAGTTGGAGTTGGAGTTGGAGTTGGAGTGGATAGTATCGGATGAGTTGATGCAGCCAATACCGTTTTTATTTTTGGGCTGCTGGAGATGCTGCTGCCATTTCCATTTCCATTTCCAATGACCATAAACATAAACAGGTGGCAATATTCATTTGCATAGACAACGTTTTCATATTAAATTTCAAAGCGTTCGACTCTCAACGACATTCCGTGAGTCCCCCTTCGTCAGTATTGGACCCCCTCCCCCCCCCCTCATCTTCACGACCCCCTTTACCACTCGAGATAAGCTGAAATGGACACGCGGTGGCAAACAGAAAATTGGTATTCGATTTGACCATGTCTATGTTCCAATGTTTCAATGTTGCTTAGCCCCTTTTAAAGTAGCCCTATTTTATTTTTTTTTTTTTTTGTTGTTGTTGGTGTTGTTCGAACAGATTTAGATTCTGGAACTTGTTTTGATCATTTGCGGCAGCTGCCGTTGCGTGTTCCCAAAAAAAAAAAAAAAAAAAAAAGCCGAGCTTATAAATCGATAAGCAAAACAACATTTGATGTTTATGTTTTACTTTTTTGCTTTTTCAACGGGGTTAAAAGCTTCCCGAGATTGATTTTAAATGAGTAATAATCTTTGACTATGGATAGTAATCGAAGACTTATCGATATAATTTATTTAAATTTGCATTTTTTAATAAAATAGTTAATGTCTGAAATTATTGCAATTTATATACTTTGTTGCTTTATCATCTTTTTCATGCTTGCATTATAATTAATTTTTTATATCTTCACCATGTGCTCTATCTCTTTCTAACTCTCTTTCTTCTGGCAATGCTAAATAATAAATATACTCAGCTCTACGTCAAACATTTTAAGTGCCATTTTTTTATTGTCTCTCATTGCTTATTTCATTTTTTTTTTTGCTTCAGCTTTAAACAACAGTTGTGCAAACAACGACAACTGAGAAAGAAGAGCGTGATATCAATAGAGAAAGAGCAGGTGAGCAGGTGAGTAGAAGAGAGAGAGGGGGAAGAGAGTTAATGGTCTGCAACGGAGACCGGTATAAGCCCGATGATGCTGATCTGTCAGCCAGCACATTCGCCAATAAATCGCTTATAAATCGCCCCCAAGTATCTACAAATTTCGACACGCGCATTCCTTGTTGTATATTCCGACTTATAACACCCTACTCAAAGCCTTTGCGAAGGTTCCTTTGGCTACAACATGCAGTTTGTATGTGACGCGCTAATCTTCTTAATTTAATGTAGATTATGAAGATAGTTACTGTATTATTATCTTTGCCTCTATTCGCTGTTGTTGGAATTGTTAAATTATCGCATTCCTCTTTGTCTCTAATTCTTAAACATTACACAGGCTGTTCAAAATAAAGATACAGACTGAGTGTATTAGCTATTGGATCACTTTATATTATTTTATGTATTTAAAAATATATATGATGTGTTTATTATTTGAATTCTTTTTTGTCTATCATTCTTATACATCACACAGGCTAAGTTGAAACTAAAATGCATGTTTAAAGTATCAATTATTAGATCACTTTATTTACTATATATTTTGTTTATATTCTTGTATATGGTATAATAGATCTTATCTCACTACTCTATCTCTTATAAAATGAATTGCACTTCCATGTCTGTCTTCCATATTTATGAATCCAATCTCCTTAAAAGGAAGTGTACACTAGCTTCGGGTAGCTTAATTTTCCGCTTCGTGCACATAATATTGTTGTTTATGGTCATCGAATTCTTAAGGCATTCATCATAAAAATTGAGTTAAGATGAGACGAGTCGAGTCAAGTCGAGTGGAGTCGTATTGAGTGGCTGCAAAATCTAAATGCCTTTGTCTTTTGGTCTTTGGTCAACATGTCACAGCCACATTAAAAAATATCAATAGTAAGACGACGTCGACTGCGACTGTCGTTCTTTTTTTTACAGCTTTTACGATTTGCATTGTGTAAAGTTGAATATTTTTTATTGAGCATTGACTACAATTAATTAGTAAAATCTGCATTTTGCATAAATTAGGGAAAATATTTATTTTTTAATATTTGCCATCGGTTATTGTCGCTTTGTTGTTGCCCCGCTCGTGTGGCACACAAAAAGCGCGTCTTTTTATTGTGAATGCAAATTTGGCTCTTCTATATTTATGTTTAAGCAATAAATCAAGTTTGAACTTCAGTTCAGTTCATGCAAATTGATTTTGCTGCTCCGCATGTGTAATTTATTTAGAATCTGGCTAAAAACGACTTTGAAACATTTGTTGTCGGTGTTTCTTCAAAACTAAATTCCAAGTTAAATCTCTCAGCTGGCTACTGTGCTAGATTCCTGATACAAAGATAAGCTAAAGTCCAGCACTAACATTTGTTTTAGAGCTCTGAAAGCTAAGAGCTCTTTGCCGTTTGACAAACAATTAAATAACAATATTTTCACATAAACACACGCACACTCAGACACACTGACATTTAAATGAAAATGGAAAGAGAGAAGAGGAAAATTGCGAGTGGAAAACTAATGGCCAAATCGACAATAAAAAGACAACAGGCAAACATTTATTTAGCCAAACGATGAAAGTTTGTGGAAAATGTAAAATAAAATCGAATGGTTTGTCGTTACGGATTGTTAGCCAGCACTAGGGAGAGGTGCAGGGAAGGGGCAGGGGCAGGGGCAGAGTATGGTTATATGGGTTATGCTGGCTGTGGCATTGATTTAGGGGCGGGTTTCCCATTCTCCCTCTTTTTTTCTCGAGTACCATTGACAGGCGACAAAGCTGAGACGGAGGCACAGACAGAAGTTACAATGATTTGTGGCATTTTACAATTTCATTTGCCGCTGGACGAGAACGAGCCCCTTTTATTTTATTTCTATTTTTTTTTTTGGGTCTATGCATCATTTGTAAGCCAACTAAGCGTCCTTTAAGGACTATTTTGCGGATGCACTCGACGAACAATGCCACAGAGACCTCAAGACTGCACTTCATACACTTCATGCGATTCGACTTATTTTCTTTTGTGCGGTTGCCAGTTGCCAGTTGTCGGTTTGAGTTTTGCCTTTTGCCTTCGGCCGGCTGGCGTCTGCATTTGATTTTCATTTTGGGAATTTTCACATTTACCTGCTAAAAATGCTGCTGTGACTTTGACACGTTTCTCCCCAGAGAGTGAGAAGTAGTCAGCAGAGGAGAGTAGAGAAGAGAAGAGCTACCAATACAAATTACAAGAGGCGCATGCGCAACACTGAGAAGGACCAACATTTCAACATTTCCACATTTCCACATTTCAACTTCAAACTGACCACTCGACTTGGCCTTTTGTCTACTTTTGGCTTGCAGTTTTGTTTCGGGGCGCATAAACAAAGGTGTGATATTTGTTTGTCTTTTGTGCCTGATCGGGGCAATTGGCTCAAGTCAAGATGCATTTTGAGACACTCGTTCTCTCTCTCTCTCTCTTTCTCTCTATGTATATCTCGATTCTCTTTGTCCTCTGTCACCTCTTGTCAGCATTGTCACGCCACGCCGCAGTTGTCAATTAGCCATTGTCCATTGCCAAAAATCCAATTACATTGCCTGGAAATCTGAAATCTGTGGGCAATGCAATGGACCGATCAACCGACTTGGTCAAGCAGCTGCTTTTTGGCCTGGCCAAGATGTCATTCGAGCGATTTGCAACTGGCACGTGTTCTGCTCTTACACCTTGTGTGGGATTTAGTATCTAAAGATCTGCTTACAAAATGCACCTTTTGTGTGCTAAGGACATGCAATAATAAGCACATAATTCCTAAGCCGATAAAGAATGACATTCTTTGGCATGGAAATGGAACTTATCTGATTTTGTACGTTATACCTATAGTTTAAGAAATTTATTATCAATTTAATAATTCCAAACGCATAAAAATCATATGATACTCATGAGTTCATACTCATTATGAGTATTGTTTTATAATTACTAAAAATTTTCAAATAAATTTAGTACTTATCAGGACTAGTTTTAAATTGATATCTATACTACTATACAAGAAATAAATGTTATTAAATAAATGAATATTTAAATTAACCAGAGCAATAAACTACCATTCAATTTTCAACGATTGGGAAGAGAATTTCTTACAAATTCTAAAGTATAGTTAAATTAAAAATAAACAACTTAACTCTTCATTTTCTACTCAATTCAATATACTGAAATCTATTTTAATATATTTAAAATTCATCTATTGCTGTAGTTCCCATATTTCCAGCTTCTTCTGACTGTCAGTTAATCAAGAAATTACAAGAAGTCTAAAGTGACACATTGAGCATATTGAAGACAAATTGTCCAACTTTAAGCTCAACTCATGATCATTCACATGTCGAGCTAATAATAACTTATCGCCTAGTACTCAATTAAAAAAAACAAGCCGCTTTGCTGTTTCATTTTGGAGGCGTTAACAGCTTTTCAGTTTGGATTTCTTATTTTTTTTCTAAATTTTCTAGTGAATTATTAATGAAAAATCGTTTATTGAAATATGTATATTTTATAGTTGCCTTGCAGACATTCGACATTTAAGAGTTTTAGTATTTATGCCTTTCCTTTGACTCTTTCTTAGCCGAAAATAAAACGGAGAAACATTCGTTGAATATTCATAAGCTGCGTTTTGTGGCGTCATAGCTCTGGGCATAAGATCTTTGTTGCTCGTGGAGGGATGGGGAGGGGATGGGGAGGAATGGGGAGAGAATGGAGGGGAGGGAGCGAGGGGCTCTACAACTGGGGCGGGTCAAGATCGATGATGTCAAGTAGAAATACAACACACACACACACAGTAAATATACAAAGTAAAAAAAGTATATTTATAGGAACTTAAGCCTGACTCTATTGTTGTTTAGTTGCGGCTTAGAACTGTTGACATTTGATTTGAAGTCGCGCTGCTGCGGCATTTTTCCTAAGATCTCCCGCTGTGCATATTGACAGTTATTAAAAAGGTCCGACAGTAGAACATCGTGAAGAAAGAGTATAGAGTTAAGAGTTAACCACATGCGATCATCTTTTTAGAATTGGTTTTACGTGGGCCTAGAGATCAATTATAAAAGTCAAGTTCGCCCCCCAAACAAAATTGTTGAAATTTATAACAGATTTTGGCCTTTTATGTGCGGTCCAATAAGCGTCAGCACCTTGTCTAATTTGCTATGGTAATGAAAATTATGTTTATGGATAATGCCATGCAAAATATAAGAAATAAATACGAAAATATGTAAAAAAAAAAAAAAACCGTGAAGCATAAATCATGCAACATGTATCTGTTCAACGTAGTCTTTGTCGTGTATCTGTATCTCAAAGAGCCAACTCATTGCTGTCGAATGTCCAATATTGAACATCTTACAGCATTGTATTCCCTTGAATCCTGTGGGTGGCTCAGCACTTGCGTCAGAGTTCACACAATGCTCTCAGCGGGTGGTACCCAAAAAATACTGAACAAAAAAATGATACCTTGGCAAACGCAAATCTTCGAGAGGTGAAAATCGATTAAAGCAAAACGTTTGATTCCAAAGTTGTGTAGTTGTTTTTTTTTTTGAATGAACATATATTTGAAATGAGCGGCGTCATGAACAAATGCCCCAAAAGATTTAGAAATTAAAAACGTTAACTAATGATAAACGCGCCTATCATTGCCGATTGCCGATTGCCGACTGCCGACTGCCGTTTCGGCTCTTTGACTGCAACTTTGCATCAGACACAAAAGAGATTTCTTCGGCCTCCTCTTAAAATTCATAATTTCAACGTGTGGGTTTGACATGGTCGTCATTCAATCCAAGTTCGTATACGAAAAAATAAAAGTTATATATATTCGAATGCGATTCCATGCACCCCCCCATGGTGCGATTTGTGTGCTTTTAATATTCACCGACTCTCAAACGGCGGCTCCGATCGCCTGTCGGGTCTGTCGTCTGTTTTGAAAACTCATCGTTTTCCAAAGTTATTAGTACGGTTTGTCGAGAGACCTGATGGCTTTGAATTGCCCCCATGGGCATTGTTTTAGATATGATATGATACCAACTCCTCCCATCCCCTCCCCACCCCCTACTGCACACAACTCTCCTGCCTGCCCCCTTCGCCTGATGCCCCATACCATACTCAAACCATACAAACTAACGTCGCCTGTTGCGTCCCAGCGGGTTTTTGGCTCAATATCTATTCAGCACGTTTTGTAGGTCACCCCAAAAGGTTTTTACATGTGCATCAATTAAAAAATGGAATATGGAATAAAGAAAAGCAATATTTCCTCTACTCTGCGTAGGTGTCGATGAACAACACAAAAAAGAATACAAAATCGGGTTCCAATTGAATTGGAGAATACACAAGCTTAACAGTACAAAATGTTTTATATTATTATTATTATTTTACTTGAATATCTTTTATAAAGTAGCAACTATTTCGTCTTTCTATTAATCGCTTTTGACATAAGTTAAATTCTCATCTTAATTTGGTAAATTTGTCATATTTAAATACCTTTAAAATATTGTTGCTCATTTTTTGCTAAAATTAATCAAATATGTGAAATCATTCGAAGGTCTTATTTATATATAAAAATAATTAAATAATGTATTAAATAATATTGAACTACTCAAATTTCGCAGTTTACATGAAATTAAATATAAATAATTAAATACAATATATTATATTATATTCTAACTATATTTTGATCTTCAACACATTATATATTATATATTCAACATATTATTTATTCCCGAAAATTGTAAATAATAAATAACGCAGATTAATTGCGATCAAATATCTCATCTTTGATGAATTTATTAAATAATAATAATTCATTGGATAACCAGATTAACCGGAAATAACATTCTAATAATGAAATACAATTTACAATTGTAAACAAATAGGAGAAATATGTCAATAGGAACTGGACTTACCTTCATTTTAATTGCCTCCACAATTTTGGCGATTTTTAATCCAAGTCTTTTGCACAAAATTCTTCAGCCAGCTTTTGGCTATAGATCGGGATCTATTAATTGATAGATCACTTGTTGCTGGACGATGTGGAATGTTTTGACGACTTGACGGATCAGTTTGTCAAGCGTCCAAAAGTTGCCACTAAATACATGCAAATGAATTGCATAAGTTATTGCGAATATGAATACGAGAGTATGAGTATGAGTGTGAGTGTGAGTATGGGTATCTACGCACTCGTTTTGGGCGTGTGAAATATCGCAAATAATATTCGAGAAACACTTTTATAGATTAGCACATATAAATTTTGAAAATTGTTCACTGGGTTTTGATTTCCCCGCTTTATTTTGTTGTTGTAATTTTTGTTATTTGTTATTTGGAATTAATTATTATATATTTTGTTTGAGACTTTTCACCGACGCTAAAAAACTCGCTTATCAAACGGCGCGAAACGCGTGGCGCGATAACAGAGACGCCAGTCGGAGTCCGGTTTCAAGACAGTTCTGGATGTGTCTCCGGCTCTCTGGCCGGCGATGTTGATGAGCTGAGGCGAATCAGGAAACACAACAACAACTAGAACAACACTAGAACAACAACAACAGCACAACGAGGTAGCTGCGGCAGCTGGCGAGCGTTGAGGCGACGTGACGTTGTTACAGCTACGAGGCCACTGCATAAACTGCCGGCGCTCTAGACTCATGGATCAGCATTGGATGTGACGACGCGGACGCTGCTGACGACGCTGACGACGCTGACGACGAACCGACCCGGTTTCGAGAGTGGTAGGCAGCATAAAGCAAACAGCAACACACACACACACCACTAACACCACCACCACCACCACCAGCAACAGCTGAAATGAGCGTAAGCAAACCCGCTCAACTGGTTTCAGCTCAGCTCTTGTCTCGGGGGTTGTGCGGTGATTGGTTGTCATGGCGTCGCACTCGAAAGGCAACGCCCCGCGCTCAGCACGCGAGGAACGAGTTCCCAGCTGCGTCCCCCATTTTGAGTGATTCCAGCGGGCATCTGTCTGCTTTGCCTCGACTTTGCCCACCATCAATGGGCCAATTGAGTGCGCCGGCGCGTGCCAAGCATTTGAGCCAACTCAATTGAGTCGAGTCTCTGGTGACTTGAGCCACTGCGGTTGTGTGCCATTGGGTGGGTGGTTTCTTGATGCTGCCCACGCTTCACTGCCACCAGCAGCCAGCAACCAGAGCGGAGCGGTGCGGAGCAGAGCAACGTCAAGCCGGAGTAGAGCGTTACATACGGCGGAAGCGTTGCGACAACGGACAGCAGTGCACTTGACTTTTTTTTTGGGGTCAAACCGCTTGACGGTCCAAAAGCTGCAAGTTGACAGTTTTTCAACATATTTTCATGTTAAGGCCGCTCCAGAGATGCGATATGCGAGTATGTGGCGGAAGTGGAGTAGCAAGTAGCCATTTAACATTTAAGCTTAAAGATTCGACAATCCCATTTAAAGTCCAAGTATTTTTGGCACAGAAGGTACAACGCTTTAAAGCTGCGAGTTCTTTGATGGGTCAAGTAAACCAATAAAATGTGTTTTGTATGCTTATAAATTAAATGCATTTATTTTTGAGTTATATTTTAAATGTTTAGCTTTAAAACTAAGAATTTTAATGAAAGACATTTGCACAGATGCTTTTGTGTATTATAGAAAAATGTATTTTATATAGACAAAAATAAAATTATATTATATCTGAAATATTATTAAACATTCAGTTAAATGTGTTGCTTACATTTAGAAATTTTGCTCTACCTAATATAAGATTTTTTTAAGGAGTTTGAGCTCAAAAAATAATGAAAATATCAGAGTCTCTAAGATAATTTAAAAAGTACAAATACCTTAGAACTTGCAATAGTTTAATAATAATGTATAACATTTAAAAATATTATAATCAAATTTATTTAATCGGAATTATTATTAATTATATATTTTTAGCTTACGTATAGAACTTTTGTCGCTTATATAGAATATTCATTTTTTGAATGAGTTTGAGCCGAGTAAATGAAAGAATAAATGAAAGTATGCAAGACAAAAAAATGTTTGAATCATTGAGAGCTTAAAAGACTTGCTGTAATTATATGACCAAAAAGTACAGAGATAAAAGGTAATTAAAGTCAATTTTGGAACGTTTCTTCCGTATTTGTTTAGATAAAATCAATTAAGAAGTAAACTTAATAAATTTTATAATATGAATAATATTTTTAGCGATAATCAAATATAAAAAATACAATGCAATGCTATTAAAGTTATACTCACTCACAGTTGTTAGTTAAATATGAATATTATGTTGATTATGCTGTTGTTGTAAGCAAACAACTTATCCAACTTATAGTTCGTTAAACATCTGTTACTGATTCATGTGAGTGAATGTATAAATATACCCATATGTATATGCATATGTATGTAGTACTTTCCCATTTCATCTTTCAATTTAAGTGCGCCTCAAGCACCTTAACTGTTCTCTCTCGCTATCCCTTTCGCTCTCTCACCCGCACTTTCTCGGTCTTGCCTTCGCTGCCAAGTGCTCTTAACTGCCTATTGCATTTTCTTTCTTTCTTTTTTTCTCACTGGCCGACACTTAAAGCCGCTTGGCATTCAATTGGCATTTTGCTGTCGCCATCATCGTCATCATCAGCCTCTGGTCGCCCTCGTCGCACCCTCTGCTTCTGCCTTTTGCTTCCTCTATCACCATCCCCATCCTGCTGCCCTCGGTCCGCCACTTGCTCACGTTATTTAAGGATTAACATCATTTCATGCTGCCTCGCAATGCCTTTTTGCAGGATTAAATGCTGCCTGCCGTTTGCTGACAGCTCCACCTTTCTTCTCTCTCTCTCTCTATCTCTCTCTCGTTCCTGCTCTCTCTCTCTCTCTGTCTATCTCTTTGTTGCAGCAGCTCTTTTGAATTGATTGCATTGCACTTTTTTCCGTATGTTGCTGTTGTTGATGTTGCTTTTGTTGCTGTTGCTGTTGCTGCTGTTGTTGATGGCGTTGCATAGTTTGCGCTGATGCGCCGCCTCCACGAAGCTGCCGCCCCCTCTTTCCCCCCGTTGACCAAACTACAAAGTGATTTTTATGGCTTTTCGAGTGCACTTGCATGTGTGTGTGCGTAGTGTATGCAAATGTTTGAATATGTGTGTATTTGTCTGTATGTGTGCACTTTGATGTCTCCGGCTTACAAAGGCGGCACTTTAATGCCTGCCATATATCAAGAGCGCAAAGCTCGACAGCGACGCGACGTCAGCAATGAAAGCCTTAACACGCATACGCCCCGTGGGGCAGACAAAGGTAGAGTATAGACACATATTTATTTAACATCGAATAATATCATTTTTATTTACTTATTTAATGTTTAATAAGACCAGTTGATGCATTGATATTAAATATTTAAAATAAAGTACGACAAAGCCCTTAACACTTTAATAATTCAACAGATAAAATTAATTACAATTTAAAATTGAATTTGAAAATAAAAAAAATTAAAACCAAAACTGTAATATAACTATAAATTTATATTTATTATTGTTATGTCTGAACCGCGGATATTATTTAAAGTTAATAAACAAAATCTAATATAAATTAATTAAAAGTCATAAATTATTTATAATTTAAAATTTGGTTTAATAAATAACATAAAATTATGCATGTTACAAATTTGTTTATTTACGTCACATGTAATATTATACGTAATTATTCAAAATTATCATTTTTAAAAACAAATAACTTTATATAAATTAATTTATAGCTAAGACTGAAAAGATAATAAGAGTTGGAAATATATTAAGATCTCAGCGCTTATCAGGCAAGTGCATCGAAAAACCTTTCACTCAGCAACTCGCTTATCCTTTGGACCATCTATGCACGCCGCACAAATAACTTCATCGAGGCTCTAAATTGATTAACAGTAGCCCCCCTGAGCCCGGATCAAACCTGCGTCTGTGGCTACAACTGCGACCACGACTTTGACTACAGCTGAGGTTCAGGTTGAGGTTCAGGCTGAGGCTGAGGCTGTCAACGCTTCCCGGAATGCCTTCCATTTACATGCTATAATTTTTAAATGTCACCAGTTTACAAAAGCGCTGACCATTTGATTTTGACCGCAACAGCAGCAGCAGCAGCAGCAGCCGTCGCATCTTTTGGCCATTGTCTTGGGAAAACAGGTTAGTTAGTCGGTCTCGGACTTGAGCTACCTGCCGATCGAAATCGATCGCAGAACCCTAAATGAACTCATCCCTTTTGCCCAGACCATAGACGATATTATATATATTTATTTAGCTCTTTATTGAGCTGCAACCTGTCGCTGTTTGGGTTCTTCTTCTTTGGCAGATTTATGGGACGCTCAGAATGTGGTCGTCGTCTCCACTTGATGGCACAGTTAAGATACGACAAACGGCTGCCCAAAAAAAAAAATAACAGAAACAGAAACAGAAACAAAACTATCCTATTCCTAGTTGCGATCTAAAAATTTCAGGGTAATTTGTTGTTGTTGCCCCGTTTCCCAAAACTGTTGGTGGCATAGTCTATAGATGGATTCCCTCCCTCGCTATCCTTGCCCTTTCTTTTACTGCCTCATTCGCGCGTGTTATGAAGACGTCAAAGCGTTCGAAACAGCCCAAACTACCCCAGTCCAATAATATGTAATTATTGCCATAAGCCAGAGACAATAGAGAACCTGTAGTCGGCTGGGAAGGGGGAAGGGGGCCTCACGCATACGTTATGTACTCATAAATTCCCCTACATTTGTTCTTCTGTCTGGGTTATGGGGTCACAAACAATGTTTGCATACACATATCTCTATTTATCGCTATGTTTAATTTTTGGTCGGCCTTTTCTATTTGCTCGAGTTGTTTCCATGTCCTTAATTTTAACATGTTACGAGTGGAGTCTATAAATGGCAGTATTATTAATCTTGAGGGTGTCCAATGCGTTTTTATAGTTAATAAATCATATCATACAATTGTCCTGTTTACTCTGCTGTAATTTATGCGTCAAGTTAAAGCTTTCAGGGATCTGCTTATAGATATTATTTAAAGGTATGCTATTAAGAGCAGTGCTGCCAGTTTAGTTTTAATAAGTTGTAATTCAGTTTTAACAGTGACACCTTTTTTTAGATCTCTCATCTGATTTTCGAGCGAAATTTCGATTAATACCATTTTTGCTAAAATGATTTCCCAACGAAATTTTAGTTCCTTAAAATAAAACAATCTTCATGTTGTTCTGTTTTTTCCTTATACATTATGTATATATATATTTGTAATAACTCTCTAGTGTATATATAAATTAAAATAAATAAATACATTTTATTTATTTTGTTTTTTTTTTTTTTTTTGAATCATCATAATTATCATTATCGTTATCCTCGCCGGTAAAAACTTCATATTTGTCTTTTTCTCATTTAAATCAATGTTACGAGTACTTTTTACGTGCGGTTTTGTTGATCGAGTTGTTTTTGTTGTTGTTTAATATTTTTTGTCGCATTTGTTCTTGTATAATTATAGTTACGATGCATTTTTACCTTTAGATTAATCATGATGTAATAATAATATTGTATAACATATTTCCCTCAAGGGTTTTGTTTATTTTCATTTCCCATATTCTATGCCTAATCTCATACTTTTGTTATCCCCCTCTCTCTCTCTCTCTCTCTCTCTTTTTTTCTCTCGACTTAACGATCTCAACATTACTCTCAACATTATTGTTTCTTTTCATAACAAACAGAGCAACAAACAAAGAAATCCACAACAGGAGCAAATGATCGATACGTGTTCGAGTATTTCAGGATCTTCCCTCCGATTTGTAATCCTTGCATTCTTCCACTCTAGTTACCTCTTAACTGACTCTATCTATCTGGTTTCGGGACTAGTCAACAAAGCGTTTCTGTGTTCTCTGGTACAATTTACGTTTGTGCTTATTAATCAATCTCTTTCTTGATCTTTCTCTTTTATCGTTTATTTGAGCAGTTTCTCTAACTTATTTGGTACGTTTTATACTCTTTAATTGTATTGCATTTACCATAGATATTTGTAATGTTATGCAAGCGGCATTTAGCAATTATTTTTTAGCGCACTTTTGAAAGCTATACTTAGTTTAGGTGTATGAGTGAGTTCATAAGAATTGCAATGCTTGAAATGATAATAATAGATCGACTTTGATAACACTTCTAATTGCTGTATATATTTGGTGCAAATATTTATCTATTACAATGTTGTGCCAAATATTTGCTCCAAATAATCATTATCATTATCAACATCTTGTTCTGATCCTAATGCTCGTTTTGGGTCCTGTCCAGTCCACTTAACCTACTTATATGCTTAGTGTTTAGTCGCGTTAAAGTTTTCATTTTTGTTTATTTTTGTATTGTAAATTATTGTTATGTACATTTAGACATACAGTTTGGAAAACATTTGAAAGCTTAGTTCAATTTTAAAATATATATAGAGTCTGTAGCCCAAATTCGTTGTACAAAAGCAGAAATTAAACAATTTTTTAAAACATAACGAAAGTTTGTTGTTCCACACATCGGAATTCTCAGGGCGACATCTCAATTAAGATGTTCTGTGCGATCCATGGCCAGAGCAAAAACTAAAAATAGAAATTGAAATAGTAATCGAGAAAAAAGCGAAATGAAAACGAAATAACAACAACGCAACTTTAACTAATATTTTTATTTTGTTTTTCTCGTTTCACTTGTCTATATATATAATAAGTATATATATATTTATTTCTTTAATGGTACATATACATATGTAATTTATACGCTAAGCTAAATATCTTGTTTAACAATAAATGTATAGCTGCTTGGCTCTTCCGTACCACTTCACTTCCTTTCTCTTGTTTTCTTCTCTTCTCATCTCTTTACTATGTATATTTCATTTTATTACTCATTCTTATTATTAATCATAACGAAAATAAAGTGCAGCTTCTTTGCCGTAAGGAACAGAAATTAAAAAAGAACATAAAGAATTCAATTCTAATTCAAATGAAAAAAACATAAACATAATAAGGAAATTCAAATAAAAATTTCACAAAATGATCCACGTAATGATAATAATAATAACTAAAAATAATAATGTGTTATATTAAATTTGACTTAATAACAAAACTTGATTAATTTTGAACAGATGTTGTCGATGTCTCGAGAATTCTTGTGGAGCCAACCAACTCGAAGATCTTCACAAATTACAAATTTTGCAATACAAAATAAGTATAAATATAGTACAAGCCACGTCCACAGTAGTTTTTTTTTTTATTGGCAGCAGTCTTTCATGGCCAGTGTCGTGTCATTTTCGGTCATTTTAGTTGGAGTTACAATTGCTTTTTGGTTGAGATTTCTAATATAATTAAAACGCATTCAATTAAACACACCAAAGCAAGACCATAATTTTAATTATAATACATTTTATGATTTTCTTTAAAGATAGCAGCCATTGGGGAATTGTTGAGAGTAGAACTGGAAGGATCTCTTATAAGAATAGGGAAACACGTTAAATCTGGAGATTCTCTGCTGCTGTTGTCTTGCCTTAGCTATAACTTAGAATTCTTCCAAAATTGAACGCATCACATAATATTTTAAAAGTTTAACGAGGGTCACAGTCAGTTCAGTTAGAGTTCTTCGTCCTTTGTCCATTGTCCTTTGTTCTCTGTCGTTGTGTTCAATTATTGCTTCTTCGGTACTCATTTTATTTATTATTTTTTATTAAAGACTATTTTTAATGGCACAAAATATACAGCATTGTTAATATTAACTGATTTGTTTTTTGTTGTTGTTGCTGCTGCTGTTGTTGTTCTTGTTTCTGTTGCTGTTGTTGTTGCTTCATTTTATTGTTGTTTTGTAGCTACGCAATACGCTACGCTATATGGTAAGTTGCTTAACAATTTACTCTTTTCTCTCTGCGGAAGATAACAATTTTTCACACTTCCCCCTCAGTTACGCCCTCTCAGTCTCCTCTGCTGCTGCCCAACAACTCTCTCTCTCTCTATCTTTCTGTTCGGTCCTTTGCTCCTTTCTATTCTCTGTGTTCTCATTTCTGTTCTGTTCTTTTCACTTCTTCACCTTTCTTTCTTTTTTTTTAATGTTTTTCTTTTGTCATCTACATTATGTTCCACTAGATTAGGTTGCTATTTATATTTATCTTAGGTATGTCGTTATGTGTATGTAGTTTTCTTTTTATCTTTTTGTTTTGTTGTTGTTTTTGTGTTGTGAGCGTCCTTGCGTTGACCACTGTGCGGTAAATTTACCGCGGACGCGATCCTTTGTAGTTCGGATTTGGATGACGACTTGGGTGACGTGGAGGTGCTGTAAAAGAAAACAGAAAAAGGAATTAGTAAGCTGAATATTACGTAAACGCTATAGATTGAGACAAATTTTTTTAAATTGTTGATATTGCAATTAAAATTAAATATATTGAAAATTCACTGTGCATTTATAAAGCCTATGTAATCAACATTGTTTGAAATCCATTATTACAAACTTCAAAGTTTAAAATGTTTCTTCTGCTGCCAGTTATGAAATATCTTAATAACTTCTTAATACAATGGCAACAGATTTTACAGGGATTTCTTTCCCTGAATTTACATTCTTCTGTCGTTATTCCCTTTTCATTTTATTCATTATCTCTCATGCTGCCTTTCGCTCCAAGTTCTCACCTTGAATCATCATTGCGGCGGGATACATGCCGGTAACCTGAGCCATCTGTGGTCGAATATCACTGGAGGGCGATCGTCGACTGTTGGGTAAAGGCTGTAATTAAATAAAGGGAACAATAGATTAGCTTCCATCTAAAGAAAAGTTTATAAGCATATGGTCCTTACATGCGCAAAGTATGTTTGGCCATACTTGATGTAAACACCGGAAGCGCCATTGGGATTGTAGCCACCCAAGGCGGCAACGCCACTGAGCACCGCAGCAGCCTGTTGGCCACCAGCTCCGGCAGCTGCTGCTGCCGCCGCCGCTGCCGCTGCACCGGCATTGTGATGTAGCTGGGCTGGAATGTGCGAGGCGCGCGGTCCGGCACCGTTGCCGCCACCGCCAGCATTGTTGGCACCGCTCAGATAAAGCGATGGGGGCGATGTGTTCACAGCGGCTCCCGTTGAATGATCTACCACAATGTACTGTGTGCCCAGGCCAGTTGGATGAGCAGTGGCATTTGGCGTATTGGCGGCACTGTTATTGTTGCTGCTTCCACCGCCACCTGCAATACTGTTGGGTGAGTTGTTGCTGCTTTCGTGACTGCCATTGGCATTGCCATTGCCACCTCCATTGGCACTGGGCGAATTGCGCTGCGAGACGCTGCGTCGAAAGTCTGCATTGATGGACTTCTGGCTCCGGAAACTGGCGGCGCCAGCATTCAGGCGAACCGGAGGCTTTGCCTCATAGCCGCCAGTGGCAGCTGGACTGCTCGATGTGACATAGCTCGGTGGCGGTCCACTGATCAGTGGCATCTGTGTGGGCTTCATCTCACGCTTGCCCATCGTGCCTGGTGGCGGTCCGCGATGACCAGCATGATGATAGCTCGAGGACGACGAGTGTCCACCAGGACCACCCAGACTGATGCTGCTGGGCGAAGCGCGTGGTGTTGGCTCATTGTTAGAATTAAGGAGCGGCGTCTTAGCTCCAGTCGGCATCCCTCCCATTGGCACCGAATGCCGTGGATTGTAGCCACCCGGATGGTACGGTTTGCGACCAGGAGCAGGTGCACCCATACCAACACCACCGCTAGAATTGTTGCGCTTCTCGTAGGGCGTGGCATAGCCGCCCTCGTTGCTGCTCTGGCTGTGATAGTAGTGCGGTGTGGAGCTATTGCTGTGATAACCAGCCCCCGTTGAGATGCCGCCGCTGCTGTTGCCACTGCCTCCATTGGGCGCTGGTGGTGTGCTGAACAACGGTGCCTGACGACCCGGTGCCGCTGGCGTACTTGGCGCTGATTGTGAGGCAGATGCATCCATTGAACCGCTGGCTGCCGGATAGAAGGGCGTGGCTGTAATCAACGCATGATGTGGAGCCGAATGTGGTGCTGGCGGTGGCTGCTGCTGTTGTTGCTGCAACACAGCATTATGTGGTCCCGCCTGTTGTCCACCCGCCTGTCCGGTTGCATACGGAAAGATGTTGGTCGGGATCAACGCTGTGGTATGCTGTGCGGGCAGCGCATAGACATGAGCACCTGCAGCAGCTGCCGCAGCGGCGGCGGCATTGAGATCAGAATTTGCCCCCGCCCCGCCATGTGCCAGTGTCAGCGTGGGCAGCGCATGATATGTCGTTGTGCCGGCACCAGGCGTGGCAATGATCTGCGCCGATCCAGCACCCGGATGATGTGCTGCCGTTGCGTGTCCAGTCGCCGTTGCCTGAAAGCTGGGATTGTAATGGATTGAGCCGCCGCCAGGTGTGCGCTTCACACGTGCACCACCCAAATAGCCACCGCTGGAGGTGCTGCTGACAATGTGACCGTTGCTCGTCTGCTGGCCGCCAGCTACCGTTGGCGGTCCAGCCGCTGAGGCAGTTGCGAGATTCAGCTGGGCAGCAGCCTGAGCATGGGCCTGAGCTTGCGATGAAGTTGGCCCATTGGGCGGCTGGGCAGACGCTGATGTGGCCACCATGGGCGCCGAAGCGACCGCTTGTTGTGGTACATAGTAGGGTATGGGATAATAATGATAAGGATAGCTAATAGGATACGTGGCCATCGGCAGTTGTTGCAATTGGGCACCAGCTGGTTCACTCGAGTAAATCAGTGGCGTCTGATAGATGGGTGCACCGTTGGGCGCAGCGGCAGCAAATTGTGCCGCCGGATAGGTGGCAGTTGCCATAGGCATCACAGCGGTAGCTGGTCCAGCCGGCGTCTGGTATATAGCCTGGGCGGGTATAAGGCCCTCACGTTGCTGCTGGGCCGGATCGAAGACAGGTATCATGAAGGTGCCAGGCAGTTCGCTACCATCCTGTGAGGCAAACAAGGTTTGCGTCGGTTGACTGCTGCTCGCCAGCTGAAAGATTGGCTGCGATGCGGCGCTGCTAACCGTGGGCTGTGGATATGCCGCATACACCATACCCTGGGGCACAGCATAGATGCTGCCATCGGGCTGCAAAATATAAATATATTTTATTATAAGCGGGTATTCAAAAAGGTATAAATGCAGTAATGTCAACTGATTGCCAACAAAAAACAGGACAAATCATAGAATATAACAAGAAAGTGAGATCGTAGATATTATTGTCCTGTAATAGCTTTTTAATTTTAAGATTCTAATGATATACAGATGGTCTACGACTTTAAATACCAAATTTTAATTTGCAATATATAAGGAAGAATGAAATGGTTTACTAAAATATGGATGTGTATGGATGTATAAGACAATACCAAATTCACAATGCAAAAACTGTAAATATCCATATAAACCAAATACATTGTCATACTTGACGTTGAATTTCAACGGATTTTTAACAAATTGAAGCTAATTTATAGCAATACACATGGCACATTTTGTGAGCTGGGGTTTTGACAAGTTTTTCTATAAACTTAAAAACGGTCAGAACTGGCAAAAAAAAAAACGGGCAAGTCGGCAACACTGAATTAATAAAAACTTACTCCTTGCTGATATGTGGTGGTGCAGTAGGGCGCAGCGCTGTTTGGCGTGGCTGTGGTATGGAACACGGTGGAGCCATCGGGTGCCTGATAGCTTTGCGTGTAAGTCCAGGTTGTTGTCTTTGGCTCCTCGACAGCTACCTGAGCTTGGTTCTGACTGGCGGGCTTCACATCGCACTGACTGTATGGCGTTGTACTCGGTGACAGCGACTGTGCATCACAATTCAATGGAGTCGCTGCCACTGGCAGCGGCGTTTGACTTGACGGCAACTCAACAGATGCCACTGTGCTGCTGCTGCTGTTGGCTGCAACAATCACAACTTCCTGTTCTGGTTCCTGCTGCAATTGCTGTTGTTGTTGCTGCTGCTGCTGCTGCTGTTGTTGTTGCTGCTGCTGAGCAACAACTTCTATCTCTTTATCGCCGGTACAACAGGCAGGTATGTTGGGACTGGTTGCCTGGTTCTTATACTTTTGCACCTCAATGCGGTCATAGTTCTTGGTTGAGGTCGAAGTTGTAATGCTCAGACAGCCCGTGGCACTGGACAAGCTATCACATTCATCTCCCTTGCCGTCAAGTGAAGGTTGCTGTTGTTGCTGCTGCTGTTGCTGAGCGTCAACTGTGTAGTTGTCATAGCCATCGGAGCACTCCATGCCTGGTGATTGCACCTCCTCGGCGTAGCTCTCCGTTGAGCTGCAGGACAATTCATTGCTGTAAATTGGCTGATGTGGCTGTGGTTGCTGTTGTTGTTGATGATGCTGTTGTTGTTGTTGTTGTTGTTGATGCTGCACCACCTGCTGCTGCTGTTGTTCCTGTTGAGGCTGATGTGGCGACGATTTGCGATATGGTGCAAAGTTGCCGCTGGATTGATAGTTGCCACCCACCCACCTCCGCCAGTGCCTCCTCCATTGTTGCCCGCTTGATGTTGCAGCGCCTGATTGGGCGGCAAGTTGGACGGGTCGTAGTGGTAAATGGAGCTGTAAAAAGGAGAGCAAAAGTTTAAAATACTTCACTCTCGATGCTGTTGTGGCATGCAACGTTCGAGTTGATAGAGAGAACGCGCATATTAGGCTGTCTGTGTATGTGTTAAGTTAAAGGAAAGTACAGTAGTTGTCAGGGTTGCATTACAAAAAAAAGTGCGCAGTGAGGACGACGGCAGCGACAGACATTTCTGTGTTTTCACCAGAAAATCATTTACAATTTTCTAAATTTCTTTTCTTTTATTTTTTTTTTTTAATTTGTGGGTATATGTAATGATAAAACAACAACAACAAATGCTTTTGATAGAAGAAAATGCAATGCAATTAGAACAAACAACAATTAGACGACAACACTGGCAGACGACACACTTATATAACAGAGTTGTAGGCAGAGTTGCAGAGAAACAACCAACAAAGTTCAGCAGGCGAACGATCAAAAACAAAAATGAATAATAAAGGCGACAGAAATAGAGAAAGAGAGGCGAGCGAAGTGAGAGCGAGAGCGACAGAGCTTTAGCTTTGGTGAGTGTTGTTTTTTATAATTTATTTTCTTTTTTTTTTTGTGGGGTGGGCGATGTACAGGTGAGAGCGAGCGTGAGAGAGAGAGCAAAAGGCGAGCGAATTGAGGCTGAGAGAGAGAGAGAGACAGAGAGGAGAGAGAGGCTGAGCACAATTATTCGTATCATAATCGTATTTGATCGATTTTAGGCAGATAATTTACAAAAACAACAAACAAGTTGTAATTACATTAATAGTGTGTATATAATAATGCAAAAAATAAAAAATAACTGAATTTAATACATTTCTTTAAGAAAACTATTCAAAATGCTTGGTTATATTGTTAATAAAAATCTCTAAGGAGGCATATATATCACGTTTAAAGTAAGAAAAAAAGCTCACTTCGTTAAGCCGAAGATTTGATTAGTCTTGCGGAATTTGAAAAAATGTATGAACTATGAACCAGAGAGTAAAAAGCTATGTTTCGAAATATATTTAGTTAATATTGAAGTAAATATGATGTATATATTTTGTTAACATAGAATTTATACAAAAATAGTTAAAGTATCTATAATTTAAAAAGGTAAAAAATTAAATTTGCTAAACTCAGACAGACGTAGTTGACAATATTTGAAAGCATAACACAATTATTTCAAATACGTTTCTTTCAAATTTTTCTATTTATTGAAGACTGATCTATTTCTAAAAAAAAAATATTTAATTTAGGTTGCAGTTTTTTAAGAATTCAGTAAATTTAATCTCTTGTAATTTATTATATTTGAAAAAAAAAAATTCTATGTCAAGGGATTTATTTTTCCTTATTTCTTTGATTTATTCCTATATTGCGTAATATATTTCTTTCAAGTTAACAACTTTTTGTGTAACCAAACACTTTTCAAGTGTTCAATGAAATCATAAACATTGAATATTTCGGGCTCTTTATACACTGAGAATTTGTTAGAATTATGTATGAAAAATAATAAGAGCAAAACGAAATCAAAGCATTGCAATAATAATTCTTTGGAAGTATAACATAGTGTACTCCAATAATTTTGGTGGCGATTGATTGATTTTTAAAATGTTTTTTTGATTTGAATTTTTTTGTTTTGTGTGTTTTGGTTTTTGTAAATTACCCGTCTGGATTGAGAATTGGTTGGAGGGTTTGCGGATCAATTAGGACGCTGCCAATTGGCACACTCGAAATGTCTGTGACGGCCCAGACGAGTCCCGAAGCTGATGGCGACTCTGGCTCGATGCTGGACGTAGTTGTTGTTGTTGCTGTTAATGGTGTTGCTGCCTGCTGCAGATAGGAGGCCATTCCTCGGTTAGAACTAGAAGACTGGACCTGCACCGACGGCTGACTGAACTCCGGCGTCTGCCTGTCGCTGCCGTAACCCGTAGGCGAGGGCGTAACGGAATCGGAGCGCACGGATTGTGTGCGTGTCTTGTAGCTGGATTGGTAAATGTTGTTGTTGTTGTTGTTGTTGTTGGTGGTGGTGGTTTGTTGGTTGGTTTGGGTAGCATACAAAAATGTTTTTTTTTGGCAATTTAAACAACAGTTTCAAAATCGGTTAAGATAGATAGATAGAGGGAGAGAGAAAGATCGAACGGATTGGGTATGGAATGTTGGGTCCACTTTAAAATAATATTCTTTGAGAACTACTCACCCGCTGCTCGACGGCGACAGACGCCAAGGAGTGCTGGTGCTGCCAGTCGAATCCTGTTTGGCAAATCCACCGCGTCCGCTCTTATTCGAATTGGTTGAATCGCCGCGCGGCAATGTAGAACCACCAGGTCCACCAACACTCGGTGGTCCACCGTAGTTGCCAAAGTTATGCGATTTGGGCACAGCACCACCAGAACGCATGCCACCACCATCGCGAGACTCCGTCGACTAGGAGAGGCAAAGACCAGTTAATATCTCAAAGAATAAATATTATATATATATTAATTACATTCTGCATCTGCAACATCTTTCCGTTGGGTCGTTTAGGTCTTGGCAGCTGTTGTTGGTGTTGCTGCTGCTGCTCGACAGCGTTGTGCCAACCTCCATTCCCGCCACCGCCACCGCCACCACCATAGCACTCCTCATTGGACATCTCTCCACCGTAACCATCCTGTTGCGATGTGCGATTAAAGATGCGACTGCGCGCTCGATCATAATCCTCTTCACGCTCCTCAAAGCTCTTGGCCTTGCGGTCGAGCATAACACGCTCTGGGCAAAGATATGGCGACTGACGCACCTCATCGAAGCTGTGCGTATCCCGCTTCAGAATTGACTTGCGCGCATCATCACGATGGTCGCCACGTACCAAAGATTTGAAGCGAATCTTTAAAGGATTAATGGCATTAATATTTGATGACTAACCTTCCATAAATAATAGAGTTACTCACCTCTGGTATGCGAGTGCCCTTGGTAACGGCAACAATCACGCATTGCTGTGTCTCCGAGTCCACATTGTGATCCATACCAAAGAAGGCAGCCGTGCGATGTATGAGCATGCGATTGTACGAGGAAGCCGGTGGAAATCGATACTCGCAGCCACGACTAAGAAATGAGCAATAAAAACAATATGTGAATATTTTAGATATACTTATAATAGAAAATAAAACATTATTTATAGCTTAACAAAAGCTATAGCAATGCAGTCACGATATGCCGCAGGCAATTCAAAAGAGGTTACTGATCCCCCAGCCAATCCAAAATAAGTCTAAGAGGTTGACAAGGTTGTTTTAACAACGACTTACAAGTTACAAACAATAATTACATTTCTGACAAAATGTCGATTAAATAATGAATTAATGAGGATTTTCCTTAAGCAGATTCTAAATTGTTTATTGAACAACGTTGTAAGATAGGTTAAGAACAAGTTGATTTTACGCATGGAAATTATTTACTTAACCTTTCGAAAACTCACCTCTTATCCTGCACGAATTCCATCAAATCCTTTTCAATTTTCAACAATATATTGCGATCCTTAGGATTCTTATTAAGCGTATCACGAAAGAAGGTTAACAGATCGGTGCCACCAAAGTCCGTGTATTGTTCGCTTGAGTTCTCTGATTGACGAAAGACTAGAATCAATAAATTGAGCCATGAGTCTGGCATGGACCACATTTCTGTGCACAACTTACCGCGCGATATAAAGCCTGATGTGTTGTTGCTTGAATTGTTCGAGTTGCCCAATGTCTGAGAATTGTTGCCACAGTTATTAACACCAACGGCACCACCACCATTACCGCCGCCACCACCATTGACGCCACCATCAATGCTGCCCGATGAACTGCCAGTTAGATTCTTCAAGCGTGGCTTGGAACCCTTTGAATTGGTATTGGCACGATGCTTCTTGCCACCGCCATTGCCAGCACCGCCAATACCACCAGCTCCACGCTCATAATGATACTGTTCCTCCTCGTGGTTACTGTTGCTGACATTGCTATTCTGGCTGGACATCTCATGGCGCTCGTGACGATCATGACGCTCCACTGCCTTATAATTCATGCCCGAGTTGTAGAGCAAAGCACCAGAGTTGTTGTTGTTATTGTTGTGATGCTTGTCCAGACCATTGGCTTTTAAATCCACCACATACTTTTTGCCATTGTTGTTGTTATTGTTGTTGCTGCTGCTACTGCTACTGTTGTTGTTGTATTCAATGCCAGAGCTGCCGCTGCTGTTGGTGCGATTATGTTGACCAGCTCCAGATTTCTTAGGAGGCGACAACTTGGGAAACTCTGCCTCGTCTCGCAGTGGCACATTCAGTGGCTGCTGCTGCTGTTGCTGCTGGTGGTGGTGTTGCTGCTGCTGCTGCTGACTAGTAACAATCACAGCAGGAGTCTCCATGAGCGGCGAATTGCCGCGTCCAGTTGATTGTGCTTTGCTATTGGTATTTATATTGCTATTATTATTATTTAGTATGGCATTGCTGTTGTTGTTATTATTGTTAGTGTTATTGTTGTGCTCATGGGCATCGCTGGGGTGTTGTTGTTGTTGTTGTTGTTGTTGCTGCTGCTGCTGCTCGGAGGCGGCTCGAGGCGTTGGCGTGTGTGGAGGCGATGTCGACTCACGCATGGCATGACTGCGTGTGAGATGTTTGCCCTTCATGTTGCCCTGTGTTCAGGTGGAATGAAAGTAACGAGAGTGAAAGTAATTAGTTTCGAATTAGCTGCCACTAATTTAATGCCAAAGTTGACAGCCGAACGGCAGTCAGAACGCAGACGGAAGGCGACCTATAACCATTCCGACCAACTGAACCGATGACGCTGCCCGTGATGCAATTGTTGGCTCATTAAAATATTAAACAAATGTCAGCCAGGCGACGTTAACGATCCACACACATGGTCTCGAGAGTGGGAAACATCGCCAACAACAGCGTCAAACATTATTATATTCTTAAAATACCCTATAAGCATTTAAAAGCGAGTATTTCAACCCAAAGTGAGCTTTAATAACCCTTAAATCACATCACAAATTATAGACTAAAATGATTGAAGGCAGCTAACGACTACACATATAATCATAAACGATATTGCCAACAATTTGCCTAAAATTTCAGAGAGCGAAAAGAGTATTTAAAAGCTGAAAACCTCTTAAAATGTTCTGAATGAAAGAGAGAATCCCTGGATAGGATACACTATGAAACACTAAATTTTTACTCTTAATTTTAATTAAATATAAGTCTCTCTGCATTATCTAAATAAAAACTTAGATATTAAGTCATATTTATTTGATTGGTTCGTAAATAACTGTTATTTATTTATTTTTTGAGTCAAATAAACATATTTTATTTGATATGTACAAATATCGTGTTTAATTTTGTCTTAAATTTTGTTCTCACATAACCCACATTTCCAAATTCCAAAATTAGCAGTAATTAAAATATTCTTTACAGGGTATTGCCTAGTCATACACGGTTTAAGCTCTCACTCATCCTTGTTGTTGCTGTGACGGTTGCCGTGCCAGTCGCATAAATCGTTTCATAGCCTTTTGCTTGCCTTCTGACATTTCAACAACATCGAAGGACAACGCAACCAATTGAGTTAGTCAGTCTTTTCGTCATTCAGTCAGTCGGTCAATTGGGCATTCAGTTAGTCAATTAGTCAGGGAGTCAGTCAGTCATTCGTGCTGTGGGTTGCCTTATCAGATAGTCTCTCCCAAATCAGTGGGTTTTCCATTGCGTTATTAGCTAACCTCCATTGATTTTTTTCAACAACACACACACTCGCACACATAGGATACATGAAAGTCAAAGTTGGGGAACATCATTAATCAGTCAATTTGGATTTGCTTATGAGACAGCAACTACTTAAACTTTCCTTTTCTTTCCTGCCTGTCCACTTCAACGCATCCTCAGCTAGAAAATGATGTGGCATTGTGACGTTGCACGAAAGTAAAAGTAATAAACGCAAAACTGAAATGTCAAAGTCAAAGGCATTTGGCGAACCCTGAGCAATTCTCATTTTTTTCTCTTGCCACTTTGCCAGAGAGTACAGTGAATACTAGCAGCTGACGACATGTAAAATAATAATAATAAATATTTTTCAAATATGCGAACTGTAGTACTTAAATTGTCAATTGACGCTTCTTTTGCTTTCAGTATTTGCAAAATGTCAAAAATACATTATGTTAAAAGATCAAAATGAAAGGAAAATTAAAGAAATATTACAGATTAATAAATTATTATTTGGTTGTTTTTATTTTCTGCCTATTTCTTTAATTTTTGTATTTTTCTGGATGTTACTAAATAATTTAGCATTTTATAGACTGCTAATCTACTAACAAGACTGTCATTTTAGATTTCCCACTTGACTTTTACTGTATTTCCCAATTTGTAAGCTTCTAAGTAGGTACATAAAATTGCAATAAACACTTATGCAAATATTCAATTTTGTAGTCATCTCATATTATGGCCTTTAGGTAATCAAAGTGCAGACAACTTCGTGTTGGCCAACTTCCGTGAACGTCATCAGTTCAGTTCGTTGGGAAAAATCAATAAATCGACCTTGGAAGCCTCCCAGTTGAAGAAGTTGAACAATTTTAATGTTCATTTGCATTGCTTTGGATTGAGTTTGGTTTGTTGTCTCACATTTGCGAGACGACATAAAGGGCAGTTGTTAGTGTCAATTAAAATGGACTTAGTTACCTGCCACATGCCACATAAATAACTAAACCAATGCTAGCTGCCACCCACATGGTATGCCCGCCATAAACCTTGAACTCCGTGGAAATTGCTAATCCCTGTCTGGGGACCTTTTTTGGGGAGGTAGCAATCAAAAACACGTTTTCAATGCAACTCTTTGACATTTGCGGGTCGATTGGGAAATTCCAGTTATTGCGTTTCCAATTTGGATTCCTAGAAAACTGCAACCAAATCGGAGGGCCCTACTAAAAGCTGACCTGACCCAGTTAATGCAGTTTTGGGCGTGTATCTTTTGCACGGGCCAGTTCCAGTTCATGGTTGCACTTATGTATCAAACATATAGAGAGGGACAGAGAGAGAGAGAATATGCCAAGAGAGGGGACAGAGAGCGACTAGTGCGAGTTTATCTAGAGCACACTCACTCGATTCACAACTGACCTATTTATCTTTACATATATGTGGGTATATATTTCGTTTTCTCCCAGATTTATAAACTATTGTTACTTACGCGTCTATTGCCAAAACTGTTCTGTCGCCCCAAATTGAAGGCGGAAGATGTGTCCTCGTTGCCGATTGTTGTTGTTGTTGTTGTTATTATTGTTGTTGCTGGCTGCTGTTTGTGTTGTTATTGTTGTCACTGTTGTTGCCGTTGCGGCTGTTGGTGACGTCACTGATGCTGCTGTTGCAGTTGTAGTTGTTGTTGCTGCTGCTGCTGCTCCTGTTGCTGGTGACGTCGAACTGTTATTTGAGGCAACGGCGGCGACAACAACAACGGCGGCGGCCGCAGTGGAGGTGGCTGAGGCGGAGGCTAAGTTGGTTGGAATATTTGTAGCAAGGGCTACTTGAGATTTTGTGGAACTCATAATCACAGTTTATGTAAAATGTACTGCAAATAAACACAAAATAAACAATTTATTTAATATTATTATTTTAATAATATTATATTTTTTCAATATCTGTAATTTAGCAATAAATATAATCCATATTTCTGTGTAGTTTTCATGTCAACTAAATTTGCAATTTTGATAAGCAAATTTAGAAGTCCGCAAATCAAAAATGACACAGTATATTATCTAAACGTTTTATTAAACAAATCTTATTTTATTTTATAAAAATATGTCAACAGATATCAATGCCAGTGCCAGACTTTTAGAATAACAAATCTATAAAAAATTACTCAATTGCTTACTTTAATAGTCTCTTATACGTAAAGAATAGTAAAGAATTATTTAAAGCGCAACTTTCTTGTAACTTTATAAATCGAATTTTAATATCAGAGAAACTAATTGTATTAAATGTTATCTCTTTTCTTTTATTATATCATTACCTTTGCGAGTGATTAAAACTATTGCATTTTGTTGCGCTCCAACTTCTTGTTGTTTTACTGTAGTTTGTTGTCTTTTTGGTTGTTTGTTTCATAAGAATCTTTGCATACGATTTGAGTTTAATGTTTGTACGTATGTATTCTGGTATTTTTGGGGATTGTTCTTTTGGTTTTTGTTAGATTAAAATCATATATTGTCAAAAATATGCCGGCAGTGCAGTTGATAGAATATTAAAAAATCACTACGCCTTTTCTTTAGCTGCTACTCCACGGAAATTTTCGTTTTGGATTTTTGGTTTTCTTTCTTGTGCGACTTAATGTAGTTGTATTATTAATTAATTTGCTTATAGAGACAAGGCTTAGTTTAGGTTAAGATAATTATGGGTGTATATAGTATAGGTATATAGTTATTATTGTTGTTTGTTTTATACTTTTTTAAAAAATTATGCGAAATAAAAAAACGTAGAGTCGAAAACACAATTAGCTAAGATTTTAGCTCTTGTTGTAGTTTAATGTTTGTTATTATTATTGTTGCTTGTAATTGCATTTAAACTTTTATAACGTTGTTTATCACATTTACACCATATCACCGAGAATCACAAACTGCCATTAGGTTTATATATTTTTGGTCTCTGCACTTGCGATAGTTTCTTAAATATTAAGTAATGTTATTAAGTACGACTTATAGCCTACAGCTTAGTTTGTATTACTATTTTTTGTTATTTTATTTATGTATAGTTGTATACTTAAAAAATATTTAAGTTAAAGCTTTTCTTTTGGTTGTGATTCTTAACTTCTTCCTCGTTTGCTTCTGCTTCAGTTGTTTTGTTATTTTTTCTTTTCTTCTTCTTTTCACGTTCTTCACTTTCCGTTGTCTATGGATTTCAGGTTATGTGAGAATTTATTTGATTTGTTGTTTGTGGCACACATTTTGCTGCAAGTTGAGGAGCTATGTTTAAGTCAAGGGATTCAAAACATTCCAGAGGAGAGAGAGAGAGAAAGAGAGCGAACAAACAAACGAGCGAGAGCGAACTTTTCTGTGTGTATCTGTGTGTAGGCACAAACACTCACGCAAACACAAACTCTCCCCCACACACACACACACAAACATTCAGGAATGTGACCTTGTTTACGATTTATTTTGATATTCAAAACTGCACGAGCTTTAAACGCGATGTGAGAGCAGAGTAATTGAAATGCGTGTGTCTCTGCCCCAGGATACGAACTAAACTTTGCCGCATAGTTCGGCCAAAAGGGATGCTTTTAATACAATCGAAACTCTCTCGAGTCGTGTCTTTGACCAGTTGTTGTTGTTGTTCTTGTTGTTCTTGCTGTTATTGTAGTTCTTCCTTGTTCACTTTTCGACATAATTATGTTCATTTTTGATTGCTATAAGTTTTTATTCGCATAGTTTAGGTAGCGAACTTTTCAAGGGCCTCAAAGGGGTTGTTGAACGATAAGATACATATCTAACTTTAGAAATAATAGACTCATTTCAGCTATTTTATAAAAATAAATTATCATATTGAATAGAAAATTGTGTCCTTCATAATTTCGGTATCATATTTGTGAACCTTTCCAAACTGAAGAAAACTTATATAATTGCCTATTATTATTTCTACTTCCTACGAGTTACCTCATTCTTAATCGATAATAAACGCTATGTATTTACCATTTTAAATATTATGAGCATATAATTAATTGGCGAAACCACGCAAGAAAAATAAATCGAAGTGTTTACATATTTGCAAAGGCCTCGAGAAAAAAACCAATTTAGAAACGATAAGAAAACAAACAAGCAAAATGGACACTTAAAAGTGAAAAGGGGGAAAAACAAAAGCGAAATATGAACAAGTCACAAGGCACAACTACATACATACTAGATGATATCCATTCACAGTATTTTTCTAGCAACTCATCCCCAACCTCCCCGTTAACAACCAAATCCCAGCCAAGTCATGCCACTTTTGATACATATTCTCGTTCTCGTATTTGTGTGTTTGGGAAATACCCGCGAAATATGCGAAAGAAAAAGAAGAAATAAAAACCATCATATTTGGAAAAACAAAAGAGAATGCGAATGCAAAAGAGAGAGAGCGATAGTGAGAGTGAGAGCGAATTGCTGGCACAGGTGACAAATGGATGACGTAGTCGTTCGCAATAAGAAACACGCATACGACGTGTGGCACACGACAAAGTAAATGAAAGGAACGAAGAAATAACGTGCCAAAGGCAAAGTTCGTACAAAACGAAGAAGAGAAGCAAAAATTTAGCACAAGGCATTGCATTTAAACGATTTGTGAAGAAGCATGAAATTTTGCTCCGCTGCATGTGCTTCTTCTCTATCAAATTCCCAGTTCCCAGTTTCCTATTTCTCATTTCTCAAATACCCCAATCCCTTGACTATCGTGTCACATCTTGTCGGCTGACTGTTTACAGCAGCTGTCAATGTCTTCAGCACTCAAAAAGCTCCTCCGCTGTACTCGAAAATGTGTTGCGGCTGGCGTTGTAAAGAGCACGAGCTTTAAAGCGCTTGCGTGGGAGAGAGAACAGGAGTGAGAGAGAGAAAGAGAAAGAGAGAGAGAGGGAAAACTTGAGAGAGCGCACTTTGTGCGTGCAGTTTAAAGCTGAGTTGCATTGTAAATGAGAAGGAGAGAACTTTAATATAATTTCTAGTTTGTTTATGGCAACAACAAAAACAACTGCGCCATTTGCCAGGGCTAAACATCTGACTAAACTTTTACAGGGCTTCTTCCTACGCCATCAAATTACAAGAACAGCAAACAAACAACAGCGACGTTGCCTCGACTGTGGAGCGAAGCGACGACAACACGAAAAGACGACACGACACGACACGACAACGACCGACAACGTAAAACTGAAAAACGAAATGAAAACCAACGAAACGAATGCGGACGACACTCTCTGTGTATCTATGTGTTGTGTGTGTGTGTGTGTGTTTGTTGTGTGAAAAACGTGTGTCGTTGTGTATGTATAATACACCAAAAAGGCAATGCGAAAAAAAGTCAAAGAAAAAAATACTTTAAAAGCCAAATGAAAATTCCGCTAGCATTTTTCACGATGCGAACAAAAAAAAAATAACACCAAAAATTTCGTATTTTTCTTTGCTTTACACATTTGTCTTTG
Source organism: Drosophila sp. st01m (assembly GCA_018901795.1). Lineage (NCBI taxonomy): Eukaryota > Metazoa > Arthropoda > Insecta > Diptera > Drosophilidae > Drosophila > Drosophila sp. st01m. The sequence continues at coordinate 18,724,290 of JAEIFG010001637.1, forward strand.
GTTTCTTTTTCTTTTCGGTTTATTTTTTTTTAAACTGTATATTTTTACACTGCGCCGGGCTGCTTCCTTTTCCTGCATACTTTATACGTATGCACTGTATATGTATGTACAATGTACTATATATGTACATAGGTATCTGTTCTTATCGCACGCACACACACACACACACACACACACACACTTCAATGTCTCCTCGTTTCGTTTTTCTGCTGCTGTTTTATTTATTGCTACGCGCGTGCCATTTTCATGTATTTTGTGTATTTTTGTATTTTTTTGGTATTTATTTCAATTTGTTCAGCGCAAAATTAATGAATTTTCTCTCTTGCCTTCGCCCGTTTGCTTCATTGTGAAAATGTATTTTTAAGCTGCTGCTGCTGCTGCTTTTGCTCCTCTGCTGCTGCTTCTACTACTGTTTCTACTGATGCTGCTTCTGCTGCTGCTGCTGATGACAATGACAACGTTGACGACGGCTGCGACGAATAGTGCGACGGCGACGAGCACTGCGCTCCGCTGGCAGACATTATGGGAACACGACCGAATGGATACTGGGCCACCGCATGCGAAAAGGCCGACCGAAAAGCATCGCCTGCTGGGGCTCTCGCTCTCTCACACTCCCTCTCTCTCGCTCTCTGCTCTGCTTGGCAAAAAAAAAATAAAATAAAATAAATATATAGGGTGGCAAGGTGAGCGTGTAAGAGAGAGCATCGAGTCAGAAGTCTGAGTGCGTAAAAGCTTTGCGGAAAACAGGTTAAAGCATGTGCCCCCGCGACCCTCCGCCAACTCTCTCTCTCTTTCTTCACCCTCAGTCTCTCTGTTTCTCTATCTCCCCTATTATGTTTCCTTTCTCTGTCGCTAACACGACATCTCTCTCTTTAGTTTAGTGTATTATGCCCCAGAGCCAAAATGCGCACAATTTACTTTTTTGGGGTGGCATTTTAGCGTGCCCTCGTTGTTGTTGTCCTTCCTGGTGCGTGTGTTGCTGCTGCAATTGTTCGTTTTGTTGTTGCTGTTGCTGCTGCTGCTGCTGGGCATCATCTTTGCCTATCTTCCAAGCAGGCCACGACGAGACCTTGGAGTAGCCTCAATATATATATCTATATACCAATGCATGTGTAAATGTCTGTGTGTGTGTGTGTGTATATTTGTGCGTCTATGTGTGTGCGTGCCAAACAGGAATGTTTACGACAAAAGTTTGTTGCCTGCAATCAAAAAACTTGACGATTTCCCAGCTTTACCTTGGTTACCATAGATGATTCGAATTGAATGTTAATAAAGATAAAGATAAACTTTGGGTCTTAAATGCTTAATAACAGCTTAGATTGACCAATAAGTTAGCAACAAAGCTCAAATTAAACAGCATAAAATCAAAAATCTGTAATATACTGTCAAATTAATAGCTTTCCAATTAGTTTATGACGCATTTCGGGTAGCACTCAACTTAATTAAACTAGCTAACTAAAAGTTAATTTAATATTATTCAGAGCGTTCTCATCCGAATGTTAAGGAATTTAAGACGCAGAAATTAATAGTACTGTTGTACAATAGACTAAATAGTTAATTAAATATAATAATTATAATATTAGTAATTACAAATACAAATCAATTTGCAAATTATTAAATCATCTTTTATGCAGTCGCAGACTAGTAACCAAGACCTTCAAAAAATCAAAAAAAAAATAATTAATTAAATTAATTAATCAAAAATCCGGTAAAACCTTCTTCGATTCTGTTATATACTAAAGGAACTGAAATTTTATTTAAACAGGAATACTACTCTGACAAATTGGACAGACTATCCTCAATTTTTCATCATTATTAAACTTATTTTCCACTAAGAATATACAATTATATCCAATTAAATATTTTTCACATTGTCGTAGCAAAAAAATAATTTTGAGGAAATTCCAACGTTCAAAGCCAAACTTTAAAATTTTCAAAGTTCAGTGAAACGCAAAAATTTGATTAAAAACTATCTCTTTTTATTTGCGAAAAATAGTTTCTTCAATACTTTTAGCAAAAAGTTGGCGAAATTCAATTATAAACGGGCAATCTCAATGGGATATTGTATATGTATGCAGTACGTCTATATGAATGTATTTGTAGATATTGCAATGCGCATCGCTGTCAATTATGAATCCCAAATTGCATTTAGTCTTGATGGGATTGGGTTATTTGAGTTTTCATTCAATTGATGGCATTTCATCAGTCGCGCAAAGTGGGCAATAAAAAAGCTTTTAGGATATAAAAACTGTTAAACTGATGGAGTGAATTGGCCAGGGGGCTGGGGGGGTTTTGACAGAGGAGAAAGCAGACACACAGTCAAAAGACAAAAGTCAAATCAACTGCAATCAACTGGAAAAAATTTCGTGTTTGTATATGACAATCATAAAAAGTATGTGGCATGATTTGAGATATCAAAGGAAATGCAGTGTCCTAGATTTAGTTGTACAAAACTCACTTTCCAAGCAATTGAAAGAGAATCGCTGCTACAGCCTCAAAGTATGCAACAGAGAGAGAGAGGAGTCAAAGACTTCACTATCGAACTATAATTCAGGATAATTTCCAGCGATTAGCTTCATTACTTCCACATGCAAGCAAACAAAAGAAAAAGCGAGGGGAAGGTGAAGGGGTGTAGAGTGTGTTTAAAAATGCGTCGTAGTAAATAATTTATGCACAAGGCGGAACAACGGAAACGGAACGAAGACAACGACGTCACTTGAAGTCATCAGTTTAGACTCGTGCTCTCATTGTTTACTTTGAACGACCAAGAGAAAGAGAGAGGGAGAGAGCGCGTAGTGAGAGAGATGACAAACTTTTAACGACTGTTGCTCGGCTCTCGGGTTTTTGTTAACGGTAACGTAATTGCATATAGAATGTGAATGTCGTGAGTGTCGCGCCTTGTTGCAATTACGACATCTTATTTGGGTCAACGTTGACAGAGACACAACTACACATACACATACAAATTATAGACCACTAGAGAGAGCGCCTGAGCTGCTGCTAAGAGAGAAGAGAGAGAGAGAGAGAGTGAGAGCGGCAGTCAGAGAGAGAACATAAGCGAGTTGACAAGTGACTGTCGCACGTGTGAGCTTAAAAGCGCATCGCGTTTCGAGGCCAAGTGCCAGGCGAGGATGAGAGCAAGGATGCGCTGCGTCTGTCACTTCCGCTGCCGCCGTCGCTGCTGCAGTGGGTGGCTTATAGTCACGAGTAGGCGTGGCCCAGTCAAAGTTAATAGGCATGTTATAAAAAAAAAAAAAAAACAAAGAGAATAGGTAAGCTCTGAAATCAGCTTCAATTGATGTCTTGGAAGGATTCTGGAGCTACAACTAATCTCATCTAATTAAGCGACAATTGCCAAAGGACATGTTGATGTTCCTACTACTATTCAGACTCCCATTCCCATTCCCTAAAACATTTCAACTCCCATTTCTACTCATTAGCTTAGCTTGACTTTTGCTTTTGCTTTCATGACGCCATTAAAATGCTAAATGTTTTATGACATCGCCTGGGGCACTTTAATTAATTCGTTGGCCGTGAAAGGTGTCAACAAGGATAACAACAACACTTCTGTTGCTTGTTTCTTTCACTTTTCCGCTTGACCCAGACAAGCAACACACACAACACACACAGCAAACAAACAAACAGACCACAGACAAGCGACAAGAGAAGCATTCACTTTAAGCGTCGCGCGTGTTCAGGCTGAAAGGCCAAACCCCCTGCAGAAACTACACACCCTCTCCTCCTCCCTCTCCATCATCCATCGTAACCAGCTAGATTATGCAGCTTATATGAGACACAAGCGCGTGGCGCTCTTCATCCTGGCAAAGGCTGCCAACCCGACTGGCTAGTAATCATGTTGTCTTGTTTTTTAGCTGACATACGGAGAAATACTCGTAGGCCATGAGGAGCGCGTGCTGGGTACTCTCATGCTCTCAAAGAGCATAAGAAAACGCCAGCTAAGCACATTGAGTGTGAACGGCACTAGATGACTCAAAGATGTCCTGCAATGATTGCAAGACCAGGCTAACTTAAAGAATTCCCAGAATATTGAAGAAGACAATAAAGCAATAGGTTCTCGATATTAAATCTAGCAGGTATTTCATTTAATTCGATAGCAAAGTTATAAATTTGTAAATATCGATTGTATTTCAGCACGAATTAATATCGAAACAGAGTTGTATAACGCTTTACAAGTAAAAAATATTCTACGGAATGTTAATTACAATTAATAAAGAGAGTTTGGTATATACATGTCAATATAATTAAACAAATTATACACTCTTAAAATTTATTTATAGTTTACATTTATTTTCTGGAAAAAATGTATACAAATGTCTATAAGTTACTTTAAAAAGAACTGAACGTTTCCAAATATAAAAGATTTCATTTTCCAGAACAATTTTCGTGCTCACAATAAATTAAATTTTGAAAGTTTTTTTAATACTATTTATGCGCATATTAAGAGCAAAGAGACTCTTTGCAACAAATTATACACACAAGTCAATTTTACATTAAACAATTGTACATTTTATATTATGAAATAAGTTAAATGTTTTACTCTTGTTATTTTTAAGTCAGTCAAACTGTCTTGTAAATCTCAAGCATTTCTATTACCGCAGGTAGGAAAATTCTTGTTGCATACACAATGGGGCACATAAGGCACCTTTTATTGCTATGTATGTATGTTGTCTGGGGGATGGATGATGCTTGAATCAGTCCCTATTCCAACTCCTACTCATGCCTTGGACAACACCTGCGGGAGTTATGAATTATGCAAAAAAGAGGCAACAGCTGTCTCCTTACCTTGCCTCGATATTCTCTGGGGGCCTGTCAAAATAGAATATGTTGGGACGTGTCTTGCGCCTTGAGAACCTTAGCCAAAAAGTCTTATCACAGTTTCATCACATTGCGTCTATATAAATATATATGCGTCTAGGATAAATACAATGTATTAAAGTGTAGCAAATAGTATAAAATGGCGTGAAGAAACCCATAAATTAATTTTCACAAATTCTCAACATTCTGCGTATGCAACTGAAGAAAAAAACAGAAAGAAAACATTTGCTTTTTTTTTCTTCTATTCTTTGGTGCAGTAAAAATCGCATATTTTGTAAACAGAACAGCGAAAAATGGGCGAACGAAGCGAATCCAAGCGAAACAACAACTGGCTAACAACAACAAATACTACTACTACAACTACAATAACAACAAGCATTGTATAAAGAATAACATCTGAGATGACGACGACAATTCGTTTATAACATCATCTCAATAGTCGACAACTGAAAATGCAACTGCAACGGTGCAACAAAGAGAGGCAACGTGCAACGCGTGCTGTCTGTTTTAGTTAGATTTTAGTGTAAATATCGGTTTATTTGTATATACAAACGTATGTATGTCTAGGTATATAGCATAGATATGCGCATAGTCTAGCAACAAGTAATGCCCGGGTTTTGTTGGGCCTGTAACAACAACGACAACAACAACAACAACAACAGCAGCTACAATAACAACAACTACGACGACGACATGATCGCGACGCAATGAATGCAAACTGACGGCCCCCGGTCGTCGGCTCGGTTGTTTTCACAAAATAGATTTTCAATAAAAACCCACTCGAAAAACGCCAACAATGGCGGACCGACAAAACGCATCGACCAGAAATTATTCTGAATCTATTTTCGAAACCCAAACAAAAACACTTCAATACGCCTCGCTAAGTTTATATATTGCAACTCTATAATGTTTGCAAGTCCCATGACAACCAATTTTTTGACAGCAGAAAATATTTGCCAAAGCCATCGACACCAGAAAAATGTACCCTTTAAAGTTGTATTAAAAATTACGATGATACAATTTGAGCATTTCTCAGAAATTGGCAAATTATAAGGAAAAGTTACTAAAGTTATGTCAGGAAAATAATATTCTTTATAATTTACAGAGTATTTCTTATTATTGATTTATATTTTCGTATCATGTCAAAATTTCTGATGTTATCAAAAAATATGATATTCTTAGTTGTGTTAAAAGTTTCGACACATTTTTTACATTTTTTAAAATTTTAAAGTCTTACCTTTGATAACAATTAGTGGTTAGTGTGACTTGTCATGTTTTCAAATTTACCGCGAGGTTCGTATGTGGATGAGCACATTTCCAGGGACTACGGCAAGGAAGTGCTGCTCGCCAATTGGCAGGAGAGGCGCATGGGCAGCGAGGAGACAAACGATTGCATAGTGCCAGGAGTGCAGAGAGTGAATGCATGTGAGAGACATTTGAGTGAAGTTCAGGACAACTATTATGAGCCATGGACTGTGGAGGAGACGGGTGATGGGACACGGCAGTATCTGGATGGACGCAATGAAGCGCTGCACAATTTTATGACTAATCGGCAGGTGCAAGTACGTTTTCCATTGGCGCCAGATATGTTGGAGAATTGTACGACCACATATAAGATCATGTTCGATATATTGCCAAAGAAACTGAGAAAGCAAACAGCCGAGAATCCCGTTTGCAGTGTGCCTGGCAAACCGCAGGATTTGGATTTGATGCTCAGTTACGGTAATCGCACCACAACGGGCAGGCGCATCCAGCAAGGGGAAGAGTTGCGGTTAGAGAAAATACAGAGACTACAGACAACGTATGCGGCGGATTATGATGTGATCGGACATCGGCCGTAGTTTAAATCAGTACAGTACAAGTTTAATAAATATCGAATAAAAATACATACATATATTAATAACTAAAATCAGCTATGGTTATATACATATTATATATAAATATATATGTGTATGTGCATGTATATACTTATGTATGTATGCATGTGTGCATATGTAGTTGTTTATGTACTTTTCGGTCTCGCGTCAAACTCACCATTTTCAGTTCTGCTACCCATTGGCGATGCTACAACGAGCAATTTGCACACTGGCATTGTGTCGATTTCGGTGCTGGTGCGGCTTGTGCAATTGTTTTGTGGTTGTTTAGAGTTTGTTAGGCGTTAATTGATATTTGCAGCTAGAGCTGCTATTTTCACTCGCGGCTTTTTACTTGCTTCACGGGGATCACGAAATGTTTGTAAATTGCACAAAGAAATTTTTCTTTTACGCTTGCTGTGCAAGTGTTGCAAAATTCGACTAAATTACCAAGAAAACAGCTGGGGTTGAGCTGCATTGTTATCGATATATCAACATCGAAATGCAATGCACTGCGACTTTACAGAATCGCTCCACATCAGCGTAGCAGCTCCACACTCTCATCACTGTTTCCAACATTGCCTTTTTAATCTAGTTTTGACATTTTTCATTTTACCTGTTTGTGCCCGGTGCACAATTCAAATGTGAACTTCATTTAGAAATAATTTGAGAAAAAAAAGCAGATAAAATAAAAGCGATAAACTTCTCAACTATTTAAAATTACAGAACCGGGAAAATTTTAATAGTTTTATTTATTTCCAGGTTGAACTTTTGATTTGAAAAAAATATGTTTAGTTCTTTTTTAAAATAAGGCAAAATCTCGTTGGTGACTTTAACGTGAGAACAACATCAGAATTTAAATATTTTTAAGTGCGCGGTGCTGCATTCTTGAACTATTTTTGTTAATTTTCAAGGTGGTACGACGAATATAACATTCAGTGCTGCTCTGGTTTAGTTTCATACTAGAGAACTTCACAATAATTTATTTAGGATTTCGACATATTTTTCATATAGGTTTGTTGGTATTCACTTTATACTTAATAAGTAAATAATCTTTCTTGCTTTGCATAATTCTCTTCAGAGTCGTACTTTTGGTACCTCGGCTTTGTCACGTTTCTTGTTCAATTCGATTGCCCTAAACTAAACTAATTCCAACCGCTTCATCTCCTTGTACAGTTCGTGACCCATTTTGGCAGGACTTCTGGTCACAATAACGCCAGCCTTCTCCAAAGCTGCGATCTTGTCGTTGGCACCGCCCTTTCCACCTGAGATGATGGCACCAGCGTGACCCATGCGGCGACCGGGAGGCGCCGAAACGCCAGCAATAAACGACACCACAGGCTTAGCCTTGATGCCCTGTAAATCAAGATGTTTGTTAGTATTTGATTAGCATAATCATTATAAAATTATCGGTATTACCGTATTGAACTCAGTCAAATAATCGGCGGCCTTTTCCTCGGCAACACCACCGATCTCACCAATGAGAATGATACCCTTGGTTTCCGGATCCTTGATGAAAACATCCAGGCAATCGATAAAGTCTGTGCCGTTGAACGGATCACCGCCAATGCCCACGCACAGTGTCTGGCCAAGACCCACCTCGGTGGTCTGGTGCACGGCCTCATAGGTCAGGGTGCCAGATCGTGAAACGACGCCGATCTTACCCCGCTTGTGAATATGGCCGGGCATAATGCCAATTTTGCACTACAAACACAATCAAAACACAACATAAACAAATGTTGGATACAACTTACGAAACCAGTTTATGCGTCAGCCAAAGCACCGCGAGATAAGCGTAAGCGTACAAATAACAGTAGAGCATCGTTAAGACAAATGAATAATGCTGTTAACTGTGTCTAACTACAAATTGTGCAAATCAATTCACAATTTATAAATTCAAGAATACTGTCACAGCCAAAAACTTATTTAATGTACCATATCGAAAGGGAACTGTAGCACAACACAAATAGGGGCCATAAATAGGTCATAAAATGGAAAATAAACAGCGACCAGCCGGTCAAACGATCCACTTTATGAACTTTGTACCCATCGCTTATAACTCGGTTGTTGTCTTTACGCATCTCAGCTGATGACTGATAAGACGTATGAAAATGACAAGAAACTGTCAGAAATACGAACCTGTTCGGGTGCAATGATGCCGGGGCAGTTTGGTCCCACCAGACGTGACTTGTCCTGACTGATCAGCGCATGCTTCACCTTGACCATGTCGTGCTGGGGCACGCCCTCAGTGATACAGACAATCAACGGAATTTCTGCTTCGAGTGCTTCAATAATGGCGGCAGCAGCGCCGGGTGGTGGCACATAAATGACAGTGGCATGAGGATCCGTTGCCTTTTTGGCTTCCGCAACGGATGCAAAGACGGGCAGACCCAAGTGTTGAGTGCCACCCTTTTTGGGCGAAATGCCGCCAACGAGCTTGGTGCCATACTCCAGCGCCTGCTGGCTGTGGAAGGTGCCCTGTTTGCCGGTGAAGCCCTGGCAGATGACGCGCGAGTCGCCGTTGAGCTTCAGATTTCCTCGCGTCTTGTTGTATTGCGAGCCACAGCGTACGCTGGCAGTGAAGCCATCTAACGAAATAAATATGTAGTTAATAATTGATATGAGAAGTTCCTACTGTCCAAAATTTGTTTGTTTGTATTTGCTTTGCAGGTCACATGCGAACGAACCTTGAACATGAACAGTTCTCCACCCACTCACTCCCCTCGCATTCTTCTTCCTCTTTACACTCAGCGCACATACCCACACAAAGAGACACACACATACTGAAAGCTGCAGCCACGTCTTTTTACTTAGGGTGCTACTTAATTCTCAACCTAAAACTAGTCAAATGACATTAACTGCCACTTGTTGCCGCATTCTAAGTTGTTCAATTTGTTTTTTTGTACCCCAAAATCGTTATATAATTTGCACACTCATTTTGCTCTCAGATGTTTCGCAATAGATTTTTCACTCACCTCGCACTTTAAGCAGCGCCCTCATTGAAGCAGCCATATTTTGTGTGTGTTTGCTGTTGTTGCTTTCGCTTGTGCGAGATCTGTGCAATTAATTAATTGCCCTGACTAACTTGACCAGCGTTTCTGTTTAAACGCGTTTAATTAATGCAGACGACTAGAGCTGGAAAATTATCGATGGCACTATCGATAATATCGTATACGATATGTTAAATTTTCCACATACGACATCTATGTCCGCCGATGCCGCTTGTCGTGTGTGTTGGCACACGGTTTCTATATGTTTAATGCTAATCGGTATTCCCCGTCCTGATTAACAGTAATTATAATTATTTTGTCTCTTCATTCATTCAGCATCAAAACTTAAATTCCATTCTCTTATATATTTTCAAAACACTCCCAAAATAAGCGTATCGGAAAATCTCGAAATGAGCAACTCGATTTATCGAAAGCTCGATTCTTTTTTCGAATTAAAACACAAGTAACGGTTTAGACTTACATCACCAATTCGAGTGTTGTTTTTCTAAAAATTTAAAATGAACAGCCAAGATTTATTTGGCTTGATTACTGAACCTTAATTTGAAACACTAAAGAAAGGACAGCTCTTTATTATGTCTTCTATTACATATATACATGTATATGTATATAGCATCACTTCTGACATATTGGCCTAATACAAAATATATTAATTATTAAAAAATATGAAAACTACCACAAAATACAAAAACGTGATCACTCACTACATATTTCATTTTGTAAACGCTTAAAAAACTGCGATAAGGCCAGATAAAAATATCATGTACTGTTAATTTTAATTGATTGCTTCTTACTTTGAACGGAGGGCTAAAAATTTCTTCATGTCTTGTTATAAAACGAAAAAATGTAAATGGCATTCTAAAAATTTGTTTGACTGTTAACTACGTAAAACGCCACTAAGTACTTTCACCTAATTGAACAGATTCTCGCTCGGCAGGGCTTCTGGTTCCAAGGTAGGCTCAGAGTCTTGGAACTCTTTGCGATTAAATACATTGTCCTCGCCCGACTGCAGACGCTGATAGACCAGGATTGACTTGCCAATGCGTGATTCTACAAGCTGCAGGAGAGACGTTAGGCTAGGAGGTTTCGTTCCCAATGCCGACGACCATTCGTTAAGCAAAACCTGTGAATCGCTTAGCTTGTTTACCTCAGCGTGTTCAATATTGTGGAGCAGCTTATAGTTAGTCAGAAATTCACTGATCTTATCGCTCAGTGAATCGAAGAGCACCACATGTGAGGGCAGCGCCGTGCGAGGATGCATCGGAATGTGGGATCGCAGCCAGTGCATGGGTGCGTCATAGAAGCGATCAGCCTCGTCCTTAAAGTTCTGCTGCTGCTTCAGATTGGGCTCGCAGGTCAGGAAGCGCATGGTAACATTTTCGTGAATGTGACTAATGAAATGATCAGTTTAAATAAAATATATATATTGAGTTAGCAAGCGAATTCTCACCTGTAATAAGGCGTAGAGTGGCAGGGCATCAGGAAGAGTATCTTTGCGCGATGATCTCGCTCGTCACGATATTCACGTGCAATATCCCGCAGTTTTGGCATCAGCTCGATGGGACCCTTCTGATGAATGGTACTGAAATACCAAGCGGGCAGCGCATTGAGTAACAAAATAAAGAAGGCTGCCAACCAGAGTTTAGTACGCGATGCCTTATAACTCCAACGGGACAGAACATCCGATGCCACGTACAGACACAAGGGTTGCAATGAGGACACAAAACGCAGCTCCTTATGCTCCACGGTGCTTAGTACCAATAGGGAAACGAGTATGGCAATCAATAGCTGTTTGCTAATTGGAAACTTTTCACTCTTTCGTACAGTTTGAATGAGGCCATAGATAAAGGGCAGTGTATTGATACCCAACACTGTGGGCAGGCCAGATATAAAGTACCAATACCAAGGATGCGAGCCGTAGAAGCTGCCAATGTTGTTGAAAATATTGTACTTAAGGAACTCCCACGGTGTCACAATCAATTGGCCATGCCAGTAAGTGTCGATAGCAATGCCGGCGCCGGCAACGAGTAAGCTACAAAAACAAAAGATTTACTATTTAAATCAGATACAATACATTGATTTCACTTACCCAATTACAAAGAAACGCTTAAGGATTAGCTCCAGCACAGACAAGCGGCTTTTGCGCAGATGATACAGGGCCAAGGGTAACCAAATAATCGCCGCTGTTGGACGCAGGAAGCAACAGATGGCCGCTGGCCACAAATACGCGGTTCCCTCGCCGTGCCAGGGAAAATAGCTAAGTGCAATGGTAATCAACGAAGCCTCCAGTGTGTTGGCCAGCGTGCGGGAGCCCGTGTAAAACGAGAACCAAGGCACAAGTATCAAAAACAATGCCCACTTGCGTTTCCCGGTCCAAACGTAGAAGCGATAGTCCGAGTAAGTGGTCAACAGTGCCTGCAGTAGGCGTGGCAAAAGCACCAACAACTGGGCGCAGTCCAGTTGAAGCAATGCCAGCAATTTATATAGGGCAGCGATGGCCAAGGGATAAATGTAGCTGCGAATGCCCTGAACCCATTCCCAGGTCAGGTAACCATAGCTGCGGATGTTGTAACATAAGTTAATATACAATTCATACAATTATACAGTGCATCAAAAGACTATTTCCCTACACTAAACATTGGTATGATAAAACGGAAATACTAGAGCTAGCTATTTGTTTTTTGATTCACTATATTTCTATTTATTTTCATCATTATTTACCCGAATGTCAGCTTGTGGGCCACCTCCAGACTCTGCCAATATTCATCCGGCACAAAATAAGTTTTGACCACGAAAACAGATGCGAGCCGCACGGCCAAAATCAGACCGAAGACATAGAGAAGTCTCATTACAGTTAAATTTTATTGTTGTTGTTGGCACCTAAAATCAATCGTTTTATTTAGATATTGTGTCATTTTATAATTTATGCATGTAGATTTGTGTTAATTCTTTGGCTGCTTGCGATATACGTGTCTAACCTTAAATTTTGTTTGCGCTGCGTGTGAGTTGTGTTTTATAAGTAAAAAGGTGCGGGTTTTGGTGGAATTTATTCTATTTTAGCCAGCAAAACACACATTTGGCGCGTTAGCGTTGTGAACCAAAAAAATACTTACTGAGGCGGCCTAAAAATAACGCGAACTAAAGAGCAAAGCAAAAGAGCAAAAAGTGACGCCGACATTGTGAGGGCTGCAGCATACCGATATATTTTAATGCACTTAAGTCTCCGATAAGTCAGAAATGATTTCTTCTACCACCTGGCAACTCTTTATTTGCTATTTACTTCGAAATGAATTAACAAATTCCTTCGAAACGGAAAACAAGTCAGGTGCGACCGTTATTTTTAAATAAGGTGGCGTAAGGTGGCCAAGATGTCAATGGTGACTCGGAGAATGGTCGTCTGTCTGCCAACATTGTTGCAGCAGAGTAACCGCCTGTCGATTCGCATCGATTTACCCCGCCGGACATTCACAGCCATCACAAAAAGAAGCCGCAACGTATTACGGTCTGATGTAATAGGTGATAGCAGCAGCAAAGCGTTTGGCCGGCGATGTACCCATGGCAATGGTGAAACAAGTCAGGACTATTCATTTACTCTGCTGCGCTGGTCCAAGCAAATATGGGACAAAATGTTTGGCAAATATCTGCTGGTGACGAACGTTCTCGGATCCGGTGTATTGATGGTTGTGGGTGATGTCATTGCCCAGGAGTATGAATATCGACATGGACTGCGGCAACAGGATCGCTACGATAGCGATCGCATGTATCGCATGTTTGTGGCAGGAGCTTTGCAGGGACCATTGCATCATTATGTGTACAAATGGATGGACCGTATTATGCCACATCCAACATTTATCAATATCTGCAAAAAGATACTCATTGATCAGCTGTTCATGTCGCCGGCCTGCATTATTATATTCTTCTACTCGATATGCTATTTGGAGCGTCAAACGTTGCATGAAACGAATCAGGAACTCATTTCCAAGTTTCCCTACATCTACCTCTTGGATTGGTTGACCTGGCCGGCGGCTCAGTATATAAACTTTCGTTACCTGGACACCAAATATCGTGTGGCCTTTGTCAACGTCTGCACGGCGGTCTACAACGTCCTTATGTCTTATATAAAACATGACTTCGGCATTCACCTGCCATTGGAGCCGAATAATCCATCCGAAATCGCCAGTAATTCCATCAAGAGCCCCAAACCGGTAGCCAATGAAAAAAGCACGATAAGCAAGACTTAATTTAAATTGCATTTTTTTTACTTCATTTGTGTGATCTAATCAACCAAAAAAAAAAAAAAATGGTACTAAATTTTTTAGTTATCGACGTACTTTTGTGCGCAATATCTATGCATATCATAAAAATCAGGCTATTAGCAAAATTATATAAAATCGAACATGGTAAAAACTTTCATAAGCTCATTGTGATTTATTATTTAATACATGTGTTGTAAATTAGCTAATTCAGTATGCTTTAAGAACAATGTCGTCTCACTAGAAAATAGAGCGAAGAAAGGGAAACTATCCATATTTTTGTTGTATCATCTATCATTTCCAAACATAATCCGACAAATAAATTATAAGTCCAAGAAAAGTTATCATTCGTAAAATAATATAAAAATTCACCTGTTATTTTTAATCTTGATCGTTTATCAAGTAATGTTACATATCGTTAGTTATTATAATATTATTCACATTATTTAAACCGAATAGTTTATAAGAAAGAAACAAATAACCAAATACAATTTTGTAGTTATAAAGTACATATTTAAAGATCATTTCACTATAAAATTAAAAACAACTTGTCGAATAGTTCAAATTTGAAAGTTAGGAAAACTTACAAAATTATTGATACTTTTGACCATTTATTAATGTTTAAGCAAAATGTTGATTCGTGTTTTCTCATCTTCATATTATTTTTAAGTATTATAGTAATTGTCGGCATAAAAAATAAAATGTATCTATGACAATGATATTCATAATCAATTAAGTGGTAAGCAATTAATCAAAATGCTTATAAAAATCAGTACAATTTTATATTTATAAAATACATTTCTCACTAGCATAAACTTATAATATGCTCTCAGTTATCGAAGAAGCTGAAAAACTCTGTTGCTGCTGGACACCTGGACTAGGATAACATCTAAAATGTTGCACGCATTTAATTTCATTTAGAAAATCACCATTCACTTAATGACTATTGTTTCCACAGGCGGCGCCATACCGAAGATGTGCTGTGCTATCGTTAAATGCTCATTCGTAATGAAATTGGCTACCAGCGTGGGCACATTTTCATTGCAACGGGCAATTTGCTGTCGAATCAAGGACTTGAACTCGTCCCTGGCTCCCTTGTCGGCACCGCGCGTGCCAATCCGACGTGGTTGGGCTGCCCCGCCGGCGGAAATGCCGCTCGGTCCACCGCCGCTGGTTGGTGAACCAGTAAGCTCGAAATTCGCATCATCTTGCTGCTGAGAATTCCATATAAAGGCAAGCTCTTCGATTATATCTGTGGCAATAATGTAGTTGGACAATGTATGTAAATTGAATGATTTGCGTTGGGTGATCAGGTTAAAGATATGCTGCTTCAGTAGCACATCTTTGTCGGCGCTAAGTTGTAGTAACGCCAGCAGATCTCCCAGTAGCCGATCCGAGCAGTTGGGCTCGAAGAGCATGCGACTCAATCGGCTGACGATGGCACGAGTACAATACTGGATTAGAGCAATTTTGGTCAGTGGTAAAAAGATCATATGCCTATGACTCTTTCAGGCTAATGTTCTCCAGCAATTGACCGCTGGTTGAGGGCAGCTCGGCGAGTATCTTTAGAATACACTGGAATCCCTGCAGCTACAAGAGAGGACGAATGAGTATCTTGCTAATTTTATTTAGGAATTTACTTTACCGTCATGCTACCCTGCATTAGATTGAGACTAAGTATTTGTAGACTTTGCACAAGAGTACTTTGTGTGGTCATGTCAGCCATGAGCTTGTTGGCCTCATCGCGATGGCCAAAGTAAATGGCCAGATCAAAATAGAAAGCGGGATATCCAGGGTGCCAGTGGCAGCGCCAACATTAGCTGACTGAAATCACGCTGAAATTGTTCTGTATTGAGCAGCTGCCAACAACGGGCGGCGTGCAGAAAGGCCTCAGAAAGCTCTTGACTTATGGCTGTGGTTGCCGAGAATTTTGGCGGTTCCATGCTCTGCACATCACCACCATCGGGGGTCCAGTCCATGCTCTGAACCTCGCCTCCTTCCGGCGTCCAGTCAATGAATCCCTCAACAAGTACGTGACTGACATCGGCGTCTTCAATGCGCAGCTTCCTTATATAACCATGCAGGGAGTAGATGAAGAGTGTGGTTGCATAGAATAGCACTTGGGAGCTGCCTGCCGGACTGCCACGCAGGATCTTGACCAGCTTATCCCAGTAAACATTCTGATTAACGTGCTTACTAAAGGGTAAAAAGGGCTCCCAGCCCATCATTTGGCCGCAAAGCATGAGCACTTTGAATATGTTCTTCCAAGCCTCTATTGTGTCACATTTTTCATCGTCCATAATCTGTCGAAGGTAATACTCCAAGGAATTGGTGTAAAGACGGCAGGCCAACAGTGGTGACAACTCTGGCGGTTTGTTCTGAATCATTGGCAACACCTCCTCAACCAACATGCGCTGATATAAATCCGGATCTGCCTTCATGCCCTCGGCCAGCATCTCCAATAGTCGCGGTGCCTGCGTTGTTGCAGTTTTCGGGAACTTATTGAACATTAGTATGTAACTATGAATGCATTGTTGTAAGTTGTCACCGCTGTTGTTAATGGTATGTACAAATATGTTATGCTGCACTTCCGGCGTCAAGTGCTTGTACATTTTTACATAGAACTCCTGTTCCGGGGTGCTCTCACTTTCGTTGCGGAGCGCATTGGTAAGAGCATTCACCTCTTGCCATAGCTCCGCATGCTGATTAGTAAAGTTGCAGGCACTGTAATTACTATAAATTAGATAAACTTGCATTTGTTTTCGGATTGCCACTTACATGACGCTGAAACACTTTGCCGCCTCCTCGTAGTTCTTCCCATCGCGTTCGAGTAAGTACGCCTCGTACTGTATATTAAATGCATTTGGATAAAGCGTTTTGGCGGTTAGAATCCACGCCTTGGCCGAACTGGGATCACTTTTGCGCACATTTTGTGCTTGTTTTACCATATAAATTTCATTTTCCTCTACCGAAGTCATCTTAAAATGCTCTACATTAATAAGGCTGGTACGCTGGTATGCAAATTTTATTCACTAAATTATTTGCTGAGTTAGTATTAGTACCTCACAAAAGATACCTTTACAAATAATAAAATTTTTAGCAAATAACGGACTAATATTTGTTAATTAACGCATATGTGTATAGGAATATTGTTAACTTTTTCTCAATGTAAATGTAAGCTGCGTACCTTCCATTCGATGAAGTACTACTTAAATATCGATAGTCGAAAAGTAAAAGGCATCGATAACCACGTAAACAGGTGGTTTTTGCAAACAATTTTACTTTGTGTATTGACTTGCATATTTCAAATATGAATGTGTCATAAAATTTAATGTTGTTATTTCTGAAAATTTAAAAAATCAGTTGTGTAAGCGGTTCGAAGCTAGAGAAAGTGTTATAAACAGTTCATGTCGCGAGTGCACTTTCAGTGTATTTTTGCGGAAAACGCAGAAAGCTTTTAGGTCTCAATCAAATGAAATCCATTTGATATAAAAAACATATATTTTAAAATGTTTATGTAATGTGCATGACATCAGAACATACATAGCATAAAAATGTCTGATACAAATAAAACAAACAAAGACGCCGACACCAAAGACTCTGCGGACGCCGACGCGGCAACCTCTGCGTCATCGGCGGGATCCACAGTCGCAGTTGTTGCACAGCAACTGGAACGTTAGTAATCTTTAAAATATTTTCGTTTGTGTAAATATATAGATTAGAAGTGTTACTTTTATCTTGATATATATTTGTTTACGTATCGTAGTTTATTAACGATTGTAACTTTTCATTTGTTAAATAATAATATTAATACTATTTTGATTAATTTATGGGTCGTGTATTGAGTGGGATCATGTCCGAATGCGATCCACACAATAATGTACATACAGTAGGTATAGTAATTGTTTTGACAAAGTTAAAAATTTACAAGTTTTGGATATCTTAAATTGTAATTTTTCAATAAATTGAATTAATATTTTGAAAATAATATATAAGTATGTTAATTTTCAATTTTGTTAAATTATTAAACATTCTGTATGTGTAGCTCTATCATTTATCATTTCTCGTTATCTTTTGAGTTGAAAAAGAAAAAGAGAAGTAATATTTTGATTTATGATTTTGTGTTTTATGGTAGAGTGTTATTAATTTATTTAAAAAAATGAAGAAAATATTAGATAAATGCACGTAGTCACACAATTTTTGGTAACGCATGCCACATACGCACAGGTTAGTTTCCTTTAATATCATTTTGCCTTGTTTTTTGTTTACTAATCAATGTATATCTCATAGACGCATTTCCAACTAAACAAACACACACAACATCGATGCAACAACCACACCAAATACAACAAGATCATGCACATGGCACACTCATACCAAACCTTGCCTCATTGCAGCAGCGACCGATGTAAAGATCCAGACGAAAGAGGAACCACTGTGCCTCGAATATGCTACGCCAGATGCGGTGCCAATGCATCTCCGCCAGATGCTGAGTCAGCATAGTGAAGCTAAGATCTCCTCGGTCGAGCTGCTAATGCTCTTAATCTATTTGGTGGCACTGGAGAGCGGATTTGTGGAGGACAACACGTATGTGGAGAAGCGTGAACAACTGAAGCCTGTGCCAGCCGTCGGTTGCTTTCATATCTACAATGTGCGTCTGCTTAGCCAACAGTCGCCACTAAGTAATCGAAAAATCGAGGATGTACCCTTTCGCTTGGTTCTGCGTACGCTTTTAGATGAATCCGCCACACAGGAAAATTCCAATGTAATCATACTTCAATCTCATCTGATGGCCGTCGTGCTGGGAGATCTTCTGATGGTAACACTGAGCCCAGTGCCGCCATCAAGGGAACCGGGATATAGCATTTGTCTGTCCATTGGACGCTTTGTGCTCAACGTGCAGTTGGAGCCGCTCTACAAGCGCTTCCGCAAACTGGACGAGTTGTCATTGCAGCTACGTGAGAAGCTCTTTCAGCCAATGCGTGCCCAGCAGTTGTCGGCCCTGAAATTCTACCTGCATCCATCGCTTTTGGGTCTGCCAGATGAGCTGTACAATGAAATCTTTCGATATTTAAATGTAAATCAATTAAATATTGTGGCGAATGTCAATAGGCAGCTTTGCAACTACCGCAAATTGTTTAAGCGACATGATCAACTAGACTAAAAAAAATATATATGTTGCCAAATTCAATGTAGAAATATATTATTTAGAAAGTGTTGAAATATAAGATTAAAGAGTATATACTCTGCAGGCAGTTAATAGAACCTCTGACTGTTAGATTTAAATGTTATGAAGAAAGAGAATGTTCTGTAACACATGAATTTGTATAACATCGTTTGTTTCGTAAATTTTCTTAGTTTTAAAAGCTATGCAAAATTAGATTAAGTAGACATTAAAGGATTGTTTCAGAAAATAAATTAAACATTCTAAAACAAATAAACATGCATAAATCTGTTTTGGTTTAAAATGCTATGCAGAATAAAAATAAGTTGGTTGCAAGTGGGATGCACTTTTGATGGCTTTTGTCACCTCTTTATCTCTTGCTTTCTCCCTTTTTTTTCTGTTTTTATGTATGCAGTGGAGGCGCCACCGACGCCCGGCGCGGAATCCTGCGACTCGTATAACATCTTTGAGCCAACGCCATTGGACTGCATCAGCATTAAGAGCAGCGCCAGCAACTACCTCCACGATCACGATATCAACGGTAAGTGGAGTTTCATACTTTGCCATTGTTTTTTAAGTAACTGGGAACGCCCCTAAAGCAGTCGACCCTTAACCACAGCACTGCAGAATTAGAAACAAGCAACGGAACCCACGTGGCCAACACATTGTGAGTTTTCCTGCTTTTTTTGATATGCGCACGCAAAATCAACAACCCACGCAAAACAGTGGCAGCTTCCCTCCCAACGGAGTCCCTTCTTCCCTCCCAATGGAATCCCTTCTGCCACGCTCTTCTCATGTTCAATTTTATGATATGCTCGCCACACAATTTGATGCTGACTGTTGCTTGTTCTTGCTTGCTGTGCGCCTGTTCCATGTTTGTATTATGATATCGACCAGCGTTATCAAGGGGGTAACTAACCACCCCGCATCCCTTTTAAATTTCTCCTCTCTTTGGTTTCCTTCTTTTCGTTTCGTTTCGTTTCCTTTCCTTTCCTTTCATTTTTTTTTTGGTCCTGCGGGAACCATCGAAATTATCTTGCAACAACTTTATCAAAAGACCCAGTGACAAATACATAAATAAATTACGAGCACAACTTCGGCTGTTCGTGTTAAAAAATCAAACACGACTTCTTTCCTCGCGTTTTCCCCTCTCTCTCTCCTCTTATTTTGTTTTTTTTTTTTAGCTTCTACCATCAGTTTTAAGTATTGTATTGTAATTTTGTTGCTGTCTGTGCATCTTCTCTCAGCACGACGAAAAAAAGCTTTTGTCGAGCTTTGCAGCTGCTCTTGAAATCGGTTTCGGGTCCTTTCCCCAGGAGCAGCTGTTTTTTTGGTCTGAATGTGGGTGAGTTTTTAACTAAAACTGAGGCTCCTCGCTGTCTTTGGTTTGGGTGAATGAACCCAGGCATCAGAATGTTATGTTTTGTGCCTCAATGCTTTTACTGCTGGCCAACTGTCAGTGGGTCGCAACGGCCGCACTCTGACTGCATCACCAAGGACTTGCACCGTGCTCTAGAACCAAAATATGATAAATGAATTTCATTTGATTTCGGTTCTTACTTCTTTTTTAATAGGTCAAATAACGTATCAGTTATTGAATAAGTTATCTTATCTGAATTATTTACTTTTTTTACTTTTGAGTAAGTTACGCTGCTTAAACTGACTATAAACCAAATCACATGGTTCTTAATGATAATATTGTCATTTGAAGTGGTCTTAAAATGTGTTTGTCTTTAATCTTTAGAATTTAATGCTTTGATTCCTTAGTTGAGGAACTGAGTTTTATTATAATCAGAAAGTTGTGCAAATAGAAATTAACATGAAATATTCGCTACCCAAGTATTCTTCAAACTAAATATTAATATTAAATATTAAATATTATATTTAATAAATAATTATATCAAAGCTCAGTCGATATATATAGTATATGAATAGACTGTGAGTAACTCTCATATAATTCAAAATAACTGGTGGCCCTCCATATCATAGTATATAGTAACTTTAATTACTATAATATTCATAAATTTCCTTTTGTATGAAATAAAGTATATTTTTTGTTTCTATTGTTCAGTTATGTTTAGCCAACATTCACTGTACAAATCAAAGCCAGAATCCCTTGAAAAATGACAAATTTAACCCAATTATAATTATTAACAAATAAGTAGGATTTTAATATTTAAAGTCGAGCTAATTTTGGAACTGAAATATGTTTTTTAATTCTCCTATAATTTTGACCCAGTTAAAGTCAAAATATATTTCAGTTAATTATTAAAAAAAAAAGGAATAAGTTGTATAGTTTATTTAAAAATTTAGACAGAATCTATAAAATACCATCTTAAACGTCAAGGGGAGCTTAAATTTCTAGTAACTGGGACCTAAATCATATTTATTATACATTTTCGTAGTTATTTATTTAAATTTTGTGCGCCTTGCCCCACTGTTGCATGCCCCTGCTAACTATGCCACACACTTTTCATAGCTGTCGTTTGTCGGATGTTTTACTTTTTTTTGTACGCTTTTACAGTAAACAAAGTGAAAGAGTTGGCTAAACATACGTTCGCTGCATGCAAAAGAACTTTCATAAACAGTAGTAACGTTGTGGCGCCACCCCGCACCCCGCTCTAAAATTCACACACACACACACACACACACACACACACGTAGAGAGCATTCCCCTAGAGAGTAGCCTAAACCATGGCCACAGAGCTTGGTCCACTTTGTGCAGCTTCTCTCTCTTAGACACACACTCTCTCTCTCTAGCTTTCTCTCGCTCTCTCGCTCTCTCGCTCTCGCTGTCTGTGTGTAAAAATTGCGCTTTTTGCGATGGAGGCAACAGCAGCTTTTCACAGGATAACAAAGCTTCGTGCAATCAGTCGTTGTACTTAAGCCCAACGTATCTGGTCGAGTTCTCGGTTTACGCTAACTTCGCGTTTTGACTCCTTGATAACCTCACTGAGTGTGTGTCTCTCTCTCTCTCTCTCTCTCTGTGTGCGAGTGTGTTTTGTTGTGTTGCCTCGCGTGTGTCCTGTTGTATGTTGTGTGTGACCGACATACACAAAACACACACGAGACTGGGGAACATAATAAATAAGTGACAATTCTGGCCAAATAAAAGAAAATAGTGCATCAGCTGTTGGGCCTGTTTTAATGTTGCTCCATTTGGCTGGCGACGTGTGGCGCCTTAATTAAAGCACACTCCATATTCCATATTCCACACTCCACACGCCCGGAATTTTAGATGAGTCTTCAATAGAGTGGTCCTGAGATACGCATTCAAACTGGATTACAGCGGCGACAGCAACGGACCCTGGGAGAAGCAAAAGCAGACTCCGAATCAGTTGAATGCCAGCGATAATGTTGCCAACAAAAGCAATGAGCAACTGCAGCATGATCTCTTGCAGCAGTTGCAGCAGCAATTTCAAATGGCCGCCGTGCAACAGCAGCGTCAGTTGCAGCATCAGCACTCGCATCCGCCATTCCAGCAACAGCATCAGCAGCAGCATCAACAGCAGCAGCAACAACAGCAGCAGCAGCAGCAGCAGTTGCAACAACATCCGCCAACTTTTAGCCAATATGCAACACATCCGCATTCGCGTCCCCATCCGCCGTTGCAACATCATTTGTCGCTAGGCGGCGCGCCCATATATCAGCAGTTGCAACAACAACAGCAGCAGCAGCAGCAACAGCAACAACAGGCGGCTGCCACATCGGCCGCGCCCACCGCCTATCACTGTCAATATTCGACGCCGCAACATCATTATCGCAATGCCAATGCAGCCACGGTGGCAACAACAACAACGGCTGCTGCCTCTGCAACTATTCGACGTCGCACTTTGAGTCATGTGGCACGTTCGTATTCCGTTTGTGCCACCATGACACCTGCCACAGGAGCTGCTGGTGCAGGAGGTGGAGTTGGCGGTGGCGGTGGCGCTGGCGGAGGATCAGTTACGGTTGCAGCCTTGCAACAAAAGATATCAAATCAACTGTCATCTAATATTGCCACATCCAGCACTTCATCCACGACCACCCACGTGGCATCCACGAAACTAAGCGTTGCTGGACACCATAAAATGGGCATCATGGTTGCCGCCTCCCGTTGCCGTTCTCTCAATTATGCTGTGTCACAGTCACAGCGATGGCGAATTTCCCATGTACCGAGGTGAGTGGCAAATTGGGTAACCCCTTCACCCCCTCTAAAATAGTAGCAGGTGCAGGATTAAGGTCATCCGAAAGGTAACTCTAATTACCTGTCGCATTTTGCGTGATATGGGACTTTTGATTGCTCTTTAAAAAGCGATGGATTTGAAATACAATACAAGAGAAAATATGTTAGATACGACATATGTATGATATGATCTAATATTGTACAATGAGATACTTTTGATTGCTCTTTAAAAAGCGATGGATTTGAAATATAATATAAGAGAAAATATGTTAGATACGACATATGTATGATATGATCTAATATTGTAAAATGAGATACTTTTGATTGCTCTTTAAAAAGCGATGGATTTAAAATACAATACAAGAGAAAATATGTTAGATACGACATATGTATGATATGATCTAATATTGTACGATGAGATATAATAAAACTTAGAATTTGTGAAGCACTTAGAGGAATATCTAATGGAAAATGTGTCTGTTCCTTAAACTGATAATATAACTTATGATTTTTGAAAAAATCTCTGAGAAGCCTAAAAATTATCTGCTCTTTAAAATAGGAAAATAAGATAGATACGATATATAATACAACTTATGAGATGTGGACAACTTGCAGGAATATTTATTGAAAATTATGTATGTTCTTTCAACTGCTAATGTGACTAATGATTTGTGAAGAACTCTGATTATGATGTTGAAATCTCTTGCATTTGAGATCTACTTTACTTTCCTCCGAATATAAAACTAGACGGTTGCATATTTATCATACATATTTTAAATACTTATAACAAATCTATACCAAAAAAATTCTGATATCTACTTACATTTCTGAGATCTGATTCCGATTAAAAATCATCTCAGTTTTCTTAGGTTTTAGCTTTTTAAAACGTACCTCTCCTGCTTTACATGTCGAAACTTTCGAAGATTATTATAATACAGCAGGTATTTTAATCCCAGAGGCGATTACTTTAATAGGTTTAAGTTTGTCCTGAAAAAAATCAGAAATATTAAGCTAAATATTTTAAAATTTTGTATTAGGTGATTCCCAATTTGTTTCTCTTTTTTTCCTTTTTTACAATACTCGTGCATAAAATAAATATACAGTATGTATTTAAATTCTCTCATTGCGAAAGCATTAAATGCTTTTGCCAACATTAAGTTTCATTTTTTGCCTTAGTAATCGCTGCGCTAGTTGCCTTTATATATGCTAATTTGGTCTGAACATTAACTAGTTATTTATTTATAACTCATAACCACTTGCCGAGAATGAGTTGAAACATTCGGAATGAGCGCTATGTAAATTTAGCTAGTACTTTAGTCGGGCAATTACACTTTGAGAGTTTTCACACCGAAGACATAAAGTTGAGCATAAAAATGCATTTGAGTCAGTCACAGTTTCTAGCGCGCTTCTCTCTCTCTCTCTCTCACTCTCTGTCTCTCCTCTCTCGTTTGACACCAAACAACTCATTAAGCGCCGCTGGGAATGTCCTTTGTCCTTAAATTCACATTCGCATCTCTCCCTTGGCGCCGTCTAGCAAATCTGATTTTTTTTTTCATTTCTGTCATTTCTTTTATGTGTGTGGGTGTGTGTGTGTGTGATGGGGGGAGGGGGGTGCGTTTAATTAAATTACACTTACAGTGACACCAGAAAAACACGAACAGAGCTCGATTCAAGTCCATATACTCGTTAATATCCTTTTATTTGCTTGCTTCAATTTGCTTTAACACTGTTACTATCGATGTCCTACTAGTTGTTGAGTTAGTAATTTCACAAATACTCTGTACCAAATTTGACTACAGGGTAAGCTTGATTCTGACATGCTAATAAAATACTTCGCCAACAAAGCGAAAAACTAAATAAATGGGATTAAGGAAATTAAATATTTATTATATATTGAATATATATATATTCCAGTCAATTGTATTCGCTCTTAACTTTTATTAACTAATTAAAATATCCAGTAAGAAACTAATGAAAAAGTCAGGCTCAAATGTTTGCCTTTATGTAGAGTTTTTAATTAGAAAATATTGTAAACACTTCTAAACTAAACAAGTAATAATAACTTGTAAATTATCACTTATTAACGGGTTTTTAAGCTTCCTGTTTTTCTTTTTTAAATGTGTACTTGTCATGTTTTTTATACTGTTTTCCATCTTTATTTTAATCTGTTTTACAGCAATGCCAGTAAATGTCACTAAACAACATCTGTGTACTCCTTTTTGTATTTTTCCCACCGTTTTTTCCTTGCAGATTTTAAAGCTTTTGCTTTTTATTCTTTTCACCAGTTTTATTTATTGTCTGAACCGATTATCTCTATTATATGCCTGTCTGTTTATCGCATGTTGTCGTCACATTGTTTTGTAGTCAATTAATCATGATATTCCCTAACAATAAGTTGGACTTACGCACGATAAAGGGACAAAGTCGGGAAC